>JAUPFN010000003.1:26124664-27604664 GCA_036924255.1 Apodemia mormo | reverse complement strand
TGTAGTTTAAGTAACTTTCTGGTCAGTTTAGGATTCAGTTTAGGAAATGATTGTTTAGCTTGTCAACAACTGGTTAGCATTTCCCAGTGTTTTATGTGTTTTATCTTGGAAATATCTTTTATCTGTGGTTTTAGCAGATTAAAGGTTAAAAGTACTATGGGATCAGAATCTACAATTACCATCTTATACCCTTTTTTCGCTAACTCATAGGCGATGTCGTTCCCTAAGGAGCCACTGCGACTTTTAATCCATCGTACAGTGACCTTGCATGATGTCCCTAGTTGCTGAAGTTATTTTTTGCATTCGTGTAATAGGCTGTTGCTCGAATAATTGGAGTTCGGTGATTTCAATACTGCCTGGCTGTCCGTTAAAAATTTGCCGAAGATACTTAATCAAATAATGTAATAAGTGGCAAGCCTATCACCAATCGGGCACTTATATCTCGGGCAACATTGAAAACTGAAAAAAAATCTTATCAGAAAACTGAAAAAATTACATTTTTCGAATTGCCCGACCCGGGAATCGAACCAGGGACCTCATGCAGTCAACACCGATACCGGACCACTTTTTTGTTTTTTGTTACATAACATATTTTAAAAAACATTATTAAGCCGAGTTTGAAAACTGCAAAATATACTTGATAGGTCTAGCGTAATCCGATCAGAAATCAGAAATCAGAAATACTTCATTCAATAAAACTTTTTTTTGTTACGTTATTTTGACACGTCAACATATATTTTAAAAACTACTACCGGATCGGAAACGCGGCCACACACTAAGAACATCCGGCTGACGAAACTCAGCAGGCTTGTCTTGTTTTTTCATATCATCTACTTTTTTTACAATATAACAAAAAATATATGAGAGATCGCTATGAGGAGCAATTAATCCCAGGTTTTTTGTCTTCTAAATAATCCGAGATTATATAATATCCTTTTTTACACTTTTAACTTTATTGACTAACAATAAACTTCCCGAAACTCTAAAAGATCTACCTTTTAAGTTTCGGGAAGTTTCTTGTAAAAGCTTGCCCCATAAAAGAGTTACTTATTCTGTGGAGACGAGATGCATGCACAACAAGATTATTTTTGTTCCTTGTATTTAGTGAGTGTACGTCACCATTTTTTTAAACAAGCAAATATTTTTACGAACGTACATCAAGTTCTCAAATACATACTGGGATACCCTCGGGCTAAGATTGTAAATTGCCCTAATGCTTTTCTGCAATACAAATATAGTATTTATTTCAGCAGAATTTCCCCAAAAAAGAATTCTATATGACATAATGCTATGGAAGTAACTAAACTATACTATTCTTGCTGTATCGACATCAGTTAACTGTCTCATTTTTTAACTGCATAAGCTGCCGAACTAAGTCTATTTGCTAAATAATTAATGTGCGGTCCCCATTGTAATTTCTTATCTAAAGTATTATTTTATCTAAACCTAAAACACTGTGGAATCCACCAGATCCAGGTTGTTTCCATACAACTGTACGCTGGTATCTACATGCCTTACATTAGGCAATGAAAATTTAACACACTTAGTTTTGTGACCATTTAATAAAAGCTTGTTCGTACTGAACCAGTGTACAACTTTTGAAATCGCATTATTTACTTTGTCATACTTACCAATTCGCCTTTTCACTTTGAATGAAAGTGAAGTGTCATCCGCAAACATTACGATTCCATGCTTATCCCCTACGTAGTAAGGCAATTATTTGATTGGCTGTAAATCTTGAAAATCCGCGTTTGGCCAATATGGGGGACATTAGCTAGAAATAATACAGATGATTTTTCGTCTCAATCTGGAATAAGGTGGTAGGTGTGTAAACCTGTTAGATTCGGCTATCGCAAGTGACATGCGATGGACATTAATGCAGTCACGAAAAAATGGGAATATTCACTCAATTCACAAGCCGGAAAACAAGTGAATTATATATATATATATATATTGTACAAGAATGTTATAATAAGCTCAGTTTACTCTGCTTACTGAAAGTCAACTGGCCTGACAATATTTATAAAATTGAGAAATAATAACCGAAGAAAAGCAAAATGACAGAAACTGAGCATAATGCCAAAAAAATATATTTAGTTGTGAAAAGTATTTCGATGAATTCTCGAAGGTGCCAAAAAAGGCGTGTTATTTGAAGACTGCCGAATGTTCAGTCTTGAATCCAGATTGCTTAACCGCCTCACATATTGAGAACGAAATTGAACATTTGGAAGTATTGCTTTATCACGAAAATTCAATAAGTATTTTGTCTCAATTTTGCGTTTTTTGTTAAAAAGTAATGCCTCGATAATGATGACGAAATCAAAGAAATACCTTTTAAATAAAATGTAATAACAGATTTGTATTGAATTTATGAGAATCGCATAAAAACGAATAAATCTTCTCACATTCTCTTAAAAAAGTATATGAATTCCAAAACTATCTGGAATTCATATAATTTTTAAAATTTCGATGCACATAATATTATATTTACACCTACGTTGCATACATACAACTAATTTACATCTTTTTTTTATATTATAAGATAGTACATAGACAAACCTCGCTAGGCATCTATAGGCGAGGCCATAGATATTAATGGTGCATTATTATATATAACGGTGCATTGCTTTTCTTGTGGCGGGGTCTAAATGCCACATGAATAACTTAACGGGCTACCGTAGCCTCCAAACCGGAACACGACAGTCACCAGTCCTAACGTTATGCTGGCAGGAACAGGTAAAGCGGTAATACCAAATACATACGAGGCAATACAGAACCCAGTAGTTATTATGGTAGTGACTCGTATAGCCAATTGTTCGCCTCTAACGAGCCGCCTGGCAGAACGGCAGATGGTCTATTCTTAAAAAGAGGCCGGGACGAACACGAACTAATCTTATATAAATTATTATTTTTATTTTTATTATATTTATTTTTATTTTAGAAATTATATAAAATGATTTTTTTTTTTGAAAAACGACAAACGCCAAGAAACAACTAGGTTAGTGATTGCACTTATTTTTGAAATATTATATGATGATTTTTAGTAAAAACGACAAACGCCAGTGATTCATTGATTGATGATTGATAGTAGCGATGTTCACTTACCTAGTCTGTAGGTAAGCGAACATCGCTGCCATCGAAGGAGGTGATTAAAATTGTGTAAGGCAATGAAAATAAAACCCTGATTCAAAAAACCTTGAAACCTTTTGTTTTAGTTTACCTACATAAAGTTTCTGACCACAACTAAACAGCCCATTAAGGAAAATGGCAAGGCAACACAAGTAGTAATCAATGCAGCCTCGTTTACCGCGTTTTGGGACCAGTTACAAACCCTACTTTCGACTTACAAATTAATGATAGCGACGCATAAAATAACAACATTCGCTAAGTAAACGAATATTATAGCAATTTATGTTCATTTCCTAAGAATTTTTGTTATGTCTTCTTCTTGTGTCTATAAAAATATAAAAAAGTAAAGTTATTTCTAAACTGCAGTTATAATAATAAGAGATTTGTTTTTAATAATGATAGAATAAACGTGGAAATTAATAGCAAACGCCGCGATGATGAATGACGGCGACACTTAAACATAGTAGTATACAATGTGTGTACATTGTATACTACTATGTTTGTGTGTGAAGTATTTCATTCAATAAAACTTGGGTAACAGTGTTAACAGTGTTTAACAGTGTTTAACAGTGTTTTAGATATTACTTTAGATAAGAAATTACGATAGGGACCGCACATTAATTATTTAGCAAAGAGACTTATAATATACATATATATATATATATGTGTATATTATGATGCATGTCAAATAATACATTTAGGGTCAGATCAGAACGGCTTGATCTTAATGAAAATTGGTATATAGAGAGCACGTGATTGCACAAATATTGCTTTTTTATTTTTCTATAGAATCATATTTCTGTACGTCAAGTTATAATTGGAAAACGGCTACCCCGACCTTGATGAAAAGTGGTATACAATGAGAACACGTAATCGTGCAAATGATAGATCTGATGAATCTGTTTTGATGAAAATTGAGAATCAATAAGAACAGCTTTTGCGCAAATACTAGGCCATATAAGTAAATGGTATGTCCCATTAGAACTAAAGGAAGTCTTAATCGATAATGATCACAATACATGGGCGGTACACATAGGTGGATCACAATACATACCTGGTAGGTATACATGGTATACATTCATAACACGTGATTACGCAAATGTATTGTCTCCATGTCCTTGTTGTAACTCCAGCAAGTCTCAATCGGTTTAAATGAAAATTGGTATTTAATGACAACAGAGCCTCTTGCCAAAATAGTAGGCCATATAATTTTTATATGTCTATTTGTCGGTATGTCCCATTAGAACTAAAGGAAGCCTTGATCGATAAATCACAATAGGTTTATAGACAGAGTACCTGATTGCGCAAATGATAGGCTATATAATTTTTGTCCGTCTGTATAATATACAAGGTGATTGGTAAAAGTTTGTATTTACTGAAGGAGGTTGTTCAGTTCTGACACCGAATATGTAAAGAATAGGCACTAAAATTTTGACGTAACTATCTAGCAAAAATATTTAGTACGTACACTCGTGCGCGCCGCATATAATTTCATTGCTTACCGACACAGGTTTATCAAACTCGCGATAGATATGTCGTTTTGTCACAATTTGTTAATGTTCTTTTTTTATATATTTATAAAGTAGATTAAGTAAACAAAAGTTCGTTAGAGTAATAAAAAACACTAGTTACGAATAAGCATTCCTTTTTATTTAGTGCAAAAAACTAAGATAAAATATTTCTACGAAATCCATGTGTGTACCGTACCGAGTACAAATTAAATGCAGCGTGCCCGACCGAATAGACTTCACCGGATACGAGCAATACCTGAGAAAACAAGTTCACATTTCGATTCAAATCGATTGAAGAAACCAATTTAACAATAGGAAACTCCTACAACACCCTAGTCCCATAGAGCCACTATCTTTGCAATAAAAGGAACTATAAATTCAATCGAATTCTTCGCCTCTTTGACGGCTATTCCCACATTGAAACATTGCATTCAGAAAAGCGTGCAGCTATACTAAATCTAATTTGAAAACGTAGTTTCAGATCTATAAATTTAAATTTTAGTAGAAACGATTAAATTAAGCTAAGAATGAATACTCGGCAAGAACTTGAAATTGTAAAGTATAAAACGAATCCATTCATTTGAATAAAAGTGATACTGCGCTATTATCAGAGAAACGAGTCATGCAGAGTGCAAGTTTCGTGTATTTTATGTGGATTGGCGTCTGTTTTTACCTTTAGTTCGCCGTAGCAACTATTTGGGTCTTGTGCCTAACGTGAATAGATTGCGACAAGAACAAACTTTATTCATTATGTTTATTTATAAATTAAGATTAATCATTCTTTTGGCAAGCTGTGAGAAAATGCTTAATAGCATTAAGTTACGCCTTTGTACTCATTTGTGCAATACATTTTTAAATAAAATAAGTAAAATAAGCTCATTTTGCTAGAGATTTGTCGGTAAGAGAAAAAATTGGCAAAGACTGTTCTCATAATATAGGATAAAGACTTAATCTAATACTAATCTAAACTTATGATTTGTGTAGCAAAGTACATATTGTACGTTTGTTGTGTAAAGATTATTGTAAACTGTACACTAAGACTCGTTGGAGCTCAGAAAAATTCAAGCGAGTTTTTGTAGCACCTTCATAACATATATTTATGCTTGTATATGTTTTAAATAAATAAATAAAACTAGAATATCAAGGCCAATACTCGCAAATACCTCATTTGCAAGTTTTAGATAGTTGCAATTACTAATTAGTGGAATATATGAAAATTTATAGACAATAGCGATTTGTATTATATATCAAAGTAACATTTCCGTCAAAAATATAAGCCTAAGAAAATGCCCGAATACACATTATTAATAAATTATTGAAAATATTTGAAACGCACAGACTTATATTAATAGTTACTAGTGATCGTCTGTGGCCGAAATTCGACCATTGTCTAAACAATAAAATCTCTTTTAAGTTTGACACCAGATTTTAGGCGTAACGAAAATACTAAATATAAATATGGGTTTATTATCATGTATGTCACATGAACGTAGTGTGTGTAATGTACATTTTTATTAATTTAATGTATTTTTAATGCATTTTATTTAAAATGTTAGATTTCTGCGGTTCTCTGTAATGTAGACCATAACTACAAAATAAATTGGTATCTATTTGTTATATGTTAAATATCATATTCCACCGTATGCGCAATTGTCTAAGGATACAACATTTTTCCTTACATAACAAATATTTTACCTTAACGCTTAACAGAATTTGAATTAATATATGGCAACTCAAAAAATAAGGCCAAAATTTAAAACCTTCCGAAGCGAGAGTAGGTAATTGATGAAATCTCAAGTATTATACTAAATGAACTGATAAAAGGAAATTTGGTATTGCTAGTTGATTGTTCTGCGTTATATTCTATTCATGCAGTATTAGGCATTTCCTAGAAGAATTACAGTCAAAAATCTCGTATTGGTGTCCTCCACCCCATGTGCTTCGTAAAAGCAAGATAAACTATTAGTCTCAGGGATAGGGTATCATTCCTCAAAAGGAAAAAATCGGTAAAGAGCGCGTCGGGCCACGCGCAATATAGGGTTCCGAAGTTGCCAATCACAATAATGCCGAATAAGAAAAGGGTTTTTATAGTTCCATACAATGCACATGTCAATGACAAATACATATCCGCACCACAGGTTCATCGCCTATAAAAACTTCTCTATTCTCTAAGTACATTTTATAAGTTGATCTTTTTTATTTTTATTATTTTTTATTACTCAAAAACCTTTTAAGCCGTGATAGTTTTCCTTTTAACTTCATTATATTTAGACACAATTAACAATCCACATGTACTTTAATTTTACTTCACAACATAATATATGTTTTTGGTATATAACTCAACCGGTTTCACTTTTTGAGCACCTTCAGGATGTAATATACCAACTTAACTGACCATTGACTGCCATGAAATATAAACAAACATAAATAGATACCTATGTCTAAATGTGTGTAAGAGGGTAAGCTTAAATGGCATTCAAGAATAACGTCAGCCTTAGCGATTACCCCCTAGGATGTGGGAAATTTTCATTTAAGTATAATTAATTATTTGAGAACTATAAATATTAAAATATGTAAAATAAAAAAATGTCAGTGAAATAATTAAATATGTCATAATATGAATTATGTCTGGATATAATTAATAATATGACAGACAAGTGCATTGTTAATTGTGTCTAACGGTAATGGAATTTCACAAAGTGCTGAAGATGGAAAGTATAGAATTCATTATATTTACTACTACCATGACTTTTTTCCCACCCCCAAAACCAACCGTCTAGCCTGTAGAGGGGGAGATACTTGACTCTAACAAAAATTAGCATTTAAAAACTTTACATTTCGCATTAATCACGAAGTTGTTTTCACAAACCTACAATATTTTTAAAATCTAACGATACCCGGTATCGTTAGATTTTAAAAATATTGTAGGTTTAACGATACCCGGTATCGTTAGATTTTAAAAATATTGTAGGTTTGTGAAAAAAACTTCGTGATTAATGCGAAATGTAAAGTTTTTAAATGCTAATTTTTGTTAGAGTCAAGTATCTCCCCCTCTACAGGCTAGACGGTTGGTTTTGGATACCCCAGACAATGAGGTACGTCAGAAAAAAAATTAACATCCCCACTTCACATGTGGGGAGCTACCCTAAAAAAATATTTTTCAAGATTTTATGTTACCACTTTGTTAACGTGAGTAATATGTATATTCGTGCGAAATAACAGCTTTCTAGTAATAAGGATCTCTAAACTATCGTGCGGACGTACGGACGGACGGACATAGCGAAACTATAAGGGTTCCTAGTTTACTTCGGAACCCTAAAAAGAAACTTTTATAGGACCATTTTATTGTTCGAATGTCCGTTAATCTATTTGTCTGTCAAGACTATTTGGGAAATCGTGGAGATATCGAGATGAAATTATGTACTCCTACTACTGCTACTACGTACGTACTAAACCATGTACTCAAGTCTACAGTTCGTTGAAGTTGTAAAAAAAACTCTTAAGTTAACGTAAAAAGATTACGACCATTTGTACCGCAAAAACGTATATTTCAAGACTCTCAAGGGAATCAAAATTTATAGGGTACTTTCCATTCATCAAAATCAAAAAATTCACATAAACCTTGACGAGTAGACATTATAAATATTACTAACGGCTCGGAACGCAGTCAGTAGCCACACAATTTAAGGGGGCGTCCATAAATTACGTGAGGTGTTTTTTTTAAATTTTCTGTCCCTCCCTCCCCCTGGTGAGACTGTTATTGTAAAAAGAAAAAAAATTGCTTCTTGCTTTTATTTACGACTAGTTAAGTCTAGTAATCAATATTGCTGAGAGTTGTAAGTGTAATAAAAATTTAACAATAGAATACTTAAATCGTAACTACTGCGATTAAAAAAAGAATATCTACCTACTCTAATTCCGTACCTACTCGTACGCTCTCGTTCATCGAGTCGCGCGTTTGGCTGACAGTGGCGCGAAAATAAAGGACGGGCTACACTGTACCGTAATTTCAGATTAAATTTGGTATAAAACAAATATGGTGGTTTGACAGTCAGTAGTTAATGTATAACGTTGAAGTATGAATGAAATTATTTTCTTTCGAACGAATTAGTGAATGATCTTAATCGTACTAAGATTACGTTTAAATCTTAAGCATGTAAAATCTGGATAATGTACCAAAATAGTATTTTTTTTTGTTTCAATCAGAAAATAAATTGCGTAATATTTTCCGAGACCCTCCCCCCCTCTCCAACGTAAGATTAGACGAGATTTGACTCGACCCCCTCTCCCTCTTAAACATCTCACGTAATTTGTGGACGCCCTCTTATAAGATCCGGCGAAAGAAACTCAGCGGGCTTGTCTGTTTCATCTATTATTTGTTTATATAAAAAATGCATTACAATCCTACAAGAATTATTTTGTATAGAAAAAATATAAGAAATTGGTATAAGGAGCATTTAATCCCAGACATTTTTTCTTCTTAATAATTTGAAAATTTTTAATATTTTTTATACAGATTTATTTTCTAACACATTGACCAAGAATAATGTAATTAGGCCAGTAATATCGTCTTATACTACGACTACACGGAAAAATCTGAACATTTATAATTAAATAATAAAAATAAAGGTTTTATTTAAGACACATAGTTTTGTAAACTGAATCTCGGTAAAAGCTCGGAAAAACTGCGGGACTCTATTTTAGAACTTGTTATAACATTTCATGTATTTACAAATTTGTAGGTATAAATATAAATAGTCCTGTTCAGAGAACTCACGATGGGCTACTCTAACTCGCACTTGTGCGGTTTTTGTCAGCATCTTCTTCTTCGAAAGGATGGCATATTTGATATGGGGCTCAACTGCAACTGTCATGATTTAATAATAATTTAGTAAGTATCGAATAAATTGAATCAGATGAGATTGTGATGGCAAATATATATAAAGATGAACGAGTCGGTAACTGTACTAAGATATTATCATCTTTTGAGATCAAAATTTTGCTATTGCACGAATATTTGCTATTGCAGTTAACAAATGGAAAACTGCGAGTTTTTTCATTTTTCCAAATTCCATTGGGGTCCATTGGTGATGCAAATTTAAGTTAAAGTATTTTTTTTTGACGTGTTTAACGATTATGAAATTCACAATACATATTAGTTATGATCTAACTAAAAACAACACTGTATTTAAACTAAATAACAATAAACTGTAACGTAAACATGCCAAAATGCAAATAAGTGTGCCAACTTAAAAACAAAAAAATTGAATTTGGAACCACGAAAAAATCAACTATTTCCAACAGCTTTTTGAGTGAGTGTATATTACTCTGAGTATACAGACCTCTAATATATCTATGCCATATTATTTCCCAGTACGGAAACGTTATATTGCAATTGCGAATACATTCTGAAATAACAAAAAAAGCGAAGTCTTTCATGCTCCTTTGATAGAACCTGCTACAAAGTTATTTAAGCACGATTTTAAAGCTTAAACAGAATTAATTAAATCTCATTTTTTATTTACTTTTTTGTATTTCCCAGGAAACTTAGTGACTAACATACTTGTGAAAACTATTCAAAATTTTTTTTTTTTTGCTTTTACTTAATTTTCCTGTGTTAATATTAAAAGTTACTAGGAATTTCACCACATAGAAAGTTATACTCTTCTAAATGTAAACATTTTTTTATTAGACCTAAATTGTTCTTTTTTAGATGTCAGTAGGTTTGAAGCAATCATAAAGGCGAGAGAAAATGAAATGATGCAAGCAACTTTATTATATAAAATAAAAATACATCAATTAATGTTACTGCTTTTAATATCGTCACAAGCTGTACGGGATGTTAACACGATAAATAAATATATAACTATTTATTTTATTTTTAAACAGTTTTCAACCACTCTGGCAAATAAAGACAAATTACAAACCGGTCATTTACGAGTCGGACTCACGCACGTGGGATTCCGTACCGCCGAGTGATATTAATTGAGTTTATCTGTATGAGAATCTTTCGTATCCAACTTTTTTTATTATTTGTTGTGACAGCGGCAGCTGAACTATCTTATGAAAATTTAACGTATACCTATTTCCGTTCGAGAGATATTGTCCGGTGGGAGCCCTGTGATAAACAGAGAAGTCGTTTATAGGGTTTTATTTGTAACCCTTTGTGTACGGAACTTTAACAATTTAGCTTTTTTTATTATCGATAGGAAAGCGCTTGAACACGTTCTCGCCTGACGGTAAGTCAAGATGCGGCTTATGCTGTTTCATTCACGTTTTTTACCAATAAGTTTTTCCGCTATTTTAGTTGAAATTGGATAAAATTGCGATATAAGTAGGTACTTTGTAACGATTGACAATTTCTTTTAAGAACAAACACAATATAACAAAACAAACAGCCCGGGTGATCAAGTTGTCAGCGATTCTGACTTAGAAATCCAAGGCATTTATATATATATATATATATATATATATATATATATATATATATATATATATATATATATATATATATATATATATATATATATATATATATATATATATATATATATATATATATATATATATATATATATATATATATATATATATATATATATATATATAACCAAAACAATAATATCTAACCGTCATGATTCAACATTTTTAATTTGAAAGCATAATACATATCTACTACCTTCGATATAATATTATCATTGTAAATATGTCAACCGTGGGGTTGTCACTTTATGTGCATATGTAATAATTTATTGTGAAACAGTACAAGTGTTTTAATATAAAATATTAAATGCTAATCATTCGCTTTTTATGAATACGTGGCAGAATGGCAGATCGTTTATTCTTTAAAAGGGACCCGGATCAACATGGAGAAAGCCTAAGGTAACGGTTATTAAAAATAGATTAACATTTTTAAATTTCAATTTTCATAGGTTCTCATTGACATCTCATTCTGTTCCTGGCAAATATATTCGGCTGATGAGATATCATCATCACATTTGTGAACGTGTTTTTCAATGAATGATATTTGCTCACTTTCATTTAAAATAGTCCGAAATTAGGTACCTAGTATTTTGTTTATAATCACAAGAAGATAATAAAAAATATAAATAAATTAATTAAAAACGAATATTATTTTATGTTAAATATTGATATCAACAATTGAAAATTATGATTATTTCTTATAAATGTTTATAGTTTAGTAGTGTATCCATAATGAATTAATTCGTGTGTTTTAGAAACAAAACAAATACGTGCATCTATAAAGTTTTAAACTTACGCTTCGATAAACCGGATCGCACATGCAATCAGCTTTGTTGGATAAACCAATTTTGCACAATATAAATCTTGAAAATGGACGTCGAAAAAGAAATCAATTGAAATGTTATATGTTATATATAAATAAAAGGAAAGGCTTTACAGAAACGCAAGTTGTGACTAGACGACACTCGGGCCAGGAGTTCATGTACTTTTTCACATAATGCTACTTGAAATCCGGTTTTGAACATAACGTCAAGAACTTTCATAAGACGACATATGAAAGTTCAAAGTGAATAAGCACTCTCGTACTTATCGTATAAAGTAAAACCGACGTTATTTTACTAATATGTATGTACATTATATTTACAGTAATAAAGATCGTAAATATTATAATAAAATTACCGTTTGATAAAACTTTTTATAGCAAGCAATCATTAATGTTTATCTGTTCATATAATATTTTTCATAAAATTTACATAATGCATTTTGGCAAGAAAAAAAGCAATCCGCCAATATTTGAAATTTTTGCAATATATTGTCATATTTTATAACAGGTGTATAATACCGCTACCCCAATAAACGAACATTCAAAATTCGAACGAAAAAAGGTATCTGTTTATAAGACAAATTAAAAGAGACCACCTAATAAGGTATCTGTTTATAAGACAAATTAAAAGAGACCACCTGCGGAAGCGAGAGATCAAATAAATCTGCGCACTCTCGCTTCTTAGCCTACAAAATCTTAGGAAGTTTTGTGAAAGTCCACATTGAAGAAAAATATAAGCATATTGATAGCAATAGCACTTAAAATACAAAGGCATGGTTTATAATGGATACTTCAACATAATTGTCCCGATGTACATATGTACTCGATATTGGGTACATATCCAATTTATATGCAATAACCTTCGTTTTGAATAGAAGACGTTGTTGATATTGAATAAATTTAACATCCAGTTTTTAGCGGGAAACAAAACTAACCATATCAACCGAGTTAATATTTACATTCTCTCATAACTGTAATTTATCATGAATTAATTGGATAGTTAAGCACCTATATAAATATTTAAAATGATTTTTCTTCTTACCTTTACGCTACGCAAATTGAAAATGTTTAATAAATGGGTTTTTAATAAAAGTCTTTGCTATTACACCAATTTTCGAAAATCGAGTTTTCATTATATTCCAACTTTTTGAGGTCCTACAAAGCCGTTCTGACTATTATTATGATGACATCGGGTTGCCTGGATATTGGATAAGTTTTCAACCAATCGATTTTTGTTCCCAAAACAATAGTTTAAGAAGTCAAAAAACTTAAACATTAACCATTGTGTTCAAAAATAAAAAGCTTTTCAAAAATTAAAATCGCATATTTTTCAACAAACGTTCACCTCTTTTAAACTGATTAGTAAAATCTCAGATGGTCTATTCCAACGGTCAGCAACAGACGGACCGCGAAAACTTGAACCGGGAACCGCCAAATATCGTAATGTATTGTATACAAAGTACAAATAAAAATACATAGATAAAGTATACATACTATAGATTTATTTAACTTAGATAGTAGTTATAGTATCTAACTTATTATACTAATTGTATTTTAAGTTGCCTAGTTTATCTGTATTACACCCTACCACTGATATGGTATACACACTGAAACCATTATAATAATAAATATGTAGCACTTTATTATTATTATTTGATTTTTTCTGTACCTCGAAAAAATTATGACTATTGTATCCGGACCCCACCTAAAGCTACTTGCCGACCTCTGATGTACTCTTCCAATGGACCCGAACCACCGAACGTTTTTCTAAGAAAAATAGTGATTACTCATGTTGAGTAATCACTATTTTTCTTAGAAAAACTATAATTTTGATTTTTTAGTTTAATTCAAAGATTGTAACACAATTAGCTAATCACTTGTACTTTAATTTCACATCAAAACTTTATTTTTGTATATCACTCGACCGGTAAAGTCCGCAAAGTCCGTAAATTTCGTAAAGTCGAGCAGCTGTCACAAGATAGAGGTCTTGTCCGTATTTTGGGCGAGCTACGAAGCAATCGCCATTTCCAAGTCAGTCTTCACGTAAAAAGATTAGGTGGCGACGGCAGAAAAACGGCCTCCCGCAAGGTAGTGTTTTGGCTCCAATACTATTCAATATATATACAAACGACCAACCCCATCCTCAAAACACTCACCGTTTTATATATACGGACGATCTGGCCCTTACCGCCCCAAGGCCCTACTTTTGAAGCAGTGGAGTTGACACTGACCCTGGCTTTAAACACCATTGGCCAGTTCTACAATGAAAACTTAAACCCAACCCTGTGAAGACACAGGCCTGCGTTTTCCACACACGAAATAGACAAGCAAGTCGGACCCTTAACATCACGTGGCAACAGGTCAGAATCGAGCACTGCCCCCACCCTTAGTACTTAGGTATCACATTAGACCGATCCCTTACCTACAAATCGTATTGCCTTAACAGGAAGCAGAAAGTGTTTGCACGGAACAACCTGCTACGCCGATTCACTACCACAAAATTGGGAGCAACTCCACATGTACTCCGCACAACTGACACTGTTTTATGTTACTCTGCCGGGGAATTTACTTGCCCGGTATGGCATCGATCTGCACACGCGAAACAGGTTGACATAGCCTTAAACGATACATGCCGCATTATTACTGGATGCCTCAAACCTACTCCCCTTAATAAGCTGTACCCGTTGGCTGGCATCGCTCCAGCTGACGTTAGGAGGGAAGTGATTTGTTGTATTGAGAAGAAGAAGCAGGAGCTCGACGACCGACATCCCCTCTATAACTATATTCCTCCTCCGCCAAGACTCAAAAGCCGGAAAAGGTAGTCCAGCTGAGGAGAGAATTATTAGATGGAAAATTAAACACCCCTCTCCACCCAACTTTCTGCCCATTAAGGTGGAGCTGCCTATGGGTCATGATTTGCAGTGGGCTACGTGGAAGTCACTTAACCGACTTCGGACTCTAGTAGGCTGCTGCAACCAAAATATGTACCAGTGGGGCTTCTCTTTGGAGGAGCGCTGTGATTGCGGGGCCCCAATCCAATCAATGGAGTACCTCCTATCATGTTCATCGTGCCCTAATACCTGCACGGTGGACGACCTTATCGAAGCCAATGACGCTGCCGTAGTTGTGGCGCGGTCTTGGTCTAATAAAATATAAAGGCTGAACTTCCTGACACGAGAAGAAGAAGAAGACTCGACCGGCTTCACTTTTTAAGCATCTTCATACTTGAATATTATTGATTGTTATAATATAAGTATTGTTTACCAAAATATATATTGTTTGTAAGAGGGTAAAATTACATATCGTTCGACAGTAAAGTTTTGATGTGAAATTAAAGTAGACGTGATTTGCCAATTGTGTTACAATAATGCAATTTCACCAAGTACCGACAATGGAAAGTATAGATGTATTCAAAGATATTTTAAATCAGTAAAAAAATGAGTATTTCAATTGGAAAAAAAACTATGTTTTCAATACATTGTACGGTCTGTTACAAATAATTTTACACAAGGTAAATAGCTAAACGAGTGAAAAGTATAAACCGAGTTCCGAATATCACGATGAATCAATGAGCATGCCTTATTTACTCCAGGTTCATGACTTCCTTCATACAAACACACCGATTTCGAAGTCTTTTGACGTTATTCTTGGACAACACCCGACCTATCAAATTGAGAAACGTCAGTCTTGACTTGTTCACAATAGCATCATGTCATTCTTTTAAATGAAACATTCTTTTAATGTGTTTTCCTGCGTATTTTTCATGGTCATTTTATCTTGACCGTAGTATTCTAGCGTTCAATACCTTTCATGTAAATAACCCCAGCTATTAATGACCTTTCTGGTAATGAAAACTGGGGTTCTAATTTTTACAAAGACAAGATATTCAGCCTTACTATTGCTCTTTGATCTTGCTTTTTGTTCTCTTGCTTCTTTGTTCTTTGCATACATCTTTCTTTCTATCCCATCATCTGTCATTCATTTCTGTTTAAAGCATATTCGAGTTATGTATAAAAATATTTTAGCTTGTCCTAACACTACAGTATCTTATACTCAAATACTAATATTAGTTACAGATAATTTTATTTGTGCATGTCATACGATAAACAACATCGTCTATACATACCAAAGAGATTGCTGCGTTTCCTGATTCATAAGTAAGCTACCTTACCCTCTAAACTGGAATTCTTTACTGATAATTGCGGCACAAATATTACGGCGGTGTCGCTAAACCCGCGTGAGACGATGAAGAACACCACAACCTAGTAGTCACGATGTGACGTGTCACTAACGTTTGGCCAATCGCTCGCTTTCAATGAACTGTCTGGTAGATATGTTGGTAATTTACAGAACTTCGCAAACCAGGATAGGGCCCCAATGACAATTGGAATACATAAATGATAATATTTTTTTTAAGTCTCTTGCTTATAAAGTAAGCGAATTAAAGAGATTAAAATGACCGTCTTATCCACCTTTACTAAGAAGACCCCTAAGAATTTTCTTATAAAATCTAACTAATTTGGTCCCTTTCTATTTTCCTATGACATATAATATGTCTTCTAGTGGTATACACATTTATAAATGTGAAGATCACATCGATGACCTTATAACTTTGTTACCATAACGATAGTGATAACAAATATTTTATCCCTAAAAATAATGCCTGTAAAAATTTTGTAATAAATCAGGGATTTTTATGTTAGAAACAGCAAATTAAACAAAAAACTAATTGTCATAAAGCTGAAAAAAAAAACTTCGGACGATAGCTATTGTTTTTTGTATTGAAAGGTAAGGTAGCCGGCTAACTGATGCATGTGGTATTTTATTTCGGTCACACTAATCGAACGCATCATTAAAATATTTGAGATCTGTAGGATATGGTAGTCTCTAATCTCTATTTAGCCATCAACTCGTTTGCTATCCTATGATTACTTAAGAGGATAAAATTTAATCGAGTAACAAACAAACGCAATAACTTTAATTAAGATTTTGAAGAGACAAACAAACATATTCGTTCCAATTTTTTTTATTATAAGATAACATCAGATGGCTCACCTGATGGAAAGAAAAATCATCGCCTATAAACCCCAAAAAATTTAAAGAGGCGTGACACGGAGTGCATTTATTAATTTAAAGTACTACATATATTATAGGTAAATAACCAGTTAATATTTGAATTTAATTCAACTCGTATATAAATATATGCCATGTTGATACTTTAATGTATAAATATTAAAGTAGCAACATGGCGACTTTTAATGATAAGTACACCCGATCAGTAAATTGCCGCATATTATGAGCCTGATTCAGCACAATGTTACCGCAGCGCGGAGTGTATTGACTTTGAGGAATACTGGACCAAATTTGCTATCATTTATTTTTGTTTACAATCAGCTTGAATTATTTAAATCAATTTAAGGGAAACAGAAAAAAGGAGCTCATCGAAAAATCGGGGTGGGCCCTATTTTGTTTTGAGTAATTCATAATATATTATATATGATAAGATTTAAGTCCAAAGTAGGCAAATGATTGTCTATGATGTTGGTGTTTTGTCGACAACGCTAAAATTACATATATAAATGTTCATAACCGATGCCCAAACCCAATAATGCAAGCTTATATTTTCGTCACACATGTAATTGTCATTGTTGGGATTTGAACCCGGGCTCCATTGATTGTGTGATCCGAGTCAATACTGAATACCACTTCACCGGGGCGGTGTAATAACTAATTAATCTCCAATCAGCCTGTATACAGTGCGCAAGTGAACTGAACGGGTTGTTGTAAACTCGCCTTCGCCACCGTTTAAGATATTAAGTAAACTCGCCAAAGGTTTTAATAAATAATAAAAAGTATGTGTAAATTCGCCACAGATATATACTAGCTATTGTAAATTCGCCACATGGCTTAATTTTGTATAAATATGTTAGAAAGTAGTGTTAGCAAGCAAAATTCTAATAAAATTCTAATTCTCTCACTTTTCTATCATATTTCACTAACCTATGCTCCTGCACAGGTGTACCCGCTCGATAAAAAATAGGGTTAGTTTGGAATGCCCATGGTACCAATAGGACAATCAACTTAGCAGAAGCGTGGCATAAACGATTACCTAATTTATAAAGCCTAATTTATTACAGTTCCTTGATACATTAGAAATGAGACAGATTATATAGACTTTAAATAAAAAAAAATTGATATAACATTAAACATGAGAGCGCGTCGATCAATTGCATTGGTCAATAATTATCAAGCATTTTTGATAATTATAATAAGATGACTTTAGCTGAAGTCCTACAACTTTGCGTTTTACAGCGTTTTATTAATTTGTTAATGTAATGGCATTTTTTAAATCAAAACATTACAAACAAGCAGTTGGTTCTCCTAATGTTAAGAGACAACTATCGCCTATAGACACCAAAAATGTTATTGGATCGTTACTCTACGTCTGGCGGGATGACAGTGCCACATGCATAAAGTTACCGTTTTTCCTTCTACCTTTGATTTCCCTGTGATCTGTACTGAAAAAATCAGTGTGGCGAATTTACAATAGATAAAAAAGGTGTGTGGTGAGTTTACAATACAAAATTAGGATTGTGGCAAATTTACACATATTTTTATGTAATTTTTGTGTGGCAAATTTACTATTGTGGCGAGTTTACCACAACCCAACTGAACGATTAAGCTAGTTGTTATTTACTTATTGTAAGCAAGCTTGCAGACAAACCTGCTGGTTTTCGCAATGCTTGAGGATTAAATGTTTGTTTTTATACTTTTTATTTAAAATAAATGAAAAAAGAAAAATAATAATAAGGACAGCCGTCCGTTACAAATCTTAGATCAATGTCTTTAATATTCCTAATCAACACAGTTCTAGTGAAAAATGTTATTTTGGTATATGTACCGTGTATACATACATAACATTATGCATTCCGTAAAAAGCGGTTATTTTAGTATTACAAACAGACACTCCAATTTTAACACACTTCTCCACACTCAGCGTCAGCTTTAATTTTTACGTGCAATATGCACTTTGGCTTTCAAGTTAACTGCAATAATAAGTTCACATGTTGAAAGCCTCGTTAGGAATAGCATCAAACATTAAAGTAGTGTGTACAGACTACAACACCGTAGCCACGAAAAATTTGACTCGTAAAACTGAGCGTTTAATGGCGTGTAATAGCAACAGTAACGAGCAATTTTATTAATGGTCGTGTTATCTACCTCACGACATCTTTTTTGTAAGGCAATATTTGAATCCTAGAAATGCATTGTTACTTACCGATCATTTAAACTAGGTTACTTTTAAAGAGAGGCTGTTAAGGATCGATAATATATTCGATTTATATAATAAAAAAAATAATTTAAAAAAATTAAAAATTCCATTTTCATTCAACACAAAAAACAAAACGCAAGCATATAATTTCAATTACGCAAAATTCGAACTTACATACATTACAAATTTTAGCGCCCTCAACCAATTTAAAAGTAATCGGGAAGGATGTAAAGCGACAGATTACATTAAAGTTACTATCGTAATATAGGTAAATATAAAATGACACACAGCCAGCTCTACAGAGTTCATTCAAAAGATTCGGTGCATGCAACTCATGAATTCTGTAGGATATTTTTAAACGAATATTTTTATATTATCTTGTAATAATTTTACAATAATAATTCAATTAAAAAATTGAATTAAAAGCACTTTGAATTCAATATCTAGCTCCTAATTTTAAAACTTGGCCGGACGTTTAAAAGTAACCCTCTATATCACAGGCATTATTACAGGTATAACAATTTACTATGCACGCTGTCTCCTCATCTAAAGATACCCTTTAATAAAACAATTTGCATACTATGGAGACGATAAAATAAATTTGGTCGAATAGCAAAACATTTTTTGTATTTTGATCGTTGCCCGGTACTTTCTTGACAGAGTAGTATACAATTCAATACAATATAATATACTTTATTGCACAACAGAACATACAAAACACATGGATTTACAGTTTTTCTAATATAATCTTATAATTTACAATCTGGCGGCCTTATCGTATTTTTGCAATCTCTACCAGGCAACTAGTGGATATAATTAACGGTATTTGATGCAGTTTTTAAAGGAGAAAAGCTGGTAAGATTTTAGAGTGCACCGGTGTATTAGTCTGAAAATTATTTTAAAAATATAAAGTAAATATGCTAAAAATGACGTAATTTTAATATTTGAAAAGCTGTAACTTTTGAAAATTAGATTCGATTTTGATTCTTGAAATGCCATCTGACGTATTTTTTTTTTAGTACTATAATATTATAGGATGATGATTGGTTGATGATTGGTTGGTTGGTTGAAAATGATTGTTTGAAAAATTTCGAAGTTATGTCGAAAAAATACTTTTCTTTTAATTTTTCGTCAACGATTTCTCCCAAACGGATACACTGATTTTGATGCAATTTATACATTAGATTTAGTTTTTTGAGGAATAAAGCTGATTAGTTTTTGTATTTAATCGGTACATTTAATCTGGAAGTTATGTTAAAAAAATACTGTTTCGCCAAAATTATTTTTGGGGTTTTTTCAAAATTTCTCAAAATCTCCTAGGCCGACTTGGTTCAAATTTTCAGAAAGTCTAAGTTGAGCAGAATCCAATCGAATGCGATCAACCGCGATTCAATCGGTCTAGCCGTTCAAAAGTTATGAGATGTTTACATACACATACATACATACATACATACATACAGACATACTGACGTCATCGCGAAAATAGTCGGAAAAGATTCCCAGGACCTCAAAACGTGGAGATCTGGTGAAAACTCGATTTTCGAAAATCGGGGCAAATTCAGTAACTTCCTATCTACGTACATTACGTACTACGTAGCGGGAAGAAAGAAAAAGTTGTTTCTTTAATATATTAAATATAGATAATGGGGAAAATATTCATTAATAAATAATACTCGTAACTAAATATATAACTATCAATACATGTTCTTATTTGTAATAATTAACTATAATAATATACATAAATAATATTATACATAATAATATATACCTATATGTATTTAAATATATATATATATGACTATGTAAGGTTTAAATTATGATTTATTTGTATTTACATGAATCCTGTCATCTGTCATAGAAAAATTGCCTCTGTGGTCTAGTGGTCCAGCGTTGGCGTCGACCACATGAGTGGTCGACGCCAACGATCCCGCCAACGTCCCGGGTTCGATTCCTGGGTCGGGCACATATAATAAAGTGTTTTTTCAGTTTTCTGAGTAACACAAACTTGCCCGGGATTGGAAAATGCCCGGTTGGCGATAGGCTTGCCACCTATCACATTTGTGGGACCAAGTATCTTCGGCTAATCGTGGGTGCACTTGTTGTACCTCTGCCTACCCCTTCGGGGATATGGGCGTGAAGATACTGTCATAAAGTATTTTTTTATTACATCAAATCTATCTATATATATAAAAATCAATTGCTGTTCGTTAGTCTCGCTAAAACTCGAGAATGGCTGAATCGATTTGGATAATTTTAGTTTTGAATTAATTGTTGAAGTCCAGAGAAGGTTTAAAAGGCGAAAATATAAACATGTATGTATTCAGAAAAAATAATAAGAGTGGTTAAAAAGGCACAACAACGTTTGTCAGGTCAGCTAGTCATTGATATAAAATATATATAAATGTATCAAATAAGTACATTCATATATTTGCGTCAGATCCGTTTTAAATTAGGCAGAGAGAACTAACTGAGTGCCTTATGTGTTACGATCCCTGCAATACATAATAAGTAAAAAAGAAAACCAATATTAGGTTAATAAAAGTATAGAAGTTAAAGTATCTATTTAAATAAATTGGCTAAATATAACGGCAGCATTCATAAAAGCGTACAAAATACTTCGCATTCAAAAATATTAGTAGTTTATTTATTTCAACCAGAACAACGAGTAATTCAGAAATTAAACAGAATTTAATAGAAGCTTACAAATTAATGCTCACAACACAATATGCTTATAACATACGGCTCTGAGAAAGTTGCAGTATTTCAACTAGTCTAGTAATACTCCAGGCTTATTTTACCGCTATAGTTTTGCTATAGACATAAATTATACGAGTCGGGAGAACGTTATATCTAATCCATGTAGTCTTTACGGCTTCATACATGAAATATTTTAATTAACGTACACAAATATGTAGAATTAAATGAATTTTACGAAAATTAGTCCTAGGTTGAGTTCAATATAAAAAAGACAAAGTTAATTTATGTCACTAGTTAGTGATTAACCTTTTCAGCTAAGATGAGAGGAGTCGGAAAAATATATCTATACATATAATAAAATCGTAGGAAAGTCAAAACTGTACATTGAATATTTTTTTTAAAAGAATACTTGGAGCGTGATCTACAATCGATATCGGAGCCAAAAATATAGTTTTAAAATTTTTGTCTGTTTGTCTATATGTATGTCCGGGGTAAACTCAAAAAGTACTGCATGGATTTACTTCAAATTTTGCATGAATATTACTAACAGGTCGGGTCAACATATAGGCTACATATTATCACGCTATCACCTACGGGGGAGAAGCAGTGCGGAATAAACGAAGTCCGCGCGGACGAAGTCGCTGTCAAAATTTTAAAAAATCATGTAGCTGTCCAGTCTTAGAGATGGTAGTGCATTAATAATACTGAGTGCCTTAAGAGAATTACGATGGTACGAGTATTAATGGTTAAAAAAACGCAACTTATGGTATGCATTTTGTTTATTATTATTTTTATAGTATATATATTTAAAATCATACATGTTACCACTAACTACCGTGTAAAAAAATATGTTATAAATCAGGTTTTCATGAAAATATTGTTATCTTAAAATTTTTATGACATCTTATCTCCTAAGAGAAAAATTAAAACAAAGTGGTGTTTTAAGAACAAATGAAAATTCTCGCCATAACGGCTAATCAGACATATATGAAGTTTAGATCAAAACAATCGTGATAGTTTCCTTAGCAATTTGTATTTTTTTTTCAGTTTTGTCTTAGTTAATTTGTAAAAATAGAGAAAAAAAACGAATTACCACGATTAGGTACTTTTTAAGATTATATCACAGACTAAGAGGCCAGCAAAACGCTGTAGCCAAATCTTTTTTACTAGTGTAAGGAAGAGAACGCTGAAGTTTACTAGATGACGAAATGTATAAAAAACACACTTAATCTTTGCACGATAAATTTAAAACATTAGTACCACACTTCAGGTCGAATAAAAATTCAAAAAAAAAGAAACGTCTTTTTCCCGAGAATTGAACCAGGGACAACATCTGAGTCGTATAGGCTAAAACCACGGCTACTAACATTAGATTAACAAAGCGGTTCAAGGAACGTATCTGATGTCATATTTTTATTAGTACATTATTTTACTACATGAAATACAAATTTGTTTTATATAATATCACAATAATATCTTGTTTCAAGACTCTCTCTCAAGTTTTATTTAGAACAAGACTCTTATAAAGAACTTTACAAGTACTTGTATAATTAATTATGTAACGTGAAGTTCGTTATGAATGTTTCTTATCTCGAAGGGTCCCTTCATCATATACATAAGGCTGTCTTTCACACTGCATGACATACGCGAAACAATCAGCCTGTAATAATTGCGACGGAAGTATTGTTTCGTGTTTCTTTTCAGTCGCCTATGACGAACTCCAATAGAGGGCATTGTTTCGTCGCATCAAGGTGTCTGAATGAAGTATAAATAGTGTCATGTTCATTAGTTTTGACTTTTGATTTGTTGTTTTTATTTTATTTAGGTCTTCTTGACCATTTGCATTAATAGCAGTGGCGTAACTATCCGATAGGAAGAGCAGTGACCTAGGGCCCTTTAAAATATGTGTACAATTAATAACATAACATTCCTTCTCTTGAAAGCAACGAATTTTACCGTTACCGTAAAACCCCCTAAAAATAAAATGGCTTGTAAAAACAGTAATTAAGCAAACAACACAATAAAATTTATTATTATTAACTGATACTAAATATGTTTGTAATAAAATTTGATCTAGAACTTGTTTGGAGATGACCCTTGTCAAGACCGCGCCATAATCATACGTTCTTTGTGTTTTTTCTCCTCCATTTAAAGAAAGCTTAATTTTCTTTATCCGGACCCCTTTTCAATATCCACTTGGGCTCTATTTCAGAAGGTATCATTATTTTCCATGCAGCTGTTACACTTTACGAGCGAACTTAAATTACATTTTCAGCATTTATGTAAACTTGGATAGTCTATATATATGTTTAAATTATATAATTAATTTATTAATAAATTAATAATAAATATATTATATAAATAATAAATTCGCCGTGTTGGTCCCGGCCTCCTTTGTAGAATAGGCCAACTGCCGTTCTGCCAGGCAGGTCGTAAAAGGCGACCGATTGGCTATCGAGTCACTACCATCATGGCTACTAGGTGGTAGAGTTCTGCATTGTCTCGCCCGGGTCTGGTACCACCGCCTTACCTATTCCTGCCGCAATAGCGTCAGTGCTTGTTGCTGTCGTGTTCCGGTTTGGAGGATAAGGTAGCCGGTAAACTTATGCATGTGGCATTATACCTCGCCACAAGATAGCAACGCACCATTAACATCTTTGGTGTCTATAGGCGATGGTTGACTCTTTCCATCAGGACCCATCTGCTTGTTTGCTATCTTATGACATAAAAAAATATGCTTTTAAACATATGAATATATGTTTAAAAGCTTTACATAAAACAATGACTAGATTATCAGTATAAAATGATCTTTTATTTTAAAGAACACAGGCCATTTCTGTTTTGTACATCCCTTGCGTGTCTTTCGGATTGACGAATATTAGATAAACTAGAATAATTTTCTACGATTTTTAAATCAATTAAATAAAATATATCGCTAGAAACAATAATATAAAAAATATTGTGACTTTAATTTGATTGAATTCTATCATCATTTTTAAGTGTTACCATTGTATAAAACTTTAATTACATTTTCATTAAAAAAGCAATAAGTTTATATACCATAATTTTCATTGAAGAATAGTTAGTGCCAATTTATTTTATGTTTATGTTGTCTTCGCAAAATCTTATCTCATAATCCTGTCAATCTAACTTAGATTTCTGAGATTAGCAGTTGCACTGAAGACACCCAATGACAAGATAAATACCTAACCACAGATTACTAAAGAGAGAACTAATTGTTTACGTTAATCTTACCGCAAATCCAACTTTATTTAGCTACTATTCCTCAAGTTAAAAAAATATTTATTAAATGCGGATAAGTTAGATATGGAATCTTAAGGAATATATTAAGCTTTAAGTTAATAACTAAAAAAACAATGTATGAAGTCTTGCCCGTGTTCTTTTTTTAACAAAGATAGATTTTGGCATTGGCTGGAATCGAACTAACGTACTCCGTCTTAAGCGCGGACGGCGCCCTACCATTTACACTACATTGTCACTGGTTCAAAGTTGCGAAATTTTTACTTTTCTATCGGTTACGTCATAAGATAGAAAAAATCGCATGGTTCTCCTGATGAAAAGAGAAAATCATCGCCGATAGACATCAAAGATGTGGCGGGGTGTTAATGCTACACCTGGAAGCCGAATTTCATAGGCCGTTTTGGTAGGTTGAGGACCTACCGTGGTTTCTGAACTACCGTGGTGCAATAGCAATCAGGCTTAACTTGATAGAAAAAACCTCATTTCGAAGCATTTTTATGCTTTTACCATTTTGCTGTCTCCTACTGAAAATACGACGACGCAAACGATGGGGCACAAGTTTGGTTGCTCGACTACAGCCCGACAGGGACCAACATTTGTATGATGAACATAGATGCTTGCATTTATAGATTTAGTTTACACAGTATGTTCTTTATTTCCATATATTAGTTTCGTTGACTAACACCCACGTCATAATTTGGTTACTTTGGAGTTAAATAAAAATTCTTGTAATTTTTCTGCAATATTTATTAATTTCTTTACAAAACAGAAACGTTTACTTCTTTGGGCGTAGAAAACATACTATGTAAAATATCTTAACGATATATCCAGCATATTTTATTAAAGAAATAAAATTTATAAACAGCATTGATAATTTAAAGATTTAGAATTATTTGGTGTTAGATCAGTTTGTAATCGGTTGACGTATAATCAATAAATACTAATCTAAAATAATAATGTCAGACGTTATTAATGACTTTATTAAAATTGACAATTTAATTTCATTATTGTATAATACACATTCACTATGCTAATAAATTCCATTTTAGGCAGCATAATTACTATGTCAATTAGTATGAATTAAATTTATTAAATTATGATGTTTTATTTTATTATGAATAAAATAAAACATCATAATTTCAATCCAAAAACAGTTTGCGAGTTAGATATTTCGTGGATATTTCACTGGTACGATATCTATACATATAATAAAATCGTAGGAAAGTCAAAACCGTATATTGAATATTTTTTTGAAAGAATACTTGGTGCGTGATCTGCAATCGATATCAAAGCCGAAAATATAGGTTTTTTAGAATTTTTGTCTGTTTGTCTGTATGTACGTCCGGGGTAAACTCAAAAAGTACTGAAACAAATGAATCTATTGACGTGGTGTCCAAACTGATGTGAATGTAGATCAAAGAAGTAAAATATATAAAGTGGACAAAAAATTACTTCTAAAACATTGAGTAGGTATTTTACGTCCGAAGTCATTTTATCGAGTGGATATTAGACGTTCGCGTTTAAAAGTCGCAGGAGAATGAAATGTTTTGCTAACATGTTTCGGTAACATGTTTAGCTAGCATGTTTTGTTAGTTTGTTTTGTTATTTTTTAGGAGCAGGAGGACACGCTTAGCCGCAAAATTCGAACTTAAATATTTTAGTGCCTTCAACCAAATTAAAAATGATCGGAAAAAATGTACTTAGAGCGACAGATTACATAATAGATACTATCGTAATTATAGGTGAATGTAAAATGACACATGGCCAGCATTAGAAAGTTTATTCACAAGACTCGATGCGTACAATTCATGAATTCAGAAGGATATTTTTAAATGAATATTTTCCTAATTTTAAAATTTGGCCGGATCTTTAAAAATAACTCTATTTATTTTAAAAAAATAATATAAAATTATGAATATTTTAGTAGGTTGTGCCTACGGAATATTCGTAGGTGAATATACGTATAATTAAATGTTAGAATGATTTCTTTTGAATACACTTTTTGTTAATAAATTTGTGGTGTTTACAATTAGGTCAAGGCTACAGGAAAAGAGACAGACTAAAAAGGGCCAACTAAAAAGTTGCAGCGGTTGAAGTTTGTACGTGCAAAGCATTCCAAAAGTAAGGACTGAAAGGAAAAAATATAAATAAAGAAATATGCTTTGGCCTTATAAGAAATTTCTTCAACACTATTATTACTGAACAAAAACATGGTTGTACTTTTCCTTATTCTTAGTCATTTCTGATCGATGTTCTTACTTTAAATTATAAGGGAAATATATTGCCGGTCACCACTGCTACTGACCAGTTCTCGCATAGTAATGAGATATTAATTTAATTAAGTCTTTAAATAATAAAATTAAATGTTGGGGACAAAAAGAGATATTGTAACATCGACCGCCTTGTTTAAAGAAAATGTTTAGAAATCGCCTAGTTAATTATTTTAAATCTCATAATATGAAAACGTGAAAAAGTGAGAGATAAAATAGTCGGGTAGATCTTCAATATCCTTACTAATATTATAAATGTGAAACGCTTAAACGCTGAACCGCTTTTAGTTGTAAACTCGGGGTCAAAGTTTTTCAAACATCGACTGCTGAGGGGCTGGATTAGTGGTCAACTGTACATTGAATATTTTTTTTAAAGAATACTTGGGGCGTGATCTACAATCGATATCGAAGCCAAAAATATAGATTTTAGAATTTTAGTCTGTTTGTCTGTATGTATGTCCGGGGTAAACTCAAAAAGTACTGCATGGATTTACTTCAAATTTTGTATGAATATTACTAATAGGTCGAGTTAATATATAGGCTACATATTATCACGCTATCACCTACGGGAGAGGGGCAGTGCGGAGTAAACGACTCCGCGCGGACGAAGTCGCTGGCAACAGCTAGTATTATATGAAATGTAGAAGATATGGAATTTCTTAAAGCGATGATCTTTTAATATCTGTCCTGCGAAGCTGCGCGAGTCAGCTAGTAGAATATAAAATGATACGCTATTGTTACTTCAACTAGAAGCCGAATATGTTTTTAAAAGTACAAAAAAAATGTTTCTGTTTTAAGTCTCGTATTCTAGTTCCAAGCCGCATAATTTAAAACTATTATAAGATTATGCAACGATAAAGTCTCCGTAGTGCTTGACGAATGACCACTCTTAACGTTGCTGTGTAAGCATTTTTCATTTACCGCGTCTTGAAAAACGTAAACCGTACATTCTACTTTAATTCTCAAGCACATTATGTAATGATAAGCTGTAAGTTTTAAAGTATTATTATAGCATTTTTGGATTTTATTTAGAAAAGATATTACTTTATTTAAGTATATAAATTTTTCGCTATTCACAAAAATATTTACTTTGTTTATAAAAATGGTGAATGGTTACTGTGTTGGTTATTTTCTATAAACATAGTTTTTTACTCTTATATTCCACATGTTTTATCATTTTTGATTTGAAAAATGTAAATTTTCGTTTTTCATAGGATTCGTTTTGCAAAAATCTTTATAAGTTTTATTCATATACTTACATTATACACGATGGAATTTATGAAACTGATATTTTTATGAGTCATTTCTTAATTTATTTCAGGTAACTTATAGTAAACAAATTAAAAGAAAGTATATTTGAATTCAACTACACGCAAACGCCTAAAGAATTATTATAGTCCGGGAGGAATCGGCGCATGAGTACCGAAAACTATTCCACCTCAATTTTTTTATGCGATCCTCTTCAAATTGCCCTACTGATGATATAAATGCATGTTGCCATGGGGCAACCCGGTGCCATATTGTTTAAACCGAAATTTTTTAAGCAGTTGCAAGGAATTGTTATTTTTCAACCGGACAATTTTTTTTTATATTCTTTATTGAAATACCAATAAAAAAGGTCCTATGACTTTTCACGATAAAGTTAATATTTTTAAAGATATGAATTTTTAAAGGTTCGAAAAATCTCAAATTTGGGTACTTTCGACCCATGAAAAATATATTTAAAAAAAAACATAATGTTTAAGTTATATTTTTCTTTAATTCTCTATACAGTAGTTAATAATATTGTTAATAGAGATTTAAAAAAATGTCAGTGTTTATATCTTTTTTTTAATTGTTAATTTCGCGCGCTCACAAGTGTGCGTCGCTTACTGGACTTCCTGAAGATTTTCATTTTGTTTGTGTAGTTGTATTTATCTTCGCCTAATTTTTTCTTCACTTGTGTAATTTGCATAACATGTTCTGTGCCACAAAAATGTTTGTTTGTCAAGAGAAGAATTAAACAAATTTTCAAATCGGATAGCAACCTCATCTTTTCGTCGATAAGTTGCACGTTGTACAGTTATATATGTATCAGGCTTCAGTTTTTTCACTACATCGGTTTCATTTTCACAAAAAATACATGGTAGGATATCATCAGAATATTTTCTTTTCTTGGGAACAACTAAAAACGACATGAAACTCCCATTTATTGTAACGAAAAATCACAAAAACTAAAAATATATCCATCTAATAATGTTAATAATACATGAAATCACTGAACCTCTTTGTATAAAACCTTAAGATCTTTGTTTGTTCTTGTGACAAAATTATTGATTATATATAACATTTAAAATAAAAATACAAGTTAGTGCATGTTGATTCTCAACTGATCATTCTTTGTTTTTTACTCATCATTTTACAGTTTTTCAGTATTTTTTATTTCGTTCAAGATTTAATATTGTTAAACGTTGTAGCACCCATTTCAGTGATTTTGTGTATCATTAACATTATTAAATGGATATATTTTTAGTTTTTGTGATTTTTCGTTACAATAAATGTAAGTGTCATGTCGTTTTGTTTTAGTTTTTGTGATTTTTCGTTACAATAAATGTAAGTGTCATGTCGTTTTTAGTTGTTCCCAAGAAAAGAAAATATTCTGATGATATCCCATCATGTATTTTTTGTGAAAATGAAAACGATGTAGTGAAGCTTGATATATATATATATATATATATATATATATATATATATATATATATATATATATATATATATATATATATATATATATATATAATGATATTATTTCTATTTATAAGTAAAACAAAGACTCAATTGCGTTTCTGTAATTAAAAGAAATAACATTTAAAGCCCTTATTTTCGGGTCTATCTTTTTACAAAATTCTTGACAATAAAATATAATTTCCTTCTAATTTCAACTCATTGACAAATCCGCTGACAGAAGCTATCACGGCCCGCTATGGAAACTGGCCATAGCGCGGCAATATAAAAAAAACATAATTAAATAAAACCTTATTATGGTTTTCTTTACATCTCCCCTCCTGGAGAAAAACAATTACAAGTGTAATTGCACGTAATTGTTCTTCTGTCAACCGATAAGGGTGTGAGTTTTGATATGTGGTACAAATTTGATTTTTCTTTCTTGTGACCAACATTTACTTTATAAATTGTGTTTGAAATTTTTTTCAATATCTCGTAGGGTCCAATTCTTAGTTCATCTGTTTTCTTCCTATTAAGACGATTTTCATTCTCCACATAAACTCTATCTCCCTCTTTAAAATCATATTCTTTTCTTGACAGGTCATATCTTTTCTTATTATAATCATGGGATTTAATTGTATTTTCATATGCTAATTTTCTATCTCTTGTTAAATTTTCATTTGAACATCTTGTTTTTAATTCTGGTGGTAGAATATTTACATTTTCTCCTTCCAACAGGTATTTTGGTGCAAATTTAGTAACAGTATGTTCCGTCTCATTATATTTGTCAACACATCTCTGTGCAATAGTTGTCCATGCAATTTTATTTTGTCTTTCATTAATTTTGCATCTTATCTTATTAACCAGGGTTTGGTTTAGCCTTTCATTCAGGCCATTTGAAGAAGGAGTATCCATAGCAGTAAAAACTATTTTTATATTGTTATCTTTCAGAAATTCCTTAAATTCTTTGGAGTTTATACCGGGATATTGGTCCGTTAATATCATATCAATTTTATGACCTTCTGTCACTTTCTGAATGAGTTTAATGAAATTGTTAGAACTTTGATCTTTTGACGTTAAAATGTAAGCATACCTAGTGAAATGATCAATTAAAAGATGTAGGTATTTTTTAGTCGACCGCGACCCTCCAAATCCACCAATTGTATCAATTGATACAATTTCAAAAGGTTGTCTTGCTGGTCCCAAATGTGACATTAAACCATATTTTGGTTTCCTTCTTGTTTTATTTTTAATACATATTTCACATTCTTCGCAAGTCTGTTTTATCTTTGCTATGATATTCTTTGCTGAAAAGAATGGAGTTAATTTATTTATCATTTGAGTTGTTCCCAGATGGCAGTAAGTAATGTGTACATTTTTTATTAATATTTTGCTTAGTTCTTCTGATAGCACAATTTTGTTTCTTGTTTTAAATTTTTTGTAGTATATTTCATCTTTCAGTATAAACTTGTTTTTTCTTTTTTGTATTTCTTCATTTATGTTTTGATCAATTTTTATGTCTTCTATGGTAATTAAATTTACCACTTTCAAAGCGTCATCTGTATTTTCACTTGGGTTTAGAACTGGATTTCTGCTTAAGCAGTCTGCCTCTTGATTTGTTTTTCCAGGATTATATTTAATTTTGAAGTTATATTGGGATAAATAATATGTTAGATCTCCGAGCTCCTCATCAGTTCTTGCTTTAATATTCATGTTTTCTAATGGTTTGTGATCTGAGTACACCGTAAACTCCTTCCCCATAAGTAAGTGTTGCCAGTATTTTATAGCTTCTTTTATTGCCAAACATTCTAGGTATATTGCCTTCTTCTTTTTCTGTGAATCTGTTAATTTTTTTGAAAAATAAGCAACTGGTTTATTGTTTCCGTTTTCATCGGTCTGTTTTAGCACTGCTCCCATTCCTTTTATACTTGCATCCGTATAAATGTTTATTGGTAATTGTGGATCATAAATTCTCAGAATCGGCTTTGAGCACAGTAGTGCTTTTATTTTATCAAATGATTGTTGACATTCTTCGGTCCACACGAATTTCACGTCTTTCCTTAATAAATTGTGCAGTGGGTCCAAGATGATTGCGCTGTGGGGCACAAACTTATGATAAAAATTTATTTTTCCTAGGAATTGTCGCACATTTTTCCTTGTCTCTGGTATTGGAAAATCTTTTACTGCTTTTAGGTAATCTTTAAGAGGTTTTACTGAATTGTTTTCTATTATATGGCCTAAATACTTGGCATAATGGTTTGCAAATATACATTTGGTAAATTTTAGTCTAAGCCCCTCCGTTTGAATTGCCTCCAATAATTTTGATACATGTGATACATGTTCTTCGAAGGTTTTTGAATAAATAAGTATATCATCAATAAAATTTACTGCAAAATCAGAGAGCTTATGTTTTCTTATGATGTTACTTAGTATTCTTTGGAAAATAGCTGGGGCAGTTTTTAATCCAAATGGCAGACACGTCCACTGATATTGTCCTTCCTGAGTTACGAAAGCTGTTTTGTATTGATCTTGTATTTTTAATGGAATTGACCAAAATGCTGAATTAATATCAAATGTTGAGAAATACTTACAGTTCACTGTTTTCATCATTAAATCTTCAATTAATGGAAATGGCTGTGATTGTGGGATTACTATTTTGTTCAATTCTCTGAAATCTATACATAATCTTGTTTTTCGTTCGTCTTCTTTTTTATAAGCTAGAGTTACTGGAGCAGCAAACGGGCTATATGATTCCACAATCAATTTTTTCTCTAACAGTTTTGATATTTGGTCTTCTATTTCTCTTCTATCTTCAGCTGTGCATCTATATGGACGTTTGCAGCAGTATTTATCCACCATCAAGTCAATATGAGCTTCATAATCTCGTACAGTGCCGATATCATATTTATCTTTGGCAAAGACAGTTTTATATTTTTCTATCAGCTTGTCTATCTCCGATTGTTGCTGTTTATTTAGATGATTAGTAATATTTTCAAATTGATCAGTTTCAATGTGTTCATTGAAGTTTATTTCTTGTTTCACATTCTCCGTTTCAGGACTTTCTAAGCTTTGCTTAGTTTTTTCTCCTTGTGCATTAGGAAAGTTGGCCTCATCTCCTTTTTTGACTTTTTGTATTATTTTCAAATCTTCATTTTGCATGAGCTTGAATTTTTTTATACAGTCTAAACCAATCAGGAAATCATAATTAAAGTTTTCTTTATCTATTACAAAAATATCCATATTTTGTTCTATATTATATATCTTAACTTTTAATGTTACTATACCTTTCGTTTTTTTCTCACCATTAATAGTCTTTAAGTTTACTATTTTTGTATTATTCGTAGTACGTTCTTTCTTTCGTATGTTTAATAATTTAGCATTAATTAATGACACGTTTGAACCCGAATCATAAATTCCAGTTACTTCTACAGTGTCATTTAATAGTAAATTTATTTTTATTAATGGTGGCACATCAAGTTTTTTGGATCCATGTTATTCAGATCTGTTTCTATTTCAGAGTTATTTACTGTTTTTATTATTGATTTTTGAGTTGTACCTTTAAACCAGCAATTCTCCGCTGGGTGGTAACGTTTCCCTCTTTTTTCATTGATACAAATTGGGCATGGCTTTTTCTCGATTATTTTTTCCGATTTAATGTTGGAATTTGTGTATACTTTTTTTTCATACTTATTTTTCTCAACAAGATATTCCAGTTTTCCTATTTCATTGTACAGATCTTCTGTTTCTTGCAAAGTTTCTCTGTCAATTTTATCAGTCACAAAATTGGGCAAACCAAACGCAATAAGATCAATAAGAGTCTCGGTATCAATTTGCTTCCGAACTTCCAATAATAATTTTTCTTTTTTTAGGGCATATTCGATTAACGAACCTGCTTGATATTTAAAGGCAAGAGCGTATCTTATGGGTGACCAACCTTTATTTCCAAACGTCTCACAAAAACATTTCTCCCATTGGTTCCACTCTGATTCCACAGTGTATTTTATTAGCATACAGTCGTACCAATGTGCACTTGAAGACTCCATAAAATTTTTCAAAATTTCTATTTTCTTTTTGTCCTCGTAAATGTTTAAACGTTCACATTCCTTATTAAAAGCTTTAATCCATTGGTAGGCATTTGAAATTTTGCTCGTGAACTTTTCGATCTTAAAATCTTTGGCGATTTTTCCTTTTTTTTCGAGTAATTTCTCTAACAATTTTTCCAAAGAATTGTTCGAGCTACTAGAACTAGGCATATCGTCTGGATTACCTTTAGTTTCCGTGATTTCTTCCAGGTATACATCATTAAATTGCAAGTTTTGTTCTTCATCCAAATATGCTTCTGTTATTTTATCTGTCAAAGTTATCCAGACTTTTCTTATTTGGTGTCTTCTTTGCAATGATTTTTTTATTTTGCCATAATGTGTAGTACTGGTAATCGCTTGATGTTGATTTGCTGGTTGAAAATCTAGGGGTATTCCATAAACCTGACCACTAGGCGTGGCAATTGAGGTTAAGCATATAATGTTGGTTTTTCCATCAGATGCTGTCTTTACAGCGAAATCAAACCTCAATTTATCCATTATCGTGCCGAATTATTTAGCAAAAAATGTTGTTTTATAATGATATTATTTCTATTTATAAGTAAAACAAAGACTCAATTGCGTTTCTGTAATTAAAAGAAACAACATTTAAAGCCCTTATTTTCGGGTCTATCTTTTTACAAAATTCTTGACAATAAAATATAATTTCCTTCTAATTTCAACTCATTGACAAATCCGCTGACAGAAGCTATCACGGCCCGCTATGGAAACTGGCCATAGCGCGGCAATATAAAAAAAACATAATTAAATAAAACCTTATTATGGTTTTCTTTACATATATATATATATATATATATATATATATATATATATATATATATATATATATATATATATATATATATATATATATATATATATATATAACTACAACGTGCAACTTATCGACGAAAAAGAGAAATACAACTACACAAACAAAATGAAAATCTTCAGGAAGTCCAGTAAGCGACGCATACTTGTGAGCGCGCGAAATTAACAATTAAAAAAAAGATATAAACACTGACATTTTTTTAAATCTCTATTAACAATATTATTAACTACTGTATAGAGAATTAAAAAAAAAATATAACTTAAACATTATGTTTTTTTTTAAATATATTTTTCATGGGTCGAAAGTACCCAAATTTGAGATTTTTCGAACCTTTAAAAATTCATATCTTTAAAAATATTAACTTTATCGTGAAAACTCATAGGACCTTTTTTATTGGTACTTCAATAAAGAATATAAAAAAAAAATTGTCCGGTTGAAAAATAACAATTCCTTGCAATTGCTTAAAAAATTTCGGTTTAAACAATATGGCACCGGGTTGCCCCATGGCAACATGCATTTATATCATTAGTAGGGCAATTTACCTATTCCTTAACCGCCTTACCTATTCCTGCCGCAATAGCGTCAGCGCTTGTCGCTGTCGTGTTCCGGTTTGGAGGGTAAGGTAGCTGGTAAACTTATGCAAGTGGCATTAGACCTCGCCACAAGATAGCAACGCACCATTAACATCTTTGGTGTCTATAGGCGATGGTTGACTCTTTCCATCAGGAGACCCATCTGCTTGTTTGCTATCTTATGATATAAAAAAAAAAAAAAAAAAAAAAAATGAGGTGGAATAGTTTTCGGTACTCATGCGCCGATTCCTCCCGGACTATTACTATCTTACTCATAACTTTACGAGCTCAATGTGGTTTAAATTGATATAACATTTAAAGTTATAATTTTATTGTTACTTTAACACTTGGGTATAAAAATAGAGACATTCACAAATAAAAAGTTGATACATATACCATTTATCAACCGACTTTCCAAAAGGAGGTTATTAATTCGTCAAATAAGCAACATTCTAATAAAACAAAACTAATAAGTTATTATTAATATCTTTATTGTGAAAATATATTAATTTTCCGTTTATTTGCTATTCAACAAAATTAAAAAAATATATAAATAAAACCTTAAGGGAATGAAACGATCAAGCACTTTAAACTGTTTGTAAACGATAAAAAACATTTATAATTTAACAAGTTCTCTTGAGTAATCAATATGTTTAGTTTATTAATAACATTACTATTTAGTCTGTTTTCTATCGAAAATATACTAATAAATCATAAACTATTATTCCCTAATTACTTTAAAAACATGTCAAAATATGAGTTTCCCTAAAGCAGATTACTCCTTGTCACCGTTGTAGCTAATTGATCTCTTGTGGCTTTATAACTAAAGGGTAAGCTTGATGTTGCTACAATAAATAATTTGCGAGTTTGGTAGGTACTAATTTTAAAAATTCAAATCAAGTTGAGTACAAGTTTACTATATTATGATTACAAAAAGGAATCTGCGCTATCTAGTAGATTACCAGTAATAGAAGAAATTGCTATTGCGTGCCTCAACTTGAGCGTTTAGCTCGCAGAACACATGAATACTAATAGACACGCCATTGGGAAGGAAACGTGTCCCCGTGCATGTAAGCAAACGCTCCTATTACTGTCGAAAATTTCATATATTATATTGTGAAAAAATAGAATTAATGAACCATGTTGTACTGTTTAATTGTACTGAATGAGATGACAAGGTTTAAAAATTACCCTTGAAATGATTTTATTTCATCGCTAAGCAGTATAACTCTGTATTACTATATGTATTTGCTCCTTGTCACCGTTGTAGCTAATTGATCTCTTGTGGCTTTATAACTAAAGGGTAAGCTTGATGTTGCTACAATAAATAATTTGCGAGTTTGGTAGGTACTAATTTAAAATTTAAAATTTAAAATTTTAAAAATTCAAATCAAGTTGAGTACAAGTTTACTATATTATGATTACAAAAAGGAATCTGCGCTATCTAGTAGATTACCAGAAATATAAGAAATTGCTATTGCGTGCCCCAACTTGAGCGTTTAGCTCACAGAACGCATGAATACTAATAGACACGCCATTGGGAAGGAAACGTGTCCCCGTGCATATAAGCAAACGCTCCTATTACTGACGAGAATTTCATATATTGTGAAAAAATAGAATTAATGAACCATGTTGTACTGTTTTATTGGACTGAATGAGATGACAAGGTTTAAAAATTACCCTTGAAATGATTTTATTTCATCGCTAAGCAGTATAACTCTGTATTACTGTATGTATTTGCAAGTTACACCGACAAACTGAGAAATTGTCTTGAAAGGCGTATCAATTTAATCCGTTGTTTAGCTAATGCCCTTCTCTCGCTTAGCCAAAATCAAGCATCTTTCTGTAGTAAAAATGACTTAATTTTATTTGTATTGCACTTTTTGAATAATATTAATACACGTATGTTAAATAAAAATACTCGTTTTAACGTATTTTTTTTCCAGGTCTGTCCACATGTCTGTATGTACGGATCTGGCACGATCGCAGCTTCAAAAACTTAGCATATCGAGTTTGTTTTTCTTTTTATTAGCTCCAGAATTAAAACGCGCAGTTTCCGATTGCAAATGGCTGAGTAATTCTATATAATAGTTTAATTATATATTATAATAAATAGAAATGCATATTTTTTTTTGTTTCGTTGTTAATAAATGTTCATAAATATTGTATACATGACATAACATAAACAGAATTCAAATATCAGTCAACTTCCATACCTTAAAAACTACTGAACCGATTCTGATTAAACTTAAACTGTTCTATCACTTGGAATATACTAATCAAAATCAAAAAGAATTATCACGATTTGGCTTGTAGCCTTGTCTTGTGACTGCAAAATTCTGAGACAAACATATAAATACACAAACATACATACACTTGTGAAATTTAGTACACGTGCTCGGAAGCCTTCATAATATCAAATTAATATTTGTGTATGATAATTTATTTAGGCGTCCAAGCAATTCCAACAATATTACATACTAGCTGTGCTAAGTTACTCCTTATTACATCAGCTATCTACCAGAGAAAGTCCCGTCAAAATCGGTCTAGCCGTTCCAGATTAGCCGGAACAAACAGACAGATAGACAGACAGACGGACAGACAGACAGCCAGGCAGACAAAAATCGTAAAAAGTGTTATTTTGGTATGTGTACAGTGTATACATCCATATACATTTAGTTAAAACCGGTTATTTTAATATTACAAACAGACACTCCAATTTTATTTATTTGTGTAGATGTATTATATATGTTGCAGTCAAAACTCTTAACCGGTCAAAATTTGACCAGCCAGCCAAAACTACTTTTGACTGGAAAAACAGTCAAAAGTAGTTTTGGCTGGATAGGTTGGTCAAAAGTAGGTTTGACTGAAATTGCAGTCAAAACTAGTTTTGCCCAAAGGAGCTGGTCAAAAGTACTTTTGACTGTCTGAATCAGTCAGAAGTAGTTTTGACTTATATTTATCAGTCAAAACTCTTAAAAAATTTACGGTAGTACACTAAAATAGCAAACGAATTAATTTATAATATTTTATAAAACATGTTATTTTGTTATAAGTACTCAATATTTAAAAAAAAATGAGTGACCAAGAAAAGAAACACGCGTTTTTACGAGCGTACAAAGAATTTTAACTTTAGAAGATATGAAAGATAGTCATTTTGATGTGATGAGTAGAGAAAATTTTGAAAAATTTGCAATGGACGTGGAAGATGCAAAGTTTATATAAAAGAAAACGCCGCTGCAGTATGGCAGGCTTAAACGTTTTAACGTCATTGAAATATTTGGCTTAAAAAAATTAGTTACAAATACGGACCCCATAAAATACTTTTTGCCGGCTGAAGAAATTTACGACATAATTGACGCTGCTCATATTTCTATTGGACATGGCGGCCGCGACAGACTTAAGAACGAACTAACATTACAAAAGAGATGATCAACATATATTTATCTATGTACGAGGTGTTCAAAAAGAAGAAGAGCAAGAAAAAGGGGGTCCTGGTATCTAAACCGATCCTGTATAGTGAAATGAATAGCCAGTGCCAGGTCGACCTAATAGATATGCAGTCACAAGAAGATCATTTAACTAAATTTGTAATTTCACGAGCTTTAACATCAAAAAGAGCCGCAGAAGTTGCATATCAATTACTGGATATTTTTTTGACCTTTGAATACCTGACCTTTGTGAGCTTCCAGATAATGGAAAGGTATTTGTGAATTCCATAATTAAAGAACTAGTAGTATCATTGGCCGGAGCTAAAACTTGTTACTGGAAAACCGCGTCACAGTCAAAGTCAAGGTTCAGTAGTAAAGGCTAAACAGGATATCGAAAAAATATTAGTATCTTGGATGCAAGATAATAAAACCACTAACTGGTCCAATGGTCTCAAATTTATTCAATTTATGAAAAATAGAACATTTCACTCCGGTATAAAGCAGTCTCCATACCGAGCAATGTTTGGTACTGACCCTAAAGTTGGACTAACAACATCTAATATTCCTTTGGAGATATTTGGATAAAATAAATAGATTAAATAATGAAAAAGATTTACAAGTTGCAATCACAGGAATGGATGAAAATTTTACTGTCAACAAAAAGGCAAAGATGAAAAGAATAAGAATGAATCTATAGAAGTTAGCGAAAATAAAGATGTACAAGATGAATTTATTAATTATGACAATAGTGATTCAATGATTTTGGAAGCGAGGGAAAAAGCCCTTTCCAGTAATAGTTTTGACCGCTGCTTTGGCAGTCAAAATTGGTTTTGACTAACAATGACAGTCAAAACCACTTTTGACCATTAATTTTCAGTCAAAACTATTATTGACCAATAATTTTCAGTCAAAACTACTTTGGACTGATTTTTTCAGTCAAAAGTACTTTTGACCGGTTAAGAGTTTTGACTACAACATATACAAACATGTCAAACTGATGTTCGTCGGCTGAAAATAAACTTCAATGACAATAATTATTTTGTTCCCAGCGTACCGGCTATGATCGAAGACTTTTAGCTTACCATTATGGCAATCAAATATTTTGGTCTATATATTTTTGCTTAAATTGAATTAGAGATCGTCATATACAGTTTTCGGAACGAAAACTAATTTTTTAAAGAGTGCACTTTTGGATTTTCAAAATTATTTAAAACTAAATTTACATGGTTGTTGTCTACTTTGCTCAAGGGGTTTGCCTGTTCGGGTCAAGTTATATAAGGCTCCCCTGGTTCGAGTAAGCGGGTATTTTTAGGGGATTTCTCCGTTTGGTAATGTCTCCGTGCTTCGAATGAGCATGTAAAAATTCCGCATCCGATTATAGCCAAAATCTATAGTCGCAATCAGGTGGATATAATAAGACGATGGGTATCTCCCATCCATCTCGTCAACTGACACAAACGTGGTGAACCGGAACGTTTATTAACGTTCAGTTCTCTTCGTCTACCTCGCCAGAGAATCGCCGTAATTATATATTTTTTTCATTTTGCGATTTAACTTGCACTTATATCAATTTTAACTTTTTGTGGCCAGTTGTTAAGTATAAAAAAACGAAAAAAGTCCAATACCTGCCTGTATGCCAAATTGTAGTTCGATCGGCCCAGTGATTTGAACTATGTAGATATATGAATAATTCAGTAAGTCACCATTTTTCTGTATGTTTTATATTGTGTTTATTATGTTATATATATAACATGTGTCTTGCCGCGTTTCCGATCCGGTAGTAGTTTAAAAAAATGTTGACGCGTCAAAATAACTTTTAAAAAGTTTTATTGAATAAAGTACTTCTGATTTCTGATATATTTTGTTTTTGTTATATAGACAGTGGTCCCAAGAACAAACTTTGTTTTTATTAATAACAAGCTGAATTTTCGTAAATAGCTTCGTTCATTTAATAGAATATTCCAGAACATTTTCTTTCCATTTGCCAGCCTTTATTTATGATTTCCATCGGTGAAATCATATTTTTTTAACATCCGAGTCATCGAATCTTATTTTCATAACAAGATCGGACTTATAAAGCCTTAAAGCCGTCTTGGTCCGACGTCTAAGTGACGCCATTTAGTTTCACTGTGTCTGCACAAGATGGCTGTCAAATAATTTACGTTACATTTCGACAGTAACAATTCCCATTTATCCTAATAATGAATATTTTTACTCAACTCTGATTTTAATTTCTTTATTACCACGTTGTTTATTGCGATGGTTAATTTTATAAATTTCATACTTGCGGATGAGAAGTTATATAATACTACCAAACATATACTTTAAAGTTATTTTTTAAGGCGTGCACTTTTGGATTTTCAAAACTATTTAAAATTATATAAATATATGGTTATGGACTACCTACTACGAGCTAAACTAAGCTAAACTAAGTTAACCCATCAAGTGGGGGACAAAATCGATTTGCTTTTGCAAACAATATGGTGCTGGACGATTTCTATATATATATAGTATCTGCTGATGGAATTTGAAAGTAGTAACATGGGAACTTGTAAATTAAACAAGATAAACCTATCCAGTTTGGGATACTTTGTTGTGTTTTAATAAACATCCTGATGGTGGAAACAGGAAGGAGGAAGTCTTTGGAGCAGGATGACTTTCGGGTTCAGATGATAGAATGGCCAATCCAGAAAAACAATTGAGTGTGGTTTATCTCGGCTTGTTTTGGCATATTTTTTGGTGCTAGATTTTTTTTTAAATTTGATAATGGGTATTGAAGATGGCTATGGGAGCCTTTGAGTTTGGACTAATTTTTTCTGTTTTGAGAGTTAACCTAGTGCAAGATAATTTCTGTGGTCCTGTGATGAAGAAGGAAGGGGGTTATGAGAAATTTAATTTAAATTGAGCAACGCCACGATTTGGGGCTTATTTAGTTTGTTCTAATAAGGGCTTTGGAACAGAATGGCTTTCAGTTTCTGAACATAAAACTGGAAGAATTCTATGATATCTCGCTAAACCAGATAAACTCATAGAGTATGGGCTAATTCGGTTTGTTTTGGTATACTGTTTTTTTTTTTTTTTTATATCATAAGATAGCAAACAAGCAGATGGGTCTCCTGATGGAAAGAGTCAACCATCACCTATAGACACCAAAGATGTTAATGGTGCGTTGCTATCTTGTGGCGAGGTCTAATGCCACATGCATAAGTTTACCGGCTACCTTACCCTCCAAACCGGAACACGACAGCGACAAGCATTGACGTTATTGCGGCAGGAATAGGTAAGGCGGTGGTACCAGACCCGGGCGAGACAATGCAGAACTCTACCACCTAGTAGCCACGATGTTAGTGACTCGATAGCCAATCGGTCGCCTTTTACGACCTGCCTGGTAGAACGGCAGTTGGCCTATTCTTCAAAGGAGGCCGGGACCAACACTGTTTGGTACTGGATGATTTTAAAAATCTATTGATGTAACTGGAAGATGGCTTCAGGATCTTTTAAACTAAACGAGATAAGCCCATCACGTTTGTACTTATTCCGTCGATACCACTAGCTCATAGCGGCAGGACGGCACGGTCGCTAGCAATAGACTCCTGTAAGCAGTTTTCAGAAGGTCTCACCAGTTTGCAGGCGATGCGGAGTGGCTGGAGGCTCGGCGAAGGTTCCACGGCAGCTGGCACGGGTGTACTTTGAGGTTAAATGAAACGCAGAGTTCTTATTTACAGTAGAAAATATGAAGTGTGTTTATTTGTCTGATCGTCCTATATTTATACAAAATTTGAATTGCACAACGGTTAAATTGAAAAGAGAAAGCCTGAGAGTTTACAAAATTACAAGTTAAATATAATTGTTGCTAGAACCAAATTTTGTTTTTGAACGACTTGCCTGACGCTAAAAAGGTCGATGAATTTTCCACGGAACAGTCGGTGTTCAATCGAGAAGCGCGCGCGCGGGGGGTGTGCTCCGTCCAGCGCCCGGTCGGGCCCGCTCTCCGCACCGCGGCGGCGCGGCTCCGTCAGTCTGCGCTAGGCATGGGTCGTTACGTCGTTTTCAAGAAACGTAATGAAACTAGTGACGCCGGCCAAGTCACTAGTTTCAAAAGTAGTGATTTTTGTAACTAGTTACTTCTGCTACTGTGATTGTTTAAGCACATAATTTTACGAACTTATACAGTTACGTGCGAAACGAAATTAGATTATATCACTAACAAGTGTTTATAGCTATACAGTTACATGAATAACGTATTACTAAATGACATAAATTAGCTTCTCTTCGTACTTTAAGAATTAAAATTTACTTACTTTTTACTTTGATGATAATTGATTAGTGATTACTGATTATTAATTACTGATTTTATTAAAATTATTAATTTTATTACATACATATATTTTTTAGTGTTATGTGTGTGTATTCAAATAAAACTATTAAAAACATATATAATAATTTTATATACACGTTTGATAAATTCACACCTTTTCATTTACACTTTTTATAATATACTTATTAAATCAAATTTAATTTAATTAATAGAATAATTAATAAAAAATAATAATAGATTTAATAAATATGTTATTATATTTACAAACTGTAAATTCAAGATTGCTAGTAATATAAGATATAAATAATATAAGATATAATAGAGGATTAGAATAGTTCAAGATTTTGCAGTATTTTTTACTGTCATTTGTCTTGGACTTTTATTTAAAACTTTCTATTTTTTTTGTGCCATAAACAAAGCAAATTACAAGTGCTCATTAGTTTCATCGAAAACAATCAGTGAAGTCGAATTAAAACAAACAATAGAAAATATTTTGTTCGAAAGTCCCTGTTCCTTCCCGGAATCCGAGCTAATTTTCTAAAATTATTTAAAAACAGAATTCAACCTGTTTTATTCTCTATGTTTATAAATTTATGTATGAAAATTAAACGTATGCTAATACTTTATAGGCTGTTTTGTTATCGATTGTCGGGCAGTAGGTACTCCACAACACGTGTGCGCTTAGATCTATTGACAATAATGGTATCATGCGGTCTCGTTCACTCCTCATGTCTTGATCAGCCGTCTCGCCTTCTCGGCCGGTGGAGCACATTTTTTGCACCGCAGTCCGCACATTGTGTTCGACTAATCACGCCCATTCACAGTATAGTAACACATTTACAAAAATCACTACTTGTCATTTGACTCGGAACTAGTGACTTCGTTACACGTCGCGTAGCTAGTTACTGTAACCAGTGACGTGAAATAACGCTCATGTCTAGTCTGCGCTCACGCGGCGGCGGTTGGGCGCGGACCTGTTTCGTTGCGATCGAACGCTCCTTCTAGATCGTTCGCCTGGTGTCAACGGTTGCCGTGTTGCGTTCTTTTAGGAACGGCATGGTGATCGGGTCTACGACATCGATAGTCCTTTTCAGGGCTGCTCAGAATCAGTGATCACTTGTCGGCTGACGGATTGCCCGGGTTTTGGTCCAACGAGTTGACTGCAGTTGGGCGTCTTGTCATTCGTCCTGCCGTGGCTTCTCCTGGTTCCGGCCAATGCATCAGCGGGCTGGAACGGCTGCGCCTCTTCAGTGAATAAAGTGTAGTGCTAATTAAAGTGAAACGGTGTCCGCCGCCACCGTTTCTTTGTTTAAGTGATGAAATAAAGTGCGTGTTGGTTTTGATTCCAAATCTTTCCCGTAGTTAGTCTTCCTTTGTTGTGTTTGTCTCTTCTTGTTGGTAATTAAAGGTTGTGAGGTTAAAGGTTAATTGAAGGTATTTTGGTAGTGCAAGGCGATAAGGTACCAGGATAATCGTAAGTATACCAAAAATATATTGTTAACCATCATGGTTAAAGATTATTAAAAAATAACCATTATGGTTGAAATATAAGTGTGAGATTGTATGTGTTGTTAACCATCATGGTTAGAAGCTATTGAATGTAGTAACCGTTATGGTTGAAACATATGGAAGGAGGTTAGGGATTTTAGTGGATAAAAGAGATAATCATCGTGGTTAGACTTTGAGACGACTACCAAAGTCGCTAGAGGGTAACCATCGTGGATAGTGAGAGATAACCATCGTGGTCCGACATGGTCATTAAGAAACAACCCACGCGGTTAATAAGAGATAACCGTCGTGGATAGACATTAGATGGTGGTAGCTGACGGTAGAGCTGGCTACCGTCAAAGTTCTGCTTTGACAAATAATCTGGTGTTAAATGATTTTCAGGTTCTCACCTAAAATGAGAGGTCATGGAAACGAAACGAACGAATGAATGAAAATTAATTAAAATTTTGGTCTCGTCTGATTCGTTCTTTTTTTTTTAAGGGCAATTGGCCCACCTCTCGTTTCCACCACTGTAACTTCTGTAAACCAGAATCAACAGCGGCAACCGACCTGATAACCTCTGAGTTACGAGCTCAGGGTGCCCTGGGGAAAAGCTTAGCTGTCTTGGGACCCGCAACGAAATTAATCAGAAGTATATAGGAGGAGTAGGAAAATACATCCAGTTTCCCTCCCTTTTAAGCAGGAGACAGCAAAATATTAAAAGCATAAAAATGCTATGAAATGAGACTTTTACAATCAGGTTAATCCTGATTGCTATTGCACCACGGAAGTTTGGAAATTAGGGACCTACCAAAATAGCCTACTTAATTTTGCTGATTCGTTCTTATAAGGATTTTTGAACAGGATGTTTTCTCGTGTCTGAGCTAGAAGAAGTCCATTAAAGCTATTAAGCTAATCTAGATAAACCCACCGAAGGTTGGCTAATTCGGTTTATTTTGGCAAATACTTAGGTGCCGGATGTTTTCTAAGATATAATACAGTTGGAACTTAAAGGTGGCCATCGGAAATGGGGCTGATATCATTGGATTTTATTACTAGGAGATTTGCAGAGTTTGATAATTGAACTAGAAAGTGGTGGAACTCCTGAACTAAACAAAATAAGCCCATTGAGTGTGGTCTCATTTGTTATATTTTTACATACACTCCGAATCAAAATGATTTCCAGGGTTACATAGTGAAGCTGGAAGTTATGGGAGCTTTCCAATAAAACAACGCAAGCTCACAGAGTAAAGAACCGTGGTAACCTTAACCTAAAACTGCAAGATCTCCTTTCGAAGGTCATAAGGTTTTTTCACGTTTGCTCTTAAATGATGCATATGTAGCAGAATGGCGGTCTGAGGATGTGTCGGGGGTTTTTGAAATTTTTAATTTTATCTTGTTAATTAAGCTTTTTTATTAAAATTAATATATATATATATATATATATATATATATATATATATATATATATATATATATATATATATATATATATATATATATATAATCAATTGCTGTTCGTTAGTCTCGCTAAAACTCGAGAACGGCTGGACCGATTTAGCTAATTTTGGTTTTAAAATATTCATGGAGGTTCAGGTTAGGTTTAAAAGGTGAAAAAAAAAACGAAAAAGTAAAGACAAAGTTGGCGGACAACGTTTGCCGGGTCAGCTAGTTAATAATAAAAAGGCTTTTCACAGCATTAAACTACCAAGCAAATAGACGATTTCTTGATATAAAGTAATAAATAGCTCGTGTTTTAACACCTGTGCTACGTATTATAAACACTACAGAAATACAGCATCTGTGAAAATTTCAAGTGTCTAGCTATTACGGTTCACGAGATATAGCGAGGTGACAGACAGACGGACGCATAGCTATGTTTTAGTAATAGGGTTCCGTACCCTTTGTGTCCTACAAAGTCTGCCCGGAATCCTAAAAAGGTAAGATTTGTTTGTTTGTTTGTTGTCCGATTTAAAAAATTCTTGCACTAATAAACAGCTACATCAGCAATGAAAATTATTGGATAATTTTTACCCCACTGAGTAAAAGGAAGTCACGGAAAACAGCTAGTATACAATAGTATTCAAAATGAAGTAAGTTGTATATTCAAAATAAAGAACTACTGTTAAGTTACTATCCGATCACACAATTCACACATATACGTCAGCGTCGCCGTCGGCGGCAACGCGGCCCACAGTATCCGGCCCGCCAACACTCGACACCCTGGTTAAGAGTGATTAACGTGTCGAAAACCTGATGCCATTTACTCTCCCACTTATCTTCAGGATATTTCCCTAAACCACGGTTCAGTATCTTAACTTAAACTCTGCCTGAGCATTCTGCTTATCAAAAAAGTTCGATTTCGCATTAACGATCATTGAGATCAGCTGCATAAGTTAATTTCGAATAAAAATCAATATTTTGGTCTGCATCGTTTAAAAAAAAAACCGTTGTAGCTGTACATATTATAAAATTATAATCAACATATAAAGTAATTAATTCATCGTAAATTGATCCCGGGTGCCGCTAGCGGCAACGCGGCCATCAGTATCCGGGCCCGTAAACACACAATACCCCCTGGTCAAGATTTATTAACGAGTCGAAATCCTGATGCACATTACTCTCCCACTTGCGTCAAGATGCTGCACTAAGCCATGGTTCGGTCTCTTGAAATTAAACTCTGCCTGAGCATTCTGCTCGCCAAAATAGCCCGTATTGGCATTAACGGCCATTCAGACCAACTGCATAAGTTCATTTTGAAAAATAAATGTGAAGTTTTGGTCTACATCGTTTTAATAAATTAAAAAAAACCGGTGTAGCTATACATATTATAAAGCTATAATCAAAAGATAAAGTAATTAATTCATCGTGAATCAATCTCGGGTTGACAGTTGACAAATAGGCATTAACGTCATCCAATCAGACGAACGAGAAACGCGAGTGAAGTGGTATGAATACGCCAATCACTAGTATACGGGCTCATCAATTTTCAAGGCAACTTATAAATTGAACAACAGACTTTAATTAACAGCTAATGACTAAACACTGTAGTTGTCAAAGACGGAACTCAATACCTATATAATTTGTTGGAGCTTTTTACAGCCGTTGGTCTGCGTCTGAGAATGTTTGAGTTTAGCAAATTTTACTTCTAGTGATTTTTGAAATAGCACAGAATAGATATGAAGCAAATAATTACACTTTAAAGTTTAAATCTATCTGGAACAGGAACAATTGCCTTTGTTTAAGTTTGTAACAAGAGTATATTTCAATTAAATATGAGTATTGTAAAAAATATGTATAACGGAGCCAAAAGCTTACAATTGTCCTATTAATTACCTCAACTCGAACTATATATATATATATATATATATATATATATATATATATATATATATGTGTGTGTGTGTGTATATATATATATATATATATATATTTTTTTTTCCTTTGTTGTATTGTTCATTAGTTGTCATCTGAATCTAATTTTATTAAGAAAAATATACACTGCACAAAAATACAGCTTTATATAAAATGGATAATAAAAGTCCCGACTGCGATGAAAGGTTTCTAACGTTAATAGACAGCCGCCAGTACGAATGGGGTAATAGTCCTGTCAAAACAAAAACTTTATTTAAAGATACATTTTTTGATTTCTGTCCAGGACAAATTCATCGTATCTAGTTGAGGTATTAGTTGTATGAAGAATTTAATAATAAATTTTTATAACTAAATTCCAAACAAATATTTTTAAGCGTAGAATAGTAATCAAGAAAGTGGTTTTCCTGGTTGTGAAGGTCACCACTATAAACATCCAAGATTTTGATATTGTGACAACTTTACCGCAGCTTCACGTGCAAGCCGGGACACGACGGAGACAAATGTGATATTTTTGTAGCAGGAATACAAAGGAAACAAAGCGTTTTCCCAAGCGGCATGTTAAAAAATATCTGTTAAAGATTAGCGAAAAGGTATAATGGTCTAACAAGAACTTATATAGGCCATCTCGTCTTTACTCTTACTGGCGAATAGGCTATATCTAGCCTTTTTGTATCATTTATAACATTGTCATAATGAATTAAATAATAAACCATAAACAAATTATTGTTAATAAATTGAACAGTTTATTAATTATATTAGATGGTGCCTGCAGCTTCGATCACAACAAATAAATATTTTTTGATAAAATATGCTATGTTATTTATTTTTTTAATGCAGCTTTTATTCAGACGCAAGTTTTTTTCAGTTTTGGTGTTCATTATTTACAAACAAAGAAATAGACTTTTTATTTTTTATTCTTATTTATTATTCTTGCTGACTATTCCTTTTTATTATTTAAATATAAATTACAGCTGCATTCAAAGCAACAAATTACACTTCTTCAATTAAAGTTATTTAGAAAAGCACTATTTTTACCTTGCCATCGAGAATTCATTTCAAGTAATTTATAACAAAAAATGCACCAATAATCTCTGTGTAACAATTGATATAATAAACTCTGCATAAATAAATATTTACGAGACCAATTATACTAACTGATCTAACCCCAAAGTAAGCAAATTATTTGCTTGTGTTATGGGTGTTAGTCAACGATACTAAAATAGAGAAATACATATATAAATACCAGAATATATTTAATAAACACCCAAACCCGGAAATACAAACATTTATGCTCATCACATAAATGCTTGTCCCCGTCGGGAATCGAACCCGAGCCCCGTTGATTGCGTAGTCAAGGTAGCTAACACTCCATAATAATCCATTATGACAACTGTAACTCAGATGTGTTAATAAAACATAAGTACTAGGCTACTTAGATCACTTTTTTACCCGACTAAGTAAAAGGAAGTAATGTTAATGTGCAACGCGAACTAAGTCACGGTCGACAGCTAGTTATCAAGAAATTTAAGTATTCAGTTTTTCCCGTAAACTTTATTTTGGTGCCAAATGTGAAATTCTCAAGTCGTCTTGGAGTGGGTTAGGTTTTTGATCTATATAGAGTGAGTCAGTCAGTCACAAAAATGACTGTTTTAATCGTTAATAGTGCAATAACTGCTTGTTCTACATTTATAAAACTTTGAAATCTAGACAAGCTAAAAGGTTTAAATAAATGTGCCAAATTTCATATATGTGGGATAAAGTTTTTGAGTTTTCACAACTCAAAAACTTTATCCCACATATATGAAATTTGGCACATTTATTTAAACCTTTTAGCTTGTCTAGATTACCTCAAAATACCTCAAAAATACCTCAAGATCGTTCGTGAATCGTGTTATATTATTACACACGGGAGCTGCATCGCCAGTTCCTTTTTTGAACTTGGCTGGATACGCTCCCGCGTGTTTGATTAACGTTACTGAGAATTGTGACTGAAAAATTAACATAAAAACAAACCTGTATTTAATTCTTCCTTTAGATTCTTACGTAATAAACACTAAATAAGAAGGAAGGGATCGTAATAAATATTAAACAGGGAGATGGGGTTAAAACAAAAAAAAATTACATAATGAATGAATGGCACTTTTGACCTTATTCTTCCACCTTGTACACATGTATGCAAAGACATATTATAATTCTTATAAACCCAACCAAACAACGAAAGCGTTCATGTGATGGCACAACCATGTGGATCCCTTCCAAAAACGATATAAACAGGCAATAAATAACTAAGAATAATAATAATTATTAATATTTATTTATTTAAAAAACAAGTATTACAAAAAATCACACAGATTTAAGATACACAGTAATCCTTTGAAGGGCTCCTTTGAAGAATATACCAACTGCCGTTCTGCTAGGCAGGTCGTAATAGGTGACCGATTGGCTATACCTGTCACTAGCATCGTGACTACTAGGTGGCAAAGTTCCGCAACGTCTCGTCTGAATGCATGCATGTGGCATTGCCATCCAGCCACACGGATAGCAACGCACTATTAAATCTTTGGAGTCTATAGACGATCGTTTTACTTTTTTTAATAAGGAGAGCCATCTGCTTGTTAATGAATATAAAAAAAGCTTTATACAACCTCTGAAGACGTTTGTTTTTGTGGCAGTTGCCATTGTATACAACTCAATAACACAGCATTAAATAATTCTAAGGTAGTATAAAGTTTGCCTGAAAAGCTAGTTAGAGTTTTTGAAACAGTAAAAGTGTATTTTAATATTCATAAATGAAAATATTTTGTTATCTAGATTATACTAGAATTTAAATCCTCTCTGGCATCATCACGGCTAATTTAAAATTAAAGGTTGATTAATAAGTAAGGCTATTATTAATTAAAATAATTGAACAGTATCGCCATTATTTATTCTACTATTTCAGATAAAGAAGCAGAATTATAATGAAAACTGACTTGCTTTAATAAATACCACGTTAATTAACACTTAGATACATGTTAATTAACGTGGTATTTCTTTGAAAGTTGTGACCATGTACGTTACAAAATACACCACGGATATGATACTCGATAATTACAATTTACATGCAAATTAACATGCGTTATATCTTTTGCGAAACACATTTATAAAAGGTTAAATTACTTCTCAAGATACTTACAAGTAAGCGTAAAGCTCCTTATGAGAAACTTTGACGTTACAATGATATTATATTCAAACAATCCGCATTATTGAACTTCACCAAAAAATGAGACAGCATAAAATATAACCAACGGATATTTTATTAGAAATTCATTTTATAATACGAGTATTTTTAATTCATTTCTCTATACAAAATACCTAATTAGTTGCAATATTGATTACAACGTAAGGTAGAGTCTAATTTTTTATTAGGTCTCGTAGCCCTAAAAATGCCGTAAAAAACGAAACCGGTTGGTACTAAAAATTAAATAAAAAGTGTTTTGTGAAACAGTACAAGTGCATTTACATAATTAGTGTCTGCAAGAAAAATGTTTGAAAATTCTTATTCTAGAACGTCGTAGAAAAATGTCAAAAATATCAGATTTTTAATCCATCTTTACAACTAATTATACTAGGTACATCTTTTTTACATCTACTTATTTTGCGAAATCCATAACCCAAGGAAGATAAAAAACTAACTTAACTTTCCCGGTTTTTAGGGTTCGGAAGTAAACAAGGAACCCTTATTATTAGTTTCGCTATGTCCGTTCGTCTGTTTGCACGATAGCTCAGAGATCCTTATTACTAGACTAGATAGCTGTAATTTGGCACGAATATACATAATAGTCACGTTTACAAAGTGGTAGCATAAAATCTTGACAACATTTTTTCTTCAGGGTAGCTCCTCTGCGTGGAAGGTAATAAGGATATTAATTCTTTCTCACATGCCATTGGAAAGGTTTTTAAAAAGTATCGTAGGTTTGTGGAAACAAGTTTTCGATTAATAATATATTAAGCTTTTATGTGCTAATGTTTGTTAGAGTCAAGTGTGTGTGTGTGTGGGGGGGACACACATACTCACTTGACTCTAACAAAAATTAGCACGCACTGTAGGCTAAACAGTTGGTTTTGGGGGTGGGAAAAATCATGGTAGTAGTAAATATAATGAAATGAAAAAGAAAACTATGACGGTTTAGAAGGCTTTGAGTAATAGTCGACCAACTTATAAAATTTACTTAGAGAAGTTTTTATAGGCGGTGAACCTGTGGTGCGGAATTATATTTGTAATTGACGTTGAACAGCTTAAATGTTCATAATATGAAACTATAAACCTTTACATAGGAAATGACTGAAGTATAATATTTGAAAAAATGTAAAGAAGTTAATGGTCAATAGTTTTTCTTTATCTCAAAACTTATCCTGTGACCCACTATAATATATGTAGGTATTTCGATCGTGTTTTTTTCGTGATGTAACTAAAATTTACGGTTTTCGGTTTTATCTCTTACGTGTGCTGTAAGACATTGCTTTTTGATAAATATCATAATTCAAAGTAAATGATAAGAACCCTTTAGGTTTTGAATCACTTTTGAAATCGCAAAATATGCGATACATAGCATATCTTTTGATCGCGTTGACTTACAAGTTTAATTTTGCTAACAGGTACTTATGTTTAAGCTGTACCCAGTTTCTGTTTAAGTGCCTAAGTGCCTTTGTTTGTTTGATATGCGGCAGACTAACAGATAAAAAATTTAGACTCTTTCTGTCTTTATTTCACTCTATTTATAAAAATATACACTTTTCGCCGTGTTGGTCCCGGCCTCCTTTGTAGAATAGGCCAACTGCCGTCCTGCCAGGCAGGTCGTAAAAGGCGACCGATTGGCTATCGAGTCACTACCATCGTGGCTACTAGGTGGTAGAGTTCTGCATTGTCTCGCCCGGGTCTGGTACCACCGCCTTACCTATTCCTGCCGCAATAGCGTCAGTGCTTGTCGCTGTCGTGTTCCGGTTTGGAGGGTAAGGTAGCCGGTAAACTTATGCATGTGGCATTAGACCTCGCCACAAGATAGCAACGCACCATTAACATCTTTGGTGTCTATAGGCGATGGTTGACTCTTTCCATCAGGAGACCCATTTGCTTGTTTGCTATCTTATGATATAAAAAAAAAAAAATACTTTTTGATGTTTTATTACAAGCAGTGGTAAGCAAGGTCTTAAAACATTTCTAACTCTTGTTTTATAATTTAGTTACACTAACACAAAACAATAATAATAATATTTTCTGTTATTGAGTCGTGTTCCCTGAAAAGGATAGACAATCGATATCCATACTAATGTCCATACTAATATTAAAAATGCTAAAGTCTGTCTGTCTGTCTGTCTGTTACGCTTTCACGGCTACACCGCTGGACCGAATTTCATGAAATTTGGCATGGAAGTAGTTGAACAATAATAATAATATTTTCTGTTATTGAGTCGTGTTCCCTGAAAAGGATAGACATCCATATCCATACTAATATCCATACTAATATTATAAATGCTAAAGTCTGTCTGTCTGTTACGCTTTCACGGCTGCGCCGCTGGACCTATTTTCATGAAATTTGGCATGGAAGTAGATTAGGAGCCCAGGTCAAACATAGGCTATTTCATTCACAGGTTAAACATACAATTTTTTTAAAAAATCAACCATTAAAGGGTTGAAATTTGTATGAAAAGCTATCTTGACGACATGTTAATCTACTCGCGGGCGAAGCTGCGCGGGTCAGCTAGTCTGTTATAAGTAATTCTTAAGAATGGCCGCGCGCGGCCGAGTTTCCGATCCGGTAGTAGTTTTAAAAAATTGTTGACGTGTCAAACTAACTTGTAAAAAGTTTTATTGAATAAAGTTCTTCTGATTTCTGATGTATGATTTCTAAATGTTAAGACTAACGGTGTTTTTATCATCTTGACCACCACTATCTTACTCATTCCTGCAGGAATACCTTCAGTGATTATTGCTGCCATGCATAAAGCTATAGGCGATATATACGTTTTTAGTGTTTAAAACAGGCATCGACAACTTACACTAGACTACTAATTTTTATTTCATGCATTAAATTAATTCTGTCAATAATCTTAGTCGCGGAGAAAAGGAACACGATGTTCCGATTGGCTGTGTTACGTGTGTTTACAGTTCACTGGATTGATCGGTACTAATTACTTCGGATTATTATAAAATCTATTATATAATGTGTTGACAGAACAACTTGTCTTTTACTATAGTCTATTTACTCAATGATGATGAATGTATTTTACTGTCAGGGAACTCGTCTTCCTATTTACTTTCTTTTGTTTTAACAAAAAAATCACACCACTACAATAACTAATTAACATATTGAACAAAATTAACCAGTGCAATGTAGAACTATCGTAAATGTATCGACACGGATGCACCAAACATAATTTAGCGTTATTTCAATTTCAAGCCCAAAATCTCACAAATATTGTTAACGGGATTGAATGGGGACAGTAAAACAGAAAACCCACCAAAAATTTAAATTCTAAGGTTTTATTATATTAAAGCAAAAACTATTTTTTGTCATATTGTTGTTTAAAATAAGGCAGCAAACAATTCCGTCTATCAACGTCACAAGACTATTAAATAAAAGGGTTTTTTACCAAATATTTTTTTAACGTGGGAAAATAATAAACAATCTGTCGCTTATAGACACTAAAGGCACAATAGAATAATAGTTACACAGTAAACTGAGTCGGCTGTGTTTTGAAATTATATACCTACAAATGGGCGGAGCGCTAGGGTTGACTCCTACAAAAACTAGAACTGATGATGTAGATTTTTATCGCGAGTCCAGATAAGTCTAAAAGAAAAGCTAAGTAATGTATTTGCCTTGTAGTATGTAGTATGTATGTGCGTAAGTTTTATAACTTCTATGGTCTGTTATGTAACTGCTGATTAGATGAACCGTTTTTAAAATGTTATATGTTGTTTAATTCATTTCAGTTACGCGAGCGTCTTAAAACACATATATATGAAAGCAATATGAAATTTCGAAAATTTTGCGAATTGAAAAATTGCTCTAGTAGTTTCTGAATTTATTCGATATATATTGAAAAATACAAAAAACAAATCTTTCCTATTTATTATATTAGTGTAGATTTTTGTAAATTTTTAGTCAATTAGACGTTTTTTTTTAATACTGAATGCTCGGCATTTAAACCAAATTTCGGACGAATGTCGAAGTTCAGCTCAAGCTGCCAAAATTCGATTAAATCGAATGTAAAACGAATTGCAGCCCATCCCTGTGTTGTTTTCTCTATAAAGATATGGCCCCGATTACTCTTTGATTAGAGCGAGTTCGAGTGTTTAATGCAGGTGCTTAGTATTAACGAACGAACGAAGCGAGTGATTAGTAATCAGCGTCTATTCACTTTTATTATGCTGTCTACACATGTTTTTTGGCTAATACTAAGCACCTGCATGGCACTCGCTCTATCGAAAGTGTAATCGGGACATAGCTCAAAGAATAAAAATTTTAGAAGGATTTTTATCTTGTAAAATGCCAAAGTAGTATAACTTCTAGAGTTCCCTACGCACTCTAGAAGTTATACTACTTTGGCACTAGTTATACGTAAGTACACACACAAGTTTTTTTTTGTTTTTGTTTTAAGAAATATTAAAATTAAAGGATGTGTAATTGTAATGATATCAAAAATTTATAGGGAATTTAATTAAATATAAAATAAGTAATGCATTCAGCGACAAACAAATAACAAATTTCCGCGGCGCCAGGCGCGCGTCGCTGTGTGACACTGCGAGATTTTGTCTGGCTAAGATAGGTTAGCGGCCGTGTAAACGACACGTCTGTGTGCGTGCGGCGATTCGGGCGCTCTGAATGGAGTCGTTTTACTGTGTAACTATTATTCTATTGTGCTAAAGGTGTGTTCACAGCCAATATTACCGTCTACCCTACTCTCAAAGACGGAATGTAGCATTAACATGCACTGATGTAATGGTGGTAGAATTTGGGAGTGTGACAGTTGCACAACACCTGGGCAGAAGCTTTAACTCTGAGTTAATGTTGTAAAGGTACCATATTTTTATTTATTTTTCATGGACCTATTTTATCCATTTTATATTGTTTTAATACTTAGATAGGTCGACACATAAAATCTAAGCGTTTTATTGATTCTTAATCGAGCTGTAAGTGAGATTAGCGATAGGCAGTCCCCATGGAATAGGCCAAAGCTAATATGACCATGATGCCTTGTCAGGCAACCATTGAAATATACACCAAACGCCGTTCTGCCAGGCAGTTCGTAAAAGGTGAACGATTGCCTATACAAGTCGCTATGGCTATACTATAGTGACTACTAGGCGGTAGAGTTCCGCAACGTTCCACACCCAGGTAGGTATGAGATATTCTAATCGCAATTGCGTCAATGCTTTTCTTTGTCGTATTCCCGTTTTAAAGAGTAAGGCAATGGCAATGTCACATTCATAAGTCTACCGCCTAGGTAGACTTATGAATGTGACATTGCCATTCCACCACATGGATAGTAAAGCCCCATTAACATTGGAGTGTTTAGGTGGTGGTTTCTCTTTCCATCAGAAAGGGCAACTGACTGTTTGCTATCTTATAATAAAAGATATCTAAATAACTAATCTACAATAGTTGAGACAGGCGTCCTTGGAAATCTGGTGTAATCAAATGTCACGTTATTCAAGTAAATGATGGAAAAAGCAATGCCTTTATTGAATCAAGATGAATTAACTACAGACATTTCAAAGGAAAACTTTATATAAAAGCCAATGCGAGGCGGGGGAAAATTCCCTCTATCAACTTATAGTATAGACTTAAGAAAGTGAAAAAATAAGAATGCAGTGAGGCACGCAAGAGAATTCATTAAGTTTTTTATTATTACTTAATACAAACTAAAAAGTATTAACATATTTTACACCATTACAAATCTTATATTTTTTCATCTAATTTCAATCGGTGTTTAATACAAATGTTATAAATACTGTGTTTGTATGTCACCCCAACAATTGAATGGATTTGTACGAAACTTTGTAGAGTAAGTATACCTAGATTTTATCGGGAATTATTAAAAATTGCCATAGACTCAAACTAAAGCTAGTATTATACCTACTTTGCTTATCAGTAGGTAACCGCACCTGTGATAGTTTTATCGGAAAGAAAGCCTCAAGCAATGCTAAGGCGATCATGACACATAAAAAATATCACTTTTTATTTGTTTAAACATCAGTAGGTACCTGGATGACCGAGCTTTGTTCGATATTATTTTTTTTTTGGTAAAAACGACGTTTCCTAAACGTGAAACCTAACCTAGCTAGATCGATTAATCAGCCTCCAAACCCTCTGCATACAAAATTTCATGTAAATCGTTGGAGCCGTTTCCACGGTTCAGAATATTATATATATATATATATATATATATATATATATATATATATATATATATATATATATATATATATATATATATATATATATATATATATATATATATATATATATGTATATATGTATATATATATATAATATGGTCGTTTAAAGGTATTAGATAAACAGAAACAAAAAGGAGCAAAAATTTAAAAAAAATAGTAAAATAAATTGTACTCTATTTACCTAAAACTTAAGTGACCGAGAAATTTTGTGATATTTAGGAGTTTTTATTTCCATATATTTTCCATAGATAAACATAACAAATACAATCAAACGGTTAAAAAACCCCCGAAACAATCTAGGTTATAAAAATACCTAAACAAAGCGCTAGTTGCACTTAGTTATGTTGCAAAGGTCGTTTAAAGTATTGACCACTATCCACTAACTAACCACTAAAATTAAAAGAATATTTTTAATAATGTATATTTGTTGACTTATCACACAAAAATTATATAATCTTCCTATTTAATACATTCATATTTTGAAGGCACAACATACTTTTAAGTGTGATTCCAAATAATATCACATAAACAAGCACAGATTCGTCTCACAGAACAATAGGAGGCTAATATCCGTTTAAAACCGGCACTATCCACAGAAGTTCGCGGGCGGGCGGTTGAAACTTGCGGTTTAGGGCACCGGGACGCGTACTCGTGGTGCTAGCAGACGTGTGACTGGTCGAAGGACGCCCCGCCCGCCCGCCCGCCTTAACGCGCAATACGCTTGACGCACCAACACTACAATAATACTGCTAAAATATCCGAATTAACGTTTTTTTTCATGGTCACATACGACATTACTTACATATATACATACATATTGTCATTGAAGATGGTTTGTATCCATACTAATATTATAAATAGGAAAGTGTGTATGTCTTTGTTTGTCCGTCTTTCACGGCAAAACGGAGCGATGAATTGAAGTTATTTTTTAAGTGGACATAGTTGAATGGATGGAGAGTGACATAGGTTACTTTTGGTTTTTTCTTTCCTTCCTTACTTCCCTAAAATGGGGGTGGAAATTTGTATGGAGCATTCCGCAATTATCAAGGTAGAATGTTATAAATTGGTATGCGGACTATTTGTGGCTAACAAAAAATCGGTTATCAATTTTTTTTGAAATATGCGCCTAATTAAACGCGAGCGAAGCCGCGGGCAAAAGCTAGTCTATTGAATTATTATGTCTTAAGTGGTACTGTAATACAAAAAAATAAAGAAGTGAATAATTTTCAATCATTGCATTTTTAGTACATAAATAGATAAGTAGTACTATATTATTATTTACATTATGAAAGTCTTAGCTACTCGTAACTTAGTAAAAATCTTAAAGATATTATCCCCCTGACTTTCACGCAAGGAAACTTATCTATATACATATAATAAAATCGTAAGAAAGTCAAAACTGTACATTGTGCTATGTGCTATTCCGGGTCATCACCTACCTGTGTGCCAAATTTCATATAATTCCGTTCAGTAGTTTTTGCGTGATTGAGTAACAAACATCCATCCATCTATCCGTCCATCTATCTTTACATCCATACATCCAAACTTTCGCGTTTATCTATATATTATTTATCTATATTAATCTATTATCTATATTAATATTATAAATGCGAAAGTTTGGATGTTTGGATGAATGTTTGTTACCCAATCACGCAAAAACTACTGAGCGGATTTGGATGAAATTTGGCACACAGATGATGACAGATGATGACCTGGAATAGCACATAGGCTACTTTTTATCCCGGAAATGTTAGGAAATCCCGCGGGATACGCCAAAAACTCTTATAATGCAGCGGCCTGCACGCCGCAGCTAGTAATATTAATATAGATGAGTTTCAGTGTGAGATTTTGATTTTTCATACTAGACACAATAACGACAAGAATTAACTTTATTTAAATCAAGCTTGCGCTCGCTATTTTACAATGAAAATATAGCATTATTAAAACCTACCAATTTCGTTCGTAACACTATCATCATGGCTTTTAGTTCAACATATTAAATGAACATTACACAAAGAAAATAAGTAAAATAAAGGAACATTATTATATTTTTGCGTATATGCATTGTAATTTGTTAAAAATAAAATAAAATCAGTTATGAAGAGAAGAAACATATTATGAGGCAGTTTCAATAATTTCCAACGTTGGTACGTTTCGCGACTAATGTTGTAATAAGAAGGTATTTGATGCTGCCGCGCTGTTTGCGAGCTGATGTGAAGCTACTCTTATTATGCATACCTTATCCTCTAAACTGAACACAATATTGACAAGGTTTGATATTTGTTGGCTACCTTATTCTCTAAAGTAGAACACAATATTGACAAGGTTTGATGCTATTATGGCAGAAAAAGGTAAGGCGGTGGTACAAAATCCGGATGAGACGTTGCGGGACTCTACCACTTAGTAGTCACTATGGTTGTGACCGTCTGATGCTGCTAGATCCTCATTTGTAGATCATCAACTTTTATTTAACTGGAAATGTTCGTATGTAAATAATAAATTTGCAAAATATCGTAAACCTTTTTTTAAACACTTCCCGATACCCGTTGGTATTAAAACTTGGCTAACTTGTGTGAATTCAGTGACAATGCAATATTATGGTACCATTCAGCTGATCTCATGATGTAGCCTGGATGTAGGGACTGGAACTCTCAAATGCAGTTTTGACGAGACAACCGAGTTTTGGCTCATTGGCATTGTTGCTATAAGTTTATACTAAGTTTAATTAGTACTCATGACGACGAGGATCTGAAGATGGAGCTGAAAGAGTACTACCGAAACTTACAGATAGAAAGCGCTAAGATGGTGAAGTTTGGTAGCGTTTATTCCTTTGCAATAAGTTCTTTCGTTTGTCAATAAGTTGGATGTCGAAGATCTGAAGATAGAAATTCCTAAATCCAGATGCAAAATGCAAAAAAACCCAGCGAACTCCTGAACTCAACGAGGTAAATTTATTGAGTTAGCACTCAACTGTCTTGTATTGGCAAGCACTTCAGTGCTGGATGATTTCTAGGATCTGATGATGAAACTGGAAAGTGACCATGGGAACTTCTAAACGTAACAAGATAAACCCATCTAGTTTGAAATCATTTTTCTGTTTAGTGCTAGACAATATCCAGAGTCAGATGATTCTGGTAGGAGATCATAGGACCTTTAGAATAAAATGGAGCAATACTATCGACATCTCGATTTGATCTGTTTTTTAAGGACTTTCAAGCAGGATTGCTTCCAGCGCCTGATGCTAAAGCTGAAAGAAGTCTATGAGAACTCTTAAGCTAATCCAGATAAACTTCATCTAGTTTGAATTGATTCGGTTGATTTTAACATATACTTTAGTGCTGGATGATTTCTAGAATCCGAAGATGGAATTGGAAGGTGGCTTATGTAAACTTGTAAACAAAACAAGATAAACCCATCGAGTTTGGACTCATTTGTTCTGATTTGACAAATCCCCTAATGCTTGTAGATTTCCAGGGTCTTTCCATCAATTTTGAGGTCGTTTGATTCGTTTTTTTAAGGAATTTTGAGCAGGATAGTAGAGTATCTGATGATGAAGCTGAAAGAAGCCCATAAAGACTCCTAAGCAATACCAGATAAACCTATCGAGTGTATGCACCTGAACGTTTTTCAATATTTTCAGTAAAAGTACTTTATATGACATTGTCATTTAAGATTATCGACTGACGAAAAAACGGAGGTTATCAATTTGACATGTAGGTATGTAATGTTGTCGGAATTGGATAATATTCGAGTACGATGATCTATTTAGACATCCACAAGCGAGTGTACTAAATTACGTAAGTGTATTTATGTTTAAATATTTGTATCCAGGAATTTCTCAGGCACTAAAAACGACATCGAGATAATTCTTTTTGATTTAATCAAGTATATTCCAACTTAGGGAACAGTCCAAGTTTAATCGAAATTGGTTCCGTAGTTTTTGAGATATATATATATATATATATATATATATATATATATATATATATATATATATATATATATATATATATATATGTATGTATACTTAGTTGACTAGTTTTGAAGTCGGTTTAATTTTTTAAATTACTTTTATTTTTATGCACAATACGTACATTGTATATATTTAGAAAAAGCATAATTTAAACATTTCAAAATAACAGTGCGAAATGTACGAGTAAATTAAAAATTTAAATATTTTATTTCTATGTTACAAAGACAATGTTATTTAAATCCTACAAAAATAAGTAATCACAGCTGCTGACAGTATCTAATAAAAGACATTTATAGGAAATGTTTCACAAACTGAGTGAAAATTACTGTTATTGCACACACCCGAATTTTTATCGCTTTCATATTCTACAGCGAACAAATTACGACAAAAAACATAAATTCTTACTAAGCTGATTCATTTTATTGTACTCTGTATAACTTCTAGCTTTATTCGACAAAACTTCATCTGAAGTTCTTTAAAAGAATATATAAATCCAATTACAAAATTTGCAGATTTTAGTTCGTCGTGAATTTCTAATTCTAAAAATATTTTATGAAGAACCTTTTTAATTTATAGCTACTGCCTTCATAAAGTACTTCCCTATCGACAATTTCTTTATCACGTCAGTTTCATGTTAAATTTTAAACAAACACAATATTCGAAGATTCAAAATAATATAATATAAAGTGTATGCAAGGTAAATTATTCAATTCTAGATTAAATGATTTTCTGATAAAATACATGATTTAATAACGATTCTCTTTTTTCATTATGTTAATTTTGTTAATTTTATACCTGTAATGTTAACTGTTATCATAACTGTAAACATTTGATTGAAATATAGTGCCATACATAATAAACAACAAAGATCATTATACATAATTTCATAACAGTAAATTCTTTAACAAATGGATAAAAACCAAATTTATATTTCATAGAAATATTTTCTATCATTCAATAAGCAAAAAGTTAGAGCAATTAATTAACTAAAATATGCCCGTTTAACAATTATAGTCTGTTGACATATTGGATAGACCGTTATTATCTATATTTATGAATTGTCAATGTCAAGTAATTGTGAGTAAGTGAACGTAAAAGTCATAGCTGGCCGCTAGATGGGTCAGATACCTCATTGTAGAAGCGGCTGGCCGTACGTCACTTACATGGTTCGACTTGTTGTTGCACCTTTAGGGCGCGTGTCGACGAGACGGTTTCTACACGGCACAGTGCTGGTCCGGCGGTGGGCCGGAAAAATACCGTAAAACAGGTTACAATCGGTTGATTCGTTCAGGATTTATCTTTTTTGTCATTTCTTCAACATTTTTAAAGCTATCGATGGGTCTTTCGTCGTTTCGCACCACGAGCGATTCGGACCGCGGTGCGAATTGCCGAAGAGCTCTTTTAGAATTAGTCAACGCAAGGATGGAGCGGAGCGAATCGCCCAATCCCTTATTCTACTGGGTTGATTCACACCGCTGTGCAGTAAAGAACAGTATTCTTTTTGGATGAGTGAATTTGAACAGAGAAGAAATGTAGTTTTATGACAAATTCCTTATAGTACAACCAACCAGGCACACAATGGCTGGTAATATAACAGTCGGTCATTGTTTAGAAAAATTGTTTATAAGTTTTTTACCTTTGTTGATTTTTAAAATTTTTTTAAATTTTATATCTATGATTTTCCATGTTGGACTAGTTCTAAGTAAATTATAATGTACATTATTACCTGTGATTAACAAGAGTTAGTTTTAAAAACAATGATTTTAAGCAATTATCGTCTTACTACAAAAAATATAAGCATTTGTCGAGTTGCGAGCATACATGATACCAATAATATATATATTTGTTTTAGTACTTGAGTAAAACAAGTGTGTACTGGTAATATTTTTACGTTTATCTTTTTTGTCGTATTAGATGGTACTAGTCAATCTGTAATTATTTTATTTTTAAAATTTTATATTTTTTTGAAATATGATTATTACGTACAATTTGGCTTTTTTACTAACCACTTTGCTACTCACCTGTACGAATGGATATTTGTGATCTTTAAATAATAAAAAAATGATGTGGTGTCGCGGGACACCAGGTAGGAACGAACTAAACGGCTAAACGGCACTACTCGCTTGTGTACGCGACTGTCGCGCCTGCGCACGTCTCATTTAACGCTTTTATTCCACGCATTTTTCTTACGGTTTTACCATCACATTTTTTTCAGTTCGGTCGCGCAGCAAAATCCCTATCCCCTCCAAGCCTGCCGTAAGGAACTTCGTTCCAATAAATAAGAAAAGAGCATATGATCGTTTCGCCTCGTGGTCCGAATCGACCCATTCCAAAAAATACCTTGGGCGATTCGCACCGCTCCAACATTGTGGTCTGAAACGATGAATGCCAAAAGAGCTCGGCAATTCACACCGCGGTCCGAACCGCTCGTGGTGCGAAACGACGAAAGACCCCTATCGATTTTGTAGCGAATAAAATAAATGAAAGCTCAAAAATTGCGTTGAATGCCACTAGAAAGATCAAAATCGATTATCATTTTGAAATCATACATATTTTCGAAAATTAAAATACTATCATTTTTACAAACCAGTTTTTCCAACTCTTCGAGCTCAAATATCTATGCTTTTTATGTCATGTCTATGGTTTTTGCTTCTTTGAACTTAAAACACCTCAATTTAACCTGCAGTGTCAACAGGCTTACAGTTTTTTAAAAACTTCCAAATTGTACTGATTGATTACAAAATCTATTCAGCTCTATTTCTTAAAGAACTGCGTTCAATGCCGTAAATAACATCAAAATCTGTTTATCCGTTCATGAGTTATCGTTGATGAAAAACTTTGAATAAAGTGTTTTTTGACATATCTTCAAGATTTTTCGACCTATCACTTTTTGAATTTTAATTTTCACAATATTTTAGATGTTAAAAAACTGCGGCTAATGCCGCTTTAAAAATCAAAATCGAATCAAGTTTTCAAAGTTACAGCATTTCAAATATAAAAATTTTGTTGTTGACAACAAATTTATATCACAATATTTTTATATAACTTTAAGACTAATATAGCAAATGAATTAAAAATCTAATCAGCTCTTTTTCTTAAAAAATCTACGTCAAATACCGTAACTTGATTTTAAATCAATCGTTGATGAAAAACTTTAAATAAAGTGTTTTTTGACATATCTTCAAGATTTTTCGACCTATCACTTTTTGAATTTTAATTTTCACAATATTTTAGAAGTTAAAAAACTGCAGCTAATGCCGCTTTAAAAATCAAAATCGAATCAAGTTTTCAAAGTTACAGCATTTCAAATATAAAAATTTTGTTGTTGACAACAAATTTACATCACAATATTTTTATATAACTTTAAGACTAATATAGCAAATGCATTAAAAATCTAATCAGCTCTTTTTCTTAAAAATCTACGTCAAATACCGTAACTTGATTTAAATCAGTCGATTTATTTGAGATTTGTGAGTGACAAAATTTTTTGGAAAAAAAAATTTAACATGATTTCGACGTTTTTTTACCTACCGATTATGAAGCTAAGACAGCATGTTGGATTTAAAACAAAATCCATTGAAAGCCATTCAAAGGTCAAAATCAATCATCGTCTCCAAAATATCTTTAGATTTTAGACTTTAGATCAAACTTTAGATCTTTGTACTGAAACTTGAAAAAGATATACTTAGGTATAGTGTTCGCTCCTTTGAGCTTAAAATACCTCAATTTAGCGGGAAATTTCAGGAATGGCTTGCAGGGTCAATTGGTTTATATTTTCTTTGGACAACTGTTGGACGATTTTTATTTTGTAAGCAAATAAATAGCCGGCTCTCTTGGTTGCAAGAGACAACTGATGCTTATAGGTGCGCTTCTTTCCATTTGCATAAATTACCCTTTAAGTAGAAAACGACAGTGAGAAGCACTGACTTTATGGCCGCAAGAACAGCCAAGGCTATGCCGTTTAACCCAGGCTGTAGTCGCTAATCTTGAAACTTTGTATTCACTTTTTTAATATCACGTATCAGTAGACCAGTGATAGCCAACGCTAGACCGCAAACTGGATGTCGGCGATCTGCGGCGCGGCGGTGAGAGCGGCACGATTTAGCACTGTGATACAGCTCCCCACGCCTCCGTCACACCTCTGTCATCCAGTTCACTTCAATAAGAATCTATGTGTTAGATCGCCATGCTCTCACCGCTACGCCGCAGATCTCTGACATCCAGTATGAAGCCTTACGAGTTTTATAGCATGAATCAGAAGCAATACTAAGCCGGGAGAAATATTTATTTCGTATTCATAATTGATATTATAATATTATATTACACATTTGACAAATCTTTTAGTGCATAGATTATTATTTTTTATACAAATGCACTTCCCAATAAAATGATTGATTTATAATAAAATTATAAAGAAACAGTGCAAGTGTACAGTAGAACAGTACAACTTTCACTAATTTACGTAATTGCAATGAAATTAGAGTTTCACCAAACGCCAATGACAAAGCGTGTTTAATATAGAAATTGGTATATTCTTAAGATAAATAAACTAACCCAACTCATGTATGCAAAACTCAGTACATTTACTAGCCTGAAATAGCATACCATTCAAAATAATGCCTATGACGGCAATATACTTAGAATCAGTAACTTCGGAAGTCTGTTCACGCTTTGTAAAGTATAATATTACGATTAAGATGTTAAATCTAAATAGGTTTTAGAAGGTATCGGTTCATTGCAAATAACAGTCCATTAGACCCATCGCCTGTCAGTAGATGTTTCCTTTACCGAGAGAAAACAATGCGCTTTACGGTTTTTGTATTGCCGGACACTCCTTGCCGGTATTTCAAAGAAGAAATGATACACCATCTGCCATATAAAGGTACTATTTCCGCACAGCAAACAATAGCCTTTCGCATTCACCGTAACATTGACGTAAAAAGGGACATCTGAGATTATGTACTTACATGAAATAATCAATATCGGTCGGCCAATAAATACATGAGTACTTCTGGATCATGTTTCTTATGATTCTATGTACTTAATTGGTTTCTTCGAAACGACACTAACGATTTTAATGAAATGTTGTATTTAGGCAGTCTTTTACAACTAATCGCAGAGATGATAATTGCCTATATCAATTATACATGCAAATGTCATCTCCGCGATAATCCGTTTGCACATGAAAAAATCATAAGCGAAACTCAGTCGCCCAGCTAGTATGTATTTGTTAACTGTTTGTTAAAAAACATTTAGAACATAGACATCTATAAATTATCGTTCACTTCATATTGTGATGAAAAGCTAAATAGTGCTGAAAATAAAAGCAAAAAAGCAAATACTTTTTGTACTAATTCAAATCAATGTCAGTTGCAATATTTTTATTGCATGTAAAATTATTGTACTGTATTTAAATTAGAATTTATCATTGTTAATACAATTTCTTAAAGGTAAGTAATATTTATTTAATCAAAACTAATTAAAATCTAGAGATCTCATTGATCTATATAGTGTCCTTGTTTCGCATTTTCCAGGTTCATTAAGTATTTCATTCCTTTGAAAAACATAATTTATCGCGGTATGGATATCTATCCATTATAGGTATAGATTAGTTTTCTGCTTAGTAAAAAAATAAACACCCGGATAAATCTAAAAAACTTACATGCAAGGAAAAATTTGGAGGTCAAGATGAAATAATTTTCGTTAAAAACTAGATGGATCCACTCCCGACCTGCGACATACTTCTGTAGTTGAACTTGTTGACTAATACACTTTTGACTTGCAAATACACCTGTGAAGGACGAAGAAACATAGCTAGAAACATAGCTATGTCTTGTGAAATGCATGACATGTTTTACTGTTTCTATTTGTTTACGACCTATGTAACTAACGAGGATGATTAAATATTACTCACTCATATAAAGGTATTTCCAGTACAACTTGATAAAATGAAATGTTACAAAACTGGTTAGATATCATTATCTCTACCGGAAAGTTTTTAATTAGATTCCAGCTGTCGCACGTGCTGGAAAAATTCTCTACTTCGGAACATTTAAGCGAATCATTAATTCATGTTTTGTTGATTTTATTAGAATACGCTATAACATCTCGTTGCTATTATAATAAAATTAATTTTTTTTACGAACCATTGCTTATACGAATACGTTATATACGAAAACACTTTAATTACTACACCCAGCATGAGCAGCAGCAGCGAGCAGCCCCGTTGGTCAAGTAGTTAGCGAACCTAACTACGAATCGAAGGGGCAATACTAAACAATTTTTATCATTTATCAATCCCAAAATAAACAACTAATTTTGACCCAATTTACGGTATTGTGTGTAATTTACGGTAATGAACGTTACTACGGAAATTGTCTTATATATAGAGCCAGCCCTAAGGGTGTCTCTTGTGAGACAAGGCAAAGTCATGGTGATAGGTTTTTTTTATATTGTAAGATAACAAACAAGCAGATGGCTCTCTCGATGGAAATAGAAATCATCACCTATAGACACCAAAGATGTCAATGGTGCGTTGTTATTCGTGTGGCGGGATGGCAATGCTACCGGCTACCTAACCCTCTAAACCGGAACACGACAAGGACAAGCATTGACGCTATTGAGGCAGGAATAAGTTAAGCGGTGGCACCTAACATATATGAGCGAGACGTTGCGAAACTCTACTACCTAGTAGTCACGATGGCAGTGGAACGTATAGACAATCGTTCTCCTTTTATGTCTTGCATGGCAAAACGACAGTCGGTCTATTCTTAAAAGGAGCCCAGACAAACACGGGGAGACGAGGGAGGTCTGCAAATACCCGGAAACATAAAATAAATTTGTTTATTACCTAGTCAAACATGATAATGAAGTTTTATTAAACATTCGAAGGATGCCTATTATTAGATTGATTAATGTAAGTTTCGGCCCAAATTTTACTGATAAAATCATTTGTTTCATCATGATAAAATCATTTGACAATTTAATGATTTTAATATTAATTAAAATTGGTAGCAATTAATATTGGATTTAGCACAAAACATTCACCTCTGTAATAATTAACTTCGGCTTTGACGATTTCGATACTCATTAATTTTTACCACATACTGTTTGCCAACCACTTCCGATATTTCGTAAAATGATGTCGATAAAATAACACGTGCAATATTTAAAAGTAAATACGATACATTAATAAAATTATGGGTAACAAACACTGAAATAGACTAGGATGTTTATCTACTTGCCTACTAGCATCCGCCACGAAGCCTTTTGCGTTATTAGTTTTTTTTGTGTAAAAGTCCATTGGAACAATGCTTTCCCGGGATAAAAACAAAAACTGTAGTAATTTTACATATTTAAAAATTCAACACGAAAAGATAGCAGTGTCTATAAACTGAAGTTATTTCAAAAATTTTATTAGGAATTACTTTGTAAGCCCAAATATATATAAGCAGACACCCTCGGTGGCAATTCATCAGCACAATTTTTAATGTATCAGGCGAGACATTAAACAATTGAGCTGATGAGTGATGGACATCATTTCACAAACCTAAAAAAACAGATTAACGCAGTGAACTGGTTCGGTTCACTCTACGTAACGTAGAGAACCGCAATAGAAACTACGCGATATTTTAATATAGTAAGTAACAATGTAATACAAACATCTGGCAGAAAATTGACATTATTTAAAAAACGATCAGATCAGGAACTGCAGTAGCAAGCAGGCTATATATACTCTGAACCGTGGGTTACAGGCAAACTTATATATATTATAAAAAAATACGCTTATCGTGTGAGATCATTTACCTAATACCTAATTAATGGTCTAAAAAATGGTAGGAGATCGACCTTTACCCATCTGATAAGCAGATGAAGCATATTTTTTATAAAATTTTATTGATTAACACACCTATGATTGCTTGCCGTTCGAAAAGTGTTCATGGCTAGTTAATTTCAATATATATTTTTTCATAACCATCACTCTTTTGAAAAATGAACAAACCTAGTTTCAACAGATAATTTTTTAATATGGAGAATATTATGTCCTGGTAGGCTTGCCTGTACGAGCATATATCTACCTAGACATATGTATTCTCCATGTTGAAAACTATCTGTCGAAATTAAGTTTATTGGGATATTAAGAGAATTATAAAAAAATATTAAAATTAATATAATTGAAAATAGCTATGAACACTTATCGACTGCAAGCAATAAATTATATAATAGGCGTGTTAACAAATTAATAAATTTTTATATAAAATATGTCTTATCTGGTTATGTCTGTACTATAAGAACGCACTGTGAGTGGATTTTCGCATTACTTACATAAAACTTTTACAGGCGGCACAGCTGTCAAGTTTCAATGTTCTCAGGTTTCCCACTGTTTGGACTTACCTGCAACAAACAAAAAAATAATTTATTGTAACATTCTAATGAAATTAGAATATAATAAGATACGAATTTGAACGGTGGTAAATAAACCTTTTTATAGATGACAAACAAATGTACAGTTCTTCTAATTATAAAAGATAACCACCAATGTCTGCAATGTTTCTGACTTGAGATTGAATGGTAAAAGCTCAGGAATAAGTTATTCGGTTACTAAATCAAACCAAAACATAACAGTGGTAAACATTAACGACGTGGCAGCTAAAATTGGATAAGGGGTAGATTCAGAACCGAGCAAATCGTAAAACTTCTCTCACTAAACAGGTACTCACAAATCACTAAAACTTTTGGATTATTAAGACTACTTTCTGATCTACTAGAGATTTTACTTTATTAAGATACCTATTTGAGAGAAAATAAACATTTTTATTTTAATTAATTAATTTCACTAGCTGACCCGGCAAACGTTGTTTTTCCCTACAATTTGTATTATATATACGGGGTGTCCCAGAAATCAACGTCAAGCCGAAAACGTTATAAATACTACAGACTGTTATAAATAAAAGAAATATCCCTAATTTGCCTAAACATGTACACAAAATTATTACTTCATTCAACTTTAACTGGCTGTGCTGAAAAAGAAAATGTACGCACGTGGCAATTCAGCACGTGGCATTAAAAGATGGCGCATTTAGTGGATTTTCTAAAATCTTGTAACACTTACTACATTTTTTAACTTTAACTTTATAAAAAAATTCACACTTTTCTGTTACGCTCGATCGTCACGCGCTATGATGTTTATTGAAATAGCAGAAAAATGAGATGTCAATAAAAAGTTATATTTCTTATTCTTCTTTATTATAATTTTACTACTACTACTACATAATACATCTTATAAAACCTATAAGAAGTTATGAAATATATTTGGTACAAACGACGTAAAAAATATTGTCGAAAATAATATATGTGTAAGAAAGGGTGTGTGAAGGATGAAATTTAAAATGTGTGAGAGCCGACGCAGGTACCTACTATTGTATTGCGCGTGCGTGCGAGGATAAAAAGTTTTACCACAGTATACTGGAGACTAATAATAGTCAATCTACATACATGTGATATTCGAACAACACACACATAGGCACCTCTCACGGACGCAATATTTCGGAATGGCTCGGGACAGTTTGTTCCGCACCAGTCCGAGATATCGCGTCCGTGAGAGGTGTCTGTGTGCTATGCCCGAATATTACTTGTATGTAACATTGACTCCTGTTAGTCTCTAAGTATTCTGTGGTTTTACTTTTGTCTCCCTTTACAGGGACAAAACCGGAACTTTTGACCAATGTGGGTCAAAAATGATAATGGTGGGATGGCATCCGTGTAGCAGAAGGTGGAATATCATATGCCTAAATTTACCGGTTATCTTGCCCTGCAAACCAGATATGACAACAACAACTGACAGTACAAGGTATGAAAGAAATAAGTAACGCGTTGATACTAAACTCTGACGAGACATTGCTATACTTTCAACCACCTAGGCTGGGAGTTTTGCGATATCAGATCCGTAAAACACCCAAATATATTTGTAATAATGCGATATCTTTATATTTATCACAGCGAGATATACCATAAACCATCTTTAGCCATACTACGAGCCATTGTGCGTATACGACATGGCGGTTATTCCCGCCAACTGTTACGAGAATTAACTGGAATTCCAGAGATCTTGCGTGGTAAATAAATACTCTAACAGTTATCCATATGTGACGTCGTCGTCCCTGAGGTTCATTATATGCAATATAAGATCATTTTAGTTTCGAGATTTTATCTAAATTAGATTTCCTACCTTAAGTTAATTTGTAAATAAAACTGGATTCTTACTTAGACACTTTTACTATTGCACTTGTACATAAATTTTACTTTTACACATATTTTTTAATATATTACTCGACCGGTTTCGGTCGAGTTCATCACAAGAGCATCTTGAGGATGCTTTAAAAAGAGAAACCGATCGAGTAATATATTAAAAAGTATGTGTAAAAGTGAAATTTATGTACAAGTGCAATAGTAAAAGTGTCTAACAACAATGAAATTTCACCAAGTGCCGAGATAGAAAGTACAGAATATATTAAAATTAGGTTCGTTTATTTGCGCATTCACACTAAATTTTACTCATCACACCACTTGTCTGTCAGTTTGAGATAATTTTTATCATCTCTTTATCAGATTAAAGCAATATTGCTTATTACCTTGATTTAAATCCACGTAAATTGCAAAATGTATACTTAAATAATTTAATTTTATAATTTAATCTAAAAATGTGATGAAACAAATTCTACAAAACACGAACTCTTTTACCCCGGATGTTGACTAGACAATATTAAGACCACTGGCAATGATAAAGTAAATGAACTAAATAGATTTTGTCAGCAAATGTTACACGAACAGATGACAACAAAACAATAGCTTCTCTTTTGTAAAAATCTTCAGTTATCAACACGGCAAGTCTGTGAAGTAGAAATATTAAATTTATTGTTGGTTAATTACTCGGAAACTCGATCACCGTCGTATTTTGTATTATCTATTAGTTTTAGAAAACTTATTTTCACTCAAAAATTTAAAAAATCATTTCTTTCAATCCAAACATTATACTTTATCATCAAGCCATCGTCCTGCTTTTGCAGGCCACAGGCAGGTAAGTGATCGAATAATCGGAGTGTTGGCACACTTTCCTGACTACACCAGGACGTCAGATTCACCCAAAAACTAAGCTTTCGATTAAAAAACCACACTCAGCCCATCCGTTTGGAAGCAATGATGCGACATACACAAACACATACCTATATAAACTAATACATATGTTAAAGTTAAACCACCCTCGTGCTCGCGCCGGGAATTAAAAATATAACAGATATCTCTTTTATTGAATTATACGTTAAAATAATATGTGTACGGAATAATATAGATTCTGAGAATAAAGTAAAAAAGTCGGGCCAAAACGAATGGATATCCGAACATTTATTTCAAGAACATTATGCTCGTTAATATATTTTTAAACCATATATGTATATAGTTAATTTTTTAGACAGATATCGTAGAAGTGATAACTACTCTTTGTTTGAACTTGGTTGGACATTCTGCCGCGTGTCTGAAATATAGTAGACTGAGTCGTAGCTTGCAAATAATTATAGCCAAGTGATACACGTAGCTTTATCACTTGGCTGTATGTTGCACAATTTAAGACGGTCTTGTTAAATTAGGACGACCGCAATAACAATCCGAAATGGGTAAGTTTGGGCCATAATTAACAATTCAATCATGATAACTCACTCAGTAATCAAGCTTTTAAAAAGTTAAACTAGGAAATAAGGTAATTTATATTGCAAATTTTATATGTTCCTCTTTTACATTTTTACTTATCCCTGGTCTAGGTAATTAATCACAAACAATAAACAACTAATATGTGGTTTGGTGTTAATCACACCGGCGCGGCAGTGGGTAGAAATATTAATGTTTTGAGATAGATTATGTTAATGTATACATGAGACAAATTATGTAAATAATCGCTTCTGTGGTATAGTGGTCTGATGTCGGTGTTGACCACATGAGGTACCAGGTTCGATCCCAGGTTGGCCAATTAAAAAAATGTGTTTTTTTAGTTATCTGACAAAAACAACGTTACCCGGGATTGGATAAGTCGGTGATAGGCTTGCCACCTATCACCAAAGATGAGCGTTTAAACGAAAAGCTACTTAAAAGTTTGCTTTTCTACAAAAGCATATAAGCGTACTCTAAAGTATAAGTGGTTTGGTGTCGGTGTTGACCACATGAGGTACCAGGTTCGATCCCGGTTTGGGCAATTAAAAAATGTGTTTTTTTTTAGTTATTTGATAAAAACAACGTTGCCCGGGATTGGATAATATAAATAGTTACGTGCCTGGTCGGTGATTTTCGTAATTGAAAAGTGACCTTATTTTAATGTGTGTAAAGCATACTATGATGTGGATAAAAAGCTACTTAATGTTAATTTACTTATTAACTATTTTAAGTGTAAGTACATTCAGACTCCTAAAGGAGACTGATACCGTTGCATACAATTTTGGGCCCTCTTGTAATAAGATAAAAATTATGTTAATTAATAGCTAGTTTAATATTATATAAATACTGAAAATTTTACAGATTTTAGCAATCTGAGATCAGAGATATAAGATATTCACTAGAACTAAGGTTACGGTACTACGGTATAGTTTAACTCACTATAACTGTTTAATATTATATAAATAACCGATACTTGTAATACAGGCAACTACTATGTTTCATATTTATAAATTGACACAATACTATTTTGGAAACCACAAATTAAAGGATGCCTCACTGTACGTATGTAAAATAGCGAGGAGTGAAGTCCGGACAGAAAAATATAACTAAGAAGTCCGCGATTTGAGACTTGCGAGCCGTCAGTGATGTCGGTTGTCATTGTCATTTTTATCTCTATTAAATCGACAGACACCAAATCTTATCAAGTTCGATGTAATTTAATCAATCGATTATTTAAATTGTTTCGATTATATTTTTTCTTTTTATATTATAAATGGTTTGTAAAATTATGTGGTACTTACTGTTGATTAAACTAAGTATTAATCAAGAATACGCCTTAACATATCTATAGCTACGAGCTTACATTGCGATTAAAATTAGTTACATAAATCGATTATAATTTTATCGATTATACAATGATAGTACTGCAAAATTATTTTCGTGATTTCTTTTTTCTCAGAAAGCGGATCAAGCTCATATTTTGAACTTTGAAATAGAAAAATAGTACCATTTTTTTGAACCACACTTCAACCCTTTACATTTGGGCCCAAAAATCCCCCTCTCCTTTGGTCGCTTAACTTTGGTTTAATAACCAACAATTTTAGTTCGCATTTCGTTGTCTCGGTACAGCGTACGTTTGTTTCGTTTTTGCGCGCTTGTACTTGTGTGGCCTGTTGCAAACTTTTTCTACAAAAAGCATTCTAAGTGAAAAGCGCACTTATGAAAATAAGTACAACGTTTAAGGGTGTTGACAAAAAATACGACGTTTATCACACCTCTACCTATCACATTCTATTCTAGGCTAATAGTGGGTGACTTGATGTACCTCTGCCTACTTTTTCGGGGATACAGGCGGGAAGATACCTTGATCACTTACCATCAGGTGCAAATAGATATATTTCCTGATGGAAAAGTTAACTATAGCTTATAAACACCAAAGCTGTTAAATGGTGCGTTGCCATCCGTTTGACAGATGTATTCTCACGTACATAGGTTACTGGCTACCTTATTCTCTAAACCAGTGATAAGAACTAACGCTATTGCGACAGGAACACGTGAGTTGGTAGTACAAAGCTAAGATGAGTCGTTGAGTAACACTACCAGCTAGTAATCACTACGATAATAACACATTTGGTTAACTTTTTGTCATTTACGAACTACGAGTACCTGGCAGAAGACAGATAATCAATTCTTTAAAAAGGATCCAGACAAAAATAAACAAGGGGTCCATATAGAATATGCATTTTAAACTACTCTAATTCTTCTTTACCATTTTAAAGGCTTGGTTACAATTCAATAATTGTATTTGAATGTTTAAGTCTGGCTCAAACACATCCATGTCGGATCTCTGTTAATATTGACGATGTGAGAGTTAGATTATACGAATGTAAGAATTGTGATTGATGATGTTGCTTTGGGACAAGTTTGTATATCTAAGATGTGATTTTAGCAGGGGTGGTGGAGGCTTAATTCTGTGCTTGCACAAACGCCATTATTATAGGAATAAAAAGCTGAATATGTCGAAAAGGGCACGAAGTAGAATTAACGTGACACGTTTACGTGTCAACGTGTCACGTTCGGAATACCGAAGTGAAAAAAAAAATTGGAATTTAAAGACAGTATAAGTCTAAAAAGGAGTAACATACCCGTACATGTTTCGTTTGTTCGGACATGTTGAAGGAATGGCAGAAGATTGACAAATATAAGAGTTGTATATCTAATGCTCTACAAAATATGTATACAATGCGAATGTAAATGGATGTAGGTACCGGGGAGACCTAGACTGACGTGCCATGATAAAATTGGTTGGGTGCTGTTATCCAAAGGTATCAAGTGTCAAGAGTCTCCGAAACTGGTGTTTTTGCGTGAAGAGAGTATGAAAGCAAGGCTGTCTGGCACGCAATTCTCTCTGCCTTCCTCGTAAGGAATGTGTCGTGAAGATATGTTGTTGTAATTGTTCTTGTATTTGATCTTACCGAGACCAACTTAAAGCTTATACATATAGCCAAGTTATATAACCATTGGCTGTAAAAGGTTTTTGCTGATACATATGTGTATGGACTAGTCCAACTTTGGTATGTATCCTCACTGAACTATTCAGATTGTCGCATACGAGTCATAGGTGTAATGGCCGCCCAATTATTCGCTTTCAGTTAAAGGTTGAACTTTACACGGCATGGTAGAAATGCGACAAATTTTAAGCCCGTGTTGCATGATCGCACGCTAAAAATCATCCACCAATCAACTCTCAACAGCCTTTCTGTTGCTACATTTTTAAAGTATTCACTTTAAGCTATTTTAATTTTTAATTTTCGTTTAGTTCTCATACATACATATCTTCACGCCAGATCCCTTACGGGGTAGGTAGAGAGAACCGAGTGCCAAGTTTAGTTCTCAATTTGATTAAAATCTTACAATAAGGTATATAACGTCTCCAAAGAGTTGTGTAACGCGATTATCAACTTTTTCGACCTTCGTGTGACTGAGACTTATGGTCTGCTTGCACCAAATACTACTTAAATAGTTTTTAAATGAATTAAATTCAACATGTTTTACTCCGCGGAATATTAATAGGTGGTAGAGTTTCGCAACGGCTCGCCCGTGTTCGATACAAACGCTTTGCCTACTCCAGCCGCAATAGCGTCAATGCTTTTTGCTGTCATGTTCCGGTTTGGAGGGTAAGGTAGCCGTAACTTATACATGTGGCATTAACATTTTACTGTTTGGATAACAATGCATCATTAATGTCTTTGTAGTCTATAGGCGGTAGTTTTCCCTATCCACCAGGAGCATAAAATAAAATTTTAATTATTTCAGGTTGTACTGCACCACGAGATTCGATGACAATTTGTTCAACGAAATTATTATATAAATAATATCATTCGGTAGTCTGCCTGGAAAGTGTTCCGGGAGTTTTAGAAATTGTTATTTTTATAAATTTCAATATTCTCCGAATTTCAATTTTGCTACCTCGTATCTAAACCGCTTGCACCACAATATTAGAAAATTGGCGCCTAATTGCAGTTTTTTTACTATATCTCCTACCTACTCATTTCACGATAAAAATATTTATACCATTTTTTATAAGATCAACTGTTTTGGAGTAAGAGCGTCGCAAAGTGTACCTACATGCGTTTCGGCTAAGAACTTATTTCTAGACCACCTTGAGGTAGAGCAAGTGCGTGTTTTTTTTCCCTTTTTATATACTAGCTTCACCCTGCAGCTCGCTGGATTCTAATAAGTTTTGGTAAATGCCATGGGAACAACATATTTTTCCAGGATAAAAAATATCTTATGTCCTATTCTAGATCGTCGTCTACTTGTATGCCAATATATAATAAAAAATTATGCGTGTGTTCACAGAAGACATGATTTGGCGCTTTATCTACATTTCAATTTTTGCTAATGAAAAATAATATTGGGCGGCTTGCACTAAATTCTATTTAAATATTTTTAAATACCCATAACCCAGGCGATAATATTTGAAGCAGTGGGTTTACAATAATAGCATGACAAATGAAGAATTGCGTATCCGAGCGGTAGTATGATGTGGTGTGTGTATGCCTCGGATATATACGTAAAGCTATCGGTTCCGTAGCAGGATACCTATCATAATATAATATCATAAATGTAAGACAAAGCCCATGTTGTTTTTCAAAATAAACGTATTACATATATTAGTCTAATGTCCCACTATAGATCGACCTTCACCAAGCAGGTTAATGGATGAAAAGTGTTTTATATTCAATTAAATATGCCAATAATATATTGCAAATGGGTTGACTAAAAAAATTCAATCCAGAATATGATTTATTAACAATTGATTTTTTTAACATTTTACTCGTTTGGTTAATAGACAAAGTCCACACCAATCAAAGGTATAAAATATGCAAAAGGGAGGTTGACCATTTTTTCCCGTCACAACTCTTAGGTAGGCAGGTATAAACATACCATACCATCGTTACCATATTATCTTTCTCCCAATAATCAGTCAAGAAACAGCACCAAAGCCTCTTTATAACAATATTTTTAAGTCTTTGCAAATTTTTTTTAGGTCTGGTCTGGTTTACTAGTAGGTCTGTTATCAATTGACATGTTCATACCTGCCTACACAAGAGTTGTGACGGGCAAAAATTATCAACCTAACCGCTAACGTTTGCTTATTTTTTACGCTTCGTACTTTCGATCAGTATGGAATTTTTCTATTAACCAAACAAGTGAAATGTTTAAAGAAATTAATTAATTAATCATAATCTGGACTGAAAATTTTTAGTCAACTATTTTGCAATATATAATATATATATATATATATATATATATATATATATATATATATATATATATATATATATATATATATATGTATATATGTTAATAATATATTGACATATTTATGTAATTGGATATTAAATAATTTTCATCCATTAACCAGCTCAGTGAAGGTTGTTTTATAGTAGAATCTTATACTATATCATGACTAAACCCCGTTATCTATTGGTGGCAACTGATTTTAGGGATGGGATACTTATAATTTAAAAAATCTCTATTTTCTTTTTTTATTTACAAACAAAATAAATAATTACAATAATATATTATTAACATTGACATTTGTTGTGTATGTGACACTCGTAGTTAATGACTTGGATACATTCCATATTAACGGAGGTAAGACTTTGTCTCCTACTCGAAAATATCCATTTGAGGCAAGAAAATGACATTTCTACCGACGTCACTGGCTAAAGTTCATAATTAAAATCAATGTCAATAATATAATTATTTATTTCGTTATGTAAATAAAAAAGAAAACAAGAGATTTATTTAATTATAATTACCCCGTCCTTAAAATCAGTTGCCGCCAGTTGCCACCAACATGCTGGCAACTGGCGGAATAACATAGATAACGGGTTTAATCGTGACCTTTGTGTTTAGACATTTACTAAACGTATTTCATGTTTAACTTTGACAGATTGATAAACGTATATTTACCTGTATAAAGTACCTTAAATATGATGAAAATGATCATTTGAGGAATGTTATAATGTTTATATTGTTAATACTTACTGTTAAATACTAATACCACAAAATAACTACTAATACCATAAGCACGTATGGTTCTAATCGTAACATATATACGAATTGACTTCCAATTAACAAAATGAGCTAAATGAAGTTATTAATTAGCTTGCTCAATTACCTAGAAAAAATCAATGAATAGGAGATTGTTTTTTTAATTAAAAAATAGGTCAAAATATTTTGCTGTACCTGAACTCACAAAACTACTCTTGTACAAGTTTTTCAATTAACAATTAGCTAATTAAAAAATGTTAGAACAAGTTCTGTGAAGAGTCGTATATTACGGACTTTATGAGGCTCGTAAACACATTTTACACGCATCGGTTATTACCGATTGGTACTACTTGGTTTTATTAAACTAAGTTGTCTATAGCAAAGCTTTAAGAAAACAAACGAGAAAAGTTTTGTAGGAAAGAATACTCTAGCAATTATATGAATATCCGAAGGAAAAGAATATTATTAATACAACGATTGCAAACGAAAATACAATCAATATATTAAAATATAGTGTCTGTAACAGGATATTTTTTTTATCATCACAAAATTAAATGTCCATTTTTTTATATCTTATGATAGCAAACAAACAGATGACTCTCCCGATGGAAAGAGACAATCATCATCTATAGAGTCCAAATATGTTTATAGTGCGTTGTTATCCTTGTGGCGGGGTCTTGATGACACATGCATGACTAATGAATACTGGCTACTTTACCCACCAAACCTGAACACGACAATGACAAGTATCGATGCTATTGCGGCAGGAATAGGTAAGGCGGTGGTATCACATACATGGACGAGACGTGATAGTCTAGTGTCCCAGTAACAATAGACTTGGCGTGAAAATGTTCTTATTAATTATTTAAAACGTCTACTAATAGTGGTTTAATAAATAAATACCTGTGACAGAAGTCAGTCAAACAGACAGATGGAATGACAGCATATACTTAGTATGAGAATCCCATTGGCAATATTTTCAGTACGGAATTAGATTCACCTGTTGCATTTAGTTAAACTATTTAGGCAATATCACGTTTAATATTTTACCAGTTACAATTTAAAATACTAGGAATCAGCAGATCGAAATAGTCATGCGCTCTCGTATTTTGTGAACAGAAACCGGCGGCGCAACTTTAATTATTAGTATCGTTATGAAATGGTACTGGCATTATGGAAATTCAATTTAATAATGCAATTCCTACCCATACACTAATATTTTGAAAATACATAAAAGTATATATGAATATAATAAGTGCAGCTAACATCTTCTCCATAACCTACTCCTCTGACTAGAAAAAAAAATATCCTTCTAGAAAACCGATGCGTAATTAATGTTTTTGTGAATCTCACGAAAATGTTATATTTTTCTGAGATATCAAACAGCGTAGGTCAAAATATGGACTACCTAATATGGACAATTTCATCCAATTCCATTAATTTAATGTCGATGATCGAGAAACGTAAGTCCAAATATACAAATGTCTACGTTTATAACATAGGACATTTATTAAAGCAATCACAGTTACATTAGGTTGGTTCCATAGATATATTACACGTTAGTTATTCCATAGATATATACTCAAAGGTTGGTTCATAAGTTTCTTATTCACCACGATTCACAGATCTCCGGATTGGAGAGATGGGTGAGTATCCCCTTCGCCGCATAATATATTTGCGAGATAAACAACTGTCGCGTTGTTGCAAGCGATAACCGAGACCAACAGACCAACTGAGACTTCACATGCTTATTCGAGGCCGTGAGGTATTAAAACACCACCGACAGACTCCAAGATGCTACTGAGATTTAGATATAAAAGGATAGCTCGGAAAAAAACTGAGTAAGACTTTAGCCCAAATCTTATTTTATATAGCCTAAAAGAGCAATATGAAATATAAGATCAATTCCAACGCCACAAAGAGCATATTCTACGTTAGACATTATTACAACAAAACAGTTGTTTATAGTAGAGGAGCCCAAGAAGCGATATTGGGATTTACTCAAGCGCGTCAGATTAAGATAGGGGGTTTTTATCTATAGATTTTTTCCCCACCACTGAAATAAAATAAATATATTAAATAACTTTCCATTTTTCCTATAATGTAATCTACAAAATCCAGTAGGTCCCTACGATGGTCGAGTAACTACCTATTTAGCATTTGGGGCTCCCCTACTATTACAAGCAGCTTCAGACAAACGTTGCACCCGCCTGATGACTAAGATTGTTAAGACTTAGGCAGTGATAATCAGCCCCAATTATTACTAGAAATAAAAATATTATGTTAATGAAATTTAATTTAACTGCAAACTAGCAATAAAATTAATTAAATACAGGACATAGTGACGTAAAAATAGTTGTCGAATTTTAACATTCATTTTAGAATGGAGCCTTTTTTCACTGTAGCTTGACAAATGCAAAAATAAATCCATGCAATTTCTTACGAGGCCGCATATTCAATTACAATAAAAGAAGTTAAATTTAAAGCGGATCTCAGGCGAGGCGAAGAGGAAAAAACCAATCAAGTACGAGTTGGTACCCGATTAAAACCGCTACATTTTTACCACGCAAATTCATTTTTCATTGAACTTGTGCTGTGAATATGCTTGCTGACAATCATTAAATAAATAATTTATCATAATATATTTATTCGACACTTTTGTCATCAGCGCTTTGTGAAACTTTTTCAAAGTAATATTATATATACTCTATTTAATATATCTGTACTTTTCACAATAAATTGAGATATATACAGAATGTTATGAAACTTGACGTCCAGCGGGTTTGGATTATATACGTCCTTGGATTATATAGCCTACGCTATGCCAGTTCTAGAAAAAATACGTTTACTTTGAATTTTTAAATATTGTATGAAAAAAGGTACCTGACACTAGGGATGTAAGTGAGATAAGCAGTGATCATGGAGTGAGGAAGAGAGTTTTTTAACTTTCCGCTATGTATGTAGATAAGGAAATTACTGATTTTGGCCCGATTTTCAAATGGACACATGACAATGGCATTATAATTAATATGTGTAAAACCAAATGTATGTTAATATCCTCACCATACAACAAATTGAAAAACTCGAAAAGTCACACCTACGATTGCTTACATAAAAACACTAACTAAGATCAGTGTGGATGTATATATCTGGAACTAGTCAAATCATACAAGTATCTGGGACTAACATAGATAGAAACTCCGTATGGAACTTACATGTTGACAAAATTTGTAAAAAATTACGTAATGTACTTGGAAAGCATCATTTACAAACCATGACATATACAGGCACATTGTATATTATGTTGTACTATGCACTCGCAGAATCAACTATAGATTACGGGTTGGGTATATATGGTCTGGCGTTTCCGACGTATATAAAAAAGTTAAAGCAATACAATTAAGATTATAAAAAATATGATCCAATAAGAAATCGAAAAAGTGTGTCATAGAGATTATGAAAAATTATATAAAATATGTAAAATTGTACCAATAGACATAAAGATAAAAAGAAAGATAATAATAGAACAATATGAGAGAAAGCAGCATAAAATAGAGTGAGACTATAGATATCCGTCTAATAAAAGTGGTTCCTAAAATAAATGATTACTTTGGTAATCGTACGGGGCGATGGATCGTACCACCGCTACATAATGAACTGCCACAACACGTGATTAAAAGCGTCAGCTCAAAAAAACACTTAAAGAATATATTAAAAAAACACTACTTGTCATTGTATCCATAGCGATAGCGATAAAAGCGTTAATAAGATCCTAGTAAATCCAATACAAACTAAGCAGTAATGTGAAGTAGTAGGTTATAATGCCTGCAACAAACTCCGGAACGCCTGAGCGGATTTTGATAGGATATGTTTGTTGTGTAAGTATTATAACATAAATCTTTACGGAAAAATTTACTGTAATGTATAAAATAAACTAGACCGAAAAACTTACTGTAAACGAAAACTACTGCCGACAAACTGCGATGCAGTTTGGCAGATAAAAAACTGTAAAATCCTTAAGCTTAGTATTTTGAAAATAAATTAAATAAAAAGTCGAGTTTTCACCAGATCTCCGCGTTTTGAGGTCCTACGAACCTTTTCCGACTCCTTTTGAGAGAGTAATCTTTGACGAAAAATGTTGTAAAAAAACTCTTTTTTCGATATAAATTCGAGATTGTTTTAATCAATCATTTCTCGACATTGTACAATATTTTAGTACTTGAAAAATTACATCAAATGCAGCTTCTAAAATCAAAATCAAATCAAATGTTCAAAAGCCACAGCTTTTCAGCAATATACCTATTGTTGTTTACAGCAAACTTACTTAATATTTTTAAAATAACTTTCAGGCTAATATACCGATTGATTTAAAAATCTAGTCAGCTTTTGCCTCTAAAACTGCGTCAAATACCGTAAATAGCATCAAAATCGGTCGATTTTTTGGGATTTGGCAATGACGAAAATTTTTGAAAAAAAAATGTTTTTGACAAAAATTCATTGACATATTATTACTTGACTATGGACATCGGGTCTCATAATAAATCGCGAAAAAATGTGTCCCAATTACACATCACAGAAATAGAAATCTTAACAAAGGAATTTAAACACTAAATTCCAAACTTGTTCTTTATTTGAATTTAAATATGGATGCATGAAGTCGCTTTGTTGACAAAATTTGATAAAGTTATTTAACTTTACGAACTAGTTTACGGAAGAAAAAAACAGTAATGTTAACTAAAAGTTTTGTTACGATTTTCTTTAGTCTAGTTTTACAATAACTATAATTAGTTTTTTATATAGTATTTATACAGTAAATGTCGCAGTGAAATTGTCAACAGCCATTAGATTATAATTTACCTAGGGATTTTATAATTTGGTTAGGTTAGGTTAGCAGTTAAATTATAACATCACTTAGGTTAGGTTTCATTGCGACATACATACATATGTAGGAAGTGGGTCAGATATGATAAATAAAATGCGGATGTGGTAATATAACAACTCTTTATATTTAGATCAGAATAACATTAGATCACTATTAAAGCTTCCCATCACTAATGACTAGTTCTGGTTTAACAATTCCAAGTAACTTAATTATTCCCTATTACAAATAAGTCATAATTTAAGCAATAGATAGTCAATTATAAATTGTACTGCGACTAATTTATAGTTGACAATAATAATTAACTTGTTTGCACAAATTAATTATCCGAGAGTCAAGGATAAGCTACTAGCAAGATACAACAAGTGTACCGAGCCACGCCAGAGCCTAGACTGCCTTATCGGCGGGCACTCAGAGCCTTTTATACAGGTAGCAAAACAAGTTGAGTGGTAGGGATATCGAACGATACGCTTGCCGGCCCGGGCCGTGCATTTGTTGTTTACACTTTACAATATTCTTGTATTTGACGACGCGGACGCCGTCACGGCCATACTGACATACACACGTCCTCGTGTGCGCATCTTTATACATCTGAGGACAAGGAACGCCTCGTTCATCCTGACATATCTTTTAGAAAACTAAACAATCTTATTTATTTTTTTTACAGCTCTATAATTAGCGTAATCTTTTAGCGAAATGTTACAATAGTGTGCTGGTCCGGTAACCCCTTCAGCAACCACAACTATTAAACTATTCTCGTCAGTTTTGAAACCGGAGACTGGATCCTACTAAGCTAGGAATCCCTCATCAATTAAAAAAAACCGGAGACTCGATTGTACTAAGCTCCCTCTCATCAGTTAAAAACCGGAGACTGGAGTATATTAAGCTCCCTCTCATCAGTTAATAACCGGAGACTGGAGTGCACTAAGCTCCCTCTCATCAGTTAAAACCGGAGACTGGAGTGTACTAAGCTCCCTCTCATCAGTTTAAAACCGGAGACTGGAGTGTGCTAGGCCGGAAATCCCTTTAGCTAATGTGCTAGACCGGAAATCCCTTTAACTGAGAGTGCTAGACCGGAAATCCCTGTAGCTAATGCTAGACCGGAGATCCCTTTAGCTGAGAGTGCTAGACCGGAAATCCCTTTAGCAAACAGTGCTAGACCGGAAATCCCTATAGCTAATGCTAGACCGGAAATCCCTTTAGCTGACAGTGCTAGACCGGAAATCCCTGTAGCTAATGCTAGACCGGAAATCCCTGTAGCTAATGCTAGACCGGAAATCCCTTTAGCTGACAGTGCTAGACCGGGTTGCAATCCCTGTAGCCAAAAGGCTAGACCGGAATGAACCCCTTTAGCCGAGTCATTGGACCGGACACTCCCTTCAATGACTCTAATCTTCCCACATTTTTTGTCAATCCTACATTTTTTGTGTCAATCCTACATTTTTTGTGTCAATCCTACATTTTTTTGTCAATCCTACATTTTTTTGTCAATCCTACATTTTTTTGTCAATCCTGCATCTTTTGTCAATCCTGCATCTTTTGTCAATCCTAAATTTTTTGTTAAATTACTCCTTTTACATTTTTTTCCATTGATTTCTTTTCATAGTTTTATAAGACTCCCATTTCTTTTAATTTTTTTTTTTTCGCTTCTTTTTTTTTTTTTTTTTACTTACATTTATAGTGATATTTTATCATCATTTTACTACATTTTTTTTTTCGTTTACTTAATATCGTATTTTTTTTGCTGATGATGTAGCCTCATGAATAGTGGCATTAGTTATTACAAGATTAGAGAATCTCCTTCGCAGGTAGATATTAAAAACTCTGACTGTTATAACTACTTACAATATACACTGCATTTCTATCAATATTGTTTGGACCAGTTTTATGAACAAGATCATTATCATGAGTATACGCCGTCACGTCATCCTTGTTATAATTGTCATATAGGTACCTCAAGAAACCCTACAGGAATATGGGGAACTTCGCAGAGGCTATCATGGGCGCACTTGTTTTCTAAAATTGCGGTAACTTTTAAGGAGCCCTTATATTTTGAGTCAACAATAATTTTCGTTTAGTGTCGTTGTACATTCCTAACAAAGACAAAGTCACCTACACTAAAAGGTTTAACCTTTCATTACCTCTACTCAACCATAAAATGTCCGATTGGGCTGATTTTTTTTTCAAAGCTTGTAGATACTTTCGCGAGTTTTTGTTAGTTGCCGAATGTCAAACCTAATGCTGCTGAGCGCGTGTTAAATATTACCTAACCGCTTTTGCCATGATTTGTCAGAGAATTATACTGCGCTATCATTATTAAACCCTACAGGAATCGCATTACATATTCGGACCGACTGTTAGCTCTATATGTGCCTGTCGCAAGAAGATGTAAATCTGTATTGTTTTCTCTTTTTTTTTTTAAAAAAAAAATTAGTTTGAGTTTAGTTGGTAATAAACTTTAAGATTGCTTATTAACGATCTTCAAAGGGTCAACTAATTCGATTTCAGCTCGACGAATTTAAGCCCGACGGTTTTAATTCAATTGGTTGTCAATTGTTTTTTTTAAAAATATCTACCAAGCGCTCTCTATCTTTACCTACAAAGTCAGTATTTACCATACTCTCGCTAGCAGATTTTGAAACTGAGCAGGATTGTTTTTTTTTTTTTTTTTATATATCATAAGATAGCAAACAAGCAGATGGGTCTCCTGATGGAAAGAGTCAACCATCGCCTATAGACACCAAAGATGTTAATGGTGCGTTGCTATCTTGCTATCAAGATTGTGTTTAAGTATTGCTAAGCATTAATCTGTTTTCGCTTACTTCCTATTCTACATTGGTCCAAATTTTGCGGCCTAACGAAACATTAAGACTTATCAGGTCAAACGTGAAACTACCTCCAAATTTAAATTTTGCCTTGTGGTTAAGCATTTGATTTGTTCAGTGGAAACTACATCAAAACAAGCGACTATTTATAGATTCTTGTTCATAAAACCGTTCTCTTACAAAGGAATCACAACAGATTTGTTTGATATGGCTACATTCTAAACCAGACTCAAATATAAAAGATAATTAAATTCTACTTAGTGTAATACACCATGTAACGCTCTGGAACAGATGTTGACTGGTTTTCTGTTTTTCGGAACTCGAAGTGGCAACTTCTTTCGTCTTGTAGCTCATCGGAAAAATGGAAGCTTTGTGGCTGGGCCGGGGTCACAACATACATAGCAGACCACTGGTGGTCGGCCACTGGACACGTCACCAGAGATAGTGGTAGATGACCTGCTTTCGCTGCAAGCAAAAATTATTTGAGATAAGTTTCTGTTTATCACGGCAATAGTTGTTACGATGTTCGATTCTATCACAAAATTGTAACTTCCTCGAAATACAGTGGTGCTCTTAAATCGGTTCATATTTAAGTCTAAAAGGAAGAGATCTTCAAGTCCTAATATAGCTTGCCAAGACAGCAGCTTGTGAAGTAGGTGACGGCATGACTCTTAAGTGAGTGAGTAGCTACAATGATCAGATCAACCCCGTCTAATTTTTTCTTTTCTATATTTATTTTACTTGAGGTACACCAGCTAGTAAGTTACACGACAAAAATCCTACGAGTCAGATGAAGGGTCTTTGGAACGACAGAAGCATCTCATTAAAAACAAAGCAGAGGCTGGTTTGTACGCTGGTGTTCTCCATATTTACGTACGGCGCAGAGTCATAGACACTAAGAGCTGCAGACAGACGTCGCATTGATGCGTTTGAAATGTGGTGCTGGAGAAAATTTTACGTATCCCTTGGACAACACACAGGACCAACACCTTCATACTAAAACAACTTGGAGTAAAGACCAGACTGTCTGCTACGTGCCTTCAAAGAATTCTATAATACTTCGGCCACATCTCTATAGAAAGCAAGGAGACAATCTCGAAAAGCTAATAGTGACCGGAAAAGTAGAAGACAAAAGACCACGTGGTCGTACTCCTATGCGATGGTCGGACTAGGTTTGCACCAATCTTATGTCTAAAATGTTTTATGATGCTCTGCACGTCGCTGAAGATAGAGTCCAATGGCATAATATTGTGCTATCAAGAACAATCTAATGAGGAGGTTACGACCCTCAGTAATGAAGAATACGAAGCTAGGAGGAGGACACCAGTTAGTCATATCGTCTGCTTCATCAAAATCAAAGTATATCAACTTAAGGGGAGTAGATGTATTTACAGAACGTGAATTAATATTTTCTGCTATTTTTCAAAGAATAATTTCCATACCACAAGTGAAAAGAGACATTTACTGCTCTACATAATTAACCGAAATAGTTTGATGCTGAAGTGGGAGTGAATCCGATCCCACTTCTGATGTAGGAAGTGGGTCAGATATGATAAATAAAATGCGGATGTGGTAATATAACAACTCTTTATATTTAGATCAGAATAACATTAGATCACTATTAAAGCTTCCCATCACTAATGACTAGTTCTGGTTTAACAATTCCAAGTAACTTAATTATTCCCTATTACAAATAAGTCATAATTTAAGCAATAGATAGTCAATTATAAATTGTACTGCGACTAATTTATAGTTGACAATAATAATTAACTTGTTTGCACAAATTAATTATCCGAGAGTCAAGGATAAGCTACTAGCAAGATACAACAAGTGTACCGAGCCACGCCAGAGCCTAGACTGCCTTATCGGCGGGCACTCAGAGCCTTTTATACAGGTAGCAAAACAAGTTGAGTGGTAGGGATATCGAACGATGCGCTTGCCGGCCCGGGCCGTGCATTTGTTGTTTACACTTTACAATATTCTTGTATTTGACGACGCGGACGCCGTCACATACATATATATTCGTTGGGCAAGCACGTTTTCGGACGTTTACAGGCTGCAGTGTGGGGTGAGGCAGGGGGAGTTAAGTTCACCGCGCCTCTTTAATCTGTACATTAAAGGCCTGATTGAGAGACTCAGCGGCACCGGTGTCGGATGCTCAATAGATGGAACTTACATAAATAACATAAGTTACGCCGACTTACGAGATGTCTTTGTAAATATTTGTGAAGAGTATGCGGGGGGTCATGGGCTGAAAAGTGAAAGGCTAATAAAAACATAAGAAAAGTGAACTTATAATATTTAAGGCGGGAAAAAAAATACCATGCGCCTGTGATCACTCTTTGCGGCACACCACTTAATGTAGTAAGTGAATTTTAATATCTGGGTCACTGGGTCTCCGAAAACTTATGTGACGACATAGACATCGAGAGGGAACGAAGGGCGGTGGCTGTCCGGTGCAATATGCTGGCTTGTAGGTTCGCACTTTGTACAAGAGAAGTCTAAGTTACTTTATTCAAGTCGTACTGCCAGACATTGTACACGTGTGGGCTATGTGTGGTGGGAAGCGCGCACCCCCGATTTCTTTGCAGTGATGCGTATGCGCTGCACTTCTCTGTTGAGAAGGGTGCGGCTCAGCTCTAAGATTCTCCTGAGGACATTATCGGAACGGTGGGATTCACCAATTCTGCAAGCATGGATGGGGATGCACTCTCTTTGTAACAGGAGATGAGTGCATCTCTGTTCTTGCCTGTCTGGTTTTTAGTTATTACTAATTTCTGATAAATAAATTATTATATATATTTGAGCTCTTTGAGTTCAAAATTTCGCTTAGATACAGTTTTTGCTTCACTGAGCTTAAAATACCCCAATTGAGTGGAAAGATTTAGGGATGGCCTGCAGGGTCAACCGGTTTACAGATTTTTTACTTATTTCTTCTGACCGAAAAAATTATATACAAATCTTATTAAATTCCATAAGATACAATGTGTATCTTATGGAATTTAATAAGATTTGTATATAATTTTTTCGTTAGTAAGTGTATTTTATGGTAAAATATTTTAAGATTAGATATGTGTCACTACCAAACAGATATGGCTCGTTTCATTCATTTAATTCGCTTAGGGTGGGGTCGTGATTTGCGATAGGCAAATGGCATTGTTTTGTCCATCGGCTAATCCTTGCCCTTGGGCTCGGTTCGCCGATGGGCGAAACAGGGATACTCGTCGCCGCGCGTGTATAGGTGTGTAGTGTTTTGATGTGTTCCGGTTTGGTGACAACGTGGCGGGGCCTATGTAATTTGGGATCGGGATTAGGATGTGGGATGTAGTTTGCCGCGGCTACCACCAATGGGTTAGGGTGTGAGTTAGCACGATAGAAATATATTTTGAAAATATATTTGAAACGTCTAGCTGATGAGTTCGGCAATTCGAGATTTTTATGAAGGTCTACATTGCGCATATACCACGGTGCACATGTGACTATACGCAAGCTTAGAGTAATAACGCTCAGAGTGATAATTACATGCAACGTTTCGTTCATATTTTAAGCCAAAACCGTATCGACGACCTTCGTCACCCCTCTTACTTGCATTCACACGCACACAAAGACTCGAATAATGTTGCACGCAAATAAGTATTTTCCCAAGACGGTACTTAAAATAGGTCTGCCTCACCGGTGTACAAATAGTCTTTCATATAACATTAATAATCATTTAGTATAAACTTGAAACTTACACTTTTTATTCGGTTACGTAGAATATTTTAAATGCCGAGAAATATTCTAGATGTTCTCAAGATGATATTCCAAAGCTATTTAAACTTATATTTGTTTTTTAGTTTTTGTGCTTTTATTTGTAATTTAAAATATTTTTACCTTACTGAAATAAATATTTTCTTTCCAATATTATTATTAGTCATATAGAAAACGCGTTATTAATTATAATAAAATAGGTAAAAACAAATACGTGGTAGAATATTTTCCTCTTTGGCTGGCAACATTTTGAATATCGTTCGACTTAGATATTTAAGGTTTATTTGTTTGGATGTTATACAAAAATATCCGATGTCAAGTAGTTTTTATCTGTGAAATGTGATCTTCAAGTCATAAATACGCTTTTGTGAAGCACAGTGACTACCTTTCACCACAAGGTAACTCACATTTTTTTTAAATTGCGAGAGCTATGATCCGTGTGTCACACGTCTGAGCGGCCGGCGAGCGGAAGAAGCCTTTTCAAGCTTCATTGAAATGGCTTATTATAGCGTGGGTCGACTTGGTTTCTATGCGTTATTATTCTATGTACGCAAGTATTAGTTTTGTACTAAGTTGCAATGGATGCAAGTCTGTACGGGGGAGACGGGCATACGCTACGTAAATGTATGACTGGATGGGTCTCACGAACATCTTGTAAAGTGTCACTCTGTATGTGCGGTTTAAAAGATATTTTATTGTCTAGCATTAGGTATTTGACTTTCCTTTCCAAAGGGATGACGCTTCTAAATTGGATAATGTTGCCTAACTTTCGCAGTCCGCGGTATTTTTGTTGATCGCAGCAAAAGGACAAGGCCGTACTTTTATCTGGGTTGATTTCGATACGCCATTTTTTCACGCCAATCGCCAAGGGTACTGGCTGTTGCCTGCAACCGTTTGGTGATTGTAACTTCAGAAAAAACTGGAGTATAAAGGGCGGTGTCGTCGGCGATCAACGCAAGCTCAACGTGCGGCTCGCGTGATATATCACACTTGTAGAAGAAGCATAGTAGAGGGTGACTGGTCCTCCCGGATTAAGGAACAGCCGTTTTAATGCTTCAGCTGCTCTCAACAGTCGTGATTATAATCGGCTTAAATGTAATTATAGAGTCACCCAAATGAAATTATTTTAACGAAGACACGTATACGTGATCAAAAATAGTAATAGTAGGTGTCACTTTTAAACTGACTTGCCTTTTAAAACTGAATGTGACGGAATCACAATCATGTGTTTTTTAAAGTGAGGATATAATTGAACATAAACAAAAATTATTACAAAGATCGTAGGGCAAAAGAGTGTTTACCAGTGATATGTACAGTGCCGTGCTTTTTCAACCGCAATATACGACAGAATAACATGCAATTTTTATAGAATAATATAATTTGTTCATTTTTAAAGCAAGGGTGAAAATACTTAGTGTAATTCCCTAGCTTGGTGTTCTTCTATTTTGAGCCTCCTCTACACTTTCCATTCGTGTTCCAAGTGAACGTTATTGAACTCAGTAATTAAAAAAACAATCAATTAATAAATAACAATACACACACACTCCACAGTCATACTTTGGATTCAATCAGTTTATCATGCAGATAACGTATTTATCATACGCAATTCTGCCACATTATCAATGCGGGTAGGCTTGCACCTTATTTACGATGTTATGCTTTGCCAAACATCAACAGTTTACGAGTTGGCGACACTTGTAGGCGTGAACCACTTGCGTAAATTTATAGTGTGCGCCCATTTATTGCTCTTGAGACATGAAAACGTCAAACAATAAAATAATACTATCTATACAACATTCCATTAAGCCGTAATAAGACTTCCAATTTTCTTCAAGTAGTTTCACAACCCTCAAGGCGAGGCTTAATCTACGCGATGGTTGGGCGTAATTTTCCTGTTTAATAAGAGGGGGAAGTCTAAAGGCCCTATCGCCTGTCATCGAAATTGAAAAAATCAATCTTATGAGATTTTTCAAAAAAAAAAAAACTGGCACAATGCATGTAATGTAATTGGTCGATTGGCTCTGTTTATATATTCTGTTACGTAATACAGTGGATAATCATGGATGTAGTTACTCCCGGTCTACTCCTGAAGGAATGTTATATATAAGCTGCGCCACGCGAGACTGCTGCGTGATTTAAGTTTTTATGAATTATACAATTTCCGGAACAAAAAGTATTCTGAGCATACTATCAACGACCAATATACCGAATTTCATGCAATTTCGTGTACTAATAATCAAAATTTATTACAAACATATAGCGAAATGAAGTATCGAACATACGCGCATACATTCGCACTTGTATTACTTTTACAAACTTGTGTATTATTAGCGGGATATTCTAGTTGATATTTAGCTAATAATAATACAAGTCAGTGTGACACCAGTGCCACAGAATAACTACAGAAGACAATCTAGATACACCTAGTCTTCGAGCAACGCACACATAGACACTTCTCACGCGTCACGCATAGACGCGAAATCTCGGTAAGTTTCGGTTCAATGCGAGAGAGGATGTCGCCGCGAACGCAAGACACGGCTACAGCAGTTAATTAAATACGTGTTTGTAAAATGGAACAAGTAAAACGTTATCGTAATTGTGCAGTGGATGGCTGTTTTAACTCGTCATTAAACAGGGAATTATTGTTTTTTAAGTTACCAGTTGTTTAATGGAGGTAAGTAAGTACTTGTTTGTATTCCCTTGTGTGTATGTTATGTGGATGTCGCAGGCAAATTGTATAATGTTCACGTATACAAATGGCATCGTCAGATTGCAAACATAAAGTTGTTTCGTTTTAGAATATGCCTTACGCCGATGATAAAATCTCGTTAAGCCATACTAATATTATATAAATGCGAAAGTAACTCTGTCCGTCTCTTCTTCACGTTTAAACCGTTGAATCGATTTGGATGATATTTCGTACAAAGATAGATTGAGACGCGGGAATGGACACAGGATAGTTTTTATCCCAGAAATTCTACGGGAACGGGAACTATGTGGGTAAAACCCCTGGACTTTTATTATAGAAATTTTTGCATGCGAAGTCGCAGGCACAGCTAGTTTGTAATGTGCATGATATTCTCCGCCACCGTTAACAAACTGCCGCGGCATATTGTTTAAATTATTTTTGGTTTGTTTGTAGTGGGTTATTTATTTTGAACTTAGATTTTATTATTATTATATATTTATTTAGAGCGCCATTTATGTCATCAACTCAACAACAAATTAAATACCATTGTTCACAATTATTGTCTGTCTGTCTGTCTGTTTGTTTCGACTAATCTTCAAAATCCAAAATTTTGGTACATGTACATACATACATATAGTATGTATATACGGTACATACGCCAAAATAATATTTTTCACAATTTTTGTCTGTGTTTGTTCCGGCTAATCTCTGACCGATTTTTACGGGACTTTCACTGGTAGATAGCTGATGTAATAAGGAGTAACTAAGGATACCATAATTTTTGAATTTTTTCCAAGTGGACGAAGTCGCGGGCACAGCTAGTTTAGTAAAAAAAAAAACATCAACTTCATATCGTATTATTATTTCAGGTTTGATTATTTAATGTCATTATACATATTTAAAAAAGCTTTAAAAATATTAATAGTCACATTTAAAATTTGAGTCATCTATACAAATAAATAAAATTAGAGTGTCTGTTTATAATTTTAAAATAACCGTTTTTTACTAAATGCATATGGATGTACACGGTACGTATACCAAAATAACATTTTTTACAATTTTTGTCTGTCTGTTTGTTCCGACTAATATCCGTATAGCTGGACCGATTTTAACGGGACTTTCACTAGCAGATAACTGATGTGAAGCTCCTTTTTTTCGAAAATTTTCCACGCAGACGAAGTCGCGGGCTTAGCTAATCATTTATAAAATATTTCACCTTAAACTTAAAAACCTCTCTAACTCGGTTAATTTTGAGCAGAGGAGGAAAAGCTATATAACCTTTTTGATGCAAAATTTTTTACTCTACGCAATTTATTCAGAACTTTTCAGAAAAGCAAAAAACGCTTTAATTTTTTTTCAACACTTGCCGGTGGTTGCCGACTAAATTACCTTTACACATCTTTTTATATCATTAAGACTACATTATATGCAAAATGTAAAATGACATATTTTGATTTAAAACTTTATTTTGCTGGAGTAAAATGCTAGTGTCAGTTTTTTGTGCATAAGCCAAAGTGACAACCCTAGCGCGATCGCTGAGTTTAGGTAAAAAAAGTGAAGTACATACACAAGTTTGTCTTCTGTACTTTTTTATTTTGTGCCAGTGCTTCGATTTTATGAAATATTTGAAATAAATTATTCATGTAAAATTTGTCTTCTCTGTTCCTAACCTTTTATTTTTGCTTCTTATAAACACAGTGCAGAAGCTTTTCCTGTCAAACTAAAACAGGCTTTTAATGTTTACTTCCAGTGTTTCAACCAAATAACGGATCGTACACACAGAAATGACAGCTGTCTGTCAGGTCAAAGCCTCATCAAAATTCCATCAATTTTTACAATTTTTCAAACACTGAAGATAAACTATGTAATATTTTTAAAGTTAGTAAAAAAACATTTCTACATATTTTTGAGACTTGTTACAATTACCTACTACTATCTCGATTATCTTTAAGACATACATTTACGTTTTAGGTTAATGTTTGCCTTCTCCATAAAATTTATACATGGTATCATTCATATCCTTGCCAATTTCAATAAGTTATCACATTTAAATTAATGAATGCGTTTTCAGAGTTTGAGATAATAACTTTCTAGCGACGCCAGATGTTGACAAGTATAATGGTGAAGTTATGAATTTTAAGGCCATTTAAGTGAATATCAGTATGAATATCGACTTTAAAAAAGTAATGTCTTATAAACCGACATATTGTGTTAGTTTTTGTAGTACAAGCTCGCGTTCGGCTTTTAGTCAAATTTAGAATAGTAGCAAGTTTAAAGTATTGAGTAGAATATAGTCGATATTATAGATTATAGTAGACAAACAATACGAGTGCACTGCAGGTAAATAAAATAAAAATATTTTACAAAATATTGAAAAAAAGGTATATTATTGTTAATAGTATTTTCAAATTAAGCAAGGACTGGCTGTTAGTATAACAATGTGTACATATTATTTTTAACTTCCCGCTACGTATGTTGATAAGAAAATTACTGATTTTGCTCAGATTTTCGAAAATCACCAGATTTACACGTTTTGAGGCCCTAAGAACAATTTTCACGATGACGTTAGTATGTCTGTATGTATGCATTTGTGTGTGTTTGTGTTTGTTTGTGTGTTTGTGGGTGTATGTGTGTAAACAGCTCATAACTTGAACGGTTTGACCGATCGAAATGCTGTTGATATCTTCGATTGTATTCCGCTCAACTAAGACTGTCTGAAAATTTGAACCATTTCGACCCAATAGTATTTGAGAAATTTCCAAAAACTCTCAAAAAATTCGGTGAAACAGTAGTTTTTTAAATAACTTCTAGATTAATGTACCGATTGACTACAAAATCTACTCAGCTCTTTTCTCAGAAAACTGTGTCCAATGCAGAAATTTCATCAAAGTCGGTTTATCTTTTCGGGTGTTATCTTTGGCGAAAAATTTGGAAAACATGTTTTTTCAAAATTACTTTTTTAACCAAACATTTTTTGATCTTTAACAATGTTTTAGTATTTAAAAAACTACATCAAATACTGTTTCAATAATAAAAATCGAATTAAGTTTTCAAAAGTTACAGCTTTTACAATATTAATATTTTGTTGTTACCGTTAACTCTTATTTTTTTATATCTATAATAAAATCGTAGAAAAGTCAAAACTGTACATTGAATATTTTTTTAAAAGAATACTTGGGACGTGGTCTATAATCGATATCGAAGCCAATAATATAGTTTTTAAAATTTTTGTCTGTTTGTCTGTATGTTTGTTTGGCTGTGTGTATGTCCGGGGTAAACTCAAAAAGTACTGCATGGATTTATTTCAAATTTTGTATGAATATTACTAACAGGTCGGGTCAACATACAGGCTACATATTATCACGCTATCACCGATGGGGGAGGAGCAGTGCGGAGTAAACGAAGTCCGCGCGGACGAAGTCGCAGGCAACAGCTAGTTTTAAATAAACTATCGCACACTAGACGGGGCGTATCGAGGCATAATGAGGCGAATTCTGTCTCGGCGGATTTCGAAGTCTTGATTTGGATGATAATATTGTGATTTTTACAGCTTATCGATTTTTATGGTAAATAACCAGAATTAGTATTTTTGAAAATGTGGTGGTACTATATTTCGTTATTGTTGCTCGAAAAAATTCAAACTAGGTAGGTTAGGGAAATACAAATCATTTGCTACAATTTATTCTTAGCGTAGATGGTTAAAATTGAAAAAGAAACATAAACATCAGTTATAATTAGTGTATAATATATATACATATTTATCTACAGCGTTTATCTATAATTTATATGTATTTATCTACAGCGTGTTTTTAAAATGTCAACTCGATGGACATTTTGTTTTTTGTTTTATTGAGTTTTTCGTTCTCAACGGGACTTTTATAGAATAAATGATATTGCAATAAAATCTAGACTTAAAACTCTTTGCAATGAGTACTTTATAACAGTGGGCCACCAATTATGTGAAGTAAGGTCACACCTCTATACAAATGTTGGCAATATCCTTTATGTATCAATATCCATAAATTAATGTCACAGATGCGTTTGTATTAAGCTACCAAATAATGCCTTTGACGATCGGGCAGGGTTTTTACACACTGTATAAGTTGATCTATGGATAAATTATGTTCAAACATATTCAATTATTATTTGGTGTACAAAAATAATATTGAATACCTCTTTTAGTTATTGGTGTTTCTTTTTAATCGAAAATCGAGATTTCACCAGATACATAAATATATACAAATATTACATTAACAAATATTACATAAACTTTTCAAATATTAAAATTACGTTGTTTTTAGCAAACTTACTTAATATTTTTAAAATAACTTTCAGAATAATACAGCGATTGATTTAAAATCTTACCAGCTTTTCTCTTTAAAAACCTGTGTCAAATACCGTTTATTGAACCAAATTCGGTCAATTTGTTTGGGATTATCAATGAAGAAAAATTTTGCAATGTTTTTTAACATTGCTTCGAAATTTTTCAGCTAAAACAATATTATAGATCTCAAAAATTGAATCGGCTGCCATTCGAAACATCAAAATCAATCATCGTTTCCAAAATCATAATACTGCCATTTTTACAAAATATGATGTTTAAATTGAAAAAATCTATTTTTATAGTTTTTACTCCTTTGAGATTAAAATACCTTAATTTTGCGGGAAGATTTAGGGTCAACAGTTTACACATTTTTTATTATCAAGTATGCCTTTTAATATTGATCTCCTACTTAATGAACTTTGATCTATATCATAACTTTAAAACTATTACACAACGAAACTTTATTTATACCACCTCTCCTTTAATTATTGGTGTTCTAAATTATTTTGGTTAGATTAGGTTAGAACAGTGATAATTGCCCAATTTCATCGCCGATTGCACACAGGACCCGAGTTTAGGTAATGTGCCGCTGTGTTCTGGTGTTCAACACCAAGGAATAAATCGAACGAAAAGAATCTGTAGCAGATAGCTGTGACAGAGTGCCGTGATAGAATGGGTACACCGATCCTATAGCCCTCTACTCAAAACATGTCAACTTCATGGGGTTTTAGTCGGTAGGTCTCCTTGTGAGGCAGTCTAACATAACCCTCTCGTAAAACCCAAGGAGAGGGTACCCATAAAGCGTTTCCCCATGTAAAAAAAAGGTTAGAACAGCGATCATTACTGCGCGAATGCAAGCGAACGAAGTGAACGCACCGCGGCACCGCGTGCCGAGCGCCAGATCCCCTGTATAGTTGGTGTTATCGAATCATTTAATACCACGGGAGTTACCCAATCATAATTTATTGAAGCTGAAAGTAGCTTAAAAGCACAAAACTTGATCTATCAACATTATATTTTAATGATAAAAAAGTTATTTAGATCATTTATCTCAATAACGTTTTTATCTATTTTAAAGTTTAAATTATATTTTAAATTATATAAAGAAAAACCAATATTTAAGATTATGCTGATTTTGGGATCCAATTTCTAAATCTCACAATTCTTTTTTACGTAGCTCTAAATCACAGACCACATGAATAGTAGACGTTAGATCATTTATCTAAATAACTTTTTTATCTATTTTAAAGTTTAAATTTGTTAGATTATCACTTTAGTATAATTTAGTAATGTATTTTTAATAATTAATATTTATTAACAGAGACGAGTATCTGGTAACGTTATTCGTTATTAGTTATTTCGTTGTCTGGCTGTATAAAGATATTCCTTAGCCTGTGTATTAGTATGTTTGAATTGAAACGTTAACAGACACTCGTCAGTCGTCACATAACATCGTACTGTCAACCAAGGTGGACGTTTCCAAACGTGTATTTTTCTGAGGAAATAAATCAATTGAAATCATTGCAATCAGCATTTAATTTTTGAATTTAATAACGGATATTTTAACTCAAAATTGGGATTGTTACAACACACCCACAATTTTTTGGAAATATCAACCAGAACTTTTTTTTTTCTCCATAACGGATATATTTATTTAAATTGGACGTTAAGCGTAGTTAAAAAGTAATGGATAGCACTGATGGTGATGAAAATCGCTTACGAAAGAGCCGTTCTCGCTACACTCCGGACACTATGGAGCCTAAACGCAAGCATCGTTGTGATCGTATGAGGAGTGTAGATAAATCGACTAAAATGAAGCGTAAAAGACGATATAGAGTGACACGCAGCGAATCAACTGAGTCTGATGACCAAGGAAGTCGCTCGAAAAGTTGTACTAAGAAAACGTTGTACGATCCAGGAAACAGAGGCGGAGACGAAAGCACGAACACAGGCCAAGCCGCAGTACTGAGAGGAGCCGAAAAGGAAAGAAACGTAGAAGATGCAATCACATTTCATCTGATCGTAGTAGCAGCTCATCAGCTAGTACAGTAAGTCGAACCAAATTATCATGTGAAGACTCTAATATATCAGTTTTTGCTAACAGTGAAACATAATTATTTTTAAGTGAATTAGTTAAATCATTACGTAACACCAGGCCAGAAGGCAATAAGTTTCCATTGTTAGGCAATGTTATTCCTGAATTTGATCCCATGGTTAAGGGTGCAAACGAAACATATGTGGCTCAGTAAAGTAGAAGAGTGTGCTAAGCTATATAATTGGGGTAACGATCAGATCATACACTATGCTTTGCCACGCTTGGTGGGGGTCGCTCGTACATGGTATCAAGCCCTGCCAACAATGTCGTTTTCGTGGCCTGAGAGGAAAATTAAGTTAATTGATTCCTTTCCTAGTAGCGATGACTATGCGGAGTTGTTGACAGATATGCTATCTAAGCGAGTGAAGTTTAACGAATCATTGGAATTATATTATTATGAAAAGATTAATTCGTTGAACCGTTGCGAAATTTTTGGAAAGCGTGCTGTTGACTGCCTTTTATACGGGATTGAGGATCGTTTTTTGAGATTAGGGGCGAAGGCGGCCGTGTCAAGAGCCGGAGCAAGTATTAAATTATTTTCAATCAATAAAACAACAGTCTCGAGAAAACGATAGGGCAAAATTTAGTGGACAAGATAAACGGGGTCAAACTAATCATGTTAATTCAAATGTTAGGCAATTTGTAAAGAGTGACGGAAAGTCTAAGCCACAAGTTGAAAAAGGTGCATCTGTCGTTTGTTACAATTGTAGTGAAACTGGTCATTTTAGTTTTAGGTGCCCTAAAAGTATATTAAAATGTACTGTTTGTAATCGGTTAGGATAAACGACTATTAACTGCCCGAAATTACCAAACGAGACGAATAAAAACAGCGTAAATAAATCTGACAAGTCTGTGATGCAAGTTGATTTAGATAGTTTTACTAATAATAAATACTTCGTGTCTTTAAAAGTAAATGGTAGTATAACGGAGGGGTATATAGATCTCAGTAGTCAATGTACATTGATACAGCGTAGTGATGCGGTGAGAATGGGAATCACGTAGTCGATTGGTGAATTATCGGTTATGAGAGGTTTAGGAAACAATATAGTTGTTCCTATCGGTATGGCGAATGTTGAAATTGAGATCCATAACATTGCCGAAAAAGTCGATATTTACATAGTCGAGGATGGTGTAATTAAATATCCAGTGTTGATTGGGTTGACATAGTTTTACAGAGAAACCCGGTATAGTTATTATTAAAACATCTGATACGTTAACGCTTAAAAGAGAGAACCCAATTAAAATACGTTTGTCATTAATAGAAGACGTTCAGGTTCAGTCAAGTCAAATGATGACTATCCCAGAATGATGTAGGAGCTTTACTAATTTATAATTTTAGCAACAATTCCTTAACACTAAGTAAAGATTCTTTAATTACCCGAGTTAATTGTAATATACGGAGTTTAGATGTTAATATTATAGATTTTAATGATCCTGATACTGAATTTGATTTGAATTTTGGTAAACATTTAACTGATAATAAAATTATTAAATTAAGAGATTTACTCAAAAGATATGAATGTTGTTTTTCCTCTAGTCTGCGTGATTTAGGTTACACTAATATCATGGAAATGGAGATTCAGTTGACTGACAATCGACCAGTTGTTTATCGTCCATATAGACTCTCATACCCAGAACGCGAATTGGTGCGATCAATGGTACAGAAAATGATTGATGCTGATATCGTTTGTGAGTCTAATTCACCGTATGCTAGCCCTATTCTCCTCGTTAAGATGAAGACGGACGAGAAAAGACTTTGTGTTGACTTTAGAGCCCTAAATAATAAAACTTTGAAAGAACATTACCCTTTACCATTGATCGACGATCAATTAGATAGGTTAGCCGGCAACTCCCTTTTCATTAGTTTAGACCTTGCATCAGGGTATTATCAAATTCCAATTAATAATAATTCACAACATATAACCGCATTTGTTACACCTTGGCAAATGCGTCTTCAATTTTCCAAAGAACCATGAATAGAGTTTTCTCCAAAGTTAGATACATTGTGATCTATATAGACGATATTTTAATTCCAGCGCGTTCATTTGAGGAAGGTCTTATACGTTTAGAGGAAGTGTTTGAGCTCTTGACTGAAGCTGGTTTGACACTTAAGCTAAAAAAGTGTTATTTCTTTCAAACAGAACTCGTTTCTTGGGATTTCATGTGGCCGGTAACGGTATAAGGCCAGGCTCGCGCAAAACTCTTGCTATCTCAGATTTTCCTACTCTACAAAACGTACACGATGTTAGACGTTTTTGGGACTAGCCATTTTCTTTCGTAGATTCGTGAAAAATTTTGCAATGCTAGCTTGTCCTTTAACTAATCTTCTTAAATCTAAATTTGAGTGGAATTGGACTGATAAACACACAGAGGCATTTAATGTTTTAAAACAAAAACTAGTAGAACGACCCGTATTGGCTTTGTTTGATGCTCGTCTTGAAACTGAATTGCATACTGACGCGTCAAAGATTGGTGTGGCAGGCATTCTTATGCAGCGGGACAAAGATGGACAGTTTCGCCCAGTTGCGTATTATAGTCGCAAAACAACGGATGATGAGCGGAAACTTCATTCTTTTGAATTAGAAACTCTTGCCGTGATTGCGTCGCTGAGTCGATTCCGAGTATATTTGCTAGGGTTAAAATTAAAGATCGTGACTGATTGCAATGCGTTGCGTACAACACTGACAAAGAGAGACCTTATCCCTAGAATTGCGCGTCGGTGGGTACAACTGCAGGAGTACGACTGCAGCATCGAATACAGAGCAGGAGCTCGCATGGCTCATGTGGACGCTCTCAGTCGTGCCCCTGTGTCTGAGCTTGCTAATGGTGTCGATGTACACGTGATTGACGTTTTACATGTAGAGATTAAGGATTGGATAGCGACAGTGCAAAGTAATGATGAGGAAATAAGGCGAATTCGGGACATTTTGCTAGATGAGGAGACAAAATTTGTTGCCGACGTAAGAAATAATTACCAAGTTAAGGGTGAGCATGTTTATCGTATCGTAGATAGTGGTATTCGTTGGGTAGTACCAAGAGGTGTCAGGTGGCAGATTTTGCGTATGAATCTCGATGATGTTGGCCATTTCGGTTTTGAGAAGACATTAAGTAGATTAAAGGGAACCTTTTGGTTTCCAAAAATGCGTCGGTTTACTAAGAAATACGTTTCGGCATGCTTGCAATGTGCGCACCACAAGGCACCATCAGGTCAAAAGGAGGGCTTTCTACACCTAATTCCAAAAATAGAAATGCCATTACATACACTACACGCGGACCATCTCGACCCGTTCGTTCGCTCTAAAAAGGGAAACATTTATATATTAGCTATAGTAGATTCTTTCACTAAATTTATCAATATACGTGCGGTCAAAGATACAAAACCTTCTTCCGCAATTACAATATTTAAGGAATATTTTTGTTATTTTGGAATTCCTTCAAGATTGATAACGGATAGGGGTTCATGTTTTACAAGTGCAAAGTTTAAAGAATTCACAGTGAAATTAAATATTAAGCACATTTTAAATGCAGTTGCAACGCCAAGAGCGAACGGACAGGTCGAGCGCTTTAACCGCACTATACTAGACGCTCTCAGTACTGTCATGGTAAAAACGAAAATACCTGGGACGAGTATGTAGGTGATATTTTATTTTATTTTATTTTATTGGTTTACCAACGTTTGAATACAATAAATAATTAATTTTAACACTTGTCAACAACCATGCTAACTGTATCAAACATTTACAGGTAAACACCACATGCTTATAATATTATAAAATAACTTATTTAACTTAACAAAAAGAAACTAGAATTTACGAAAAAAAATGAGATAAATAAACACAACAAAATTTAAATCTTAACATATACAACTCAATTCATTTCAAAATTTAAAAATCATATTTTTGGAATATGTTATGGAATTAGTTAGACGAATCAGCATAAATGTCAATGTGGTCACTGAACTCATTGACTACTTTAGATAATCTAGCTAGAGGAGAGTTTGCACCTGCAACAGTTCTACGAAGTGGCGGGCAGAGAGGCGTAATTTGACTTCGAGGACGTCCTCTGGGTACACGAAAATCTATTTTACTTAGCAAAAGTGGGCAGTCTATTTCATTTCTTATTATTCTAACCATGAATAAAAAATCTAAAAGCTTCCTACGGCATTCTAATGGTGTCATTTCAAATTTAAGTAGCCTAGTTTTGTAGGAATTATATTTTCTTGCTATGCCGTTACTGTATGCCATGTTCCATAGGAAACGCTTTTGCACTCTTTCTAATCTTAAAGAATGAGTAGCATAATGAGGTCTCCATACGACACTACAATATTCTATTAAACTTCTTACCAGGCTATAATACAAACAAACTTTTGCTTTATTAGATTTAAATACTTTGACGGCTCTAATTAGGAACCCCAAAATCCTTGAGGATTTCCGAACAACTTGCTCAATATGGGGTACAAATGTGAGTTTTTGGTCAAAGGTAACTCCAAGATTTTTGATTTCTTCCAAACGACGTAGTTTGTACTGGCCAATATAATAGTTATAATACTGTGGATTAAATTTCCGTGTAAACTTTATGTAAAAGCATTTGTCACAATTAAGAATCATTCCGTTAATCTTACACCATTCACTCAGATTATTTAGATCTTTTTGGAGTAGTGAAGGGTCGGCTTCAGATCTAATTTCCTTAACAAACTTTAAGTCGTCCGCATACAAAAATGGTTCTGAGGATGAAAATTAGGTATCAATACAACGGTGAATAAAACTACAGGGAAAACCTCTTCAGAATTACTGTTTGGTTGTAAACTAGTTACTACATCGGAAAATATGTTAGGTGATGTGATTACTGAGACCTCTCAATTAGTGAGCGGTAACGAATTAATGCGATTGAGATCTGATGCTAAGGATAAAATCGATAAAGATCAAGAAGTAGCTAAGCGGAGATTCGACAAAAATAGAAAGCGTGCAAAGTCGTACAATATAGGTGATTTCATAAGGATAGAACGAACAGTCATTGATAAAGACCACTTGAACAAGTCTAGGAAGCTCGTACCAAAATTTCAGGGCCCATACCGTATCAAAACGATTCTTCCGAACGATCGATTTTCAGTGGAAGACACACCGCTAACAAGGAAGGGAAATAAAAGATACGAAAGTATAGTCGCAGTTGATAAGGTTCAACCGTGGCTTAATTTTAATGCTTACTCCACTGAGGCCAGCGAAAATGTCAGTAAATGCAGTGATAGTGAGAATGAAATTGATAAGTAAATTAAAGCATTGCTATTATTAAACTTGGTGATTGAGAAGTGTATAATGTAGTTGGTTACATAGATGATCTTAATACATGTGTTATGCAATGAGTGATCAGTGCAGAAGTGAATAGCATTATAATTTTAATGTTGCATAGATGATTGCAGATCATTGCATAACATAGTGATACGTGATTTGAGACTGATTGTGATTAAGATATGTTTACTGTTAATAGTGGTCAGTGCAGATAGTGAATGAAACTACATTATGCTACAGTTTCGCACAGATGATCACTGTTTACTTTGTTATTTTAGTTGTAAGGTTACAGCCACTTTATTTACTCTTACATTTTCAATATAACAATAAAGTTAATTTATAAATACAATTAAACTAAGTAAATATATGTATTTAGTTATATTTATGTAACGAATAATAAATTAATATTGTAAGCGCAAGTTACGAGCAGTCAGTGCAGATATTGAATGGTACCAAGTGAATTGATGCCGCACAGATGATTGTAGATCGTGACAGATTGCATAGTACAAGTGCAAGTTACGAGCAATCAGTGCAGAGAGTGAATGGCGTCAATTGATTGGTACCGCACAGATGATTGCAAATCGTGACAGATTGTGCAAAATAATATTTAGGTGACTTGACTAGTGTATGATAGGATTGTTTATTTTCTTTTTCTATTTATTATTGTTCAGTAAGTCTTATAGTGGGAGAACCCACTCAGTGAAGGATGGCCGAGTTGTTAAATTATCACTTTAGTATAATTTAGTAATGTATTTATAATAATTAATATTTATTAACAGAGACGAGTATCTGGTAACGTTATTCGTTATTAGTTATTTCGTTGTCTGGCTGTATAAAGATATTCCTTAGCCTGTGTATTAGTATGTTTGAATTGAAACGTTAACAGACACTCGTCAGTCGTCACTTAACATCGTTCTGTCAACCAAGGTGGACGTTTCCAAACGTGTATTTTTCTGAGGAAATAAATCCATTGAAATCATTGCAATCAGCATTTAATTTTTGAATTTAATAACGGATCTTTTAAATTATATTTTAAATTCTATTAGGAAGAACCAATATTTAAGATTATGCTAATTTTGGGGTCCAACAAGTCACTAACACACAATTTCTACATCTCAAAATTCTTTCTTACGTAGTTCTAAATCTCAGACTACATGAATAGTAGACATGGCATTGGCAAGAGCAGTGTCGCCGCGCATTTGAGCAAACACTCCTCTTGCTGTCAAGTTTCATACATATGTAGATACATATATTAATATCGTGAAAAAATAGAAATGAGCTTTGTTGTATCATTTTATCGTACCGCATGAGATGTCAGGGTTTAAAAATTTACCCTTGAATATAAAATCAATATTTCATCGCCAAATAGTATATATCTGTATTTCTGTGCGTAAATCCGAGCTACATTGACAAACTATGAAATTGCCTTGAAAGGTGTATCCATTTAATCCGTGTTCTTAATAGATTAAAATGTTGAGTGATTTAATCTTTTATGTGTTAGAAAAAGATAAATATGTATTACTTTTTTAAAGATTCTCAGTTTTCGGCTATTGATTTTACTAATCTAAGTAATAAACACCACGTCGGTTCTTTCAGTGTCGGTGTCTTTGCGGGACATGTAGAGTAAAAGACGTGTTAAAGTAAAAAACGATCAATCATTAAAAAGATTACCGTTTCGATCTTTATATTTGTTATTTTTGCAAAATTAAAACGATCATCTAAAATATGCCTTTGTGTTATCCCAAGACCAAACACCCACCTAATTAAAAAGAACGTTACCTTTGTTCTATCTGAAATCTAGTCCGTTTCAAAATACACCAAAAAGCAATTGTCGTTTACTTAAAGCAAAATTCAGTGATGCGAGATATTTTTTTTATTATATAATATATCAATTTACTATCACCATGAGATTTGAAACGATTAAAAGTTTTCGCATTAAGCAAATAAATATAACTCTGAATTACAATCGTAAATGTTTAGTGTGAATATTCAACTATTAGGTTCATGTCAACGGGTAGAATGTCAAATACAACAAACGAAGGTGCTTTGCAGCTTCGAACGTGCAAATATGTGATGACTAATTTCGAATTCTCAAACTACTGCGTTGGTTTCACTAGAGAATGTGAAGCAATAGACGAGGTATTGAAGTAAATTCGACATTTGTAGGTTCCTGGAGAAAACATGTTTTGTACTCGCATTTTTTTACTTTTGCCCGTTGCTTTAATAACTATTTTTTCTCTAAAAACAATTATAAGGAGCATTTTTGTACCATTTTTTGTATTCTAGTTGTTATTCGAACACACTTTTGGTGTTACTTAAGCAATATCAAACCAAAAATAAACAGACTTTTATGAATTTTTATATGACTGACAGTTGCGACGTGGTTGCGACACATTAAGTAGTACGAGTTTAAAGTGACCACGGTTACTAGATGTAGAATGGAGATGCTTAATAATAACTGATCCTCTTAGTGTCAATTGAAATAAAAATTAAAACTTTTCTGCTATGACAATACTTTATAGCGAGCAGTTGTTACGCTACGAACTTATTAATTGCCAGCAACTTACTTTTTCTATCGTTGCACTTTGTAAAACTTCACTAAAATATACTTAAAGTGCGATGAAATATTTCAAAAAACGGGTTACTTCAATTTAATAAGTAAAAAAAGTTGTAATACTTAAATTAGTAGAACCTATGGTTTCACTAAAAAATATTTCAACATCTTATAAAATACAATACGCAACAAGATAAAAAAGAAAACTCTTGGCAACTTACTGTAACTACTATGATTCAAAACAGCCTCATGAGAATAATAAAAGTAGCAAATGAACTTTGAAACAAGATAACAACATCGGCAATATGGATGGGACAGCAACGATCTCATAAAGCAAGTTAGCGAACGTATAGGCTTCAAACTTGGAAGGGAACATGAAATATCAATATTGCGGTATTATATTAACATTTTGATAATGAATAGAAAGATGATATAAATATATGTGGCAGTTTTATATTGTATTAATTTACATTCACATTTCACATATTAATTACGTTTAAGCGAATGAAAGTTAAGAAATATGCTTCTACTTTTCAACGTTCACAGCATAGTTCCGTCTTTTAAATTCCTATCTCAGATGGCTATTAAATAAGTGCGCGTACGCTCGGATCAACATCTAATACCTCACGCAGCACAATCGAGCACACAAAGGAGACTGATATCGTTGCATACAAACTTGGGCCCCCTTGTAATAAGATGAATATTATGTTAATTAATAGCTAGTTTAACGTTATATAAATACTGAAAATTTTACAGATTTTAGCAATCTGAGAACAGAGATATAAGATATTCACTAGAAGTAAGGTTACGGTACTATGGTATAGTTTAACTCACTGTAACCGTTTACTATTATATAAACAACTGATACTTGTAATACAGGCAACTACGCTTCATGTTTATAAATTGACACAATACTAAAACACAGATTTTTGGAAAACACAAATTATAGGATGCCTCTCTATAGGTAGGTACGTAAAATAGCGAAGAGTAAAGTCCGCGACTTGCGAGTGCGACTCTTGCGAGCCGTCAGTGATGTCAGTTGTAATTGTCAATTTTAGCTGTTTTAAATCCACAGACACTAAATCGTATTAAGTTTGAAGTAACGTATCAATCGATTATATAAATTGTATCGATTATATTTTTTCTTTTTATATTATAAATGGTTTGTAAAATAATGATGGTACTTACTGTTGATTATACTAAATATTTATCAAAAATACACTTTTACATATGTTTACGAGCTTATATTTCGATTAAAATTATTTACATAAATCGATTATAATTTTATCGATTATATAATTATAGTACCACAAACTTATTTTCGTGATTTCTTTTTTCTCAGAAAGCGGATTAAGCTAATATTTTGAACTTTGAAATAGAAAAATAGTATCATTTTTTTGAACCATACTTCAACCCTTTACATTTGGGCCCAAAAATCCCCCTCTCCTTTGTCGGTTCCAACAATCAATAATAACAAGCTTTATTCGGTAGTAAATCGCTGTGGAACTCGCTAGCTGACAATACAGAGAATTGCGGTGAACAAAAATACCTAGCAACTTTCGGTTTACTCTACATGTCCCGCAAAGAAACCGACGTGGTGTGTATTACTTAAATTAGTAAAAGCAATAGCCGAAAATTGAGAATCTTTAAAAAAATAATGGCCTACGGTTATCGTATTAATTTTCTTTCGAGATGAAAAAGCTTCTTATAAATATTCCATTTTCCAAATCAGATATCTTTATACTGGCAATAAATTTATTTGGGTAGTCAGAACAAATGGTCACTTTACGCTCTTTGAAGTGAATAAAATTAACGGTTTTGGTTAATTTCTTTTAATAACATAAAATAGCAAACAAGCAGTGGTTCTCCTGGCGGATAGAGATATAACCGTCACTTGTACACTAAATATGTTACTTATTGTGCATTTCCATTCGTGTGGAGAAGATGTAATGCCCCGAGTATACCACCCATCACCTACAGGGAATTGGCGGCGAATACGGAAAAAATAAATATGTAATTATATGTGCCATGTTCTCAACTGTTCCCTATTTCTTGTCAAAATAGATCTACCAGTTTGACCCACATATTCGACCTTACAAACAACTACCACATTGCAATTTGTATTTGTTTAACTTAGTTTTGGCGTGTTGGTTTTGTTGACAAAAAGGAGATTTTTTAAGGACTTACTGTTGTAGAACGCTAGTCGGTAGGCACATGGGTACAAGTGGCACTCGGGTAAAGGTGACTCTGCATTTGGTCTACATCTCCGAGCGGAAAGATAACAAATAATTTCATTTGTCTACAGTGTAGACTGTACACCGATGTAGCAAATGAAGAAAACTAGATGCCCTTGAAGCTTTGGAAGTAAACAGACGAAAAAGCGAACCCACTCTATTAAATGATCGAAGGGACTTAAACAATGCGCCCCTATTAAATATGTTCAATTAAAAAGTATATAGAATGTTTCTAAATTAATTAGATGTGACCAAATTTAGAATAATGTATTTTATGTAATTATTTTAATATTATTTTTAGTTATGGCATTACTTTTAATTTTAGCATGACATTTACCTAAATTAACCTTTTGACATACAAATAAAATTGTCATAATATGTATTTATTGATTATATCGAAATATGAATTGTATCTAATTCTAATGTGTTGAAAAAAAAAATATTTTACTTTTGTCTTTAAAAAGAAAAATATAATTATCTCACATCTATATGTATACATAGGCAAAATAAGCATAAAATACGATAGCCAATAATATAGTTTCCGCTTCTTGAGGAAAAAATATCGTGTTGGTAACCCAGATACCCAGATGTTTGTGTCAAATTGACATATTTGTCTAATACCCACCTATAACGAGTAGTTAAATAATGTTACTTGTATAAAATATTTTAAAAATATTATAAATGTGCAAAACATCTCTGAGAATGCTGTAGTAAGCGAAACCGGTTGGATGTAAACAGTAAAAATTAAATATACGTGAACTGGAAGTACAAGTGAGTTTACATACTTTAAAATGCAGTTTCACCAAGTGCCGGCTATGGAAAGTATCCAATTTAATTAAAGTATGTTACGTATCACAAAAATGTCGCTGAAGTTCCTTCTCGTCATACTTATCTTCGTAAATCTAAAAGTTTATACAATCACCTGTCCTAACTCACTACGGTAGGTCCGTAGTGAGTTAGGACAGGTGATTGTATAAACTTTTAGATTATAATATAGGATAAAATATTAGACAAATAATTAGGATACAGATTCGCATCTCGTTAGCTATTCGTCAAAAGTACAGGTAAGGGTATTTTTTATAAAACTATTTTTTTGTTTAATTTAATATAACATACGTAGGTAGCCAACAACAATATTCGTATCATTTAGTCAGAAGCACTCTCACTCTCATGGTCATGTTAAGAAGACTGCATCTCATATCATTTGCTCAATTGTGTTCGGTAAAAATTTTAACAGACCTCACTGCGTGATACGTGGCGCTTTGACAGACCCATTCTGCGTAGTGACAACTAAATGTAACCATACATCTTTGGACATGCAAATATTCAAGCCAGTCCCCAAGGGGTTAACCAGGACTTAGTATTAAATGTCACGAACTTAGACCACTTAGTATTAAATATCACGATTCCTATGGGCTTCCCGAGAAACTATGCAAGTGGATCACCAGTTTTTTGGCTGATCGGAGCATTAAGGTCGTAGTCGACGGTGCATGCTCCGATCTTAAACCTGTCAATGCTGGTGTTCCCCAAGGCTGCGTGCTATCACCGACACTGTTTCTTCTGCATATCAATGATATGTTGCGAATTAGTAACATACATTGCTATGCGGACGACAGTACTGTTGATGCTACATACTCCGGCCGTAGCGGTATTTCTCGGGAACACGTCGAAGAGGGCCGGATCAAGCTCGTGTCTGAACTCGAGAATCAACTAACTGATGTCTCAGAATGGGGTCGTCAAAACCTTATTACTTTTAACCCCAAAAAGACGCAGCTTTGTGCGTTCACCGCAAAAAAAAACACCCTTTGTCGTATCACCTCGGTTCGAAGACACTCTTCTGACAGCCTCAGCCAGTATTGGAATTCTGGGAGTCGACATATCGAACAACGTTCAGTTCCGCGGTCATTTGGAAGGGAAGGCTAAACTAGCCTCCAAAAAGCTTGGTGTACTCAGTAGAGCAAAGCAGTACTTCATGCCAGCCCATCGCCTCCAACTTTATAAGGCCCAAATTCGACCTAACATGGAGTACTGTTCTCACCTCTGAGCCGGAGCTCCTCAGTACCAGCTTCTTCCTCTTGATCGCATTCAACGTAGAGCGGTTCGAATCGTCGACGACCAGGCTATTTCTAATCGGCTTGACTCTTTGGCGTTACGTAGAGAGGTAGGCTCGCTCTGCATCTTTTACCGTATTTATCATGGGGAGTGTTCCGACGAGTTGTTCAGACAAATGCCTGCCGCTAAATTCCACCATCGGACATCGCGTCAAAATTTAAAGTTCCATACTCACCACCTCGATGTCTGGAAATCCACAACCGTGCGCTTTTGTCGACACTTTTTGCCTCTCACTACTCCTTTGTGGAATCAATTACCCTCGGGGGTGTTTCCGAATGGATACAACTTAGGGACCTTCAAGAAACGAGCTTATTCATTTTTAAAAGGCCGGCAATGCAGCTACAATACCCCCGGTATTGCGGATGTCCATGGGCGGCGGTGATCACTTACCATCAGGTGCACCATCTGCTCGTTTGCCCCCTCTACTATAAAAAAAAAAACGATCATCCACCTTTTCTTATGTACTGACTCACCTAAGCGCAAATTACGAAAAACTGACATGGGTGCACAAGAATTTTATTGCTAAATGTTTTATAAACCTATTTAAGCCTTAGTGAAATACTACCTCATTCGAATAAACTTGCGTGTTCAAAATAATCCCTATATACGCTACTTTAATACGAAATATTTAAAAGTCGATAACGACGACCAATCCTCAGAGGCGATTGAAACAATCATGTGCTCGGCTGCATTACCGATCGACGGTGCACCTATCGCGTAGCATTGCTCTGACCGCCTTTGTGTACTCATTCGAATGCTGCTCATATCGCCGTTCGTGCAGCCCGCTGCGTAACGCCATTGGCGTAACACTACTCCATATTAAAGGCTTCCAAATTGCAGTTTAATTTATTCCAAACGTGTCTCGGGAAACAATCGTGATAACGAGTCAAAACAATGCCGATATACATTTAGTCAAATGCATTTTTCCGTGTCCCGTTAATTTGGTACGAGTATATAAGTTACACCATACTACATTTTGCAGTAAACTCATTAATTGAATCGAAATATCAAATTTTATTTTTACTTATAAGTGATAGAAAAACAGATATGGGTACACACCATATGTTTTCTGTGGTACACGTTTCGAGATATAACTTACGTACATTTTAAGAAATTTAATAAAAAGTTAAGGCATATCTTGTGTTTGTACAAAATATTTACACTTATAGGGTAAAGTGATATGCTAGATGACTTTACAATAGAATCTTGTTCTTAGATTTTTGTCCCACTGTACATAGTTATAGTTGACGCACAAAATGTGTAACACTCGCAGACCGGGTTCATAATGTGGAATTGAGAGAGAGGTTAGGTTTGAAAGAAAGTGTCGGTGTAAAGATGAGAAAGGGCATGCTCCGTTGGTTCGGACATGTAGAAAGAATGACAGATGAAAGGTTAACAAAACAGATATACAATGCGAATGTGGAAGGATTTAGGTACCGGGGAAGACCAAGACTTACCATGATCAGATTGATCGAGTACTGTCCGAAGGTGGTGTCAAGCCGGCGTGTGTGTATGAATAGAATGATGAACGTGGAGGAAACGAGACAAGCCTGCAAGGATCGCGATGTATGGCACTGGGTTCTCTCTGCCTACTCTGTTAGGGAACTGGCGTGAAGATATGTTGTACAAAATGTGATAATAAAGGCATGTAAAACATTTATGTATTTTTATCATTGACTCTAGCCTCTAAGTGAAACATGATTTTTAATTAAGTTAAAATAAGTATTATATTTGTTATATATTGGACATTGATCTTTACCGTATCTAGTCTAATCTCTTATTTCACCTGGCTAGTCATTTACATTATTATTATTAGCCATGTCTGTCCCACTGCAGGGCAAAGGCCTCCCTACCCTTCTTCCATTCCTCACGATTTAACCCTTTTTCGGTCCAGTTGGGGCAGTGTGAGTCCAGTTCGTCCCGCCATCTTCGTCTGGGCCTGCCGCGACGTCGTGTTACTTATTTGGGGTCCACTTGGTGGTGCGTTTGGCCCATAGGTCATCTGACATGCGGCAGATGTGGCCTGCCCAGTTCCACTTCAATTCGGCTGCTTTATGGCCCACGTCTTTGATCTGTGTTTTGGAGCGCAGTGTGCTATTCTTGATGCGGTCAGTTAGCTTAACACCAAGGATGCTGCGCTCCATACCACGCTGGCAAACCCCGAGCGTGGACTTCTGCTGTTCAGTCAAAGACCAAGTCTGTGCGCCGTATGTGAAGACGGGGAGAATGCATGTGTCCATGAGTTTCTTCTTAAGGCTGAGCGGAAGGGTGCCCTTCATAAGGTCTTTCATGAACCAAAAGCTCCTCCAGGCATTTTCGGTGCGACGTGCAACTTCTTTATCTTGTCTCGCCTGAAAAGAAACTAATTGGCCCAAGTAGATGTACTCATGGACATACTCAATCTCCACTCCTTCGACTTCTATCCTACGTCTTAAGTTATTAGTCATCAGCTTGGTCTTAGACATGTTCATCCGCAGTCCGACCTCGAGGCTTGCCTTATTAAGATCATGAATCATAGAGCCAAGTTCTGATGCTGAAGAAGAAAATAGGACAATGTCGTCAGCAAAACGGAGGTTTGTTAACCTATGTTCGCCAACAACTATGCCCCTACTTTCTCAGCTCGCCGCTAAAGATCTGAAGACTTCTTCTAATGTGGCTGTAAAAGTTTTGGAGATAGCGGATCGCCCTGTTTCACACCGTTTTGTATCGGAAATGGTGGCCCAAGTTTATGAAGTTTAATGGATGCGGTGCTATTGCGGTATATGTTTTGTAGGAGATGGATATACGATATTGAAATTCCCTGATTTTTAAGTGCCTGAAATATTGAGGAATGGCTGAGGCTATCAAAAGCCTTTGTATAATCGATGAAGGCTATGTACAATGGAAGATTATACTCGTGGTATTTTTCTAATATTTGGTTTAGGGTGTGGAGGTGGTCGGAGGTAGGGAGGCCACGGCGGAAACCGGCTTGTTCTGCAGGCTGATGTAAATCTAGCTTTCCGGATATTCTGGCTTCTATTACTTTAATAAAACCTTTATAAATGTGTGATATGAGGCTAACAGGTCGGTAATTTGAAAGATCTGACTTGTCACCCTTTTTGTGGAGTAAAATTATGTTTGAATGACAAAATTTATTTGGAAAGCTGCTAGTATTCAAAATTGTGTTATACAAGTTGGTTAGTTTCGGTAACAGAATTTGTTCACCAAATTTTAACATTTCAGTACTTACACCATCTTCACCTGCACTTCTACCGTATTTTATACTAGTTAATGCGCGGTGCACTTCATTTTCCGATGTGGTGGTATATCATCGGAGCATCTGTACGGGTCTTTTACATAATGCGAAAGTCATTTACATAATGCGAAATAATAATTTTTGTGGTGTGCTATGCTATAAATAAACTTTGTAATCAACATTGTATGTTAATTTTATAATCATACTAGAAAATCTTTGTACAGTATTTCAGGTTATTAATTTCGTTGCACCATTTCGTTCTACAATTTTATTGTTATGACACAGTTTTATCTAAATGCCCTGGAAAAGCAACGCGAGAGTTTATAATTTGAAGATTAGCGTTTGTTCACAGTGAAGAAAAATAGTTTGATTACCCAACGCTCTAGTAGTTAGCGAGACTAATTAGGGTTCGGGTTCGATTCGCGACAACGACAGGCATTTACAGTACCCGGCGATAAATATTGCACATCGACCTTTGGAAAGAGACAATCGGCTAATTTCGGCTTCGTAGAGCGTTATCTCTGTCGCACAAAATACAAACAGTCCGGTACCTATTAGGAGCTGTTAAAACAAGTATGATTTGCTTCTTTTGATATTTTTATTCTTTGTATAAAATACACTAATTTTTCTATAAGTGATGGCTTTAGGTTGGGGTAAAATAAAATAAAAAAACATTTTTACATTATGTTTACGTATTTAATTATTTTGGAACATTACAGCTTTAGTGTACATAATAAACACCATTATACCTATTGCTAAAATGAGACATTGCAATAAAAATAATAATAATTCTAATTCTCAATTACTTCCATTTCACTATCTGTGCTCTCAAAGAGGTCAATATCACTGTCACTATCAGCCGTATTTATTACTAATCTATCAGTGTAATTGTCTAAACTGTGTTGAATGCTTCTATATTCATTCTCACATTTGATTGCATGATCGCAAACCTTTTTCCACTCTTCAGCGCCGATCATGTTTACTTTTTCAGTCAATAATGTTTTTACTGTAGTTAAGTTCATACCCACATTTCTAGAGGCTACATAGCCTTTCAGTTGAGACCATATATTTTCAATTGGATTAAAATCCGGATGATATGGTGGCAATCGCAACACAGTGTGCCCATGTTCGGCAAGTATTTTGTCCACAGAAAACTCTGTATACCTCTCCTTGTGCTGACATATAATAGCGTAAATCTGGGTTTTTGTTAATTTTGGATCAACTGGAATTTCATGTCTGTTTAACCAGTTGATCATTTCCCGTTTAATGGTGTTTGAGTTGGGGGGTCTCTCAACATACTTGTTGTGATAGGGTGCGTTGTCGATAATTAGAACAGAATCACTGGGTATATTTGGGATTAATTGGTTAACCAGCCATTTCTCATAGTTATCGTTATTCATTTCATTGTGATAGTCACCTGTAGTGTCCGTGGATTTATACGTTAAAAAAGCACCGGGTACAAAGCCTTTTTCATTTCCCGCATGAACTATTATCAAACGTTGACCTTTTGAAATTGGCTTTTTTACTCCTTTTTTCTTATCGTCACTCAAAGATTTCCCTTTAGTGTGGGATGCATGTATATATGACTCATCCATGTAGACGATATTTTTTCCTGTTTCGCGAAATATTAAAAGACAAAGAATAAAAATATCAAAAGAAGCAAATCATACTTGTTTTAACAGCTCCTAATAGGTACCGGACTGTTTGTATTTTGTGCGACAGAGATAACGCTCTACGAAGCCGAAATTAGCCGATTGTCTCTTTCCAAAGGTCGATGTGCAATATTTATCGCCGGGTACTGTATGTGTTGAGCGTACATGTTTATATGTATTTTCATTGTATTGTATGTATTATATAGTATCGTTGACTAACACCCACATTTCAAGCAAATAATTTGCTTACTTTGGGGCTAGATTAATTCGTGTAATTTGTACATCGGTAATAATATATACTAAACAGTCAAGAACTACACATTTCATTATTTCCTTTCTTGATTGCATCAGACAATAACGTATGTTAACTTACAACACGGGACAACACACAACTTTACAAAAAAGAAACAAGTTCCAGTTTCGAATTTTCTAAGCGTCTTTTGATCCCGCCTAATTTTGTTCCATTCATTCAGAGATGCGTTAGAATTAGAAACATTGCAACCGCTGGTTTTACAACCACTTTAACTGTCTTATTAATAAACAAGTAGATCGAGTGCGTAAGTCAGCGCTCATTATATCGCGTAATTATAAATTACATGTTGATATACCGTATTGGATGCAATAAAACTATTGCTAATCCAACCATTTAAACACTCAAGTAGTTTATTTTATTTAGAGTTTGTTAATAGCACCATAGTGTCCGCAAAGGCACAAAATAAAATAACCATTGTAAATAAAACAGGATGTTAACATTTTGATCACGGGATTCGCATATCCCCAATAAAACTTTTATCTTTTCAATAGTTACTAACTTTAAAGAATCGTAGACAGGGCGACCAGGATATATTAGTCTTTCATGACTCTGTCTATTGACAAACTAATCCACTTAACTTTCATTCCGTACATGAGAGACATAAAACACGTTACGACAGTGAGTGGTGTAGTATTGGCATATCGAATTTCATCTCGTCTATATAACCACAAACCTCACTACGTTTTACAAGCAAATAATATTGGTTTCTTATAAATATTCAGTATATTTCAATGCAAACAATAATTATTATTCAGCTTACCAATAAAATTAGTTCACGTCAAACCTAAATCTGACTTTAAAGGGAATTTGACATCTCCTTACAAGGAAATTAACGAAAAGTATTTAGATAGTATCTCATTGCCGAATAATTATTGTATTGAGATTAATTTCTCTCAATTCTCGACTAAAATCACAAGTAGAAATTGCAAAATTTAATTTAATATATAAGACGTAAAGGTTTTTATTCTTAAATTTTATTTTATTACCTAATGAGAAACCATATATGTGACGCAATTTTAATCCGCTAAAAGAGCCGTAATATGGTAAAATAAGTTAAATCCGGGACAAGGGTTTATTTACGGCGAGACACTTAATGTGACGCGGTTGGGACGCAAATTCGCGATATTAATGAACAAGGAACCCTCAGAGCCTTTACTGAGCCTCCTCACTATTAAACTTCCGACTATTGTTGCTCCCAGCTACGTACTTGTACACACGAATTTCTCAACGTAAAGTGTACTTGGCAAATGTTTCTTTGTGAATTTCGAACACAGAAGCATTTGGGAACTTTCTTAATTAGTATCTCATCGTCGTGTATTACACGAGTTTCGCACACCTGTCCATCTTCTTAGTTTAGTTAATAATTTTACTAATTTTAAAATGACGACAAGCTTCAATTACAACTTTAGATGGAGTAAACTGTAAAGTGAATATTTAAATTAAATGTTAAAATACAGTAAAATTAGCGTAACTATTTAACAGATTTATCATAGTTTCGCCCCGATTATACATCATTTGTCACACCTTTACAAACCTTTTTAAAATTTTAAATAAAGAATAAATTGTCATAGCGCCTTTAAGGATCGAGTACCTACACTAAGGTCAGACACAGGCCGCATCGCAACGCAGCGCATTTCCATGTTTCTTTCCAAATGTTACATTCTAATTTGCTGATCCTCATAACGTGGACCTTGTAAATCATGTAGCCCTTATCTTTGTAGCTTTGAACTAAAATTATTAATCCTTCTTCATCCGTACTTAAGCGATTTAGCAAAATAACACTCTAAACGCGGAGAAACTGTGCGCGCAAATTCACTTGCCGTCGCACACAGTAACGGGGCGAGGGGAAACGCATCGCATTCACCGAAAACCACCGAACAAAAATCGGCTTCGATGCGTCTCGCCGTAGTATGTATGATATTTCATATAAAATTTGCATGCACATGTGCTCGATGCATTACAAGTTACGAGGTAGGCCGAGTGAATTCAATCCTAAATGCCTATTTGATTCAACAAGATTCCTCAATTTTTTGTCGCTACGTTGACAGTTATCATCAGTTAATAATGTTGTTTTTATAATATCGTGAACCAGTAACAACGCAAGATTTTCAGAAGCATTAGATTTACCAGACCCAGGGCTGCTACTGAGATTGTAGACAAAAAATGACACGATTTAGAACGAAAAATAATATTACATCAGTCATCTTCGATCAGAATTTTTGATCGAAGTCAGTCATCTACAGATTTCACCGCCAGCAGACGGCAAGGGATTGACATAAAAATTAAATACTTCCATTATTTAATTTACCGTTCTAAGGATTACATCTTCTCGCTGTTGTGAACAAAATGGAACTTATTGTATTCATAAAAGTTTATTAGTTTCTTCTGTATTGGTTTTTTGATTACCAGCAAAATCTGTCTTGCAGATTTGTCTCAAGAATAAACTCCTTTTAAGTAAGCTGCTTTTTAGCCCCCCACGTAAAAAAAGGTTGTTATAAGTTTAAGCACTGTGTATGTGGTTCTATGTGTGTTTGTCTGTCTGTCAGTTTGTAACTCCGTAGCTCTTAAGCGGCGAAGTAGCGTATCAAATACGTCATCCTTAGTACTAGTTTAAGTTTTTTTTTTTTATAGGGGGCAAACGAGCAAGAGGTGCATGTGATGGTAAGTGATCACCGCTGTCCATGGACATCTGCAATACCGAGGTCTTGCAGTTGCGTTGCCGGCCTTTTAAGAATGAGTAAGCTCTTTTCTTGAAGGTCCCTATGTCGTATCCGTTCGGAAATACCCCTGCCGGTTTTTTTGTTTGTTGTCAGAATTCTGAACAGGTAACAAAATTTAAATTTCTGTTCTGGTTATAGACAAATCAAATATCTCATCGATGTAATATTTACAATTACTTGTTATAAAAGTATGTAAACATACATTTTAAGAACCATGAAAAAAGTGTGCAATATTATCAATTTATTCATTCTAGGAATTAATATTTACAGTAGCTATGCAAATATTACGTTAAAGCGGTACATTAGAAATGTTATTGATATTTGCATTTTATGTAAGAGATTTCGTTTTTATTTTATTTTTGATGTCAAATATTATTAGTTTAGCGCCCATATTTTTTGTGGTATTCTGATTAACTTTGTATATAAATTAAATTAAAAAAACACTTAAGCCAAATCGCTAGTATTTATTATGTGAAAGTTAAACTGATATACCTATAGTTTTAAAGCAGATATTGAGGCTTTCTTTTAAAGAAGTAGGGGATTATCCGACTTTCGATTTATCTTCTTAACGACTTCCTCAAAGTGACGTATTTGGTATGATGGTATAGGAGTTTATACGATCGCTTTGATATATTCTATCCATCCTCACGTTAACCATCGCACGTTTGTCGTCATTTTTCATCTCGACATGCATATTCAACGCAACAATAAATCATTCAGAGCCATCCCCGCGCCAAACGAAATAACCTACTGTCCACACGCTAGCTGGTAAAAATATTCGCATATAAATGTAAGCAAACACACAGAACCGCAAAAAATATAACGTTAATAATTACCCTTCCTTTCGAGTCAATGATAAATAGCGTCATTATTATCACCAGAATGGTGAAAAATGGTCTTCCTTTTGATGTTTATTCAAATAGCTTACTCCCGAATATTAATACTATGGGGCTCTCGAATCTCGACATTTTGTTTTGTTTGTACATTTTGTCTTTATATTTCCTAAAACTTAGACGGTCAACCCATTTATAGGGTACAAAATAAGCGTTATTTTATAAATGTGATTCAATATGTTATAAAATAAAAATATAAAATGTTCCCCGTGTTGGTTCCGGGCTCCTTTGAAGAATAGACCAACTGCCGTTCTGCCAGGCAGGTCGTAAAAGGCGACTGATTGGCTATGCGAGTCATCGTGGCTACTAGGTGCTAGAGTTCTGCATTGTCACGCCCGGCTCTGGTACCACCGTCTTACCTATTCCTGCCGCAATAGCGTCAGTGCTTGTCGCTGTCGTGTTCCGGTTTGGAGGATAAGGTAGCCGGTAAACTTATGCATGTGGTATTAGACCTCGCCACAAGATAGCAACGCACCATTAACATCTTTGGTGTCTATAGGCGATGGTTGACACTTTCCATCAGGAGACCCATCTGCTTGTTTGCTATCTTATGATATAAAAAAAAGATATTTGGATCAAAAAAAATAAAAGACATGCTCATGATCATCAACTTCGGGCAACTACAGTGATTGCATGATTTGATCACTGTGTTCCAGCCCTTGTGCTTTATAACCAAATATAGTGCGATGACCTATTTCTAATGTCTTCGGCCTACTTCGTCTTCTCATGTAAATCTCGTTTTTGCTTTGACCAGCTATTATCTACACGCTATCATTTCTTATAGCATTTAATGCCCCCATTACAATCTTTTATCAAATTTTACTGCTTATTATGTTCGAGCCATGCAACCAAAGAAACATACGGAACCTATCGTGGAGGACTTGTTATACTTATTATTTTTTAATTGGTCAAGAACATACTTTTTGACACATCACGCTGTACATATTATGCTCATACAATACAATATACTTTAATGGACATCAAAAACAACATACACAACACAAGAATTTACAGTTTTACTGGTGTAATCTAATAATGTACTATCTGGCGGCCTTATCGCATATTTGCGATCTTTAACAGATAACCAGCGGATATAAAATAATTATACCAATAAAGGTATAATTATTATATATAAAATAAAATTAATATATGATAAATATAATATTCATCAATAAGTAATACTCCTAAATATATAACTATCAATACATGTACTTATTTATAATAACATTCACAACAACGAGAATATTATTATATAGCGATATTATACTGAAATTCATAAGATGACGTGTCTTGCTAGAAGGTGTGAATTCATTTTGCCGCATATTAAGTACAAAATCAGCAAAACCTATTTTTGCTCGTCTTGAAGTGTTCCAGCGACTGATCATCCTTAACTTCAAAAGCACTTAAATTTATATCATACCATAACAACCCGATAGACTTAATTTCAAATGTGGTACGTGTTTCAATGTTAAACATGGTTATGGCGTGAATACGTTAAATCTGCGCATTAGGGAAGGTGACATCGCATCGACGTAACAGTGTGCATCCCTGAACAACCAATTTACATAATTATTGTCCGAATGCATCTGTAATGTTGCAACAGTTCCAAATTATTACTAATCGTTGTTTTAGTTACGCCCAAATTAGTCTCACAATGTTTGATACATTTATTTATGATAAGCGCTATTTAAGAAAATGTGAATATGTATGCAGAATGCACTGATGAGATCAGCAAAGAACACAAGATCAGTTAACATTGTAACATGAGTTTTCAGGATTTCTAAGAAATAACCTTACATGGGACTGGATATGTACCTAATTTGTTCATGGGTTTGTTGATCTAATTCATATTATCATCACCTACATACTTTTTTAATCGTTTATCAATAAACAAAATAGATCTAACTACAAACACTAAGCTTTTGAAGACATAACTTACGGACCAATTACGGACCAGACGTAGACAATCGAGTGCTATACATCATAATGCCTGCATTTACCGGACGTTGGCGAAGTAAACTAAAATATTGGGATTACTATTCGAAAGATTATCTCAGAACAACTGCTGAGGCTTTTTTATTTAACCGGACTTTTGTCTGCTTTATATTATGTCCAGATTTGAACATGAAGTTATTGTGATTTAAGTATTTAAGTATGTATTCTAAATTATTTTGTTTTTTTTTTAACATTTGACGTAGTTATCCTACTTTGATAGCAATAGCTGCAGGCAATTTTTACTTTTTAACTGACTTCAAAAGAAGGAGATTACTGCGTTAAAAATATGTTACGAAAAATCTTCTGCAATTACGCAAATTAACAGCGAAATGCTCTTTATAATAGCCATAATATGTAATTAAAACAGAAACATGATAGTTTATACGCAAACTGCATATCTGAATACTAGATCATCCTTGTTAGTAGATAACAATACTTTTTTTAACTTTACTTATTGCTCCTTGTAAATTCACGGTTTTTGTCTGTTGTTTCGATTTTGAACGATATTTTAGTGTAAAAATCCAAATACTATATTAACGTTATCAGCAAAAATTAATCCACAATAATTTTTACTAGTAAAATGAATATCGTAAAATGTATTAGTAAGCATACAAACATGGTTTGATAATTCGATTTAATGTCGACTATGCGAAATTTTAATGGAATCATAAAATATTTTTTAACAAAAAATATAGATAAATATCTGTCATAACAGAATCACACCCAAAATTTAAAGAGGAAAAAGAGCAAAAAGCACGCAGTCCACTTTATTATCCATGGTCAAAAATTAACAGTCCAAATATACTTGAAGTTTTAATTGAAGAGTCCTTTTATTGGTTACAATTAACACTCCAGGCTTTGCAAATAACTGACACGAATTTTCCTTCTTAATAGCCTATAATATTAATAGCCTATAATATTAGTATACAATCGATACAACCATCGATTGTATCGATTTTATAGATACTATCGATTCAATCGATAATTTAGAAGAATACAATACCATCTGCTAAGTGCAATACTATCGATACTATCTATAGTATCGTGTTTCCTAATTAAAAAAATAATCAATACTATCGATATTATCGATACTATTGAATGTCTAGAAAACAATAGTAGCGATAGAATTTATAGTATCGATACCATCGATTGTTTTGAACTATAAATTGCATGCTAATTTACGATAGTATCGGCAGTGCCGATACTGTCGATACTATCGTTTCCTAGAAATTCAATAGTATCGATACTATCGATAGGATCGATACTTTTCTGACTGGGAGATACGATACTATCGATAGTATTAATAGTATTTTATTTTGCCAATAGTATTGTATCCTTTTGAACAATCGATAGTATCGATACTATCGATTTAATCGATACTATCGATTATAATATCAATAGTACTACTATCGGACTACTATCGATAGAATATCGATATCCTATCGATAATCCACAATCGATCGGCAACACTACTACGCAATCAACGGGGCTCGGGTTCGATCCCCGACGGGGACAAGCATTTGTGTGATGAGCATAAATGTTTGTATTTCCGGGTTTGGGTGTTTATTATGTATATAAAAGTATTTATATATGTATTTCTATGTATTAGTATCGTCGACTTACACCCATAACACAAGCAAAATTATTTGCTTACTTTAGGGTTAGATCAATCAGTGTAATTTGTCCCGTGAATATTTATTATTATTTATAACATAAGTACAACAGGCGAGCTTATTTCTACTTAAAGAAATTTCTTCCAGCCAACAAAATAATGTTAAAGGAAAACAAAATAATGAAAATAAAGAAATGAGTAGTATAAAGTATTTAAAAAAGTGATGTTGAGAAAAAAAATACATACAATATAAGGAAATCTTACATTTCAGCTAGAAAGTGTTCTTTGACTCGTTTTTTAAAGGTCTCTAGTCTGGCAAAGGCGAATCTCACTGGTCAGGGAATTCCACAAACTTACAGCATGTACCGTAAACGAGTGCAAATAAGCAGCAGAGTTGCTAGAAGGAAAACGCAACAAGGTTCTTACGCTAGAGCGACATGGAGATTCAGGAGAGTGTAAAAATCCAATGAAATCACGAAGATACTTAGAAGATTGTTTATTAAAAAGAATCTTATATAATAAACAAAGTATGTGAGTTTTTCTGCGCTGTCTATATTGTATAATTTATACATTCCATCGTCGGTATTTGGTGAAACTCCGTCATAATTATTGTTTTAAATTTTGCACTTGTACTGTTTCACAATTCACAACCGGTTTCACATTTTACTGCATCATCAAGGTAAAACTTTAATTGTTAACAAATACGTTGTATTTTGAAACGTTTATAATAGTCGGTAGAATGTGTTTGTGGGTACTTTATGAAATCCACAAATATTGAAAACAAAAAGGCGCGATCATATTTAAATTTGGTAACGTTTTACGATGTGTTCTCGAGATATATCAGACATTGTTTATTGGTGTTTATAGTAAGAATCTTCACACTTGTTCCCCTGCAGAGTGAACCAAAGACTCATCACTATTCAACGGTTCGTCCGTTGAAAAAATAGGTGGTGATCTCAATCGTCGTATTTTACTCAGCTCATAACGATTACCGTTATTATTATATTTCTAGCGATACCTGGAATGACACCTTTACGTGGTCATCCAGCCCGGATGACCACGTATCTTGCTTAAAATATTTTCTGTAATTTAATCATATATTTTCTATATAGAAAATTATATTGTTAATTTAAAAGTTTGTGTGTGTTTGTTACCCCTTAGCAAAGAATTTGTATGAAATTATATCAAATTTAGTAGCGAACACTTTTTTTCGGCTTTTTTTGGGGAAAATATTTTGTTCCCATTCACAAAAAGCTTTAATCATGCAGCGAATTGTAAGGCCTAGCTAGTATGATATAAATTAGCGGTGCCAAAATGCTATTTCAGGGCAATGATAAATGACATTGTCAAAAACAAACTTGAGTGTGGTTTATTAATACCGGCTTAAGTGCTCTTCATTATCATTGACTAATGGAGCTACTCTTCTGGTGATTGTGTTATCAACAAATAGATACTTTCCGTCATCAAATTGCGTGTTAAGAAAACATTAGGTACATAAATACTTTCTATAAACGATTATTATGTGTTAGAGGATTTCTACATGTCTAAACTAATCTTACAAAGAAAAATAATTAGTTTTGCAAGACTCAATATTGAGCATTAGGGTGCTCTATGATCGATACATTTTTTCGCCTCTTTTTTTGCTATTTGCATTTCTATTTTTTGTTGTCCCTTTTTAGTGCACTAAAACTAAATAGATTAATTAAAGACTACTACACTTATATACACATAGGTAATTTACATACTACTTTATAAAAGTATCTTCACGCCCGTATCCCCGAAGGGGTAGGCAGAGGTACAAGTGCACCCACGATTAGCCGAAGATACTTAGTCCCACAAATGTGATAGGTGTGGCAGGCAAGCCTATCGCCAATCGGGCACTTTCCAATCCCGGGCAACTTTGTGTTTATCAGAAAATTGAAAAAACACTTTTCTTATGTGCCCAACCCGGGAATCGAACCCGGGACCTCAGTGGTCAACGCCAACGCTGGATATATATTCAATGAAGATTCATTTTAAAAATTAATTAAACGTAATGTGTTTTGTTGTTGTGTTTTTGTTTCACGTAATGTGAAAAAAAATCATGTCAAGTAGTAAAAATTGTGTAGCTTAAAAACACAAAATCTTGAAAAAAAAAAACTTTGTTCTCCTAAATGCGTTTATTCATATTTTATCTTATTCTAGTCTCTTGTATATGCGTGTACTTTTTCTCTTTCTTGCACATACTTTTGAGCTATTTTCTTAGCGCGTCTAACCATTATGTATTATGCTTATTAACGAACAAAAATCTGTCTAAATTATAAAGTTTCATGTGAAATATTTATAACCCAAGTATGATATGTTTACAATAGGTTTATACTACATCTTAATGTACTTAAAAACTCATTTTTAGATTCTAATCTTTTACTTCATTTATATCTGCTTAACGATCAGCGCTAGACTTGAGATATTCCATACTCAACTATATATTCTTGGGATTAATGACTATAGTAAATACTTATATAGTATGTATAAGTATTTACTATAGTAACTCACAACATAATCATAATGAAAATAATATTACAAGTTTTACAATTTACATAATTAAAAGCACAATTATTATAATATAAAATTATGAAGTCATAAAAGAATTGCCACATATAGCGATAACGTTGCGAGTACCTATCTGAAAATAAATGCTGGAAATTATGAACTATATAAGAGGATAAAATTTTAATATTAAAGACATTTTACTCTACAAAAGTATATTCTACAAAGCCGTGTGCACTTTTGATAAACGGGAACTAACTACGCTCTCCAGTGATAAATCCTCCGTCCAGATACGAATATCTGGATGTATGTACTTATTCATGAAACTCCAGAATATATACGTGTAGAACTCATTAAAATAATCCACGTTTAAAATGTTTATTTATTCAATAGCAAACTTAGAAAATATGTATTAATGTATATATTTGACTGCCCTATTGGTCGAATGGTTCGCGACCCTGACTACGTAATCGACGGGACTCGGGCTAGATTCCCGACAGGGACAAGCATTTGTGTGAAGAGCACAAATGTTTATGTTTCCGGATTTAAGTGTTTATTAAATATATTCCAGTATTTAATATGTATTTATATGTGTTAGTATTGTTGACTAGCACCCATAGCACAAGCAAATAATTTGCTTACTTTGGGGTTAGGTCAATAAGTGCAATTTGTCCGTGAATATTTATTTTAAACACCCGAGGCTTGTCAGTTGAGCTAGTTTACTACTGCTTCAGATGAGTTCATGGAATCAGAATCTAGATCTAGATTGCATAATAAAAAGTCGCTCAAGTACTAGTAATACATGTAATTTGAGAAGTATTAGTTTATTTTTAATATACTACCTATTAGTAGGTTTACTCGCGTTCAGAGAATCACAAAATGTAATCCAGATTTTCAGAGGGTTAAATTCTCTGAGCGCATTGTACGAACTTATGTCGGAGTTAACAGATTACGTACAAATAGGTGATACAATCGATCATTTCTCTTTAATATAAGTACTGATTGTCGTTCACGGAATTGGATACATCTATACGAATCGGCATGATATAGGTATCTCTATACGAAAACACTAATAGTGCTATTAATAAAAAAGGAGTATAATGAACCCTACTAAAATCTTATTACATTTTACACTCTTTCTTTTAAACGACATAATAACAACAGTTTGTTATTATGGCGTTTAAAACAAAGAGTGACAAACTTTTTTTTATTATGACGTTTAAAAGAAAGAGTGACATAGTTAAAATTTAATTATTAGTCTATACTTTCAATGATATAGACTTTTTAATATTTTTTTATATTACAAAATACTCGTAGCAAGCAGATAGTACTCCAGATGGAAATAGGCAACACCCGTGTGGCGGTGTTGGAAATTCACGTGCATAAATTTACCGGCTACCTCAAGCTCCGATTCGGAATACGACGTCGACAAGCACCGACGCGATGCTGTTTCGGCAGGGATTTTTACGGTGGTGGTAGGTATCTACCAGACCCAATCGAGACGTTTCAAAACTCTTTGGTATTTATGATATGGAATCAAATATTATATATATATATATATATATATATATATATATATATATATATATATATATATATATATATATATATATAAGGAAGGCCAAAAACATAAGTGGTTGGGGCAAAGTTGTGTTTTTCGATGAAAAATGGCTAAACGTCAACCATGCAGTGGGTAAAAGTTGGACCGACAATACGTCACAATTTTGACCCAAAGTGCAGAAGGGCAAATGTGAACGCCTCATTATTTGTCACGCAGGTACAAATGGATTCGTCCTTAATTGTTTGCTGTCTTATAAGTAAAAAAAACTACGGTGTATCATGAGGAGACGAACTACGAGCAATTTAAAGATTGGCTCATAGGCGTGAAACTTTTCTTAGCAACATTTTAAGCAATCTTACCCTATATAATATGTTCTACTGTTTCAATTCTATAATTATAGACTTTAAACAGTAAAAATTGAACTACGCACAATATACGTTTTCTATATATATAAATATCAACTGCTGTTCGTTAGTCTCACTAAAACTCGAGAACGGCTGAATCGATTTGGCTAATTTTGGTTTTAAATTAACTGTTGAAACCCAGGGAATGTTTAAACGGTGAGAAAATATAGAAAAAAGAGTAGTTAAAAAGGCAGAACGTTTGCCGGGTCAGCTAGTTTATTATAAAAAAACAACGACTTCAACATCGAAAACATCTGTATCTAAGTATGTATGTAAACGTCTTATCGTAAACTTGTCGTTTAGTCAGTGTACATTTCCTGAGGTTCTAAAGTTATCAATAATCAAACCACTGCATAAAAAAATGATCCAACGGATATTAATAATTACCGTCCAATAAATAACTCTTATACTTATTATAGCAAACCATTTTGAAAAGGCAATGTATTGTAGGTTAAATAATTTTTTTGCAAAAAATAACGTATTAGCTAATGAGCAATTTGGATTTCGCAACAATAGTTCTACAACATTAGCGTGTCATCATCAGTTCTACCACATCATCTAACCTTTCGCATGGTCTTATTTTATGGAGCAATTCAGTAGACATAAATAAAGCGTTTAAAGTTCAAAAAAAAATGTGTAAGAGCAATTTATAATATTAAAGCAACGGATAGCTGCAAACTATATTTTAAAAATAATTTTATATTACCATTACCATGTATGTATATTAGGGGTATTATAATGTTTGTCAAAAATAATTCCCGCATTTCTTTAAAATTAATGTAGAACATAATCCAAGATCTATTAGACATACACATAATTTGCTAATTCCAAAAAGTAATGTAAGATTGTTTCAGAAAAATAGTTTATTTTATGGCCAATAAAATATACAATACAATACCAAATAATATTAAGGATCTACCAAATAACAAATTCAAGAAAAAAGTAACGAAGCCATGTCGTTAAATGTTTCTACGATGTGAACGAGCTTTTCTGTAACAAAATGTAAAGTGAACACATACTTAGACTAAGTAATTAAAAATTGCATTTATTATTAAAGAGAAAGTTTTCATTATTAAAAACATTTATTTAGTTATTAAAAGGTACTCGTAAGTGAAATTAGTACCTAACAATAAAATTAAAATAAAGCTAAATATGGCTATTTTTTTTCGATATGAATTTATTAATTATATTGTAATCTTTTCCGTATTTCAAATATTTTTATTAATATGAAATGGTATTTTTGTAAAAGCTTGCATGGTTTGTTAAATATTATAGTTTTGCTAAAAATACATATTAAATAACGTAAAAACAAAAATTTGGATACCAATTGATGGTAAAGTAGGAAGGATTGTTACTCTTTAGCTAATTAAGATCTATTTGTACTCCTATTTCATGCAAATAAAGAATTATTATTATTATTATGTCCCATCACTAAATACGTCCATGACGTTACGTTATACGCATAACACTTTGCTTAATTTTTCTTTCAATTTAATTTTATTTGTAGACTTGAATATTATGGTTGAGTTTAATTTAATTTACTACTAATTATTTAATATATAACGAATGTGGTACGACTGAAATGCTAAGTCATTATTTGTAAATCGCAGCAACTTTTAACAGCGAAACGAAACGTTACTAAAAATTTTCCCCCGCACCATGCTACAGCGCACGGACTGTAGACTAGGAGGATACTGTGACAAATGTTACTAAATCGTCAATTCTAAAATTAATTTAATGTATTACACATAAGTATTTTGTGTAAAATATCATATAGTCCGGGAGGAATCGGCGCATGAGTACCGAAAACTATTCCACCTCAATTTTTTATGCGATCCTCTTCAAATTGCCCTACTGATGATATAAATGCATGTTGCCATGGGGCAACCCGGTGCCATATTGTTTAAACCGAAATTTTTTAAGCAATTGCAAGGAATTGTTATTTTTTAACCGGACAAATTTTTTTTATATTCTTTATTGAAATACCAATAAAAAAGGTCTAATGACTTTTCACGATAAAATTAATATTTTTAAAGATATGACTTTTTAAAGGTTCGAAAAATCTCAAATTTGGGTACTTTTCGACCCATGAAAAATATATTAAAAAAAACATAATGTTTAAGTAATATTTTTTTTAATTCTCTATACAGTAGTTAATAATATTGTTAATAGGGATTTAAAAAAATGACATTGTTTATATCTTTTTTTAATTGTTAATTTCGCGCGCTCACAAGTATGCGCCGCTTACTGGACTTCCTGAAGATTTTCATTTTGTTTGTGTAGTTGTATTTATCTTGGCCTAATTTTTTCTTCACTTGTGTAACTTGCATAACATGTTATGTGCCACGAAAATGTTTGTTTGTCAAGAGAAGAATTAAACAAACTTTCAAATCGGATAGCAGCCTCATTTTTCGTCGATAAGCTTCACGTTGTACAGTTATATATGTATCAGGCTTCGGATTTTTCACTACATCGTTTTCATTTTTACAAAAAATACATGGTAGGATATCATCAGAATATTTTCTTTTCTTGGGAACAACTAAAAACGACATGACACTCACATTTATTGTAACGAAAAATCACAAAAACTAAAAATATATCCATCTAATTATGTTTGTGTTTTTTGTAGTTTAACACAAATATTTTAGAGACATTGATAGCTTCCGCCTGCAATGGTAATTTCTCAATTATTTATTACGTGCTTTTACTAGTGAATTCATCCGCACGGCTATTAGTTTATCTTTATATAATACTAGCTGACCCGCGCAGCTTCGCCCGCGAGTATATTAATAAGTCGTCCAAATAGCTTTTAATAAAAATTTTAGCCCCTATTTCAGCTCTCCAGGGACTGATTTTTGAAATAAAAATTAGCCTATGTTTGACCTCAGATCTTCAACTATATCCATGCCAAATTTCATGAAAATCGGTCCAGATGTTTAGCCGTGAAAGCGTAACAGACAGACAGACAGACAGACTTTCGTGTTAAAATATTAGTATGGATTTTTTTAAATGAAAATGACTTTCCTCAAGCACCCAATTTTTAAGCTTACCTTAGATTAAAATCCGTTCACTAATTTAGGAAAAGCCCGCGAAAAACAAACAAGTACACAGACCGACAAAAAGTTAAAAATTCTTTAGTATAAATCACTCAATGATACTTTAGTATAAATCAATCAATGATTGATTATAAACGCAAGATATTTTTGAGGTGATCAACGATTTGGCAATGTTAAAATTATATTATTCTCTAGAGATATTATCGCTTCAAATATAGTAAATTCTTAATAAATACAAATATTTTATTATAATGATGCTCAAGTCAAGAAGGGAATGCGAGCGATTCCAGCATTCTCGAGGTTGACTTGGAATTTCAACCAAATTGAGGCAGCTAATCAGTGTGTATTTGATAATATGTTTATAAAAACATTACAATAGTTATACCATAGACCATAGAGTTATTCGTTTAATAAATACTTTATTCCAGGCCTGGAGGGCTTTATTTTAGGCCAGGGCCAAACTATGCGTCCCTATGAAGATAAGGTGTCTGTGGCCTCGATAAGAATCGACGAATAACGCTTAATAGAAATGTCCTGTAATTTCAGTCTTGAGCTCTTAAATAACGAAAACAAACTACTTGACTTTTGAACCTTAGTTTCAAACGAATATCTTGCCATCAGCACTGCAGGACTAAGAATTCAGTGAACGAAGTAAAAGTAAAATAAAAGCTTCTTTTCAGTCATATTGTTATGTTTTGATTTTGTGTTTAGGCTAAAACTACAAATTGTAGGTACATTTTAGACAGAGGTAGATGCAGGTAGAGGGGCTTCCAAGGACACCGCGTTAAAAATATGTTTCATAAGCCCTGCTATATTCAACAATGATAACGCATATGCGTTAATAAATCAGAAATATTTCTGAAATATTTTTGAGTGTGTATAATCAGGAATATTTCTGTCTGTCTTTCAGTCAAGAATATTTCTGAGTGTATATAATCTATATTAATAATTTCATCAAGGGTTACGGTAGACATTGCGTCGCAAAATTCGTATTGTCGAGTATTACGTTAAAATAGTGATTTAAATTCTAATGGTGCTGACAGACAAATCGACCATATTTCTTTAAAGGTTACGAATATGTGGTGTAGATGGCGTGAGCATTTATTAAAGTATCGTAGAACGGAGCGCAGATTATCGTGAAATTTATTTTTTCTTCGTTCATAAAAGAGTAGAAATTAAAAAATAGCAACACTATAGTGTTGTCTTTATTAAACCAACGTAATAGTTGAAAGAAGGCTGTTTAAGTTGGCGGGGGGAAATTGATTTTTAATTATTTCTTTAAAGTTTACGAATAATGTGGTATAGATGGCGTGAACATTTATTAAAATATCGTAGAATGCAGCGCAGATTATCGTGAAACTTATTTTTTCTTCGTTCATAAAAGAGTAGAAATTAAAAATTAGCAACACTATAGTGTTGTCTTTATTAAACCAACGTAATAGTTGAAAGAAGGCTGTTTAAGTTGGCGGGGGGAAATTAATATTTTTTTTTTTGCTATTTCAATTCTTCATTAACTGTTCTTAACTGTGCGATCAAAATTTTTTTTGTACGCTTTTAGTTTATTTTTTTTTAATCTTCTAAAATTAACTCTTAAGTTGGCGAGGGGAAATTTATTTATTATTATTTTCTTTTGCTATTACAATTGTTCGTTAACTGTTCTGTGCGATCAAAAATTTTATTTTGTACGTTTTTAGTTTTTTTTTTATTTTAAAAAATTGACTCTTTAGTTGGCGGACAGTAACAGATTTTTTAAATGATCCTGAATGAATATAATTCTAAGGATGGCCTCCGGGGAGGGATGGAGGGCCAGGGTCAACCGTTTACTTTTTTTTTAACGCACAGTTAAGAGATATTTTAAGAATTCAAATAAAATAAAAAAGTGAATTAATCTACAGTTGGTGCTAGCTTGACTCAATTTTTGAAAATTAAAAAAAAACTAAAAACGTACAAAAAAATGTTTGATCGCACACCTAAGAGCTCAAAATAATGATAATAAATCAATTTCCGCCCACCAAATTAAGAGTCAGTATATAAGATTGCGTATCATGAGACTTCCGAGCGAAGCCGGATTTTATTCTAGTTAACAAATATTATTAATGAAGACAGAATAAATGTACTCCAAAATAAACATGCCTTTATTATACTTCATTATTATTTAGTATAAACTTTCATTTATATTTTAAGTAAGATATTTTAAAAATCCTAAAAGAATTCTTGGAAAGATAAAGGATCGTACAGGAAAAAGAATTCTCGTTCGTAAAAGATCCCAGGTATGTCAATGGACTGCGGTGATCACTTGCTATTACTGTCTGTTTGAATGAATAAAAGTCTGAATGTTTTTTTTTTCATGCCATTGCCTTCACAATACCTTTATGAAACCAGTCGATCGGCAGAATAATTATTTTCTTTAAGAAAATATTAATATTTTATTTTTGGTTACTTATTCAAATTTTCTCTAAATGGCATCCCGCAACATTTTTTAATAAATACTTACCAACCTTGTCTTATTCTACTTGCATTAACCACCAACATAAAATAATTCATAAAATTGACCATTCCGTTGCTCACGTGGTCAGTGACTCGACAGACAGGCATTTGTGTGATGATCAGTGGCGGATTTACAAATTTGCCGCCTATAGGCTATTCAAATTTTGCCGCCCCTACCGACCTCCAGTAGTGTCAGATTCTAGATTATTTTTACAATCCACAAATTTACTTAAGATTTTTCTTATATCATAGAAAACAAGCAGGCGACTCTCTTGATGAAATGAGGCAACAATCGCATATAGACACCAAAAATGTTAATTTTGGAATGGTAATACCATATGCACTAGAATTTAAGAGTGACAAGCATTGACTCTATTACGACTGGAAGAGGTAAGGCGGCGTTACCAAGCCCGAGTTTGGTGTTGCGGAACTCTACTATCTAAAAAAAATATGGTGGTAGTGACATATTTAGCCAATCTTTCAAGCAATTAGAGCAATCACGAAAAACCAGACAGAATGCCAGATGATGTACTTATTCCTTGAAGTAGCCCGGGCCAACAATAATTTTTTTTCCAATATTAGAATATTTTGAAGTAAAAGCTCAATCACAAGTAAGGCTGGGTGAGGTATAGTTTGATTATTGTCCTATACACAATGTAGTATGTCATTTACAATATTAAGTAATATTACATTCGATATATCTTTCGTTTTACTTACTTACAGAGTATCCAAGTGATGATGACAATAATTTTTATTATCTACTTGTGAAAATTATAAAATATCTTTATACCCGATTTTCTACTTTCAAAATTATCAATGAAATTGTCATACAAAAATAGTTGGGCTAAACATTTTGATAAGTCTGTGTTCTCCAGAGTGAAGATGGTAGTTCCAATAAAGCAAAACTTAATTTTAACAATTTTTCTTAGAAGAAAGGTAGCATTGAAAATGAAATGTATATTCTTAAAATAAATTTTAAAAGCATTTTTTAAAACGCAAAGAATTTTTTGGCTAACCCTTCGAATTTTGCCACCCCTAAAAATTTGCCACTCCGGACACTAGTCCCGAATGCCCTAAGTGTAAATCCAGGCCTGTCAATGTACCTGGGCATAGCATAATACACTGAGTGCAAAAAGTGTAAAATGTTTACACTGTGCAATATGATACTGTAAATATCGGCAAAAATTTTAAATTGAATATGGGGTGAGTCCAACTCACTCTGATATCAATATTTGTAGAACTAAGTTGATGTCAATTTTTTTTTATTGTTCGTGAGTGTAAGAACTTCTTACTTAGATATATTCTTCTGTTTAAAATGTCTGTTGTTAGTTCATGCTTGCAAGTACTTGTAACCATTCTTAAGTGGATCTAGATTGTAAATGCTGTGCGAAATATTTGCATGGGTCAGGTAGTCTATATAGAAGTCTATATAGACTAAAATATATATTTTCTATAGGACATCTCAAAATTTGCCGCCCCCCAAAATCTGCCGCCCTAGGCTTCAGCCTACTCAGCCTATTGGTAAATCCGCCACTGGTGATGATCATATTACATTGATCATTCCATTTCCTTTCAAATTTCTTCCAACATTGAAAACAAATCAAAATAATAAGTCTAAGTACGTTTTCTATCAGGTAAGATAAATATTGGTTCATTTATAAAATATTATTATCTCAAGCTACGTAATAAGAAATACAAACTGAGGATGGAATTTCCAAACGTGGACAGGTCAAATAGAAGCAATGAAAACAACGTTAAATGGATAAACGGAAAGTAAACATTTGAAACGTAAGGTAACCTAGAGAATTTCATATTTGATAGAAAGTTTCATCATTGATATTATGAAGTTTGGACTTTGATAATAGATGAATTAAGTATTAGTTGTTAATTTTTTTCATTGAGATAATCGGGATATTTTCGAAATTGAAAAAATCAAATAAACCCATACAAGTACTTTTGACGGGTTGACGTTGCCACTGGATCAGAACGCGGCCTTCATCTAATCCATTCCCATCACTGAAAATGGGAATAGATTTACGGTTATTTTTAATAACGTTTATTGTTCATTTGTACGAGTATTTTTATTGTGTGTCGTGTGTATGCTAAGTAGTATGTATCATCTAAACATATAATAAAATCGTAGGAAAGTCAAAACTGTACATTGAATATTTTTTTAAAAGAATACTTGGGGCGTGATCTACAATCGATATAGAAGCCAAAAATATAGTTTTTAGAATTTTCGTCTGTTTGTCTGTATGTATGTCCGGGGTAAACTGAAAAAGTACAGCATGGATTTACTTCAAATTTTGCATGAATGTTACTATCAGGTCGGGTCAACATATAGGCTACATATTATCACGCTATCACCTACGGGGGAGGAGCTGTGCGGAGTAAACGAAGTCCGCGCGGACAAAGTTGCGGACTACCGCTAGTCATATAATATAAAAAAATATATAAAACCACTAAACTAACAGGGGTCTTACAGGTGTTATGCCGCCGGACTTTTAAGAATGAGTAAGCTGTTTTCTTGAACCCATGTGGGGATAAGTCGTATCCGCTCCGCACTTCTGCCGACAATTGGTTCCACAGTGCGGGGCCAGAAATGCTTTTTAGAGGCCAGTTTAGTCTTTGTTTCCAAGTGACAGCGGAACTGTACGTCGATATGGTGACTTCAAGTATTGCAATACTTGCTGATGCTCTTAGTGAATTATTCTCAAAATGAGGAGATACGGCAAAGGATGATTTTTTAGAGGTTAACGCGCAAACTTGTATCTTATTGGGGTTCTTACGGTTCTGGCACTCGTAGATGAGTTCCCGAGAAATGCCGCTGCGGTCGGAGTTGATAATGTCACTATTATGCAACATTAACAGTGTAGGTGATAGCACACAGCCTTAGGGAACATCAACATTGACAAGTTTAAGGTCAAAGCATGCGCCATCAACAACGACCTTTATGCTCCGATCCGTAAGAAAACCGACCAAAGGCCTTCGCTATGTCCAAACTAACTGCCAATGCCTTCCCCTAATTCTCGCACCGGTGTGTAAACCAAAGGATCATCAGCTGAGCTGAGCTTAGAATTAGCTGGTGCTCATCTAGATATCTCAGAAGCTGGCAGGTAATAATTGACTCCTATATTTTTGAGAGCAATTGTTATAGGCCGATAGTTGGGCAAAGACGAGCGATCGAATAGGTGAATAGGAGTGCCGGAATAAACTTTTTAGTACCAATGCCAACTCTGGAGTACACATCTTGAGGCCTAGGGACGCTAGGCACTCGGCTTAGTGACGTCGAAGGAAAACAAGTGACTCGCGCACTGTAGTTGGACGAATTTTAGCTCCAAACTGCAATGCGTCTTGCGTACTTGTTCGTACAGATTCGAGTAAGCAAAGATTAAACCCAAAAAAATCAGCCATCCTTTTTCAAAATGGGCTAAAGAGCTATCATTTTTGTGCAAGGGTGCAAAGGAGAACAGATAGTAATTCCCTTGGACAGCTTTGGCTACAGATCAGAATGCAAGTGTTTCCGAGAAAGGCGAATTAGCTTCCAACCAATTCTGCCAATGAGCTCCAATTTTGCCTTAGCGGTGACTTTTTGTAAGACCTAGAGGCATAATTGTACTCCTTTCTGGGCGATCTGGCATTTACATCACGTGTGAAGCCGCTTTGCTTTCGTGACCAAACCAAGGCTAATACTTGTCGTCGATAGTATAGCGGAAAACGGAATGTCAAGTTCTATTCCCTGCAGCACCTCATCAGCAACGCAATCAGTAACGACATCCGGATTATCCAGCGAGAAGCACACTTGAAGCTCATATAAGGATGGATGCAAAAAAAGGACCGCATCCCGTCCGGATCTTCGGACATGTAGTGCTAAACGCGACGGCAGCCTGAAGATCGTGGCTGTGAAAAGCGCACAACCGGCACTTTGCCGATAGCTGAATGATTTTCTAGATCTGTGATAAAATTCATAGCAGGCGGGGACAACTGCTGTTTTAATTTAACAACTTTTAAATATAAAATTGAAAATATGTGACGTCACACCAGGGGGTAGAGAATTTCACAAGTGTGACAATCTGTGATAAGAAAAGGGCGGAGGGGGGTGGAGAGGGTCGAAGCCCCTGAAATTTGTGTGATGTAATTTATAGATGGTCCCTTTGAACAATAACTTATATCTTTACAAAAATAATTTATGTGGCTTAAAAGGGTTTAAATTGAACCTACTTTTAGTGTTTATTTGATGATAAAATAAATAGGATGAAATATTTTTTATGTAAATTATTATTATACCAAAGTAGAGTATGTGCATCATGCATGGACCAAAGGCGGAAAATGTGGAAGTATCTACACTGCATTTACATTTTAGCTAGATATGGCCATTTAGCTATGATTCTATTAGCCTATTTTATATAAATATGCGATTCTTACTTTCTGTAATGTTATACTTTATCAGTATCATTACGCCGATTCCCCTAAGGGGTAGGCACAGTGAACGAAATATCTAAAGACTTTCCGGTTCACAACGATCCACCAATTTGCCAATATTTTCAGGTCGATAAAAAACAATTTCGTCTAGCGACACAAATACGAGTTAACATCAGTTTGTATTGTGGGCTTAAATCAGGCAGCAGATAAAAGGTATCACCTAAGATCGTAACTGCGGCCCTTGCAGCAGAGCAAAACGCTCGACTAACTCAATAATACAACAAAATTTGTGAGTGTATTTAAGAACGAAAATGAAGTACCTAAATTTTATTATATTGTTTGTAATAGGTATGTATAACAAAGTACGACGGTAAACAATCATAACTAAGTAATCTTTACAATTTTACGAGTAATAGTCGACAAACTTACAAAATGTACTCGTACTTCGAGAAATAAAAGCGGATATATCCATCCGTCGTTGGCGTTGAAAATGTTTAATGTCTTTTATTATTATTATTTATTAATATAAAACAACGAATACCTCTTTTTAGTATGCGTCATTGTAATTCGGACTAGGGAAACACTATAGAACCCTCCGTAGTTTTTTTTTAGTACGATACGCACTTGGCCGGTTATGATGGGACATAAGGATAGACAAAATTGGTATCAGTAAGACAAAAAACGAATATTTTCGTTTATGTCTACTAGTTTATGTTTTTAAGTTACTTAAACAATACATTTAATCTAAATAAAACATCGATGATGAGGCTGCTACTAAACCATACTTTTACAACATCGACACCGGAAAAAGTGCTATTTTTTGATACCTAAAAGCTTAACAAAAATAAATGTTAATTCGACTGGATTTTAACCAGCAACCTTGTCTTAAAGCTAGGCAAAGCTCTAAGTTAGTGTCGATTTCTCTAAAAACATAGGATAACGCGAAGGATAAAATCATTGGCGTAACAATATAATTTTTTTGCGCCAAAATTATATTGTTAGCCAAAGAAGTGACTTCTTACGTGCGTACATAAGTACACAAACGTTCTTTTCTCGTTTTTGAAAACGGATTATGATGACACACACTTATGTCAATTAATTTTGATAGTAAAAGATTCTGTAATAATAAAATTTTGTCGAAATCCTTACTGCCGTTTCGAAGAAACCAATTACACACGTTGTATGCCTTGCATGATATTGCCCAGATTCCATAAAAAGTGATAATCTGGAAGGAAATACCAAAAAGTTTAATGTAAGTTAAGTATTTCACAGCAGATTCCCTAATTTAGCGACTTTTTATTGTGCAATCTAGATCTAGATCCTGATTCCATGAACTCATCTGAAGCAGCAGTAAACTAGCTCAACTGACCAGCCTCGGGTGTTTAATATCTCGACAACGACACATTTGCCGTATGTCTATCCAATCTTAGAACGCTGTAGTGGATGACAACAACACTGGTCCGCCAGACACTTACCAGTAACTTTTTTAGTCAACTTTTGCTTGAGGCACGATTTGGCTAGTTCTCCTAGATTCAATCACTATAATGAACAATTCCGAGTCGTAGCTTCGATGTGTCATTATGAAAGTCAAAAAAAAATTTGGCAAAACAATATTTCTTTAATATAACATCCAGATTAGTGACGAAAATTGCCGGCAATATTCCCAAAGCGGCCAAAACTGCCACGAATGTTTCTAAAGTAAAAAACAACTAAAGCCGCTAACAATGGCAAGAAAAGTGTAAATAACGATATTTTTTATAGCACTGTTTATTCTGATAAAAAAAGAGAGAACTTTCTTATCGGTAAGTTTAGAAACATTCGTGGCAGTTTGGCAACTTCAGAAATATTGCCGGTAAGAGTCATCACTAATCCAGATTAATGTACCGATTGAGTACAAAATCTAATAAGTTTTTTCCTTAAAAAAACTGCGTTCAATGCATAAATTGCACCGAAATCGGTTTATCCGTTGGGGAGTTATTGTTGACGAACGATTTTGAAAAACGGTGTTTTTTTTTCAACTTAACTTCGAAATTTTTCAACCAATTATTTTTTGATCTTCCACAATATTTTAGTACTTAAAAAACTACGTCGAATTTCGTTACAAAAATTTAAATCGAATATAGTTTTCAAAAACTTTTTAAATATTAAAATTTTCTTGTACACAGCAAACCTAAGAAAAAGAAGTACTTCGTACTTTGAAAATAACTTTTAGGCTAATATACCGATTTATTTAAAAATCTAGTCAGCTTTTCTATTTAAAAAAGTGCGTCAAATGCCGTAAATCGGATTAAAATCGGTTGATTCGTTTGGGATTTATCAATGACGCACATTTTTAAAAAAAAATTACATTTCTTCGACATTTTTAAACCTATTTATTTTGTAGCTAAATAAAACAACTTAGAACTCAAAAATTCCTTTGAAGGCCATACAAAAAATCAAAACTGAATATCATTTTGACACTATACATCCTTTCGAATATTAAGGTAGGTACTATTATTTTTACAAACAATTCATTATTGAACTCTGTGTTCAAAAATTCATGCTTTGGTATAGTTTTTGCTTCGCTGAGCTTACAATACCTCAATTTAGCTGGAAATTTCAGGGATGGCCTGCAAGGTTAGTTAGTGCCACGGTGAAACGAATATTTGTGAATAACGCGATATAATATGTAAATAACGCTATAGTATTGTGAACAAAATGAAGTCACAGATAAATTAAATTGTGCGAAATTAAATTAATCAGCAAGCCTAGATTTTAAATTAATTTAAAATTTGTTTTTTTTTTAAGCGGTTAATTGTTGGCTTATCACTTTTATAGCCGGTAAACTAATGTACGTAGCGTTACATCACTGCCACACAGGTCGTAACGCAACATATATTAGATATTTTTTAAGATAACACAAAATATATTTTTGTTAGCCTAAGATAGCCGACAGTTATATTATTTTCATCAGGAGAGGCATCTGCATATATTTACTGGCTGACGTAAAACAACGTCGTTTGTATCAGCACAATGCATATCCGACAGAATAATATACATTATCTGTAAAATAAATGTTAAACCCAAGTAAAACGAGTCTACCAACTGATTATATCACAATGTATGATCAATCATATGAACGGTATAAGGTGGCGCAGCGTTCCATACGACGCGCTCATTCATCACACTTCGAATCATAAGTGCTATAGCGCTTGCTTTCTGGAATCAGCTTCATATATCTTTCACATACAACAAGCGTGGAATTGATGTGGATTAAAAAACATTTATATTTATCTATTTTTTTATAGAAGTATAGTTATAGTGTCAATTATTATGAATAAAATATTATTTAAAACATTTCGTGCAGGAGCACTGTAAATTTGCATTAAATTATCAGTTTTCCGTATTTTATCCAGATGCCTAGTTCACCATTAATAACCATCAAAAGATCATGGGAAAGATTAGTGATAACGACCACTTTAGTACAGTATCCACCAATATATCTTACCATATAGGGGTCATGTAATTATGTTTGTTCCTAGCAGCGATGGAGTGAATAGATCGTCCTAAAATATTAACTGAGAAATTGGCTGACGAAATGAGTGGCGCTGATATGGATAGTGTTATAATTTGAAAAAGAATAGGTTTTAAAATTCATTTACAATAACATGAAAATATTTCTTGGCTGTAAATATATTTTCGACACAAATAAATAAATAAATATTTATTTATTTTTATTTATTTATTTACTTTATTTTAGGGAAATTAATAGCTTATGTAATACAATCATGAACTTAAGTCTAGATAATATAAGCTAATAAAAAATTCCACTTTTAAAAATAAAATGAACTAAGTAAACGAGTTATTTCTTCAAGTTATGATAAATTATTGATTAGTAAACAATCACTGTGTATACAATCACATTAGTTATTACCGCCCCGTTGGTCGAGTGCTTAGCGACCCTGACTACACAATCAACGGGGCTCGGGTTCGATCCCCGACGGGGACAAGCAATTGTGTGATGAGCATAAATGTTTGTATTTCCGGGTTTGGGTGTTTATTATATATATTCTGGTATTTATATATGTATTTCTATGTATTAGTATCGTTGACTAACACCCATAACACAAGCAAATATTTGCTTACTTTGGGGTTAGATCAGTAAGTGTAATTTGTCCCGTGAATATTTATTATTATTATATTCATTATTATTATTATTATAAGTTAAAAATATCAGTACTCAACTACCTTCTCAAATGGTTAGGTTTAGTTTCAAACAAATCGAATCCATGGTTAAAAACGAATTTATTAAAATTGTCACAAGATCTCCAAAGATAGGAGTTTTGGTTATACACTGATCCAGTCAGTTCCAAATTGAAAGCTTTGGTGTAGCGTTTTGACTTAGATGGTATATAAAAATCAAGCCTACTGAGTAAGTATGAAGAATCAACTTGACTAGCGGCTATTTTGAGCAAGTAAATTACATCTGATATTTCACGACGAGCTGATAATGGCTAGAAATGATGTATTTTACATGATTTATGGCAGTCTTTTATATTAATTTAAAATTCAAAAATTTTAAGAACTTTTTTTGTATTTTTTCGATTTCAGTTATATATTTTTTGAATATTGGATTCCATACTTGTGATGCGTATTCAAGTTTACTTCTTACGTAAGCACTACAAAGTATTTTTATGGTTTTAGTATTAGTAAAATCTTTTGAGCATCTCATAATAAAACCAATTGACTTATAAGCTGCAGAAATTATATTACTAATATATAAATTATAAGACAACTTTGCATCTAGTGTTATCCCCAAATCTTTGATACTAAACACTCTCTGGATATCTTCATGTTTTAATATATATTTAGCCCGAATTTCATTAACTTTACGGCTGAATGATATAACAAAACATTTTGATGGATTAAGTTGAAGTTTATTGGTTAAACAGTATTCATTCAATCTTGATAAATCTTCTTGTAAAAGAAGTGTATCATTAATTGTATGGATAGATTTAAAAATTTTCATATAATCTGCATCAAACATTAAAAAATTAGAATGTTGGAAACAAGAATCGATGTCATATATAAAAGGTATAAATAATAACGGTCCAAGTAGAGATCTTTAAGGAACTCCACTAGGAACTAGTACCCAACAGGAAATATAATTAAATATAAATAAATATTCACGGGACAAATTACACTTACTGATCTAACCCCAAAGTAAGCAAATATTTGCTTGTGTTATGTATGTTAGTCAACGATACTAATACATAGATATACATATATAAATACCAGAATATATAATAAACACCCAAAGCCGGAAATACAAACATTTATGCTCATCACACAAATGCTTGTCCCCGTCGGGGATCGAAACCGAGCCCAGTTGATTGCGTAGTCAGGGTTGCTAACCACTCGACCAACGAGGCGGTCAAATTTAACATTAAAATACATTACAATACTTTTAATATTGTAATATATTTTAATGTTAAAACACAATTTAACATTAAAATATATATCACAATATTAAAAGAAAACAAGATCAACTATAATACAATATTAAGCAAAAAAAATAAATATGAATGATTTTACGATAAAAAATATTATAAAATTAAATGTTAGGCCATAAACAAATATTAAAAAAATATTAACAACTTGACACATTTTTGGTGAAAATAATTCCAATTTTATCTACGTTTATTAATAAGACTGTTATTTTTCTTTAAAATAAGTATAAATCGTATGTACACAGCACTTCATTTCATTGCAAATATCAGTGATCAGATAATAAGCTCCCAAACAGTTAAGTCTTCAGCTAAATTCGGATAAATAATAATAATGAATAATAAATATCACTGGACAAATTACAAGAATTGATCTGACCCCAAAGTTAGCCAATTATATGCTTGTAGTATGGGTGTCAGTCAACGATACTAATACATAGAAATACATATACAAAAACTCTAATATATTTAATAAACAGCCAAACCTAGAAATACAAACATCTGTGCTCATCACACAAATGCATGTCTCTGCCGGGAATCGCACCCGGCCCTCATTGATTGTGTAGTTAGGGTCACAAACCACTCGACCAACGAGATGTTTATTATAGGTACTAAATGTTTGACCGTCCCGGTCAGACATTTAGTACCTATAACAAACATAGTATAACATTTGAGCGAGACGTGCACTCGCAAGTTTTGCTTTTGTAGTTCATATATTTTAATTATAGTTAGCAATCAGGATATTTTTATAAAATAAAAATGGAATCCTAGCGATAACCACATTACAGACGATAAACCTTTAATATTTACTGGAGTGAAATAAGTGTTGACCGAAGAGTCGTGAACATTTACTTACATTCCTAGCACACTTTCAGCTCCTATATAAAACGCTTTAAACTTCTTTATACTCAATTTGCATATCTACGGACTAGTTAGTACCACATTTGCACGTCACTTGTAAATTATGGTATTTTTCAGACGATTACTTTTATAGAACTTTACACCATTCAATACGATCGTGCAAAAGTAATTCACAAAAAAATATAATTAATCCATATTTTTAGTATTATAAATGGCAAAGTGTATGTGTGTGTTTATATGTGTGTGTCTGTCCGTCTTTCACGGCAAAACGTAGCGATGAATTGACGTGATTTTTTTAAGTGGAGATACTTGAAGGGATGGAGAGTGACATAGAAAAAGTAGCATTTTTGTCTCTTTCTACTCCCACTTCCCACGCGAGCGAAGCCGTGGGCAAAAGCGTGTGTATGTGACATATTTTTTCATTCTCATTTTGTTCCCATTTTGGAACAAAATGAGAACGAAAAAATATGTCAAATCAGAAATCATTGTATAACACCGTGATTGTGCTGGTCCAGGCCTCTTTTTAAAAATAAACTAATTGACTTTCTACCAAGCATCTCGTAAAGTGCGAGAGAAGCTACACGTATCACTAATATTAAGACTACTAAGTGACAGATTTCTGCATCATCTTGGTCGGGTTAGGCAACACGGAATGATTATATCTGCCGCAAGCGCCGCGCTAAAGACACAGCGTCAGTGTTTGTCGCAGTGTTGTGTTCTGATGTGGAGAAAAATGTAGCCGACAATTTACGAGTATGTAGGTAAGTATCCTTACGTCCGTATCAAAGAGATATTTCAACGCACCATAGCATCTCTAGTATAATATATTTTTCCATTGTTTTATCTACTTGTTTGTTATCAAATTCCACAAATAACATTTAAGTTTTCGCAGCTGGGGTGTAGGTTTACCACTATTTTATCAACTAGATATAAATAGGAGTTCAAATAAAAAATTACCTCACAATATTTTCGTAATGTTACAAATGAAGAAACAAAATATTATGATATATATCTTTTTTTTTAAACTTTCTCAAATTAACTAATCTCTTTTCAACCAACTTCTTAAAAGCAGGAGATTCTCAAATCCTAATGTTGTTTGTATGTTTTTTAAATGTTTTTACCTCAGAACCCGGTCATTTATGAACCGATGTTGAAAATTCTTATTTTGCTTAAGAGGGTATATTCGCGTTGTAGTCCCGCTTTAATTTGGTGAAGATCTGATGCAGGGTTACAGAGATATAGAAAATGGTAAGTTGGTTGATGCAGTTTTAGTGCGTTAAAAATATTGTAAAATTGCTGTATAAGTCATAAATAAAATAAAGGTATTTCGATCAGTAAAATATAAAAGTTTTAGCCTAATACTGGTAATTTTGACACGACGAAATAGTCGAAAACCCTTAAAACATTTAATACAATTATAAATTTTGTAAGGTATAAGAAAAACCTGTATGCCAAAAAGCACATTAGTAGAGAAAAGCAAAAAATAGGGAAAAATGTTTTTAAAAACATGGCATGTACATATTTGCCTTTTTTATTTTTTTTGCTTATATTTATTTCGATATTCTTTTTTTGAGAGGACGGCAAAATGCAGGTGCAAGCATGATGGTAAATTTGAACATGTATAAAACCAGAGATATTGCAGTTCCGTTACCAGCTTTTTAAAAATGCGTAAGATCTTTATTTCATATTTTATTAAATTTTTATTAAATTATTTATTAAAACACAAAATAAGTAGGCAGTTAGTTTCATGAAATACCGAATTAAAAAGGTTGCTGTCGACACAGATGACACCTAACGAGGAAATGCATTAAGCCACCCACAACTCACACCGCGGAAATGAGGTGCAAAATAATATGCAGCAAATCATTCGAACAGATATTCCGATAAACTACGCTTATTTTGCACACTGAATAGTGTAGGTAGGTGCTTATAGGTAATCATTTAAACGCGGTAAAAATGCAACTACCGAGTTACAACTTCCTATATCTCAAGAACCCTAATTCAGAACTTCGCTAAATGTATACGGGACCAAATCGAAAAAAAAACGACCTTACCCTCGAAATCAGAACACGACAGTTACAAGCACTGACGCTATTGCAGCAGGAATAGGAAAGGCGGTAGTACTAGACCCGGGCGAGACAATGTAAAACTGTACCACTTAGTAGCCACAATAAAAGTGACTCGCGTAGCCAATCGGTCGCTTTTACGACCTGTTGGCCGAACGGTAGTTGGCCTATTCTTCAAAGGAGCCCGGGACGAACATGACCACACCATAAAAAAAAAATGTAAACCGGTTGCCTCTGAAGGCTATCCTTGAAACTTCTCGTCAAATTGATACATATTCTACTGTTCAAAAATATGTATATTTTCAAAATTATGATCGGCTTTCCTCACTGGAATGACGTTCAAAACAATTTTTGAGCTCTAGGTTGGTTTATTTAGAATCAGTAAGCTAAGAAATGACGAAGAAATGTCAAAAAAACTTATCAAAAATTTACGTCGTTGAAATCCCGAAAGAATCAACCGATTTTAATTTGATTTACAGTATTTGACGCAGTTTTTCAAGAAAAAAAAGCTGACAAGATTTTTTAAATAAATCGGTTTAAAGGCTCAAAATTATTTAAAAAAAATGAAGTTTGCTGTAAACAACGTAATTTTAATATTTGAAAATTCGATTTCAATTTAGAGTAATTTCAAACTGTATTTCATAAACTTTTAAAAAGGCCACTATAGCACAATAACATGGACGTTGTCAGTAAATTTTGGTATAATTTACTGACAACATCCATACGAATATTATAAACGTGGAAGTCTGTTTATTATCTGTAATACTTTTACAGCTAAACCACTCAACCGATTTTCAACTGAAATTTGGCATGGGCATAAGATCCGAGGTCACAGATAGACTAACTTTATTTTTAAATAAACACCTAAAGGGCTAGTAGGGGGAGGATGTTCATATGGAAAACTTTATGGCGACATGTTAATCTATTCCCGGGCAAAGGTAGCTAGCGTTTAGCGTTAGGGCTAGGTAGCGTTTCAGCTAGTATATAGATTTAAAGATTAATGTTGCACTGCTAAAGTGCAAATCATATAAAACCTTTAGTTTAATTTAAATAATTTAATTTAACTGAATTTTATTATCTTTGAAATGTAATACATATTTGTTACTAATACATATATAATGTAATACATATATACACATTTATTATCTTTGAAATGTAATACATAATGTGTAAATAATAAACATTATTGTACAATTACCGTTCTGCTCTTTAATACTCTAAGCCACAAAAGTTATTTGCATGGCTATATATTTATATATTAATATTATAAAAGCGAAAGTTGTGATGTTTGGATGTATGGATGGATGCATGGATGTCTGATACTCAAGCACGCAGAAGAATGAACTTGGAAACCAGGAAAATGATGTTCCTGGAATAGCAAATGGGCTACTTTTTATTCCGAAAAAATGGGTTCTTCCCGCGGGACTCACCAAAAGCGTCTCACTTTAATGCAGTGGATTGCACCTTGCAGTTAGTATAACAATATTATATTTAATAGTGCATGATGGTTCTCCTGATGAAAAGATGTTAGATTAATGATGTGTAACAATCCGTGTGGCAAGATGGTAATGCCACATGCATAAGTATCCCGGCTACTTAACCCTCCCAATCTGAATACGACAGTTTCAAACATTGACGCTATTGAAGTAGGAACAAGTAAGGTGGTGGTACCAAACCCGGGCGATACCATGCGAAACTCTACCACCTAGTAGTCATAATGGCTCATATAGCTAATCCTTCACTTTTCACGAACTGCACAGATGATCCATTCTTCAAAGGAGCCCGGAAAAACACCGAGGTAATAATCATAAAAACGCCGCAGAACATTTTTAATCCTAACGTGTTATTTATACCTATATTTTGTTGTGGTTGCACCACATAAGCACGAAATGTTAGTCTCAATCCCGATGCAAATACGAGGGCTGTTATGAATGGTAATGCAACATGTCGCCCGAATATCGTACCAAAATAACGCCAGTGCATAGATATTAAAACACCATTACACCTAAACGCTTATAACACCGTAACAATATTCATCCTTGATTCTCTATTTATTAGTAAAATCAGTTTTATTCAACTCTAAGCTGAGTGAAAACAAAAAAAAAATAGATGGTTAAGCATAGAACTAGAAACGAAACAAATAAATCAAAATATTGAACTTAAATCCTTATCAATTTTACCTGTAATGTACTCTTGTATCAAATCAAAGAGCAAGTATGTTTGATAATATGGTATTTTATATGTTATCGGCCAAACTCGATTTCAGGCCAAAATAGTTTGACCTAGGCCAAACTGGTTCATCGTAAGCGTATCAGGATATACTAGTGTAGCCTAGAACAATCTGATTTAGCCTAAATACTTCAGCCTAACTAGTTTGGCCTAACCCGAAATATTTTTGAATTATTATTGAACCGATTGAATCATTGCAAGTGGCAAATTAAACATGTTGTAAGCTCTGAAGGCGGAGATACCCCTTTCGTGTCCCTACTACTATACGCTGTCGTTATTCATAATATATTGGAATCTCATCCATATTTTGATAAATATGTTCAATATTATTTATTTTTGGAAACTTGGACTAGTTAGTGTGCTCATATGTTTGTGTGTGTGTGTGTGTGTGTGTGTGTTAATGTGTTTTTGTGTTCGTGTGTGCATGTCTTTGTATATTTGTATGTTCTTATGTTCGTATGTTCGTATGTATGTATGTTCGTATATTCGTATGTTCGTATATACATATGTCCGTTGTCCGTATGTCCATATGATGTCCACAAATTTCTCGGGAACTAAAAGCTATATCGAGAGCACTGTTTTATAGGGGTAGTTTTGCACGCTCTAATTCACACACTCACATATACAAACATACGAGCATACGAGCATACGAACATACAAACACAAACACACATACACAAATATACAAACATACGAGCACACTAACTAGTCCAAGTTTCCAAAAACATATATTAAACTTATTTATTTATGAAAATATGGATGAGATTCAATGTATGGATAACGACAGCTTACTTAGTAGGGACACGAAAGGGATCTCTGCCTTCAGAGCACACAACGTGTTTATCTTGCCACTTGCAATGATTCATTCGGTTCAATGATAATTTAAAAAAATTTCGGCCTAGGCCAATCTAGTTTAGCCTGAAATATTAAGGTCAAACACGATTTTCTTAGGCTATACTAACATATCTAGACACGGTTGTCCACCAGTTTGGCCTAGGACACACTAGTTTGGCCTATGATATACTAGTTTGACCTTAAATCGGGTTTGGCCGGTAGCATACATACACTATTCAAAGTTATTTGATATAAATGAACGTAATCTCTGGAATGTAAGTTAAGTGTTGTTCGAATATCAACTATAACTAAACTCAGAACTCGGAATTGAACATTGCTATGAAGTTTATTAACGTATTTCTGAAACATATTTTCGTTGTGCAGAAAGTAGGAGTGCATAAGAAAATTAAACATTATTATTAAAGGAAAGAAGAATTTTCTTTCGAAATAGTTTTGTCGCGCCAATACATAATTTAGTAACCGGAAATTACATTTTATAGCAACTGCTGATATTATCATTGATATACAAATTATTGGAAGCAATAATTTGAATCTAAATTGTTGCAATTTATTTTATGATTGTATTTTAGATTCTGTATGTTAAAATTCATTTTACGTCACTATAGCCTGAATATACTACTTCGGTTTTATATAATCGGAATGGAATACAAATATATTATTTTAATTTTATTTTTGATTATATTAAAAGGGACATTAACTGAAAAGAAAAACTTTGTGAGTAGTTGCCTTTGCACTGGTTAGATATGTGTGATAGCTTTATACTAGAAAATGTTGGCTTACAACATTACGTAAACTAAATACATCGACTGTACTATTTTTTCCTTGCAGGGAGCGTATAAACTCGAATTTACAAAATGTGAAGTGTGTAAAGGCCCCAAGAAAACAGATTGTGGTGATATAAAGATAATGAACAAAGATGACATGTCAAGCGTACAATTCGTCGGAAATTTCTCAAACGACTGTGTGATGACGAAGGTACTAACTACTACTAACAAAACAGTTTAAATATACCAATGTCAATGCAAAAATGCAATTTTTATTGTTAAAGATAACAAAAAAACAAGCGACTTCAAAGTCATAAATCGTACAAGTACTTACGACTTGGGAGTCGTCTTTAGTAATAACTGCCTTAATATTTTAATTCATGCTTTGCTAGGCTTTGAGTTATACCTTGGGCTAGGAACAAAACAGTAACAAGACATCCATACTAATACCATACGTCTGTCTGTTACGTTTTCACGGCTAAGTGGCTGAACCGATTTTGATATAATTTGGTATGGAGATAGTTGAAGATCCGGGGTCAAACATAGTCTAACTTTTTTCAAAAATCAATCCGTAAAAGGAAAAAATAGAAAATGAAAGTTTGTGTGAAAAATTATAACTTCGACATGCTCAAAAACTATAACTTAGGCGAAGCTGCGCGGCTAAACTAATATCAAATAAGGTTGTGGTTTTTTATAGAATAAGTAAATTTATTTTATTACAGGGTAGAGTCGCAGTTAGTACCGTAACGGATAAAAATATTACCAAACCTTTGTTTAATCACCCAATAACAGATCCTTGTCATCACTTTGTGGTTTGGCCAACGCTTCAGCCCGTATTTAATTTAACAGAAGACTGCATTATCAAAAAGGTTAGAACGCAATTGTTTCATAAGTCAACATGTATGTAAATGCACACTAATTTTGTAAAACAATGTCAAATTTTAACCAATCAAACTTATAAAGAGGACCCGACGCTGGCTGGCTGGCTTCGCTTTCAACATCTGTAGTGCAATTTATTATTATCTACTTAAACACATTTATACCAGTAAATTTCAATATCACAAAAAGCAATTGTGAAGTAAGATAACTGCTTGTCTTTTTAATTTAGTGATCAGTGCAAAATTGTGCAGCTCAGTTAGTTTAAAATAAAAATAAATATTTTTACAGCTTCAAGAATGCTACCTCTCGATTCCATTAAGTATATATACGAGTATTTACGTCGACGACTACATAACGAACATATTGTGTATCACACATTAGTATTGTTTTCTTTGTTGATTGTAATGTTTAATCTTCTTTATGGTCAATAGCGTAAGCATTATAGTTCATATCTAATGACAATCATAATTAGAGTCTAGAGAAAAAGCCAGCTAAGCTAAACAAGCCTATTTTACATCGCTTTGAAGATGCCTGAGCTATATTTTATGACCTTGGAACCACCTCAATCTATGACCGCTGAAAGGAGAATGATGAGACCGGCCTAAATGGACTACAAGAATATAGCGTCAGCCGAAATTATTAAATTAATTTTATTTACAATAAGTCAATATTAGAATTCAACGGACACTTTTTAATAGCAAATTAATTTTAAAAGGATTTTAGTCGGAAAGTCATGAAACTAATCAAACTTGTACGCTTTTTCTTATTTCTAATTCAAGCAAAGACTTTTATATTCTGCCATAAAGTTAACACTTTCTTTTATTTCTGACCAACCAAAAATTTTAAACCAAATATTGTATAAAATGCAAGAATAATGAAAATATTTATTATTATAATCGAAATCTACAACATACAAGGCCGTATAAACAAATACTCTTAGTATCATCCGAAGGAAACAAAAAAAACAACAAGTGTCATCTATTTACGCTGTTAGCGAGTAATAAACATTTTATGTAAACAAAAGTTTTATCGTTTTTCAACATTTAAGTGGTTAAAATCAAATAATCTTCATGATAAATAATACAAAAATGAATTATATTTGTGTTGACGATATATTGCAATGTGAGTGGCTTAAATGGAATGTAACAATTGTAAAATCAAGTAATATTAATCTTTAAAAGAGTTTAGTGAATTTTAGTGTTATAAAAAGTGTCCGTGATACAATTTACATTTCAGAAGAAATTAATAATGTATTACAATACGGTAAGCAGCCATCATCATGTGTTGCGTTTTAGGCCAAATTTATATGGGGCCTCATCAATCTCCTTTGTAGCTTATAACTAAGAGTTTAAACTTTAAGCGCTTAAACATATATAAACTACAAGATTTTTTGTGACCACTTTGTACTGGATACATTTTTACAGCAGTGTTATTTATAACTTTTCATGGATATATCACTATCCCCCGCCCTGTTTGATCCGGGCCTTTAAAGAATAGACTAACTATCGTTCTGTCAGGCAGGTTGTAAAATGCGATCATCGTAATTACTAGGTGGTAGAGTTTCGCAATGTTTCAACTAGGTATCTGGCCACGGCCATACCTATTCCTGTCGCAATAAAGTCAATGCTTGTCATTGTCGTGTCCTGGATTGGAGGATAGGGTAGGCGGTATACTTATGCATATGGCATTGCCATTCCGCCATACGGATAGCATCTCATCATTAAAATATTTGGTGTCTCTAAGCGATGGTTTCTTATTCCATCAGGAGAGCCATCTGCTTGTTTGATGTTTAATGATATAAAGAAAAACTGTTGTAGTGCCACTTGGTATAACAAAGAAAACGTATTACTTTTATTAATAAGTAGTCCTTGACCTTCACTACGTTAATATTTTGTTTCTTAGAAGTTTTTCATCATAGTACAACATAAAAAATTTAGCAATAATAAATTTAAACACAAACTCTGTGCTCCTTTGAAATATAGCAAATATTTAGTGTTTTCGAATTCCCACTCTATAGTTTAGGAATATGCAGCCACGTCGACGAATATTTGACATAGAAGTGTTAATATTTGACATATAAGTGTTAATATTTGACATATAAATAGTTCTGATACATGACATATAAGTATCAGAACTGTTATATTGCCGGTTTTAAGCGATTAGTAGCTGGTCGAGGGCCTGATCAGACATGCGGGGCTGATTTACATTGATCTAGTGGCTGGAACCAGCATCACGGGATTTCAGCGCTGGATCCTTCAGCGCTATTTTTTGGTCCAGTGTTCTCCCCCACACACCACGCATCCCCGTGCCAGTGGCTCTCGATTTGTATAAACTATAAACGCAATGGTTATTCACTGCCATAGACTAGTATATATAATTATGCTTCACCGCCGCGTAATCGTGTAGTAACGATGCGTCTGTGTGGTACTCATTTTAGTGTCGTTTAGAAAGTGGTCTGAGGAAAATTTTAACTTTGTACAAATACACTGATAAGAAGAATGTCTATGAAACTTAAAATCCCAAGCTCACCACACAGCAAGGATTTGCAGCCTACAGAAATACAAAATATTTGTGTTGAAATGAATATTGAGGGTTTAACTTTAGTCGATGTTAGAACGAAAAAGACATAATCCTTGAGATGTACGAACATAGAATTGAACAAAATAAAAGAAAACTTCAATATCTGGGGCTAGTTCAAATGTGTGTGAAGCAGTATGTTGTAGTCTGTTTTGAAAGTATCTTTAATTCCCTTCGCTTTTTTAGGCACAAATACTCATTTTTCCTGCAAATGTGTTGTCACTTCAACAAAGTAAAATGTCTACTGTAAATGTAACGACCTAATCCATTATCAATGTAAATTCTGCGCTGAAATTTGAAGGAAGCTAGATTCAGCTACTGGATCAATATAAATCAGCTTTTAAGGCCAGTAAAACGAAATAAACAAGTATTTTTTTCCTTATGGCGAATTTTGGTAATACATAAATGAACGCAAAATATAAAAAAGAAAATTGTATGTAACAAAAACATTTGTTTATATCCAGGGTCTGTATACTCCTTCTGTCAACATGTCAAGAGTTACAAGAACATTCTTAGGACCGAGTTTTTTCTATGGTATGTATATTTGGAAAATAATTATGTATAATGATCGAAGCAATGTGTTATGTTTGTATTTAGCATCAAGAGTTTTTAAATAATAAATTCGACTGGAATAACATCAACGTTTCTTGTAAACAATAAAATTATATAGTATAATATTCAATAAAATATTGATGTAAAAGTTCTTTTTGTTTTGTTTTTATACATATAAATAAAAAAATCATCTCTAATATAAATATAAAATACTTTAAAACGAAAATGATGGCCCTCTTGTTCCCACGTTACGTTCAGTAAATAAATATCGCTGGACAAATTACATGAATTTATCTAACCCCAAATGAAGCAAATTATTTGCTTGTGATGTAGGTGCTAGCCAACGATATTTATTATAAAATATTTTTAAAATAAAGATATTAAATATATTTAATTTTATTAATATATTATATCAATTTCTAAAAATTATGAAAAAGATATAATACACACTCAAACACAGAAATACAAACTGGTATTTTACCCTAGGGGGTTACAATTTGTACTAGGGGTGGAGAATTCCCGCTAGGCATTCGTGTTCTGGATCTTTTTTTTAAATTATCGATAGGAAAGCGCTTGACCACGATCTCACCTGATGGTAAGTTCAGATGCTGCCTAAGATGGAACACGCTTCCCTAGAAGGTACTTCCTGTCCACTCTTCTTTTGAAGATCCACATATTGTACTCGTCGAGGAACACAGACTCAGGAAGCATGTTCCAGTCCCTTCAGTTCGAATGAAGAATGTTGAGTCGAACAGCTTTGTCCGGGTACGTGGAACGTCCACCCAGTGATGCCATTTCTACCAACTTTTTGGTAAATCTACCAATTTTCACTTCAGTCTATCTATCTACCACCCTAGATCTAAAAACTACCTATTTTTTAATTAATTTGATATGTCACCACTTTGGATTATGTTTATATCGACGAGCGACGTTGCGATGTGTTGCGTGAGCCATGCGACGATGCTTCAAGCATACATAAAGTCCAGGCCATAAACCACAAAAAAAAACGGCAGCAACAGTTCGCTGTTCGCGCCATTTTGCGCTCATAAGACATTATTATACTGTTCTGTGGCCCATTTCCGGTTGGTTTGTTGCGGAATCAATGGTGAATCTTTATTCCTGTTTTGTGTTGTTTTGTTGTTAAAACAATGTATTAACCGTGCTGATTGCTGTTTGTTCTATGTTGCATGGATTTATTTATATAATGGATTCTGACAGCAGCGAAAGCGATGCACAGAGTTCTATGTTAGGAACTCCGCCACGAAAAGCTAGAAAAGGCACTATGAACAAACTATTTGAAATTATAAGAAAAAGACAAGGAATTTGTAGGTTGGCTTCAAGAAAGTACCAAGGGGGGTTGTTGCGTACTAAGAGATTCATTGCAAACAACGGACAGCCTAGCGCAGAACATTTAAAATTTTTCAATAAAAATATGTATAATTTCAAAAATAAACATTTTAAGAACAGTTCATGCATTTTTAATCTTAAAACATCTTCTAAATTGAAGTGGTAGATCTACCAATTTCGCATTTTACATTCTACCAACATTTGGCACATAATCTACTAATTTTCTAATATTCGGGTTGGCAACACTGCGTCCACCATAGTACGATGCCTAGAATCTATGCGCCTTGACGATCGATAGAAAAACGGGGATGACGGAATTAAGTCGTGCAATTCCGCAGCACACTCCCCAAAGTGTATCCGATAAAAAACCGATAAACTGGCCATTCTGCGGCTATGATCGAGGCTCTGGAGTTTTTCGCCTACTAGCTCATCGTCATTTATGAGCCTCTTGGCACGCGTCTCTGTCGCCTCAAGTGTCTCCAGCTGGTATTTGGCGGATCCATCCCAGAAATGAGAGCAGTATTCCATGCACAAACGGACCTGTGCTTGGTAAAGATCGAGCAACTGTCCCGGACTGAAATACTGTCTCACCTTCGCCAGAATACCAATTTTTTTGGGGCAACTTGGGCTTTTAATTCGATGTACAAAGATGAGAGTAGGTGTTAAGGTGATACCAAGGAGCTCGAGGTGATCGGCATGGACACACCCTGGAAAGACGGAGATAGGTGGAATGGACTCCATTTAGCGGAAAATGGACACGCCTGGATCTTAATCGCATTAAACTTAACCTGAATCAGGGTAGAGCTTAACTGGACATGGCTTCGTCGGAGAAAGGACTAAAGTACTCCATTCCTTGTCGCAACACATCTGTCACAGTATCCGCGCAGGTAGAGCAGTCTTCAGAAGAAAAGCACACAGGCCGCCAGGGATAAGACCCAAAGAAGGAACGCATCTCGTCCCAATCTGTTGATTTGTATCGCCACACACGCCGAGAGCCCCTGAAACTGGGATCGGACGGCGAGTAGACAGATACGGTAGAGTAGACATATATTTCACCAGATAGTGATCGAAGCTGCCAAACGGCGAGAAACCCGCCACGGAGTAGCAATCAAGCGTTCAAGCAATTGGCTGTATGGCTCTCAACTTCAGGAGCCCACGTCGCTCCTTGAACCAATTGGGTGGGATTTAATGCTATAGCGAGTTTACGCATCTTTTTCCCAGCGAGGTCAATGCACTGGTATGGGTATAGCCACTACTAGTGGTGCGCATTGAAATCCCCTAGATGTACTAGCTGAGCGAAGGGGTATTTGTGTTGAGCAGCATCCGCCGCCTCATTTAGGTACTCTGTGAGCCTGATCGTCTTCTGGTCTCCGCTATGCGCACGGTAGTCACAGGCATAGAGAAGCTTCTCTAGACCTGTGTCCACCAGTGTCCATAGTACGGAGAAACAGGGGTCTTTTAGATACTGGAGACGCCGACAGCAGATATCGTCACGGAAGTACGCGCACACACCTGACCGAGCTTCAAAATTATGCTCCAGGGTGTAGACGGAATAGGTTAAATACGAAAAATCAGACGGACGTCTTATTTGTGTCTCCGTGACGAACAAGATACAAGGTTTATGAGTCTCCAGGTGGCAACAGACTACAGCTAGATCAGAATGTAAACCTCTGATGTTAATGAGCTCTACTTTCATCGAGAGGGAGTGCTGCCGCTGTACAACTTTATTCTTAAACCTTGTTACCTTGAGTGAAGTAGGTATGAAGACGGCAGTTAATGGAGGCGGAACGGCGGACGGAAAATGGACGCTTGGTGACACGACTTTAGCTGATGGGTGGTCGTTATAGCCGCGACATATGTCTACCACCATACTCAGGGGCCACGTGTAAGGATACAGAATTGTTCTCATTAACCACACTACACGGGGCAAACTGAGCAAGAAACTAAAGGCAACCCCTGCCGCGCTTATCGTGGATTTTTGGACCATTAGTGGGTTTCATTCTAATCTTAACGCCGTCCAATACCGTCTCGAGACGGCCCACATAGCCTTGCTTTTTTGAACGAGGCTCAAATATCTTCTCCGTCTAATACTTCCCCGAATCGAACCCGAGCCCCGTTGATGCGTAGTCAGGTTCGCTAACAACTCGGTCAAATTTATTCACTTATTTCAACTACAAACACGGATATGATTCATCTTATTAATTCCTTTATACCTTTGGCTCACTTCGTCCTATTTTTCAAGGGAATATGTAAACGTACGTAAACGTAATATAATGAACATATACATTTTTCTCGTTCTCATTAATTCCACAGTACTATGTAAATAGCTTTTTAGGTTGATTATCTCTTGTCGTGTCTCACCGTAAGAGTGTAGACTTCACTTCGCAATTCGCAATATTCGCTTAGTCAATAGTCGCTCACCATTCTGGCTGAAATAAATAATTCCGCAGAGGTGATAAGGATTTGAAAAACAAATAAGCTTATCGTATCCAGCTCCGGAATCAGTAACAGACCCGGGTGAGACGTTACAGAACTATACCACATTAAGTAACATGTATATACAACATAACTATCAAAAAAGTTGCAGAGCACTATCGTAAATTGCCACAACAGTAGTGGTACGTTTGTCTTTCTTTCGCCTTTCACGAGCTACCATACAGGAAGGCAAAATGTTGGGTTATTTAAGTGCGTCATGAACCCTAGACCAACATAGTGTAAAATAAATCTAGTTTCATGATAAATATCTGTGGAAAAAATCGATGAGTTTTATTACAGAACGAAATTTTTTAATCTAGTATTATTCAAGCCGAAACGACATGTAATAAACTCAACAAGAATATTATTGTTCCATTTGCTTTAGAATAAAATTAGATGTTAATTATTACTTTTATCTAAAACGAGAAGCCGTTTTACTGTGGACGTGACACCGGATTTGCAGATTAAATGGGAGCACACAGCAGCTTAATACATTTTTAATGGCGACGCCAATTACATAGCAGATTACTCGGTCTTAGTGAAAGTCCGGGTACCGCAGGTTAAATCCCAGTGGTAATGGGGTGCGGTGGCACCTGGTCTAGCTACGTTGCTAATTTTGCAAAGCACAATATAAATTACGGCCTGCTAACAATGATGGTGAAACTTTATACCCCAATTGTTCAGTAGCATGTTAATGCACACTAAAAGGATTATAATTTTGCGAATCATTTAGAATTGTCTTACAGCCTCACTCGTCAACACCATCTAACTGGCATTTTTTTTAATTATGAGAATAAAGGCGCACTGAAATATAAGCAAGTTGGTTCTACCTGATTTTTTAAAGAGATGACGACTTAATATTTATTATTTATATACCTTCATATTATTACTGATTTTTTAAGAGATAACAATTCATTTTTCAAAAATTCGGTAAAAAAACTACAACGACATCTGAAATTTATCCATTAAAAATTAATTTAGTGTACAAAAACAGTTAAATTGATAGATACAGATATTCCCAAATCCCCCAATCTTAAATCAGGCAACAACACATTTAAATGTCAAAATTGGTTTAAAATTACATATTAACCAACAGATACATTTTATTTATTTCATTTGTAATGAATTATATAGCCTGTGACATATTCGACATACCGTTATCTGTGTCATTTTATTTTTGTATCTGTTTATTGGCATTGTAAAGAATTTTTAGTAAGTGAACGTAAGTCACAGCTGGCCGCTAGACGGATCAGAATTCAGAGACCTCTAGTAGTGTAGAAGCGACTGTTTGAGTAGAACGAGTAAGGCCAGTAATATGTATTATTCTTGAGTGATAAAATATATATAGTGAAACTAGAGAAATAAATGTAATCATGCTATTTAAAATAATCTTTTACTTATTTAACTCCCTTCTGTGATAGTATAATTACACATTCGATTTCGATTTAATAAACAGCAATGACCTTAGATGAAGGAAACTACTACTAGATATGAAATAACCAAGGGAAAACCGTGTCATTTCGTCCCTAACAATGGCGGACTTAAGAACAGCTCTTTACTGTCTACATCACAATTGATAAATTATATTGCAATTGAGCATGTTATTTTAACAATTAGTTTTTATTTTAGATTTAAGGTACACACTAAAATTATAGAAAAATACAAATATACGCTAAAATCAATTTATTATTTTGTAATCAAAGGATTATTTGGCATTAAATTTTAACTTACCTACATTGACAGCGTACTTTAGTAATGGCGTTTTGGCCGCAAGCCGTTTAAGGTAACATTAATTTTCTTAAATGATTTGAAATTAGAACACTGACAACATTTTTGTAGCTTTGTCTATTATGAACATTCTAACTGAACAAATACTAAAACCATTTGTATTTGTTCAACGTTGGAATGCACGCAATTTTTTAATTTAGATTGTTTATGGAAATTAATGCCAAGTCCCGAGCCAAGTCCTTATCTTTCTCTTGTCAAAGCTCTGGACTCGTAAAAGAAAAATGTCAGTAAGGTTGTTGACATTAGTTTCATTCTATCTTCTCTTGTCAAATATCTGTCTACTCCTAAAGGAAGCCAGTGCGGCGTGATGATATCATTCTTAAGAGCTTTCTATTGCGACACAAAACCCGATAAATCCACTAAAACGCAGAAAATCAATCAATTTAACCTTTTTAATTTTATTTCAACAAACTAGCTCCGTTATGTGTACGTAATCAGCATGTACGTAAGCCATGTATCGTAATCAGCACCACACTAGAAATCATGAAAAAGATAGATTCTTATTTGCAGCTAAACCAAAAAGATAGGGAGTGTACAAGTCATGAATCTGTCAAGTATAACTTGACACGCGCTATATAATTAAATTATTTAAAAAAATATTTTAGTAAAATATATATGTAAATCGATTGCCCGTTGAAAAATAATATGGTGTACTATTACGCTGCATCTTTTGCTTTTGTTTGCACACCATTTAATAGCACAACAGGACATGATGTCAGAAATTGAATGTGAATTAAAATATTTTAAATTTTTAGTCTTTGGTCCAAACAAGTGGAAAACGAAGACGTTGAAAAATAAGTCAGTAACGATTAAGTGACGAATCACGGACCTGTTGACAGAAACGGGTGTCCTTATATTACTTCTCTGTAAGGTTAAGTGCTCGTAGAAATTAAAACATGGAATGTAGCATTCCAATTACTCTCGTCTAATTAACTATTAGAAAAATATTGGCTTAAAATATGCTAAATCCTGAATAACCTACAAAATTTTACAGAATCATTCTACTAATTATTTTTATCTGACAATGACTTGCAATTTATCTAATGGTTCCAGATCGTTTTCCTCTAAGGAACTAAGGTGGCTACAAAAGTGACGGGAAATAAATTGACAAAATTAAAAATTTTGATCGCACCGATATCTTTTTGGGTACTTAGCAATTTTTTTTATTTGTGTTTACAAAATGTACATGGTTCAAATAGTGAGCTTAATGTATAAAACAATCTCTACCTACCAGCTAACAACTGGCCTAAACGCGGTTTAATTTTGTTCATACTCATCTATATATATAAAAATCAATGCCACTTTTCGTTGTAATATTATAACTCAAGAACGGGCTCACCTATCCAAACCAAATGTGTAGGCTTTGTTCGGACTATTTAGTAGATGGTTTATTGAAGTTTGCACAAAATCGGTAGAGCGGTTCTTCATTTATCACATTTGTAACAAATGAATTCAATAAATGGCGATACGTAGCGAATGGCCGCTAGTCCCTAATAAATATAATCTAATATTTTATACTTTTTTTGTAGACACTTGGTTAAACTCCATTTGTAATTATGTTAAAACGGACTTGTACTGTATAACAAAACATTAATAATTTAGTTTTAGGATAAATCACTAACCGACAAATTCGGCCTGAAGATGCCATAAAAAGTGAAACCGGCTGACAAGATGAACTAAATAAAGTGGTTTGTGAAGTGCATTTTTTAATAATTATTTCTAGATTACATACAAATTAATAAAAAAGTAAGCTTCAAATAAAATTTGTATATAATTTGTAATTTGAAGGAACATATGCGTGATACTGATGGCAAAGATATTATTTATTCGTTTCTCCCCGTATTTTGGGCTGCTTATTTTAATGAAATAAAATATTCTTTAAAAAATAAAATTATTGATAATCAATCGTAAGGACATCACGAGTCATCAGCTTTTTAAATGGCAAGATTTGTGGTGATCATTATTATCACGTGTCCTTGCAATATATGATACCTTCTGCGACGAAACAAAAGTTATGTTTAATTTTGTAACAATAATTCAAAAATATTTATAGGGATGTGTAGCACTTAACACTTAATATGTGATTTATATAAAAATAAGAACCTGACTGCGACATGATTCTGACAAAAATAACCCCCCTTCTAATGTAGTCAGGTAAAGATTATAATATAGCCTGTCATCCTCACAATTAAGACGAATTTAAATCTTAAAGCTTTTATCCATCAAGCCGATTAGGTTGGCAGAAAAGGCAGTCTGCAACTTATATAATTAAATACATATGTAATTACAGAAGTTGCAGACTGCCTTTTTTGCCAACCTAAACGGCTTTTTTAAAAAAATATTCATCATAACGTTAAAGTTTAAGAGCTATTTTTTAAAATTTACACTTCAATTATTCTAAAATTGTAAAATTTTACGTTGTGATGGAAAAACAATTTTGAAATCCGAGTTTTTTCATTATTATTCATTTTCTGTTAAAATTTTCCATAGTATTGTATATTTTTATACCATCAGAAAGTAGAGATTCCAAATAAAATAACTAATGCCAAATTTTCAAAAAGATCAGATATTTTGACGGATGAAGTTTCGATTGCAAATTATGATGTTTGTTTAATATTAAGTAAGTCAAAATAAGGAGATAAATTAATGTTTTAAATAAAAAAACACATTGTTTTTGGGATACAATAAAGCAACTTTTTATCAAGTTTCTTGAAAAAAAATCCGTTTTTGTAGGAGATAAAAATGAAAAACCAAAAAGTCAGTTTTTCAAATTTTTCGCATAATTTTGAGGTTATATAGAAAAACTACAAATACAAAAGTTGTAGCCCTGCTTATTGCCGACAACTTTGCCATTAATTTTTTTTCGATAGGACTCGTAGTTTTACCGAAAATCGTGATAAACTGTTTTTCCCCCTTTGATTAATTTTTGATTAATTTAAAGGAAACCGGTTATATATATTTTAGTACTCATCTCGAGCTAGGGAAAACTTTTTTATTGCATTAGAGAAATCGATCATAAAGCAAAAACGAATTTCGCCACGTAGAATCAATTGCATGTGGCTCGATTGGAAAAGGGCAAGGTCGGAGGTTCCAATCCAAAAAGGTGGTGTTGATATTTATCTTAGTTATTTTTAAAATAATATGTAAAAATCTTACTTATATACAAATACGAACTGCATATAAGTTATATTCTCGGACAACTGTATTTTCATTGGGATTCACAACAAACTTGAAACACGCAAAAGGCTCTCCGTGGTGGTCTGATAGTACCCAGCGTGTTGGTCCGGGCTCCTTTGAAGAATATACCAACTGCCGTTCTGCTAGGCATGTCATAAAAGGCAACCGATTGGCTATACGTGTCACTAGCATCATGACTACTAGGTGGTAGAGTTCCGCAACGTTTCGTCCGGGTGGGTGGTACCGCCGCCTTACCTATTCCTGCCGGTATATCATCAATACTTGTCATTGTAGTGTTCCGGTTTGGTGGGTAAGGAAGCTGATAGACTTATGCATGTGGCATTGCCATCCCGCCACACGGATAGCAACGTGCCATAAAAATCTTTGGTGTCTATAGGCGATGATTTCTCTTTACAACAGGAGAGCCATCTGCTTGTCTGCTATCTAATGATGAAATTTTTTTTATAATAATTTAACGCATAGTTCAGAGAGGCATGAACGACAGATTTTTACTGACAACGTTTTAAAATTCAATAAACCTAAGATCTATATAATTATTGTTATATGTACTTTTTGCGCACCTGCATAGTCTAGTCAAAGTTTTTGTATAAATCCCAAGGGCACAACACATTTTTTGAGAATAAAAATACTCATAGCTATGGTGAAAAATTCATTAAAATCTACCCTATCATTGAGGCGACAAAAACACACACAAAAACATTCGTATCTATAATATTACTAGCTGACCCACGCAGTTTTGCCCGCGTGTATATAAACATTTTATCGATATAATTCTTCAAAACCTATTTCAGCCAATTAGGGGTTGATTTTCTAAAATAAGTTAGCATGTCTGATTCCAGTTGTTCAACTATCTCCATGCCAAATTTCATCAAAATCAATTCAGCGGCTTAGGGGTGAAAGCGTAAGACAGATTGACATACAGATGACTTACTTTTGCATTTATAATATATGCATGGACTAGAGACCCACTCCAGCTTTGCGCAGATAGAACTAATTATTATCTATAGAATTTTGATAGAAAATTACTCAATAGCTAAAATAATTCTTCGCTAGATCTTTAATCCGATCACTACAAAACTTTAACTGATAATATACATATACACAGATTGACTTATTTAATATTAGATCAGTATGATTCACAGAAAAGAATGTCGGACGCCACCAGGACGAGACAGGAAGGAACAGCCAATTTAAGTAAGCTAGAGCAAACCGCAATTTTACAAATTATATTACATTCTCCTAATATTAACTGCACGCTTATGCTTAGACATGGAGACTATTATCCTACTACATATATAACCACAGAAATTTAAATATTAAGGTAAAGTAATGTCTCTGGGTTATTATTTAGATTTCTGTTTATATAAAAGAGATTTACTAGGTGGTATCATTTAGTTAAATCTCTAGAGTTACATAAGACAAAAAGAAGCGATATTTTAGTCTAATATCACCCTTAAATTTACAACAGCCGAATTTCCCAAATTTTAAGGACAAAAGAATAAATTTTTTAACTTCAATAATAAAAATGTAATCTATAGAAAAAATTGAATCAATTCGTTTGCAGGTACTTGTAAATTAAATTTACTACGGCAAACGGGAACTCATGCGTACCTATTCAACTCAAATTGCACGTGAAATGATGGAAATGAATTTCATGTGAGTATGTATACGATAAGCGATCATTTCGGAATCAGGCTATTTAAGTTCGCGACCCGTCATTAGGTACGCGACCGTTCCCTGTTCGCTCGAATAGGTGGGTACTTGATGGTTTCGTATAATGGATCTGTAAACAGTTCAACCATTTTGACCTCGCTACATTCTCTTTGCTTGTGTTAATTTCAAATGCTTACATTTACGATGTACGTATACAGACTAGCTGTAAGCCCTGAAGTATGATGCGTGATTAAAGTTGATTTTTTTTATAATATTCTTGTAAACATCGCGAAAGAAGCAGCTTTGGTAAATTTCTAAATTTTTATCGGTTAAGCACATGGCTGTTGCGGTTAATAAAAAGCGGTTAAGCACATGGAAATCTAAAACCTACGCTTATATTCTCAATAAGGCTTTTATTGGTGCATAGATGTTTGAGAATAACACCGCACAATTCAGCTATGTAACGCTTGCAATGCTATTAACCAACGCGAGGTATTGATAAGAACTTAGACATCTTTTGCAATTATCATTCACATAAACTACAATTGTATAATAAGTCATTGAAGGCAATTTTGGTAAAAGACAGTGGCCCCCGGAACAAATTTTTTTTTAATCATAACAAGCTGAATTTTTGTGCACAGCTTCGTTTCAACGAGACGCCTAACTTTTCTATCTTCGAAAAATCTCGATTCGGGTAACTAATAAATATACATAAAAAAGAAAAACCTTAGAGTGTCAGACGAAGAAAAATTACCACTTTACGTGTAGGACACAGTAACCCTTATAGTAATTATCATAATAATAATTAACAACCTGTTGTGAAAAATTAAGTGATTTTTAAAATGATTACTACCAATTTAAAAATCTCATGTATCCGAATGTTAAGAGTGGAGGAATCGTCAGAAAAACCATCGAATACATAGAACAAAAGTTTTTTCGTGTTTTTCATAAAATAATCAAGCGATTAAAGCAAAAACTAATTATTGTTATTAATAAAATATTTTTCTTTCGCCGAATTAAAAATATGTTCGAAGCCCCCTAACTTTACAGTTACACGATTCGAGATTTTTCTAAGATAGAAAAGATTTGCGTCTCGTCAAAACGAAGCTGTTCACAAAAATTTAGTTTGTTATTAATAAAAAAAAATTGTTTCTGGGACCACTGTCTATTATATAAATTACAAGCTCAAACTCGCGGTTTGGTCTGCATTCATAGATAACGAGAATTACTAGGTTCAATACCACAACGTGTGACCCAATATTTTGGTAACACCGCCTCTCTTGTCGCCACAGTTGCAGTGGCATCATTACTTGTTACTGTCGTGTCTGGAATACGTTTGCAGTGTAAGGTAGCAATGCACCATATACATCTTTAGGGTCTTTAGGTTGTCTCTTTTCGTCATACTTGATTGGTATCCATCCTATGATAAAATACTGCACCAGGTACTTACTCGAATTTTTAAAATCGGTCTTAAGTCATATTTTATAACCTACTCTTCACATAAAAACCGGTTACGAAATTTTGTACAGATAATCCGTTAACTACATATTAGGCAAAAAGCCATAGTATTTTTTTATCATAACACAGAAAAATGCAGATATGGTATCTTGATGGAAAGAGATAGCCATTGCCTATAGACACCATACATGTTAACGGTGCATTGCTATCCGTGTGGCGGAATTGCTAATGTCACGTGCATAACTCCAACCGGAACACAACAGTGACATGACGTTAATGCGACACGAATAAAAAAGCAGTGGTACCAAACAACGACGAAACGTTGCGAAACTTTACCATCTACCTAGTAAGTATTCGAAGTTAAAATATTCCGACTCTGAGTTCTGTGAGAACTCCGAACGTCCAGCCTTATTTTGTTAACTCTACAAAGTTTACATCTTAAATTTATTTGACAAAAGATCTGTAAACATCTGATAACATCTTTCGAATGGTATTCAACGCAATTTTTGAAATCTTAAACATTGCTTTAACGAAATAATCCATAGGTTAAAAAATTTCGAAGCAATGTAAAAAAACATTTTTTTTAAAAAATTTTGTCATTCATAAATTCCAAACAAATTGACAGATTTCGATCCATTTAACGGTATTTGACGCAATTTTTAAAGGAGAAGGGCTGATAAGATTTTTAAGTCAAGTGGTGTATTAGCTTAAAATTTATTTCAAAAATATTAAGTAAGTTTGCTAAAAACAATGTATTTTAATATTTGAAAAGCTGTAACTTTTGAAAGTTGGATTCGATTTTGATTTTTGAAACGGCATTCAATGCAGTTTTTTTTAGTTCTAAAATATCGTAAAAAACCAAAACATAATTGGTTGAAAAATTTCGAAGTTATGTTGAAAAAAACACTGCTTAAAATTTTTCGTCAACGATTACTCTCAAACGGATAAACCGATTTAGATGCAATTTATGCATTAGATGTAGTTTTTTTAAGGATTAGAGCTATTTCATTTTTGTACTCAATCGGCACATTAATCTGCAAGTTACATTAAAAGTACTGTTTCGCCAAAACTTTTTTTGTTTTTTTTTTAAATTTCTTAAAATCTCCTATGCCGACTTAGTTCAAATTTTCAGAAAGTCTAAGTTGAACGGAAACGTGCCATCAAAGTCCAGCCGTTCAAAAGTTATGAGATGTTTACATACACACATACACATACACACACACACATACATACAGACATACTGACGTCGTCGTGAAAATAGTCGGACAAGGTTCCTAGGACCTCAAAACGTGAAGAACTGGTGAAAACTCGATTTTCGAAAATCGGGGTACAATCAGTAACTTCCATATCTATTACGTTAAAAACATGATTTAATAACAATAATTTATTCAGCAGGCGATATCCTTCCGCTACAGCTTTTTTAAATCAATTTGTTTACCCCAATAAATAAAATTTGTTACGATTGACGCCTGTTCAAGCGCGTGAATACAAGTCAATTTACACATTCAATGTCGATAATGAATACATATTCATTTTTTTGTAAAACAAATATCTTCGCGCAGGCTTCCTTGCAAGGAAGACAGAATTGACGCTCTTCATAGTACACATTAGGTTTACTAATGATCACCGATTTGTCATCTGGCGCAAGAAATGACGGTCCACAATTGTTAAAATTGATTATTATCAATTCTTTTCTTATATCGTAACATAAACAACAAGCAGATGTGTCTCCTCATAGAAAGAGACTACCATCGCCATATACTCCAAACATGTTAATAGAGCATCACTAAATACACCTAAGTTTACCAGCTTTCTTACTCTCCAAACCGGAACAGAGCAATGGCAAGCATTGACGCTATTGCGGAATGAATAGGTAAAGCGGTGCTACCGAACCAGGGCGAGACTCGTATTGCCAATCATTCGCCTTTTTTGGGAACTGTCTGGCAAAATGGCAGATAATATATTCTACAATTACGGGCCGGACCAGAACACCTTACGAATTTCTTGAAGTATGTGTAAGTGCTCGCATTAATAAACGCAGTCCACTAACACCATTGATAGGGTTTTTATATATCAATGACTAACACATACGCAATGAAAAAGCGTTGAACAAATTGAAGGAACTTATCGAAATTCATATCTATAATTTTCAAATGAATGTTTAAATTAAAATTTAGTTAAATAAACTCAAATATTCTTCATAAAGATAAATGTTAAAATGGAAGGTGTATTCATAAGACGTAGCTCTTTTAGTTAGTATAAAATATTTAACAGACAGGCGGCTCATTATGGCAAAAGACAATCGTCATCAACACCATATATGTCACAAATGGTCATGGTGCATTGTTACCTAGCCTGGGAAGGATATTACATAATAGCGCCAAACAGAGAGTTTAATGTATTACGTACTAGAGAAGCTTTCCATTCCATTTCATTACCACTCATGATGGAAAGAGTCACCAAAGGTGTTAATGGTGCATTCCGATCTTGTGGCGAGGTCTAATGCCACATGCATAAGTTTACTAGCTACCTTACCCTCCAAACCGGAACACGGCAGTGACAAACGCTGACGCTATTGCGGCAGAAATAGGTAAGGTGGTGGTACCAGACCCGGGCGATGCAATACAGAACTCTACCACCTAGTAGCCACAATGGTAATAACTCGCATAGCCAATCGGTCACCTTTTACGACCTGCCAGGCAGAACCACAGTTGGCCTATTCTTCAAAGGAGCCCGGGACCAACACGGGATATATTTCTTAATTCATTAAGAGTGGCAAGGTAGCTTACTAAAACTTTAGTTAAGAAATAAATGCGACATTAGGTCTATATCTATGCATATTTCAAACTATGCTGTACCAGGTTCAATAATACTCAATATGTTCACTCGAAATTATTATATGTTCACGTGTTGAATCAGGCTCTTTTAAAAATATAGAACTTTCTGCAGGCAGCCGGTAAAAAGACGAAGCGAGGTAAGCCAGGGCCAAATGTGTCACTACTCACTAGTCTCATGACTACTAGACTATTAAACTAAAAGTCTAACCCAAGAGTCGAAAAAACTCAGATGACACGTAACTAAGAGTATAGTATAAAGTGAATTATAAACACTGTAGAGTAGCATCATGAGAATAAAATTATCATATCAAACTATTGAATCGTTAAATTTATATTCATTTTTCATTTTATTTCAACAAAAAAAGGAAGTTTCCAAAAATATATCGATACTAAAATTACACTGCGAAAACTCTTGTACTTTTGTATGTTTGTAACAAATAAATTCAAAAATTACTAAACCGATCTTAAAAAATATTTTACCGATAGAAATCCAGAAGTAACTTACCAATGCAAAAGGAAGTGATGATTTTGTGTTACGCGAACAAAGTCGGAAGTAATACCTAGTATTGTCTTAATACCAATTACTCTAAACACTGGGGCCTTACCTGCAAACAAATGAAAACACATATCAAAATTGAATCATTTTATACGTATTTGTGTAGAATATAACAAATTTAAAAATACATGATGCAGATGCAGTTGCGTTGCCGCCCTTTTATAAATGAGTAATCTCTTTTCTTGAAGGTCCCCATGTTGTATCTGTTCGGAAAAACCCCTGCCGGTTATTGATTCCACACTTGAGTAGTGCGAGGCAAAAAGTACCGGGAGAACCGCACAATTGTGAATATCCAGACATCAAGATGGTGTGGGTGGAACTTCAAGTTTTGACGCGATGTTCGATGATTTGCCTACTAATCAGGTAACTCAAAGATGCGAGCTACAACCACACGGTTTAGCTTCTGATTAGCAAAGTTCTGCCAGCACTGAAATACAAAATCAACGTTTTGCATTGTCATGTTCCGGCTAGGTCCGGTTCCTGTGTTGGTCCGGGTCCTCTTTGAAGAAAAGACCATCTGCCATTCTGCAAAAGAGTTTTTACCGCCAGCTTATTTAATCGACAGAGTTAGGTCTTTATCGCAGTTATCACTTTGCCTTCGAATTCGGCGAGAAAAAGCGAACGATTACCTTAACGTGTCAATTGCATTATGATTACTATGTGGTAGTGCTCGGCCGGGATTGGTACCACCGCCTTCTTTATAGCTTTAATAGATGTCACTGTAGTGTTCCGGTTTGGAGAATACAGATAGCCGGTAAACTTATGCATGTGGTATTACCATCCCACCACACGAAACATCATAGAGATCTTTGGTGTCTACAGGCAATGGTTGTCTTTCCGGGGGCGCATCTGCTTGTCTTCTATCTTAACATAAATAAAAGAAAAGTATACATGCATATTAGATATATTATTACAGCCTTCATATACATCACAAGCCTAATGTGTAGGTACACTATATAGTGAAAAATGTATATTTCAGTCCTAATTCATTTTCTGCTTATTCGCCTTTCTAGTCTCTAGTCCATAGCTTTCTAGTCCATAAATAAGCAAACATAAGTAAAACTCTATGTAAGGTATGCTATATTTTAATTTAAATGTAATTTGTACTAATAGGTACTTATTTTAAGCTCGTAATGATGGGATAAATAGGTCAACCGGGAATTGCTTGTCGGGCGCTTTTAAACATTTCTTTATTAACCACTTCTATTGTTTCCTCAAATGTTATTGATAAGGGAGCAAAAAAATAACAAATTTATATGAACATTTATCGACTGAGAATAGATTTATATAGGTAAAAATAAAACTGTCTAGTTCTGTATTATAAATATACGAAGGTGAAGAATCTTTCTGCATTTCCTCGTGTTAATCCGACCCCTCCTTGAAGAATTGGCTACATGTGTCACGGTTGGCCGTACATCAATCAACATTTTTATTGGATAATCAGGCCAAAATTAAAGTTTCCATTTTTTCTATATTTGGTATCAGAATTGAGTACCAAATGTACTGGTAAATAATGGATACCAATGCATCATTTACAATTTTGGTGGCTATAATATTTTTGCTGATGATCTCAAAATAATGAAAGCAATATCAAATAACTAAGATACAGAGTGTCTTCAAAATGATATAAACAATGTTTATGAGTGGTGCAATCAAAACAATATGTATTTTAATATAGTAAAATGCAGCCATATAAAGCTTACAAGAACACGCAATAAATTGCCATCAGAATACTCTATAGATGGAGTGAAGCTTCACGAATTTACGAAGTTACACTTAAGTAAGTTAAGTTAAAAAAATACCAAGTATCAAAATTCATACTAATCACGAATGTTGTTTAATGTCTTGCACACTATTACAAAAGTTTAGTCATTTCTATACTCTCACAGATTATTTAAATTTGTAGCATATTGAAGGTAGAGTTCTATAACGTCACGCCCGGGTCGGGTACCACCGCCTTACATATTGCTGTCGCAAGAGAGCTCTCTATTTGTTATTTATCCTATGATATAAAATAAAATAAATAAATAGTAGTGTGCAATAGAACTTAAAATATTGTCGTTGAAACGGAGACAAGAAAAGCCAAGAATATTGGAAATTGTTAAAAAGGAATTGCAGCCACGCTTCGATATTAGCAATGCATTTCGTTTGAAAGTTGTAGACAGAATCAATGGTTTTAATCGCAAAATTGGAATTTCAAAATGCATTCTAGAGAATAGTATCCTAAAATCTTATTCTTAGTGTGACACTAATACGATATGATTAATAGACCGTCTTCTTCACGATTCAAAACCGTTTACTAAGCTGTAGCTGTATGTGAAGAGGTCTTAGTATTTTTAGCAAGGCGTTTTATTTTAATTTAGGCCCAATTTTTCAATGGCCACTTAAAACATCAGATAATAATCTCGCCCGAGTATTTAGTACCACCACCTTACCTATTCCTGTCGCAATAGCGTCAATGCTTGCCTTTGTCGTGTTCCGGTTTGGAGTATAGACTTATGCATGTGGCATTGCCATCCCGCCACACGAATAGCAACGCACCATTAACATCTTTGTTTGCTATAAAATTTAGCTATATAGCTTGTTTGCTATTCAATAATATAATTATTTTTTTATATTTCCAACCCATCTGCTTGTTTGCTATATTATAATTTTTATAAGATAGCAAACAAACAGATGGGTCTCCTGATGGAAAGAATCAATGTAACCATCGCCAAAGTAGTTAATGGTCGTTGCTATTTTGTGGCGAAGTCTAATGTCACATGCATAAGTTTACCGGCTACTTTATCCTCTAAACCGGAACAAGAAAGTAGCAAGCACCGACGCTACACCAGATCTAAAATTGGAAGCCAAATTAATAATGGGAACCCTACTTTCAGTGAAGTCAAAACATAAATACATAAATTGAATTTATCACATGAAAAATACTTTTTCTTTGCATTTTTTAGAGAAAAGCTCTATATATGCCTCGGCAGAAATGGCAATTGCTTGTCTCGTATCATTGAAGCCCTTGCCGGCCGCTTGGTCTTCAAACTCATACTCGACCTGCAATTGCCTATTTGGCTGTCTTTGCAATAATGTACTATTATCACTTTACCAATTGAACTAAATGCCCTCATAGCAAGTACGAGAAACTATTATATCATAATCTATGTCCATAGTCCAAACGTAAAATTAGAGTTAGAGAATTCTTCGTTCTGAAATGACAACAGTACCGACTCCAGGTGACGTCAATTTTGCGTATTATAAAGTATCTGATAAAAAGATTTTTTAAACCACTACCGCCTTTAATAAGAAACTATGCTAGTTTGTTCTAATGACACATAAATTCTACAACTGGCTAAAACAGTCAAGAGAGTATTCTTAAAACGGAAAAATAAACCAAAGGGAACCCTTTTTGCAGTAAACGCACAAATTTGTGTCTTCTTGAGATTCGACTAAATTTACTAAATCAACCTCAATTGGAACGTGCCCTCGATTTTTTAAATAAATTAGCTATGTTAGCTTGCACGATTTTGTATTCGAAACGCCCTTTGGAAATATTATGTCTATTCGTAATATTTTATAAGTATCGGAGCGAAAAGCCGTTTAATTTTACGGCAACATCCCGTTCTTGAAGAAGTTATCTACATCTGGTTCCATTTACAAACTTTTGATATAATACATACACATTTTACCGATACCTAGCACTTGGAATACCGATAAGAAACCATAAACGCTTTAGCATTCAAAATGCGTCACGTGCCATACCAACACCACTGCATTTTCTCACTCACATGGCTTATCCACTATTCACGCTCATGCTATATTACAATTTTCTACGACGTGTCTTCGAGTACTCACTACAGGAAATATATGTTTTTAGCTCCTAAAATTCTGAAAATTTAGGTATCACCAGCAAAGAAAGTGATAGAAAAAATTAATCATTGCTACCTTTATCACCTACAGGGCAAAAAACCTATCCAATGAAGCAAATCACTTTTATAGAGTAGGCACGTTTATTCTTGTTCTTGTTGCAATATACGTATATAGAAGCTATATGTCAACATTTTACAAAAAAATAAGTAGCAAATTTATCGTCAATGTCCGTCAAATGCCGAATACGCACAAAACAAATACATCTCGAAATTCTTCCCTATACTTTTGATAAATATAATTTATACAGGATTTAAATTATTAACTGTTTAGTCTTTGTGTTAAGCATATCAACGTTTGTCAAACAATCATACTTTGACTTTTACATTGAATTTTTGGGATTACTACTGTAGGGCATTAGTAGTTTTCTAGACTGCTCGTTATAACTCATATATATTTATTTATTTTAAACAAGTACAATTTCAGATTACAGAACACCTTATATCTAGCTTATGTCTACTTAATAAATAAACATTATTTCGAGATCCAAATAACCACTGTACACAACATTATCTAAAAGAGAATGGAACTGGTAACATCAACAAAAAAGACATATGAATATAAACAAAATTACCAAAATCAAACTAATAACAAATGTTAAAAAGCTTAAATTTTTTTAAACATAACTAGGCTGATTATTGGTTCTTAATTCTGTTTTAATCCATATTTCTATTAAATAAAAAACTCACTAACTGGTGTTTGAGGCAGAATAAGAATAATAATATAGCCTGCCATTTTCAAATATATTATTGTTTCGCATTAAATACACAGCGCACATATACGTGCACATCTTAACGCCACATCCGTTATTGGATAACCAGAACGTATGTTTTAAATTTATATTTTTCCCGTGTTGTTCAGGACTCCTTTGGAGAATAGACTAACTGTCGTTCTGCCAGGCATGTCTTAAACGCCATAGGTTGGCTAGACGTGTTACTACCATAATATTTTCTTCTTTCATAGATGCCTGTTACGCAATTTCTCGACACTGCTTCAGTCAACACTCGTCCACACATTAGACATATATAATGTAATGAGTGAAAGGATGTATACAATACAGCAGTGTTTTTTAATCTTTTTCAAGACAAGACGCCACAAAAAGTTGCGACCCACAGCCGCGTAATTTACATTAAAAAAATTAAGTCCTTTTAACGTTCTTCTTTATCAAGGTAGTTTGTTTTTTTAGTAACACTAAACTGCCGTCTACGAACCCCTTACAAAGGCCCTGCGACACCCCAGGGGGCCGCGACCAACACTTTGGAAAACGCTGCAATATAGTATAATAGAGCAGCGTTTTCCATTTGCCGGGTCGCGACCCGGTACCGGGCCATCAAAAAAAAACCGGGTCGCAACATTCCCGCCTTGCTTTTAAAATATTTCTTAATATAGATCGACTCAACGCGACGCGACGCGACGAAAATTCGTAAGCGTTGGGTGATGACAAAGTAGGCGACATCAAAGTATGTAGCATTAATTAAACCTTTTTACTATTATTAAATTAGGTGAAATATATTATTTCACCTAATAGATATTAAGTGGGTCACGAAGTGGCAGTGTGAAAATTACCGGGCCATATCAAAACAATGTTTGGGAAACACTGTAATTGAGTAATATGTTTTGTTGATCTTTTACCTGCAATTATTTTTACACTTCCGAAAGTTTGAAACATGCCCTTTCTCACTCAAACACATTGAGACTATGAAACTGTTTCTTTTAATATTTACCTCCCTTTCACTCCACTACACTACATTACTTAATCTTAGTACTATGCTACATTTTTTTCGGTATTTCTTAAACTCATAAACTTTGGCATAGTACATTCATGCTCTTTCTGACTGCACGAAAAGAACAAGGTTCTAAATTTGTTTTTATTTTTGTTACCGCAGAGATTTGTTATTCATAAACTGATTTACTACTACTGCTACTATTGCGCTGGCTCAGTGATCCAAAATGGATCCGAAAGTCCGGAATGGGCCTCCAAAACAAATAAAAGACTACATTTTGCAAATTGAAGACTAGGAAGACTGATTGAAGACTAGACTACTAACTACCCGAGTGATAACTAGGCCCTCCAACCTGCCTTCGACTATTTGGTAGACACAAACATGTTCTTTTAACACTTCGATCCTCGCCCATACGCTTAAGGTGACCGAGCCAACGAAATCGATGCGCCTTGATTTCACCCATTATGTTTGGTCGGTCCACCACGTCTTCTATTTCAGCACTTCTTCTACTTCTCGATAATCCATCTTCTCTTCTTGTTCCACCCAATATATTACAAAAAAATTCCCTCGGCCACTTGTAACTTGTTCTTCTCCTTAACCGTGAGTGTTCGAGCCCATACATCAGAATAGGTCGTATCACAGTATTGTATGTTCGTAGCTTGATGTGTCTGCTTAGGAGTTTTGATATAAAACCTAATGCTGAATTGTGTGTTGTCCTGAATATTAGCGTGTTTTGGATCTGAATATCGATCTCTTTTTCCCTAGTATTCAGACATAATAGATTATATACTTTTATGTGTGACATAAATTTGGGAAAGATGTGATTCAATGTTTGCGATAGGAACGAGGTCAAATGTCAGATTTAGTTTTAATACGTTTAAAATAGCTTTGAGATGTGCACAGTATACAGAGTTAGTTAAGTATTGAAGATTATGCTTGGAAATAAATTTTCTAACGCTCAATACCATTCAATTTCAGCTGTGTATCTTCTATTCTTCAGCTTTTAGCTAAGAAAAAGAAACTCATCTACTTGTTTTCATCCACCTACATAATTCAAAACAATTATATCTTATAGAGGGCTTAGTGAATGTCCGATGATGGTATCTATAGTTATATTAACTGTATCTCCTTAGATTCGGCCCTCTGGAATATAATTGCTCTACCCAAATGTGGCACGTACCAGATTTTACGCATTGCAGTTACTATCTAAACGTCGCGTCGTTGTAATCCTATTAAGGGTTGCCGGTCGAGTGATATTAATATGTTTTAGTTTTTAACGATGGTAAAATAAGCTACAGTAAATCCTAATGAAACAATTGATTTCTCAAACATGTCTGGAGATGGTAGAATAATAAAATAGATACTAACTAATATTATAAATTATATAAATGTGAACGTTTAGAGTGATGAAGAAATTATGGCAATTTAATTTGTTATTTTCTGCGAACTTTTTTTATTCATAACTATCGTCATGCTACTGAAAAAAAGTCTTTAGTCATCAAAGAAATCGGAAAACTCACTGTAGGCGTAGAAAATAAAATGACACATTTTGTACTACATCAACAGCACAAAACACCAGTATCACTACTTAGTATAAAACAAAGTCGCTTTCCGCTGTCTGACTCAATGTATGCGTATATATTTAAAACTAGGCAACGGATTTTGATGCGGTTTTTTTAATAGATAGAGTGATTCAAGAGGAAGGTTTAAATGTATAATAACATTTTATGGCAAAACAACGTTTGCCGGGTCAGCAGCTAGTACGCACTAAACGCACGTCTCATATCGTAACCAAATCATACTCAAGAAAATCGAATACCACTTCACTCAACAAGAGTTGAATATATTCGTAATATATTTGTTAAATAAGCTATGTTTTGTTGACTGCTTCATCGGAGTATTGGTTACCCTATTCAGCTCTGATCATGATGTCCTTGGTCGATTTTTTAGTCGTTTTTTTCCATTTAGAAAAAGCTCAGTAGCAATATGGACTCTAATGGAAGAGCTTAAGCACCTTTTGCCTGGGAAATCACATTAAAAATGTAGGTCCTGTTTGCGCAAACAATAAGTGATACCTAAGTAATAACAACCTCTCGAAATAACAAAACCACTAAACAAAACAGTGAGTCCGAGTAAGTGTTTTTTTGGTGATTGGCTTTGTGCTCGTTCATTAAATTCGTTTGTGGTATAACCGATGACGCTGTAGCAAAATAAACTACATTTTTTATATCATAAGATAGCAAACAAGCAGGTGACTCTCCTGGTGGGAAGAGACGGTGATCGCCTATAGATATTAAAGATGTTAATAGCGCGTTGTTATCCTTGTGGAGGGATCTTAGTGCCACATGCATAAGTTTACAGGCTACCTTACCCTCCAAACCGGAACACGACAGTGACAAGCTCTGACGCCATTGCGGCAGGAATAGGTAAAGCGGTGGTATTAGACCCCCGTGAGACAACGCAGGACTCTACCACCTAGTCGCCACGATGATAGTAACTGGCACAGTCAATCGTTCGCCTCTCACGAACTGCCTGACAGAACTGCAGATCCTCTATTCTTCAAAAGAGCCCGGATTGACACGGAGGGAATACAACTATAGTAGCAAGTTATGGTTAACAGTTGGGAACCAATAAATAAATATCATAAACTAGCTGACCCAGCAAACGTTGTTCTGCCTTTTTAACTACTCTAATTTTTTTTTATATTTTCTCACTTAAAACCTTCCCTGGACTTCAACAATTAATTCAAAACCAAAATTAGCCAAATCGGTTCAGCCGTTCTCGAGTTTTAGCGAGACTAACGAACAGCAATTGATTTTTATATATGTAGATTACACACTCAATTACACAACTATTGTTATCAATGATGGTATGGCTTATTATGATGATCTCCATGTCCACATTTGCTTATTTTAACAACTATCGTCTATTACTTTCAGTCACTGTAGGAAGCCTTAGCTATCCCGAGGCTATATACCCTAATAACATTTTTGACAAACTGAAATTTGCAGTAATAAGCTCTCTCTTTCTATACAGCCAAAAAGAGGAGCTACAGAACAAACAGTGTAATAATTATTTTTGTGTTATAGCACTCACCCCGTGCTTGCTTAATTTCGTATCCTTGTAGATATAATTTGTTCAGATAGTTATTATACTGTTTGGAAAACTTTTAAAATAACAAAGAAAATATCGACACGCAGGGAACCTGCTACCATCTCCCTAGTCGTGACCGTGTACCACTGAGCTATTGTTGACAGGCTCGACGTGGCGAAATTCTTCTTTGTTATATGATCGATTCCATCGATTGTACTGATCGCTAGGTATACATACGTCCGTATAACTAGTTAAATGAGTTCATCGTTACAAATGAAATTCACATTTATAATTTTGATCAGTACTTTCGTATTTCTAATTATTTTTGTGCTATAGCACTCACCCCGTGCTTGAGAAAACTGGAAAAACTTTAAAAACAATAAAGAAAAATATAGAACCTGCGACCATCTCCCTATAGCCGGGACGCTCTACCACTGAACTAGTGTCGACGGGCTCGACGTGGCGAAATTCTTCTTTGCTATATGATCGATTACGACGATTGCACTGATCGCTAGGTATACATGCGTACAACCAGTTAAATTAGGTAATCGTTACAGATGAAATTCACACTTATAATTTTTTTAGGGAGATGGTCGCGGTTCCAATCCCTGCGTGTCGATATTTTTCTTTGTTGTCTTTAAAGTTTTTTCAAACAGTGTAATAACTATCCGAACAAATTATATCTATAAGGATACGAAATTATATTCTGAGAAAAACAAGTCTAGCTTGATTGTAAATATTGTACATTCTGACGTACTGAATTAAAATCGATTAGATTAACTAGATTGTCATTTTTTGTCAAGCATTTCAGTAGCAATAACAAAATTTGCGACTCGACTTTACAATTCAAAAAATTAGGTATGTAAAAAATTAAATAGGTACAGACGGTTGTTTCATGTTTCTGTTTTATTAAATTGCGGAATATTACTCCGTGGTCGACGCAAAGTACTGCGATAAGGTTTACATTAAAATGCATCCTAAATTGTCCGGATACATACAAAATTTCGGTCTTGCTTCCGGGCTTATTTTTAACTGAGTGATTGTACGTAACCATTATTATTTAGCTGGATAGAAATTATATTATACTTTTGAGTTTTAACCGCCCGCTACGTATGTAGATAAGGAAGAATTAATTCTGATTTTGCCCGATTTTCAAAAAAAAACGAGTTTTTACCAGATCTCTAAGTGTTAAGGTCCTACATGTTAGGTCCTTTTCAGACTATTTTTAGGATGACGTCAGTATGTCTGTATGTATGTGTGTATGTAAAAATCTGATAACTTTTGAACGGCCTGACCGATCGAAACGCGGTTGGCTATCAACCGCGTTTCGAACCATATTCAACTGGATTCTGCCGAACTTAGACTTCCTGAAAATTTGACCCAAAACGGTCCAGGGGATTTTGAGTAATTTCGGAAAAAATCTTCCAGATTATTGTACCGATTGAGAACAAAATCTAATCAGCTCTTTACCTCCGAAAACTGCGCCCAAATTCCAATGCATAAATGCATCAAAAACGGTTTATCCGTTCGGAAGTTATCGTTGAAGAAAAATTTTGAAAAAAGTGTTTTAATCGACAATTTCAGGAATTTTTAAATAATAATTTTTCTACCTTCTACAATATTTTAGTACTTAAAAAACTACGTCAAATGCAGTTTCAAAAATCAAAATCTAATCAAATTTTCAAAAGTTTTAGTATTTCAAACACTAATATGTTGTTTACAGGAAATTCACTTAATATTTTTAAAGTAACTTTCAGGCTAATAACCTAATCGGTTTTTACCTTTACAAACTGCATCAAATTTCGTAAATTGAACGTAAAATTATCGGTTCATTTAGAAATTTGTCAATGACAAACATTTTTGAAAAAAATTTTTTTGACATTTATTCGACATTTTTCAAGCTATAGATTATATAGCTAAAAACATTTTACAGTTCAAAAATTGCGTCGAATGCCATCCAAAAGATCAAAATCAATTATCTTTTCCAAAATATACAGCTTTTCAAAAATTAAACTTTACTGTTATTTTTAACATAATTTAAATTTTTAACCGCTAAAAAAAATCTAAAAGCTTAGATTTTGAAGCTTGGGTCTTGAAATGGCTCAATTTAGCGGGAAGTTTTCGAAATAGCCTGCAGGGTTTACAGATTTTTTTTAACTTACGACTGCTACGTCTACATTTTTTTTGAATAAGCATGATTTTTGACAGGACTTCAAATTGCATAATGAAAACTGTAACACAACGAAGTGAGACTTGTACAAATACAAAATAATTCACAAAGTACAAAGTTTATTTCATATTTCACATAACAGTTATTGTGTATCATGTCAATAAAATAGTTCTAGCTAATTATAATAAAGCTTTTATTCAGATCAACTTTATCCTAATAACAATATTTTTTTTATAGAAGAGGGGGCGAACAAGCACAGGGTGCACCTGATGGTAAGTTATCGTCGCCGCCAATGAACATCTGAAATACCAGAGGTCTTGCAGTTGCGTTGCCGGCCTGTTAAAAATAAGTACGCTCTTTTCTTGCTTACTCAAGTCGTAACCATTTGGAAACACCCCCACCAGCAATTGATTTCACAAGGGAGTAATGCGAGGCAGTAAGCACACGGTAGTGGATTTCCAGATATCGAGGTGGTGAGAATGGAACTGTAAATTTTGACGCGATATCCGATGAAGGAATTTAGTGGCAGATTTTTTTATGTCATAAGATAGCAAACAAACAGATGGGTCTCCTGATGGAAAGAGTCAACCATCGCCAAAGGTGTTAATGGTGCGTTGCTATCCAGTGGCGAGATCTAGTGCCACATGCATAAGTTTACTGGCTACCGAACAATTAATCAATTAATTCGAACAACTCGTCAGAACACTCCCCATGGTAAATGCGATAAAAGATGCAGAGCGAACCTACATCTCTGTGTAATGGAAGATTCAAGCCGATTAAAAATAACCTTATCATCGATCCTGGGATTAAACTTGGGACCTCGTGACCTTAGCCGAATGACTAGTCAACTACTCGGGCTAGGCGTTAACACCTACATTATTTACCATAAAAAATAAAATATTATTTGTTAGAAATCCAAGTGATTGCTGAACCATATAACAATATATGATCTTATTGATTTATAGTTATTTATAGAAATGTTTGATTTACAGATAGGATACCCACAGAAAATATATAGAATAATTTCGTGAGTATATCCATGCAAATGATAGTGGTAACTGAAGACAGACTTCATCAACATGAAATTTTGAAACCAACGGAAGATTACGCAAGATTGAACCAATGGCACAGTGGTCTTTTTGTGATGACAGCGACCGCACACGACGGTTGTCGCTGGTTTAATAAGGATTAAGGATTAAGCTAGCAAGGACTAGCGTCAATTATTGTCTCTAGCACGGGAATAATATCAAATTATTTAGTTCAATTAAGTTAGGGGTAACTTAAATTTATTATACGAGTTTTAATAAAATCCTGAAAACAATTACGTTAAAGTACACAATCATGTATGTAATATAATATGATTATATATAAATATACATATACATACAAGATGATCTAAGTTAATATAAACACGATATGGGACGAAAAAATATCTTAAATACAAATACGTTCTTGTATCGCAACCTCAGTAGAACCTTTCAGTCCTCAAGTTATTGTTTTCACATCGCATGGTCATTGGCAAAAACAATATGTTTTGGTCCGTAACATTTCTCTCAGGCCCGCTTGCACGTAAATCTTGAGTTAAATAAATAACTCTGAGTTAACTAACTCGAAGTTAATTTGTTACTTTTTTAACTCGGGGTGTATCTTGCACGAACAGAAATTAACACAAGGTATACTAACCCAACGTTTTAACTCTGCATTGTGGTGTTTCTTTCTGTCAAATCCAAATTCATCTGCTGTTGCTACCTGCGGCTAAATACAAAAGTTTTTCTCTCTTTCGCACAACCATATTTTGCTTATTATATCCTTTTCTTACGTCATATAGCGTAATATGGCGTTTTGGGGGTTTTATATATTGTAAAACCTAAGCGTCAGTTTCATGACTGGTGTTAATAAAATAATAATTTTGCATTTAGTAATCAGTGTTATTTTCTACAAAAATTTGGAAAAAATCTCATTTACGTGGCCCAAGTTTTACAAGTAGTGACAATTCTCTTCTTTGTGATATTATATCAAAATAGAAACACATAATTAAAAATAAAAAAAATTGATGGCGCTAATCTTCTCCAAAAGCAAAAGTTTTGGCTAGAAGTAAGTTCAATGCTTTGTCCCTCTGCAAATTAAAATGGCCAATTCGTTCCGCAACTCTTCTATTGAAAAAAATCCAAATCAATATATTCGACAATTTTTTCGTCATCGTCAGAATACAAAAAGTCATTCACGATTGAATAAAAGATAATTAAATTGTTATTTCTTACCAATACACAACGCAACGCGGTATAATCTCACAATTTTGTCGTTTTTAACCCAGAGTTAGAAATTTAACCGGCCAACTTTGGCGGGCTAAATATTTATCTATTTAACCTATGGTTTGGTGTTAACTCTTGTCAGTGCAAGAAAAAATAAAAATATAACCCTACGTTAGCAGCTAACTCAAAGTTAAATAATTTAACTCTGGAACGCGCAAGCGGCCCTTAGTCTATAACTGTAACCACAGGTTAAAATTGTAAGAAAAACTTTACAAGTTTCCCTAGCTGTAACAATTAAAAATGTGTACAATATACATATTTTCGCGCCAAATCTCTTATGGTATAAACAGATAGAACTGAGGGCCATACATCACTATCCAGAGAGACTTGCTTTGCTTCCTCCACAGTCAATAGTCTCACTTCATTACAAACACGCCGGTTTCAAATCTGTTATGTTAAGTAATCACAACGACAAAAGCATAACACAGATTCAAGTAAACGAGGTAAGTGTTCGTAGGTTTAGCATAATGCTTCCCGCCCAAACGATATTACCCTAAACTTTACAAGTTTCCCTAGCTGTAACAAGTACTTAAAGAGATATTACGGCACGCTTGCTATAATGGGTTCTTCGTTTAATTACAAGCTGATATCACATGAAAACAAGCAGATAGATGACGTGCTGTAAGCTAAAACTGGCTCATATAATGTTTCGTCAACAATAACTCATCAATGGATAAACCGATTTTGATGCGGTTTTAATTACTTTTTTTTAATTATTTTATAATTTATGCATTGAACGTAATATTTTGAGGAATAAAACCGATTAAATTTGGTATCGATCGGTACATTAATCTGGAAGTTATATTAAAAAAAATACTGTTTCGCTAAAATTTTTTTGAGGTTTTATTAAAATTTTTCAAAATCTCCTGGCTCGAATAAGTATTTTTCAAATTTAAATTTTTAAGAAGTCTAAGTTTAAAAGTTATAAGATGTTCACATACACACACACACATATACACACATACAGACATACTGATGCCACCGTGAAAATAGTCGGGAAAGGTTCCTAGGACCTCAAAACGAGAATATCTGGTCAAAACTTAATTTTCGAAAGTCAGCAAAATCAGTAACTTCCTTCTCTACATACGTAGCGGGAAGTTATAAATCCGAAGTTTGATAAAACCGATATTGTTTTTGTTGTGATTTGAGGCACCAGTCTCTTCGGATGCGTGGGTTCGTATTCCACCGCTGCCACCATGTTGTGAAACACAAGCTAACTGATTCAACACTGATTTATTTTTATCTACCTACAATTTATACATCTTTTATACAAACATACATCTTTTATAACAAATTGTTACTACCATACATATATACATATACATATATATATATATATATATATATATATATATATATATATATATATATATATATATATATATATATATATATATATATATATATATATATATATATATATGTAACAGTTTTAATTTAGAAACGGTAACTTTTGAACAAGATGGTTGATGTTTGACCTGAGAAAGTTTCCTTTATCAAAGCCTCCATGGAGGTAGGCAGGGTGATTTGAACGTGATGTTTATTTACGTTGCACCTCAATGCATCACAATACCGGTTTGTCGTCAGGTACTGTTGGTGATCCCCATCGCCATATTTTGCCAATCTGTATCCGCCCCGGCCACAGAAATCAGCGGTGGCGCGGCGGTAAATTTGCGCAGTGCGGTTTGCAGGCCACGCGAAGTTGTGTTTACCACCACACATTCAGTATAATCCGAGAGCGAAATATCCATGACTATTCGCCACGATCGCCTTTTATACTTTTTTTTAATTTATAGTTTTAATTTTCATATTTCATACTTTTGTCGTGATTGCCCACCGCGTTGTCCGCCGCACGCATGATTCGTTTAGCGAAATTCGCCGGTCGCCCCGCCGGTCGCCGCGCCGCGTGGCATGCTAAATATTTTCCCAGACATTTGTTATCAACGCTCGTCTCATCGCCGTTCGCCCCGCGCGAAAAATCGCGTAAGAATATTTGACGAGGTGGTTTCGTCTATCGCTAGTTTTTTCACGATAGCTGGGCTATCTGCTGTATGTGACCATCCGAGGCTTGCGTTAATTACATACCACCACCAGACAACAAGATGCCGTTGAATATTTCCTTAAAAAATTTCACTTACATTTTTGCCCGATCCGGAAATCGAAGTCAGGACATCAAAATTTGAGGCAGACACTCGAGTTACAAGTTTTCGATTAAAATTTTGGTCTTCCAAACGCCACTTACCGCAGTTTTTTGAGAAAAGATTAAAATTACTCAAAACACCGACATTTGATGATAACTCGATTTTCTAAAATTAAGGTGAAACCAATAACTTTCGGATTTTGAACATTTTCTTTTTTCTTAGCGGGAAGTTAAAAATAAAACACCTGTATCACCTACTGCGTAGTTGTTTGCATTCACACAAGCACGCGTGTTTTAGTGACAATGTTGATCCATTTTATTACAATAAAAAGAAAAACTCTCGGTTACGTCGCGTCTATAAGCAACTTTTATAGCACGTATTTTTCTCAACGTGCCTAAGGAAGTTTCATAAGAATATTTTCCATTTGATAAACCAACCTATGTCAAGGCTGTATTGGTTTTGTGTTATCACTACACAGTATAAAACAAAGTCGCTTTTTCTATCTGTCTGTATGCTTAAATCTTTAAAACTACGGAACAGATTATGATTCGGTTTTTTATAATAGATAGATTAATTCTTGAAGAAGGTTTTAGTATATAAACCTTTCCGATATTCCCACGGAAACAAAAGCTAAGTTTAAGTTTAAATGTGTTTTTTTTTTAATTAAGAAAGGCCCTAGGGCTATAAGCAGGGTGATTTTGGCCTTGAAAGATATCGGGACGATACTAGGAGGATTTTTAGGTACTAACAAGATAATAAGATCCTGAGAGTTTCAGACCTCGTACTCAAGTAGGTTTCGAGAAAAACCAAAATATGTAATAATCAGAAAAAATAGATTTTCTCAAGAACGCGTGAACCGATTGATCTGAATTTTGGATATGTTTTGGGGGCTGATGGTACCTTCTAGGAAAAAAATTAAGAGCTATATCGGTTGATAAGAACCTCAAAAAACATGGCATTTTAATTTTAATTTCGATTTTTAACCATGATACGAATTTAGTACAATTACGAAACCATTGTTTTTTGGATTTCTCATTCATTTTTCTATGAACTTATGTACTAAGATTTTAAAAAAATGCACGCCATATTAAAAAAAAATAAAAACCAATTTTGACGTGGATTTCGGCTTTATTTATGTTTGTTTTGAGCTTCAACCTTGATTTGTCGTTTATATATGTTTTTTATATTAGTTAATAATAGTCATTTTGAAGTCAGATGTCAAGTCTTTAAATATCAATGAATATCAATTGCAGTATTATAAACATTATAAACTTATAAAATAAGATACTTATTCTTTAAACATAGTAAAAAAATACGTTATTTTAAAATTTATGGTCAAAATTGTTTGTTTTTGTTATAAAAACCAGAAGTAAAATTTTCACATAAGATTTTGAGACTCTTATTCATATTTTTTTAATATTTTAATTTTAAATTAGAGCGTCTAGTTCATAAATAATTCACAAAAAAATTAAAACGTGATCGCCATTAGTTTAAAAGTTACATACCTAGTTACCAAGGCGTCACACGGAGTGCTTTTAAGTTGGCCGGTTTATGCCAAAACTGTAGGGCTATTCTTGAAAACCGATTTCAATTTTAAATGAATATTTAATGAATTTTGAAGTATTTCGTACTCTGGACAACTATATTCAATTATTAGATTCGGTGACAGTGCCACACGGATTTCACATTTTTTTGGAACTACTCATTATTGCTTTTATTCGTTATTTTGTTTAAAATGGTACTTAAAATTTCCACTTGTAACACTAGCTTGACGTGTAACGGTGACATCTTTTTCCAATAATTAGGTCGTTACTATACTGAATCAATGTGGGCAATATTGGTTTCAAGAGTACCGTTTTTTAAAGATATTCGAAACACGTTGTTTTTATCAATATTGGTTTAAGATTTATATTATTTTCAAGAGTAGGACTGCTGGTTAATATAGAACGAAATTTGAATTTTATTCGTATTTATTTTAGTCTACAATTATAAATACAATACAAATATACTTTTAGGCAACTATTATTATTACTATAAAAATGAGTACTTTATATTTTTAATATATATATATATATATATATATATATATATATATATATATATATATATATATATATATATATATATATATATATATATATATATATATATATATATATATATTATATATATATATATATATATATATATATATATATATATAAATATATATATATATATTTATATATATATATATATATATTAAAAATATAAAGTACTCATTTTTATAGTAATAATAATAGTTTTATAGTAATAATAATTTTTTACCGATTTTTTACCAAAGATTTAAGTGTGCGTTACTATCGGTGTAGCATGAAGTGTAGGCTACAAGTTCAAGTTTACCGGGTTTACTTTATCTTCTGATGTGGAACTATTTAGTAAAAGGTGCTATCATAATGACGCGGACGGTAGAAATAGAGGCTGGATATGGTGGCAACGTACAATTTTCTCGACGAGTAGTCGCAGATCTATAGTCATATTAATAGTGACGTGAGATGCTTAGCAGATTAATTGATGAATAAGTGGTCTAATCTAAGGAATTAATTATTTTGAAGTAATAAATATTTTAATATATGTATGTATATGTATAATATAATGGATTGCCTAATAATATCTACATTACAATGAGCTTCAAAGAATTCTTATCGAATCAAATTCTCATTATACTCGTACCTACGTATTAGATGAATTTACATTAAATTGACATATTTTATGCACAATTTATATTAAACTTAGCTTGGCATTCCTTATAAAATAATACGCAATATTTTTAGTAAACCACCGCTTACATTGGCCTTTTTTCAGATAAAACATTTTTGTGAACAAAGCAAGTGCGAGAAAAATCATAAATTGGCATCGCTACCATATTCACGACAATAAGTAACCATAACGACGGTTTTTCATATAAGCGAAGTGCTTCGCTGTTACGAGTTAGAGAACGTGATCAGAAAGGCGCATTCGGCTACGTTTATTGGAACACCTGCTTACATGGAGTATTACGGACACTTTTAAATAAGTTTTTATTGATATTGAGATTTTTGTGCTGTAAACTTATTAACCGAGTGGTTTTATTTCAGTTTGGCTTTAGCGTTGCGTCTTTTTTTACTTAACTCATTTATAAACACTAGTTTTAACGGGTGTTCATACGGTACAACGTTTTGGAAATAATGTTTTTAGACTGTGCACAAAAAGATTAACCCAAACAACTAATCGGCTTATTATTTTTTAATATAAATAGAGAGCAGACAGGAAAACAAATTCCGGGGGGGGGGGGCAGCTGCCCCTGCCTGCCCCCCCCCCCTCGGTACGCCCATGTATAGGGTATATATGTGTATATGTATGTGTATATATATATATATATATATATATATATACGTACAAGCGTACAAGCTTATAAACGTACAAACGTACAAGCGTACAAACGTACAGACGTACAAACACGACCAAACGAGAACACTAGCTAGTCCAAGTTTCCGAAAACAAATATTCAACATATCAAAACATGGATGGGATTCAATACAATATGATTAATGAGAGTACTAGTAGGGACATGAAAGGGGTATCTCCGCCTTCAGAGGTTACAACGTGTTTATTTTGCCACTTGTAATGACTCATTCGGTCCAGTAATAATTCAAAACAAGTTCGGCCTGCGCCAAATTAGTTTAGCCTACAGTATTTAGGCTTAACTAGATTGTCCTAAGCTATACTAGTATATACTGACACGCTTAATATGAACCAGTTTGGCCTAGCACAAACTAGTTTGGCCTGAAATCGGGTTTGGCCGGTAACATACATATTAAGACTAGCCGATCGCCCACTGTTTTAAATTGAACCATAAGCTAAACAATAAAATCTATTCTAAATTTGATAATAAACTTTAACCATAAACAATATATGTAGTATATATTAAATGTATATCATAAAATGTGTGAAATAGAGGCAGTGTTACCACCACATCAGCATCCAAGGAATCAAGTAAACTATTGATTAAATTACATTAAAAATAATTATAAAACCCTATAAAACATCACAAAAGTTTTCGCTTTACGTAATAATATTGATATAACTACATTAATATTCGTTCACCCATTTTTTAACTTCGATTGATTTACCCCGATTTTCGAAAATCGAGTTTTCACCAGATGCCCACGTTTTGAGGTCCTAGGAACCTTTTCCGACTATTTTTAAGATGACGTCAGTATGTCTGTATGTATATGTGTGTGTGTGTGTGTGTGTGTGTGTGCGCGCGTGTGTGTGTGTGTGTGTGTGTGTAAACATCTCATAACTTTTGAACGGCCGGACCGATCGAAACGTGGTTGATGGCATTCGATTGGATTCCGCTGAACTTAGACTTCCTGAAATTGGAACCGATTCGGAATTTTGAAAATACACAAAAAAATGTTGGCGAAACAGTATTTTTTAAATTATCTTCCAGATTTATGTACCGATTGAGTACAAAAACTAATCAGCTCTATTTCTTAAAAAACTTTCTAATACATAAATTGCATCAAAATCGGTTTATCCGTTTGGGAGCAATCGTTGACGAAGAATTTTGAAAAAAGTGTTTTTTCATTTTTTTCGAAATTTTTCAATCAATCATTTTTTGGTATTCTATGATATTTTAGTACTTAAAAAAAAACTACGTCAAATGCCGTTTCAAAAATCATAATCGAATCTAATTCTCAAAACTTATAGCTTTTCAAATGTTAAAAATACGTTGTTAAACTTACTTATTTTTTTAAATAACTTTCAAGTTAATTCACCGATTGACTTAAAAATCTTATCAGCTTTTCTCCTTTAAAAACTGCATCAAATACCGCTAATTTAATCAAAATCGGTCAATTTGTTTGGGATTTATCAATGAAGAAAATAAAAAATTAAATGTTTTTTGTCATTGCATCGAAATTTTTCAACCTATCGATTATTTAACTAAAACAATATTTTAGATCTCAAAAATTTAGTTAAATGCAATCATTGTTTTCAAAACATACAGCTTTTCAAAAATTAATATGTAAGTATGTCTTTTTTAACAAAATAGATGTTTGAACTGAAAAAATCTATGCTTATATTTTTTACCCTTTAGAGTAAAATACATTAATGTTGTGGGAAGTTTATACATAGATTTTTTTTTTAAATTTTTCGTAAAAGCAATTATTTCATTGTGATGAAATATTTAGAGGAACCGAGAAGGTATACAATTAAATTGAGAGTGCTAACTGCACTTTATTTGTTTTATCTAAGTATCTTGTCATTATCGTCATCGTCATCTGTCATACTCATAACTATGTATTTTAGAACAAGTATCGAATGAACTTTAGTTCATATATGTTTATTACGAAGAAGTACTTAGCTCTCATTTTGATTGGCTAGAAATTTCTATAACAGTTTAAAGGCCGAGATTCAGATAGTAGTTGTAAATCAACACGTCATATTGTTGGTACCAGTAATATCGCAAATAAGAGATATTAAGTTAACCATTAATTTTGCCGCCCTGTTAGTCGAGTGGCTACGTAATCAGCGGAGCTCGGGTTCGATTCCCTACGGCGGCAGGCATTTGTATGATGAGCATAAATGTTTGTATTTCTGAGTTTGGGTGTTTGTTAAATATGTTCCAGTATTTATATACATACATGTATTTCTATGTATTAGTATCGTTGACTAACACCCATAACACAACCATATATAATTTGCTTATTTTGGGGGTACATCAATTTGTGTAATTGGTCCACTGCTATTTATTTATTAATTTCACCAGCAGGCAAACTGGTAAAACGTGTTGAATATGAACCTTTATTGAGATTCCGTTCACTTTTGTAAGTTGTCTACTACTACGAGGTAACCAGTGTGATGATACCTATTTTACACATTTTTTTATTTTTATTATTTTATATTATTATATCCTCGCCTCTGTGGTCTAGTGGTCCAGCGTTGGCATTGACCACATGAGGTCTCGGGTTCGATTCCCGGGTCGGGCACTTAAAAAGTGTTTTTTTCAGTTTTCTGATAAACACAAAGTTGCCCGGGATTGGAAAGTGCCTGGTTGGCGATAGGCTTGCCACCTATCACATTTGTGGGACCAAGTATCTTCGGCTAATCGTGGGTGCACTTGTTGGACCTCTGCCTACCCCCTTCGGGGATACGGGCGTGAAGATACTTTTTTTTTGTTATTATTATACATTCTTAAGACTTTTCAGATAGAAAAAGGTTTTTGATTTTACAAACCAAAATTAATGTTCGCTTTTATTTGGAGTTGTTCAAATGAACCTTATCAGAATTATTCTTTATCACGAGCACACAAAATTCAAGGAAGTCCTTTCTACTAATAAAATTAAAATATTTCAAAATCCTTGCTTATGAGGGAAACAAAACGATTACATAAAGGTAGATTTAAATTGATGTCTCAAAGTCAGTAATTTAAATTAACATTTTAAAGAGGAATAATTATAATATGTAAATTATTAAAAATTTAATATTTAATAAAAACTGTTGTACCAATATATTCAAACAAATTCTGTTTTCGACAAACCAATTTGGGAACAATAACGCACTTCGTCGGATGCTGAATCGCAAATACCATAGGGAAACTCGTTCCCAAATGATTTAACGCCGAAAAATGTTAACATTTTATTATATTACGAAAACTTAAATTACGATTCTTTTAAATATAATATTAATTGTTATTTCTACATAGTTTAATCAACCTTAATTATTACACAAACTACCTAATCCCTTTATAAAATAAAATTATCATAAGATAAATGTGACGGAATGTATACAGACAAGAGCTTAACTAAGGATTGGGGCCGTTACCACAAGAGGAACTGCAAACAAAAGCTAGTGACAAAGTAAAATAAACCAGGCGTAACAGAAAAGCTTTACTAAAATTGTATGACAGAAACGTCGCTTCATGTAAAATACTTATTGTCAGAGCTGCGTAATTACAATTTTTGTCGTCCTTTGTATAAAGCTATGTATAAATATTAAGTATAACACGTTTGTTTTATTATTGAGTCTACAGTACACAATTACGCAACTTTTTGGATGTTGCTGTACCTTTTTTTGTTACTTACCGTATTATTTACTTATCGTACAATCTAATTGAATTTTTGGCGCAGGCGTCTCTAAAAATATCATTTATTTTTTAAACTTGCATAAATTGATTAAATTTCTGAAAACAGAGTCATTATGTATTTTTATGATACATTTTAGGAGGCTGTTGATTCCTATATACTATAATAGCTCATGCCTACATAGAATCTAGCTTGAAATGGATTATGTACCAATTTTTAAAATAAATTATACCCTGTGTTACCTGCTGACAGCTAATGTAGAACGTATAATTTTTTTTTATATAGACAGTTATTTTTTGCGTATAATATCACTTTTGAAATCGGTCAAGGATGAATTTTTTTACTTACGTGCTCCCTCACAAAACGGGATCAAAAATGCATATAACTAACTAGGCAACTAGGCTTACAGGCTAGGGTAGATAATTCCTAAAACAAAAGAAAATAATAGTAGGATGAAACCCATTGAAAAAGGAAGAAAGTAGAGTCAAAATAAGAGGAAAAATAAATTACGGGCGATTTGAGTTCGGAACTACTTTTGTATTTGCATTTTTTTCATATAACCCCTCAAAACTATGCGAAAAATTTGAAAAACTGACTTTTTGGTTTTTCATTTTTATCTTCTACAAAAATATATTTATTTCACTAAACTTGGTGAAAAGTTGCTTTTTTATATTCCAAATACTCTGAAATTTTTTATTTAAAATATTTATTTTTTCTCCTTATTTTGACTTAATTTTAAAAAACATTATAATTTTAAATAGAAAATTCACCTGTTATGTATATCTGATGTTTTTTAAAAAGTCGGTACTAGTTTTTTCTATGGAATTTCTTCTTTTTGTCTCTCAAAAAAATATTCAACATTGTGGAAAATTTTCGCAGAAAATGGAAAATAATGAAAAAACGGCCTAAACTGACTTGAAATTCGTGTTCAGCGGGTCGAAAAACATGCCCGTAGATAGGTGGCGCCCGGTGCACAGACAACTTTTTTTTTGTGTGCCGGTGAAATTATTTATCGTAATGTAAAATTTGAAGCTATTTATTAAAATTTACAGAAAAAAGTCAGATTTTTCAAACTTTTCGCATAATTTTGAGATTATTGAGGCTTGATAAACCTTTTTTCTCCCTCAAAGCGAGAGCGAAAGGGATCGGCCCCTGTCTATTATCATGACCGGAACATCTAACGTCATTAGATTTTTATTAAAATCGCTCTTTTGGTTTTATGGTGTTATTAATAAATCTATTAGAACACAGGCGCAATTTAACGCTCATTCCATCGCAACAATAGAGCGTTAATCTGTAGCAAGACGTGATAATGATCGAGACAGAATGAACGTTGACTTATGCACATGATCCAAAATGTTTGTTAGAGTATGAATATAAAATTGTTATAGTTCATTTATTATAAACAACCAAACAAACATTTTATTTGATTGTTTATTATTCTAAGGTATATATTATTAACTACCCGCTAAAGCAAGTTACTGATTTCACTCCGATTTTTAGAAATCGAGTTTTCTTCAGATCAAGTTTCGATCACTATCACTATTATGACCAAAACACGATTAACGGCATTTGACTGAATTCCATTCAACTTGGATTAACTGAAAATTTCAACTAATTCGGACCCGCAGATTTTGAGGAAGAAGAATGATGAGGGTCCATAGAGTTCCACAGACTTAGCCTCGAAAGCATTATATGTTGATAGATGCTTATCAGATTGTATTACATTATTACTTTCTTCTGAAGTGTAAATTGTATCACAGACAGTTTTTTAATGCTAACGAAACACTCTTAAAGATTTTACAAAACACTTTTAAAGATTAATATTACTTGAATTCACAACTATTCATATTACTTTAGGGCATTGACACAAAATCATGACGAAGATTATTTGATTTTAATTATTTAAAAATATTATTAATTCTGTACTGTCGGTGAAAAGTAGTATATATATAAATTATGAAAAGTTGGATAATTCGAAAAGAATTTTCAGAATTTTCGAAAATTTATTACTTCGTCAGTATTTCATGTAGAGCTTTGAATAAAAGCTTAATAGTTAGTGTGCATAAAACCTTTTCTTAATGTTTATTTTTATTCTATCTTGGTTTTTAAATTTGAAACTAAAAACAAACGCGAGTTGTATCATTTGACATGAATATTACTTTTATGTATAGTGATGAAAATCTATTTGTATCAGTTTACACGTGGGTACTAGGTGGATGTTAATACTACAAGTCACTAATAAAAATGAGATTTTGAACAATTGAAAGAAACGATCAAAATTATGTAAAACAAATTTTGTAAGAAATTATGACATACAAGAATGTTTACATTATTTTTTTTAAAATAAAGATTTTTATTAAGATATATTGTTCTACACCAAAATGTTTATGTATTTTCGTGTGTAAAATGTGCAGATTGGCAATAACAATCTGAAACATTTTAATTATCAATTAAAAATGAACTTTCCCACTGCTTGTAAATAAAGTGAGTCAAGCCTACGAAATAAAAAGAGCTCTCAATGGTTAAGAATTTAATAAGGTGTTTTGTGACGGTACTTAACTTTTATTATAATGATGATACCTACTATCATAACCTGTCGTAATATATCATGGATCAGAAGGTTGGGCTGCAAAGAAGACGGATGAGAGACGATTACATGTTGCGGAGATGAGAATGTTGAGGTGGATGTGTGGAGTGACGCGCATGGATAGAATAAGAAATTAGTATATTAGAGGAAGCTTGAAAGTAGCAACAATAACCGAAAAATTGAAAGGGAACAGAATGGCGTGGTATGGGCATGTCACGAGGCGAAAGGATACGCATGTGAAGAGAAGAGTGATGGACGTAGACGGAGGGAACAAGGACGACTAAAGAAAAGATGGATGGATTGTATGACAGAAGATATGGAAAACAAGGGAGTTGAATTAATGTCGAGGTGGCGTCTGATAAGGCAGAGTGGAAGAAAAGGATATGTTTCGCCGACCACAAACAAAATAGGAATAATGAGCAGGAGAAATAAAGTAGACCTACTATCAAATTAATCTTATTAGAGTAGTAGCATATGGCACAAAAAATCAGTCTTAATAGTTATTACTCATTTATATGTAACAAACTAAATAATTTACTTCAGTCTTTATAATCTGTATCTAAAGGAATCAACAATCCTTAAATAGTGAACAAGGCTTTACTGAGTACTTACTTATAGTAGTATTGTCAATGAGATCAATATTTAAAGTTATTTTAATAATGTAAACGCAATTAAAAGCTATTATAGAATAATTACCACTTATTACGTTAACTTATTGAAGAATAACATACATATCACATAATTTAAATGTGTCTAAATAAAATAAATATTCTTAAAAGTACAAGTTTTGTTTTAAATAGAAATATTTTCACAATTCAATGTAAAATACACACAATCAAAAAAGTTAAGCTTATAAACTAAATTGAGAACATTTTTAAGACAAACAACATATTTAAGGCAGTAATAAGTAAAATTCGTTAACATTTTAAGGGCTGGTTTTCAATTGCCAGTTAACTTTTATCCGACGAATGTCATTTTGACAGTTTTTCTATACAAAAACTGAAAAAAAGTATATAAGTCGAGTTATACTACTTTTCACGGACGGTACAGAATTAATTTAAGATTATTAATTAATTTAAAAGATAAAAGATGAACAACGAGTCACTCGTTCACAGATTAAATAGATGATACTTGTTTTTTTCTTTTTGTTTCTTCAGAATGATGCTTAGAAGTTTCAACTATAGTAATAAATACTTGCCTTTTAGTTCCATTTTATACAATAGACATTTTTCTAATTTGTTCGGTTGGTCATAAATAAAAGAAAGTGTTAACTTATTGGAAGGAAAGAAAAATCTTTGCTTAATTTAAAATTTAAAAAGCGTACAAGTTTGATTAGTTTCATGGCTCCGAATTTGTTCCTTTTTAAAATTTGTTTTAAAATTTTTAAAATCTGTTCCTTTTTACTAGGTGGTAGAGTTCTGCATTGTCTCGCCCGGGTCTGGTACCACCGCCTTACCTTTTCCTGCCGCCATAGCGTCACTGCTTGTCATTGTCATGTTCCGGTTTGGAGGGTAAGGTAGCCGGTAAGCTTATGCATGTGGCATTAGACCTTGCCACAAGATAGCAACGCACCATTAACATATTTGGTGTCTATAGGCGATGGTTGACTCTTTCCATCAGGAGACCCATCTGCTTGTTTGCTATCTTATGATATTAAAAAAAATTACTTGCTATTAAAATGTGACCGTTGAATTCTACTAAGAGCTTATGGTACATTAAATTAATTTAATAATTTCAGCTGACGCTATATTCTTGTAGCACTTAGAGACCGATCTTACCAATCTCCTTTAGTAAAACCTCAAAAGAAAATCGCCAAATGAATATTTTTAAAACGACTTCTTGATTGATGTAACGGCGCACTTTTTCTTAAAAAAACTGTTTTCAAATGCTGTAATTCGCATTAAAATCGGTTTATTTGTTAGGGATTTAGTTTGATGAAAATTTTTGAAAAAAAAGTGGTTCTTCGCCATAATTTCGAGATTTTTTAACCTACTACAATGTTATATAACATAAAAAAATTACTTTAAATGCCGTTTAATACATCTTAATTAAATAAATTGTTAAAAATTAAAGCTTTTAAAATATAAAATAGGTGGTTTTCAACAAACTTACTTCTAATTTTTAAAATATCGTTTAGACTAATATGATTTCCAAATCTAACTAGCTCTCCTTAAAAACTGCGTCGCATTCCTTAAATGGGATCAAAATCGGTTGATCCGTTCGGAAGTTATCGTTGACAAAAAAAATAAATAAAGTGGGCTTTCGACATTACTTCGAGATTTTTCAACCAATCAATTTTGAAACCACGACGACATTCTTAGAGCTCCGACATTACTTCGAGATTTTTCAACCAATCAATTTTGAAACCACGACGACATTCTTAGAGCTCAAAATTTGCATCGAACGTCTTTCGAAAAATTGAAATCGTTCAAGTGCGAAACTTACAGCTTTTAAACATTAAAATAGTATCGTTTTCAACAAACTTCAGATTTTTGATCTCGTGGAGCTCAAATGTCTATGCTTAAGAATATTTTTAGCTGTTTGGTGGAGCTTAAAATATCTCAACTTAGTTGAAGTTGTAAGAATGACCTGCAAGGTCAACCGGGTTACATTTTTTTGTTGCACTGGCACACAAATGAACGAATCACCAGAATTGTAGTACCACGCCGAATTAGTTTAGTTTTAACTTGAACCTGTTTCTCGGTAAATTAGAACTAGTTGACAGTGTATAAAATACATATATTTTTTACGTTATCTATATTTTATGGTTTTCAACTTTCAAACAGTGGAAAGGACGCCCTATATTTCACGTTGGTATGCGAAATTAAAAAACTTTTGTATTGAGTCAGGAGACCAAAGTTACCGAGCGACTAAAGTTATTTTTATAACATAATATTCTAGTGCGAAAGACCAAAAAATTGGTTTGTCACTAAGGTTAAACTTAATTTGCAAAATTTATTACAATTAAGATTATTTGTTTGCACCAATCTGACTTATTAAAATTGTAGACTCTAATAGATCCTTAGTATAATAAAATCTCCGAATGCGATTTAATAAAATTGAAAATTTATCGATGGTTGACTGTCTTGCCGATTCAGTAGTGTTTATTCTGTTAGGCTTGCATAATTGCACAGAGAATTTTATTCTACTAAATCTTGTGTTTAATAGTGGTGTGTCAGCACAGCTCCGCACCTCGAAAACCTAAATCTGTTGCTCCCAAGTATTGCGAAAACAAGCGGGAGTCTTAAATTTGACAAATACAAAAGTGGGAAACATCACGCATATATCGAAAGCCGATCAATTTTATTATTTCGCGTTCATAAATTAAAGTTTTTTTAAAAAAGGGGAGAGAGTCTATCCAAATTTGACGTAGCGGAGATGGATTGAATAATAAATAATTATTGTAACTACTTATATTTATGTGGACAGAAACATGGTGGGTAAAATAAGCTAAGTTTAAAGTTTCAAGGTTTGGTTAATTATGGAGGTTGTAAATGGCCCGTTTCGAAACGCTGAGTGAGTTCGTTGTTAATGACTCGTAAGGAAGGGTAAAAATATTGAAAGTTTCTTCAAGCAAACACTTTAGTTTCATTATAGAATCAATATAATATGGCGAGCACTAACGACTTGATTAGTATATATATATAGTAAATAAACTATAATAAATAACTATCACGAATTTGAAAATGCAATTGCTTGTTCGGATATAAATGATAAGGCCCTGAATTTAAACTTCGGGTCAACTAACTTTTTTTTATATCGTTAGATAGCAAACAAGCAGAATGGCTTTCCTAATGGAAAAAGAAACCTATAGACATCAAAGATGTTAATGGTGCGTTGCTATTCGTGTGGCAAGATGTCACGTGCATAAACTAGAACGCGATAATGGCAAGAATTAACGCTATTACGACAGAAATAGTTGAGGTGATGATATATGGTACCACCATCGTACACCCAGGCGTGACATTGCAGAACTCTACCACCTGGTAGTCACGATGACAGTGAAATGTATGTAAATGTAAATAATCGGTCGCCTATTACGACCTGCCTGGCAAAACGGCATTGATATATTCTACAAAGGGGTCCCGGAACAAAACGAGGTACTAAAACTACATTTTAGGCTCTTATCTCATACTTATATCAATGAGTGAAGCTGAGTATCTAATGTGCGTCTCTTTGTTTCTAATAAAATCTTAGCATCACTGCATAATTCTGGGGTTTAGCCGAAGCTTTCACTGCAAAATTCTGAGGTTACACCGATGCTTTTGTACTGAAGTGAAAGTTAAGTATCTCAGAGAGAGCAAGAAAGAAAAACTATAGTAGTCGAGACGTCATCACTACTGAACATATAATATGTAACACTCTCAGATTGCCTTTGTATTACCGAAGTTTAGCGTGCTTTCAATCGGAGGTTCACAGGGTCGGACATTATGAATGTAGAGGGAGCAAGTCTGTTTAGATCATAATGTTTGACACCAGGTTTTGTCTGCTAACCCGTTACTAATACGGCTTGAAGATCTCCATGTATTTATATGACTCTTTATACATGATACAGACAATGACACGAAGTGCAAATAACGCTTACTAGTAATTGCATTGTTTTAAAACCTTGTTACTAACCCCATTTACCCATTAGCTGTAAATTACAAGACAAAAGCACTACTCTGGTTTTTATTATTATACACTTTCCACAACAAAGCTCAAGACCATAACAAAGTCAAGTCATATTCAATATGATTGTTAATGTAGGAAGAGGTCAGTGTTTTTACTATAGCAAGTAGGTATTATCAATCATCGTACGTCGTGTGACATAAGTGGACCCTCCCCTTAAGAAATCCTAGTTCCATTACTCACGAAACCACGCCCAGGGGTTAATTTTCTCTCCTACTCACTGCAACTATAGCAATTCATACCTACAATGGTAATATACACATTTCCACATAATGGACACCATTTAGACACATTAGATAATAGCGTTATTCAGAGTGAGTGCTAAAGCGACTAGGAGGAATATTTTCGATAGATAATATTGTTATCTTCATTAAATGGGATGAAATGAGCCACTTGAATTACTAAAATTTATGTCGCCTCAATAATTTAGCATTTTTTTTTTCATCGATGTATACGCATGAGGTCGTGATTTCGAATCCTGAGTCCGTTCACTTTGTTCTGCATAATATGAGATTTTCTAGAAAAATTGACTTGGAACGACATCTTATTGATCGTCAAGGCAATAAAATCTAGGCTACCACCGATTTGGGCAATTTAACAAGGTAATAAGGTACCGGTACTCATTATAGGTCATCTATATTTTTTATTCATACGAAGGTATTGTATTTTTAAAAATTTGCCTCGTAAAGCACGATCTACAGAAAAAACATGCCATTTTTACTTTCTAGTCATGATGACAGTTCCCTTTTTGTAGGTAATGTAAAATTTTCGTTTTATGATTTTTTCTTATTTTCACGCCACGCAATGTAAAGCAATGACTTCGACTCTTAGCGGCCGCTGAATCACAGGATACTTTTTTTTTATATCACAAGATAGCAAACAAGCAGATGGGTCTCCTGATGGAAAGAGTCAACCATCGCCTATAGACACCAAAGATGTTAATTGTGCGTTGCTATCTTGTGGCGAGGTCTAACGCCACATGCATAAGTTTACCGGCTACCTTACCCTCCAAACCGGAACACAACAGCGACAAGCACTGATGCTATTGCGGCAGGAATAGGCTAGGCGGTGGTACCAGACCCGGGCGAGACAATGCAGAACTCTACCACCTAGTAGCCACGATGGTTGTGACACGATAGCCAATCGGTCGCCTTTTACGACTTGCCTGGCAGAACGGCAGTTAAAAAAATATGCTTAGTATAAGTTACTGAAAAATATGCTTTTTAAGCTATTGCATAGCATTTATCGCGGGCCTTGAGCGTGGAGACCGAATCCAGAAATTCCGTAACGAAAAAAACCTAACACGCTCTACTCCGACCGGCACAGCGGTGATACTTTTTAGTTTTTCCATCTATCGATAAATACCAGAACTTTTAATGACTTTTTGAAATAACACGCTTGTCTCTTTAGTTCAGCAACCCGCCTATAGGTGGCATTGGTTGTATTGGAAAAACAACCATAATCAGCTGTTTGTGAGAAAGTATATAGGTGTATAGGTATTTATCATCTACGTACAACAGCGAATATCTGTACTCGTATAATTTGTGTACAAAGTGTTTTAAATATGAATAAACAAAGAAAAAAAAAATAGTGCATAAATAAAATAAATATATAATTGTAATTGCATAAGTTGATAAAAAATGCTATGCAATAGCTTTACTGCGGCAGTCTCCGAGTGCCACACGTCTTTTTTATTTTGCGGCTGTGCTCCTGAACCAGCCTAAACGGCTTTATCGCGGCTTGTGGTGCGTAATACATTTCTTATTTTGGGTATTTCCTTATATTTTACTATTTAAAAAAAAGCGCTATAGAATATCACACAAAATCAAAAATTTGCCACACAAATTTCCAACGGTTTCCATCTCAGAACCATGGTGCAATGTATGGTATGGTCCTAGACTTTTCCGACTATTTTTTTCGATAACATCAGTGTGGATGTATGTGTGCGCGCGTGTGTATGTGTGTGTGTGTGTGTGTGTGCGCGTGTGTTTTGAACGTAGTTGGTGGAGTTTGATTTCGCCAAACTTAGACTTCTTCTTGAAAAATTAAACCAATCTGACCCAGAAGATTTTGAGAAAATTTGAAAAAACCTCAAAATGTTTTCGGAAAAACAATGTTTTTTATGATAACTTTCAAATTAATGTACCGATTGATTACACAATCTAATTAGCTTTATTCCTCAAAAAATTATGTTCAATGATGCAAATTGCGTCGAAATCGATTTAACCGTTCGGTAATTATCATCGACTCGGAAAACTTTTGACATAACTTGAAGATTATTCAACCAATAAATTTTTCATTTTTAGAATAATTTAAAACTTGAATTGATTAACTACGTCTAGTACCATTTCAAAAATTAAAATCGAATCAAGGTTTTCATTACCTACCCACCAAACAACACAATTTTTATATATAATGAATAGCTGTACGCTATTCATTATATATCAAAATTATGTTGCTTACAACAAACTAACTTCATATTTTTAAAATAATTTTTAGACTAATATATACCGATTGATTTAAAAATGTTATCAGCTTTTACCATTAAAAATATGTGTAAACGGTTGACCCTACGGGCCATCCCTGAAACTTCCCACTAAAGGTATATAAATCTGGAAGTTATATTAAAAAAATTATAGTTTATTTACATTATAGTTATAAAACAAAATTTCTCAAAATCTGGAACATTTGGTCCAGATTCAAATTTTCATTCGGCGGCGGAATCCAATAGAAAGCCATTAACCGCGTTTCGATCGGTCCAGCCGTTCGAAAGTTATGAGATGTTTACATACACACTTACACACTCACACACACATACACACACACACACATACACACACACACACATACATACAGACATACTGACCTCATCGTGAACATAGTCGGAAAAGATTCCTAGGACCTCAAAACGTGGACATCTGGTGAAAACTCAGTTTTCGAAAATCAGGGTTAAAAAAATTCTTAACCTCCTTATCTACATACGTAGTGAGAAGTTAAAAAACTCCGTATTTGACGCAGATCTTAAATAAGATCAAAATCGGTCTATTTATTTGGGATTTATCAATGATGAGAATATTTACTAAAATGTGTTTTGACTTTAATTCAACATTTTTCAACCTATCGATTATGTACTCGTAGCTTAAAAAACATATTTTTAGATCAAAAAACTAATTCCAAAGATCAAAATCATTCATCGTTTCCAAAATACAAAGTTTTCCATAAATCAATATACTTACTGACATTTTTATCAAACAAGATGTTTGAACTGACAAAATCTATGTTTATAGCTTTTACGCCTTTCACCTTAAAATACCTCAATTTAGCGGGAAGTTTCAGGGATGGCCACAGGGTCAACCGGTTTACAGATTTTTTTATTTTTGAACAGAGGCAAAACTGAGATGAAAATATAAATAAATAAACTAGTTCGCTTGCGAGAGAATTACTCTCTACTTTCACCAACCAATACAATATCAAGAATTAAAATTAAAAACTTGGTATATTGTTCTTAATAATAATAAGAAGAAATATAACTTCATTTCACATTTATTGTTTTGTCAGTTAGGGATTTTTTAATTTTCTACGAATAATTAAATTAATAATATTAATTTAATTATTCGTATATTAATTTAATATATAGGTGCAATTGTTGCCATTTAATAGAAAATTTTGTAAAGCGGTAAACACAAATATAATTTTAATTGTCAATAAAATTCTAATTCAATATTTTAAAATTCTTTCGCTGTAACTTACACATTATAATTAAGTCGTAAACGCTGCTGATCCAAAATCTTCAGGATGATTAAAACACAAAACCCGTTAGTATCACTTAATACAATATTATATAGTTATTATAGAAATATAATTAAACAAATATTTCACTTCTATTTTTCTGTATCATAAGAAAATTAACAAGCAGATGGTCTTCCTGATGGAAGGAGAGAACCATAGCCTATAAACACCAAAGATGTTATTGTTACGTTGCTATCAGTGTCTCAGGATAGTAATGCCACATGCACATGTTTCGCGGCTATCTTACCTTCCAAACCGAAAGACAAACCGTAACGAGCAATGACGCTAATGCGGCAAGAATAGGTAAGGCTAACAATATGGCTTAGAATTTTAACACCTAGAACGTCAATAGTCGCACTAATTATATTGTTTACCTATTTCAAGTTACAGGTTTAGATAGTATATATCATTAGATAGCAAACAAGCAGATGGCTCCTCTCAGGGAAAGAGGAAATAACGCCTAAAGTTTTTAGGGAAATTACCATGGATTTGCAAAATTATTTTTTTTCTTGTATGCGTAAGAAATTGAAATTAACGCATGAATAGATATTACTTAGCCTTCATTTTTTACTTTAAACGATATAATATAAATCTAACCGTCTTAGACCCGAGTTTACTCACGGATAGTTAAATTTTAATCGGATGGTTAAGTTGTACAACGCCGTTTAAAAATAAATCAATTTACTTTATTTCACCATAGACGAAACTTTATCTGTCTGTCGACTGTTTAACTAGAACGGTATTTTTCTAGTTAGTGAACTGGAACCAAAGCCTTTAGCGTTTAGTCTTTAATGATTCGGTTCCTTTTAAAAGCATGCAAGCAAGCATGTACCAGGGATTGCCAGGGATAATAGCGTGAGATAAATTAACAAAAGTAATAATCTTTAATATTAACAAAACAGCATTACCGATAAAATATAGTCAGTCATGCAATCAAAAATATTTCTGTTCTGAATAGCAAATATGGGAGAAAACCTGGACATAAGAATCTAATAAATTGGCTCTTAAGGCTTCGTTACGTATATACACTCAAGGTACCGATGTGATAACCACCAAATAACACGATATAAAGGATACAATTAATAAAATAACACGTTAAACGATTTTAGCTAATAAATCATTGTCAACTGCCAATGACAATGAAAGGAGTAAGATTAGCAGCAAGTTACAAAGATGTTTTAACATATAATATATTGTTTTTCCTGGTTGTGTGGTTCCTTTTTTTATCTACAGTTCGTCTGTAGATTTAGGTTATTTATTTCAATTAGGCATATTATCTGCTCGTTTTCTATTCTGTGCTACAAAAAAAAGGCTTATCCATTTATTATTTTTATCCAGAATAAAAAGTTAACATTAGTTAAAAAGCAAAACTTACGTTCTAAATAGTATCAAGAATATGTATAACAAATTCCATTATAAATTTTCAGTCTTAAGAAAGGCACATTTTAATCTTTCATGCTGATTTCTATAACTGATACTACTTAAAACAAGATGGATGCTTATAATTATTTTATTATTGAAGTTTTTAATTAGAAACTCAGCATTGAACAGCTGTCTGCTGTCGAAGTACGAGCGTATCGATCGACTCATCGTGTGATTGTTCTGTTTTAATTAAACTTACAGCCTGTCTGTCAGTGAACAGAATGTTTTTTATTTCGGCGAATCCAGATATTCCCGTGATTAAACGTTTTAACAATATCGCATAAACCTTATTTCTAAAAATAGGAAAATCAGATGTCGAAACATAATAGATTTACGAGCACAGATCAAATATTAAGAACTTTCAAGTTCAGTACGATGTATTTTTACAGCGCCTAATGTAAATGGCTCGGAGCGTTAAAGCCCCTATAAATGTCTATGTAAAGTTGACGCTTTATGAAAATTTCACCTTTCGCCCTTCTATTTACTGGCCGTCACGACTTCGTCTTAGATGCTTTCAAATTACCAGTTTTCATTTAGTGAATGGCCTTCGTAATGACAAGTAAAATTCTTTGCCAACGATATTACGCGATAAACGAAATGATTTATCAAAGCAATAGCGTCCTTAACACAGAACCCTTGTTGTGTAGTCTTATCGTAAAATGTTTATGATAAAACAGCGCTTTTGTTATTTCTCGTGCTTATTCCAGTGATAATACATTTTAAAATAAAATTAGCCATAAACTTATAACTTTCAGTATTATAGAAATAATACAATAAATACAATGACTTTTATGTATTAATTTTTTTTATAGTATAAGATAGCAGGAAGCAGACCCATAACAAGCAGATAAGTCTCCTGTTGGAGAGTCAATCATCGCCTATAGACACCAAAGATGTTAATGATGCGTTGCTATCTTGTAGCAAGGTCTTATGCCACATGCATAAGTTTACCGGCTACCTTACCCTCCAAACCGGAACACGACAGTGACAAGCACTGACGTTATTGCGGCAGGAATAGGTAAGGCGGTGGTACCAGACCCGGGCGAGACAATGCAGAACTTTACCACCTAGTAGCCACGATGTTAGTGACTCGTATAGCCAATCGGTCGCCTTTTACGACCTACCTGGCAGAACGGCAGTTGGCCTATTCTTCAAAGGAGCCCGGGACCAACACGGGGAGAATACATTTGTTGTAACAGAACTGTCACGTTAATCTAGATATTATAGACTGTTTAGGGGAGATTATGAAGTACCGGATTTGATTTCCTGGTCGAGCAACGAAAATGTTATTAAGTAAAGTTCTCAAATGCTGCAATTTGATGAAACATGGTGAACCATTCTGTCTTAATCCCTCTGCTTGTCATTACACTTTTTAGGAGAATAAGAGAATTTAAAATTAATCTTCTCATTTAAATAAGCCGTGTGGTCCGGTTCCCTTTGTAAAATAGACCATCTGTCATTCTTCCAGGCAATTCGTAAGAGGCGAACAATTGGTTATGCGAGTCACGACCATCGTCGCTACTATGCGGTAGAGTTCTGCATTGACGGCTCTGGTCTGGTACCACCGCCTTACCTGTTCCCGCCGCAATAGCGTCAGTGCTTAGAACTGTCGGATTCCGGCTTGCAGGATAAGGTAGCCGGTAAACTTATGCATTAACACCTTTGTTGTCTATAAGCCATGGTTGTCTCTTTCCATTAGAAGAGCCGTCTATCTATTTGTTTGCTGACATATGGTATAAAAAAATTAGATGATCACGCCGCTCCTTCCCTTTTCGTCGTAGTCGTTGGAAACAAATGGTCTTCTTGATTTGCCGATTTCTACAAATACTATTAGGACTAGCATGGTCAGTGGTGATCATCATCGCTAAAATATAAAACAAAAAACAATAAATGCAAGGAGATGTTTAAACACCATCGGTAGACTCTTGGTTGCTACTGAGAATTTTCTGAATAGGAAATACATTTTTGTGTGGCATATAATTTTGTATAAGTTATCCGACACTCAAAAAAAAGAAATTTTCTGATTATCGGCTAACCTGCGACCTTTTACTGAAACTACCACTAGTCTAGTGACTAGACTGATAAGGAAGTGTCCCTTCTCATCTGTTCAAAAATTTAGAACTTTATTATTAAGTTAAGGTAAAATGAGTTTTACTGGGATAGAGATTTTTGCAATATCTCGTCTAGATTTGTTAACATCTGTTTACCTTTTCCTACCGCAATAGCGTCAGTGCTTGTCACTGTCGTATTCCGGTTTGGTAAGTAAAGTCATGCATATGGCATCATATTTTTACTTGAATGCTAACACATCATTGTCAATATTTTGACCTCAATACCGAATGTCTCAATACTAGCTTGTGTTTAACTAGCTTGTGTTGCTTGTGTCCCTTAATATAATAAAAAAGAAAAAAATTTCATAGTGAGTAAGGTAATTGTACGTGAAAAAAGAAAGAAACTATTTTATAATTGTTAGAAGTAAAAGTTTGAATCAAATACTTAGCCGTATCTTGCAGCGTTCCACTTAGTTAAATGCTAAGTGTTCCGGAAGATAAAAATTATTACCTCCCTATTTCGTGTTACAAAATGTTACTTAACCATAATGTTAATGAGAAGTATGCAAATGAATGCAATTACAATTCATTTAATAAATAAAAACTCCAAATTTTACCCTAAGTATTACACAATACACATTGTTCACACGATATTCTTTTATATCATAGATGACCGAATAGTTATTTTGCCGAATACCGAATATCCGGCTAGGACTTTGGCCGAATGCCGAATATTCGGCGGCGTACTTGTTTCATTAGCGAGTTGATCGTGTTACGACACATTATTTGTTCATGAATTTTATTTATTTCATTTATTTTATAACAATAATGTATGTACAGTTTCTCATAATTTATACATTTGAGTATTAAACCAACTTAATTCTCAAAGATAATTTATACGTGCCAAACTGTAGGCCAATTTGTCGGCATCATCTAATAAAATACTCGTAAATCTGCTCAGTACCCACATTCTTGTGTTAAACTTATATACAATGTTACCTACCTTTATAATATTCAAATGTTATATTTTTATTCGCTATACCATGCTCGCCTCGCTAGGCGTAAATTTTTTGACGATATGATATGTTACGCACTTTTTTATACATCATAAGATGGCAAACAAGCAGATGGGTCTCCTGATGGAAAGAGTCAACCATCGCCTACAGACACCAAAGATATTAACGGTGCGTTGCTATCTTGTCTAATGCCACATACATAAGTTAACCGGCTACATTACCCTCCAAACCGGAACACGACAGTGACAAGTACTGACGCTATTGCAGCAGAAATAGATAAGGCGGTGGTACCAGACCCGGGTGAGACAACGCAGAACTCTACCACCTAGTAGCAACGATGGTAGTGATTCGTATAGCCAATCAGTCTCCTTTTACTATCTGCCTGGAAGAACTGCAGTTGGCCTATTCTTCAAAGGAACCCGGGACCAACGCGGGAAAGTATTCCCTAGAAACACACAAAGTGAAAATAGCCATGTTTGATTGAAAATTAAATACAGTTTTGAACATTTTTATCTATGGAAAAAGCAAAAGATGCGATTCCTCCACAAGAAAGATAATTTTAAAATTTTGCAGCAATAGTTTGTCATATAAAACATAGCAAACTACTACGACGCTCGAAAGATATGGTAACAAATAATACTAATTATTTCAAGAAGTACTTTAAAAATCAAGATCTAAAAAAATTATGAATCAAGATCTAAAAAAAATATGAATCAAACTGTACACTGAGTTAGCTATAGATAAAAATCGGCCAATTGCCGGCCCGTGTCGTACCACTAATGAATTTGTGACGTGGCACAACACCACGTGCTACGCACATCACTATCGCCGCACAACCAGGCATGTGACTTATCTAAGATACAAGTATTTGAAATACAGATACAAGATACAAAATACGTATTTTGATTTTCATCTTGTATCTAAAACACTTTTTTATAAAAGGATTTTGTATCTTATATTTAAATACTTTTATTTAGTATTTTAGTATTTAATAAATACTTTTTCTGATAAAAAATATATTATTTGGTGTCATTTATAAAGTAAATGCGTAGAACTGAACGTGCCGTTATTAATGTGAGAAAAAATTGGTAGATGGCGATTCTTTTCTCTCAGGCGACTCATAGACCTACAATAACATTGCACAATATTGTTATTGTGCAATAATATTGAGTACCCCCTTTGATTCCAAACGATCAATAAAATTGACAAACCAGTCTGATCAATATTTTCGTGCGAACAACATGTCTGACTACGAAGTTTTGGCGGCAACCATGCTGCTGATTTTGTTAAATAAACGTCTATACAATTCTATACACTCAAAAAAACTCCCATTCTATCTTTTATAGCTTGCCCGCCATTTTACTTAAATTTACGACACGACCATACATTAAACACCGTTACTGACCGAACGTGACCGCTTCAAACTCTGTAGTGAAAAATATTGAGCAATATTAAGCCTAGACAGTGCAAGAAAAAAACATTGCACAGTAAAAATTTAACCTGCTTAAACTTTCGTTCAATCACTGTGCAATCTTCAATATTAACCCTAAACGGTCATTAAATTGCACAATACGTAATATTGCGCAATATTATTGTAGGTCTATGGGGCACCTGACATCGGCTATTAAGCTATTATGATTGATTTATAGTCTGTACTCTGTTTGCCGAGCTCTGCCCCTACGGAGCGACTTTTTTTTGAGGTTATGATCATGAGGCCACATCGAAGGAAAATGACGGATAAGATGTTCGAAGAGCTGGTTTTAGTCTAGCTTAAAATAATTATAACGATTGGTCGGCTGATCTATGTATAATGAGAGCTATAATAAAAAAACCTTAAATTCAAATGTTGTTTACAAAAGTATTTGTATTTTATAAATCATTTATAAAATACCTATTTGTATCTAGTATTTCAAATACCTTTCTCGAAAGTATTTTGTATTTGGTATCTGAAATACTTAATTTAAAAGTATTTTGTACACCAAATACTTTTTACATGGTATTTTTTACATCACTGCGCACAACCTGTCCAGGCGTACGCAGGTTGAATACGGCGGGCAACACGGAACTTACCCGGAGCCCCCAGTAGCGATGGGAATTTAGAAACGCCATAACGTCCATAGTATCGATAGTATTGAACGCTGCAACTTGCAAGTAAATAGACTATCGATTGTGTCGATAGTTTCAATCATTGGAGATAAACAAAGTATCTCCAATGATTGATACCATATAGATTACGAACAAACAGAGAAATTGATGGTTCCACCCTTATAGTCACATAACTGCACGTAAATGACCACACGCTCACAAGTATACACATGAATACACACATGTACCCACTCACATACACACATGTACGCCATGTACATACACGCGTACACACATATAAACTCAGGCTTTTTAACATAATTTGTATATTCTTCTTAGCACATGTTGTCTATAGCACCAATTTTTCAATTTTATATTAATTTTATATATTTTTAGCACATGTTGTCTATAGTACCAACTTTTCAATTTTATATTATTTTTTGTAGTTAAGGATAGCTATAGACATGTGAATGTCCATATATGTACCGATTTTCGTTAGGGCTGGCCTGGTGACCTATAATTCAGGTACATTGTACTTAAGTTAGGCACCAGTCTTACACTAAAAATAATTTCTGTATGTTTATGCGACTAGGTCTTAGTTTTCTTTTTTGTGAAGAGAAAATAAAATTTATTATTATTATTATCGATTTTATCCATAGTACTGTTAGACAATATTGCATTGACTATCGATATATTCGATACTATCGATAGTTTGTACAATTTATAGCATCGTTCAGTATTAGAATAAAGTTGACTATCGATGGTTTTGATAGTTTCGATACTATCGATTATAATTGAAGGGTACAGGGGAAAAACATACTATGTCACATTTTTATGTTTTTTGAACTGGGAATGCCATTGTGAATTATAAATTTGGTAGAACAAAACGACAATACACACTTTGCAGTAACATGCATAGTCACGGAGTAACATTTATAGTAAAATATTGATACAGTGCAATAATAAGCAATGTCCAACTCGTACAGGAGAAAAATAAGCATTGTCCAACTCGTACAGGAGAAAAATAGGCATTGTCCATCGTTGTTAGTTCGACGTTTGTTTAATGACGTCTTGTTTTTTGAGGTTGTTTTGTTCGTTCTGTTGTGTTGTGTGGCTTGTGTTTAATATATTTTTATTGAATATGTCATCAGAAGAAAAAAAAGAGGTTAACCTGAAGCAACCTACCAAAAAACGTAAACTTTACGGTCGATTGTCGGATGTTAATAAGAAAATTATACTTCAAAGTCATGAAACTGGACCAAGTTTTAATTGCAAGAGATACAAGTGTTTAGAAGCTGTGAATGAGGCACAGAGGGCTATAATTTTGAAGGATTTCAAGCTTTTGCTATCTAGGGATAAAAAAAAACCTTTATTTAAGTGGTCTAATAAGTGTTTTGGAAATTCAAAGAAGATGACCTAGAAAAGAAGAACCTGAAGCTAAGTTACATAAGGCAAATTACGCTTAAAGAGTGAGAGTTGTAGACGAAACCCAGCAGCTTGATGTGCCAATGTGTGCCTCAGCATTACAATTCCTCTTGGATGTCGTCTATTCTCATGGAACCTAAAAAAAAGTTGAAATCCCGTAATGACTCTCACAGTGCTGGTGAGTTTTTTCTGCCAGATCAATTTTATGAAGACAGTCTTCCAGTTTCAAAGGCAAAATTTATGGTTATCCAGGCCCTGTCAAAACTTTGTGGACCAAAACTAAGCAATACGTCTCACAGATAAAATATAATGATAATAACTTAAACAATAAATATTTCATGGACATTACATATTATTTGCCTGTATTTTGACTTTGATCTGTTTTCCTGTGTTAACTCAATAAACATAAGAACGAAAACGTTTTCTTTTACTACATAACAGAAACAAATATATTTTCTTTATAAATAAATATATCTTCATTCTATTTGAAACTTAATTGTACCTTTTTTAAAAGGACCAAAAGATTAATTTAGCAATTTCTCAGTTCATTGTCTTTGTGACATTGCTTGTTTTTCCCTGTGCCCTTCAATTGTGATTAATGCAATATTAAATAGCAATACTATCGATAGTATCGATACTTTTGATAGTTAAATTTTTTAATCATGAATGATTGTATTGCTGTTTATTGATAGTATTGTACTTACTGAGGTAATGAAACCCTATCGATAATGGACCATCAAGCGGCAACACTATTAATCAAAGATTTCGAGTTTCAACACTCATTCCAAAAATTTGTCTTATTATAGTATGTATTTCTCAAATTTCTTGTGAAATTCAACGTCTATACTATACCCCGATTCTTATTTAAAGCATGTACTACACATTCTCATCCAAAATATAGTAGTGTTGAAGTACAAAACTACTCCCCTCCAAGCAAAGCAAAAACCAAAATAAACACCGCACTTATGTTTCGAAGATGGATGCTGTTCATATAGGGTTATCAATAAGAACACGTTCCAGAATATGTTTACAAAAAAAGCAACGAGAAAATATTATTTTTATTTTTTAGCTTCTTGTCACAGAAGGCTTACTTGTGCAAATATCCGTGATCCACGGCTCAGTGGTAACAGTCGGGCAGATAAGGCACATTTTGTTCACGCTAAATATAGCGGTTGCGTTTTTAACAATATACCTGTAACATGTACCATTCTCGATAACGCCCTAAATTGTAACAAATTTAGCTTAAAAATACAAAAAAATTGTACTGAATAAATAATACGAATAGATATAACCCAAAACTATTTGCTTGTTATATGAGTGCTAGTCAACGATACTAATCCAGGAATTTATGGAATAATACATGAAAGAAAAACTTTGTACCCCTTTCTAAGACAATTACGCGAACGGTGGGTGAAATGAAATGGCACAGCGGAGGTCTGCAGAAACTTAATATTTTTAAATAATATGCTTCAGAAATACATTAAACTTATAAACATCAACATTACATACATTCATGTGACATAAACGATAATATACACACAAATATACTTTTTACTTTACGAGTTAGGTCTCTTGTCAAACTTAGGAGATTTTATTGTTTAGTCTGTTTAGTTGTATTGTTTAGTAGTGGTCCAATTTCGACCACAGGGCGACTAGTTAAATTAATTTACGTATTATAGTAAATTAAATGAACTATAATTCCCTTTGGTTTTTGAAAGTTATATCTTCATATTACATATATTAATTATTTTTTTATATCATAAGATAGCAAACAATCAGATGGGTCTACTGATGAAAAGAGTCAACCAACGCCTATAGACACCAAAGATGTTAATGGTGCGTTGCAATCTTGTGGCGAGGCCTAATGCCACATGCATAAGTTTATAAGCTATTAAGAACAAATTTTCAGCATCTTTTGTTATATCAAATCATGTCTACGCTAGGATGTATGTAATACACACGCAATATTTCAGTAGGAAATCTAGAGTTTTTAATCAGTTATGGTTCAACTTTTACCACTATTATAACTAAAAACTAAATCAAAATGTATTTGTAAATTAGTGTTTTTTATAGTAGTATTAGTACTTATTTTAAAGCTGATTCAAACTAAATTGAAACCGTTACTGCGATGAAAGTTCTTCAACAAACATAAATCCACATTGAACTAAATAAAGCTTAAACAATGAACGGCAATATTTAGAAGTCCACCACATTAATCTAGCAAACACAGCCTTTAAGCGCGTCCTCATCACTAAGTCTCGAGGGCACTACGTTAAATGTAGGCCATGAAGTTGCCAGCCACGGGAATATTACTTTGTCACTTGGCGACATCGGGCCTCTAAGTCCGAGTAATTGGAAATAGTTGAAACTCAGCTACAGCCCACAAAAACAAGTACATCCAGCAGTAGATTACCAGCGTACTAATAAATTTAGTTTAAGTAAACTTTATCAATTACAATTTTCAACTTTCTAATGTTAATAAATTTAGAAAAAAAATAGCAATTTTGATACTTTCAGTAAATCAGTAGATGACTCCTAAATAACATGAAAAAAGTAAACACATAAGGCGTATAATAAAGAGGTAGGTAGGAGGAGGTAGAGGTATAATAAAGAGGTAAAAAGGTATCGCTGGAAGTTTGTAGTGTAGTAGGTATATACCTACTGAACAATAAATAATTAGTTAACAGGTCTTGTCGAAAAACAGATGACATGAGAGAAAAGCGAAGAACTTGCAGTCTTCCCAAAGAATAAAAGCTATATGATAAGAATGGAGGACAATAAAAGAATAAACGGAATATAAGGAGTAACCCCATCAACTAACACATTAAAGCGAGGTATTTCGACGCGCGTCAAATCTATAGAAAATGGTTGGCGCGGTGTGTGCCGAAACCGCTGGGAAACATGTTAATTTCCGGATAAATAATAGGACATCAGCTGTAAACTAAAATTTAGCACATTTTTTTTTGTATTTACAACTAAATATCACCATATAAAAATCACGTGGAAGATTAGAAATATTATTAACAAATTATTTGTTTTAGAGATTTTTTTAGCCTGTTTTCGGAATTTTATATGATCGAGTAAAGTACATTCTATCATGTAATGAGTTAGCACATTCTTTAGATAAGGTATATCGAGTAATTTTTGTAAAATTGTTATTTAACAATCAATACAAAAAAACATGATTAAACAAACCAGTTTTTTCCCGTTTGTCGCGATGCCTCGCCTTAACTTATGCGATTTATAGGCACGCAGGTCACACGGGTGTGCTTATTCGCCATTGCAACAAGCTAAGCCAACAATAAACAAACTCACGTAGATCTTGGAAAAAGTCAAACAATATGAACTTTTAAACTACCTCGTTCTACTAACATTTAAAAAAATATATACGGGGCAAAAACGCCTACATATACATGTGGAACTTACTATCTGTCACGGCGTGGACAGTTCGCTCGTGACCACGGTCAATGTAACTTGGGCGAAACGACGAGCTTTACAAATAAGTTCTATATATGTACACGTTTTTGACCCGATTACATATTTTTTTAAAAAGTCATACAATACTTGAACAAATTAAATCAAACGAATACTTGTATAGCCCCCACGAGCACTTGTTATGTGCTCGTAGAGTAGCCCGGATTTCCAGCGTTTTAATTATTATAAATCCGTCTGATAAAGCGTCAAAATAAATTTATATGAAATCAGTTAAACCGACTACGAAAGCCATAAAAAGCAATTTCAACTGAAAAAGTTCAACTACAAATTTGATAGGACTTTTTTTATATCATAAGATAGCAAACAAGCCGATGGCTGTACTGGTGGAAAGAGAGACATTCGCTTGTAAACACCAAAAATGCTAATGGTGCGTTGCTGTCCATGTGGCGGGATAGCAATGCCACAGATATAACCGGCTACTTACTCTCCAAACCGGAACACGGCAAAGACAAGCATTGACGCTATTGCGACATAAATAGACAAGGCCGTGGTACCAAATAACCGGACGAGACGTTGCGGAACTCTAACACCTAGTAGTCGCGATAGTAGTGACATGTATAGCAAAACGGTCATCTTTTACGCCCTACCTGGCAGAACGCCAGTTGTTCTATTTTTCAAAGGAACTTGGACCAACACCTGGGAAAACTTACTAACTTCGTGATTAATTCCATACGTGAAGGAATCACTAATCTCCCGTCAGTATGAAAAGATGGAAATAAAATAGTTCATTACTTAAGAATAATTTAAGTTTACAAAGAGCTTCAGTTAAAATATCAAGTATGTGTATGTGTGTGTACGTGTGCGTATGTGTACCCGCGTGTGTAAAGCGCCTGAGTGCGTGTTTGTGTGTCATGATTCGATATAAAACACGTGTTATATTTATATAAATAAAAATGAATCACAAAAATGATTAAGCGCGTATAACTTAAAATGCCCAAAAACAGACAATTGTTTTTCTTGTTTTGTTAGTTATTGTCTGGACAAGGTGCGTATGAAAGAAAATGTTAAAAAATCATACAGGAAAGGTTTTAAATTCTAACACGTGCGAAGCCGAGGCGGGAAGCTAGTAATATAAAGAAATACTTGAATATATTAATAAATCTATACTAATATTATAAAATTGTAGAGTTTGTTTGTTTGTTTGTTTGGTTATACGCGGTAATCTCGAAAACCGCTGAACCGATTTGAATAATTCTTTTTGAGTTGGATAGCCTGTTTATCATTACATAGTATAAAACAAAGTCGCTTTCTCTGTCTGTCCCTGTCCTTATGTCCCTATGTATGCTTAAATCTTTAAAACTACGCAACGGATTTTGATGCGGTTTTTTTAATAGATATATTGATTCTTGAGGAAGGTTTAATTGTATAAACCTTTCCAACGGGAACAAAAGCTGCGCAGGTGAAACCGCGGGCAGGTCGCTAGTAAGTGTATTTATGAGGAAGGTTATAGGCTATTTAACATCTTGCTATGACCAGTAGGAGCGGAGTAAACAAAATCCGCGCGGACGAAGTCGCGGGCATCAGCTAGTAAATATATATTCACGGAACAAATTACACTTACTGATCTAACCCCAAAGTAAGCAAATTAGCTTGTTTTATGGGAAACACCCATAACACAAGCTAATTTGCTTACTTTGGGGTCAATGATACTAATACATAGAAATACATATTATATAAATACTTATACATATGTAAAAATCCCCGTGTTGGTCCCGGGCTACTTTGAAGAATAGGCCAACTGGCGTTCTGCCAGGTAGGTCGTAAAAGGCGACCGAGTGACTATGCGCGTCACTACCATCGTAACTACTAGGTGTTAAGAGTTCTGCATCGGCTCGACTGGTCTGGTACCATCGCCTTACTTATTCCTGCCGCAAAGCGTCAGTGCTTGTCACTGTCGTGTTTCCGGTTTGGAGGGTAAGGTAGTCGATAAACTTATGCATGTGGCATTAGACCTCGCCACAAGATAGCAACGCACCATTAACATCTTTGGTGTCTATAGGCGATGCTTGACTCTTTCCATCAGGAGACCCATCTGCTTGTTTGCTATCTTATGATATTAAAAAAATACTTAATATATGTAATATGAAGATATAACTTTCAAAAACCAAAGGAAATTCTAGTTCATTTAATTTACTATAATACGAGTATGAAAATTCGTTTTATATAATAGAATATCGAATAAATATTGTTACCGATTTACCAGCAGCAAACCGAGACCAAGATCGACAGCAACAGGGTGAATAAAGGGGACAAAGTAAAACGATACCACAAATCTCTCCTTGAAAATCACAAACTTATTCTAAAGCCCCGTTTTCACTTTGATTAGTGCGAGTACGATTGTTTAATGCAGGTGCTTAGTATTAAGCAAAAAACACGTAAAGACAGCCGTTGATCAGTCAGCCGTGCGAGTGATCAGTATTCAGCGTAATAAAAGTGAATAAACGTTGTTTACTAATCATTCGCATGGATCAACGACTTTCTTCACGTATTTTTTGCTTAATACTAAGCACCTGCATTAAACACACGCACTCGCACTGCACAAAGTGAAAACGGGGCTTAAGCCAAACTTCGGCTGTGAAAGGCCGTATTATGTTTTGTGTGTCCACCAGTGATTCTGACATTTCGACAAAAGAACCGTCAAGTGCGAAGTCGTCTCACGCACCGATGATTCCATATACACTTGTAAGGAAGATATACAAGTTCAATAATTCGCCTAACAATATTCCTCTGACCTCTAACTATACGCAAACTAGATTAAGTTACAGACTTTACAGAGACCCTAAGAGACGGTTACCGCACCAACCGTAATTATCAAGTTGGTAATGATAAATTCGCTGTTTTTGTTATAAAACTTTATATTTACAGGTTTCAGATTTTATCTTTACATGCGATGTAAGACATAGATTTTGCCAAGTTTCACAATTTCAGATCGACAGATGTACCCTATAAGTATGATTGCCTTACGAGCGTTTATATTGACGCTTTTATTGGGGTTATAAACAAAGCACAAACTTTGAAGTTTTACGTTTTTCACTGCTTCAAGAGATTTCAGACATGTGTATTTGATGTAATATCAGCTTGATCCCTCCCCGCGCTCCTAAGAAAAAGGGTCTTGACAAACGGATAGAGGCGGATGGACAAGTGATCATATAAGGAATACATTTTTTTGTGGTCCAGAATCCTGTCCAGAATGGCAAACAAGGATGGCACAGTCACGCCTTGGGCATTCTACTACGTACTTGAATATTAACAATAAATGTTATATTAATTTTTAAATACGCATCTGGAATTAATGTTTTTTTATATCATAAGATAACAAACAATCAGATGCCTCTCCTGATGAAGAGAGACACCAAACAACACCAAAGAATAGGTAAGGCGGTGGTATCAGATCCGGGCGAGACAATGCAGAACTCTACCACCTAATAGCCACGATGGTAGTGACTCGAATAGCTAAACGTTCGCCTCTTACGAACTACCTGGCAGCACGGCAGATGGCCCATTCTTCAAAGTCCGGACCAAAACGGAGCCTGGTAAATAATAAATCCAGAATTATTTACGAGAATGATATATTAAAAAACAATGTTTTTCTCAAGTTTTATCGACACTCATAACGCACAAAAATACGGTTCTAAATCCTACTACACATTTATATAGAAGTTTACCAAACTAGTTTACCAAAACGAAAGTTCTGCAAAACCTGAAGCCACAAAAAATACAAAAAAACTTAGAAGAACGTCGTAGATTAAACGCACCTCGAAGAGAATAAGTTTGCCCTTTGTTACTGATTAGATCAATTGTTTTCGATTTACGCGGAAAATTATTTTATTTTTATCTATCTTTGAAGACGTAAAACATTTAAAATGAAATGATATCATGAACACTATCATTTTGTAACATCAACATCATCTAAACTAATATTACAAAGAGAAAAGCTTTGTTCTTGTATTTCGGCTAGTAAAGAAAAAAAATCATACAAAAACCGGCCAAGTGCGAGTCGAACACGCGCACTTAGGGTCCCGTACTATCGTCTATAAAAACTGCAAAAAAAATTACGTTTGTTGTATGGGGTCCCCTTTTGTGTTTGTGTTTGGGGACCCCCTTTTGTGTTTGTGTTTGGGGACCCCCTTGATATTTTAATTTTTTTATTTTTAGTATTTGTTGTTATAGCGGCAACGGAAATACATAATTTGTGAACATTTCAACTTTCTAGCTATCACGGTTTATGAGATACAGCCTGGTCACACACAGACGGACAGACAGCGAAGGCTTAATAATAGGGTTCCATTTTTACATTTTTGGTACGGAACCCTAAAACGATAAAACTACCATAAGTAGCGATTTTTAAAATTAGTAATTTATCTACAGTAAGCTATTCCTATCAGTGAGCTATATTTTTCTTAATTTGGTATACCTAGCAGCACTAAATTTTCAGCCAATGGTATTAGGAAACGTAATTCTGTCTTTCATATAATATTTATATAGATTAATCTAATCTATATAAATATTATAAATGCGAAGGTTTGAATGTTTGGATGGATGGATGGATGTTTGTTACTCAATCACGCAAAAAATACTCAACGGATTTGAATGAAATTTGGCACACAGTTGCATCATGACCTGGAATAGCACATAGGCCATTTCTTATCCCAGAAAAATTAGGTAAACTCGCGGGATTCGTCAAAAACTTAAATAATTTTTGGCTGGCTGCACGCTGCAACTAATGATATTTTATAAAATGTGTATACGGTTGATCCTTCGGGCCATCCCTGAAACTTCTCACTAAACACACACATCTAGTCTATTTGTGTGGTCTATTTCATCGTCATGTTAGACCCATTGTTCGTGAAAGTCGAACAATCGGCCTAATATGTCACCTATATCGTGACTAAGTACACTTAGTCACGATATAAGTGACATGTAGTAATACAATTCTGCAACGATTCGACCAGGTTTAGTACTTGCAGACTTACTTATTTCTGCCACAATAGCGTCAGTGCTGGTCACTGTCGTGGTTCGGGTTAAAGAGCAAGCTATCCCGTAAACTTGTGCATGTGGCATTTCAACTCAAGGTATAGCTACTCACCATCAACATATTTGGTATCTGTAATAATAGTTATTTTTTTGTTATTTAGAGGTTTTTGCCTGATAAAAATCCTACGATATTTTAATAATTCACAAAGACGAATCCACGTGCATCAGCTATATATTGTAAACAATGAGTCATTTTCAACCTACGAAATACCCTGTTCATTATTCACGTGGCTAGACAATAAGACCTCTATCAAAACGGCTTTAGACAAGTTGGTCATTGATCTTAGTATTGCGCTCTGAATATGAGAGGTTTTGATTATAACCGTAATGACGAGAACGTTAATTTGAGAACACAGAACTTGTCTTTTTATGGTTACTATGCGTTCCAAATAAGAATAGGTCTGTCAGGATAACATATTGCTCCGCATTTTGCGAAAACTTCGTAAGTGATGAGTAAGATGGGCAAAAAAATTCTAACAAAGAAATACTTTAAAATAAAATTAATTTCATTCTATTTGGTATATTTTTTATTTGAATTTCCATCAGATTATGTAACCCCATATTAAAATATAAGGTGTAAAATAACTAACACGACTTTTTTATATATACGTATATTTAGATAAACGGGAAGACTGATATATTTTACTGTTTTATATTGATGAATATTATACTTTAATAGTTTTTAGCCTATTCTTGACAAAGACAGCCCAAACCCACAAAAATCGCAACCAAATTGGCCCCGTCGTTTTTGACTTAAGTGGCGTAAATAACACGACTTTTTTATATAATATGGGTCATTCTCTGTAAGTATGTTTTTTGCTGTTCCGGGCATTTTTTTATCAGAAAAATTGTTATTTTGTAATTAAAAAAATTTATTACGAAAGTAAAAAAACATTTGTATTTGGAGCATTGAAAACTAAAATGAAATAAATTTTGGTTTTTTTGCTATAAATTCGTAAACCACCGAAATGTCAGTCCCCTGGGCTTTCCCAGTCCCAAAATTAAAACTTTAAAATTAAATTTTGAGTTATTCGTCAATAATATATAATTTGGTCCATGATGTTTATAAACTTAATTAGTTAACTAACAATCTTCTTCAATAAAAAGTACCGAAAGTTAATTTGTTTCATTAAATTCATTAAAGCAAAGTATGTCCCAGGCATTTAAGATCAGTCCCCTGCCAGAAGTTCAAAGCCAAAAAAAATTCTAGCGTGTTATTTTACCTTTTGTAAGGTTTATAAGGATCTAACAAGCCTTAAGTTAATAACCATAGAGCTGTTAGCGCTTTATCGCCATTTTTTGTAGTGTCAAAGCACCGTTTGTGCTGGAAATATGTGTCTGGGCAACTTCAAAACTCAGTCCCCTGGTAGCTATTTTTGTTTATAATTTATTTATAAAATTGGATCCATAAGTCTTAATATTATTCTAATTAATGTAAACATTCATTGAGAACTTAAAAAGTTGAATCTATTGAAATAGTTTGCTCCATTTTTCTCAATTTGATAAAAAAAATCAATCCCCTGTCATCAGTCCCCTGTCATGTTACGCATGCAAAAGACACACAAATATCTAAAAAGCAAAAATTAATTCAGCTGTGTATTTATTATGATTAAGCTGATAGTTTTGTAGTCCTTGTTATTTTTTTTTTCTAAAAAAATCAAAAAAAATTTGGTCGGACAGTTTTGTACAGATTTAAGACGTCCTTACAGAGAATCACCCATATATAGATGAGCAGCTTGACTGATGTTTTTTTACTAATTTTTTAGTGATGAAAATAATATTATTAAAACGTTATTTCTTATTCAATAAACCAGCAATATTTTTTGAACAAATGTTTTTTGCTGACATAACTAATTTCACACTTCTGGTATGAAGTTGATAACAAGCGCGATCCTGTTCTTAGCTGGAACGCATAGTACTCACATGCACTCCTTGGGAGCAAATAAAGTGTTCTTTTTCTTTTTGGGTTAGAACTTAAAAGGGGGTGGGAGGCCAGCCGTCTCTTGTAACAGCCTTTCTACATCGTACACCATGCTTCTATTTACAAAGCTAAATAGTGTACTCATTACAAATTTAAATTAATGATATTCTTCTACACTAGTGATGTGACTCGAGCTGTGTTTCACTCGAGTCACTCGAGTAGCTTTTATTCTACTCGCACTCAAGTAAAATGTATAATGACTCGGATTACGAGTGACTCGAGTCAGCTCGAGGAACTCGGATCACTCGAGTGACCTATACCGACTCGAGTGTTTTAATTCTCGAATAATTCAATTATGACAGGTTTTGACAGGTTTAGCCGATGTATCTTCTATTACAAATTCAGCACAAATCGGTGCAGGACAACGACTAATATAATAAAATATTTTTTATTCTTATAATATCTGGCTATGTTGTTAAAATAATGCGAAAGCCTTAAAGAATGTTAAAAAGAATGTTAAAAATTAACCCACCATAGACTAAGTATTTTTTAAATTTATGTAATAGCGAATATAAGCCATTGAAGAAGGTAGCAGAAATTAAAGATTTGATTTGATTGATTTATAAATATTTTACTTATATTACTAAAAAAATCATATCTTTACTCTAGCAAATCGAGTCATATCCTTCACTCGAGTGAAAAAAAGACACTCGAGTCTCATCTTCACTCGAGTAGCACACGAGTGACTCGAGTGAAAAAAAAAACACTCGAGTATCACTATCTCTAGGTGGTCACTCAATCTAGGTGATACCTTGATAGATATCTAAACATAAGTAATAAACTAACGACCGCCCTTTTGGTCGAAATTTGACAAGCCTAAATGATAAAATCTCTTTTAAGTTTGACAACAGACAGTCGCCCAAAAAAGAAAATTGTATACACATGTGTATATTTATCATATGTTTGTCACATGAATATGATGTGTGTTGTATTTATTTTGAATAATTCAATGCACATATTTTAATGCGTATTATTTAAAAATATAAGGTTGCTGCAGTCTTCCGCAATGTAAAATTAACTCCACCGTTCGCTTAATTGTCTTGAAAAGGGTACAAAGTTCTTACTCCTCGTATTATTATATAAAAATTTAATATATTTCTAATGCATGTTAATTAAAAAATATGTATTAGGTTTCTGTATTCCTCACAATGTAAACTTCAGTGAACCGAATTTCATACTCCACTGTTCGCGTAATTGTCATAAAAAGTTCTTGCTTCACGTATTAATATATGTATAGGTACTTGAAACATTATTGATAGGAAATCTGCAATATCACATCTGTTTGTAGTGTATACTCTATTAACACGACAAAGGACCAAAGTCTGATACATCCTACATACAAAGGTATTATGTAATCATTGATTAAATCCAGTCTAGTAGGTTTAATTGATTTAAGTCTATATGCGTACACATGTTCGCCGTTGTAACCTATATATAAATCTTAATGGCCTTTAGCTCCGTGGAATATATGTACATGTAGTAATTGTAAATTGATGATGTAAAAATATATAAAACGTTATATACCAAATGAAAAAAAAATACCAAAATGTGTTATTAAATGTGTTATATTGATCTAGTGGAACCAAGCTTGATATGAACAGAGGTTTCCAATTTTTTTTCTCGTAGACCACTTTCAAAATTTTGCTGTTTTCGGTAGATCCCTGAATCTAAAATCTAAATCCCAAAACTTTATAAAAAAATACGAAGATTACATCGCCCACGTAGACCCGCCTCGAGTGTCCCGTGGACCCCTCAAGGTCCACCTGGACCGCTTTGGTGTGTCAGTGCAATCAGTGATTTAGGATATAGAGTAAGGAGGTACATGTGCCCAATATGCGGATTAGTTGGGCACCTACCACGTCATATGACCGAATACTGTTAGTTAATCATGAGTGTAAGATTGACTTCAGTCTAGCATATTGTGGATATTACTGTCGAGGGATTTAGTTTTCTTTCTATACAAAAGGTGGAAACGAACAGAAAGCTCACCTGATGGTAAGTGATCACAGCCGACCATGGACAACTACACTACCAGAGTTCTGATACTTGTGTTTCCGACTTTTTAAGAATGAATAAGCTCTTTTCTAGAAGGTCCCCGAGCCCTATCTGTTCAGATGCCCTCATTTCTGGGCGGGAGCACCCAAGTATCATTACATACGCATTCAGTGAAGAACGGTTTGAACCGTTGAAAACCAGGCTATTTCTACCCGGCTTGATAGATGTTTTTAACCGCCCCGTTGGTCGAGTGGTTAGCGACCCTGACTACACAATCGACGAGGCTCGGGCTCGATCCCCGACGGGGGCAAGCATTTGTGTGATGAGCATAAATGTTTGTATTTCCGGGTTTAGGTGTTTATTAAACTTATTCCAATATTTATATATGTATTTCTATGTATTAGTATCGTTGACTAACACCCATAATACAAGCAAATAATTTGCTTACGTTATGGTTAGATCAGTCAGTGTAATTTGTCCCGTGAATAGATTTTTTAGGTTTGCTCTACATCTGTTATCGAATCTTCTCTGGGGAGTGTTCCGAGGAATCTTTCTGATTGTTCTGATTAACTTCTGGCGTTGAATTCTATCATTGGACATATCCGAAAAATTAAAAATATCTCCCTCACCACCTCGATGTCTGGATATCCACAACCATGCGATTCTGTTGGCACTTTTTATGTAGACTTCGATCAACATTCTTGATCGAAGTATGTAGATGACAGGATAAGGTATCAGATGTTTGAAATTTAAAAATAGAACGCATCGGTGTATTTCTATAAAAAACAAATGTATTCAAAAATAGAATACAAGTTATAGCCAATTACTTCAATTTGTAAATACAACAATAATATAATGTCATTTGTTCCCGCTTTTTTACTTTTGAAACAATTTTCGTAACTTCGGGAAGTTAGGTACTTGCTGATTTTAAGTATGTAAAAGTATGTGTGTGTGCATGTGTCTATGTAAACATCTTATAACTGTTGAACGACTTGACCGATCGAAATGCGGTCGATCGAAATGACATTCAATTGGATTCCGCTAAACTTAGACTTCCTGAAACTTTGAACCAATCCGGTCCAGCAGATTATGACAAATTTCGAAAAAATTTCGATAAAAATTTTCGCGGAACAGTATTTTTACTCAATCGGTACAACAACTTCCAGATTCATGTACCCATTGAGTACAAAATGTAATTGGCTCTTTTCCTTAAAAAAACTGTGTCAAATGTATAAATAAATCACTTCAAGATTTTTAACAAATCATTTTTGACCTTCTACAATATTTTAGTAGGTAGGTACTTAATAAGCTACTTCAAATGCAGTTTCAAAATTTAAGATCAAATTAGGTTTTCAAAGGCTACAGCTTTGATATTTTATTATTTACAGCAAATTTAATACAGCAAAATTAATATTTTTAAAATAACTTACAGGCTAATAAACCGATTGATGTAAAGATCTAATCAACTTTTCTCTCTGAAAAATTGCGCCAAATAACGTAAATTATATCAAAGTAGGTTGATTTGTTTGGGATTTATCAGTAACGAAAATTCAGAGAAAAGAATGCCTTTTAGCCTATAAATTATGTAGCTAAGAAAACATTTAGAGCTGACATGAGTTCATTGCGTTGAATGGCATTCGAAAGTTTAAAATCGATCATCGTTTTCAATATATAAAGCTCTACGAAAAAGCAATGTCATCACGCCCGGTTCCCTTGCGGGGTAGGCAGAGTAAACCGAACGTCTATAGACTTTCCAGTTCACCGCGTTTCACCGGTTTGTCGGTTAAGTAGTGATCCTCATCGTTGCATTTTTTGACATATTAACGATTACCGACAACTTCTAGCGATAACCGGGACCGACAGTTTAAGGTGGGCATCCGAGGCACGGGAATACACCACTCCACTAGACTCCGAGCTGCTACTGAGGATTTTGATTTTCGAGAAAACCTCAAAAAAACCTAATAACACGTTGCCCGACCCGGGGATCGAACCCAGGACCTTATGGTCTGAGCCGAATAGGCTACCCCTAGACCACGAGGCAGTCAATGTAACATATAAGTAATAAGATGAAATTACTGTAGATTTTTGAAATCTGAAAAAATCTATACTTTGGTATAGTTATAAAATTATTTAAACTTCCGTGAGACATTATTTACTAAATAATAATTATTTACGGCTAAAACTCACGTATAAATCGGTATAGGTTCCGACTAGTTTCGGACCTATATGAGGTCCTTCCTCAGGGCGATTGCGACGCTGTTGCCGCGACAGCGTCGCAATCGCCCTGAGGAAGGACCTCATATAGGTCCGAAACTAGTCGGAACCTATACCGATTTATACGTGAGTTTTAGCCGTAAATAATTATTATTTAGTTTGGTATAGTTTTTGTTCTTTTGAATTTAAAATACAAATCTCAATTTCAAGGATGGCCTGCAGGGTCAAACGGTTTACAGATTTTTTATATCATAAGATAGATAACACAATAATCAATAAATCATAAGATAGAGCAAGCAGATGCCTCTCCTAATGGAAAGAGACACCCATTGCCTATAGACACCAAATATGTTAATGGTGCGTTGCTATCCTTCTAGCGAGGTATTCATTACACATGCATAAGTTTACCAGCAACCTTACCTTCCAAACCGGAACACGACAGTGACAAGCACTGCTTGTCTGCACTAGTGTCAGTGCTTGCCACTGTCATGTTCCGCAGGAATAGGTAAGGCGGTAATACCAAATCCAGACAAGCCAAAGCAGAACTCTACCACCAAGTAGCCACCATGTTAGTGTCTGGCATGGCCAATCGTTCACCTCTTGCGAACTGTCTGGCAGAACTGCATATGGTGCGCTGCTATGCTGGTGCATTTATTCGTCAAAGAGAGCCGGGACCAACACAGGGTAACAATGGAGCTTAAACGCGAGGATTTTTGTGCTATAATATTTTACAACTTTAAATTTGATTTAACCAAACAAATTAAGTTTAAAATGGTACAATAAGGATAAGGGAACTTTGCTCCATCCCGGGCAACAGCTTACAGCAGACAGCAATTTAAAAGGGGTAAAACTACCCTAGTATATGACCACAGAAACGGTCATGCGCAAACAGCAGTAACTGCAGAAAACGTGTGGACTACTAAAATGTTGGTGCAAAAAAACCCAGAATTACATACACAGACATCGGGAACATCCTAGGCGTTAGTTCGGGGAACGTTAATATTTTCCTATATCAAAATCTTGGCGTGAGGAAGATCGGTTATCGTTAAAATGGGAATTCAAGTCGCGTTTTTGAAGTCACTACAGATGACGAAACATTAAATTATCAGTATAATCCACAAAACAGATAGGTACAGAAGTCAAACTCATGTATGTACGTTACTTTTCATACCTACAATTTATCTCCGATAGCGCTAGGGTTATCAGCTTTGGTTTATGCATAAAAACTGGGAGTGGCACTCGTATCTAGGTATTTGATTTATTGGTGAGAATCAAAAAGGAAGAATAAGAATGTAAAAATAAATAAAAAATGAAATTAGAATATCTAATGTCATTGTTATACTTATTACAAATTTTCTGCACAAAAAGTACACTAAGGCGTGTATCAAGCGGGTGACACTCACGCTTACATTATTCCTGACCATTCCGAAATATCGTGTCCGTGAGAAGTGTGTCTATGTGTACGTTGCTTAAACGCCCTTTGTATGTAGATTGACTTCTGTACCTACTTGTTTTGTGGTATGACCCAGAAAATATGATTCAGAAAATAAGAATGAGTCAGAGAGAAATATAAACTGACAAAACCCCAAAAACCTTGAAACGTTGACAAAAAAATGGTGGCTAGTTTTATCTCATAGTGGACATCTATCAACATCCATTCTGAAAAATTAGAGGTCTGTCAACTCGGACTGGTACACTTAAATAACATTGCAATACAAGATAACAAAGGCTGGATTTAATTTTGGCTAATTTTAAATTAGCTATTTAAGTGACATTTAATTTTTACTTAAGAGTGATTATTAAATTATGTATTACAACAAAACTCACTTGTACTTCCAGTTCACGTATATTTTTAATTTTTTACTATTCACATCCAACCGGTTTCGCTTATTAAAGCATCATCAGGGATGTTTTACACATATTTTATAATATCTTAACATATTTTTTACATTTCAAGTTATATTATTACTACTCTTTATAGGTGGGTATTAGACAAATATTTCAATTTGACACAAACGTCTGGCTGTCTGGGTTACCAACATGATATTTTTTCCCCAAAAAGCGGAGATTAGGATTAGATACATCTCCTATTTCAAGATAAATTTAGTTAAATGTCAAGCTAAAGTTAAAAATAATGTCATAACTAAAAATAATTTTAAATAATTGAATAAAATGCACGGTAGAATTATTTCAACACATTAGGATTAGATACATTTCGTATTTCGATATAATCAATAAATACATATTAAGTCAAAGGATAAATTTAGTTAAATGTCAAGCTAAAGTTAAAAATAATGTCATAACTAAAAATAATTGTAAATAATTGAATAAAATAGGTTAATGTACACTCGGTCACATTTAAATAATTTAGAAAATTTCTATATACATCTTAATTGAACATATTCAATAGTGGCGAATTGTTTAAATATCTTTGATCATTTAGTAGTGTGGGTTCGTTTTTTCGTTTGTTTACTTCCAAAGCTTCAAGGGCATCTAGTTTTCTTCCTTTGCTACACCGGTGTAGACAAACGAAATTATTTTTTAATTCAAAGGAGACTGATACCGTTGCATACAAACTTAGGCCCCCCTTGTAATAAGATGAATATTATGTTAATTAATAGCTAGTTTAACGTTATATAAATACTGAAAATTTTACAGATTTTAGCAATCTGAGAACAGAGATATAAGATATTCACTAGAAGTAAGGTTACGGTACTATGGTATAGTTTAACTCACTGTAACCGTTTACTATTATATAAACAACTGATACTTGTAATACAGGCAACTGCGCTTCATGTTTATAAATTGACACATTACTAAAACACAGATTTTTGGAAAACACAAATTAAAGGATGCCTCTCTGTAGGTAGGTACGTAAAATGTCCGCGACTTGCGAGTGCGACTCTTGCGAGCCGTCAGTGATGTTAGTTGTAATTGTCAATTTTAGCTGTTTTAAATCCACAGACACTAAATCGTATTAAGTTTGAACTAACGTAATCAATCGATTATATAAATTGTATCGATTATATTTTTTCTTTTTATATTATAAATGGTTTGTAAAATAATGATGGTACTTACTGTTGATTATACTAAATATTAATCAAAAATACATTTTTACATATGTTTAGGAGCTTATATTTCGATTAAAATTATTTACATAAATCGATTATAATTTTATCGATTATATAATTATAGTACCACAAACTTATTTTCGTGATTTCTTTTTTCTCAGAAAGCGGATTAAGCAAATATTTTGAACTTTGAAATAGAAAAATAGTATCATTTTTTGAACCATACTTCAACCCTTTACATTTGGGCCCAAAAATCCCCCTCTCCTTTATGTCCTTCTGCTCGGAGATGTAGACCGAATGCAGACTCACCCTTACCCGAGTGCCATGTTCTCAAATGTTCCCTAATTCTTGTCGAAAAAGATCTACCAGTTTGACCCACATATTCGGCCTTACAACTACCGCACTGCAATTTGTATACTCCACTTTGGCTTAGTTTTGGCGTATCCGCTTTGTTGTTAAAAAGGAGATTTTTTAAGGACTTACTATTGTAGAAGGCCGGTCGGTAGTCGCAGAGCAATTTCGAACACTTATATGATATCCTACCCAAGAATGGCAGTGTGACATATTTTTTATTTTCTTTAGAGTTTGTAGATGAGCACTGATGATGCTTTAATAAGCGAAACCGGTTGGATGTGAATAGTAAAAAATTAAAAATATACGTGAACTGGAAGTACAAGTGAGTTTTGTTGTAATACATAATTTAAAATGCAGTTTCTCCAAGTGCCGACGATGGAAACAATCCAATTTATTAAGACAGTAAATACAACTGATCTCATCGTCTTATATAAAAAATTAAAACTAAAATTTACAAAAACCAACGAAAATCTTTGGTTTAACAGTGCATGCAAAAGGAATAATGTTTTACCTAGATATATCGATAATAATCTAAAAACCAAAAGTGATAAATCATATGTAAAATATCTTATGGAGGATACAAAAAGAAGGTGGTTATATAAAGAACAAAAGGCTTGGTATTGCCAGCGTAATAACTTGGGTTCCCACATTAAAGTGATTCATACCGAACTTCATAAAAGATTGTGTAATATCGAAATAGACATACTTTTACAAGAGGTCTATGAAGTTACCAAATATATTTCAGCTAAAATACACGTTTGACACACAAGTAAGTTAAAACGCTTAATTCAAGAAAAACATTCAAAAATGTGTCACTCCTTTGAAGTATCCCCCGAGAGCGTATTTTATAACAGAGTAAACAATACAACAGACATCCAATTCAATAGAGAAGAAATTAACTTATTAAAAAAGGGTCCCAAATACTGCCCAAAATTAAAAAATCTGAAGAAAAAAGATTTCGAAAATTTAGCAGTCGATTTAGAAATTGTTACAAAAGATATTGCAGTAAAGTATAGTTTGGAAAACCAAATACAGAAAGAAATAACATGTATAAATATGGCAAAGGGAAACAGAAACAATGAGTGGAAAACGATTAAAACCATTAGAGAAAAGATACAAAAAAACGATTTAACTATTACAAAAGCAGACAAAGGTAATACTATAGTCATTACAAGAAGACAAGAATACGATGAAAAAATTTGTGAATTCTTAGATAATGGACATTTTAGTGTATTAAGACATGATCCAACAAAAAGATTTAATGACCAAGTCCGAAATACTTTAGTGTCAACGAACAGTATATTTACTCCCGCAGATGCTTACAAACTAAGGGTAATGAACCCTCAAATACCTCGTTTACATGCCTATTTTAAACTACATAAACAGGGGACACCTATTAGACCTGTAGTGTCATACATTAATGCTCCTACTTACCGGTTGGCATCAGAAGCTAGCAAAATTTTTAAAAGGTTGACAGCATTTAGCCCCCATAATGTGATTAAGAATAGTTTAGATTTGGTAAACCGAATCAGGGATATAAGAGTGCCGGAAGAAGGCATTTTGGTATCCTTTGATGTGCAAAACTTGTTCCCAAGTGTTCCTATTAAAGAATGTCAGTCGGCAATCAATGAAATTATGATTGAATCAAAATTAGATCCCCAGAAAATTATAGACCTTAACCACATCTTCGACATCTGCCTACACCAAAACTATCTTATGTACAACGAAAAGGTATATCAGCAATTGGATGGCCTTGCCATGGGAAGTCCAATATCCCCCTTGTGCGCAGATATATTCCTAAATAAAATGGAGAAAGAGTTTTTGAACTGCGAAAGGTTCCAAAAATACATCCATTATTGGTACAGGTATGTTGACGATGTACTTTGTTTATGGACCGGCTATAAAGATAAACTCAACGAATTTTTATTGCATATAAATTCTATAAATTCAAATATAAAATTTACTATAGAAATAGGACATAAGTGTATTAATTTTCTTGACCTGACTATAAATTTAATAGATAATAAACATCAATTTAAAATATATAGAAAGAATACATTCCGTGACAATATCATACCTGCAGACTCTAATAATCCTATTGGCCACAAGTACGCAGCTTTTCATGCAATGATACACGGGTTAGTTTCGATACCCCAAAATGAAAATGATTTTAAAAAAGAGCTACAAACAATTAAAACCATAGCTTGTAATAATGGTTACGAATCTGGACTTGCTGATTTGTTATTAAAAAGAAAAAAGAAAAATATGATAAGACATGCCTTGTACTCAGATTGCTCATCTACAAACTCTAAAGAAAATAAAAAATATGTCAGACTGCCATTCTTGGGTAGGATATCATATAAGTGTTCGAAATTGCTCTGCGACTACCGACCGGCCTTCTACAATAGTAAGTCCTTAAAAAATCTCCTTTTTAACAACAAAGCGGATACGCCAAAACTAAGCCAAAGTGGAGTATACAAATTGCAGTGCGGTAGTTGTAAGGCCGAATATGTGGGTCAAACTGGTAGATCTTTTTCGACAAGAATTAGGGAACATTTGAGAACATGGCACTCGGGTAAGGGTGAGTCTGCATTCGGTCTACATCTCCGAGCGGAAGGACATAAATTTGAATTAAAAAATAATTTCGTTTGTCTACACCGGTGTAGCAAAGGAAGAAAACTAGATGCCCTTGAAGCTTTGGAAGTAAACAAACGAAAAAACGAACCCACACTACTAAATGATCAAAGATATTTAAACAATTCGCCACTATTGAATATGTTCAATTAAGATGTATATAGAAATTTTCTAAATTATTTAAATGTGACCGAGTGTACATTAACCTATTTTATTCAATTATTTACAATTATTTTTAGTTATGACATTATTTTTAACTTTAGCTTGACATTTAACTAAATTTATCCTTTGACTTAATATGTATTTATTGATTATATCGAAATACGAAATGTATCTAATCCTAATGTGTTGAAATAATTCTACCGTGCATTTTATTCAATTATTTAAAATTATTTTTAGTTATGACATTATTTTTAACTTTAGCTTGACATTTAACTAAATTTATCTTGAAATAGGAGATGTATCTAATCCTAATCTCCGCTTTTTGGGGAAAAAATATCATGTTGGTAACCCAGACAGCCAGACGTTTGTGTCAAATTGAAATATTTGTCTAATACCCACCTATAAAGAGTAGTAATAATATAACTTGAAATGTAAAAAATATGTTAAGATATTATAAAATATGTGTAAAACATCCCTGATGATGCTTTAATAAGCGAAACCGGTTGGATGTGAATAGTAAAAAATTAAAAATATACGTGAACTGGAAGTACAAGTGAGTTTTTTTGTAATACATAATTTAAAATGCAGTTTCACCAAGTGCCGACAATGGAAACAATCCAATTTAGTGATTATTAGTTTAGTTTAGATTATTAGTTAAAACAATACAAAATTACAAATAAAAATTTGTCATTTTGTATTGTTTTTGGCAACGCAACTGTAATACCTCTGGTATTGCGACTGTCTGTGTAATTTACCATCAGGTGAAATTCCTGTTCGTTTGCCACATTTTTTGGCATAAAAACGTGTCATAGACACATATTATTATAATCACGTACTACCTAACTTTCAACTTATAACGGTCTCCTTCCGCGCGATTAAAAGTACTGCAAAAGGGCAGAACTTTCTTAATTACTTCGAGTTAAACAATATATATAGTGCAGTAAAACCTACATATTTATAAGAAGTAAAAATCAGAATAATAAATTAATGTTAAACATCATAAACACATAAACAACGCGTGTAAATATCGATCGTGAAAACTGCCTACGGTGTTTGTACTTCCAGTAGTAAACAAAGATAACGGACATGATTTTACGATCTAAATGTAGTTTGTTCGATGTTTTATTGAGTCGTATAGATTCTACACCATGTATTTATGATACATCAAATAAATTGTAAACTTGGTGAGCCCAGTAAGCGCCAAAGCCTTCTATTGTGCACGTGAGATAGAAACGGATGAGACATTTAAGCGGATTATGCTCCAGGCAGTAGTTGATTATGTCCCCTCTTGATTTACGGTAACGCGATATGGTGAAACGTTGCCGACTTGCAAACCAAACGATGGACCCTTTGAAATCAAAATTATTACATTTACGTTGATTCAATCCGATACTAATAGTAGAATTAGGTATCATAATTAAGGATATTTTACATTACAACACTTACAATTACAAGAATATGCTGTATTACTTACACTCGCGTAGAGTGAAGTAGTGTTCGTTTCTCCTGAAGATACTTCGGTTTCGAAGTGAATAGTGCGTTGAGTGCATACATATATTGTGTGCTTTTGTGCTTGGTGTCGGTGTAGACGTGGGTGTGAAAGTGGATGTGGGTGGATATTTGTGCCGCTGGGGTCTTCTTTTTGTCCGGACCATCGGTGAGTCTTATCCATTTATTAACTTGGCGTCTTTCTTTTTGGTGCCATCGCGGAAGATTAATGGAACAGTTCGCGGATAATAGCAAATTTAATTAATTTCACCTTTTAATAATGGATTTCCAACGCCTGAATCAATAAAATAGAATATGCTGAGCCAGCGTATCTACTGTTCGCTCATTGTTCTAATTCGACGATACATATTACCTATTTGTTATTGATTATAATAATTATTTTCAATACTCAATAGTACACTTATCACAATGAGCTAAAGCTCAATAATACAAAACAAAACATAGAAAATTGATTAACAAGGAGAAACCATATTTTTTTATAGAAGAGGGGGCAAACGAGCAGGAGGTGCACCTGATGGTAAGTGATCACCGCCGCTTATGGACATCTACAATACCAGAGGTCTTGCAGTTGCGTTGCCGGTTGCCTTTTAAGAATGAGTAAGCTCTTTTCTTGAAGGCGCCCAAGTCGTATCCATTTGGAAACACCCCTGCCGGTAATTGGTTCCACAACAAAGTAGTGCGAGGCAAAAAGTGCCGAGAGAAACGCACAGTTGTGGATTTCTAGACATCGAGATGGTGAGGACGGAATTTCAAATTTTGACGCGATCATCGGACATGATGGAATTCGGCGGCAGGAATTAATCCAAATAACTCGTCGGAACACTCCCCATGAAAGATACAATAGAAGACACAGAGTGAACCAACATCTCTGCGCAATGCCATCTTTGGCTCAAGCCGTTTCTAAATAGCCAGGTCGTCAACGATTCGAACTGCTCTACGCTGAATGCGATCAAGAGGAAGGAGCTGGTACTGAGGAGCTCCGGCCCAGAGATGAGAACAGTACTCCATGTGGGGCCGATTTTGAGCCTTATAAAGTTGAAGGCGTTGGGCAGGCAAGAAGTACTGTCTCGTTCTGCTGAGCACACCGAGCTATTTGTAGGCTAGTTTAGCCTTACTTTCCAAATGACCGAGAAACTGAACGTAATTAGATAAAATATATTGAACACTTTTCAACTTAATTCCCAATAGGAATGAGGTTATCCATTCGGCTGTATTGTTTTAATGTTGAATGAAATATAATTTAGTTAAAATTAGTACTTTTTGACAACTACATATAATTTATATATATTAGAACCAACCGATTTTTTTCGAACTTTATATTTCGAACTTATTTGGACTTTAACGGTCGGTTTCTGAAACGCAAATTAATTTTAACAAAAAATTAATTTGCGTTTCGGAAACCGGCCGTAAGTCTAGTCCTGAACTCCAGTGTCTCCAGGAAGAGTAAAGACGTTGGACTATGTACGTCTTCTTACGTCAGTATAATGGAAGTGTTTTGATGAGCCTTTTAATTTAGTGCCAGCGTCCACATCCCGCCATCGCAGTACAAGACTTTGTGAGGTATTCTATAATCATCTAAGCCATTTTGACAATTAGCCATCCACAACTACTGGATTGGTTCGCACCATATTTATACATACAGTCAAGCCTTAGAATAGTCTACATCACACAGTCCTTGCGATTAGCTTTGATGTTGCAATTTTTAAGAGAGTGAACATAACTGGTAATGCACTGGCAATTTCTTTTATATCATAACAAACAAGCAGATGGCTCTCCTGATAGAAAGAGTCAACCATCGCCTATAGATACATAGACCTATAAACAAACATGTTAATGGTGCATGTAATGGGTTTTATTGCCACATGCATAAATTTACAGGCTACTTTATCTCCCAAACCGTAACACATTAGTGACAAGCATTGACTATTCCGACAGAAATAGGTAAGGCGGTGCTATCAGACCCGGGCGAGAAGTTGCAGTAACTACTCTACCACCTAGTAGGCACGATGGTAGTGACAGGTATTGCCTGTTGTTCACCTTTTACAATCTGCCAGACAGAATAACAAATGGTCTATTCTTCGTTTAGATGATAAACTGTGCTTTCAAATATTATTCTTTTTTGGTATCACGTAAACGGTGAGAAAACAATAGGTATGAATTCTGTAGTCTCTGTTTTATAATACCGCATGAATTTATTTGCTTATAAACGGAAATCATTCATACAATCCTTTTTCTAGTTTCATACAAGTTTTCTTTATATAATTAGATAGCAAACAAGCAGAGGGCTCTGTTGATGGTGCGTTGCTATTCGTGTGGCGGGATGACAATGTCAGATACATAAGTCTTCCGACTACTTGACCCTCGAAACCGGAACACGACAATTATTAGAATTGACGCTATTGTAGCAGGAATAGGTAAGGCAGTGGTATCATATACCCGGGCGAGGCGTTGCGTACCACATAGTTCTCACGATGATAGTGACAAATACAATCAATCGTTATATGACTGTACCACAATATACTGGAGACTCAGTAGTCAATCTACATACATGTGATATTCGAGCAACGCACACATAGACACCTTTCACGGACGCGATATCTCGGAATGGTTCGGTACAGATTGTACCGCACCAGTCGGAGATATCGCGTCCGTGAGAGGTATCTATGTGTGCTATGCTCGAATATTACTTGTATGAAACATTGACTTCTGGTAGTCTCTAAGTATTCTGTGACGGTACTTAGCAAACAATTAATAATTGTTCATCTACCTTACGTTTAACTACACGGGGCACGCTAAAAGTTTTGCACTTCTAGCTAATCGGAACTATTTGAATTTCGAATATTATATTTTTAAAACGTAACCTTCTTAGTAATAAAATAAAACAATTGACGGGAAATGATTTGTCATAAGTCGAAAAGATTTTAGAGCGATGATTTTTTATGATTGTAAAAGTTCTCTTTCTCCGCAAGACTGTGCCGCTCGTCTTCAAAATGCTTTTGGGAGAGAAGCAACTTGTTTAAGCACAGTGAGGCATGGTTTGCTGAATTTGAGAGAGGTCGAGTTTCTTTACATGACGAATTTCGTGAAGGGCGGCCTTCAAATGCCGTCAACGAAAATAATGTGGCTACTGTTAAGCGGTTAATTGAAGAAAACCCCCGTATTACCTATGAGACAATTCGAGGACTATTGGGGATTGGTATGAGCCAAATTCAGAAAATTTTTTCTCGCCCGGGTCTGGTACCACCGCCTTACCTATTCCTGCCGCAATAGCGTCAGTGCTTGTCGCTGTCGTGTTCCGGTTTGGAGGGTAAGGTAGCCGGTAAACTTATGCATGTGGCATTAGATCTCGCCACAAGATAGCAACGCACCATTAACATCTTTGGTGTCTATAGGCGATGGTTGACTCTTTCCATCAGGAGACCCATCTGCTTGTTTGCTATCTTATGATATAAAAAAAAAAAAAAAATTTTACACGAAGAATTGAAAGTTCGGAAACTTTGTTGTCGTTGGATCCCTCATGAACTGACAGCGGAGCAGAAGCGGGCTCGCGGGGAATGGTGCTCACAGATGCTATTGAAGTACGACCACGGACATTCTAATGCTGTTTATGACATTGTCACAGGAGACGAACCGTGGATTTATTGTTTTGAACCCGAAAAAAAACAGCAATGTTGTGAATGAAAAAATGATCGCGTTTTTTTCTTAACTACGGGTCCCATCTGTACAATTCCACTTGAAGATCAAAAGAGTGTTAATGTCGAGGGCGATTCTATCATTTGTTTACCCAGGTTTGTTAGAAAAAGTTCGCGAAAGACGACCCAAAAGCCGCATTCTCCTACACCATGATAACGCTTCTTCACACACGGCCAACAAAACAAAGTCATTTTTAGCTTCCGAAAACGAACATCTCGTCACTCATCCTGCGCATAGCCCCGACCTAGCACCCTGTAATTTCTGTGTTTTCCCCAAAATCAAAGATTTGATGAGAGGATTTACTTTTATCAACTCCGAAGAGGCAGTGATAGCGTTCAATCAGCACGTAGAAAACATGCCTTTAGATCTGTGGTCTTCCTGTTTTAAAAAAATGGTTCGATCGCATGGAAAAATGTTCATTTTAAACTTGTGAAGAAGATTTTTTGAAAAGCAATGAACATTATATTTTGGTTATAACATGTCGTTGTTTTTAACTTACGCAAAACTTATAGTGTGACCTACGTATATAAAAAGAACCAAAGACAGCAAAATATTTTTTAAATCCCATGTAGAAACATTAAATGTTTCTTTTATTCTAAAAACGGTTGCTAAAAATATTGACCAAGTACCTCCCTAACTCAAACTTTTATCTGTAGGATGGACGTAATGATCAAATCAGCTTTCTTGAAAAAGTAGTAAAAGATTAGACCCCTATCAGTCAATACTCGATTGGAAAAGGGTCATTGGCGAAGTTGCTTAAGCATTTGAAGACTTAAAGTACTTTCATCCTTCGCAATGTTTACTTGAGAAAATGCTAATCTAAATGCGGGTCACGACAGTGATTAGCTGGGAATTGAGACCCTTTTGCATCAATAATACTTTGAAACCAACAATCGTTTGAACAATCTTTATTATGAGGACCTACGAGTATGTAAGCGTTTGTTTGCCTATACTCAGCGGTTTATTTTTTACAATTTGCCATTTTGTCTAAGAGTCCTCTTCGAGTTTTTACGGCTGACTTCTGTGGTAATAAAATTTCAATGGGCCAAAAAGGTTTCGTACGGGTTTTGAGGATAAAATGGACAGGAAAAGTGCTTACGTTTACTTTTTTACATGGATCGCATTACAAATGCAAATTAACTCCCGTTCTTCGACAAGTGATTAGGAACAATGTGCTAATAAAAATGGCAAAAATTCTGAAGACTCATTATGTAAAACATAATTTAACATTATGGCTCATTCAAATATCAATCATTAAATAATTCAGCACAAAAAGCTAGCTAGATATCTTATAAAGATTAGCTGACCCAAGTAGCTTCGCCCGCAAATAAATAACATGTCGTCCATATAGTTTTTCATACAAACTTTTATTAATCTGGTCCCGGATCTTCAACTATTTCGTCTCTCAGAAGATCTTCTTCAAGAGAAATTGTTTCAGTGGTTTAGCCGTGAAAGCGTTAATAAACCGACACAGAAAAATTAAGTATGGATGAATTTGCTACGAAAATCTGAAAATCTTACCACAATCCATTTGGAATGCTTAAATTGTTTGAGTTTAACGATGTAGAATCGTAGTGGACTATTTTTTTTTATTAACAATAGCTGCTTAAGGGCCACAACAGCGATACTGGACTAGTGGGTGAAAAGAGTGCTCAGTCTAAGATTTAATTTAAAATTGGGCAATTAAAGCCTACGCTAAGCATTGTCTCCTGCCAGTGCAACTGCGACCTTCGGCTTAGTGCGTCGTCTTGAATAATTATGGGCAGAGGAAAAGTGGCATTTCGTATCGCGCAAGGCGCAGGGCGAAATAGGGGGTGGACCAATAATGCACTCCTAAACAATTGTATAATGAACCTGCATATTAATTAGGTGATAATGTATTTTTCTCAAAAATGCACGGAAATTGAGTCATTACGTTTGTATAAAGAGCATTCGAAGTATCGTATTTACGTACACAGAAAAATGAAAGTCATTGCTGGCGCGTTTCTTGATATGAAAAGGCGTGCTGGGTTGTAATTTGAATTAAGAACTCTTTTACCTTGGTACAAGTTACGTTTACGTGGCTATATATGCCTCGGCGTAAATAGCAATTGCCTGTCTCGTATCATTGCATCCCTCTCCTATGGCTCAGTCTTTAAACTCATACTCAACCTGCAATTGCCTATTTCTCCACCTTTGCAACAATGTACTATATTCCTTTTAATGTGATTATAACACTAAGAGCCAAGAGAAAACAGGTGTTGTTGTATTCTACTAGGTACCTACTATAAATAATTATGCATGTTTTATGTAGAGACATTTGTAAAATTTCCAAACAATTTTTTTTACAATACTAAAGAGGAAAGCACTGACCTGAATTTGGTTGATTGTCGGAGTTGGGCCGCGCAGACGGTGCTCCATCCCTGGCTTCTACTTCCAAAGCGTAGGCGCCCTGCTTCTCCCTGTCGAACACTACCTTCGTAAATATTTCACCAGTTTGCATGCTGATCTCGAAGAAGTCCTTACCCTCGTTGCGTGGAGAATCAACTATATAGTAGTACACCTGAAACAAATTAAATTAAATAACACATTGTAACAAAATATAGCATGGGATAAATGTGGAGCAAGCAGGGTAAGGACTGCTTAGATAATGTTTTGTGTTCGATTCTCCTTCCCTGCTTCCCGAGTAATTTGAGGTAAATACGAGTATATACTCGTACAAGTCAGAATGTACATATGTAAATAAAGTTACGAGGGCAAAACTGAAGTTCTTAGAAAATCAAAAACTGAGCAAATTAGCAAGTTATTAGTTTTATTATATCGTTTCACAATAGTGTTCATTCACATCGATACATCGCTGCATCCAATGGAAACACTGAGTAAAGCACTTTACACACTCGTCTTTAGGGGTAATTTCGACGGCATTTTGAAACGCAGTCACTGCTTTCTCTGTGTCTAGAAAAACGTTTACCTCGAAGTTTTTCTTTTTATTTTCGGGAATAAATAAAAATTGCAAGGTGCGAGGTCGGGGCTATATGGAGGGTGACCAGCAATTCCACGTCTGACTTAGCCAAATAGTCGATTGTTCGCCCGGTGGTGTGCGACGAGGCGTTGTCATGGTGAAGGAGGATCCCACTGCGAGGCCACCATTTTATTCCCACTATTCGACCTCTTTTCACGTTTTTGTTTGTTGGCAACTCCTCGCAAGGAAATTTACAACAGTAATTATAACTTTAACTTCACATATTATCTTTAATAATTTTACATTTACTGCAGTGATTACTGTATATGACAGGCTTACTATAAACATGTATAATTACAAATTACATAATTAACTTCGTGAGGGCATAAACATAGAACGTCCTATATAATTTGGCAACTTTGGCAAATTTCAAGCAATATTGCGCAATGTTACCGGCAGTATTGGAATGTTTCTTAAAAACGTTCAGTAAGATTTTCGGCAGTTTTCATCTCTAGACATGACGCTTCCAGATTTGCGTTCACTGTTCGTGAATTGATGTCTATTTTTGCCAAATTTATAGCCAAAAAATATTAATAAACCTTATCTTTAATAAAAAATATTGTAGTTTTTTGTTATTTCCATATCGCAATTAATCGTTAAAAACTACAATAATATGTCCGATTCATTCTTAATGGACACAAGCCTATTAATCAATCACAAAACTTGTATCATCTATATAATATATGCAAAAAAACTGTAAATTGGTTGATGCTGGCGCTGAAGGCCATCCCTAAAACTTTCCGCTAAATTAAGGTATTTTAAACACAGAAAAAGCTGAGGTATTAAAGCACAAAAAAAGTATTTTAAGAACAAAAACTATACCTAAGCAAAGACTTTTTCAAAGTATAAAAATCTAAAATTTGTTATAAATGACAGTAATTGCATTTTTGAAAAGCTTACACATTTTGGAAACGATGATCGATTTTGATCTTTCGAATAGCATTCACCGCAAATTTTGAGCTCTAAGATGTTTTTTTTTTTATTTTTTCAAAGAAAAAGAGCTCATAGATTTTGTATCCCAAAGGGTACATTAATCTTAAAGTTATATTAAAAAAATACTGTTTCACAAAAATTTTTTGGGGATTTTTCAAAACTTTTCAAAATCTACTGAACCGAATTAGTTCAAATTTTTTGAAAGTCTAAGTTAAGCAGAATCTAATCGAATGCGATCAAGCGCATTTCGATTGGTAAAGCGATTCAAAAGTTATGAGATGTTTACATACACACATTCATACAGACATACTGACGACAAGGTGAAAATAGTCAGAAAATTTTCCTAGGACCTCAAAACATGGAGATCTGGTGAAAACTTGATTTTTGAAAATCGGGCAAAATCTTTATCTACGTTAAAAAAGGTGTGTAATCTCTCAACCCAAGGAGTGCAGACGGGGTTACAATTTAGCATATGAATGGATATAATGACCAAAACCTAATAAAAAGCAAAATTAAAATTTTGAAAAAACCCACGATGGTTAAAATATAATTGAAAAAGGATAAAATAAAAAACCTCTGACTTAAAGAATTTATGTAACGAGAGATAATAAATGTAAAAAGCTATATAAGTATAAGCTATATAAGTAGATTGGATTTCTCGCAGAGAATTAATAAAAACCCAAGAAAATCCGTCCGGGCTGTCTAGAACTAGTTTTGTAGATATAGAGTAACAAATAATTTGGAAATAGGTATTTTATTGCTATGCAGCCGCCGACGGATTTTCCTGGGTTTTGCAAGAGATCAAATCTACTTATAACAGCTTTTTACGTTTATTATCTCTCGTTACATTTTTTTTAAGTCGGAGGCTTTTAAATTACATCATCATTTTTGAATTACATTTTAATCATCGTAAGTTTTTTCTTAATTTTTTAATTTTGCTTTTTATTTCAAACATTTTAAAGATCATTGCTACATAATAAGAAATCAATATGGTTTATTTTACTGTATTAATATAACTATAATATATTAAAATATATTATGAAACATGACGCTATATTATTGGGTTTTATTTTATGATTGTAAATAAAGTTTGTAAATTAATGGTCTAATTTATCTGACTAATTCTTCAGTTTAAGTTTCATATTAGTACCTATACGATATCACTGATCATAACCAAATTTTGAAAATTAATTCAATCTTAAATTTTAACAGTTTTTGGTTGTAATATTTGCAAGTACTTTTTTTTAATTTGTTGTTTTTGTTTGAACAAGTAGATTAGGTTGTTTTTAATTAGAATATCCCCCGTTACCCTACGATTGTTTTACGAGTAGGTATCGTCATTTAGTTTTTTAAGACGTCTTATATGTATTTAGATTGTCATTTGAATGTAGTATAATACCTACATTTGACTTTTGGTTGTGATTTCAGTTTTATCTTCTACGTACTTCTTGAATTTATTATATTAATTTGAACAAATAGGCTAATTTGTTTTATTGGAATATCTCTCCATATTATTGTCTTACTTTAAGGCTGTTTTTTTTTTTCAAGTTATATTTATTACGCTCTTATTTATTTGTTAGGTTCTTGGTTGCTTGTTAGGTATACGAGTGATGTTAAGAATGAATATTGGGGTCAGCGAAGGATTAGACAATGATAGCATGGAGGTTGTTCGGGGATTTGAGTAGGAAGGTTTAAAAAGAGACAAGTTGGAAGACAGAAAGCTGCCCAAGTTCTAGTTCAATTTGATGACCGTTATACGGGCAGAAGTGGACAAAATGAAAACAGTTGGTTAGACATAGTTCCAGCAAATGTATCTTTTCAAGGAACTAAGTTTCCGGTAAAATAGAAAGAGTGATGATTTCACTTATATTAAGTCGGGCCGTTACTGTCCATAAACTACAGTCTATAAGGCGATTATATATCTTGTACCCATATATACTGGTCAAAAGGCAAGCTTAGGTGCGCTCAGTGGAGATCTTTACCGGTGTAGTAATAACTGATCTAGATCAAGGAAAACATTTCACCAACCCACATAATAGCATAGCATTGGAAGAATTAGAGTGATTGAGTTACGCCGTTTGCAAACCAAGGAAACAGAAGAAAGGTCATAAAATTGTCTCTGTCTTTAGCTCCACACTCATATTTTGCGTTTAAACCGTGGATGACTTGGATTTTATGTTGTTTTTATTTTTTATTTTTAGAGTTTCTGTATCACACTACAGAAATACTTACCTATAGAGTTCTATAGGTTTTTTAAATATGTACCTAGTAGCTAAAATAAAATACTGCAGCGCTTCTTAGTGATTTACCTCCGTAACGCCTATTTAAGAATCTTCACTATTCAATCATACACCCATTATTGAAAACACGAAACTGGACTATTATTTCTGATTTTGCACAAACAAATGTTTACTGTAGCACCTCCTGGTGAGTATTCATCGTAACACATGAATAAGGGACATACGCCAATCAAACCAGAACCCATCACTGAAAACCGTACCGAAACTGGACTAGTAGTTTTGGAGATGAATGGCAACATTGGTTTGTACAAACAAATGTACACTGAATTGCCCCCTGGTGAGTCATCTATCTAGGAACATGCACAAATGTTTACTACAGCGCTCCCTGGTGAGTTATCACCGTAACATCTAACTAAGAACATGCAACAATCAAATCAAAACTCATCACTGAAACCGCATCAAAATCGGACAAGTAGTTTTGGAGATAAATGGCAACATTGGTTCGTACAAAAAAATGTTTACTGCAGCGACCCCTTATTAGTTGTCACCGTAACATCTAACAAAGAACATGCACAAATCAAATCCAAACCCATCACTGAAAACCGCATCAAAATCGAACTAGTATTTCTGGGGCTTTTAAATGGCAACATGTGTTTTCCAAATAAATGCTTCGTGCATCGCCACCTGGTGAGTTGTGACTTTAACATCTATCTCAAAATATACATCAATTAAATCCAAATCCATCACTGAAAACCGCATCCAAATCGGACTAGTAGTTTTGGAGATAAATGGTAATATTGGTTTGTACACAAAAAGTTTACGCAGCGACCCCTGATTAGTTGTCACCGTAACTCCTAACTAAGAACGGGCAACAATTAAATCCAAACCCATCACTGACAACTGTATCAGAATCGGACTAGAGGTTCTAGAGATAAATGGCAATATTGGTTTGCACAAACATCCTCTAACTCCAATGTCATATAGCGTCTCCGCACCGTCGCGCGTCGCGGATAAAAAGAGGCTCTTTGACGTTGTTAATTTAACACCAACATGGATAAAACCCAGCGAACTAGGTATACTGAGTTCGCTGATAAAACCACACTAAAATAAAACAAATTACTGCGAAGAACAACCAGATACGAGTATATTTATACAGTGCGTTGACTCTGTCCATATTTCACACAGCGACATAAAATTATATTGACGTGATTTTTTACGTGAAGATAGTTTATGAGCCGGAGATTGAGAAAGCTATTTTTTATCGCGTAAAAGGTACGGATCTTCATGTATTCATTTTATTAAATTCAATATTATATACTTTTTGTGACCGGTATATATTACTATACAACTAACAAAACAACGCAGTTTCCTTTTGATATAAAACAAGTTAATTTACTTGGATTTATGTATATTAAATTCCCGTCAAATATAATGATTTTAATAAACATTATGTACCTAATATTATATAGGAAATAATGTTGCCGGGCCCTAAAAAAACGAAAATCCTGACAAAAGGCAGATATATAGTTTGATACAATTTGGAGTTCAGGATCAATGACTATCCAACCAGCTACAAAACGGTGAATTGTGGTAAGCCGAAACGACTTAAGACGTTCGTTTCACTCTGCCTACTCCAAAAGGGAACCGGTGTGATGCTATTTATTTCAATACTACTTATCATAAGTAAGAGCACCTTAAGTCCCCGTTCCCCGGGCTAGTTATAAAATTATAGTTACCCTTATAAAATAACTAAAATAGACATCTTTCCAGACAACTTATTAAAGGAGACGAGAAGCTTATTTTTCATACTCGTCTGAATACAATCTTCAAGTAAGTAGACTGTAATACCACCACCTTGCCCATTCTTGCCCAGAGGCTTGAGTGACAGGAATGGGGATGTTCTGTTACCCAGCATAGGCTTCAAAGTGGTACGTGCTGGCACGCATCTCTCGTTAGATTTAAACAAAATGAGCTGGGGTTTCTAAGGAACCATCGCCGCCGAGATCGCAAAGCATGCGAAAGCGTTCCCGCTGCCTCGACATTTGTCGTAATGAAGGACAACGTGCGGTTTTAGCTGGTAAGAGTCCAGCATAACTTTTCTGTTATAGAAAATTACCCATAAGGGTTTCCCCACGATAAAAAAAGAACTACACTACACAACTTAGTATTGCTGATGGTTGCAACTCATTCAGCCTTCATTTGCCTTTCACGAGTTACTGCTCATACTTATCTGGGAAAATACTAGCCAAATTTTATCAAGGCTTATAAGCCTATATATGAGTATGAAACTAGCACGTCACTAGTTGTATGTATTTTTACAATATGTATTGTACTACTATTATACACTACACCAAAAATATATTTTTATAATAAAGTTAATGTTACATCATAAGTGTTTGATATACTATTATTATTCAAACGATTTATTATATACATATTATGTGCAGCTTCGCGATCATTAAATATGTAGTCAATGTTAGAAATGTGTAGGATGAATTTCAAAAATTCCATCATTTCTCGTCAACATCGTAAAAAAACCCCTGAAAAAATCAGGTTTTTTGGTCCAAGTGTTTAGGCTGGGCGTTATTGTCAGTCAGTGGATCAGGGTACAAAGTTACAAAGTTTTGCCATTATAGGTGCATGTCTAAAAAATACCGAAGTGTGTTTGAAATCATTAATGTCACCGATGTTATGGAAAATAATAACAATCTAACATATTTCCATTAACCATTGCAATCGAATTACACACTAGGCTCTACATTATTTTCGTACATATTCAAATATTACGAACATGATTACAAATGGAAATTACAACCATAATTACAAGGTATTTTATAGTGAATGCATATATTTGTAGCCGTCATAAATAATATTGAATCGCGATCCATATTTTACGTCTCTGAATAGCGAAATTATCAACGCGATTTAAATGTTGCCATAGCATGCGGAATACAAATTTAAAATTATACAATGTATTACAATAGTAGTAGTATTAAAATAGACCATCTGACATTCTGACAGGCTGTCCGTAAAGGGCGCAGGATTGACAAAATCTGTCACTATCTGTCGTGACTACTAATTGGTAGACTTCCGCAACGTCGCGCCCAGATTTGGTACCACGGCCTTACCTATTATTTCCGTAATAGCGTTAACGATTGTCACTGTAGTGTTCTAGTTTTAATAACCGGTGAGCTAATGCGCGTGGCATTACCAAGCTCACACAAACGTATAGTAACGCACCATTAAAATCTTTGATGTCTTTAGACAAGGGTTATCTTTTTTTATCAGGGAAGCTTTCTGCTTGTTTGCTATCTATGATATATAAAAAATGGCATACCGGTATACACGCTCCTCTTACTAAGGCGCACATATGCCGCTATGACGTTTTAGTGGTAAAAAATACGACGTCATTGATAACTACAACACAAAAGTTACGTTGCCGAATATCATCTAAGTTAGAACACAGTTTACGGGACCTTTGAGAAAATAGATTACATCTATTCCCTTAAGTTGTATCAATTTGAAAATACAGCCGCCGACAGTTGATGTCACGGCACAGATGTTCAAAGCAAAAAATGCTTAGAAAATATACGATTGGATCCTGATTATAAACAAATGTCAATTAAAAAAATTACATAAATTGATTCAACTTGAAAATAGGCGATTTGCCTATGGATGTACGAGTAGTTATTTCTCATCAGCGATTATTACTTGGAATAACAAGTTAAAAATATATTTAATTAATATCCACGTAGAGGAATACATTTATCGATACTCATCACTTATGTCACTTGTCTCTAATATGAATCAAAAACGTTCCCCATCATTGCGTAGTTAGAGTCGCTAGCCACTAGCCCTAAGGGGTCAATCAAATGAATGTTCCATTGTGAAATTCAGTGGCAGAAAAAAATACCACCGTGTTGTTCCGGGCTCCTTTGGAAGAAACATCTGCCGTTTTGCCAGACAGTTCTTAAGAGGCGAACGATTGGCTATGCGAATCACTACCATCGTGGCTACTAGGTGGTAGAGTTCTGTATTGTCTCGCCCGGGTCTAGTACCACCGCCTTATTCTTGCCGCAATAGCTTCAGAACTAACCTTAATATCACATGCATAGTAAGTAATCTTATGCATGTGACATTAAGACCACGTCACAATAATAGCAATGTACCGATATTAACACCTTTGGTTTCTATAAGATATGCTTGTCTCTTTCCATCAGAAGAGTCATACGCTTGTTTGCTATTTTATTATATAAAAAATAACTAAATATAATGGTAGATATAACAGCAAATACAGTGCAATCTATTTATTAGAAATGACATGGTCTTGGATAATAAGTACTGCCGCGCCGCCGCATGCCGTCTGCGGTCAAAGGATGAGCTGGTACAGAAAAGCTCGTAAGTTCCATAATAAAAAAAACAAGGTTGATGTTCAAATATGGAACGAACTGATTTAAGTGTCCCATAGCTGATTACTAGTCGTAGACTAGAAGGTATAAATTTCAGCGTGTAAGTATAATAGATTAATATAAAACCATTAAAATGATATAAAGCTTATTCGAAGTGGTCTTCATTGGCTGCAATACAATACTTAACTTTTGAGACTAGTTATCAATACAAACACGCACTCTTTCCATTGGAAAATTCTTCACTGTCAATCGTATGGATTGTTTTAGGGACTCCAAATTATCATGGCATTTAAAGCAAGCCATACTGTCTAAAACTAACCATAAATTTTAACGCAGCGGATTAAAATCTGGACTGGCTATTTTTCAGCTCTGATAAAGTCCGGAACGTTGGTTTCCAACAAAGATTGGGCGGATCGAGTTTTATAATCCGTTGCCATGTCTTGCTGAATGGACCATTCTTGATTACTGAACATGCTGTTGTTAAGTGGCTTAGCTACCTTCTTAGGAATGGCATCTTGAAACACCTGTGCCTATGTTCTGATAACTTTTTCACAAAAACATAGCTCAGTCACTCCTTCATAGCCAACACCCCACCAAACCATTACTGAAGTCGGATAATACCCACGTTGTAATATGTTAAATGAGAAACTCCTTAGAGCTTTCTGTAACCAACATTTTTCAGTGATCTCCCTTTGCGTACCGCTAAAGTAATCGTTTTTATTTTACCACCCTATTCTTTTTTAAATAATCGGTAAAGAAATGACCACTACGTCTTTTATAGGCTGCAAGTCCTATGTCATCTTTTAAAATACGCGACATGTTTCTAGGTGTTATCTTCATCTCTCGAGATGCTGCGAGATGCTTTCGGATAGGATTTCTTAGAATTCTTAGAATCCTTACTGCTTTGATCGCCTTTTTCGTACGTGGACGACCTGATCTTTGTCTGACACAGAGATTTCATTGTACTTATCAATAGCCTGGTACGCAAACATTTGACTGATACCAAGCGTACGGAGAATTTTAAAAATTGTTTTTGGCTCCATACCTACTTTGTGTAATGCAATGACAGCGATTTGGATCTCCTATTCACCATACTCCATTTTAATATTACGAAATATTGTACAATGTATTGGCCAGAAAATGAGAAAACACAGTAAAAATCATGTAAAAATGACAGATACCAAATTCAAATGTAATATTTTATTTTTAATTGTAACAATATTTATGGCCAGACTATGTATGTGGTTTTAATAAACATGGCGGCCAAATAATGCAAATTTAACTTAATCTCGAGGAGATTTTAGTGTTTTGCACGAACAAAATTAAAGTTCTATTATTTTCACCCGAAATATACCTCTCTAATCCAATTAAGTAAAGCCGGTCTTAGCGTGTTACTTAGATATTATCAGGAAATCAGTTTATCTGCTCGTATAAATCCTATAGACACTATATTTCAGTTGTTGATTCTAAGTTTATATAGCGGGGAATATCTGAATTTTATAAATAACTACACTTTTTATCGTCGGCACTTGGTGAAACTCCATTTTAACACAATATTTGCTAGCATATAACACTTGTACTGTTTCACAATAAGATAATTATATTTAATTTCCGACCGGTTTCGCTTACACAAGCATCCTCAGGGTATTTACAATAATTATTAACTAACAACGAAATCTAGATTTCGTTGTTGTTGTTGAACCTCTTGTTAACCTCTCACTCGGATCGTTATCAGGTATCGGTGGACGCTCCACTTGGCGCGTCGGACCACTGCATGATCCGGAGCAAAGTACTAGTCAGGCGCCCATCACGGCCTCCTTTTGCAGGCTGTTGTCGCGTTTGGCACTATAGGTCAGCAGATTGGGATGGGATGCGGTCTTTTTTGCATCCTACCCATAGGGGCGGTTGTGCTTCTCGTTGCATGATCCGAATGCTGTCGCTGACTCTGACGCTGATGTGGTGCTGCAGAGCATGGAGCTTTCATTCCATCTTCTGCGGTGCCCATCGGTGTCAAGTCTCAGCCTAGATTTGGTCGCCACTGCAAAGCGGCTTTAAGCCGAAAGCTGGAATACTGCCAAGTTTTGGCTGCCACGTCTGCACCTCGTGATATAAAAACTAGCGTATTACGAAAGGAGAACAACTCTTCCTCAAGATTCTTCAAAAGAGCTATCGCCAACGCAAAAGCGGAACACATTGGCAGAATTGGTGAGAAATTATTTCGCCTTCCTTCGGGCACTCGTGCGTTCTGGTCTCTCGCCGAGGCTGTCTTAGGAAATTTCTCCCAGCCTTCATTTCCAACCCTGCACAGAGACGATGACTCTCTGGCGCAAAGGAGAAAGCCGATCTTTTGAGTTCGTACTTTGCGGGCAACTCGACTCTGGATGACCAAAGGAACGCACCGTCTACCATCCCACAGTATGATAGTTCTATGCTAGAGCCACAGTTTCGGCATTCATCTGTGCGTAACGCATTACTTTCCTTGGACATCCACAAGTCGAGTCAGCCTGATGGCATCCCTCCGATTGTGCTGAAAGTATGTGCTCCAGAGTTGGCGCCAGTATTGACGCACCTATTCCGGCTCTCCTATTCACTCGGCGTGGTACCGAATTCATGAAAAACAGCTTTAGTGCATCCTATCCCTAAAAAAGGAGATCGCTCTAATCCGTCAAACTATCGGCCAATAGCCATAACCTCCTGGTTCTCCAAAGTCATGGAGACACTTATAAACTGTCAGCTCCTGAAGTATTTAGAAGGGCACCAGCTAATTAGCGACCGTCAGTACGGTTTCCGTCGTGGTCGCTCAGCTGGTGATCTTCTAGTATACCTGACGCGTCGCTGGGCAGAGGCAGTTGAATCCAAGGGGGAGGCATTGGCAGTTAGTTTAGACATAGCGAAGGCCTTCGATCGGGTATGGCATAAAGCGCTTCTCTCAAAGCTGCCTTCCTATGGGCTTCCCGAGAAATTATGCAAGTGGATCACCACATTTTTGGCTGATCGGAGCATCTAGGTCGTAGTCGACGGTGCATGCTCCGACCTAAAACCTGTCAATGCTGGTGTTCCCCAAGGCTGCGTGCTATCACCGACACTGTTTCTTCTGCATATCAATGATATGTTGCGAATTAGTAACATACATTGCTATGCGGACGACAGTACTGGTGATGCTACATACTTCGGCCGTAGCGATTTTTTGGGAACACGTCGAAGAGGGTCGAAACAAGCTCGTGTCTGAACTCGAGAATCGACTAACCGATGTCTCAGAATGGGGTCGTCAAAACCTTGTTACATTTAACCCCAAAAAGATACAGCTTTGTGCGTTCACCGCTAAAAAACAGCCTTTTTCATATCACCTCGGTTCGCGAACACTCACCTGACAGCCTCAACCAGTATTGAAATAGTGGGAGTCGACATATCGAACAACGTTCAGTTCCGTGGTCATTTGGAAGGAAAGGCTAAACTAGCCTCCAAAAAGCTTGGCGACATTCAGTAGAAAAAAGCAGTACCTCATAAAAGCCCATCGCCTTCAACTTTACAAGGCCCAAACTCAACCTCACATAGTACTGTTCTCACGTCTGAGCCGCAGCTCCTCAGTACCAGCTTCTTCCTCTTCATCGCATTCAACGTAGAGTGGTTCGAATCGTCGACGATCAAGCTATTTCTAATCGGCTTGACTCTTTGGCGTTACGCAGAGATGTAGAGTCGCTCTGCATCTTTTACCGTATGTATCATGGGGAGTGTTCCGAAGAGTTATTCGAACTAATTCTTGCCGCTAAATCCATTATCGGACATCGCGGCCAAATTTAAACTTCCATCCTCACCACCTCGATGTCTGGAAATCCACAACCGTGCGCTTTTGTCGGCACTTATTGTCTCGCACTACTTCTTGGTGGAATCAATTACCCTCGGGGGTGTTTCCGAACGGATACGACTTAACGACTTAAGGACGAGCTTATTCATTCTAAAAAGGCCAGCAACGCACCTGCAAGACCCCTGGTATTGCAGTTGTCCATGGGCGGTGGAGATCACTTACCGACAGGTACACCACCTGCTCGTTTGCCCCCTCTGCTATAAAAAAAGTAACATCACGCCCAGTTCTCTTGCGGGGTAGGCAGAGTAACCCGAACGTCTTTAGACTTTTCGGTTCGCCACGATTCACCGGTTTGTCGGTTAACGAGATGAAAGGTGATCCCCATCGCTAAATTTCACCGACCTAATAACTATTATTGACTATTTATAATGTTAACCGGGACCGACTGTATGTAAGTTAAAATGTCTCGTTGATTGAAAGAACATACATTTCCTACACGTAATTCTCTTTAACGACGCATGCGCATAATTAATCGTATCTGATTGGCTTATTCTGTAATTGGCGCAAGAAGTTTTTAAATATATTATTAGAAAGATAGCAAACGAGCAGATGGAAAGAGAAACCATCGCCAATAGACACCAAAGATGTTAATAGTGCGTTGCTATCAGTGTGGCGGGATGGCAGTGTCACATGCATAAGTCCACTGGCTAAGTTAACCTCCAAAACGGAACACAGTTCCAAGCATTGACGCTTTTTTACTGTCGATAGGGAAGCGTTTCACCATGATCTCTCCTAATGGTAAGCTAAGATTGCTATTGCGCTATTGCGGCAGGAATAGGAAGTCGTGATCTATTTCGTTAAAATTTGCTGCAGCGCTGTAAATCATTCAACGGAATTCAAAATTAAGTAGCGCTGTAGCGTATAATTGAGTATAACATACATTCGCAAGCAAAAGGGCTCAACCGCCGTGAATTTCAGGACACTTACGCGTTACATTCAACGAACTCTATCGCAGGTGCGGTCCATGGACTGCACTTGACTGAAGCACATGTGTCATGACGCATGTCTTGCCTAGTACGTTAGTACATAGAAGTCTTTGTTTGTTTATTAGTTTTTTCATACTATTATTTATTATCTCAGAAATCGCGAAACGTAAGAATGTTTCTAATGCTGGGGCCACACTAACGGGAAATGCCATTAATTATCGCGTTAAAGGACGTTAACCGTAGATGTAGCCACGACTTAACGCAATAATTTGACAACGGCATTTACATTGTCGTTTGACATTAGGCGATAACTCAAGTGGCGGTACATCAAAGAGAATAACGCGAGAATTAATGCGATAAAGCGGTCACACTACGCCAGTCAGTGTGCGTCGGGAGCTCGACGGGATCGCACGTGTTTTGTGTTTGCAATACATACTATGGAGTGGAGTAACGAGAAAGTAATTGCGTTTCTGGAGCTTCTGCAAACAGAACCATGTTTGTGGGATCCAAAACTGAAAAGTTACAAGAATAAATTCAAACAATAAAAATTTACACTCATAAAATACAGAGCTCGGTCAACGTCCATCTTTGCAGTCCGTTAAGTAAATTTTACGCCGTTTTATCGCCAAACATTAAATCACGTTGGGCGTATTAAGTGTAGCCACCTACTTTAGCGCGTTAAAAATTATCGCGATAATTACCGCGATAATGGGCATTGGACGTTGGCCGCTAATGTGGCCCCAGCATAACTACTTTTACGAGTAATTTTATGCTTGTTTCGAAGATAAAACAATTTACATCTCTAAATGTGGCTCCATTTATTTTTTAATCACATCACTTTAATATTGAAGTGAGTTCTAATTAGATTTTGGCAGCATTTAAAATGTATACAATGGAGCGTGTCGAAGAACTATAGTATAAATAATATATGTTTAATGTTTATCTCTGAAAATTTATAATTTTTAATAAAATTAGGACGTCATTGGTATTTATTCCAAGTCGATAATTAATCATCCGGGAAATGAGCAACTTGTGCGCCTGCTGCCTTCTTTGAATGACAGAGCCAGGACTCAGGCTCCTTATTCAAATATTTAATTTTATCCAAAGTCAGTAACTTATCCGTGAAATAAATTATGTGTGTTCCTGCTGCCTTTTTCGGAAGATATAGGTCGGTTTTCAGATTCCCTTTCAGAAAATTTCCCCACCAAGCTACCAAAGTACCAGTAACTTTTATCAGGAGCAAAGCACTGTCGCCAATGTACCAAGCAGTAATTTGTTAAAGCAAATTCCGGAAATAAACCACACGGACAACACTTGCAAGTACCTTTTTCTTATTCAACTTTCACTTGACTACCCCAAGCGGCAAGGTTTGGCTGGCCTCCGGAGTTTAGCCACTGTGATTAGCATTTCATATTAAGTTACAGGAATTATATTTCAGCAAAAGTCTCGATACGATAAAATTATCTCTTTATTGTAACATTTGAGTAATATAACGCATGTCTCAACGCATGTTTCTTAGTGTGTTAAACCCACTCCATACAGTACCCAATTCTTTTCCAATCATGCCAATTCTCGAAACAAATTGTTTCAAGAGAATTAAAATCGCTTTATCACTCGCACCGAGAAGCCTGCTCCTAAAGACGGTGGTTTGTAATGGATCCGCTTCAAAATACATGATTGGCGCGATAACAAATGAATCAATAAATTCAATAGAACACAACATACACAAGCCTATATTTAAATAAAATTTCTTTCTTTAAATAGAATTTTTAACGAAACGTCAGATATTATGGGTTATTCAATTCTGAAAAAAATGGGCAGTTCCTCAAAACGCATATTCCATGTTTAAAAATCTTACACGTTTTAGATTGAAGTGGCCATTTCCCAAAAACACCAATTCCATATTTAAGGACCATATAAAATTCATTAAGGAAATAATGAAATATAATGTTTTCAGTACACCGCTCTTTCGGTATCAGTAAAACATAATAAACCGGTTACATATTTAAAGTTACATTTAAAGGAATTTTTTATGTTTACTTCAATCAGTAGAAATTAAAAGAATGTAGAAATACTATAAGGGAAAGATCCACATGCACTCAAATATCAAATACTTGAACGTTGTGTAACTTGTTAAATACCCTCATTTATATGCGCGTGTCGTGTTTTGGTCAACAAAAAGTCCTTCAGAACCACAGTATTTACTGTACGTGCTTAGATTTATTTGAGAACATGATGAAATTTCAAGAAAGTGGCGTGATATTATAGTCAAAGGTTTGAACCTAAACCTACCTTCACCGGGCTGATAATAAAATGAAAGTAATTCAAAATAAATTTAGTATACTTATTAGCGAATGTATTAAAAATGGGTTTGTTAAAAAACCTAGACAAGCTATTAATTTTTAATGATTAATTAAAAAATGATTTTTAAATAAATGCTGCAACATCGAGAAAATAAAAAAAAATTATACTTACTTCCATTGATATATAAAAACCCAAGATACACAATCATTGTCTCTAAAACGTCCTCTAAAAATGGGTGCACAATTTAAAATTGTGCGCTCACTTCAAATAGAATCCCGTCGCACACGTCACTGCCCGCACATCAAAAATACAGAATTGTTCTCTGATAAATTGTAAAATACATCATGAACGTTAAGAATATATAAGATATTGTATGTTCGATAAGTATAAGAGTTTATCAATTTATTTTTGTTTATATGACTAAATATTGGGTGTAATGTAGGATTATCATTTTATTTGTCTTAAAAAGTTACTCGACGCTCTCAAATATAATACGACAAAATTGCAATGGTCACTTTTTCAGTAAAAGTACAACTCATTACAACCTCCTTTTAATTTAGTCGAATAATACAAATTGACCTTGTTATTATTAGTGGAGTCGATTTTTAATTTTTTTCATTAATAATTTTGAATACCTTTTATAGTTGTTAACCGACTGCTAAAAGATAAGAGGACATCAATTCGACAATTTTAAAATGTTTTATTATATTCATATTTTGAGGACCAAGTTAGGTGATTCTTTTTATTCTATTTGTACCAATATAAAATAACAATATCCTAGTCTTTATTGTTCCTGTATGAACATAATAGTGATTTTTACGATGACTTTGGAGATACATTACGAAACTTTTAATATAACAATAGGAAATCATAAGTAACAACAAATTTTGTTCTGATTACACGTGTTGTTGATAACGCTTGCTTAAGTTGAAGGAACAGTTTGAATTGAAAACTTTTTTTTTAAATTTAACTAGCAAAAAACAGAGCTTTGTAAGGGCTCGCAAAGATATAGGTACCTAACATTGTTAGGAAATTATTTTTATGAGAATGACATCTTTTAATGTATGGACTTTAATTATAATTATCTAACTTAAAAAATCCAGCGTATTTTTACGCAAACATTACATTCGCATCAAAGGCATCGTCAAGTTTTGGTCTAGAAGGGTGCAAGAAAATAAAACCAAAATAAAAAAAACATGTTTCTAAGACTTAATTTTTTTAGAAATTTAAAACTTATAAGAAAAATTCTTAAAAATTTTCTTGATTTATTAAAAACACTATTTTTATTATTATTAATGTTATCTACACAAAACAAATATAAAATGTGAGAAAATGCTTAATAGCATTAAGTTACGCCTTTTGTACTGATTTGTGCAATAAAGTGTTTAAATAAACAAATAAATAAATAAATGGTTATCTACTAAAATTTTACACCATATTTTCTGGTCTACCTATAATATAGTACGGTCTACCTATAATATGTAGCAACTCAGGATTCATCTCGCGCCACCACTTCGCTTTTAAAGTCTAATATTGATAGAAATCAATTTTTATTTACGGTAACATTCTTGTAAAATAGTTTTCAAGGAAACATGGGTATGAAAAATGAAAGTTGATCTAATAAAGAAAAACACATTTTTAACATTTCGCTAAGATAAATAGTTTCTTTTTTAATCGGAAAGTTCCTGGTTTCACATCGATTATCGTAATCAAAAAATGCTTTTTTTAATTAACCTTCAAAATTTTTAGAATTAATATTGGACTTACCGATGGCACGAAAAATTGGCGATAGAAACTCAGCGAATAAATTTTTCGAATTTTTCTATCAGAGAAACCCTCGGGGTTCGATCCCCGAGTCAGACAAATCAAAAATGTGTTTTTTTAATTTTCTAATAAAAACAACGTTGTCCGGGATTAGAAAGGGACCCGGTTGGTGAAAGGTTGGTCACCTATCACGTTGTGGGACTAAGACGTATCTTCAGTTAATCGTTGATGCACACGTTGTACCTCTGCCTACCCCTTCGGGGATACGAGCATGAATATAGCTTTTTACCCTTGGGCTAAGATTGCAAATTGATTTTAATACAATATTCATCAATTAATACACTTGTACTATAATCATATTGTGAAAAATCTGAAAACGCTTGACCTTGCAGGCCATCTCTGAACTTCCGCTAAATTATAGCTATATTATAGAAAATTAAACACAAAAGAGTAAAAACTATAAGCATAGATTTTTTTCAGTTCTGAGAAATATTGAAATGTCTCAATTGCTAAGTCACAAAAAACACAAAGAAAACACTTACGAATGAACGAACGAAACAATCATACATTTTTTGTTTTTATTTTATTTCATTTTGTTACATACTATTTTCCAACATACATTTGTGAATTTCTAATGTAAACGCGTTTAGCGTTAGAGTTTTATCGTACATTAGTAGTACAGTACAGAAGTATAGTACATGCAATCTATTTTGGTAAAAATACCAGTATACTGATTTTAGAAAAACTGTATATTTTGGAAACTATGATCAAATTTCAAATGATCATATCCAAATGGCATTTAACTCAATTTATTTTTTGAGGAATAGAGCTGATTAGTTTTTGTACTTAATCGGTACATAAGTGCGATATTTTTTCAGTAAAATGGCATAGATCGTCGCCTAGTGTAGCTTTGTAGCATTTTAACTCGTTAGTTTTATAATTAATTATAAGTAATAAAATTCTAATACATCAACAAACTACAAAAGTGCATAGAAATTAGCTTAGGCTCCTAGGCTAGGCGCTTAGGCCTAGGCTTATTAGGGCTCCCTTCGCTCGCCCTAATAATTTAATTTTAATAGAATGTTGTTTTTGATTGTGGGTATCTTATACTCTATATATTATAAATGTTATAGTTTGTATGTTTGGATGTTTGATTATTAAAACTGGCTGCACCAATTTGGATTTCGACTCAGATATAAGATGACCTAGAATAGCACATAGAATATTTTTATCCTAATGCAGCGGTCTTGCAGCTAGTCTCGTATAAATCTTAAGTGACTGTCGATACGTACGGGTTGTTTTATTTGCATATTAGCTTTAATGTAACGCGCGGCTTCGCTCGCGCATATTTACTTTAGAACTTATTTAACCTTTCTTTATAGCTGCTTTATTAAAAATCTCTACACTGCCGGGTGGGCCGCTAGTACTTTAAAAAATAATATTTACATATTCATCTTAATTATTTATATACGACATTTTTGTTATTAAAATTTAAGTAAAAAACGTAAGACCTCAACTTCCTATAACTTCTAAATTTTCTATACCTAATATCAAAACTATATCTCAAACTAAAAATATCTATTGGCAACACACCTATCGAACTAACTATCGTAATTATAAAAGAAATTTATAATTAACAGGAAATATCTAACCTAAAATTACTTTTGGCAATAATATTATATTTACTAAACTATACCCCAAACTAAATATACCTATCTATTAGGATTGCTATGTATGTAACACACCTATGTAACCAACTAATGTAACTATATTAAAAAAGTCTGTAAGCTGGTTGACCATAAAGTTCACCAGAAACTTCCCGCTAAATTGAGGTATTTTAAGCTCAAAGAAAAAAACTATGCCTAAGCAGCAGTTTTGAGTTCGAAAGTTCAAAAATCGAAAGTTTTTTTTAAATGAAATTTTGTTCAGTATTTGAAAAGATATATATTTTTTTCAAAATGATTAACTCTAAATTGCTTTATTATGTTAAAAATAAAACAACGAAAAAGTAACGAAACAACCGATTTTAATCCTATTTGCAATATTTGACGCAGTATTTTAGCAGAGGAGCCAGCTGATAATATTTTAAAATATATCGGTATACTAGCCTGAAAGTTATTTTAAAAATACGAAATAACTTACCTGTAAACAGCGATATTTTTATTGAAAGTCGAAAAATGAAAAGTTGAAAAAAGTTATATCGAAAAAACACTTTTTTTATTTTGTCAATTCGTGCGAAATTATATGCAAATATGTCCAAGGAATAAAAATTTTCATACAAATTTTATACCCTATTTAATCCCCATCGGAGTTGAGTTTTGGAAAATCATTCGTTAGTGGATCATAAGAATACGTTTACGAAATTTAAAGTTTCTAGCCCTAAGCGTTTTATTTGTGAAACTATATAAAATGTGAAATTATATTTATATAGAAGGGGATGAATGATCCCCTATTTTACCCTCTAAGAGGTTGAATTTTGTAAATCGCGGAAATACGTAGGTAAATCATTATTTTTGCCGTACTCTTTTTCCGAATTTGGCTTACGCCGTAATGAGAGATAACATCCAGCTTAATTTGCTTGTTCCTTATTTATACAAACAGACAAACTCTGGATCAGCTTACCTCACTCAGTTTTTCCGACCAGCCTTGATTTTGGAATTTTTAACAGGAGGGTCAATAAAATTTTCAGAAGCCGGCATCGCATTAGCAACTAACCTTTTGTGTTGTAAATGTCTATGGGCAATATTCGCTCGTACGCCTGCGTATACTATAACTAAACAAATGTTCGTTTACATAATACTGCAAAAAATCAACAGAAAAACTGAAATCTAATTCAAAAAGGGAACTCTACGAAAAGCTTAACTTATTTCTAGGAAATTAATGCGTTTCCTACTATGTTGTTGATACATAATAAGCCTGAAAAAAATGTATGAATCTGTGAACTTGATAACGCAGTCATAGTCACCATTGCAGTAAATTTCCTATTTCGATATACTCTAAATCTATTAGACTATGCAAACTAAATGTATCAATATCAAGCGTCAAATACTACATGGCTATACACCCACAGTTTGCCGATATGTTTAGGTTCTGTGTAATAGAACCAATAACCTACGTTTGAAATATAAATAAATTATTTTAATGGTCACTATTTGTTTTATTGATATATAAATGATCTACGTGAGACAGATTTTCGATCAGATTTTTTTTATGTAAAATTTACAAACCCTTAAAATACTACCTAAGTCAATGCATAAAAATATATTCGACTCCACTTATGCCTTGTCCTACCGGCTAACTTAAGTCAAAAATTTTATTGCTTTTTGTACATTGCTTTTTAAAAACAACTTTAAATCTTGCGCTTAAGGTTGAATATGTTTGTGTCATAACTATAAACTTTTTAGACTTAATTAGCGACAGTTTTGAGTGTCAGTTTTGTTCGGAACTGTGTATCTAGGGTTTTTATATATCAATGCTTACTTCATATTTATGTGAAACTATAGAACGCATAGACGTTGGGTTTGATAGTTTTACCTCGACGAACCACCGAGTTGGCAAGTATAAACATTGAACATGTATATCGTTACCAGTAACTTTCGCTTGATTTGACAATAGAAAAAAATTATATCAACACAAGTGCTGTTTTATTGCAAACACATTGATATAGGGTTGGCTATTTTATCTACTTTTTCCTATTTCTCTCGATATCGCAAAATTTTTCCCTGCTTGCGGTACATTCGTTGATACACATAATTGGCAAAAAAATAAAAAAGATAATATATTTAATATGACAGCAGTATTACTACTAACTGGCTAGTCACATAATTAAGAACACTGAATCGTTATTTTAAATGAATAACACTCATGTCTCTGTGGTTGTAGATCACTATTTACATAATTTTGGCACCATTTAGTACATTTACATGTCCGTTACCGGAAATTAGCGGCAGGAATTAATCCGAACAACTCATCGGAACACTCCCCACGACAAATGCGGTAAAAGATGCAGAGCGAACCTACATCTCTGTGTAACGCCAAAGAGTCAAGCCGATTAGAAATAGCCTGGTCGTCGACGATTCAAACCGCTCTACGTTGGATGCGATCAAGAGGAAAAAGCTGTTACTAAGGAGCTCCAGCCCAGAGGTAAGAACAGTTCTCCATGTGAGGTCGAATTTGAGCCCTGTTAAGTTGGGAGCGATGGGCTAGAACTGTAATGCTCTGCCGCGTATATCAAGCTTTTTGGAGGCTAGTTAAGCCTTTCCTTCCAAATGACCACGGAAATGAACGTTGTTCAATATGTCGACTCCCAGCATTCCAATACTGGCTGAGGCTGTCGGGAGAGTATTCCCAAATCGAGGTGACACGACAAAGGGTGTCTTTTTTACGGTGAACGCGAAAAGCTGCGTCTTCTTGGGGTTAAATGTAAAAGGTTTTGACGACCCTATTCCAAGACATCAGTGAGTCAATTCTTGACTTCAGACAAGAGCTTGTATCGGCTCTCTTCGCCATGTTCCCGAGAAAAACCGCTACGACCGGAGTATGTAGCATCACCAGTACTGTCATCCGCATAAGAATGTATGTTACTAACTCGAAACAAGTCATTAATATGCAGAAGAAACAGTGTCGGTGATAGCATGCAGCCTTAGGGAACACCAGCAGTGACAGGTTTGAGGTCGAAACATGCATTGTCGACTACGACCTTGATGCTTGGATCAGCCAAAAAGCTAGTGATTCACTTGCATAATTTCTCGGGAAGCCCAAAGGAAGGCAGCTTCGAAACAAGCGCTTTATGCCATATTGAATCAAAGGCCTTCGCTATGTCTAAACTAACTGCCAATGCCTCCTCCTTGACCTCAACTGTCTCCGCCTAACGTTGCGTCAGGTATACATGGCCACACTAAAAGTTTTGCACTTCTAGCTAACCGGAACAGATTGAATTTTGAATGTTATATTTTTAAAACGTTGCAACCTTCTTGGTAATAAAAAAAAAGGCGGGAAATGATTTGTCAATTGTTTTTTTATCACACGTCAAAGTTCTACGTACATAAGAAAAATGGAATTATGTCGAAAAAAATTTAGAGCGATGATTTTTTATGATTTTAAAAGTTCTCTTTTTCCGCAAAACTATGCGCTCGTCTTCAAAATGCTTTTGGGAGAGAAGCACCTTGTTTGAGCACCGTGAGGCGATGGTTTGCTGAATTTGAGAGAGGTCGAGTTTTTTACATGACGAATTTCGTAAAGGGCGGCTTTCAACTGCCGTCAACGAAAATAATGTGGCTACTGTTACGCGGTTAATTGAAGAAAATCCCCGGATTACCTATGAGACAATTCGAGGACTAATGGGGATTGGTGTGAGCCAAATTCAGAAAATTTTACACGAAGAATTGGAAGTTCAGAAACTTTGTTGTCGTTAGATCCCTCATGAACTGACAGCGGAGCAGAAGCGGGCTCGCGTGGAATGGTGCTCACAGATGCTACCGAAGTACGACCACGGACATTCTAATGCTGTTTATGACATTGTCACATGAGACGAAACGTGGATTTATTGTTTTGAACCCGAAAAAAAACAGCAATCTTGTGAATGGGTGTTTGAAAATGAGAACAGGCCAACAAAAGTGAGACAGGCGAGAAACGTTGGAAAAAAAATTAACGCGTTTTTTCTCTCAGCTACGGTTCCCATCTGAACAATTCCACTTGAAGATCAAAAGAGTGTTAATGCCGAGTGGTATTCTACCATTTGTTTACGCAGGGTGTTAGAAAAAGTTAGCGAAAGACGACCCAAAAGCCGCATTCTCCTACACCATGATAACGCTTCTTCACACACGGCCAACAAAACAGTCATTTTTAGCTTCCGAAAAAGTACATCTCGTCACTCATCCTGCGCATAGCCCCGACCTAGCACCCTGTGATTTCTGTATTTTCCCCAAAATCGAAGATTCGATGAGAGGTTTTACTTTTACCAACTTTGAAGAGGCAGTGATAGCGTTCAATCAGCACGTAGAAAACATTCCTTCAGATCTATGGTCCTCCTGTTTCAAAAAATGGTTCGATCAAATGAAAAAATGTTTAAAATTATTTTGAAAAGCAATAAACATAATATTTTGGTTATAACATGTTGTTTTTTTAAGTTACGCAAAACTTATAGTGTGACCTACGTACTAGATCACCAGCTGAACGGAGTCGATGAAAACCGTACTGAAGGTTGAAGCTGGTGCTCTTCTAAATACTTCAGGAGCTGACAGGTTATAAGCATCGTCATGATTTTGAAGAACATGTAGGTTATGGCTATTAGCTCATAGTTTGACGGATTATCATGATCTCCTTTTTTAGGGATGGGACGCACTAAAGCTGTATTCCATGAATTCGGTACCACGCCGAGTGAGTAAGAAAGCAACTATTCTGGTGCGTCAACACTGGCGCCAACTCTGGAGCACAAACTCTATGCACAATCAGGCCCAGTCGACTTGTGGCTTTTGCCAAGGCGATAGCTCTTTTGAAGAACTTTGAGGAAGAATTGTACTCCTTTCATAAAGTGCTAGTTTTTACGTCATGAGATGTCAATGCAGTAGCCCAAGCTCGGTAGCATTCCTGCTTTTGGCGTAAAGCCGCTCTACAGTGACGACCAAACCAAGGCTGAGACTTGCCACTGATGGGCACCGCAGAAGACGGACTGAAAAATTCCACACCCTGTAGCACCAAATCAGCGACAGAGTCAGCGACAGCATTCAGATCATCCAGTGGGAAGCACATCCGCCCCTATGGGTAGAATGCAAAGAAAGACCACATCCCGTCCCAATATGCTGATCTATAATGCCAAACGTGACGAACGCCTAAAAAAGGGGGGCCGTGGTGGGCGCGTAACCAGCACTTTGCTCCGGATCAGGCAGTTGTCTGACGTACCCGTGGAACGTCCATCGATACCTGCTAATGATCGATTGTGCGTAAACATAGCCATTCGGCGTGGTGGGCATTAAAATCGCCCAGGTTCATGATCTCTGCGGAGGGGGTGAGCTCTAACACCTAATCTACAGCCATTTGTAGGTGCTCAACAAGCTCGTCAACTTCAGTATTCCCACTATGGGACCTGTATAGTAGTTTTGTTAAAATTGGCAGTATTATATTGGTTTTAGAAAAACTGTATATTCCAATTTATATACGACGATAACGATAATCGATTTTAATTTTTCGAATGGCTATTTTTGAGATCTAAAATATTGCTTTAGCTAAATAATAGATAGGCTGAAAAATTTCGGAGCAATCTCAAAATGTATTTTTTCAAAAATTTTCGTCATTGATAAATCTCCAACCAAATGACCGATTTTGATCCAATTAATGGTATTTGACGCAGTTTTTGAAGGAAAAAAGCTGTTAAGGTTTTTAAGCCAATATGTATATTAGCCTGAAAGCTATTTCAAAAACATTAAGTAGGTTTTCTAAAAACAACTTAATTTTAATAATGAAACTAAAAGGTAGCCATGGAACTCTTAAACTAAACAAAATAAGCCCATCGATTTTGGTCTGATTTTTTATGTTTTAGCACTCAGAAACATGGTGACTTTTAGGGTTACATAATGAAGCTGAAAAGAGGCAACGAGAGCCTTACAACAAAACAACTCAAGCTCATCGAGTAAGGAACCATGGTAACATTAACTGCTGTAGGATTCCTTTTCGAAGATCATCAGCTCTTTTTACGTTTCGCTCTTAAAATGACGCATATGAAATAGGATGTTGGTTTGATGATATTGGGTTAAGTAGTTGATAAACTAAAACATATGGCATAATAACCCCACCACACAGATAGCAAAACATTATATTTTTATTATCTATAACCAATAATACCTTTTTCCATTAGGAGTGCCACATGCTGATTTAATTTTTTTTAAAAACACGGAAATATCGAGCAGCAGATGATCCATCACACATACGTGGCAGCCCCCACATACATATTGGGATAGATCAAATTTATCAGTTTGTCTTTTTTTTCATACGGGTAGCAAATCAAATATCCTACTTACTTGATTATTCGGGAAAGTGCCATCCTTATCAATAGCGTTGACTTGAGTGACCTTTGTGCCAATGGGTTCACCTTCCAAAACTGTTTCCTGTTCTCTTTCTGTAAACAGTGGAATCTCGTCGTTGACATCTTCTAACATGATATACACTGTTGCTTCGGATGCGAGTTGCTGAGCTCCATTGTTCTATTAAAAACAAATTAAACTTATTTGATGAATCAAATTAAAAAAAATATAGTTTCATAACTATTAACAAAAAATATTCGATTATTTTAAAGCGACAAAAAGCTGGGGATTAATTGCTCCCGAAAAGTTATTGTCATATGAGTATACATAATTTGCACATTATATTTTATTTGATTTGGCTTGTTTTGATACAACTTTACAAAGCGACAAAACAATGATAAAATCTACAACATTATTATAAAAATCACTATATTAGTTATTGTCTAAATGTAGTTACATTGTTAGCTTTGTACTTTAATACGCTAGCTGTAATGTTTCGCAAAGGTTAGAAACCCTTTTTCTATCGCATTAGTGTCAGCGATAGTAACTGTTGTGTTTTAGTTTGGAAATTAAGGTAGCTAGTAAACTTATGCTTGTGACATTAGACTCCTGCCACACGAATGTACCATTAACATCTATAGTATCTATAGGCAATAAATAAGCACCAATCATAAAATGAACATTGGCACTTGGACACATTTTAAAAAAATTAAAATAACAAACATGTTTTCATTCCTTTTTTGCGGTGCATGCGATGTGAAGTGAACTGTGTAAGACGTTCCTGTTTCACCAAATACACTCGACTAACGATTAAGATTAAGGGCACAAGTATCAAATCGGAAAAGAATTGTCACCGTATCAACTCAGCCGTTCATTTTTTTAAAACTGCAATGCGTTTACGGAATTGTAACAAGGTTTAACTTAACCTAAATTCAAACTTTATCCAGCTATTACTCCCCAAGTTTTAAATGAGGATAAGTTAATGAGCTGATATAGAACCTTACGGAATATAATAAACTAAAGTAATAACTAAAAAAACGACTTATGGACTCTTGCCCGTGTTCTTCATTCAATTTCAAAGAATCAACCGATTTTAATCCGATTTTATAGTTTTTTACAGTATTTGATAATTTACAGTATTTGACACAGATTTATAAGCCACAGAGCCTATTACATTTTGAAAGTGATCGGTATATTATTCTGAAAGTTATTTTAAAAAACTAAAGCAAGTTTATTGAAACCAACATATTTTTTATATTCGAAAAGCTGAATTTTTTGGACACTTGATTTAATGTTTTTAAACCGTATATGACGCAATTTTTTAATCACTAGAATATTATAAAAGGTCGAAAATTGATTGGTTGAAAAATCCCAAACTTATGTCAAAAAAACAAATTTTTTGTCAACAACTTCCGAACGGACTTACCGATTTTGAGCCCATTTACCGATTGAAAAAAAGGGCTGATTAGATTTTGTAATCGATCGGTACACTAATCTGGAACTTTTAAAAAAACATTGTTTCGCCTACATTTTCTGAGATTTTTTTAAATTTCTTTAAATCTCCTGGTTCGAAAAATTTCATTCAACTTTTGCCCACCTTTTAAAACAATTGCGCGATCGGTGGATCATGAAATTTGGCATTATTAATGTTTACATTGCGAAGGGCAACAGAAACCCAATATTTTTAAATAAAATTCATTGGAAATATATTAATTTAATAAAAATAAACATTACACACACTACATGTGTGTTACATACATGATAATATACACACATTTAAAGGTAGGTACTATTTTTAGGGCTAATGTCTGTCGCTAGTTAAATTAACTCTCTTTCATTCAAAGAACTTTAAATATATTTGTGATATAACCATAACTATACATATCGACATGTCCAAATTAACAAATACAAATAACACAATATCTTACCTCCACTCTTATGGTAAGGTTATATTCCTTTATACTTTCATAATCCAAGGGGTGATTTACTTTGATGTCCGCCCAAGTGAATCCGTTATCTGCTCTTTGTTGTAAGTAGAAGGTATGGAATTTGTTCGTCTGAGCCGTAGAACCGGGCATTAATCGATAGAATACGGTTGGGATATTTTCAATGCCCGAGCTAAAACCATAAGGATAAGTTATAGATTCATGCAAGGATCAAGACGTTACGGGATCTACAGGCACAAAACAACATTTAATATTTATATGACTTTAAATTAAAATATTTGAAGCAAATTAACCATATTAAATAGAAAATCAATTAAAAATTTCTAATATGCGTCGACAACATGTCATCATGTTTTACCTGTCGGTACGGATCCTTTCCAAAGATAATATTATTATTATTACTTACTTACTTAATGTAGTAAAAGACATAACAACATAGTAAATCATTTTAATTTCCTAAATTAAAACTACCGATTATAGGACTCGATTCAAAATTTTACATAATATTATGTTCCCTTTACTACATCAATAGGTAATGCCATGTTTTCTTCCATATTAACTAAACCTTAGTTAGTTCAATAATCTTCAAGAATTTACAGAGCCCATTGTAAAACCTTAATTTGATGAATCAAGGATTTTCTTTTGGATTGAATTCTAAAGCATCTAAATCTTACTGTATGCAAAATTTAGATACTTTTAGGAAACATACTTAAATAAGTGTAAGCAGAAACCAAAATAAATTTGCAATAAATATTATAAAAACATAACTTTAATTTGAACTTGGCAAACTCTACATTTTTTTGTAATAATTATTACTACAAAATATTTTTAAAACAAAGGTTAAAATGCAGGTTTAACCATATTCCAACTAAAAATTTATGAGTTTTGCAATCCCGCTTCACAAAGTTATTTGAGTAAAGGGCCTATTTAGGATAAATTAAGGAACAAAACATTTAGGAAAATACTAGAACCATTTAAGTTTTTAGTAATTTCCAAATGTTCTGTAAAACTGTTAGTAATTGCTTGACTTTAAGTTAATACCTATTTGATTTATTTGAATAGAAAAATGAAAATTTTGACTTTTTATTACATTTAACATGATGATGATGATGATGATGATGATAAACATGATTAAAAAAAAGAATAATAACAATTTTTCAGTATCTCTTATTTAAATTTTGCACTATTAAATATACCATTACTGCTTTGTCATTTTACACATAGTCCTTCCTACGACGTACCACACCACCATTAGATTTTTTATACTGATTATAACCGATTTTATTTTATAACACGTAAGTGAGAATAGAGAGGATATAATTTATATAATAAGGCTTGGCGGTAAAATAGAAAACTTTGTCGTATTTCGGATATACCTAGTAACTAGGTATATAATTAACATTTAAATCAACTACTTTTACTTATTTTAATTTATGTATCTATTACGAACTGAATAATAAATCAACGCAAAGATGTATTGGTAATTATTCCTTTTAAGATACAATATGTATTTTTAAACAACAAACTAGTATTCATAAAATAAAGGGAAAAAATGTTCAATCTTGGCTTTTTTCCCTATGACCATCAAACTCTGTACCTTTATTAATAACGACTAAACGTAGCTCAAGGCTACGAATGCTTTCATCAATATTGAATTCAATGAACAAACATTGAACTATAGAATAACGTTAATCAAAAAATATGGATAAAATAACAAAGTATAATAAAGTGAATAATTTGACTGAATAAAAGTTCAGATCAAAAAAAAACAAATGTAAACAACAGTTCCAGCATGACTACTACAAATCAAAATAATATCACTGGACTATATATATATATATATACCCAAACTTAGAAATATAAATATCTATGCTTATCAATCATATCAATTATTGCGTAGTCGGGGTAGCTAGCTACTCGACCAACCGACAACAAAGCTACATTAACATTGTTTAATATTTCTTAACAATTTAAGTAAAGCAGTGCTTTTGTATTGTCTTTTCCTACTGCAATAAAAGTGTCGATTTATCAACATATTGGGTATTTTATTTTATATTACTATTACCAAATGGTAGCAAGAAGAACGTAAGATAAGATTTAGTGAAAACTAGTTAATTTAACATTTAGCAACCACGTCCATCAATATATAAAATAACATTACATTACGTCACATTGTGAAACAGGATCCAAACTCGATAACCACTAATATTATTCAATAATCCACTCACTTAACTTTTCCCAAAATCATGAAATTCTGAATTATTAATATAATGAGTAAAAGGAAATACCGTTTATTTTAAAGAGTTATGTTTAAAACATAGTCATTTTCTTTTTTTTGAACTCAGGTTTGATCGAAATTGTTTATGATAACCACATACTTTTATGTCATAGATTAGCAAACTGGCAAATGGCTCCACTGATAGTAAGAGAGAACTATCTCCCATTAGACACCAGAGATAATAATGGTGCGTTGCAAGCAATGTAGTGGGATGGTAATGCCACGCGCAAAGTTACTTTAACTTCAAACCGGAACAGGAAATCACAATTCACAAACGATAAAAGTACATATTTGTTTTAAATAAAACATCCAACCGGTTTTAAATACTGCATCATCAGGGTTAAAAATTTAATTATTAAAAGTAAATGATAATCACACTAAAGTAAAATTTTAGTTTTTATTTTTTAATTCTGTATTTTTATTTATAACTAGTTATTACTCGCGAGTTCGTTCGCGTGATCTAAATAACTACTTCATTTTACTGATTCGGGTAAAAAGTACTTACCCTTTGTCCTGTCCTATAAACTACTACATTTTTCAGTGAAATTTCCATCAAAATCTGTCCAGCCGTTCAAAAAATTACCTCGTGCAAACGGAATGACAGACAGACAGAAATTTAAAAAATGGTTGTTTAGGTATTAGTATCGCAAAAACAACGCACTGAACTCGAAAAAACCTACTTATTTTGAAATCACAGACAGATAATTAAATTTTATTTATATTTATAGATTCTATAAACTAATGTAAACCAAAGACACACCTCATTATTTTATCTTCTTACTTTTGTGGCTGAAAATAATTGTTGGCAACATTAATCTTTTTCTTTCAATCTCTATATTTTCTATGTACCGACCATTATTAACGCTTACAAACACAACACATTTCTTAACAATTTAAGTATTTAGCCCTGATGATGCAGTAAAATGTTAAACCGGATGGCTATTTAATTAAAAACATATACATATACAAAAATATATACATATTTAGTCTGTAACTTTTGAAATATTACGGTCAAATCAGAAGTTCTTTATCTTTCTCACACTTACGAGCTTGTGTTAACTTTAAAATTAACCGGTAATTACACTGAACGAGAGCAGAAATTGTAAAACACCGGTTTCTGAATTTAACCGGTTAAATACCGGTAACTTAACTTAGCCGTAACTTAAAACGCTATCATTTCAAGTATGGCGTCAATAATCGAGGCCGGTTTAGAAACTTTACAGGTTTCCGAGCTCTGTCTTGTAGCCACGTTTCCAACCATCAATCGTTAGCCTTTTACAAATTGCCTGGTAGATTGAGAGGTGGTCTATTGAATAAAGATGGCCCGGAACAACGCGCATTATTTGAATACATATACAACAATACAACAACAGTTACATACTTATATACATACATTCTTAGCATACTTATCTAATTATTTATTTGTTTCAGATATTTGATTAAAAATACACTACTTAAACCACATTAGGCTACCCACCACAGTAATTAGAAGTACAATTGCATATGGTGCTTTGGTATGGTGGCCCAGAACCGAACTAAGCACAGTGCGAAGTAAACTTGAAAACTTCCAAAGGAGAGGTTGCTTAGGTATCACAAGTAGCATAAACACCACACCGACTGCGGCATTAGAAGTTATTCTGGGAATAGCGCCACTACCCCTCTATGTCCAGCCAGCCACAATGGCGTGCCTAAGATTAAAAGTTCTTGTAGCAGGAAAAGAAAGAAAAAGTTACATAGACGATGATATAAAATGCAAAAATGTAACCCAATATTACAAGCACTGGGCGATAGGTGCAGAATAAACCTTTACATGATAATACATATACCGTTAACACTACTGAAGAAGACAAAGGTACATATATCTAGTATAAATGACGAATATACTACCGGCTCAACATCCAAAGAGGGAATAGGTGTTAGTACCCTTTGTCCCGAAATAAACATGAATACAAGTATTAACCTAGGCAAACACAATTCAATCTTTCTAGCGGAATGCCTAAGACTAAGACTGACCGCAAGAGCTGTCATGGAAAGAAAATTAAACAACATCTGTGAAATTTCTGCAAGAGCTGTCGCGGAAAGAAAATTAAACCACATCTCTGAAATTTCTAACAGACAGCCAGGCAGAATAGAAATCACTCAACTCCAACTATACTAGCAATAATCTAGTCAGAGAATCTAGTATATGAATGCCGAAAGTTATATAAATTGTATTGTATTGTAAGTATAAATGACGAATATACTACCGGCTCAACATCTAAAGAGGGAATATGTGCTAGTATCCTTTGTCCCGAATTAAACATGAATACGAGTAATAGCCTAGGTAAACACAATTCAATCTTTCAAGCGGAATGCCTAGGACTAAGCTTGACCGCAAGAGCGGTCATGGAAAGAAAATTAAACCACATCTGTGAAATTTCTGCAAGAGCTGTCGCGGAAAGAAAATTAAACCACATCTGTGAAATTTCTAACAGACAGCCAGGCAGAATAGAAATCACTCAACTCCAACTATACAAGCAATAATCTAGTCACAGAATGTATATGAATGCAGAAAGTTATTACAAAAGCTAAGTACTTCATACAAAGTCACAGTGGCTCACTTGGGAAGAAATTTCTGACCAATTAGCAAAGAAAAATTTGAAAAGGGATTATAGGACCTGAGCCTACTACCTTTCAATTTGCTTAGAAAATTAAAAAGATAAATCACAAAAACAAACCATAAAACACAGCCCCTCCGTGCTGTGCTCCGTGAATTTTTGAATTTCAAAAAAATTTTTTTAATTTCAGAAAAAAAAATATTTTTGTTTTTTGCAACTTCTATACAAGTTAAAGTTATGCAGATACATAATATTGTATTTTGAGTATTTACAAATCAAAAATTCAATTTTACATTCAAATTTAATAACAATTCAAATTTATCAAAAATTCATATTTTTGAAATAAAAAAAAAACCCCTATCCAAAAATTTCAGGATCTTTTAAGATCATTACAAGGTATCATACAAAAAAAATTGAGCCAAAATTTTTAATGGCGGTCTTCATTTTTGACGATTTTCAAAAATTCAAAATTTTACAAATTTGGCATTTTTCAAAATTTTTTTCCAAAATTTTTTTTTCTATAGCCCCAAGTGTCCCCTTTTAAACAAACGAAAGCCCATTCCTGTATCTATAATAGCATTCGAGATATTGCAAAAACAAAATTGAAAAACTGGAAAAATCGCGAAATTTTGAATTAGTATATCTTTCGAAAAAATTTTTTTTATTTTTTTCCTTTGACAGAACTTCGTTGTATGATAAAAGAAAACTTCTGACCAAAATTCATCCAAATCAAAAGGGGTCGATTCCAACTATTGGTCGATTTGACATGGAATGACCCAGTAATAACAATCCTAATGATGATTTATATTAAATTTTAGCTATGTATATAAAATATAAATAAATAATGCAGTGATCAAGACAAAACAATGACGATGAGAAAAATATGAAAAAATATTGAATCGTTTAAATGAGTGGACTATATTAATTCATAATATTGAAATAAAACTTATACTACCTAATATTAGTAAAGTGAGTTAGTATTGGTTCCGTTATTTCATAAACCTGTTTGTGAGTTGGAAATGTGCGCTTAGGACGAACAGATAGACAATAGAGTGAACCATTTACCATATGCCGACACATAGTGTGCGTATGAAATTATGTTTATTATATATCTAGAAAAACACATAAATCCCTCAGTGGATTTGAGAAATAATATAATTTTACAAAATAATTTATAAATGAAGTATTGTGTCCGTATCAAATAGACTAATTTCTAAGGATATTAAAAAGATGACAACGGTATGCATATTTTTTTATCTTTTGTACCAAATAGAAACCGCGTTTTAATAACTATAGGTTACTCATCCGAAGAATAAAACATTTTAGTTACAATGATTTCATCTAAAATTTTAATTTGTAAGTACTCGTAATTCTCTAACACAAATGACCTAAACTTGGGTTTTAAATCTGGAAAAAACTAAATCGGTGCCGAATCAAATTATTCGTTTAAAAATCTATGAAAGCACACTAACTTCATTCGAAGTTTTTATTATTTTGCCATATGACTCATATTAAAAATAAATATTTATTTAAGGGTTAAGACTACAAGCAAATCTAAATTTAAAATAGAGTTCCTTTTGAATTAAAATATCCTAAATTGTATAATTCCTACACTTAATTTCTGGATAATACCTTTTCATTCATCTATAATTAAAGACTTTTTTCTTTTGTCATGTGAGTCATATTTCATTTATTTTCTTTAGTTCTGTGCTAAGATAATTCTTGCCCACACAATCTATGTAAACCAAGATATTCAAGCACTATAAAAAAATAGAAACGTCTAACGAAAGACAAAAATCGTACAAAAACTACCAGAACTGAACATTTAAAAATATTAACATGCTAACATATAACGCCCTTAACAACAAAAAGTCTTTGTGAGATTATTTTATGATTGGATATGCACTGATGTTTTCAGCCTACATGCAAATTAATGATTATTCTTAATTTTTAAAAATACCTACCATAGTCGACGCCTTAAATCTGCTGAAAAACATCTAGTAGTGTTCAAATTATAGTTAAATATTTTAAAAGTAGTTACTGCTATATGTAACATGTTTTCAAACATCTGCATTTCTTCCGATGTGAGTTCGAAGAGTTTATATTAACTTTTATAAAATTAAATTTGATGTTTTTAAGCAAATTACAATTTAGTGATCCCCGTTCCATGAAAGCAGTGAGCCCACTAAATGCACGCTGGTGTAACTCAAAATTCCGCGTGTTCGTGACGATGCATTTAAAAGTTACGACACAAAACATAGACTCGGTCACCATTTGTGAATTTGTAAGAATTTTAAATATTGCGCGCAGCGCACCACCCTTTGTTCACCAATTATATACTTTCAACATCGACTACAATCTCAGAAGTCTTGTTTAACAAAATATGACAACTACCATTTTCTGCAAAATAGCAATCTTTTGCAATGCAAAAGCTCCAAACCATTAAGTAATGTAAGAAAGTGAAAGGTTGCGGTGGGTAATGTCGGTAGCCGACATGTAGTAGAGGTTGAAGAGCACAAGCTGGCGTGGGCGTGTGCCGCGCGCTGCGTGCAGGCCGCGTGCGGTGCCCGCCGAACAGTTACACGCACCTTGCTTTAACGGACACCACTTTGGCACCCACGGGTAAATTCTCTCGAATGTAGATCGGGCCGTACACCGTGTGGTCCCACACGGGGGGATTGTTCGCGCGATCCACTACGTCTATCTGGACCTCCACGGTTCTGGACAAGGGCGGGAAGCCCTTGTCTTGAGCCATAGCCTCCAACTTGTACGTTTCTCGCTAGTGGGAAACGGTCGATGGAAACAGACAAAACCACGTCGTTAGTAGTGTTAGGAGTGGCGGAGCGGCGGGCCCTCGAGCCCGCTGCGCCGGATACCAACCTGGCTTTCACACTGGTCACTACGGTACCCACTGTGACATTCTCTTTGATGTGAACGGGGCCATACGTGGTCATGTCCCAGATGGGGGGCTTATTGTTCCTGTCTACCACGTCTAACTCAACGTCCACGTCTGCGGAGGAGGGCGGGTCGCCTCTGTCGGAGGCGCGCACGCGCAGGCGGTACCTGTCCCGCTACACATACACGGGTCAGAGGTCAGCGGGGAGAAATAAAACATAACAACTCAAATATGAACACATAAATACTCATCGCTAATAACTAACTAAAACTTTAACAAAAACAATAACAATTAGTATTGTAGACCACTTTAACATTGAAACTGTTCTATGATTGTTGTTTATTATTTATCAAATAACAAAATTTAACAGACATTCTTCGCCCAAACACACTAAGCCAAATGAAACAAGAAGAACTATAATACTGACAGTTGACTAGTAAGTATAAAACCACTCACGACTTCTGCTTTCAGCCACAGGCATCATTCGTGCTAGCTTACAGTAACATTGATCTTTGTGGCCAATGTTAGAAGGTGCAAGAAAAGAAATCGGAAATTATATTTTCAATATTATACATTTTTGGCCTGTACATTAAGAAAATAATACAAACTGTACATTATAATTACAATTTACTTTTTACAATAATTTAACTAAACTAATTAAAAAATTAAATATAAATTAACGAAAAGCAGGCAAAATGCATGCAGCTCTGCATACAAGACATGGCGGAAAGGTCAGGTTGTCATATGAAGGTTTTGGTGACCTCATAACGACTACAACAAAACGACATTCATTGTAATGAATATATTACAAACGATGGACGTTACGGTTTACTGTACAAGTTTGGTTTTGAGAACGATGCCCCTTTCACAGAAGGAATATGTCACAACTGGCCAGATGGTCAAATTGCCCTACTGGCAATTTGTCCATCTCAGTTAATAATATTAAAATACTATGTATATATGTACTGGTACCCTGTAAAAAATTAATTATTATCGTGATTATACTAGCAGAATGTGACTTTGTAGCATGAGTAGTCGTATATGACGACAAATCAGGAACTGCCCGGCGGAAGATCGATCCGCCCTTCGGTATCCGATTAGTAACAAAACATGTACTTACACAAAATGTCGATAGGTATGTTCAAAAGCGTAAGCTTCTCAAATCAACCGATTAAAGTACAATAAAAAAAATTCCAAAACTAGTTTGTGCGGAATATACAAAAGTGCTATTACAGAAACTGTACATGTTTTAGAACTAAACATAGGTTTCAACGGTGAAATATTTACAGTAGTAGTATCATCTCGGTCAGAGCATTATTATACACAAGTTATAATCATCGATAAGATAATAGTTAATGCAAGATTGTGCTGCGGAAATAAATCTTAACGAAGATTTGGTGCAGAGTCGGCGCTGGCTGCAACTGAAAGTAATTGTGCTGCAAGAAGAACAAGCCGCGCCGCGCCGCCCACCACCGTTCGATGGACAACTACTCCTCAGCCAGGATTGACGCTCCCAGCCCCAAACAGCTCACAACGAATTCACAACAGCTGTTTGATTCACCTTGCAATTTTGCACTTCAGTAGTTTTATTACAGATCAATAAAATGAAAGTTTTATTGTACTTTGTTAGTAAATCTATGCATTTTTTAAAAATGGTTCAACTTTAGCAAATATATTTATTTCACACAAATATTTTGATAGTGCTTTATTGGAATGTATTGAAATCTACTTGCAAATTTTAAACAATTTACTATAGTTTTTCCAATGCGTACTACGTAAATGCAAAATTTCAATATAACTTTCAGTTATATTGAAATATCTTATCCACAATAATACTACTAAACTGCAAAAATTATAAATAGATTCAAACAACTACCGGAAATTCATAATGAGCTCTCGGGGTATCCACAGCTATATACAGCGGTACGTAATTTAGAACTATTTACAGGAAATAAACATAAAATGTGTGCCAATTGAATCCTAAGGCTTGTAGGTAGCACTCATCCACCAAACTTACTATAGTAAAGTTGATCTCTTTCATTCATCTCCCTTTTCATAATATTATGTTTTATTCACTGATTATTTAGATAAAAAGCATACTTACATCGAGGGGTTTCTTTAAAACGATCCAACCTGATTCTGGTTGGATCTCAAAATATTCTATATCAGCAGGATTATATGGAGCACTTAATGTATAAACAATTGCTCCATTATTATCCGCATCTTCATCAGACGCTGACACTCTTAAAATATTTGTACCTATACTAGCGTCTTGTTTAACATTCTCCACATATTTCTGGAAGATACAATTGGATTTTTACATAAATTAACTATTTGTGTCATTTTCTGATAGCTCAAGCTATAATCACTAGTAATAACAATCAACATGCAGATTAGTGTATATTTACAGTGTCACTTACCTGTCTATCAAATAGCGGTGGGTTATCATTCACATCAGTTATTTCAACAGTAAATGAACAAACACCCTCAAGTGATGGTTCACCTTGATCAGTGGCTTTTACAGTTACCGAGACGAACTTTCCGTCATCTCCTTCTCTATCAAACACCTTGTTTGTCGATACTTCACCCGTTTCTTCATCTACTGTAAATTTGGTTCCTTTTTGGTTTGGTTGTTGGACTATAGAATATTTTACTTGTCCGTTTACTCCTTTATCTTCGTCCGTCGCATGAACCTTTATTACAGGACTGCCATTAGGAGCACCTTCTTCCACTTTAGGGAAATATGTGGGACAATCTTTAAATATTGGCTTATTGTCATTTACATCTGTAATAAACACAACGACCACTGCAGTTGAAGTATGTATTGTTGCATCTCCATTGACACAACAAGCACCATCATCCATAGCTGTCACATTAAGTTCGTATTTGTCTCTGTCTAAAGATATTGCTTTATTATGTAATCTAATTACTCCTGTTATTTCTTCTATTACAAACTGTCCTGAACTAGTGCCACCGCCAACAAATCCAAATCGCACATTATCCCCGTCTTTATCAGAAGCTACAACGGTTGTGACTAAAGTGTTAGGTCCCGCGTTTTCATCCACATTTGGTGTATATACTTGTTGTGAGAATTTGGGTTCCTCGTCGTTCTTATTTTTCGTATACACGCGTACCGTGGCAGTTCCTGTTTTTGCTGGTTCTCCTTTATCCTTCGCAGTGACTACAAACTCGTAATAGGCATTGTTGTTGTCAGCATCTAGTTGCTTATTGTTGGTGATAATTCCGTTGGAATCCACGCTGAAGTGATCATCTGAAACATTTAATATTAATAGGTATACATAATTATTTCGATTTTTTTACTTTAAATTACAAAGTGAAGTATTGTAATATTATGTTGTTATATGGCACATTTGAAAAAAATATATTAATCCTAAATACTACATTATTATTTATATTGTTATTGTAACATGTCAATTTGAGGATTTAAAACAATATATATTTTTTAAGTTTAGTAGTAATAGTTACAAAAATTATTATAAAACACATTTCTAAAGGCTATAATGAGATTAAAATTAGGATTATTAGTATTAGCACTAAGTCCAAATATGAGGTTAACAAAAAAAATCCTTTACAGTATAAAACCCTTTCTTAATCAAAAATGAATGTTTCTAAATTTATTTATTTCTAATAATCTAATGTCTTTTGGTAATTTGTTACATATTTTTTAAAACATTGCATAACAGTTTTTGCCCAACATTGAACTGCTTATTACTGGCATTACGATCCTATCTTTATCTCTAATATTAAAGTTTGCAGATTCCCCTAGTCTAGGAAATATATCAGGATGTTTTTTTTTTACAAAAATTGCAGCTTCATACACATACATACATGCTAACAATTTAATTTTCCTAAAGAAGGGTTTACAAGAGGTTAAAGGATTTAATCCACAAATTGCCCTAACACATTTTTTTGTGCTATAAAAACTTTATGAGCATGTGTTGAGTTTCCCCACATAATTGTCCCATATCTCAACTTAGAAGCTACAAACCCATGATAGGAGGTTAAAGCTATGTTTTCACCAGCTATCTGCCTTAACCTATATAGAGCATATACATGCGAATTGATACTGCTGCGTAACTTACGTACGTGTGTTTTCCAATTACAGTTTTTGTCAAGCCAAACACCTAGAAACTTAAGTGTGTCACTCTCTTGTAATATAATGGTATCATAGGATATTACTAAATTTAAAGGACTAGTTTTATAACTTTGAAAATTTACATAAGTTGTTTTATTAAAAGTTACTTTTAATTTATTAGCGTTAAGCCAGTCTACTACTGATTTTAATGTATTATTGCACTCATTTTGTATTTTTAATTTATGACTTGTTACCACAACAGATATATCTGCATAAAGATAGCACTGGTGATTAATTACTTTAGGCAAGTCATTTATACCTAGAATAAACAATAAAGGTCTTAAAATGCTACCTTGCGGCACTCCGTAATTAACAACTTTGAGAAAATGTGTTTGAGTCTTAAACGCAACGACTCGCCTGGCGTTTTGTTACGTGAATTAGGCCCCTGCACAATTGATACCGTGATCACCACGGTAGTGACGCGATTTACCTTCGTCTATTTCCTAAGATCTGCCTATCAGGAAGGCAATCTGGTCTATTTTCGATATGAGGCCTGCTTTAGCACAAGGAATAAACTAAGTAGTTATTGTGACACTTTATAAACCCGCGTTCATCCGAGCCTCTGTTGCAGAAAAGATCAACTAACTTATTGCTAGGATTTCCGTAAAAGACGAAAGAAAGCTATAACTTGACACTAACACCATGGCCACTAATTAAAGTTCTGAAACGTCCCGTTCGGGATTGGTACATACGCCTTGCCTATTCCTATTGAAATAGCGACGGTACAGGTACATGTTGTCGTGTTACAGTGTGAAGGATAAGGTAGCAGGTAAACTTACACTTGTGGCATTCCATGCATGTTATTAGGGTCATTAATATCTGTGGTGTTTACAGGTAATAGTCATCTCTTGCCATCATAAGAACCATCTGCCTGGTTGCTACCTATGATAAAAAAACACGGGTATTTATTTGTATACCCATGACATATGTTATCGGAGAAAAGTAGAAAAAATTATAAATAGGTAAAACCAAATCAAAGACTTTTTACATTGGACGCATATTTCTGTGAAAAGTATCATCGGCTATCGTAGATGCACTGGTTGTGCCTCTGCCTACCTCTTCGGAGATTTGGGGGTGAAGATACTTTTTTGCTCTAAAAAAGTGTAGAAGTTTGGATCGAAGAGTTCGTTGATTTTTTCGACGGAAGTTTGGCGTCTGGGGTTTGAAATGATGTTAAACTATTAAACTGCAGTCTAAAACTACACATGTTACAATACAATCACTCAGAATAACCTAACGCTCCTAATAGTTATTACATAAGACGTTACGCCGAAGTTCTGATAGATTAGTTCCAAATAATATAATTATATAGAAGTCTTTGACATTTTTATAGCACATTAATTAGTATTTGTTAGTATAACAACTGTAATCTATACATATAAAAATTAGCGTGGTCACGACATCACGCGTGAATGACTAGACCGATTGTAATTTAATTTCGCTGATTCTTTTTTTTTGTGTTCGTAATTGTCAGGAGAAGGTTCTTATAAAATAAAATATTAAGAAAATTGCGCGGAAAATTAGAAATTTTAAGAATACTTAACCACTATATAAAGTTCAATGCCCTTTCAGCTGCCTGGAAGGACAATCTCATATGTTTATATAAATTACGTGTCACATTGTTTGTCCGCAATGGATTCCTAATATGTATGTCAAAACAACGTTTGCCGGGTCAGCTGGTAATTATACATATAGCGTAACTTAGCGAGACCGAAAGATGTTTTTTAAACTCCTCAAAATTGGTTTTGTTTCTGCGATGACCGTAAATCAATCTCGAAGAGCGTTCTAATTTTGAGAAGGAAAGAGGTTTTTTTTTTTTAACAAGGTATACAAAGTCCATCAGTTCACTTTGCCCCGCGAAGACAGAGAACGGTTAACAATTATTCCTCATTATAAAAATGTTTGCTATTACTTGTTTACAAATTAGCTATTGTCCGCAACTTCTTTCGCGTACCTGTCAGTTGTACCTTAACTAGCGATAGCTTATGGCCGAAATTCGGCCATAGACTAAAAATAAATCTATTTTAAGTGTGACAACTGACTTTCGCCGTAAAGAAAATAGTATACATGTGTGTACGTTATCATGTACGTCACATGAATGTAGTGTGTTTAATGCTTATTTTCATTATCTAACTAGCTGTGCCCTGCGCGCGTTACTTTGCCCTGACGAAAATTGGTCGTACTAACTCAGAAACCTTCGTGGGATCATGCACAACAAATTTGTCAAGGAGAATCACGATCAAATGCATAGTTAACGAATTTATAAAGGACATACCGATGGTCCCATCGTATACATGGACATGTCAAAAATGTAAAATTTTTTTATTACTTATATGACTTTAAATTGTCCAAACCATGGAACATAGAACAAGCGGAATTGGCAAGTACAAACATTTGTATCAGGACGGCGAGCGCCATACTCACACATAAAATAAGCATTATTGCATATAAACTACTAATGCAAACATTGTTTCATTGGTCGTTTTCATTTTAAACAACAATAATCCGAAACACACAAACAGAACATTTAAAAATATACCAAACTGCGTTACAATAAATTTTATTTTGCTACAAAAAAAAGAGTATTTACGTCCTTTTGTAGTCTATTCAAAATAGACTCATCTATTTGTACAATAGTGAAACATAAGATCTTAATAGTTTCGCTATTCTACAATAGATGGCAGTATTGATTTTTCCGTAGTTTCAGTTGATCATATTTGAGTAGAGAACTTTCTAGAACAATATACGTAATGACTGTCATTACGTATATCTTTCTAGAAAAATTAGGTCAACCTAAAATGAACTTTATATGTAAGGTGTACGGCTGATTTTAGCTTGACTTTCTATTATATCATTAGAGATTATATTAAATCAGGAATTTAATTAAAATAAAATGAAAATTCTGCTTTCGGATGATATGAAATATCTCCATTTTTAATCATCTGTATTCTACTATCATTTCTGCATTCAAGGATGGCACAATACGGCATAATTCAGTGTATAATAGATTTTCGCACGACGACTATCTCCTAATGATATGGTAAGTATCACTAAGGCAATTTAGAGTAAAAGCGCATAATAGTGACGCACGCGGCACGCCCACTCTTCACTTCCCCTTGTTCTATGTTCCATGGTCCAAACGCTCAAATCTATATAAGATTTTTTTCATTTTATGTATTTCGCTACATAAACAAATCGAATAATAGAACAAGTGTAATAATTACAAACAATAGTTGTCGTAGATGTGGATACCTATACTTATTGTTCTGTACTGTGTTTTAAAATGCACGTTTTAAAATTTAAAACGCCGTATAAAATGACATGTATACAGACAAATATTCATTTTTATATATGTAGAATTAATGCATTTCTAATGCATTCTCTTTAAAAAATATTAGGTTTCTACAGTCCTCCGCAATGTAAACTGTAACTGTGCCAAATATCATACACCACACTTGTCTTAAAATAGGGTTTAAAGTTTTTCCTTCATGTATTAATAGATATAATAGATATATATTTAAATGATGATAATTTTTTTAACTGGCATCGGATTAAATTAAAATAATAATTATCTATTAAGCTAAGCTCTATCTACTGATAAAAATCAGTTTAAAATTGCTTAGTAATTTCCAAAAAATTGAAAATTGTTAAAATGTTTTGTGTTTTTCCTCTCTTCACTTTCGATACATACCTTTAATTTACAAACGCACCGGGCTCTACTGTAGTATTTATTATATGTATATGTAATGTAGATAATGTTAAAAATAATCAAAAGTAACTTCACGCCCGTATCCCCGAAAACGCAGCGGTACAACCAATGCACCCACGATTAGCCGAAGATTAGTCCCACAATGTGATAGGTGGCAAGCCTATCGCCAACCGGACACTTCTCCAATCCCGGGCAATGTTTTTATCAGGAAACCGAAAAAATGTATTTGAATTGCCCGACCTTTCTTTCGGTTTTTGGAATATTGAACACCGACGTCGAACCACTAAACCAAAGAGGAAACAATAGTCACCTGAAACCAAATATTCAATTTCTGCATTTTTTCCAGAATCAGCGTCCATTGCCTTCACTTTGAGAATACTGGTTCCAAGCGGGATATCCTCGTCGACGTTGTGGGCCTGGTAGTCTGGTAGCTCGAATTTTGGTGCATTGTCGTTCACATCAGTCACACGGATGGTTAACTGCAAATAATACATATACAATAATTAGCACCGCATACGTGTATCTAATCTAATATCATTGTAACCTAATCTATTTTCTAGCTTTTAATATTAAAATATAGGCCAAATAACATAAAAATAAATCTTTATCTTTATCACTATATAGTATAAAACAAAGTCGCTTTCTCTGTCTGTCCCTATGTCCCTATGTCTCTATGTATGCTTAAATCTTTAAAACTACACAACGGATTATGATGCAGTTTTTTTAATAGATAGAGTGACTAAAGAGGAAGGTTTGTATGTATAATAACATTCAATATATTGTAGAGAAATACTGCAATTTTTGAGTTTTCTGATGTCATGTCGTAAATAATTATCTTTTTTCCGCTTACATTGCAAACGCAGGCTAAACCCTACGAGATTTATCAAAATAATGTACCAAGTATATATACACCTTGAAAAGGTCTACAGAAAACTCCGCGATGGTATATGTCTATCTCTTATGAATAACCCACAATAGCAGTTTTTTGTTATTTACGTTTTACGAGAAATAATGTCTTTTTTTCGAAGCAATTTTAAGCAATACAGCACAAATCCTTATCCAATTAAATACCTTAAATATATTTTTGATTTAATATAGATCAATTTGTCCGTTTACAGCATGTAATTTAAATGAATATTATCGAAGATATTACAGATTTAAAATGCAGGGGCATAGCGGTTGTAGGGTTATCGGCCGGTCGGCGGCGGCGCGTGCACGGTATGTTTTGAAACCGCTGGGAAACGTGTTAATTTTCGGATAAATAAATATAGGACTTCAGCTGAAAACCAAAATTTAGTACATTCTTTTATTTAACTAAATATCCAGGTCCAGGAGATTTTGAGAAATTTTGATTTTGAGAAAAAAAAACACCAAAAGAAATTTTGACGAAACAGTATTTTTTAACATAACTTCCAGATTTATGTACATACTGAGTACAAAAACTAATCAGCTCTATTTCTCATAAAACTACATCTAATACATAAATTGCATCAAAATCGGTTTATCCGTTTGGGAATAATTGTTGACGAAAAATTTTGAAAAAAGTGTTTTTTCGACATAGCTTCGAAATTTTTCAACCAATCATTTTTTGGTGTTCTACGATATTTTAGTACTAAAAAACTACGACAAATGCCGTTTTAAAAATCAAAATCGAATCTAATTCTCAAAACTTATAGCTTTTCAAATATTAAAATTACGTTGTTTTTAGCAAACTTACTTAATTTTTTAAATAACTTTCAAGTTATTTTCCCGATTGACTTTAACATATTATCAGCTTTTGTTCTTTAAAAACTGCGTCAAATACCGTTAATTTAATGGAAATCGGTCAATTTGTTTGGGATTTATTAATGAAGAAAATTAAATTGTTTTTTGACATAGCATCGAAATTTTTCAACCTATCTATTATTTAGCTAAAACAATATTTTACATCTCAAAAATTGAGTTGAATGCCATCATCGTTTTCAAATGTACAGCTTTTTAAAAAACTGCCATTTTTAACAAAATAGATGTTTGAACTGAAAAATCTATGCCTAGTAATATATATATATATATATATATATATATATATATATATAACTCTTTTGAGCTTAAACTACCTTAATTTAGTGAGAACTTTCAGGGATGGCCCGTAGGGTCAATCATTTACACATTTTTCCCGTTTGTCCCGATGCCTCGCCTTAATAAACCACAGCCTTAATAAACCTTCAACGCTGCAGGTTTAGATTTGAGCGTTGATTGTTTCAAAGAAAACATGTTTGTATTGTCTCATGGCAAGAGAGCTGTGAACGTTGTATATAAAGACATTCTGTAATATATTAATTGTAAAAATAAAAGAAATAGGTAAAAATGTAAAAACTAAAAATGTAGTACCTATATGAATTTAGATATTTCAAAGATAGCAGGAAATCTTCATGGTATAGGGAAAGGGGAATTGTTTTACTCCAAATTTAACGCGTGCAGGCCACGTGCAGTAATGAATAAATCAAAACAACTAGATCGATTTTAATCATTTTTTTTTTTCACTGAGTGACATAGGCTATATATTTTATATCCGTGCGAAGCCGGGGCGGGCCGCTAGTATAGTATAAAACAAAGTCGCTTCCGCTGTATGTTCGCTCATTTCTTTTAGACTACGCAACAGATTTTAATGCGGTTTTCATAAATAGACAGAGTGATTCTAGAGAAAGGTTTACATATATAATAAATGCATATAAGTGGAAAGAAAGAGAAAGAGAGAGAGAGAGAGAGAGAGAGAGAGTAGAGAAAAATCGAGAATTTCAAAGACTTGTCACAAAAACATATTTTTGTGCGCTTACATTACACCCGTGCGAAGCCTGCACAGTGCACAGGTCGTGTATTATATGTACTAACATTAAAAAACACGTGACATATCATTTATCGTCAGGCCGCCCTTCTCAGTTACGAGTATGTGCATTATTTGCAAAGCAACAAAACCGGTTCAATGACCCCAAACATGACACATTTACTGCAAGTGATGGAGGAGTCGGTCTTTTATGATTGCACCAGGACATCAGATCCACCCTAAAAATAAATAGCATTCAAATCGGTTCATCCGTTGAGGGATTGTGATGCCCCAACAGACGCACAAATAAACAGAACACATGATGGTAAACTTGGTAACTTAAACCATTTTCGTGCTTCGGGGTGTTAACATATTTTTAGTTTGACATAAATGAAGTTATGATGCAAATATAAACAGTAGACACCTGCTACAATGTCTCGTCTCGACGTTAATACGTGTCGAATTACCAAACAGAAATTATATGACACGAGGCATTAGATTTTACAAGACGGGTACCGATATTTATTCAATTAAATAAAATACATTTAATTAACGATTGCACCTCGAGACCACTGCATTATGAAAGTTTTGGTGACTCTCACGGAAACAAAATATTGTCCGAAATAAAAAAGCATTTTTGTGTCAAATTTCAGCCAAATCAGTCCAGCCCTTTTAGCGTGATTGAATAACAAATACCGATACACACAGACTTTCATATTTATAATATGTAGGTTAGAATGTACCTATGGGATAACACTTAACATTGTAGATATTTAACACTCCCTACGTTTACGAAATCACTGATCATTCATCAGTCATCCTGCAACCTTACTCGCGATTAAAGAATAGACCATCTGTCTGTGACTAGCCTTGTAAGTGGTAGGGTTCCATTGCATCTTGTCCATGTTTGGAGCCACCGCCTGTGCATCTTAAATAGCGTCGATGCTTATTAGATCTGGTAAACTAAACATGAAACTTACGAGTATACATCATACAAACTAAACGTGAAACTTACAAGTATGTCATAGAAATATTACATTTAGAGGTTAATTTGGTCAATGTAACTTTCCTTTTGGCCTCAAGATTGCAAGAAGGAAAAATGTTGGGGACTAACTATAGATGACTAATATGGTAAAAAAACCAGGAGAGTCAACGAATCAATGATAAAATCATCAAAATTTATTTACATCTTGTAGTAACAAGTAAGTTTTATCGGTTTTTATAATTTAGATACCTAGATATTATTCAACTCTTCACTACATAGTACATACTTAAAAACACAAAATGTACATTATTCGCGCGCTTTTTAGATATTTTGTCTCGTTGTGTTTTGTTTTTATTTTTTTAAACCTCATGAGACAGGCAAAGAGCATATGTCTTACTACCTTATCTATTACTTGTATATTATAGGTGTGCTTCTGTACGTGTGTATGTGACTGTAATCCTACTAAACGGTTGTACCGATTTTAATGATTTTTATGTGTGTGTTCTAGTGGACTTGAGAATAATTTAAATTGGTGATGCTGCAATGGGGTTCGAGTAAAATCTTATATAACACAAATACAAAAAACCCGGAGTCAAACTAAGACTATTTTTAAAAATGAACCCCTAAACGGCCAAAGTAGAGGATGAAAGTTTGGACGAAAAGCTATATTGACATCATGTTACTCTACTCGTGGGCGAAGCATCGGGTTAGCTAGTATATTTTCAGCTAACGAAAATATGGAGGTTATAAAACATATTATCCAACTAACTAGTTGGATAATATTTTTAAATATGGTGATCTGTTTAGGCTTCCAACCAATTCCAACCAAAAAAGTCAATTGGGCAAAGAAGCGCAGGATAGACTTTTACAACCTGCCTGGTAGAACAGCAGTTGGTCTATTCATCAAAGGAGCCCGGACCAACACGGAAGATTGAGTACAATTATTAACTTTACACATTTAACAATCTGTGATTTTATTCGTTATCCTTTGTTTTTCCATATTATTCATTGAATATTGTAGTGCACCGATATCAAGAGGCGCAGCAAAAGTAATAATTCTTTTTAATGTACATGATGCAAGTAACACCGTCAAACCGCGTCCGTGTCTCCGATTGTTCCCCTCTACTCGTGCACCCGAGACAACCATGTTTTTACCACGGAAAGAAACACTACAAATATAAAGACGAAATGGTTGCAAAATTACCAATTACCACATGTTATATAGTTTTATTGGAACATGTTTTAAAAATGATGACAACCTATATATACAAACTTAGCCAATTCTTTTTAGCAGAAAGTTGTTAAAGTGAGCGTTTTTACGATTCAAATTTGATAAAACTATCAATTAATCTGTTTAAAATTTCTTAAGCGCCCTTAGCAGGAATCAATGCGCGAAGATCATTCAGTATTCAGATATTCAGATCCCTATTTTATAGGAAAACATTGCGTTTTCAATCAGAACGTTATAAACTATACTTACTTTATATAACCTATTTAGGCACATCGTAAATTTTGTAATTGCCTTTTTAAAATTCTTCATATCACAGGAGTCACAATAACATAATAGTGAGGGTTCAGACAAAGAATCGTTACTTTTTTTTCCTTCTCTGTCCCCATAAAAATGGTTACATATTTACAAGTATTATCACTAGTGTTGTAAATATCTTTTGACAACTTAATTTTCTAAACATATATATTTTAATTTTAATAAAATACACCTTTTGCATATTTTGCTCATTGTTGTATCTATCTAATCTTAGATTAGATAAGTAATCTAGATCTACTGACTACTATTAAAAGTTAAAACGTATTTACTCCTTTCTACTCAAGGAAGTTATATTCTACCCGGAATGCTTACACGCGCTTCAAAATTGTTCCGAAGAGTACCACGACATGAGTGGAGTGTGTCTCTTTCTACTAAATAAAGCGCCGATCGCCATATATAAGTGTGGCCATACGTAGTTTGCAAATTACTACTAAGTAATTCTACTAATTTGAGAAATAGTTTTTGCATTGCATAAGTAATTACGTAATAATTAAAATAAGCACATTTAAGAACCCACTGTGTTAATTACAATACATTTTATGCTAATGTATCTATCGACGTGTATGAATAAAAGGGATTTAACGAGTAACGAATATATAAAAATCTACCATCCGCAAGTTTTATTTACACTGGCAATTGCAAGAAAGGGACAACATCCACTCATGTCGTTGTCTTGCTCAGAACGTTTTTCCCCTCTGTTATGTAAGAAACAAATGTCAACTTTATTAGGATAGGAATAAAGTACATTTTTATTTTTCAAATATTGCTTTGTAGTGATTCCAGTTATCGTATATAAGTTCCTTGTTTCTACTATATTTTCCCGTCTTTTTCGCTTTTTTTAGGTTATTATTTATTAATAGATTAAGACGTATGGCTATCCAGCCATTTCTTTCGTTGCAAAAATTTTGTTATATATTTTTCTATAACGTCTTGACATGTCAATTATATTCATGCGATTATTTGTTAATGTTACGTATTTTAAAATTAAAAACTGTAGCCGACAGATTAAAATATTTAATTGAAAAATAATAAACTGACTACAATCAAATTATATCCCTTTTTACACAGCAAGCTAAACGTTGCCATGCGATTTTTTCCCTTTGATTATTAGTTAATCTTTTTATAACCTAATTATTTATCTTTCTTAGCAAATAATTTTTATCTTAATTATGTAAGTAAATAATTTACTAAAAATATTGAGATAGTTGTGTTTAAAATTATTAGATTTAAAATATTTTTTATAACATTTATAGTTTATGCAGTTTTATTGCAGTTTATGAATTGTTTTCAACTGAGATTAGTTTAATACTAAAAAAAATAAAACTGATTAGTAAAGATTGTCACTAGTGACCTTCCAAAACAAATTTTCGTATTTAAATATACTTTTGAATTGAAATCATTGCTTGAAATTCTTTCTTGAATACGGGTTTATACCTTTTTTATAAAGTTGTGAGTTCTTTGTGATATTGGTAAACGAGATTAAGTTACAAATATTATTTTTTTATTTTTAAAGGTTGAGTTTCAGAACTCGAGATTTAGCAGCCATTTTCTCTAAATTAAAATTATAAGGATTCATTGCTAACATTATATATTATATTAACATTGGTAGCACCAATAGGTAGCATTAATTTATATAACTCCGTGTTCTTGTCGGTTAAAAATAGTAGTATGACGATAAACATAATATTCTACCAACTGCTTGTTCTGCTTCAGACTCGTCGAAATGTACTACTCGATCGCTAGTCAATTTGCATTCACATATATATAATACCGGATACCTTTTATCTCTACTTTTTATAGTATCAATATTAAATCTCTATATGTTAAAACATTCAGAAAGAACATATTTTTAGGTTTGAACAAAAAGACTGAAATAAAAAAAAGGCACCTTGAGTGTATTTTTTATTCAATATTTGTGATGTAATATGAAATATTTTGGAAATATCCAAATTTATATATATATTTAAAATGATTGATTTAGACATTTAAAAAGGGCTAAATGTTTTTCCATAATTATTAGAATAAATTATACATAACTTTTCACAATGTGTGTGCCGACGCCTGTAACTATGCAGTGCAGTGCCGCCTATAACTTTCGTAGTCAAAGATAAAGACAATTTAATAAGCCTACAGCATATTTGAGGAGCAAGTCGGGTTCCAGTTCTTATCAACAATCCATTTATATAACAAGTCAGGTAAGATCCTAGACAACCTACCACCAATTGACCACCACCACCAAAGACCCACTACCACTCAATTTGCTGCTATTGCGCTTGTATTTCGAGCCATGTAGTAATGTTCCCCTATTAACAGCTCGTAACAGATAACGATGGAGTACCGCTAGCGGTATAACATTTCGTTCTACTAAGATGTAAACAATAAAGAACCGAAAATTTTACAAGCTAACCTCAACTGAAGTAGAAAATCCACCAGAATCTTCAGTAGCAGTCACTACCAAAGAATACACGTGCGGTTGACGTAGATCTTCAAAATCCAGCTCCTTAGCCAACTTCACAATGCCAGATGTAGGACCAATGTTAAATGTTCCAGCGCCTTGACCTTGAGCTTTCAGTGTATAGCGAATTTCACGATCAGCAAATGATTTTGCTTTTACAGATATAATGCTGAAAAAGATAAGAAATACAATATCAAAAAAGGAAAAACAAAGTGACAAAAATCAATAACTGAGCAACGGTACTGATTATTACATCGCAATAAACTAAATAATATTGTCAACACAATCAACTTTAGTTTACGAATACAACAACCAACGTTACAAATCAATGTTTCCCGTTATACGTTGTTGTTTTAAAATAAGACTCGAAATTAATGTCAGTAGATAATGTTTTCATCTAAACTGTTTTACACCTTTTAGAATTAATTAACATAAAATATAATTGTAAATTTTAACTCAATCAATGAAATAAGAATTGTTTTAAGTACTAGTGAAAATTATCAACAATAAATTTATTACAAAATATGTTATGGAACATTTTCAACGCTTGTCCAGGAGCGTCTTTTCAAATATGGGCTTCCTGAAATATTATGCAACTGAATTGCGTAACATGAAACTTCAATCGTGATGTTCTCCAAGGCCATATACTAATAGTAGGAGAGTTAGTGAACTATCCGACTAACCCATTTCCCACAAAGCTAGGATTTTTTAAAATATTATTTTTACTATCGGTAAATTAAAAAAGTGCCGTTCTGGCAGAAACAACATGGTTGCGTCACCGTCCTTTAAAAATTTAAAAGACTTTTATAACCTGCTCCCACAAAGCTACAAATTTAATATGTTTTGATTTACATACTACGTAGGTCACACTATAAGTTTTGCGTAACTTAAAAAAACAACATGTTATAACCAAAATATTATATTTATTGCTTTTCAAAATAATCACCTTTACATTTTAAACATTTTTTCATGCGATCGAACCATTTTTTAAAACAGGAGCACAACAGATCTGAACGCATGTTTTCTACGTGCTGATTGAACGCTGTCACTGCCTCTTCGGAGTTGGTAAAAGTAAAACCTCTCATCAAATCTTTGATTTTGGGGAAAATACAGAAATCAGTGACGAGATGTACTTTTTCGGAAACTAAAAATGATTTTGTTTTGTTGGCCGTGTGTGAAGAAGCGTTATCATGGTGTAAGTGAATGCAACTTTTGGGTCGTCTTTCGCGAACTTTTTCTAACACCCTGGGTAAACAAATGGTAGAATACCACTCGGCATTAACACTCTTTTGATCTTCAAGTGGAATTGTTCAGATGGGAACCGTAGCTGAGAAAAAAAAACGCGATCATTTTTTTACCAACGTATCTCGCCTGTCTCACTTTTGTTGGCCTGTTCTTATTTTCAAACACCCATTCACAAGATTGCTGTTTTTTTTTCGGGTTTAAAACAATAAATCCACGTTTCGTCTCCTGTGACAATGTCATAAACAGCATTAGAATGTCCGTGGTCGTACTTCAGTAGCATCTGTGAGCACAATATTTCCCAACACTCCGGCAGCTTTTCTGATATCAACATCTCATCTTTTGTATTCATCTTTTTCTCTCTTCTTCTTCTAATCTCCTCTTCTCCAGGATATCCATCATGACATAATTTCAATACATTTATCTTGTTTTATCATATGCTCTGCCCCACGCACACCGTCTTGTTTCTGATGATATACTTTTTCAATCTGTTTGATTTTATTTAATTCAGCATACTCTTTCCATAACTCGATATCAGATTGCGAGAGTGTTTTATAACTCTTTCAAGCCTCGAGTACTGACTGCACAACGGAATTATAACGCAGTAGAACAACTCCATTCAGGGCGCCCGAATCGCCGCACGCCCAGAGACGTGTCGATAGGTTAGCGGCCGTGTAAACGTGCGTTATTATTCTATTGTGCTTATTGTAGTCATCTTCCCATCACTCTCAATACAAAAAGGTGAAGGTCAATTAAAATAAAAGGTTTTTCAGATTAAATTAAATATAACTAAATAAATATCATCCCGCCAATCAGACGTTTTACTTGAACGCATTGAAAAAATACGAGTAAAAATTATGCCAACTCTCTAAGGGAATCCAAATGATATCTATACATCTATATCCCAAAATCAATTGCAATCTTACTTTGCTGTCTCGTAAGGAGGCTGATTTTCAAAACCTGATTAAGTACCCTGATCAAGTAACCAAATTTAAAACCGATCCGTCCAGAGGTTTGAGGTGTGTATTGTTATCTAATCAGGACCATGGTTTTTATATGTATACATTTGATGCTATAGAAGGTGTCTGCGAGCAAGTATTCATTACGACGCCATATAATTAGCCATTATGTAATTTTTGCGGACTGACAAGATATAATAATTTAGTGCAGGGTTGAGACAGGGGCCGGAAATTTCCGAAAGAATATGAACTATGTGACGTCAAGAAAAAATTTCTTAGTCACATTCGTGAAACCCTCTCCTTTCACGAGTGTGACTCCGAAACTTTTCTCCTGCCTTTCCCTAATAATGTGCCAGAACAATTTCATTAACAAGAGAAAAGAAAAACACAAATTTTGACGTTTAGTTTTTTCCTTGCCTTATATAAAAAAATTAGAATTACAATAAGTATGTTGAGGGTGGTCTAGTAATATTTTTATCAGAATAGCAACGCTACACTGATTTTTTTTATTAGATATTATTTTTGTTACTGTAAACAACTGTTGAATATGTTTTATGATGTGTGTATACAAAATGTGTGAGAGAGTGCATGTATGTATGCGTGGACAGGCTATAGATCGCTAGACCGATGGATTACTATTTGTCTAATGTCCGACAAACATTACGTCCATTTTTGTTCTTACTCAGGATCCCCACCCCATTTTTGTCGGTCCCCGCTTGGACGACATAACTAATCATCATCTAAGAATCAGTGACAGCATGCTTTTAAAAAAGTTAATCGAAATTATTTTGCTGATGGGTTTATTTTCATATAATTTAATGAATTGTTAATAGAACAGATATTTTTTTTTAAATAAAAATTAACATAGACGGTAGAATAACACGAAACTTACTCAGAATCTTTCTTTTGGTTTTCAGCAATTTCCGCTTCATAGCTTGGTAGATAAAATTGGGGTGCTCGTTTTCCGCCCACAATGCTCAGCCGTTCTTCGGGTGTGGACTGGAAACGCCTTTCATCAACACGACCGCTCTGAAAATGATATGTATAAAACATTTTTATATTTATCAGTTAGACAACACAAAAGACAACAAGACTCAGCCGAAAATTTAACACCTAGCCCCAAAATAGCAATAAAATAGCTTATTGTGAAATATATATACTACATATTTCACAATAAGCTATTTAGGGTCTTTTTATAACCTTGACAATCTGTTTTAAAAGAAGGTTAAAACTGAATTCTTCTTTAGATACGAGAAGTTTCAAGACCTGAAACTGATAGGCAGAGAACTACTAAATAAATATTTTATCTCTACACAATATATTAGGGCGAGGTGATTTGACGCGCGTCAATTCTATAGGAAATGAGTGGCGCGGGATGTTCTGAAACCGCTAGGAAATGTGTTAATTTTCGGATAAATAAATATAGGGCTTCAGCTGAAAACCAAAATTTAGCACATTCTTTTTTGTATTTAAAACTAAACGTCACCATATAAAAATCATGTGGAAGATTAGAAATATTATTAACAAATTATTTGTTTTAGAAATTTTTTTAGCCCGTTTCGAAATTTTATAATGTAATGAGTTAGCATATTCCTTAGATAATATATTCAGGTATATCGTGTAATTTTTGTAAAATTGTGATTTCACAATCAATACAAAAAAAAACGTGGTTAAGTAAACCAGTTTTTTCCCGTTTGTCCCGATGCCTCGCCTTAAGATACAGATGGAACAGAACCAGTAGCGCAGATTTTTTCAATATGTACAATTTATGTTTTGTTGTAATTTATATTAGCGCCTCTATGCTTTCCCTCAGACATTATACTCAACACAGATGTTTAATATTTTTTTGGTTATTAATTTTTTTAGTGAATAGTAATACTATCATAATTTTATGAACAACAATGATCAGCCTTCACCACATAATTGGTGTAATATGCTCCTTTTTAAACGAATGTAATATAAATAACATCAATCAACTTTATCATTATTAAAACGAGAACCCTAATTAATTATTATTATATTTACTCCATGTTACTATTTGCCTACATGCTACGTAGTTCGTAAAAAGCGAGAAGACTAAACACAGTAGAGTTCCGCAACGTCTCGCCCGGGTAAGGTACCACTGCTTTAGCTGCCATTAGAACCTTACTGCTTGGGATGGTCTTGTTTGAAGCGTAAGGTAAAATTGCAAGTTCTTTTTTTATATCATAAGATAACAAAGAAGCAGATGGGTCTCCTGATGAATCAGGAGACCCGATGAAAAGAGTCAAACATCGTCTATAGACACGAAAGGTGTTAATGGTGCGTTGCTATCTTGTAGCGAGGTCTAATGCCACATGCATAAGCTTACCGGCTACCTTACCCTCTAAACCGGAATACGACAGTGACGGGCACTGACGCTATTGCGGCAGGAATAGGTAAGGCAGTGGTACCAGACCCGGGCGAGACAATGCAGAACTCTACCACCGAGTAATATCACCATCCCGCCACACGGATAACAACGTACCATTAACGTCTGATATCTATAGACGATGGTTTGTCCCTTTCCACAGGAGAACCATCTCATTGTTTTCTATCCTACGTTTCACTGACACCGTGTCTACTGTGAAGTATGAATAACTAACACCAGTAACGACTGACCCAGGTAGATGTTATCGTCTTACTGAAACAGTCGTCGTGGAGTTCCGGTTCCGGTAAACTTATGTACATTACATCTATGCGACGCGGATAGCATCGCGTCATTACTATCTTTGTTGTTGAAAGGCAAACAAATAGGCAGATGGCACTCCTGGTGAACTATATTCTTTCAGCAGGAGTGCCATCTGTGCCATTTTTAAGGTTCCGTACCTAAAAGGTAAAACGGAACCCTATTACTAAGCCTCCGCTCTCTGTCTGTCCGTCTGTCTGTCTGTCTGTTACCAGGCTGTATCTAATAAACTGTGATAGCTTGGGGGAAAATATTAAGGGGAGTCCTCAGACAATAAACGTGTTTTTTTAGTATTTCTTTGCTATGATGGTACGGAACCCTTCGTGCGCGAGTCCGACTCGCACTTGGCCGGTTTTTATCCTCTGTTTTGCCGATTTGACGAATTTCTCGCGATCACGGACCTTAGTCGGAAATAAATTTCAGACAAAAGTTCCAGAACTTAGTGCTTTAAATTATTATTAAACGGACTATAGAAGTTAGCTCGCAAAAGAGACTTGTTTTCTTGAGAGAAAAAATTGTTTCGTAAAACATAAAAAGAACGAGGAGCTTTATTAATTTTGAACCTGCTAAAGATTTATACACCTTCAAAGTTAAGCCTATAAAACGAGTTATTATAATTTTAATAAATACTAAAAGGTAGGTATTTTCAAATTTAAATACCTGTTTAACAAGCGGGAAAAATAGGATATTGCCTAGTTTTCTTTTCCCGAATTCGAGAATTTCTTGCTTGGTATTAGTTAGTTCTGGACTTTCAAAATCGACAACACTGGTTATCCTACAATATAAAAATTTGCTCTACGTGTAGGTCTAGGCCACTTAAATCATCTGCTTTGTATGTCAGATGCCTCGTTGGAGATGCAAACACACCACTACACAGACACAAATGCGGCCCCAGCATTACAAATGTTGGGCTTGTAACGATCATGTTGTGCCGAAGATGCCGGCAGTAACTTATTTATTTAGATGGCAGTTACCACTAGAAGACCCATTTGAACGTAGGCTTTCCTTTACTATAAAAACTTACTTTAAACAAAGATAGTTAAATTACAAAATTACCTGGTCCTCGGCCTTCACATATAAAACATATTCCATATCCAGTTGAAATGGATCTGTTCCCCTAGTGCGTACTACACCGGATCGCTCATCTACTTCAAATCTTCCTCCTGTGCGGTCTCTGACGATAAAGTAATGTATGTTGTGATCAGTGTCAGGATCTCTCGCTTGTAGCGTAAATACCGGGGTATTCGGTGCCGCGTTGAGTTGCACCACCGTTTGCATTGGCAAAGGGCGATTTATGAAATAAGGTGGCTCATCGTTGACATCTTTTACGTGTATAATGACCCGCTGATTGTCCGTATCTGAAAAATTACAATCGAGATTTACGTGAAGAATTTTTTACAAACTGTCAAATCGTATCTTTAGAATTTTTTATTTATTTATTTAATTCCCTTTACAATTTAAATTATTAATTGTGGTGTATAAAATTATATTTCTTATTATAACAATTCCATTATTAAGTTTATTTTAAAACAACGATTCAGCGAACTTGTTATTCAAAGTTAATTTGTAAACGTCTGAAAATTGAATACTTGACAATTCTCATTAATATGTCACTGTTTGTATATGTATGTACCTACTTAATTTCTTTGATAATACAAAACGGTGTAATCATTTACTATACATATGTATTCGTACTTATACGAATACATATAGTAAATGATTACACTGTTTTGTATATACTGACATCTGGAATTTTATATAATAATATGATAATGACTATTATTATACATCTGCACACAAATAGCAAATATGTAATAACATTGTTTTGAAGGTCGCAATAAGGTTATCATGTGTGTAACTTCGCTAAAACATTGCAAACCTCGCCTTCAGTAACTAATTCTGCGAACGCAATGAAGATAACCTTTTCTTTTGTCGTGTCTATTTTCATTTTTAAATTTTTCTATGTCAGTTTATAAGTACTATACTTATCATAGTTACGTTGCTTTTTACTCGAAAAACAGAACGTGACATTGAAAAGCACTGACGTTACAGCGATGGGCTAGGTAAAATAGTTAAGTTGGCGGTACTTAACCCATGGGAGACGTTGCAAAGTAATAAATTATTCGCACTCATCACTTTATTGCACGCAGGTAATAGGGACTTATTGATGTGCTTCCATGTTTTAGCACATCGAAACATGCAAGCAAGTAAAAAATGCATGCATGCATCTGCATTTATAGATAGCTGTTGGGTGGGCAGCGGTACAATGGCAAAGCCGATCCCGCAGCCTCTCCATTAACAGAGAGGCAAACGCCGCCGTGGGGTTTTAGTTGGTAGGGCCCTTCTTGGGGTAGTCTGACATAACTCGCCCGAAGTGCTGAACCCATGAGGGCTTCCCCACGTAAAAAAAGGAAAGAGCAAGACTTGCTAGTAACAAATTTACCCCTTTCTTGCCCTAAACGAGTTAAGTAGTAAAAAATCATGCTGGTCTATTCTTCAAAAAGCCCAAACTTGACTGGAAAAATGATAATCAAATATTTCAACTTTTAAAAACATTCAGGTCTAAAACAAATTAAAATTGTAAATTTTCAGACAATTTAAATAAACTTAAGTCACTCTTACTCGGATTAATATTTCCAGTTGAACTACGAATATTTATGAGTAGATAGTTATGTCGTCCGTATCACATGCCAATAATTGATTTAATAACCTATTATAAATAAGTCAAAAGAGAATATGTTATTAAGTAACTTCATACAAATTTAGTACTTTTACTTACATTTTAAAGCCACTGCAAAAAGGTAAGCATGAAAAAAAGGAAACGATGAGAATATAATTATAACAATACCCTTAGAACTACAAAATCCAAACAAAATATACCAGAGAAATTATCATTTTTTTCCGAGAACAAGGAGGTCTGCGCATGCAATTTGAATAAAATTGTACGAGTATAAGTAAAAACAATAATGTAATTTCCATTATACATACGTAGTTAGCCTTTGAGTATTTAATACTCAAAGTAGTTAGCGGTTGGTACATTCCTGATTAACTATAAAACGCCTCACAGTGTTACAATTGACAGACCGATATCGAGACATTTCCGAGCAAGTTTTTATTTTTTATATCATAAGGTAGTGAACAAGCAGATGGCTCTTTGTCCTGATGGAAAGAGAAACCATCGCATAAAGATACCATAGATATTAATGGTGCATTGCTATCCGTGTGAAGGGATGGCAATGCCACATGCATAACTATACCGGCTACCTTAACCTCCAAACTGGTACAGGACAATGACAAGCATTGACGCTATTGCCGCAGGAATAGATGGTACCAAATACCCGGGCGGGACGTTGTAGAACTCTGCGACCTAGTAGTTACAATGTTAGTGACACCTATAGCAAATCGGTCGCCTTTTACGACCTGGCAGAACGGCAATTGATCTATTCTTTAAACCAATTGCCGTTCTGCCAATACGGGCAAAAGTCTTTTTAGAACACCAAATCCTATACGCGGTAGGAAGACAGAACCGAAGGCAGCCTTGCCTTGCTTTTTCCACATTTATCAACTCGTCATGAATATTCGCCGATTTTTTTCAAAGTCTTGACATCATCTGGGGTCCAATGATGAATGTAGAATTATGAGCTTATTGAAATTGCATATAACTGAACGTGAAGAATACCAGGGTACTTGTATTTTTAACAAAAATAACTAGAACGGATAGTAAGATTTATTGGTAAGAGAAGTACAATAAATAATTATACAGTTGTTGGAATATGTTGGTGAGTTTGTATATCATTGATGTGCTTTTAGCCAGGAAGGAATGTGAAATAGAAGGAAAATTATGAGCGATACTTATTTTTACCAGTTTTATCAAGAATTAATGCCATTTAAAAAACTAGTCTATCACACTTCCCTGTAAAAAGTTATGAATTTATAAACAAAAAACTGCTGCAAATTTAGCGAAGTTATTAAGCATGGTTACATAAAATAACTTAACTTTATATGTATATATATATGTAAAAATATTAAAATAATACCAAGAAAAACCTTACAGACCGAATTTTTGATAACAGATTTCAGCAAAGTAGCGAAAATAGTAGCCAATTCTATAAATGTATTATATATTTGCTGTTCCTTCACATAACTTCTTTTTACTCAGCCCGGTAAAAAGTAGCCCATGTCACTCAGTGATGAATTACTATGCAGCTTTATATTTTAATAATACGAATAATAAAAAGAAATATATAATACAGGTATTTTAAAAGGAAGTTACTGATTTTGCCCAGATTTTCAAAAGATCGAAATTCGATCTTTCACCATATCTCTCCACGTTTTGAGGTCCTAGGAACCATTTTCAACTATTTTCACGATGACGTCAGTATGTTTATGTATGTATGTTTGTATGTAAGCCTCTCATAACTGAACGGCTTAACCAATCGAAACGTGGTAGATGGCATTCAATGGGGTTACGTCAAACTTAGATTTCCTAAAAATCGGAACCTATACAATTCAGGAGATTTTGAGAACCTCAAAAGGAATGTCAGCAAAACAATGTTTTTTTTTAAATAACTTCCAGATTAATGTAGCGATTAATCGCAAAATCTAATCAGCTCTTTTCCTTAAAAATCTGCATCAAAATCGGTTTATCTATTTGGTAGTAATTGCTGACAAAACATTTTTAAAAAGTATTTTTTGATATAAGTTTGAGATTTTTTAACCAATAGGATTTTGACTTTCCACACAAGCGACCGTTTCAAAAATCATGATTGAATTAAGATGTCAAAAGCTATAAGCTTTTCAAATATTAAAATTGCTGTTTACATAAAACTTTCTTCATATTTAGGGCGAGCGAAGCGAGCCCTACACTAGGCCACCTTCTATGCACTTTTGTGGTACATTTTACTGAAAAATTATCGGACTTTTAGGTTTGTGCTTCGACGTAGTAGTTTAAATTCATGTCTAGATATGTTATCTACCATAAAAATACCATTTTACAGACCTTAAAAAAATAGAAGATACAATTTGCATTAAAATCTTATTACTGCTAACGATACCTATTATAAAACTAACGAGTTAAAATAGATAGAAGATACGTTTTGTATTAGAATCTTATTTCTATTAACGCCATCTATTATAAAACTAACAAGTTAAAATCGATTGAAGGTAGGCGCCTTCAAATTTTCAGTCATCAGTTTTTCCAGATTAGTGAAACAAAAAATAAGTAAGCAAATTGTAACTAATAATACAGATTGTTAAAATTTAAATCTTGCCATCTTGATGTTTTTTGAGTTGTGATTTATAATTATGCAATTCTGGAGACAATTTTTACCTTGGGCTGCTCTTCTGTAGCACCAACTCCACTCCTGACCGCCCGGTTGGTCGAGTGGTTAGCAACCCTGACTACGCAATCGACGGGGCTGGGGTTCGATATTCTTGTATTTATATATGTACTTATATGTATTAGTATAGTTGACTAACGCCCATAGCACAAGCAAATAATTTGCTTACTTTGGGGTTAGATCAGTAAGCGTAATTTGCCCCGTGAAAACAATTAATAAAAAAAAACTCGGTTTCAACTATTCCAGCAATTAGGTACCTAAGCATTTTTTGCTACTCACTATTTTCAGCCGACTACCCAAAAAGGAGGAGGTTCCTATTTGGTCGGAATCTTTTTTTAAGTATGTTCACTGATTTTTCGAAGACGCCTGAACCGATAAGGATTTTTTTTGTTTCAGTGAGTACCTAAATACTTCTCAGGTTATTTAATTTTAATTTGACGAAGATCTGATGCAGAGTACGGGAGATACTGGAAGTGGGAAATCAACTGCTTGCAAGATTTCTGCGTTTAAATTGTCTCATATTTGTATAGTATTATTAGCGCAATTTTAAATAACATGTTTAAAAATATTTTTTAAAGATTTTAAAACTTTACGCAGGAAATTATAATTATTAACCGCGATTTTCAAAAATCGAGCTTTCATCATCAGATCGCCATGGTTTGAGATTCTTGAAACGTGATTATATTTTTTCAATGACGTCAGTATATATCTGTATGTGCGCATGTGATTAAATCTCTCACAGATTTTAAACGGCCTGGCTGATCGAAAAACGGTTTGCGGTGAAAGATCAAAATCAATAACCAATTCGAAAGTTTTAAAAATTAAAACAGTATCCTTTTAAACACGGTTTCAGGAATGGCTTGCAAGATCATCCGGTTTAAAGATTTTTTATTAATGATTTTTGAACTTATTAAGAGACTACTTCACAAAATACTTTTCTTTATATTTGACTGGCGGCGCGCGGTCATCTAGCCCTTGTATAAAAACAAGGGTTCACGTATAGACTGAAATAGCTAGGCCTTCAGTTTGATCAGCTTAGCATCGAAGGTGTATAGTAAAACATAAAAAGGAGAATGCAAGGGAAGTCCGAAGGAATGTTGTATGAGGTACAAGGGGGTTTTAGGTCTAGAGCAGGGATGTGTGCGGGGAACAGAGTGAATAGAGCGTTAGAGAGATTACTTAAAAGCCCAGTTTTAAGTCAGGGTGCCCGTCTTGCCCTGCATAATCATGTGCCTATCCCAACGATATTGTATGAAAGTGAGAGTTAGGTATGTTAGAAGGGCATGAAAGTATAATCAACGCAGTCGATGAAACAAATAGCTATGAAAAAAATATCGCGTAACTCTCGCGGACCGGGTTCGTAATGTTGAAGTGAGAGAGAAGTTATGCTTTAAAGAAAGTAATGGTGTAAAGATGAGAAAGAGCATGCTCCGTTGGTTCGGACATGTAGAAAGAATGGTAGGTGAAAGATTAAAAAAAAAGGTATACAATGCGAGAGATGCAATACATTATTATTTATTTTTCTATACATTAAAAGATTATAGACTTTATTATTATAAATAAAGTCTATACATTAAAAGATGTAATTCTCATAAAAATAATTTCCTAACAATATTACTAGATAGTATAACTTTGCGAGGCCTTACAAAGCTCTGCTTTTGCTAGTTTAAAATAAATTTCAATCTAAATCAATAATTGATTAGCTCTTCTGTCTAAAATACCGCATTAAAGACCATTTACCAGACAAAAATTTATTGATTCGCTCGGGATTTATCAATGACAAAATTTAAAAAAAAGTATTTTTTTCATTGCTTTGAAATTTTTCAACCAATCTATTTTGTAGCTAAGACAACTTTGTAGAGCCTCAAACCAGAACACGACAATTATCTTATGAGGTTTTCTTAAATCGCAGGTCTATGCGAGTAAGTCACAAACCACAGCGGCCCTGAAAGCCCACACACACACAAACATTGGTCAAATACATCCTGATTTATGTAGTAGAGTCATGGATATTTCCTTTGAGTATTGGTTTAATACTAAAAGGATATTTCAGATGCGCCCCACCCAATGAAGGCACGGCAGACATTTGAACGATGTTATATTCTAAACATAATGGCCTTCAAACGAATAAAAATTACAATAATACCTTAAACACACCTTGTTTTATTTAAATTTAAAATTAAGAGGTCGAAATTCGACCTCTTAATTCGAAACTTAAAAGAGATTTGATCGTTTAGTCTACAACTAAACGATCAAATCTCTTTTAAGTTTAACAACAGTCTTTAGCCGTGACGAAAATAGTATATGTACGTGAATATTATCATATATATATCATACAAGCTACAGCGTGCAGCCCGCTGCATTATAAGAGTTTTTGGCGAATCCCACGGGATCACCTAATTTTTCCGGGATAAAAAGTAGTATATATACTATTCCAGGTCATTATCTACCAGTGTGCCAAATTTCATTCAAATCCGTTCAGTAGTTTTTGCGTGATTAACAATCATCCATCTAAACATCCATCCAAACATCCAAGCATTTATAATATTAATAATTAATAATAAATTATTATTTATGATAGATGAATGTGGTTTGTGTTACGTTTATTTTTATTAATTTTATGTATTTCTAATGCAAAATATTTAAAAATATTGAATGTAAACTTAAACTGTGCCAAATTCCATTTTCCACCGTTCGTGCAGTTGTATTAACAAGGGACACAAATATTTACTTTAAGTATTCATATATAAATTCATGTATATATATGTCGCAGTGAAATTCTCAATAGCCGTGAGATTATAATCTACCTAGGGATTTTATAATTTGGTTAGGTTAGGTTGGTTAAATTATAATATCACTTAGGTAAATTATAATCTAACGGTACTTACAATTTCACTGCGACATATACAACGTAGGTTGGTAAAACTAAACGACTATGGGCATTTTATGCTAGCCAACCTCATGTAATACAGAAACATAATTAAATAAAGAGGAGCATCTTAATTTATAACAAAGAAGAGTAATTTTATTTATAACCCTACCAAGAAGAAAATTTCTTTTTGTTTTTATTTTTTATTTTTTTAGTATTTAATTATGTTTCTGCATTACATGAGGTTGGCTAGTATAAAATGATTATCAAATCCGTTAGTAAATGAGCTAGTTCCGAGGTAACAATCGTAAAAGCAAGTTAAGGACCTTGTCTTTTTTAGGAAGTATGTAGGAAATTCAGGACTACTACCGCGAATATACTGAGTAATAAAATAGACAAAATATTATTCAAGATTTCGCTTGTGATAATTTCTTTTATACATTACCGTTAATTTAACCAGTTAGTGCACATTGCAATGTAATGCATTTGATGTTATGGATAAACAGATTGTCAGTGACCTGTCTTAAATGGAATTAACACTAAATTCCATGAACCTTACAACATAAACCGGTCACCCCAATTGAAGTTCTGATGTTTGAATTTCAATGGCTTCCTCCACCATCGCGTATACTGTGGACATATAAATACACAGTAACGTTGAATCGACAGATATCGTGTTTTATGTAATTCGATCCAGCTATAAAGGGCGAATATGCACTCAATATTCCCTGGCAAAAGAGGTCAAATAGAATAAACAGTTTTTTGACCCTCAACATTTTTCAAAGCTACTTTGATTTAAAACATCTAATAGTTCTCTTTGGCCTTAAAATCGACTCGTTTGCTGTGACACCAAACGCTGTGACTCCAAACGTCACATGGTTGTCGATGGCTCGTTGATTTTTTTTGTTAATAAAACTATAAAGTTTAAAGAACAGACATTTTGAAACTTTCTGTTGATCGAGTTATTGAGATTGCTTGTACTAAGTTTGAGCAATTTATTTTGTTAGTGTATCTTATGATGAAGTTGTAAACAAGATGGAACATTCTATTTAAAGGTTATATATTTTAAAGCCTCCACATCAAAGTTGTCTGTGGAGATTATAATATATACATTTTAGACCAATTCTCATTGACATTTAATTTTCGTAATCTTTTTAATGCCTATAAACTGCAGTGTTATTTTTAAGCCTACAAGTATAATCGCCACTCTTGCTACTTGTATCTATATTAATATTATAAATATGAAAGTTTGGATCTACGGATGGATGGATGTTTGTTACTCAATCACGCAAATACTACCGAACGGATTTAAAAAATCTGTAAACGGTTGACTCTGCAGGCCATCCATCAAACTTCCCGCTAAATTAAGGTGTATTTTAGGCTCAAAAGAGTAAAAACTGTAAGTATAGATATTTTCAGTTCAAACATTTATTTTGTTGAAAATGGCAGTATATTGTATTTTTTTTTTTTGAAAAGCTGTATATTTTAGAAACGATGATCGATTCTGATCTTTCGAACGGCATTCGCATTAGCTAAATAATCTATAGGTTGAAAAATTTCGAAGCAAAGTTAAAAAACATTTTTTTTGAAAAAATTTCGTCGTTGATAAACCCCAAACAAATTGACCGATTTTGATCCAATTGACGGTATTTGACACAGTTTTTTAAAGGAGAAATGCTGGTAAGTTTTTTAAAGTTAATTGGTGTATTATCCTGAAAATAGTTTCAAAAATACGTAAGTTTTTTGAAACAACTTTCAGGACAATACAATACGTAATAAGTAAGTTAGCTAAAAACAACATAATTTTAATATTTAATAAGCTGTAACTTTTGGAAATTAGATTCGATTTTGATTTTTGAAATTCGAAGTAGTTTTTTAAGTACTAAAATATCGTAAAATACCAAAAAATGATTGATTGAAAAATTTCGAAGTTATGTCGAAGAAATATTTTTTCAAAATTTTTCATTAATGATTACACGCAAACGGATAAACCGATTTTGATGCGATTTATTAGATTAGATTTATTATACACAAATCTGGAAGTTATATTAAAAAAATACTGTTTCGCCTAATTTGTTTTTGGTGTTTTTTCAAAATTTCTCAAAATCTAGACCAATTTGGTTCAAATTTTTAACAAGTCTAAGTTGGGGGAACACAATCGAATGCGATCAACCGCGTTTCGATCGGTGCAGCCGTTCAAAAGTTATGAGATGTTTACATAGACGCATACACACACAACACACACATACATACAACATACAGACATACTGACGACATCGTGAAAATAGCTGGAAAAGGCTCCTAGGACCTCAAAACATGGAGATCCAGTGAAAACTCGATGTTCCAAAATCGGGGCCAAATCAGTAACTTCCTTTTCTACATAACATGTAGCGGGAAGTTAAAAAATTTGCACACAGGTAAACGAAGCCCTGGAATAGCGCATAGGCTACTTTTTATCCTGTTAAAATTAATTAATCCCGCGGGATTCGCCAAAAACTTTTATAATGCAGCGGGCTGCACGTTGCGGCTAGTAGATAACACATAATATACTCACAATATATACCTAGCTCCCTTAAGTAATTCAATCACAAATGTACTAAAATTGGACCGCCACTGTGGCCAATTTGTTAATATTATGTTCCCAAGAGTGATGAGCAAACCCCAAATAAAAAAAATGTTTTTTTTTTTTCAATGAACATTAGTCGATTAGAACGTGTTAAAACTAACAGCTGAACAATTGCCAATGTTGCCCTATCAGGATAATCCGAATGATTATTATGGTTCATTAAATTATTACAAAATATAGTCTAGTATTCACTCCAAAAATATTAAGATTAAGCAAACGGAAAGATTTGAGTGAATAGGCAAGGTGGAAATTTTTATAAATAGAAAACATTTTCTTGACTTGCAAGTATATTGATTATGAAAGGTCTCATAACCTCAGCATGGAGTTTAAATAATATAAAGGACTGTAATACAGCAAAATTCCTATACATAAAACATTATTAAATAATCCACAAAGAAGATGAAAGCCGCGTGGAATGTTGCTAATCGCGATGGTGTTTAAAACTAGTAAGTAGAAATTCAATAGTGAAACAGTGGAAATAAAATAGTTAAACAATTCATTGTGGTAACCAAAACCTGTAACTGAAAAAGGAAACACGTTTTATTTTTTTTATTTAGTGTAATAAAAGTAAAGAAGAATTATCCAACATTTTAATAAAGGTACTGAGTGTCACTCTCACAAATAAGAAGAATTTAACGAGAACTCTCAGGTTAAAATCCATGAAACCGGTTTGACGAGTTTGCCAAAGAACTATAGGCACATACATACATTCATTCTAAAAACATAATCCTCCTTCTGGCGCAGTTGAGTAATAATAATACATATAATAAAAGAAGCTGTGCGAGGAAATCTATTCATACACTAAAATACGATTACCTACAATTAAAACTTTGTAACTATACTTATTATGCTAGAGCTAAAACTTGTGTCAATGGGTCTTTGTCTTATATTTCTGAAAGCACTAACTACTAGCACCACCAACATGTTATAAATTTATAATAAAGCAAACGTAGTTTGCATTATTGCAAACTTATTATATACACTGCCAAGCCTTTTTAGGCCGCTATTATTAAATCTTAATAAGTTTTCAGATTTCTTATTAGATATTCTTATTTGATTCGAGCCCGACATACGAAGTAGAGATGCCACGAATAGTGATTTTGCCGAATACCGAATTTCCGACCAGACCCTAGACCGAATACAAAATATTCGGCCGCCGAACATACGGCGGAGTATTTGTGTCATTAGTAAGTTGATCGTGTCACATAACACGTAAGTAACTAATAGACTTGTATTGCTGAAAATAATGTCTATCTGCTTGTTTGTCCAAAGAGTAATCCTTGTCGAAAAATGCTGAAAATAATGTTTCTTTTTTCGAAAAACTTGCCTCCTTGAGGTTTTCTTTATTTCGTGCTTAGGTATACGATATTCGGCCGAATAGTTCCCAATATTCGGCCGAATACCAAATGCTAATGAAAGTGACCGAATACTGAATAGAAACCGAATATTCGTGGCATCTCAAATACGAAATATAGATAATATTTGTCTACCCGACAACCAGCTCGCAAAACTTACGTTTCACTACTGTTTATATGTTGCTAACTATTATACTCGTAAGATTGTCCTGCTACGACTAACTCAATAACGGTATGATGCCATCATCTTATTTGTTCCGATAAAGTAGCCAGTATACTAGCGCGAGTGATCTTGCATCCCCGCCACATGGTGGCAACGCCTCATTAGCGTGTTAATGAATTTCATCAACTAAAATGAGAAAACATAGAATGTTGTACTCCGGAATAAATTATGGTGAACATGCGCATTGCACCTCACCTTACTCCTTCAGGGATGTGAGTGTGATGGTACTTAACAGCAATAACCATGACAGACAGCTAAACGTGCTCTCCAACACACAAGGGAACTAGTGAGATTTTCTACATAGAATTTCTACTTATCTCGACCGATGCTGACTAGAACCCGGGAAGTTTAATACTTAAAGCTAGGTATTAAAAATTCAGCGTAAGTACCATAATGCACAACGCTGATTTCATAACTCTAAAAATTTAAAAAGCCCTTGAGTCACTTTTTCATAAGACCAACCAACCAACCTTTCTACCTAATGTGAATCATTTACAGAGCAAAACATGAAAAGAGCTGATAATCTTCAAATAGGAATCCTGTAGACTCGGTTGCAATTGCTGTTGCAATTGCTGTTGCAAATTGCAATATTATTTAAGTAACAGAATACCAAATTTGGTATTGATCAGGCTTGTAGCAGTTGCTTAAGTCCTTTAATCGAGTTGATAAGAGCTGGTAACCTTGAAATGGCTAAACCAATGTTAATAAAACATGCCTAAACTGCCGCTAAAAAACCAGGTTTCACATAATAAAACCTGTATCGTAATCGGTTTACACGTTTAAGAGCTACGGTGCCACAGACGGACGCACACGCTTATAGTGGTCAAAAAGTTCCCCTTTTATCGTGAAGGTTAATAAGACTTAACCTATGGCTAAAAAATAAAAAGCTTTTGCAAAAAAAAAAATATCTTATTTTGCATATTATTACGGTTGTGAATACTATTCTACAAAAAAATGTAAATGCACCTGGATATGAGCCAAAATCTAAAACATGTGATATTAGCATATATATTTGTTTTGCTCCTAAGTTAGTGGCTATATAAAAAGACGCATATATAGTATTTATTTTGGCCTATCGGCTTAGCGAATCTCATATTATTTGCGGTTAGAACAAACAATTTTCTATTTACTGTTTTGTGCAACAACATTTTTCAACAACCATATCAGCATTTACTAAGGCGAGCGCAACTTAACACAGTTGTTTATCTTCAAAAGTATATATTCTCAATTGACGCAAAACAGTTATCAGTTTGATATGTAGGTATGTACATATCAAACTGATAACTGTTACCGTCCCGTTGGTCGAGTGGTTAGCGACCCTGACTACGCAATCAACGGGGCTCGGGTTCGATCCCCGACGGGGACAAGCATTTGTGTGATGAGCATAAATGCCTGTATTTCCGGGTTTGTGTATTTATTAAATATATTCTAGTATTTATATATGTATTTCTATGTATTAGTATCGTTGACTAACAACCACAACACAAGCAAATAATTTGCTTACTTTGGGGTTAGATCAGTAAGTGTAATTTGTCCCGTGAGTATTTATTATTATAAATATTGTTGGAACTTTGTATGTTTGTATATACGTCCGCAATTTTCTCGGGAACTAAAAGCCATATCCAGATATTTTTTTAAGCAAATCAAGTTTATTGAAATTTTAGAAAACATTCCAAGTTTTATCAAAATCGTTTCAATAGTTTATGAGATATTGGCATAGTTGACAGATATTTGATGGTAGGGATATAACATGCCACATACATAAGTTTAGCGGCTACGCTCGAGGCTACGCTACACCCAAACTGGCACCGACAATCACAAGCACTAACCTTATTGCGACAGGAATAAGTAAAGCTTCTAGCAAACGCGTGCTAGTGCAGCATTTTTTTTTTCCTTAGTTCCCTTAGAGTACCAAACTGAGTTTTATCAAGACTCAACCCCTTGCTAACTGGCGAGAATAGTAATAATTTATATCGTCTTACTATCATCAATCTTTTTCCGATTAGGAAAAGGATTGATGTAGTCAGTAAACTTATGCATACGGTAATGTATCCTTGCCACACAGAAAGCAACGTACCATTGATGTTTATCTTCGTTATATTTTGTTTGATTTCTCATTTTTTCAGTGGCTTCCCTTGTTAAACAGATGGAAAATCAAAATTGTTCGATTTTCTTTACGAGAATCTGTTTTATAGCTTTCTAAAAATAAATCCAACGATTGCAAAATACAGACATTTAATTTGTAAATTATCACGGCTTTTACATAAACATCTAACTTTTAAAATAACCTTAATTAACATTGCATAAATAATTAAATATATTGCGTGAAAATAATTTCCACGGATTATTATTCATTTATGTATCCTGATAATATCTGAATACTATTGTTTTTTTATTATTACGAAACAATAAAATTATTAGCTGAAAAAAATATTTAGTTTTATTGAGCGAACCGCCAAACGCACACAGTAGCAAATCTACCCGTTTTTTGTCATATTTTATCGCTAAACTAAAACTAAGTAGGTGTAAAACAGAATGAGGACCAGGAGGTAGGATATTTTTTTAATGTTTCTGATAACTGTTATAGTTTTTGAGATATTTGCAAAAAACAAAACCGCTCTCTTTTTTTAATATGAGTATTATTCATAACTTTGCATATTTTATATGAAGGACTTCAACATTTTCTAGATGAAATTACAAATTAATTGACACCTTGCTGATAATTTTCGGAAAAGGTAAAGCAGAATTGTAAAAATAATTCTATCTTTCACGTTGGTGTTTGTCCGGGCTCCTTTGAAAATAAAGACAATCTGCCTTTCTTTTGCCAGGCAAACGATTGCCTACACAAGTCACTACCATCGTGGCCTAGGTGGTGAAGTTCTGCATTGTCTCGCCCGGGTTTGGTACCACCGCCTTACCTATTCCTGCCGCAATAGCGTCAGTGCTTGTCATCGTCGTATCCCGGTTTGAAGGGTAAAGTAGCCGATGAACTTATGCTAAAGGTATTAGACCTCGTCACAAGATAGCAGCGCACCAATAATATCTTTGGTGTCTATAGGCGATGGTTGTCGATTTCTATCTGAATAGCTATCTGCTTGTTTGCAATCTTATGATATACAATGAAAACTATATTCTCTCACAGCCGTAAAATCTTAAGAAATTCAGTTCTACGCAAAAAGGCGCCTGGTGCAGATAACTTAGCTTCACTGCATCAGACCCTAATACCCTGTTTTGGCGCTTTGCCAGACCCCATTGATAATATCTGACAACTATGATAAAATATATTTTGAGAAAAGACAGTGGTATAAACTGGAATTGAAATCTTAGGAGGCGTAAAGTTGATGATTTTTATAGTAAACAAAACAAATGGGTCTCCAAATAGAAAGAGAAAATCATTACCTAACAGTGTTTGTTAATAGTGCATCTCTATCCCTATAAAACGAATATAATATTGCCATATGCACATTGCATAAGCTTATCGGCTATCTTACCAGAAGAATAGAAGAAGAATATATATTACTAGCGATCGCCTGTGGCCGAAATTCGACCATAGATTAAACAATAATTTTTTTTTTATATTTGACAACTGACTTTAGCCGTAAAGAAAATAGTACAGTATACATGTGTGTATATCATGAAGCTGTATTATACCTAAATACTTCATGATGTTTATTGTCATGTATGTCACATGAATGTAGTGTGAGTAATATTTACTATTATTAATTTAATGTATTTCTTATGCATTTTATTGAAAAATATTAGGTTTCTGCAGTCCTTCGCAATGAACTTTAACTATGCCAAATTTCTACTCCACCGTTGGCACATTTGTTTCCAAAAGTGGTCGAAAGTTTTCCCTTCACGTATTAATATCTAATACCTTTAAACTTAAAATTCTTGTATACATATATAATTGGAATCTCGGAATCGGCTCCAACGATTTTCATGATAGTCACAAATTAGGGGTTTTTCGGGTTAAGGAATCGATTTATCAAAGTTCCAGGTCCAAGAAAAGCTCGGTTCCCAAGATATGGGTATGTGAAAAACCGAGCAAAGCTCGGTCAACCAGATATTATGGCAGGAAAGGTAAGTGCAGTGAACAGACGTTGCAGAATTACCATGTAGAAAAAAGTTATATACTATTTAATCAATCCGGTTTGATCGAGATTATTAGGTAACATTACCAACCACATAATCGTGATATCTAAATTCGATCAGAAGTCTGTTGTTTATGTGAGAATATACTCCTGCAACGGAAAGCACGTAAACCTGTCGGTCTGGTTATCACAAGTAAACTAATCAAGCATTCGATTTTTTATATCATAAGATAGCAAACAAGCAGATGGGTATCCTAATGGAAAGAGACAACCATCGCCTATAGACACCAAAGATATTAATGGTGCGTTGCTATCTTGTAGCGAGATCTAATACCACGTGCATAAGTTTACCGGCTACCTTGCCCTCCAAACCGGAACACGACAGTGACAAGCACTGAAGCTATTTCGGCAGGAATAGGCAAGGTGGTGGTACCAGACCCGGGCGAGACAATGCAGAATTCTACCACCTAGTAGCCACAATGGTAGTGACGCATATAGCCAATCGGTCGCCTTTTACGACCTGCCTGGCAGAACAGCAGTTGGCCTATTCTTCAAAGGAGCCCGAGACCAACTCGGGGAAAAGATGTTAAGATCACACAATCCCTTTTCCGAAAATTGCAATGGAATACTTTTTTCAATTAGTTTTTTTAAATTAAATATAATAAATTTCTTTTAAAAATATCAAATACGTTAAAATAAATGTTTTTACTTGATATACCTGTATTCATATTATTCTAAAAATATAAAATTGAGACATTTTTACTTCAGAAAGTTGATTGGTTTGATAAAGCGAAAGCAGATCACTAACGCGGAAACCGACCAAGCAGATGACCAGGATTTTGATTTCCTTTAGAAACATAATTTTAAACATATTTTGACAATGTTCATTTTATTATCCACTATTTGAATAAATTTCAAAGATACCTGAAGTCTGTTGACTTATCAATATGTAGCTCAGTATAAAAAATTGTAAACAGTCGGTGAAGCTATCAGTAAAAATACAATAATTATAATAGACCTTTAATTAAATAAAATATACTCTTGCTGTTAATTAACATAAATGGCTCAGCGTGTATACCGTGATTTGTAAGCAAAATCAATAGGTATCACTAATTGAATTTTGATACCACGATTGTTCAGAACACAGGCGTAAACGACACTCGATGAATCCTGTAAAATACGACAGCTTTTTAATATTGCCCCACGCTGAGCTTAAAGCAGGTGTCTAGGGGGAGGCCCCCTACTCCAATACTCCAGCCTCCAAACACCGCCTGCTCCGGCTTACGGCGCAAGCGTACTACTACACACCGCGTGTTCTCCTCGTGGTTAACTTAACAGCCACGGCCATGACAAATGAATCTGAACTCACATTAGTAAAACTGTAACTATTAAGGTCGAACTTTTACAATAGCCACCCACATGTTTTTTTAATAATTGCTTACATTAGCAATTTACCTAATACTTACAAACTTTTTAGATTATTGTATATTGTTTAAAAAATACAGGATTTATATGTTTTTTTTTTTTCAATATAATTTATAGTTAATAGAATAACAACAAAACATTTTTGTTGGCTGTATTTTGGTGAATATAAAGAAAGAGCTAATTTAAGCGAAATTCATTTTGTTTGCATTTTCATTACAACACAATATAATAAGTTTTATTGACAAAAATATGACAATAGATATAAATCTTATTAGCCTTATCGGAATGAGCGCGTATTAAATCTCTGCATAAGCATTAAGCTTACAGTTTTAAAAACTTAATAGAAAAAGGTAAAAAATATTAAAATTGTGTAGAAATAAGATAGGAAGGAAACGGAGTCGATTATAATAATCTATATTATTATTACATATAATAAAATCGTAGGAAAGTCAATGTAAGTCCGGGGTAAACTCAAAAAATACTGCATGAATTTACTTCAAATTTTGCATGAATATTACTAACAGGTCGGGTCAACATATAGGCTACATATTATCACGCTATCACCTACAGCGGAGGAGCGGTGCGGAGTAAACGAAGTCCGCGTGAACGAAGACGCGGGCAACAGCTAGTAAATAATAAATATCATTGAATTTCACGAATTGATCTGACCACAAATTATATGCTTGTAGTGTGGGTGCTAGTCAACGATAGTAACACATAGAAATACATATATAAATACAAGAATATATTTAATGAACACCCAAACCCAGAAATACAAACATCTGTGCTCATCACACAAATGCCTGTCCCTGCCGGAAATCGAACCCGGGCCCCATTGATTGCGTAGTCAGCGTAGTTAACCACTCGACCAACGGGGCGGTCATAAGATAATACATCATATAAATAGTGACTGGCATGTTCTCAATGTGCAAGGACAGGAAATTTAATATAAAAATAAATATTATGATGAAGCCAGCCGATATAAATATGGGTTTTTAAAATTTTACGTGAGTGGAGCCACAAAAAACAAATGTCAATACATTTTACAATAAAGAACCATGAATAAAAATTAAGAAAACAGTAGGTACAAATAATCAAAATCATACATGAATAGAGAAAACTTTTACAAGTGAGATTCAGTTCTTAATATTCCAAGTCGATCTACAAGTGCTCTGTTAACTAGGCAAGTCATTTAAATGTAATTTACAGTACTTCAGAAGCGTGCTCTCAAGTCAGATGAACAAGATAATGAGGAGAAGCTATTTACTTTGCAGCGTGTATGTAAACTACAATCGTTTCGTAAAACGTCAAGTTGAATTAAAGTAGGTCACCGTTCAAACTGAAATTAACTTAGTTTTTCTGGTCCTTTTTAAACTGTATGCGTTTTTCTCTTGTATCGATTATTATTCACTTATTTAACTCTTACACCCATTTTTCATTTCGAAATCTTAACGTGGATGTATATACTCTAAACAAAATAGGGGCCACTTTGATTTCTGTTTTTGAAATCAAAATGCATACTTTTTGTAGTTTTTATGGATAGATATAGTTACACAGTAAAGTTATATTAATTATTCAAACAAAGTAATTGATTAAAAAGAAAATTATACACATAAAAATGAAAAAATAAAATTCACCATTAAAAATTCGAACTTTACAAGTTTTGATTTTTAACAAAAAGTTAATATTGATGGTTACACAGGGGTGTCTTTAATATCGGGTGGATCCTCCTCGTGAAGTACGTACTCTCTTAGCCTATTTGGGACACTTTCAATCAGATGGGCGATGTCTTCTTGAGGTATACGCTCCCAACAGACTTTTAATGAGTTCCTGTTGACTATTCACTTTACTAAAAGTTTCTTTGCAATTGGTCCCACAGATGTTCGAATGAATTGAGATCGGGCCTCATCGTGAGCCAAGGTAAAACTACGATATTGGCTTCAGTTAAGTATAAGCACGAGCATTATCCTGCATGAGGACAAAGTTATTGCCCACACTTTGTAAAAATGGAATAATGTGGGGTCGGACCACACGGTCGAATTAGCTGGGTACACAGGGGTCCATAAATCGTTCGCCTTGTCTTTTACACACACGAACGCGCCCATCATCACTCAAAAATTCACTTTACGCTCATCTGTGAAGAGCACAGTCTTCCACACATACTCTGGATCGCTGTCCATCTTCGTGAAGTCTGCTGCGGATCGTTTGGTCACTTACTCGTGTACCCGTGGGCTTGCTGTAGTCAATTTTGTAAAGCGCGAGCAGTAACGACACGCTTTCGGCGGGCAGTTAATCGAACATATCGTCTTCTTGAATAGTTGTGGCCCACGTTCTTCCTGATCCACTTTTTCTAACAACACTACCAATCTCCTGGAAGCATTCCCTAACATTTCGGATAGCTCGCCGCGATACACCTAGGCATAGTACTACTGATCGCTGAATTTCTCCCTCTTGCAGAAATACCACTGCTCTTAAAGCAGTTTCCATGCTCATATGGTGCCGAGTGAATGATTTAACTCAAAAAAAAAACATTAAAACAAATCAAGGAACGTTCGTATCGATAGTCTAAACACAAGTAAATAAGAAGTTGTGTCCAGGGTAATTTTAACTTAATTTGTTTAAGTCTACCCACTTGAGGGTAAAGATTAAAAAAGGTTCAAACTAAATAATAAATAAATATTCACAGGATAAATTACACTTACTGATCTAACCCCAAAGTAAGCAAATTATTTGCTTGTGTTATGGGTGTTTTTCAACAATACTATTACATAGAAATACATATATAAATACTTTTACATACATAATAAACACCCAAACCCGGAAATACAAACATTTATGGTCATCACACAAATGCCTGCCCCCGTCGGGGATCGAACCCGAGCCCCGTTGATTGCGTAATCAGGGTCGCTAACCACTCGACCAACGGGGCGATCAAAATAATGTTAAGAATACATAGTTTATGGTAAGACACTTGAACTTGCTCAAAATTGAGTTTTAAGTGTCATACAATCATTTTTTTTTAAATCGGGGTGGGCCCTATTTTGTTTCGAGTAGCATATATATATAACCGTCTCTTTTATGGGGAAGCGGTTGAAAATTAGGTTCGTCGTAACACAATTTTCTAACACTATAAACATAAGAAAACGACACGAGCTATGGTGTAATTTCATGTCAGTTTGATAAGTTTTAAGGGTATTTGTAGAGCAGTAAGGATCAGAAAAAGTGTATGCCTATCTGGTACCGCACCCAGCTTGAGATTAAACAGCGTTGTGTAGATGTTATGTGAAAAAGCACGCCAAATGCAAAAAAATACCACACTACACAGCAAGTAAAATGCAAAAAATACTCATCAATGCGAATATTCGTAATTTTCGCCGTGTTGGTCCCGGCCTCCTTTGAAGAATAGGCCAACTGCCGTTCTGCCAGGCAGGTCGTAAAAGGCAACCGATTGGCTATCGAGTCACTAACATCGTGGCTACTAGGTGGTAGAGTTCTGCATTGTCTCGCCCGTGTCTGGTACCACCGCCTTACCTTACCTATTCCTGCCGCAATAGCGTCAGTGCTTGTCGCTGTTGTGTTCCAGTTTGGAGGGTAAGGTAGCCGGTAAACTTATGCATGTGGCATTAGACCTCGCCACAAGATAGCAACGCATCATTAACATCTTTGGTGTCTATAGGCGATGGTTGACTCTTTCTTCTTCTTACCTTACTCAGTTTTTCCGACCAGCTTTGATATTGGAATTTTTAAGAGGAGGTTCAATAAAATTTTCAGAAGCCAGCATCGCATTAGTAAATAACCTTTTGTGTTGCAAATGTCTATGGGCAATATTCGCTCGTACGCCTGCAGATACTAAAACTAAACAAATATTCGTTTACATAATATTACAAAAAAACAACAGAAAAACTGAAAAAAAAGAATTTTACGAAAAGCTAAACTTATTTCTAGAAAATTAATGTGTTTCCTACTATGCTGTCTATACATAATATAATAAGTCTGAAAAAAAGTCGTGTCTGTTATCTAATAGGAACCTATGAACTTAATAACGTAATCATTGTCACAATTGCAGTAAATTTCCTATTTGAGTATCTTTGAAACATATGAGAATATGCAAACTAAATGTATCAATATCGAGCGTCAAATACTACATGGCTAAACACCCTCAGTTTGCCAATATGTTTAGGTTCTGTGTAATAGAACCAATAACCTACAATATTCGAAATATAATTATGTTAACGTTCATTATTTGTTTTATTGATGTTTAATTATTTTATTTTATTATTTTATTTTATTGATGATTAATGATCTACGCAAAAACAGATTTTCGATCAGATTTTTTAAAATATAAATTTTACAAACCCCTTAAAATACTACCTAAGCCAACGCATAAAAATATATTCGACTCCACTGATACCTTGTCCTACAGACTAACTTCAGTCAAAAATTTTATTGCTTTTTATACAATGCTTTTTAAAAACAACTATAAGTTTTGCGCTTAAGGCGATAGGTAATGCCAAACTACGAAATAGACACCTCTTTGAAAGCCTACTAGTGCTAACCGGTTGGTCCAATAATTTAAAAAAAATATGCATTATGCGTATAATATAATTAAGTTTAAATTTTAAGTTCGTTTTTTTAAATTTTATTGTTTTTTTTGACGGAAAAAAATCGAATATCTTTCTTATTTTTACGCAAAAATTTGCCTATAACTTCCAAACTACTGTAACGATTTTGATGATTTTTTCTTTTTATTACAGACAATTTATTGCTTTATAAAATTTAAGTTCAAAATTTTACAAAATGATTATATTGTGCTATTAAATCAATAAAAACCTTATTATTTAATTCGCGGACAGCGCTCGCGTCGAAAGTCAGTCTCCCGGTAGCGTTCATACGGGGAGGCTGTGTCGCATGTTAGCGTGCTCCGCTCTCCATATTCGAGTCAAAGAGTAATAGTACAGATAGAACGTTTGGCACAATAGTAAGGTTGTGCCGTTTGGAAATTGAACATTTCGTTTACGCTTGGATGTTTTTTATAGTAGATAATGAGCTTGGACCGAGAAGGCTGTTTTTATCCTTTAACTGAAAAAAAATTAAATACAAATTTAATATTTTTTTGAATTCTAGCCCATAGAGAGGTAAAAAGGGGCTTTAAAGTTTGTATCAAAAATGAATTGTTTATTTATTGCATTACTATAAAATCTAAATTATTTTAATTTAGTATTTATGATTTTTAATACAATTAAGTTGTACGAATTTTCGGATTTTTTAGTACTTATGTTCTTCAATCGAAATTGAAGAAACATGCATGTAATGTTAGAAGTTTCATCCATTAAAGGAGTAAAAGTGTGTGTTACAATTTATATGAAAAATCAAAGGTTTATGTTCAAAATAACTTGAAATTCGGCACTTACGTTCTTCAACACAATTTAAGAATCATATATTTGGGGATTTTTTAAAATTTCATTCCTTAAAGGGTAAAAAAAGCATTGATGTTTGTATAAAAATAGATTGTTTATTGCAGAATATTGTAGAAATTATTTAAAACTTAGTATTTATGATTTTTAATACAATTAAATGAATACGAGTGTAAGGTTTTCAAATGTCATCTCTTCAAACGATAAAAAAAGTGGTAAAGTTTGTAAAAAAATAAAATATGTTTTATCTCTTCAAATTTATTAGTCATGTTCTTTAATTCAATTAAATAAACGTTCATGTAAGGATGCTGTAAGGGGCTGAAAGCTAGTACTTTATAAATAGTTTTGTTTGCGAATAGACGCTGAATAATATTTTGAGACTATTCATGTACTTACCTACGTTTACGCTTGCATTTTTTATTAGCTATAGATAGATAAGTATTTTGTCAATATTTTGTATAAATGTACAAAAATAAAAAAAATAAAACATATAAACAACGAAGATAATTCAAGCAAGCGAATAAAAAGCAAAACTCTAAAGAAAAAAAATAAAAATTGGTACTATTTGAAGGTAGTAATGACTTTGCAACAAAAAATAAATAAATTAAATATATTATACATACAAATAGTCTAAAGAAAACAACTTATTTAGTAGTTTCCTCTATAAACATTAAATCAATTTATATATCTTCTTTTTTATTACGAGATTTTGAAACAAAAATTAAGAAGCTAGTTACTTTTAAAATATTATTCAAGAGACTACATTTTACAAAATCAAATTTTGAAAGGTTTTGTTAAATATTAATTGTTGATTGTATGTATTAAAATAAAGTGCTACACGGGATGTATTGTATATTACAACACTTTCAAAGAAATAGGATACGTAACAGTTATTATTGCGTAAATTGTTATATAATTTTTTGTTCATTTTCGGTATATTTTTTTCTTTAGATATTTATCGTTTTTCTAAAATGAATGTATATGTAATCGATAAATGAGCGATTACTGGTTATTGGTTTTGAGTTTGACAACATTCAGTCGATTCATGATGATAAAAGTTCATATAGGTGAACAAAAATGTTAAAACGTATGTATCCACTGTAAATACTCTTTGACTTTGGACCATGCCACGCGCGAAATAATATTTGCGCTTAGAAGTTAGAAACTCAAGGTCGTTCGCAGCTGTAATCGCCTTAAGGTTGAATATACAAAAACTCGTTTTTGCCATAACAAAAAACTTTTTAGACAGTTTTGAGTGTCAGTTTTGTTTGGAACTGTATATCTTGGGTTTTTTAAATCAATGAGTTAAAACAAGATCTCAAAAATTGCGATGAATGCTATTTGAAAGATCAAAATCTATTATCGTTTCCAAAATATACAGCTTTTCAAATATCAATATTTTACTGTAATTTTTATCAAACTAGATGTTCGAATTGAAAATCCTATGCCGATAGTTTTTATATCTTTAAGCTATAAATAAATATATATAATAACTATAAAGATATCGCTGGACAAATTACACAAATTGATCTAATTTCAAATTATGCAAATTATTTACTTGTGTATGGGTGCTAGTCAATGAAACTAATACATACTCATATACATAACATATTAATACTCGTACTGTTACATAAAAAAATAAACATCCAAACCCCGAAATACAAACATCTATGTTCATCAAGAAATATTTGTCCCTGTCAGGAATCGAACCTGATCCCTCTTCCCTCCAGTCAAATGAATACTGAATGTAAATGCACAAAATACTTACAAATTAGGGATACGGAAGTGACACCATTTTGTGAAAAACCGTTTAAGGCTTATTTTCCGCAACCGTGGCACTTAAGGTCAGAAATGGTAAGGATATTTATGTTAGACTAGCTGACCCGGCAAACGTTGTTCTGTCTTTTTAACTACTCTTATTTTTTTTATATTTTCTCACATTTTAAACCTTCCCTGGACTTCAACAATTAATTCAAAACCAAAATTAGCCAATCGGTTCAGCCGTTCTCGAGTTTTAGCGAGACTAACGAACAGCAATTGATTTTTATATGTATGCATAATTTAATTTCTTACATTTTTTATATCACTTACTGTTTAAACTTTTAAAAAGAACGCTACTCATTTAAAATAACTACAGAGTTTGTTCCTCGAAATCTACTAAAGATGACACCACACTACAGCCAAACCTAGTGTAATTTATTTTATTTAAACATTACAGTCTATAAATGTATACTGAACATCATAGGTGGGATATAATTGTGGACAACTGTTGTTGGCCAAACGTAGTTGTCTTTATGGATGGCAAGATACTACTCAATAAAGCGAAAATAATTGGTGAAACAGAATAAAATCAGTTTATGTTTAGATATCTGTATGATACTCGTATGTGTCAAGCTATAAGTTATCCTACCCAATAACGGTAATAAAATGACAATAACTAATATTTATTTTATCTATACTAAAATATTCGCAGAGGATGCAATGGTGACAACTTTTGCGCCAACGTGAAACACCTACATACAATACAAATCTCTTTTAACCGAAGTGAAAAATCCCAATAATAGTAAATATTAAATGAAGTGGGTGTAAGTTTTGTTTCAAAATTATATAATAATAACATGACAGAGACTTCATGTACATTCATACATATTTTCTTAAACGATATTGACATAAAAATATAATAAATTACATTTAGGTAAAATATATTCAATTTAAAACATTGTTTATACGGTGCTGCATATACAGCACCAAATATAACGTTTCATCCACAGATGATCCATCTAAAACACCCGATTTTGATCTTCGTCTTGTCAGTCTTTGTCTATCCCTGTGGCTTTGAACATCCACATTCATTGTGTATATCTACTTTGTACATTTACTATCGAAAATATACTCTAACTTAACGGTATGTAAAACTGTACAAAAATACTAAGTTACAAAGTAGTTACTCGTAAATTATTATTATGTTGTAACTTGCAAGCACTAGAATGGATGTGAAAAGTTTTTACATTCCGCATAAACCAGTTGAATTAAGCTCAGTTTGTCCTTCCCATTCAAACTGTAATAAATCCTGAAAATCTGAATACCTGTACCACCCGGATAGAAAATAATTTTGCTAGCCAATTCGAGCACATTCTAAAAGGTATTTAATTATATTAGACGGTGCTTTAATTTCTCCACAGCTTAACTTACGATATATTAATGATATTTATGTTCTCAGCAATCTGAATAATACGCTATTTTAACCTACGCAATATTTACGTCACTCGGATAAGAAATTGAAAAACACTACGCGTGACCATTGGTCGCGATTGCAGTGCGTTGTATAAATTGTTGTTATTGCAATACTATTTAAAACTGGCTGTACCCGAGACTTCATCCGCGTGGAAAAAAATCTAAAATAAAAATAGCCTAAGTTACTCCTTATTGCCGTGGTTTAAAAGATAGAGAGTCCCGGGGTTTTACACGCATAGTTCCCGTTCCCATGGGATTGGCAGAATAAAAACTATTCTATGTGCTTTCTCGGGTGTCAAACTATCTTTGTGCCAAATTTCATTCAAATCGGTTCTGTGGTTCAGGCGTGAAGAAGAGAGAAACAGACAGACAGAGTTACTTTCGCATTTATAACACTAGTATGGATATTACAACAAAGTAAATAATCAAGAAGCAAAGTCGTGTTACATGATACTAACTCATGTGAACAACAATGCCAATTTGTAAAGATAGAAATAAAATACAGATACCTAATTGAATTAGGATTTTTTTTTTTGTATTTTTATTAATTTTAGTGGATTTACGAGTATAATGGATTTTTTGCCCCTACGATTACACTATTTCTTCACTTGTTTCTATATAAAATACGAATTTGACTTGTACTTTAACATTTATTATAATTCGGAATCTGAATGACGATTTCTCTGGTTGTAATACAAAATATTAAACCCTCAGCTTTTATGGGTTATTTCCTTTACCTGAAACAAAGAACAACATTAATAAGTAAAATAAATAAGTACGAGTAACTATTACGCAATCCTAATACTGAATAAATATTCAAATATTCATAAACCTATAATATACTGATACATAAATAAAAGTATTTTTATATCATAAAATAGCAAACAAGCAGATGAGTCTCCCGATAGAAAGAGTCAACCATCGTCTATAAACACCAAAGATGTTAATGGTGCGTTGCTGTCTAGTGGCGAGGTCTAATGGCACATGCTTAAGTACACCGGCTACCTTACTCTCCAAATCGGATTACGACAGCGGCAAGCACTGACGCTCTTGCTGCAGGAATCAGTAAAGCGGTGGTACCAGACCCGGGCGAGACAATGCAGAACTTAATATCTAGGAGCCACGGTGCTCGTGAATCGCATAGCCAATCGGTCGCTTCTTACGAACTGCCTGGCAAAACAGAAGCAAGCCTATTCTTCAAAGGAGCCCGAATTAACACCAACACAACAACAACTAATATTATAAGACGTAATTAGACGTACGTAATCGAGTTTTCACCAGATCTTCACGTTTTGATTTCCTAGGAACTTTATGCGACATTGACGTTAGTATATACGGATGTATAGATGTATGTGTGTGTATGAGTGTGTAGGTCCGCTTATAAACCTCCTCTTATACATTTTGCGCGGTTTAACCGATGAAAACGTCTATCGAAACCGATCAATCGTCAGCTTTCAGTTAAAAGCCATAAACAGGTGGGATTTAATTGAATTTCACTAAGTTGACTTCCTAATCTGAACCGATTCGGCGGCTCAGGCGATTTTGATAGATATTTTTTTAAAATACCTCAAAAAAATGCAGGCGCAACAATGTTTTCTAAAAATAACAGACTGCTATACCAATTGATTGCGAAATCTGTCAGCTCTTTTTCTTGAAAGCAGTTTTTTTCAAAAAGAGCCAATGCCAAAAATTGTATCAAAATCGGTTTATCCATTTATTTTAATTTTCGTCGATGAAAGAGGTTGACATTAGGTACTTCGTGATTTTTAACCAATCAGTTTTTGACCTTTTACGATATAAAAAATACATCGAATTTCGTTAAATCTGATGTTTTCAGTAAACTTAATTCAGATTTTTGAAATAACTTTCAGACTAGGTACTATACCGATTGATTTCAAAACTTGTAGATAACATTTTAGAGTTCAAAATTTACATTGAATGTCGTTCGAACGATCAAAATCAATCATCGTATTCAAAATATATAGCTAAAAAATTAAATACTGTCATTTTAACAAACTTTAAATTTCTCAAACCCTTGAGCTCGAAAATCTGTGATTTTTTAAAGTACATTTCTGCTCCTTTCAGCTTATAATAATTATCTTGATTAAAGTTTCAGAGATAGCTTGCAAGGTCAACCTCATAGATTACCCCCTCAACCTGAACCAAGGTTTATAGATATTTTTTTGTATATAAAGAAAACTATCTATTAATGAATGGAATCGTGTCATATACAATCGCGCTGGGCGGATCCAGGGGGGAGGTCCTGACCCCATGACCCCCTTCCATCATTATTATTGCAAACAAATAAGTATTAGAGCCTTTCTTGACTGAACCTCAAATATGTGACCCTCCCCGTCCCGAACACACAAATTTTTACTTTTATAAATAACTAGCTGTTGCCAGCGACTTCGTCTTAGCGGACTTCGTTTACTCCGCACAGCTCCTCCCCCGAAGGTGATAGCGTGATAATATGTAGCATATATGTTGACCCGATCTATTAGTAATATGCATGCAAAATTCGAAGTAAATCCATGCAGTACTTTTTGAGTTTACCCCGGACATACATACAGACAAACAGACAAAAATTCTAAAAACTATATTTTTGGCTTCGATATTGATTGTAGATCACGCCCCAAGTATTCTTTTAGAAAAATATTTAATGTACAGTTTTGACTTTCCTACGATTTTATTATATGTATAGATAATAAAATGAAAATTGAGATTTTGTAAAGTGTTTTCGCCGAAAATGCCATCGTTGTCATAAATGTCCTAATGAAAGTTCATCATTACACCCAGAACTATATGTATACATAGTTCATGTACTATATGTATACATACTTTTGCAAACATACACCTTCACACATGGGTTCTTTATCCTATTCTTTTTTTTATATCATAAGATAGCAAACAAGCAAATGGGTCGCCTGATGGAAAGAGTCAACCATCGCCTATAGACACCAAAGGTGTTAATGGTGTGTTGCTATCTTCTGGCGAGGTCTAATGCCACATGCATAAGTTTACCGGCTACCTTACCCTCCAAACCGGAACACGACAGTGACAAGCACTGACGTTATTGGGCCAGGAATAGGCAAGGCGGTGGTACCAGACCCGGGCGAGACAATGCAGAACTCTACCATCTAGTAGCCACGATGTTAGTGACTTACATAGCTAATCGGACGCCTTTTACGATATGCCTGGCAGAACGGCAGTTGGCCTATTCTTCAAAGGAGCCCGGAACCAACACGGGGAGAACACAAAGGATAACAACAATTCTAGGATATCATTATAAATAAGGACAAATAATTTAATCAAAATCTGATTATCCATTTAATAGCTGCAGTGCAACAAAAAGACATAGATATACAAAAGACGTATACCTACGTGTTTATTTATAAGTAATACACACGTTTCAAAAATACACCTATAACATTTTTGTCGTAGGCTCAAAAGTTTTGTCGACAATATAACAATTAAAAAAATAGCACAATGTAGCTGCGCGACAAAACGTAAATAATAAATGTATATATCGCGTCAACAGTCTATAAAATAATACTTAAGCTCTGGGGTAGACAAACATTGAAGAAAGTTATTTAACTCGCTAATATAACAGGCCAATGATACAGCTAAAATCTGAATCCAGACTATTAAAAATATTTTCCAGTGGAATTTTATTTTGTTCTTAAGTTCTCAATAAGCAACCGTTGAGACTGTGAATTTATTGTTTCCAAATTTTTCTTTTACGTGATATCCCAAGCTTTAAGAGCACTTACATTACAGATGCTTTTTTCAAAGTTTTTCGTCAACGATATCTCCAGAACAAATCAACTGATTTCGGTAACAAACTGTTAAGCAAAAGAGCTAGATATATTTCATACTTTTTGTCGTCGGCACTTGGTCGAAATCCATTTGTAATTATATACAACTGAATATACTTTTGTTTTACAAAACACTTTTTATTAAATTTCTCAACGAGACTTTTATAAACATAGCATCAACGTAGATACGTTGAAGTTATATTTACAAAAATCACGAAGCCCTGAAGATTCCGTACAAAACGAAACCAGTTGGCGATTTTAGTAAATTGGTTAAAAAGTGTTTTGTGGAACAGTACAAGTGTGTTCAAGTGTACGTAATTACAAAAAAGCTGATGCTATTTTAGAATCAATCGGTACATAAATCTGGATGTTATAGACTTAAAACAAAACATTGTTTGGGCAAAAAAAAATCCCCAAAAAATACAAAAGCTTGCTAGGACCTAAGAAGGCGAAGATCTGATGAAAACCCGATTTTGTAAAATTTTAATGCAATCGGTTACTTCCTTTCGCGAGAAGTAAAAACAAACTTATCGAATTTTATTTATACTTGAGCCTTAGCGGACGAATACAGTTCACTTTGGGAATATACCTAATATATCTATGACAGTTCATTAAGTTTTTAGAGGACGACCAATCATTATTTGCTTACAGGGTGCAGTCAAGTAAGAAAATTACCCTGAACGTTTAATGTAAAATTATATAAATACGATCACTGAACGAAAACATCACAATATGTCAAAGTAGACATTTGCTCGGTAATTACATATATGACACGCATATCGTCATCAAAGCAAGGAAATGATTTCTAATTTACCGCTATTACCATTAGATTTTCCGGCGAACGGGAAAATCATACAGTATTTAGCAAAAGCTATTGTCAACTAGCTGAACTGCGCAGCTTCGCTATATCTGCTTCGGTTACTTCGGTCCGGTTCGTCGATTAGCCGAAGATACTTAGTCCCACAATGTGATAAATAAAGGTGGCAAGCCTATCGCCAACCGGGCTTTTTTTAAAACCCAGGTAACGTTGTTTTTATTAAAAAACTGAAAAAACACATTGTTGAATTGCCTGACCCAGGAATCGAACTCGGGACCTCATGTAATCAACACCGACACCGGACCATTAGACCACAACTATGGCAATATCCATGGCAATTATCTACAAAAACGGTTCAGCCATCAGCGGCATAGCCTTGTATGTATTAGGGTTCTTACGGAGCTTCGGTTCCGATTCCGAAGTCGGAACTTCCGATTGCTGTTACACCTCCATAGTATAATGTGTGTCAAATGTATGTAGTGTGTGTAATGTTTATTCTTATTAATTTAATATGCTTTTAATTCATATTATATAAAGATATCAGCATTCTGCATCTTCCTCATCACGTAATCCTTAAAGTTTGCCAAATTTCGTACTTCTCCGTGTCTTCTCCTTATCTCCAAAGCTTTTGACTCGCGTATTAATATATAAATGTGTAGTTTGTGTCACTCAACATAAATATATAAACTCAAATGTTATCATTTTCTAGATCAGGATTACTTACTTCCTCTTTTATACACTGTTGTTTTCGGTACCGAAGAAGACCAAAACTTACACACCAAGAAGAGATTGATTGATATTTATAATGAACAGAATGTCTGAAGGTAGGGTGGTCTCCGTAACCGGCGTGTGTGTAAGAACTAAGAAGTGATTTATGACTTCCAAAATTGAGATGGATTGGCACTCCAATCGCTCTGTTTATCACGTAGGAGATTAGTCGTGAAAATATGTTTGTAGCTGTATTAATCAGGTAAATCAATGAAGGCGAAATATACTATAAAAGCAGCGCACACTAAATACTGAACGAGTATAAAACGGGAACAGCCGACATTCCTTACTTATTCATCAAACATTCATAACATGGATATGTCCTAAATTAAAATCAACATTGAAGCGTATTAATAAAAATTAACCGTGCACCAAACGAGGCATAGAGCCGTTTTAATTGGAACAAATTGTACTGTTTTCATTATGTAAATTAAGTATGTATATTTTGAGTAAAAATGTGAATTTTTTAGGAAGCGGTAATTGAATGTGTTTTAAACTCATGGTATACCCAAGCATGTAATATCATTGAGATATTTTTATCGTAATTAACGCCGAGTATAATGTCATTGTGTTTACGGCGTGAAAATAAATTTCGTTTACTTTATATGCACACTAGCGATCGTCCGCTATTCGAAATTCGACTGTATGTTTGATCATAGACTATTTTCAAATATTTCTGACTTGGCAACTGATTTTAACCATAAACAAAATAATAATTTTAAGTACATATATTATTATAATATGCGTGAATATTACGATGTGTGTCAAATGATGATAGTGTGAGTGAATGGAGGCATAACATCAGTGCTTGCCGCTATCATGTTCTTGTTAAAAGGAATGTTTTTTTTTTATTATTCACAAAATCCACAGCCCTTATACAACTTATATACTTTAATCTTATTTACTAAACAAAAGGCCAATTACGGATTTACATTATTTAAATAATACTTAATAAAATACTGCAGATCAAAGATAAAAAATTGGAAAATGAATTAGTTTATGTTAATTTATGTGCACGGGCTGATAAATGTATGTGTGTGTATGTGAATGTGTGTGTGTGTGTGTGTGTGTGGGTTTGCATCAGTATGTGCATGTATGCTTGTATATGTGTATGTTTAATTATAGAGTATATCACACATACCTAACTATGTTCTATTTAGGATCATTTTTACTATTTCCTTTCTGAAGACCCTCTTAGATGAAATATATCAATCAACAGTAGTAAATTTTGAATTATAATTAGATAATATTCTGTAAATGACAGAGTTCTGGAAGTAATTTGTTTTACTTTGAGATAAATAAAATGTCGAAGAATTTCTAGTTTTTTTACAGGTACTCTTAGATTCAAGATTAAGGTTACTAGTTTATTAGAATCGATAGTGCCATTACAGGTGTTATATAAAAATAAAGTGTCAAGCATGAGTCGTCTCTGTTCCAGCGTCATTACGCGATGACGTATACAAGACGCCTCATAGTTGGTGGGAAACATGTTGGAACGATAGTTCAGATGTTTAAGGAATTTGGATTGTATGGATTCGATTGTATGTTTATTTTATCATGTTCTTGTTTTTTTTTTTTATGGGGCCGTTCATAAAATACGTTCGCATACAAGGGAAGGGGGGGGGGGGGGTCTGGCTGAGTGTGACAAGATGTGACAAGGGGGGCGGGGGGTATACGGCAACGTGACGTTCGCCGTTTATTATTTTTTGACATGAGCGCTAGCTCTGTGGCGCGACTCTAGCGGCGTTGCGATCCGTCACAACGGGTTTCTTTGTTTTTCCAATACTTGAGACAGTAACGTTTCCACGTACCCTGCGCGTAATGTTATTATAATAACTAAATAAATATTTTTAATTTTCAGAATTTGTGTACTATCATTTAGAATTTATCATACTCAGCAGGGGGGAGGGTCTTAGTTTTTGTGACGAAATATTTCTAGGGGGGGTCACAAAAAGTGTGACACAGCGTGACAATGGGGGGAGGGGGTCAAAAAAAGCTGATTTTAGTGTGACGTATTTTATGAACAGCCCCTATCATATTTTTCAAGTTCTTGTTTTTTTTTTATTTTTTTAGCTATTCCTTGTAGCTATTCCACTGACTACTGACGCATGTAATAATATAAAATATAATAATACGGGACCCCAAGGGTGGATTTTGGGATTTACTCGAGCGCGTCAGATTAACATAAGGGCGATACCTCGCATACTGTTGAATATTTCCACCGTATATGCTTTTTGTATAGAGTCGGGCATCTAAGGCAGTAAAAAAACAAAATTCCGATAACATTAGCTTGTGGAAATTATCAGATTCTATTTTTTCATTATTTATTTTTGGTGAAAAAATCAGTCGAAAGAAAAATCTACGGATAAAAAAATTGAAAAAAAAAACAGGGACACATGGAAACACTGAAGCGCGTCAGGTTAAGGCATGGTCGGTTAATTGCAAGTTAAAATTTAGAAAATCTGATGATTCAAGTGTATAGTGTGTTCGCGTCAAGAATGCAGTGAGTCATCGTTATCCGCCTCCGCATCATTAACCAATCAAATCCGTCATAACTATGAAAAATCAGTGAACTTGATAACCTAACTTTTGTAATTATGAGTAATTTGATTGGTTCATCTACTTATTTACCGTCGTATATTTCAAATTATTAAAACAAAGATAATAATAAATACTAAATAATAGTTAATTAAATAAAATACACCATTGTGGTTATACATAACAAACGCATTTAATTCTTGAAAAATGCAACATTTTATAATTGAATATTTTCAAAGTTCCGAGGGTTAGGGGATCAGAAGAATTCAATAATGCTAGAGAACTTTAGCGTTACTTGTAAGCCTTTAAGTCTTTGGGAGCACGAAGCAAGGTGTCGACCCAGATTTACATACGAAAGTAATAGAAGCCAGGATGTATCCGAGAAAATATTATGTTACAGCAATTTATTAATATTGTATAGCCAAAGTTTGTGCAAATTATTGCCTTAAACGTGTATTATGGAAACTAAGAGTAAATCACGCTGCAAGGGCTAGACTAATCGTTATTATTTTATATCATAGGATAGCAAACAAGCAGATGGCTTTACTAGCGAAAAAAGACAACCATTGCTCATAGACATCAAAGATGTTAATGGTGCTTTGCTAACCATGTAGCAGGATAGAAATTCTACGTGCAGAAATTCACCGAAGCACTACAGTAACAAACACTGATGCCGTTACAACAGGAAAAGGTTAGGTAATAGTATCCAATCTGGGAGAGACGTTACATAGCTCTACTGCCTTGTAATCATGATGGTAGTGCCCGATTTCGCCAGTCGTACGCCGCCTTACGAACTGCTTGACAGAAAGTCAGATACTTCATCTCCAAAAGAGACCAGGGCGAACAAGGAAGAAATGTGGTATGGGCGAAGACTACACTGGTTTAAAATAAAAGTAATTAAAAAAAAAACAATTGCGCCACAGACTTCGGGGAGTAAATAGCCCATTTTTGAGACAATTACGCAAAGGGGAAGTACACCGCAACAACAACAGCTAACAGCGTATAAAAATTTAACATAGACGTGTCTAAATGATATATGCCTGAAATATTCCGAATATGTTTAGGAATTAGGAAACAAATATGATTCGTTTCACTTTCAAGTTTTAGTACTGTTAGGTTCGTTTTTAACATTAGACAGTTTGTGACGTACATAGATGTTTTTTTCTTTCACGACTTACAGCAGAATAACCCAAGTAGGCCGGTACAAGGTATTTTATAGTATCACACAGTTTTACAATAGTTAAAAGTAGGGTAGATTGAAAAATATGAACTTCAAACAGATCAGTTCAAATGGCACCACTTCCAAGTTTATAATTTGATATAAGCGATTTCATGATATTGCGGAAGTGGCGCCTCTGTAGTGCAGCATTTTCATAAAAACAAATTCTAATATCTATTATGCGAGATAAACGAATACTAATATTATTTTCAAGCATTATTTAAAATATTATTCATATTAAAATAAATATACCTAACAGTACGTATACAAAAGCGTGTTTACAATATGTTGCAACTTGCTATGACTAGTCCCTATTATGGTGAGGCTACATTATCCTACGAAGGTTCTTGGTGAATGGTGCGTTGTCGCGATAAAACTTCGTGGTTGTATTACGGCGTGAGTGTCTTCACTCCCTTAGAAAAGAAAGTAATGAGCGATAGTTATTCATATTATTACTTTTTTTCTCCCATAACTGTACTTGGCAGTAGGCGTCACCTAGTGTTTGAATTGCATATAACGTTAAAACATTTTTTTAATAACATTTTAGAATTCCTGATATATTTTGAATGAAATATTCGATTGAAATAATAACTATTTAAATAAAAAATTAAATTTATTTAAGTTATCTACAGATTAATTATGAAACAGCCTTGAATACGAATGATTTATATGGAATATATTTAACGGTATTATTTAACGGTGGCCTAGTTTCTACCTGCATTTCAAACATAAAAAAGTGATTACATAGTGATGTACCTCACTATAATATATAATGTTGTTATATCCTATTATAGCAAACTACCCGATATTCTCCGGAAGGAAAGAAATTACCATCACCTATAGACATCATAACTGTTAATGGAACTACCATGTTGTTGGTAGTTACCATCTGTATGGCGTGGGTCTGATGCGACACCTTCCAGACCGCCTCGTAAACTAGCGGTTAGCCTTTTCGGTTCAGATCAGGAGGTAAAAATGCGGCAGGAAGAATCAACACCCATAACGCCAACTAACAGTCGGATTAATGATGGCGAACCGGAACGTTTATTGACGCTCAATTCATTCTGCCTACCACGCAAGAGAACCGATTTGAATATACGTTACTTTTATATAGTCTATTTTACTTTTGGATCATTTTCCTTGAATGTGAAAGAATCATTGCAATATAGTTAACAACAAAATCTTTCCTAGCATAATGTTAGTATTGAAAACTGTAAAGTAAATAGTTTTAAAAACGTTTTGAAAGGTTTTGTACAAAAGTAATTATAAAACAGTGGCATTGGTAATTCATGTTAAATTAATTTAAAATCGCTTAGTTGTTAAGAGTGCTAAATTAAATCAACTATTCTGCGATAAAAAATATCAAGCAATCTCATCAATAGAAAATATAATATGTTTTAGGTTTGCGTGTCGCGGTCAATTTGTCGAGTCATTTGAAGCTTGAGCGGGATACGTGTGGAAGGGGTGCAATTAAAATAACAGTATAGGGCTTCATTAGTCACGACACAAGTTGCTACCGTACGATACAATTTATATTTTTATAAAAATACCTACATATTGTGGAATTTACAGTAGTCTCGTAGTTGATGAAGTAGCTAGAAATGGGTCATACAATGTTATGTTCTATTAATTCAATAGATCGTTTTAATTTCATGCAATTTTACTCCTGTTTAATTTGCAATTTAGTCAATTGTGATGTAATTTTATCTAGCCGACAAATATCTATATTTTTTGAACTTATTTTATAAATAATTCTTCTGTGCGTGTGTATATCACTGAATTCCTCCTAAACAGCTGATCCAATTTTGATGAAATTTTGATGTAAAAAAGCACTGACGCTATTGCGCCGAAAAAAGGTGAACGTTGCAAAACTCCACAATTTATTTACTGTCACATTTATCCGAATTACTAATACACAGGTTCCTTTTACGGCAATTAGTGTCTATTTTTTTTGTCCCGATATTTCGATGGCGTTACAAGCACCACGGTCACAGGCCTGTTTATAAATAATATTGATAAATATAATACTCTCCGCGTAAATTATAAGTGCGAGTAAATGTATTTATGTACAAAATTATCCTTGAATAAATTGAAACCAAGCGCTGTTAGTTATACATTTTTGGTACGAAACCTTGACCTTTTCACATTATAGGAAATAAACTCGCCGTTAAGTGTGCAACCGTGCAAGAGGATTATTATAATTTATTATATTTAATATCGCCTCTGTGGTCTAGTGGTCCAGTGTTGGCGTTGACCACATGAGGTCCCGGGTTTCGATTCCCGGGTCCGGGCACTTTAAAAAAAAGTGTTTTTTTCAGTTTTCTGAGAAACACAAAGTTGCCCGGGATTGGAAAGTGCCCGGTTGGCGATAGGCTTGCCACCTATCACATTTGTGGGATCAAGTATCTTCGGCTAATCGTGGGTGCACTTGTTGTACCTCTGCCTACCCCTTCGGGGATATGGGCGTGAAGATACTTTTTTTTTAATTTTTATATTTAACATGTTAAACATTTATATTTATATTAAACAATTATAAATAATCGGTTATAAACACTCACACGTTGAACTTGACTATGTGCGGCGTGTGCCGCTTGGACATCTAATAGAGAATCTGAAGATGCCTTCATGCGTTAACAAGATAGTTAGTATAAGCTTTTGCATTATGAGTAATGACTGCACTATGATAATGTAAATCACAGAAAATTATGTATATCCATACTAATATTATAAATGTGAAAGTCTGTCTGTCTGTCTGTTACGCTTTCACGGCTAAACCTCAGGACCGATTTTCATGAAATCTGGCATGGAAATAGTTGAAGATCTGGGGTCAAACATGCCTATGTTTGTAACTTTTTTTCAAAAACCATCCCCTAAAAGACCGAAATAGGGGTTAAAAGTTGTTTAGACGAGACTAAAGGACATTTAGACGACATATTAACAAAAATAAAATTATTTAAGAGTTTTTATTAGGAAGCACAAAAATGGTTTTTTTTTCTATTATAAGATAGCAAAGAAGCAGATACCTAGTTCTCCTAATGGAAAGTGGCGATTCTCGCCTACAAACAATAACGACGTGAAAGATGTGAATGGTGCGTTGCAATCGCAGATTGCTATTTGAGTAGCGAGATAGCAATGACACATGCATAACTTTAGCAATTACCTTAAGCTCCAAAATGGAACACAATGTAGTGACAAGCACTGAAGCTTTTGTGAATGGAATAAATAAAAGTGGTGGTACCAAACAAGGGAAAGACATTGCGGAACTTTACCAAGCACCACTTGGTAGCACAATGGTATTGCATGTTTTGCCAAGCGTTTGTATTTTATGAAATGTTTGGCATGGCAAATGGTACGATGGTACGGGGAGTAGGTATTTCAAGAGGACATGATTCATATGAAACTTTGCATATAGGGTACATTGAGCTGTAACGCATAAGTCGATTTTGATTATTCAAACGGCTTCAACGAATTTTTTGATATCTAAAATGTTATCTTAAGTATTTAAAAACCGATTGGTTAAAAAATCTCAAAGTTAGGTCGAAAACACTATCAAAATGTCTCCCCAACGATATATAAAATTCAGAAAATTGGGGTGAAACCAATACCTAAAGATTTTTTCAAGTTTTCAATTTTCTCAGAGACGCCGGGCCTTTAAACAATAGACAATCGGCCATTCAGGCAGTTCGCAAGAGGAGAACGATCGGCTATATCGTGACTATTAGGTGGTAGAGTTGCGCAACATCTTGCCCGGCATTTGGTACCATCGCCTTACAAATTCCTGCCGCAAGCGTCAATAGACGATGGTTGTATCTTTCCATCAAGAGAGCCATTAGCTTGTTTACTATCTTATAAAAAAAGCTATTAAAATGCGCCTATATTTTTATTCACCCTTTAAAGTTTTCGATAAAATTTTTAATGTTATTGCATGTTCATTGCAAGTACACGCTCGAATTTTTTTATTTCCATTTAAAAGATGAATTGAATTTAATATCCGTATGACACCGAATATCAAATCTATATTTCATATCCTGGAAATTGCTTTAAATGTGAAAACTTCATTGGCAGTAGCACGGGACATTCCCATTACTACAATGTCCGGCAATGCACGGTTCAATGTCCGGTTGGGTTTATTTTTAAACTACATATCTACTATTCTAGCCGCTCGTTTGCTGCCCGTGATACAAACAATGTATACAATTGAACTCCAAACTTTTAAACAAAAGGAATCGACGTTTTCTTAGCACGTCTTATAGAAGTCCGCCCTCCCTGATACTATAAGTAACAGTTATAACGCAGAGCTATTGCAATTTTAACAAGAAATACGCCATTATAAATAAATATCTTTAATACCAGCAATACTACTAGCCGCCGCTTCTTAATCGAAACACAACAGTGACAAAGAACCCCTTAAATTGCGACGGGAATAGGTAAAGCATTAGCACCAACCTGACCTAAATGTACCTTCATTGAAAACAGTTTCTATATCAACTTTCCTCTATCTAAATATTTTAAACAAACACTATCGAAATAAAACTTAACAAAGAGTTTATTCGAAATGCGAGAAAGTAAACCGAATAGGTACGTAATGGTGCTAAATCTATCGTATACGTTAATCATTCGAGGCTTCTCTGTCGGCTGTAGTATCTAACAAGTTTCACTCTTAATGAAGCCATTGAAATCGTTACCTGAAACACAATGCACTTTACAGCACTTCACCTAATCCAATTAATCCATCGATAAAGCTGTTCAGATATAAGCTTAGACACGAAAGGAAGACTATACAGATAAACACAATAACAAACATGTTAGCATAGGTATTGGTAGCTTTGATGTATGAAAAATTCGTTCGAAAAATAACATTGTTAGTATCTCAATAAAAAAAGTACCCATATAGAAACTTACATGTGGACCTCGAATAATCGACCAAGTTCTTATGATTACAAGACTATATATATATATATATATATATATATATATATATATATATATATATATATATATATATATATATATATATATATATATATATATATATATATATATATAAATTACGTGTCACGTTGTTTGTCCGCAATGGACTCAGAAACTACAAAACCGATTTCAATGAAATTTTGTAAATATCTACCTACTTTTGGACCAACTGAAAAGATAGAATAGTTTCTATATCAACTAACCCCACAACCCCCACACCCCCTCTCTCAAGTACCCCACCGAAATATTCAATATGAAACTTCATTTGCAATATTTGTTTACTAACATTATGTGCAGTATTCCCTATCTTTTACGATATCATTGTTTCGGTCAACGTATCACTATAATGAAAGAATTACAACCTCATTGATAAACTGTCGTAATACTAAATTGGCTAAGGCCTAAATATAGCTACATTTTTTCTAGTAAAACAAGTTGGCAACCCTAGCTAGTAGTAAGTAAATTTTCATTCCCAGTTATTTTAAGTTATAAGTTTTCAGGTGAATAATGTTCCGATGCGAATCACATACCGATGAGTAGTGGTCGATCGGAATGTATGAGCCATTCATTACTCTCTGCCTGTTCTTAAAGGGAATAATATTTAATTATTCTATTTATCAAAAATAAATGTTCCTGCCAACACGCTGAATCCGGAGACTCTTGTATTTAGATACTAGCTGTTGCCCGCGACTTGTCCGCGCGGACGTCGTTTACTCCGCACAGCTCCTCCCCCGTAGGAGATAGCGTGATAATATATAGCCTATATTATTATGTTGACCCAACCTGTTACATAGTAATATTCATGCAAAATTTGAAGTAAATCCATGCAGTACTTTTTGAGTTTACCCCGGACAGACATGAATTTCCTACGATTTTATTATATGTAATAATAGATAATATGTGCAATACATACAACTATTATTCTTGATAATGCATCACGCGCTCTGCAGCCATTTTCATTCTGGCATATTTTATAGCGCTTGTCCGTCACGGAATAAACTGTTCACGAGCAGAAATATGAAGTCACGTTCACGGAGAAGACATTTAGAAAATTCAACATTTAACGTCCTATAAAGTGTAGTAATATACTGCATTCTGCTTATTATAATATTTTCCCGGCATTGATAATTTATAAAATAAGAATAAATATAATCACGCCGGTTTACTGTCTATAACTTATGGTTCATCACGTATCATGATTCCAAAGTGCCGGAAACGGAATCTAAAAAATCTAAACGAGACCGTACACAAAAAAAAAGAATCCAAAAACCTCAATAGTTTAGGATTTTTTAGATTTCATAATTTTTACATACGTTTATTGTCCAAATACGTCGTGACTTATTCAATAATAAACTAGTACTATGCCGTTCTAGCAAATGAAATTTACAACTTAGTACTTACTACGCTATCGCAGACAATGGTATCGTTAAACAATAACAATTCACGTGTAACGACACCTGAACTTATGTTAGTGAACAAACAAAAAGTATATTTGTATGATATAATAAGGAATTAGTTTATTTGTTTTTTTTTTTTAAGTAAAAACAATTATTTTACTAATGCATGGTATTTATACGGTCTAGTAAAACCCGTAACAAAATAGATTTATATTACATAAAATACTAAAATACATTTAATAAACAATTAAATATGTTTTATCAGTTTTTAGATAAAACACAGTTAAATGTGTTTTATCAATTTTCTGGTTAAAGCAACGTTGCCCGGGATTGGAAAAGTGCACGGTTGGCGATAGGCTTGCCACCAATCACATTGTCGGACTAAGTATTTTTGGCTGATCGTGTGTACACTTGTTGTACCTCTACCCACCTCTTCAGGGATATGGGCGTGAAGATACTTACTGAAAAGTTAAGCCCAGAATAACAAATATCACATAAATATTTGTTCCATAAGGGACCCATCGATTGCGTAAACAGAGTCACTATCCACTTGAACAACGGGGCAGTTAGTTACGCCACAGAATATAGAGATTAAGTTATTCTGTGGTTATGCGCAGAGAAAACTGCGACATAATGACATTCTTTGGCTGACCCGGGAATCCAACCACTGCCTACCTCTTCAGGGATACGGGCGTGAAGATACTAAACATCTAAACCCAGAATAACGAATATCACATAAATATTTGTCCCATACGGGACCCATCGATTGCGTAGTCAGAGTCACTGCCCACTTAAACAACAGGGCAGTTATGCGCAAAGAAAACTGCGACATATTCACATTTTTTGACTGACCCGAGAACCAAACCCAAGACCTCATGATATACCTAAGCGAAAATCCAGGATAACCGGTCGTCACGGGGCTGTCTATAATATAGGTATAATAGGTAGGCAGAGCGAGCTGAAGCAGTCTTCGCTTATCATTTATCACAATAACACAAAATAAGTCATTAGTGCATTTCATGAATCGCATGCTGCTTATGTTTGTTTAATTACCATTGACTCGATTAAGATAAAGTATGAAGAAGGGAGGAGAGACACTTTGCATAGTACTGTTAATCAGCGCTATAACAGATATATTATTACTAGCTGTTGCCAGCGACTTCGTCCGCGCGGACTTCGTTTACTCCGCACTGCTCCTACCCTGTGGGTGATAGCGTGATAATATGTAGCCTATATGTTGACCCGACCTGTTAGTAATATTCATGCAAAATTTGAAGTAAATTCATGCAGTACTTTTTGAGTTTACCCCGGACATACATAAAGACAAACAGACAGACAAAAATTCTAAAATCTATATTTTTGGCTTCGATATCGATTGTAGATCATAATCTAGTATTCTTTTAAAAAAAAGTATTATTTTAAAAAAAAATCAATGTACAGTTTTGACTTTTCTACGATTTTACGATTTTATTATTATATGTAGCTAGAAAGTAAGTGTAAGTTGTAGCTAGAATGCTGAACAGCTGTTGATCTATTCTTTGTCTATTTTTAAAGAAATAAGATTTTAGTTAAGAGTTAGATATACAATAATGCGAATGTGGATGGATGTAGGTACCGGGGGAGAACAAGACTGACGTACCATGATCAAATCGGTCGGGTGCTGTGCAAAGGTGGTGTCAAGTGTCTTTGAAACCGGCGTGTTTGTATGAAGAGAGTTATGAATGTGCAGGAAGCAAGGCAAGTCTGCTCTGTTTTATCCTTATTCCTATGCCACGGAAACATTACACGGAAACAAGATCTACAACGCATGCACAAGCTTTAAGTTTCCTTTGATACCAATCAGTATTTATAATGCAATCTTGTCTAAGCATGTACTAGGTAAAATTAAGAGTGTCTATCCTAAAGCCAAGTTTACAAAATTGATGACCAACAAAATAATAAAGATATACAAAAGAAGTCAAATTGGCCGTGTTAGTTCGGGCTAAGAATAAACTCTCTCACTTCCTGACAGACATTTCTTAAAAGGAGTACGATTGAGCAAACCAGCCAGAATCATCGTGACTACTACGTGGTACCTACTCCAGTTTCAAGCCACGGTTCGGAACCACCACTTTGTCTTTTCTTGCCGCGATAACGTCAGTGCTGTAAGTGCCTCACAGTCGGAGTTGGAGGGTCGGAAAGTTGGAGGGTAAGTTAGCCGGTAAATTTTTGCATATGGTATAACATCCCTAACGCACGGAGATCCAATTTTTTTGGTACACAGAAATACGAAACCATACTTTTTTTAAAAAGCGACACGTACATAGGGTGTTTATCTCTTTACAATAAATAGGACATTTAACATCACATAGTCACGTTATCCGAAAGTGCATAGACTTAAAAAAATATGTAGCCCTCACCAAGATAATAAAGAAATAAAAATAACCACCACAAGTAAGCAATATTAAAAGTATTTCACCAAATTTTGTTATGGTTATAGGTACAGATACGTGCTTGTGTTAGCAATAGAAACCTAACATTGAACACGGAGCACTTGCCTGGCAACTTCCTAAACTCATCAGTTGGGTTGAGAGCACGCCCGCTAGCTTACTTGTGATAAGTTTTTATATCGCCATAACTTTTCCTTACTTACAACCAGCTGACTAAGATTATTAAACTTTTATTTGTTTTTGATATCGTTAAATAAACCCTAATCCTCACAAATTGATTTTAGAAAAGAAAATAATTTATTTGAGATATTGTTTTTATTTATTTATGTCACACAGAAGAGATTACAAATAAGGGAAAATAAACATAACATAATATAGTAACTATGAGCTAGCTTATTTCTACATAAAGAGATATCTTCCAGCCAACCCCTTAAAAGAGAAAAATGTATCAAGTAGACCTGGTGTACAAAGAACAAATTCAGTATATAATTATAATATTTTAAAACAAACTATAGAATATCACTCTATATCATTAAGATTTATTTTACGATTGTAAATAAAGTTTGTAAATAAATGGTCTAATTTTCTGACTAATTCTTCAGTTTCATACTAGCTGACACGGCAAACGTTGTTTTGCCATACAAGTTACTTGTATTGAATATTTTGGTGGGGCACTTGAGAGGGGTTAATTGAGATAAATACTATCGTATTTATAAAATTAGGCCAAACAGTAGATTTCTATATTATGATTATATAGGATGTAAAGAAAACCCTGTCTGATCCGAAAAGGTATACAGGTAGGTCAATGGCATTGTCAAAAAAAATAATAAAATAATTCTTTTTATTAAAATAAGAAAAATATCGTAGTTTAAAGTGCCTCATTTCAGTACTAAAATTAAGCAACTTCCTCTTAAATCAAGCAAATATTTTGAAAATGTATGTATCAATATCCATAAAATAATGTCACAGATATGTTTGCATTAAGCTACCAAATAATGCCTTTGACGATCGGACAGGTTTTTTTTTACACCTGTATATATTAAGATTATAAATGCGAAAGATTGGATGTTTAGATGGATGGATGAATGGATGAAAGCATAGATGGATGTTTGTTACTGTTACTCATACTTATGCCAAAATTACTGAACGGATTCGGATGACATTTTGCACATAGGTAGATGACAACTTGACATAGCACATATATTACTTTTTATCCCGAAAAACGAGTTGTTCTCGTGAGATTCACCAAAAACTTTTATAATGCAGCGGGTTGTACGCTGCAACTCTATACATTATTTCTGTGCTGCAGCTTGTCATAACATAATTTTAAAATTTTGTTCAATTTTAAATGTTAACAGATTTTAGTTGTAATATTTGTAAGTATTTATATCATTTTGAATTTGTTGTTATTGTTTGAACAAGTAGGTTAGGCTGTTTTTAATTAGAATATCCCTCCATGCTTGTTTGATATACGAGTAGGTATCTTATAAGTTCATTTAGTTTAAGACGTCTAATATGTATTTAGATTTTCATTTGAATTTAGTAAAGTACCTACATTTGATTATTTTTGGTTGTGATTTCAGTTAGATCTGTACGTACTTCTTGAATATATTATATTAGCTTTGAAAAATAGGCTAATTTCTTTAATTGAAATATCTCTCCATATTTCTTTACTACAAGGCTGTTTATTTTAATTTTTTTTTCAAGAACTATTACGGTCTTGTTTATTTGTTAGGTACTTGGTTGTTTGCATGGGCGTACCCAGGTTCTGGGCCGGGGTAGTGGGGGGGGGGGGGCAACCGTAACATTTTAAGACTATATTTTGAAAAAAAGTTTGTATAGCAAATTCTTAGCTATAAATCACAGAACCTTTGTTCCTCTGCTACGGAGCTCCAAATTCAGAAAGCTAAACATAATATTGCCTGTAAACGCCCGGACCCTTTCTACGGGAGTAGCTATGGTCAGTATGAAATGTGAAAAAACTGAAATCGTCAGAAGATAAATGTATGTTAAGCCTATAAAGTAAAATTATCCTTCCGTGACAGCTAATTAACTGCCATAATAAGTTTGCTAGTAGCCTCTGTAAGTTAATCGTTCCATACCTACAATTTTCGCAAAAGTTTTATCGCCGCCAGATGATCGATATAGCAGGCTAAAAAATACAAACAAACAAACAAACAAACAATTATTAATTTTGATCTATAAAACAGCTAAGCACGATGCTTCACAACACACCTAAATTATTAATATTTGAAGTTAAGGCTGAAAGTAGTTAATAATTTAATTTTAAAGTTTTTTGCTATTATCAGGAGGAGAGGGTTAGCTGGAAAAAACTGCCAAGCGGATCTTTACTATCTACACACATATGATGTGTCCATTGGACTTATTGTCAAGTGAGACGTATAGTTATTTGCTTCCTCGCTATAAAAACAAAATTAATGCATAGTATATTGAAGGTGATAGAAAGACAACTATTCCCAGATCCCTCGCAGACGTCTCGAAAAGCTTATGTTTACGCAGACAATAAGGGAACATACTCGCAACGACAGCAGAGGGGACACAACTGCATGGAACCCCTTTTTGCTTTTACTGGAGTCTTTCCTATTAAAAAATATTTTAACCAACTTATGATATCTACATTTTGATAATATTGCAGCAATGAAATTTTTAATTAATGAAAAATTTTATTGCATTTCTCCTCGAAGACTAAGGTCAATCCTAGTGTGCTCTAGTTATGTAATCGTGACATAACTAAATCAAACTTAACACACTGTGACGTTGCGATTTTTCTGCTTACGCCTAACCACTCTAAGTTTAATATCCCATACTGTGTAAAAAAGGTTACTATAAAATATCTGAATACCTTGATGACAGGAAAGCATGGGATTAACTGCTCCTCATATCGGCAATCCTTATTATTAATGTAACAATTAGATACTAATTAAATATCATGTAATATTTTATTTAAAAAATGTTATGAAAAAAAGACAAGCCCGCTGAGTTTCTTCTGTCGGATCTTCTCAGTGTGTGGCCGCATTTCCGATCCGGTAGTAGTTTAAAAAAATGTTGACGCGTCAAAATAACTTGTAAAAAGTTTTATTGAATAAGTACTTCTGATTTCTGATTTCCATATCAATTTATATGTGAAACATCTCAGTATTAAATTTATTATTTAAGCTCAGGGAGCTCTGAAGTTGGAAAATGGCTCTAGACTCGAAGAGAACCCGATTGGAATCAGAGTAAATACGGAAATGATGAGGTAAAAAATATTAAAAAGTTTCCAAGGTTTTACTTTGTATCAATCAATAATTATTACATGTATATGTTACCGACCAAACCCGATTTCAGGCCAAACAAGTTTGTCCTAGACCAAACTGGTTCATCCTCAGCGTATCAGGATATACTAGTATCCAGAAGAAAATCTTGTTTAGGATTAATTTGGAAAGAAATAAAATAGTAATTGAATTTGAAAAATTAAATCGACTCTAAATTTCTGGCAACTATTCCTATATTTCAAAAACTACTGAACCGATTTTGATGAATATTTTAATACTAGTTTAATGTTTTTTAGTTTTTATTAGGCTATTTTTAACACCCGACGCAAAACGAGGGGTGTTATAAGTTTCAGGTGTGTATGTGTGGATCTGTGTATGTGTGTATCTGTGTGTCTGTCCGTGGCATCGTGGAGCCCTGGCGGAAGGTCCGATTTGATTGCGGTTTTTTTTTAATTGAAAGCCCTGTTTTGCGAGATGGTTCTTAGCTAAGATTTAATAGAATCTGTTCAGCCGTTTCAAGATAACCAGCTCTTTTCAAATTGATGAAAGGAATTAAATAATTTGTAAATACTTTATCAATACTAAATTTTGTGTTCTGTTACTTTGTTGATATTGCAATTACATGGTAACGTTGAGCTAATACTTTGAGATTCTCCTTCGAAGATCATCAGCGTCTATTTAACTGGCAATTTTCGTATTTAAATAACAGATTTTCTAAATATTGCAAGCCACTTTTTAACGACTTTCTGATATTCGTTAGTACAAAAACTTCACAGAGTTGTGAAGGAAATGCAAATACTATGGTACCATCCAACTGAGCTCGTGATGTAGCCTGGATATAGGGACTGGAACTGTCTGATGCAGAGTTTTAACAAGACAATCTTGCTTAGACCATGTCTGGTTGCTATAAATACTAAGTTTGATTAGTGCTCATAATGACGAGGATTTGAAGATGGAGCTAATAAAGTGCTACCGAAACTCACGCGTAGAATGTAGAAAGAGATAAGATAGTCAAGTTCGGACTCTATGGATTTTTGATGATGTTTACTTTCCATTACATATAATGTCGAAGAACTGAACACGGAACCGTAAGAGTGTAATGTAACTCACAGGTAGAAATTGCTAATATCGTGGAGTTTGGAGTCATTTCATTTCTTACAGTTAGATCTTTTTCGTGATGATATGGCTCTGAAGATTGAGCCGAAAAAGTGACATTGGACTTCAAGAACCCAGATTCAAAATTCAACTAAAATGAACTCCTAAACTAAACGAGATAAAGTTTTGAATTAGCACTTAATTGTCTTATATTGGCAAATAACTTAGTGCTGGATGATTTTCAGGACCTGATGATGGAACTGAAAGGTAACCATGAGAACTCCTAAACTAAATAATATAAACTAATCGAAATTGGACTCATTGTTTCATTTGACTCACTGTTTGGACAAATGGAAAAAATGGAAATATTTTATGGGAATCCTTGGAATAAAATTAGCAACACCATCGAATTTGAGGTAGGTTGTATCGTTATTTCAAGGACTTTGGAGTGGAATGGCTTCCAGTACCTGATGATAGAGCTGAAAGAATGTAACCAAGAACTCCTACACTAAACCAGGTTAACCCATCAAGTGGGGAAAAAATTCAGTTTGTTTTTGCAAACAATTTCCAATGCCATCATCAGATACTAAAAATCGTCTAGCGATTTTTAGTATCTGATGATGGCATTGGAACGTAGTCATGGGAACTTCTAAACCAAACAAGATAAATCTATCGAATTTCGGTTCTTTTGTTGTGTTTAAACAAACATCCTGGTACTAGACGATTTCTGGGGCCTTATAATAGAGCCAATAATGGAGGTCATGGGAACTTTGAAATAAAATGGAGTAAATTTTTACAAGGTTTTTGAAGCACGTTGTTTATCAGTGCCTGATAATAGAACTGGAAAAAGTCTATAATAACTTATAAGCAAATCCAAATAAACTCATTGAGTGTGGGCTGCTTGGGTTTGTTTTGACATATACTTTGGTGCTGGATAATTTTTACGATCTGATGGTGAAATTAGAAGGTGACCATGATAATTTTGGAACTAAACAAGATAAAACCATTGAGCCCTGTGTTGGTCCGAGCTCCTTTGAAGAATAGGCCAACTGTCGTTCTGCCATGCAGGTCGTAAGAAGCAACCGATAAGCTATGCAAGCGACTACCATCCTGGCTACTAGGTGATAGAATTGTGCATTGCCTCGACCGGGTCTGGTACCACCACCTTACCTATTCCTGCCGGGATAGCGTCAGTGCTTGTCACTGTCGTGTTCTGGTTTGGAGAGTAAGGTAGCCGGTAAACTTATGCATGTGGCATTAGACCTCGCCACAAGATAGCAAAGCACAATTTACATCTTTGGTGTCTACAGGCGATGATTGACTCTTTCCATCAGGAGACCTATCAGCTTGTTTGCTATCTTACGATATAAAAAAAACAAGAACTTAGATTCATTTGTTCGGTTTTGACAAAAACTCTAATGCTAGATGCTTTCCATTGTCTTATAATGAAGCAGGAAGGAGAAAGTATTTAATGCAGAATGGCTTCCGGTGTCAGATGATAGTGGGAAGAAGTCCATGAGAAATCCTAAGCTAACCCAGAAGAACCCATTGAGTGTGGGTTGCTTTTGTTTTTTTAGCATATTTTTGGTGCTAGATGATTTTTTGAATTTAATAATGGAAATTGAAGGTGGCTATGAAATAAACAAGTTAAACCTATTGAGTTTGGACTCATTTCTTCTATTTTGAGAGTTACTTAGGTGTTAGATATAATTTCTGTGGTCCTATGATAAAGCAGGCAATTTGGGGTTCGTTTGGTTCGTTCTAATAAGGAATTTGAAACAGAATGACTTTTAGTTTCTCAAGATAAAACTGAAAGAAGTCCATGAAATCTCGCTAAACCAGACGGACCCATCGAGTATGGGTTAATTGGGTTTGTTTTGGTATACTGTTTGGTGCTGATTTTAAGAATCTATTGATGTAACTTGAAGGTGGCTATAGGATCTTTTAAACTAAACAAGACAAACTCAACGCGTTTGAACTTATTTGTTCTGTTTTGACAAATAATCTGATGTTAGACGATTTTCAAGCTCTCACGATAAAGTGAGAGAAGGTCATGGAAACGAAACGAACGAACGAATGAAAATTGAGAAGCACCATCAATTTTGATCCCGTTTGAATCGTTCTTTTTTCTATTTTCCAGTGTCTGATAATAAAGCTGGAAGAGGTCCATTATAACTTTTAAGCTAATCTAGATAAATCCATCGAATGTTGGCTAATTCGGTTTATTTTGGCAAATATTTAGGTACCGGATGTTGTCTAAGATAAAATAATGATGGAACTGAAAGGTGGCCACCGGAGATTGGGCTGATATCGTTGGCTTTTACTACTAGGAGATTCGCAGGGTTTGATAACATAAATAGAAAGTGGCCATGGAACTCCTGATATAAACAAAATAAGTCCATTGAGTATGGTCTCATTTGTTATATTTTACATACACTCTGTATCAAAATGATTTCCTTGACTACATAGTAGAGCTGGAGGCCATGGGAGCTTTGCAATAAAATAACTCAAGCTCATTGAGTAAGAAACCATGGTAACCTTAACCTGATGCCGCAAGATCCCCTTTCGTAGATCATCAGGTATTTTCACGTTTTACTTTATTTGGAAGCTTATTACATTATTTTATGGTTATTGGTCAATAAATTTTCAACACATTTGGGGGATTTAATCAAGTTTAGTACTTAAATGAGACACTTTAATAATTTATATTTTTTCATTTTATTTATAAAGATTTTTTTTTCGTAATTTCATTGAAATGACTTGGCCTACCTCATTCGGATCGGATATGGGTTTATGAGTAGAATATGGGTTGCACAACTTAGGTATTAAAATTTAATTAATAAGTAGTAACCAACATATTATATTAGTACCTTAATAAGGTATGCATATGTTATAATCAAAGGTCGACACGCAGTCTCTTCGCGGAATGACTGCTTTATCTTAGGTTTGACCGAAGCCTTCGGGTGAGCCCCGAATTAAATTCCAATTTCGACCTTTCACTGAAATATTTTTAGTGAAACCCAGGGATTCCTAACTTTTTAGTCAAACGTCGAAAGTAAATAACCATGTTACGGGCTTGGCCTAGTCGATCATAGAGGGGACTGGCAGACTCGGTCAAACGTCGCACATACGTGCATATATTTTGTAATCAGGTAGTGCACGTTGTTTGTGCTGACAGCATACTTGGCGCAGACTATGAAGGCTTTGGAAGTAAAGTTACATGCATGCGCTATATACAAACAGAAAATATAAAATACTAGCTGTTGCCCGCGACTTCGTCCGCGCAGACTTTGTTTACTCCTCTCCTGCTGGTCGTAGGAAAATGTTATATAGTCTATAACCTTCTTCGATAAACAGGCTATCCAACTCAAAAAGAATTATTAAAATCGGTCCAGCAGTTTTTGAGATTACCGCGTACAACCAAACAAGCAAACAAACAAACTCTACAATTTTATAATATTAAGTATATATATATATATATATATATATATATATATATATATATATATATATATATATATATATATATATATATATATATATATATATATATATATATATATATATATATATATATTTATATATATATAGCCTCCTGTCCATTTTCACCCTCTTCTATAAAAAAAATAAAGAAAAGGCGATTGAAGGTCTTCAAGCTCAAGATAATATTATGAAACTTTACTATATTCAGCTTCGATAGAGCTAAAAGAGATGCTTGATGAAAATCAGAGATGCTTGAAATGTTTTGGGCATCATAAAACATTCGATGGTTTATACCATAAACACACTTTTTTCAAGGAATCAAATAAAAGAATACAAGTAGAATGTTCTTACTTTTAAAGATGTACCTAACGTTCAGCTGTCTCTTAGAGAAATCAGTGCAAAAGATTCTTATTTTGGGGGCCAAAGCTTTATAAAATGCCACTGCAATAAAAAATGCTATTCAAAATTATGTAAATGTAAAGTATTGCGTAATTCTAAGACATTACAAAAATTTTAAAACAATAAATATTTGAATTAAAAAATGATCTTTTATAATAATTATCTAATCTAACAAACTAACCTCCGTATATTCCAATGCATCTCAAAGCTAAGAAAGCCTCAAAATAAAGAAACGAAAAAATGGCGAATTAGGTGTAGAATTGACAGAATTACGCAGGTCTTAAGACTTGATTTACTTAAAAGTTAAAATGCATTCAAATATATGAAGGTGAAACATTCTAATACCTAATTGTAGTTTACCTGGTCAAACCCCGATTTGATCAAATCGAGTTTTTAAGTATGACTGACGAAATTAGTCTCTCCTAGGTTTGACGAAAATTACTAAGTCAAAGGCCGAAAAATGTAATTTATTTGGGCTTAAAAAGGTAGGTATGTGGGGCTTTTTTACACATTGTATTATATACCTTTGGCACGCTCGGCACCCTTTGCCGAGCCTTTGAGAGGCTGCGGTCTTTGAGAGGTGTCATCAGCTTCATTTTAATCCGACTGCGACACAAGGAGAGTAATGCCTTTTTAGATCGATTTCCAGTCGAGTTTTATTTGTTTTTATAATAATTACTTTTTTATACATATCATAGCAGATAGTGCACACGATGGAAAAAGACAATCACTGCCTATAGACAATTTTATTTTAAATACGATTCATCAGTTTGTCAGTATCAATCTCAAGCGCCGCATGCCATCCTTGACCACCATTGCTTGTTACGTCAGATAATTGGAAAAGACTGTTTTATACGCTCACTAAGGTACGATGCATCAACATCTTCGAGATTCCGGGCTTTTATTAGGCTTTTTCTAGTTTAAAAAAGTGTCATGACTTTTTCTTCCACCAATCGAAAACGGGAAATCCTCATTATTTATTCCTGTTGGTCTGTTCATATAGTCTATTGCTCAGCCATTTATATACCGGTTCTTTGCAACGTTATTGTATAGGGATTAAAAATGTATTATTGTTTCGCAAGATACGAGTATATAAGCTTTTAAAATCGTTAAAAGTAAGGGCGGTTGTTATCGACATATTTGAGGTTCGTCAAAACGACCAAATCAAACATTTCTTTATTAAGTGCTTCCTGCCATGATGGTTAGTTATTTTGTTGTAACTTGTAACCCATATCAACTGTTATGCAATTCATGAGTTTCATTTTATACAATATATATCTCGTTTTTGTTATTTTCTTCGTTTTGAAAATATTACTTTCCCAGCCACAACCAGTATCGACATCCATCTATCCTTTAAGATAAATATTCCTGATGGAAATTGGAGATGATATTAGTGTAATATTAGGGATGTAATCTGACATGCATAAGTCGAACGTCTATCTTACCCTACAAATGGAGTAGGTACGTGAACGACATTCGACGACGCTATTACTACGGTAATATTATCTATACAGTATTCCAACTTCATAGAAACGGCCGAAACGCAAGCTATGACTATTAGCGCCTCGATCTCGGTCGGCATGCAGACAGTCGCGACTGTGCCGCAGTGAAAAACGGATGATGTGTGGTTTTTTAACAATAACTGCACGATTTTTTTCGAAAAAAATATTAAATATGTTACTTGAACTTATTTTTTTGAAAAATAAGTTCAAGTAACATATTTAATATGACAAGTGTAATTAAATCTACTAATCAAAAATAACACGCGTTTTAATTGAACACTTCCTATTAAATTCACAAAGTATTATTTGTTTATATAAAAAAGTATATTTACGATCACAAAACTAAATGAAAATATTAAGTGGCAAATGTATCTAATGTAATTAAAATGCTGGTGGCGGGCAGCCCTATTGCATGTTTACGTACCGTTCGGCTGTAGGCATTTATTTCAAAGATACGGCTGAGTTACAATACTGTATAGATAATATTACCGTCCTATTACGGTAGGATTAGTTAATGAGGTTGTACCTACCAAACTCGTGAGACATTATAGAACTCTACCACCTGGTTAATAGTTACAATTATAGACATGTTTCGCCTTGTCTCGCCTTTGATGAGATAGTTATCAGTCAGTACGGCAGACATTGATTGAGAAACATTGATTTAACGACAAAAATGCTGGGATCTGACTTCACTTTATTAAATAGTAAGACGAGACAAAACAGTCACGGAACAGCTACAGAGGTATATAAAAACATTACTTTTTGCTAGAATCACCATTACAAATTTTGCTTTTCTATAGAACATTACAACGAATACAATACCAGAATTCGTGAGCAATAGCTTGTAACATATTATGTCAACGTAAAACGCGTACGTAATTGTTGTCTATCATCTGCATAGCTTTGTAATTAAAACAATGATATTCAAACAATTTCATGTTAGTACATGGCCACAGAATATATAATAGAACAAACATGGCTTGCTATAATGCCTATATTAATTAGAAGCTTACATGTCGCACTGCTTTTACAATTTATCGTATACTACGACCAGTATTAAAATATTCAGACGACGTTAACGCGGTTTTTCAAGGAATTTTGAAATAAAACTATTAAAAAGAAAATTACTATTTCATCAGTTAAGCACCGCATTGGCAAGGCAATTTGACTGTGGTTATTATGATGTGGTTCGCGCGCTTTAATAGCAACTATAAGAAGACAGTATGTATATTTTAAATATGTATACCTACATGTTTTAATGTGGTTCGCGCGCTTTAATAGCAACTGTAAGAAGACAGTATGTATATTTTAAATATGTATACCTACATGTTTTAATGTGGTTCGCGCGCTTTAATAGCAACTGTAAGAAGACAGTATGTATATTTTAAATATGTATACCTACATGTTTATAGATAATCGAGGAATTATTATAAAAACAAAAATCCCAATCACGAACCGATTCAAAAACATAACCCTCCTTCTTGCACGGTCGGGTAAGAATTATACAGCCTTTGTTAGTTTCACAACTAACAAAATGTCTAATGACACCTGTCAAGTTTTAAATCAAACCGTTTAGGTTACAGAGAATTCTAAAGAATTAACATACCATCGAAAAACATAACCTTCCTTCTAAAGTAATTAGGTAAAACACAGATGTCATAATTTTTAAGATTAATTAAAAGTTTTCGTTACAAACCACAAAACACATATATAGTTACAAACTATTAAATATTCTGTGGTACACCGTACAACCCATGAAGTACTAATTATAGCTTCATGGTACAACCATGGCACAACCCAACAAGGTTTAAGGTCAGATTTTCATAGACATAATATCACATTTTGGTCGACTTAGGGAGTCACCAAGGCTTATGTGGAGTCCATATTCCGCATCTGACATTTAGATTATCTCAGTTATGCCTGATTAGTTAACCCTCTTTAATTTTATATCAGTCACCTTTACGAGGCTATCTGTGCTAATATCGTCACAGAATTCTGCCGCGCGAAAGGTTATCAGCATACATGACCGTAAGATCAATACGAAAATCCGGTGCCCAAACCGGTCAGAACATCAAAAAATCCTCATTTTGTTGTTTTATTATTTACTTTAGTTGGTTCGTTTATTAATTGAAACTAAGTAAAAAAAATTATAAGAAAATATCAATAATATTACAAATATCGTCCTTATTAAAATATCATATTTCCCTTGCGGGATGATAGGCAGAGTTCGTTAGCATTCCGGTTCCCCACGATACTCCGTGTAGTCGGTTGGCGATATGGATGGTGATTCCCATTCCGGAACCGACAGCTTTACGTGCTCGTCCGAGACATGGGAGTGTTAAGTGTTAACACATCACCGGCAGACTCCGAACTGCAACTGGATTTTTAATAATTATTTTATTTATTAGCAAATTTGACTGCCGAGAGACAATGCGTCACTATTGTGTTCCGGTTTGAGGGGTAAGGTAGCCGGTAAAGTTGTGCATGTGGCACTATTATCCCGCTACACAAATAGCAACGCAACATTAACATTTTTATTGTCTATAGCCTATAATTGTCTATTTCCATTAGGCGAGACATGTGCTTGTTTGCTGTCCCTTAATATAAAAAGTTTTTTATATAGTAGCCAAGAACCACGGAGTAACAGACAGAGTGCTCGACAGAACATCAAAATATGCCTATTCAATTTTAATAGCTATGTTTGTTTTATAAAAAGTTTGAGCATACTACATCAATACATTTGATTAATAAAGATCCCCAGCTATGGCCCCTGTTGAGGCTAATCTAGATTTTATTCTTTTATAGTTTTAAAATAGAAGAAAGTCTTATCAAGGAAAGTTAATCCTAGCTATATGCGACAAAGGATAAGCGTAGAAAAAGTCACGGGTAACTGCTACTTGTACATAAAGCGAGAGGTCAGAATAAACATTTCAATAATAAAATGGTTATTATTGGTTTTAGTGGCGAGAACAATCAATCCAAAAGTCATGTCACCGCCGCGCCAAATCGCCGACATCCGCCCGCGGCTCGTCTCGTCTCCCTCCAACTTATATACGGATTTCAATGAATCTATGAAGTGCTTGCAAAGACATTAATAGAGGCAGGCATAACTTTCTCAATAACAGTTACAGACCAAATAATATTACAATGTACAATACATCGCTATATTATTGAGTCGGTAAATACCAAATAGGTGAATTAATAACATTACGCCCAAAGTCATCGTAATTTTTTGGGTAAAAAGTAGAGTTGCGCCGAATGTTCGGCCGAGTATTCGTATTCGCTACATTCGGCATATTTTTTCATGTTCGTATTCGGCGAATTCGGGCGAATTCGGGCGAATATTCGGTTGGTTTGCCGAATATTTTAATTATAGTTAATATATAAAAAGACATTATTTTTAAACAAAAAATAAGGTTAACTAATTACTAAATAAGTGTGGTTTAGTCAGGAAGTTGTACATAGTTTTTGTAAATAAAAGAAACACTCCTTTCCTTTCCCCACTCCACACACACAAAACACATAATATAATATATTCACAAGTAACAATGATATGCAGTATTTTTCTGTTACTTGAAAATAAAACTGCTGACGTAACATAAAAATTATTGACATCAAATTAACAACCTTCGTCTTTATTTAAACACAGTTAAAAATATAAGATTTTGAGATTTTTTTTTCAATAAGCAGTTCTGAAATAGAAGTAGGTAATAGGGCCAATATAATAACAATATTGACAGACGAATAAAGGATATTACATATTATTTGGGGTAGTAGTAAATGTGTTAAACAATAACAAATGGAGACGTAACACAAACGAAAAAGCATTAGAATGATAATGAAAATACATATATGACTTGTCTACTTCAATTTCCTAAAAAGCTCTTGGACGCGTCATAACTCGGAACTCGTAGTTATTCTTATCTTCATTCCTCACAGCTAGCACTGTCAGATACTTGTTTTTCTCTCCCTATACATGCTTTAAGATCCATTATTTATCGGCATTTTATAATCTTGCTAGCGCAGTGGGTAGACATAAGACATTGAGGGATATAAATCCCTCAATGTCGGGGGTCGTTTTTTTACACATTCGTTGGGGTCAATATTTTTATAAAAAACTAGCTGTTGCCTGCCACTTCGTCCGCGCGGACTTCGTTTACTCCGCACTGCTCCTCCCCTGTAGGTGATAGCGTGATAATATGTAGCCTATATGTTGACCCGACCTATTAGTAATATTCATGCAAAATTTGAAGTAAATCCATGCAGTGCTTTTTGAGTTTACCCCGGACATACATACAGACAAACAGACGAAAATTCTAAAAACAATATTTTTGACTTCGGTATCGATTGTAGATCACGCCCCAAGTATTCTTTTAAAAAAATATTCAATGTACAGTTTTAGTATACGATTTTATTATATGTATGTATAGATAGGCACATACATTTTTTTTAAATAAGCGAGCAAAAGAGTAAATGGGCTGCCTGAAGGGGTAACCGTTACTCATGGACATTTACCTGTCAGAATGGCAGGTGATCTATTTTAAAATGAACCGGGATCACCAATTTCTTGAATTGCGAAATCATGGGTTATCGTCGCATTTGTAAATTATTGAAACTATTATCGCTTTGTTATATCTTATATCCGATCAGCTGCATCGTGCTTGCATGCTTTAGGTGCTCTTTTCGAAGCATGAATTTTCATCACCCCGGAAAAACCACGAAAAGCCTTAAATCATCACTGAAATTGACTGAGAGTTTAAACTAAATCTATTAAGTATCCCCAAATAGAAAATATTATTCGAAAACCAAAGTGAGCGAAATAGCGCTGTGAAACTAGTGAAATAAACATAGACTGTAGATACTAGACATATCATTTCAATTGTAACTGAAGCCAGTTCTTAGTAACGGTGCACTAGGGTTGGTGTACTAACGACTCATGCTACCCCATGCACGACTAACTGCATTGCGGTAGCCGTGCCATAACTCATTTTTAGAATGCGAAACGTTTCTATTGTATAACATGTATTGTAGGACACAATAAGATTTTAAGGGCGCGTGTGGACTGCTATTTAAATATTAATTTATATTTTGATACAAAAAACTCGAACCTGCTCACAAATTATGATCCGATTAACTTCAATTTATTTGATTTTTAGATTAAAAAAGGGTCTGTGATTTAGAAGGGCTGAATATAAACGAACTTCCTTATTAAAGAATAAATTTATGGCATTATATTTTGTTGCATATGTTTTAAGAATATTGCGGAAATTAAATAATTAATAATAATAATACAGTCCCAAATTCTTCAAAATAAGTTAATATCATCACGATGAGGCTCTGGTGCGGCAGGCACTTAGCACCCCGTTTTGGTCCTGGCCCGCTTTGAAGACTAGACCACCTGCCATCCTGCTAGACAGTTCGTAACAGGCGAACGATTGACTTTACGAGTCACTACGATCGTGTTTACTGGTGGTAGATGTCTGGAATATCTCGCCTGTATTTAGTACCGTCCCCCAAACTTACTCCTGGCGCAATAGCGTCAGTGCTGTTCCTGTTTGTAGGGTAAGATAGCCGGTAAACTTACATATAGCAATAAGACCCCGCCGCAAAGACACACAATTAACATCTTTGGTATCTGTGGTTAGCGATGATTGTCTCTCACCATCACGAGAACCATCTAATATCCATGTTTGCTAATTAAAAAATCAATAGGCAGTCAGATCCACCACAATTTTTATTATTGATTAATTTAGAAGTCGTATATCAAAATTGCGTAATTTAAATTGTAATAATATGATATATTATAATATTGAAAAACTATTGTCCTCTAGAAAAATCTTCAACTTGGATAAAATCTATACCTACTTACATCTAAGTTTCCTTAATCCGAGCGCGCGATATTTTTCAAATAAAGTACCGATATATCACGGCACCCCTCATACCGTCTTTCTACTTTTCTGTTTACTGAACGCGCTATTCAATAGATCTAATATCGTTATTGTAAGCAATACCCATACTCATTGGCAATGTTTCTAACAAGAAAAATGGACCAAAACCTATATTGTGCAAATCAGAATATCTATATGAGTTTCGGTTGAAACCAAAACTCAACGATCGTTTGGACTGAAACCACAGATTACTAAATAGTTACTTCCCGTAACTAATAAATATGAAATCAGATTCTTTGAACTTTTACCGAAACCATATTTTCACTGATGTTTTTTTGAGTTTTATTCTATACTAGCTGCAGCGTGCAGCTCGCTGCATTATAACAGTTTTTGGTGAATCCCGCGGGATCACCTAATTTTTCCGGGATAAAAAGTAGCTTATATGCTATCAGATCATAATCTACCTGTGTACCAAATTTCATTCAAATCCGTTTGGTAGTTTTTGCGTGATTGAGTAACAAACATCCATCCAAACATCCATATTAACATCCATTATAATATAGATACTATTAAAACCTTCATGAAACTAACAACCCATTTAAATTGGGAATAACCTGGTTAAGATATTTGTATGAAGTTTTAAAGAAATCATAAATCGTACTTCTACAGAGGCGTGAAAGTTTGGACAACTGATACGTTCTGTGGCTATTGTGTACATAATATTACTGGCATAACAAAAGCGAAAGTTTTGTGTGGAATAATGTCGCTAATTCTTAATAGAATGATATTTAGCTACTCATCTAAACTAATATTATTCAGAAAGAAGATCTGATTTTTTGTTACTTTGTTACGATTTAACTCAAAACCTATTCAAATCGGTTCAGCGGTTACACCCACGCCATGAAAGCGTAATAGACAAACATACCAATTTTTGCATTAATAATATTAGTATAGTATGCTTTTAACATTATAATTAAATTGGCATATTAACAATGCGTTTGAGACACACGTATAATTTCTACATTTATATTTTGTTTATTTTACATTCAAAGTCTGTTATCAAAATATTTACAAATAGAATAATGTACTAGTACATAGAAGTCGTTGCTTACAAGCGAGATTATAGTCTATGATAAAATTGATTTAGTTTGTTTGTCCTACCTTTTGTCTAAAAGATATTTCTAATAGAATTACAGTCGTAATTTGACCAGAGGGCGACCGCTGGTTAAAAAAATACAAATTCTCATATTATAACTATAAAAGAAATCGTTAAACCCTAACCACTTACTAGGTGGGCTCACAAAATAACTCTTAAAATTCAATAATTAGATGAGACGAGGGCATAAAACATAAAATTCGACACGCACAAAAACAGTCAATCAACAGAATGAAGTCATCGAGCAGCATTAATAAACGATGGGCATGATAAAGGATACTAAAGTCTTTGTATACGTCTTAAAGGTCTTAATATCTTATCGGTGTGAGGAGCAGCGTACCCGGGTAAGCCAGGCCACCCTTCGGATCGCTTCCCCGACCCCGTCGGCTAGGGGCGGCGCGGAGAAGTGGGGTGCAAGGGCGCGGCCGTTGACACGAATCTCTGGCTTACGGTTTACGCATCCCAATAGATATTTTTTCATATGCGTTTCCATTAAGACTCCAACTAGTGTATCGTTTCTAGTTAGGAAGGAAATATATTATTGTAAATATAGGTAGGTACCAACACATGTACCAATGTCTGCATTAAAAAAACAAAAATATTTTTCGGACACACTTATTTTGTATTATATTCGTTTCCTTTAAAATAAATAAAAATTATAGACAGAGATAAGTCCTACAAAAGAAAAATACAATTTTTATATTTATAATAAGTAGCTGTTGCCCGAGACTTCGTCCGCGCGGACTTCGTTTACTCCACACAGCTCCTCCCCAGTACTTTTTGAGTACCCCGAACATAAATACGGACAAACAGACAAAAATTCTAAAAACCATATTTTTGGCTCCAATATCGATTGTAGACCACGCCCCAAGTAGGTATTCTTTTAAAAAAATATTCAATGTACAGTTTTGACTTTCCTACGATTTTATAATATGTATTATATTATAAAATCGTAGATATTATACTAGCTGCAGCGTGCAGCCCGCTGCATTATAAAAGTATTTTTGCGAATCCCGCGGGATCACCGATTTTTTCCGGGATAAAAAGTAGCCTATGTGCTATTCCAAGTCATCATCTATATGTGTGCCAAATTTCATTCAAATCCGTTCGGTAGTTTTTGCGTGATTGAGTAACAAACATCCATCCAAACATCCATCCACACATCCAAACTTTCGCATTTATAATTCGCATTTATATTATTAATATAGATTATATTATATTATATTATATTATATTATATTATATTATATTATATTATATTATATTATATTATATTATATTATATTATATTATATTATATTATATTATATTATATTATATTATATTATATTATATTATATTATATTATATTATATTATATTATATGTATAGATGATTTATAATACTACTACTGGCTAATATCCGCTACGATGGGTGTAAATTCATTTTCATATTTTGACTTTACACAGTATAAAACAATGTTAATTTTGCTGTATGCTCGCATATACCTATATATAATTACGTGAAGGAAAAACTTTGGGCCTCTTTTTGGGCTGAATAGGTGAGGCGGTAGTAACAGACCCAGGCGAGACAATGCAGAACTCTACAACCTAGTAGCGACGATGGTAGTGATTCGCGTTGCCGATCGGTCGCCTTTTACGACCTGCCTGGCAGAACGACAGTTGGTTTATTCTTCAAAGGAGCCCGGGACCAACACAGGGAGAAGTTCGTAGCGTTCTTATTATGTATATTCATATCTAACTCTCACCTACTACCACAGAAATAAAAGCGTTTGAATTTGAGTTTTTCAGTTTGATGATTCAACGGACAGCATAATAACTGGTCTTTTTCCCGCTACATAGATATATAGATAAGAAAATTAAATTTGCCCCCATTTTCGAAAATCGAGTCCTAGGAACATTTTCCAACTATTCTATGATGATATAACTATGATGACGTCAGTATATATGTGTATGCATGTGTGTGTGTGTGTGTGTATGTGTGTGTGACTTCGTGAATTCTGAACCGATTCGATTCAGAACATTTTGAAAAAACCTCAATAAAATTTCAGCGAAACAATATATTTTTTAAATTACCATTTAAGTTTTATCAATCACTTTTATACATCAAATATAATACATGTCTTATCAAAATATCAAATACGACAAAATGAGTAGTTTTTCTTAGCGTATTATAATATTACGGATACACGTAGGTATACGTGTATCCGTAATATTCATATTGTTCTGTGAATCTAACTTTTAAATACAGATAAAATATAGGGACTTTTTACCTATTCTGCCTATTTTTTTACCTATTCCTGCCACAATAGCGTCACTGCTTATCTCTGTCGTCTTTCGGTTCAGATGGCAAGGTAGCCGGTTGCAGACCCCGCCACAAGGATAGCAACGCACCATTAACATCTTTGGTATCTATAGGCCATTGTTGTCTCTTTCCATCAAGAAAGCCATCTGCTTGTTTACTATCTTAGGAGTTACAGTAAAAAAAGGTAAAATTGATGCTAGTAAGTCTCTAAAAGCTTTTCTTTAACACGAAATTTATCACAAAACTGAATGTACTATCAAACACTGTAGTAAGTTTATGACAAGAATGTAATGTACAGACGGATTAAAAGTATAATATACTTTTCTTATATATTACTTATCTATAATATTACTATAGATAGATAATTATTATATTATTTAATTTTATAACCCATACAAGAAATGTTATAACGGAGCATGTCTGTATGCTCCGTTATAACATTAACACAATACAGACATACAAAAGTTATATAATTTGCGCAGTCACGTGTTCTCAATAAATCCTGATTTTCATCAAGCCGTACTTAACTTATAACAGGGCATACAGACAGGCCGAGAGACCGAAAAAAATGCAAATGATACAGCCTGCATTTACGCAGTTGAGCAATTTCAAAAAAATCTGTACCCCCCGGTTTTGCCTTGTCCCTCGACTTTGATCATTTATGTTTTTGGGATTAATGATTTCTAGCAAGATATATTAATGTAAGTGAAAAAACGTATTGTTAATTACATATTTAAATTGTCTTTTTGTTGTTAATTTAACTAAATACAAAGCTTACGAGGTTTTAAAGTATTAAAGACCATCGAATTTGCCTGTCCCCTTTCCAACTGGCATCATAAAATCTTTGATTTCTAAAGGTTTTCGTGTATGCTAGTGCTTTAATTAATATAATTTGAATTATTTAAAGTCGAATTTATCAGTTAAAAGTATCATTTTATGTATATTTTTACATATTTTCTATTAAAATTGGATCTAAATTAAAATCGAAAATCTTAACTAACCGGAACATTCCGTTTTGTGACTACTTTTTTTGCAAAAAATGTTGATAACTGTGGAACTATTTGACACGAAATGACAACATAACATATCGGCCGTCATCGAGACACGCAGTTTTACTTTCATTACCAAACTAATTTGTGGCCAGCGCGGACTCATATATTGTTAAGTGCTCTGTTTTAATTACTTTGCTCAGGTATGTGACCAAGTTTTACTATTTAAACTTACTTTTTTTAAATTATTGTTATCGTTGACACATGTTGCCTCCTCCGCCGTGTTGGTCCCGGCCTCCTTTGTAGAATAGGCCAACTGCCGTTCTGCCAGGCAGGGCGTAAAAGGCGACCGATTGGCTATCGAGTCACTACCGTCGTGGCTACTGGGTGGTAGAGTTCTGCATTGTCTCGCCCGGGTCTGGTACCACCGCCTTACCTATTCCTGCCGCAATAGCGTCAGTGCTTGTCGCTGTCGTGTTCCGGTTTGGAGGGTAAGGTAGCCGGTAAACTTATGCATGTGGCATTAGACCTCGCCACAAGATAGCAACGCACCATTAACATCTTTGGTGTCTATAGGCGATGGTTGACTCTTTCCATCAGAAGACCCATCTGCTTGTTTGCTATCTTATGATAAAAAAAAAAAAAAAACATAGGAAAATTTGTGTGGAATTTGTTTTCAAAAGTTAATAGTCCTAAGTACAGCGGGTAATTTTTAAATAATTTAAAACTACAACAAGGTAGCATTATGTGACCTCCGTTTTGTGACTTATTATGCGGTCACATATAACGGAACGGCAAGTCACAACAGGTCGGAATGCATAAGGCTTAGTTCCAATTGCAAATCCTTTTCCGTGTAATAATTCTATAAAAAGTAATTATTTTTATGGTAATTTTTCGTTATTTACTTAAATTAACAATGGTGTTTTATTTTCAGATTAAAAGTTCTAATATACAAAAATAACTACAGAGATGGTTATATATGCAGATATAGATAAGGAGCTCAATACTTACGATTTTATGAAATTCTACATTTGTAACCTAAAATGGCCTTGGACTGAGACACATTTTATTCTAAATGAATATTGCTACGGATGCGGCCAATACGTAAATCGATCTTCAAGAATTGGACACTTTTCTTTAACTGTGACTCGTGAAGATATAAAGAATTTATTACTAAGTTCATATTTTTGGTGTCGCTATTGTAACAGCTCCGTATATGATCATTTCACTACTGATAAATGTTCCTTATGTTGAAGTTAATTCTTACTTACCTATAAAAATGTGCAAATCTTAATAAATACATTACGATACGAGTAACCTAAATCTGCAATATAGCCACTTCTTTGGTGTAAAGAAACACCATTTAGGTCACGGAGAAGCGTGGCTGAAGTGCAGGTGTAGGTTATAAAGTGCTATAAAAGTATTATTTATTTATTTACCAAAGAAAAATTCAAAAATTAGATTATATCTAACGTTTACTTGGATTATTTAGAAATATAAAATTTTGAATCCTCTGTGGTCTAGCGGTCCGGTGTCCGTGTTAACCACCTGAGGTCCAAGGTTCGATTTCCAGGTCGGGCAATTCAAAAATGTGTTTTTTCAGCTTTCTGATAAAATTAACTCTGCCCGGGACTGGGGACTGGATAAGTGCCCGGTTGGTGATAGGCTTACCACCTATCATATTGTGGTTATTGTGGGTGCATTGTTTGTACTTTGTACTTCTGCCTACATTTTAGGCGATACGGTCTAAAAATACTTTTTTATTGAAAACCCTGTTATTTCGTACATTTTTTTCAACCAACTTTCCAAAAAGGAGAAGGTTTTTAATTCGGATGTTTAAACATTTTTAATGTATGTTCGGGCATAACTACGTCATATATGGACGAATTTGCAAATTCTTTTTATTTTTCGACAGAGTAAACCTCCAATATGGTTCCATGTAAATTTAGTACAGGTATGATTTAAGAATCCAGAGATACAGAAGGTTGTAAGTCGGTTATTGCAGTTTAACTGCGTTTAGATTATTTATTATTCTAATTATTATTGACAATCTAATACTCAATGATAGCTGAAATGTGCTATTTGAATTAAATATTTACATAACAACAACAAATATAACAGTAAGACTATTTTTAGTATGTGAGTATAATATATTAATACTTACTTTGTTAAATTGACGTAAAATGAATAGAATTGTTTTGTTTTCTAATGTTTTGTTTTGTTATGACTTAAAATAGTTTTATGTCATTAAAGCGGCGGCTCTATGTCTGTTTAAATGTGGCTTAAATTTTATTATATTTTGTACCTATTATCTGAAATTACTATATGTGATTATAAGCTACGGGTCTGGTTTTAATAAGACTGACGTAAACTAAACATATTATATAACGGTAATAATTATATTATGTACAGTAAAATTATATAATATTTAAAATTATTGTTTTATTTCTTTTCTACTCCGCTTTTAGATTTTCCCGATAATTTATACTTTATTTTAAATAAATTTCTTTGAACATATTATCATTTGATATCAAACTTTGTTATCTTAATTTAGGTTGTAATAATATTGCACGGTCTTCCTTTTATTTTTGAATCGTCGTGAATGCAGCCTTATGATTTTAAGGCTTCCATCTTGTCATTGTCCCTTTAAATTCATGGAATTGAATCTATAAATCAGATTAGATTTTACCTTTTAAATCTGTAAGCTTACAATAATATTTACAATAAATGGATTATTTTTCGAAAAAGCTACACGTGTATTACGTAAAATATTTATTTTTAGAGTAAAATTAAAAAATAAGTCAGTGAAAATCGACAGAGTCACAAAACCGAACAAAAAACAATAATTTTATGTTAATTTTTGAAACATAGATTATTTTCTTTGATTAATGAATTATATATATATATATATATATATATATATATATATATATATATATATATATATATATATATATACCTTGAAGATGGAAGTGATGTGACGTCAGCAACACGTTGAATGAATAGCGTGACGCACACATAGACATGAAGAATACCGCGTACTTGTACTTACACACATTTAATAAGCAATTTTTTACATATCACTTTCGTCACTGATTAATTATTATACATTAATCCAAATTCACTATTTACAGGCAATAATAAAACAACACTGTCTTCAAATTAATTTATAAGTAAGGTTCAAAATGACCACCACCCTTCTCAATGCAAAGAGCAGTTCTGCGTAACATTGATAACCTTACATTATGCAACATATGTGGGGTTATGGACCTAAATGCTGCATTAATTTTACCTTCCATCTCTTCACGTGTATGACATTCCACAGAGTAAACTTTATTTTTCACATAACCCCATAAAAAGTAGTCTAGGCACGTGAGATCTGGAGAACGAGGTGGCCAAGGCACCGGGCCACTTCGACCTATCCACTCTGCAAATCGATCGTTTAAATAATCACGCACAGGGCGTGCAAAGTGAGCGGGTGCTCCATCGTGCTGAAAAATTATATTACGGTATACATTCAGTGGAAGATTTTCCAGATGTTCTTCTAAATCCTCTCTCAGGTGTTGTAGGTACCTTTGAGCGTTAAGACCCTGAGGTAAAATAGTCAGCCCCAAAACATAGTCCCCAACGATGCCTGCCCAGACATTAATTCTCCACTGGTGCTGAAAGCTACTTTCACTCGAGGCATGCGGGTTATTATGTGCCCACACATGCTCGTTGTGCAAATTGAGCACACCATTTCTTGTGAAAGAAGCCTCATCTGTCCATAAAATATTAAAAGCAAATTCGGGATTTGCTTCAGCACGGTTCTGGTACCACCTACAAAAGTCCATTCTGGGCATATGGTCTGCAAGTCCTATCTCCTGAGTCCTTGAAAAATGGTAGGGATGTCGTCCATCATCCTGCAGAGTACGCCACACCACCATATGGTTTACATTTAACATAGCACTGCATCGGCGTGTGCTGGTCCGAGGATTCTCGTCAAAATGATTTAGAATTCGAGTCTCAATAGCAGTACCTACTCTTGAATTAGGACGTCCAACGTTTCGTTCGCGGTGGAAGGAACCAGTACGCTGAAGTCGTAAACACATGTTACGGAATACTGAGTACGGAGGTAAATGACGTTGTTCTGCTGGTGGCCTTCCATCAATAAACCGTTGTCGGTAAATCTCCCTCGCTTCATTAATGCTACCATTCCTAGCAGCACCAACACATAGCATCATTTCGTAAAATTCACTATTAGTGTAAAGGTGACGGTCATTATTATTTCTACGTGGCATTTTTAAAATCGCGATTTCCAATCAATGGGTATTAAGTAAGATTCATAAAAAATCGGCAATAATAGCAATGGTTACGCTCTCCAAAGACAAACGGCAACTGAATAAAAAAATAAAAATTCCTTTACAATTATCTAGGTACTTTTCCGAACTAATTAGGGTTCAGTGAAACAAATTTAAAAATAATCTTCTTCATCTTAGAGTTTATTCCGGTTATTCTCCACGCTTGCGCTAGGAACGAGTTTGAGTTTGCCGTAGCGACTGTCGTCTAACCTCCGAACCTCTCTGGAGGAAGCCGGTGCCAGGACCTCTTTCATTGTACAGCAGTCAGGTTGTCTTGGGTCCCGAAGGTGGTGGTGGGACCCCTTGCACCATAAATTAAAAAAAATCATTTCCCGTGTTAGTTTGAGTGCCTTAAGAAGAATTACCCTCCATTCTACCAGGCGAACTGAGAATCGAACCCAGTACCTTACGAAGAAACGCCTAAACCGGCATCACTCTTATCATAAAAGTGACAAAAATGTTGACTAAAACTATACGGAACTACATATTAGTATGATTTTACATAAAAACAAAATGGCAGAAAAAAGGGAGTGTCTTGTCTCTTTCCGAAAGTGGTCTTTTCGCCAATCAAAGCGTTTCGTTGCACTTTGTATAAGCCGCAAAACACGTGTAAGTTCTAAAGGCCTGACAAACGACCGGCAGCGGCTTTAAAGTTAACTTAATACTTTTTCATTTCCAGTATGATAAACAATATTTTGATGAAAAAGATTAATTTTTCTGAATGAATGAACAGGTTGATATGTAATCCCGGCAATCGCTAAAATTAGCAATAGTTTTCGTTGGTTTCGCTTGCGTGGTTTATTTTTGACATTCACAAAAAACTCTAACCACGCGTGCGAAGCCGCGAGCAACGGCTAGTATTTTATAAAATCTTTGATCTAAAATGTAATCAAAAAAACGTAGTCAAAAATTATCTTTTTCCTGAAATAACTACTACTTAGAAAGGTCTTGCCAATTTCTCCCGTGAAATAGCTTTGCTGTGTTTCGGAGAGAAGGGCAAGACAGGCACTGTAATTACTGGCACCGAGACTTAACATCTTATGTCTCAGGATCTTAACATCTTATGTCTCTAACACATGAATGGAATACCTGGGCTAGTTCCAGCCCAGGTATCCCATTTTTGTTCATTAGCGACGTCGACCACTTACCATCAGGTGGCACGTCTGCTAGTTTGCCTATCTCAATAACATAAAAAAAGGTAAGAAGAGGCGCACCTAAAACAAACTTTAGGTTGGTACTAAGTTCCATCAGCCATGTAGTGATAGTGACAAACGAGCCTATCAACTCACCGGGAACATTCCGATTCTTGACATTTTTTTAGCAGTGCTAGCCATGTCAAATTTCATATGTAACGAAAATTAATTTGCGCAATTAAAATTCCCGCGGAAAATATTCAGTAGTGTGTGTGAGCAAGGCCTTAAGTCGGGCGCTTGGTGTTGAGACGCCTAGCGCGATGTCGGTAATACTTCAAATCAAAGGACTTCTAGGCTAATCAATGCGTAGGTTTATTTGTCAAAAATGCTTATAAAAGGTTGTGTTGTGTCTTAATTCTTAATGATAATGCATATTTATTTTGCGAAGTGTCGTGTTATCAACGAGAAAGTTTTACTAAGTTTTTAGAATTGTGTGTAAAAAAAGTGATAATAGCTATGATTTACCTACCTGCTCAAAAACTAATTACCTATTTAGACACCTTGTTATGTGAAGTTAGAAGCAAACAGGGTAGGTACTAGAGGTAAGTATTATGCCATTAAAACAGTTTGTAAGTTGAAACCATGCCAGATAATACATTGTAAAATGCCTATGAATCACGGAATAGATTTAGGTACCTACACTGAAAACACATGTGAATAGTTGACTTTGAAGGTGGATATTGTGTGATGAAGTAATTTATGTAATGTGTTTTCATAACAAAAAGATACCTTAATTAGTTATATTGGATTATTTGCCACGATTGTTTTAGAATGTATGTACCAAACTAATAGTTTCACTCAGAGTTAGAAATAATAATCCAGGTCACAATAAATTTTAGGTACACAGCTGATATAATTTTGTTGCCAGGCGGGAGATTTTCCTGCATGAAATGCCTAATAGCCGCAGGTTTGCCTTACGTAAACTAGGTATGAGACTACTAGGTAGGTATTTACGATTAATAAAATTTTATGAGATTTTTTTTATTGAATATGAGTATAGTAATTAATAATTATTTTAATATGATCGTAATATGCTATCGAGTGACACCAATAGTCGGACAGTGTTTTTTTTAACATAATGTAATAATTATGGCTATCAAAACCCAGTTAAGTTACCTATGAATCAAATTGTCCAGCCTGGTAATCAAACTAAGGACCCTCATGGGTTTATTCCAACATCAGTCCTGGTAGAAAAAAATATAAAAAAACTCTTTAAATAATATCTACATTATTTACTCTGTCAAGTAATTAGTACTTTGTTGTGCGTCTAGCAGTTCATTGACATCTATCATATGATTGTGACCTTTCATAGCTGCGTAAACCGTGCGCGTACGTTACTGCGTGCTATACTTCAGGGCTGCCACAGATCATTTTGAAAAAAAACTTTGACATTCATTTTCTCAGAAATTTCATAGTTTTTATTTATTAAAAATGTATAATTAAAGAGCTAACCACACATCCTGAACGCTCCTTCAGTATTAGTGCTTATTTTTGTTATACCCTGTATATATATATATATATTTTTATGTCATAAGATAGCAAACAAGCAGATGGGTCTCCTAATGGAAAGAGTCAACCATCCCCTATAGACACCAAAGATGTTAATGGTGCGTTGCTATCTTGTGGCGAGGTCTAATGCCACATGCATAAGTTTACCGGCTACCTTACCCTCCAAACCGGAACACGACAGCGACAAGCACTGACGCTATTGCGGCAGGAATAGGTAAGTATATATATATATATATATATATATATATATATATATATATATATATATATATATATTAGTTGAATGAAACGCGTAAGCGCCATGGAATTCACGGTGGTTACGACCTTTTGGTCACGAATATATATTATCTATTCTACGCTGTAGCGCTGCTTAATTTTGATTTTGGTTGGACGATTTATTTATTTATATATATATATATATATATATATATATATATATATATATATATATATATATATATATATATATATATATATATATATATATATATATATATATATATATATATATATATTAGGTAAATTATTTTAAGTTATGTCATTTTTTATAAAATTACTACTTTTTCGTTTATATAATATAATTACATTAACTGCAGTTCTTTTTTAATCTTATTTTTAGATATAAGTTTTTGTATTACTACAATGTTCGACGCTCCAGCTACCGCGCTGTGCTTTGTTTATTTTTACTCGCAATATGCAACGTTCGCACTCGTGAAAGTGCTGGTGTATTATTTACGAGAGAAACGGACATAACGGGAAACAGAGTGCTGATGCCTTTATTACAAACATCCTTCATTGATAAATTTGTTTATGCACGTTGCAGGCTGTAAGGTATAAACTGACTAACTCGAAATTGAAGGTTTTATAAGAGACGCAGAAAACTGGTAATAAATTCTTAGTGTTCTTAGTACGTCTCATCTAAGTTGGGTATATACCGCCCGACCCATTCCGACTGCAACAGCGTCAGTGCTTATCGTTGTGTGTATGGATGGTGTCACTTTAAATTCTCAACAATAATATTCTAAAAATATTTTTTACGTATTAAAAATGGTAGCAGCCGACTTCCTATTTCCTGTATCTCTGGAATTCTGCACCTAATTAAAATGGGACGCAAGGGGACTACACCCTCCCATAGAATTTAAAAATGGGTTCATATAAATGACCGAGTTCGGAGGTAACAATTTAACAAAAACAAAAAACATACAGCCGAATTGATGATCTCCTCCTTTTGGGAAGTTGGTTGATTAATATACATTACGATACTATAATAATTACGTTACATTACATGCATTGTATTTTAGCATGTCAATTGGGTACTTTTAATGCGAAGCCAGAAGTTATTAGAATAGTAAAATAGAACAATACAAAGATATGACTCAGAGGTAAATTGTAATATTTTATGTGAATAGGCAGTATGCTGACTATAGTACACGATTTTTATAAATTTCCGACAGTTAAAGAGCGGTTCCCGTTTAGTCTATGACCTAGAGCTTACAATATTGTTAAAATTGTCTTGTACTAAATGTGGCAGTTACTACACTATTAATAAAACCATACTTAATGTAAAATATGTATATACTATGAAACTCAATAGTATTTGCGTCGACGATGCATTTTAGCTTGAGATTAAAGCATGTGCCACTTGCCAGGGGTTTATCGTTAAATCCACACGTCAGTAAATGTCTCTTAACTTTAATCTAAGTGATACGTGTGTCTACGACGGAACAGTATTACGCAACATTACTCAGTTACGAAGCGTTTATGTCGGCCGACCGTAGAGATTAAACTAATGCTTACAAGTTACAGACTACAAGTGATAATATCAATGAATCGAGGTGTGAACGGTGGAGTACAAAGTTGCAACGCCGCGCACCGGCATAAACAAGTTGTTGAATTTTAATATAAACCTAATAAAGTACCTACCTAAATATTCGTGTTGTTACTGTCTGTTTCGTCAATTTGTTGTTATGATTGGCTGACATTTTCTAAAACAAACTTTTTTTGTCTATTATGGCATACGAAAAAGAATAAACAGTTTGTGCCATGTTCAGATAGTATGCTTCAAATTTTTAGTTAGTATTTCTTTAAATACGCCAAATATGCGCCAACTATGGTTTATGATCCAGAACAGAGTATATATGGGTTACATAAATCTTTCATATAGAACAAACCCTCCTCAATCAATCAATCTTTTTTGGTGTATGGTATGGCTCAATCTGGGAATGGTGGTTTTTTATTTGTAAACTTCCTCAGTTTGAAAAATCTAAACATGACTTGAGGATGAGTTCAAAATTGAGCCTATAAGATTTTTACTATAGATAGATTATGCATAGATTCTTATCAAACTGGCATGTTAGAAAAAAATATCAACTACATTATTATACCCAGTTGTGACATTTCATAAGCCAAAGAATATATTATAATCAATATATTTTATCATAGGCAAGTAGGCATCTTAGTAGGGGAGCGTATTTGGGGATTTTGGGATTTACTCGAGCGCGTCATATTACTATAGATAGATTATGCATAGATTCTTATCAAACTGGCATGTTAGAAAAAAATATCAACTACATTATTATACCCAGTTGTGACATTTCATAGGCCAAAGAATATATTATAATAATCAATACATTTTATCATAGGCAAGTAGGCATCTTAGTAGGGGAGCGTATGTGGGGATTTTGGGATTTACTCGAGCGCGTCAGATTAACATAGCTCCACTTAGCTCTTTATATGGAGCCAGTCATCTAGAGCAGTAAAAACTCCGATAACTTGGGCTTGTGTAAATTGTCAGATAATATTATTTTTTGGTTAATCTTATATTATTTCCTCTACAATGAAAGAAAATTCGGACTCCACCATTGAAATGAAAAAAAATATATTTCTACTTAACCTTTTACTTTTCCTGCCATTTAATTTACAAAACCAAATAGGTCCCCACAACGCTTGAGTAAATACCCAATTAGCATCTCGGGCTCCTCTAATATCTGACAAAAGAAAAAGAACTGGTTGAACGGAGTATAAAACATATCAAAATAATATTATATTCTCTAGAACATTTGGTTCATTTTTTTACAATTTACCACACAATACCTAATAGTTCTTACTATCGTACAACAATATCCTGCAAGAAATACATCACATTGAATTTACTTTTCATATAACAAAACTTACTGAAACGAGAAGTTAGTTTTAACCGATTTCCCAAAAAGGAGGAAATTCTCAATGCGGCTGTATTTTTGTTTATGCTTGTTACCTTAAAACTCGGTCATTTATTACGGTTTGGAAAATTCCTTTTTATTTGTGAGAACATACTTTCCGTTTGGTTCATATAAATTTGGGGAAGATCTCTTCCCGAATTCAACAGACACAATTTTGGTTGTTGTAGTTTTACTATGTTTAATTAATTATGTATACTAGCGATCGTCTATGGCCGAAATGCGACCATAGACTAAACTATAAAATCTTTTTTAAATTTGATAGCTAAATTTAGACGCAAAGAAAATATTATGCATGTGTGAATAATGTCATGTGTCATACGAACTCAGTGTGTGTAATGATTATTTTTATTAATTTAATGTATTTCTAAAACATTTTAATTAAAAATAATAGGTTTCTGCAGTCCTCCACAATGTAAACTTTAACTGTGCCAATTGTCATACAACCGTTCGTGCATTTGTCTTAAAAAGGGGTACCTATAATGTTTTTCCTTCACGTATTAATATATAGATTATATAATATTATAACTATATTATAACTATAGCTGCACCGTGCAGCCCCCTATATTATAACAGTTTTAAGTGAATCCTGCGGGAACATCTCATTTTCCGGGGTAAAAAGTAGCCTATTTGCTAATCCAGGTCATCACCTATCAATGTGCTGAATTTCATCCAAATCCGTCAATAGTTTTTGCGTGATTAACAAACATCCATCCATCCAAACATCCAAACTTTCACATTTATAATATTAATATAGATATAGGTAGGTAGATGGTTGCCGAATAAACTCAAATACTACTGAACTGATCTTGTCTCAACAAAGAACCTATATTAATATACCTATATTAATATAGATTTTTTGTTGAGACAAGATACCTACCTACTTACGCTGTTATCAATTTACCTAAACTAAAGCCTATATTCCTTTTTTGTATGATTACTGACTATTTTCATCCTTAATAATTACTATCGAAAGCCTTTCTTATGAAATATACAAGGGAATGTGCAGATACAAGACCTTCGGGTTAATTTATAAATCGACATGCTCCATGTGGTTCTCGTTATAACCAACGTATGTACCTAAACAAAAGTCGACATGGACTATATTGATTTCGTTTATAATTCCAAATGCATTTTATCATATTGGTTCCTGCAACATATGTATGTTGTGAATATGTTAGTATGTATCATAACTTAGTAAATAACTAGTATGTATCATAACTATGTATCATTATTATTTCGTATCATTAATAATAATAATTCTTATTTTACTTATCAATTTATTTAGCCCACATCCTATTATTAGTAATATATATTATTATTATTGTTATTAGTATCATCTATCTTGTTTGTATAACTATTTATTGGCATTACACCCACGCTTCGCGTTGAGTCATCTAATATTATTAAAAAAAATGTAATAATATATTATTATTAATATAATATCGGTGGACATTTTACACGAATTTATCTAACCCCTTGCTATGGGTGTTAGTCAACAATATTATTACAAAGAAATACAAATATAAATACTGTAACATACATGTTTGTCCCCGCTAGGAATCAAACCCGAGCCCCATGATTCGTGATTAGATTTGCTAACCACTTGACCGTCGGAGCGGTCAAGCATTAAGTGTTGATAAGACTAATAAGTTGGATACTTTTATGTTACGCATGTGGTTGGCTGTTTGTTGAAAAAATCTGTGCTAGTGGAAAACGTAAAACGTGAAGCAAATATTTTATCCATTTCTAGGACAATTACGCAAATGAAGGAGTTTAAAATTTGGCACGGTTAAAGTTTACATTGCGTAGGACTACAGAAATTTAATCCGCCTTGTTCCAAAACGAGGTCGAAATATAGTACCGAACTTAATACCAGGTTTAGATCTAGTACAAAATAAAACGTTATTTTAAAACAGGGTTTAGCGCTAGAACGAGGAAATAAGAATATTTTTTAGTACTGGAACTAACTTTAATACCGTAACAAACCTGGACTTATTAGTCTTGGTTTAAACCCGGTACTAAGTATCTTTTTGTAATAAGGCGGATAGTCTTTATATTAGGAAATATGTACTAGAAATATATCAAATTTATAATTTTTAACGCAGTAAAACTGCAGCAACCGACTAACCATTTCCTGTATCTCCGGAACCCTGTGTCAAATGTGTACCAAATTAAAATGGGACCACACGGAGAGTATATCTCAAACAAAAAAAGAATTTTCAAAATTGCTTCATAAACATGCCTGATATTATGTATACTAGTTTCTTTCTTTGGCAAATTTAAAAAAGAGTTTATTGTTTAGTCTATGGTGGAATTTCAACCACAGGTCGATCCATAGAAAAAACTTTTATAATAATTTCGTGCCTCGATTGCTAGCGTTTTTTTTTTAAATTAATAAACACTAAAAATAATTAGAGATAACTATCATAAATCTGACGGCACAGACAAAGACCGTCACTTTTATATAATGGGTTACCTTAGTGAATGTTTTTATAATAACAAAAGGTGGTAAATTTTCATACCTAGCCATTTTCAATATAGCTTGTCCTTATGTTATACTGATTTCTGTGCCTATTAAAAGAGGAATAGAATCGAGAAATTAAATTTCTATTGACGTCCATGATTTTTGGACAAAAATGTTTGTCGTTCTAAGTTTTTATCCGCTTTTGTGAGTACCTATACACTTTACATGGTGAAAAAAATTTTTTTATTGAAAAAATTCCGCGTAAAATTATGAGCCGTCTGTAAAGCACTACATCTCGCGTTTTACGCCTACCGGTGTCCCAACATATGCTACCACAATTTGGTGTGAAAAAAGCTTTCAAACAAATACAAACGAACGCAAGGAATCACGACTAATGCTTCAAGAGCGCGGCAGAGTCGACCGTAATCTTCGCTGCTGATCGTCAGACGCGTCACGGAATCGTGTTGTGGGAATACTGCGACCTCATAATATTTGTGTTATCTATAAAATCAAATGAAAAAACTTACTCGACTGTACCAATGCACCGCAGTCGATAAAAATTAAGGTCGCAGTTTTGAAGCATGCTTTCGAGGCGGTGGACGTGACGCGGAAACGGTGCGTTTAACTTTAAAAGCATTAAGTACTTAAATAGCCCAGTTCTAGAAAGCGGACAATAATAATTTTCGAAAATTTTACAGATAATAATACATACATATATTAAATATATAAATATATATATATATATATATATATATATATATATATATATATATATATATATATATATATATATATATATATAAATAATCACGGGACAAATTACACTTACTGATCTAACCCTAAAGTAAGCAAATTATTTGCTTGTGTTATGGGTGTTAGTTAACGATACTAATACATAGAAATACATACATAAATACCAGAATATATATAATAAACACCCAAACCCAGAAATACAAACATTTATGCTCATCACACAAATACTTGTCCCCGTCGGGGATCGAACCCGAGCCACATTGATTGCGTAGTCAGGGCCGCTAATCACTCGATCAAGGGGGCGGTCATCGGGGCAGTCTTAATCATTGAATCCAATTATATATATATATATATATATATATATATATATATATATATATATATATATATATATTAGGGATGGGCCGAAATTCGTTTCACATTCGGTTTAACCGAATTTCGGCAGCTTGAACCGAACTTCGGCATTCGGCCGAAATTCGGTTTAAATGCCGAATGTTCGGCACTAGAAACTTGCACTATTTTGACTGAAATCTACACTAATGTTGTAAAGAGGAAAGATTTGTATTTCTATATTTTTATATCTTGTATCAACTAAACTCAAAAACTACCGGACCGATTCGAAAAAATCTATATCTACGATTTTTAGAGAGAAAAGCTGATTAGATTTTTAAATCAATCGGTGTATTATCCGGAAAGTTATTTTAAAAATTTTGTGAAGTTTTCTGTAAACAACAAATATTAATATTAAAATAGTTGAAACTTTTGAAAACTTGGTTCGATTTTGTTTTTTGAAACTAAATTTGACACAGTCTTATAAGCACTAAAATATTGTGGAAGGTAAAAAAAATCTAGTTAAGAAATTACCAAGGTATGTCAAAAAACACTTCTAAAATTTTTCGTTGACGATAACTCTTGAACGGAAAATTAAAAATTTTTGATGCAATAATGCATTGAACGCAGTTTTTGTAGGAATAGAGCTGATTAGATTTTATAGCTAATCTATACATTTATGTACTTAGATTGTACAAAATTATTTATGTATGTATGGTATTTATGTACAAAGTTATGAGATGTTTACATATACACATACACACACATATACATACAGACATGCTGACCTCATTGTGAAAATAGTCGGAAAAGATTTCTAGGATCTCAAAACGTGGACATCTGGTGAAAACTCGATTTTCATAAATCGGGGCAAAAAGAGTTCCTATTCCTACATACGTAAAGGGAAGTTAAAAATAAAGATCCGTGCCTAAATTGGAACAATGTAACTCAAATGTATCAAATTTATGCCGTTACGTCATTAATTCACGTGCGTTGCGAAAACTATTAACAATATCCTACATATCCATACTAAAATTATAAATGGGTAAGTGTGTCTGTTTGTTTGTCCGTTTTTCACGGCAAAACAGAGCGACGAATTGATGTGATTTTTTAAGTGGAGATAGTTCAGAAGGAATGGAGAGTGACATAGGCAACTTTTTGTCTCTTACTTTACGCGAGCGAAGCCGTGGACAATAGCTAGTATAAAATAATCTAAATTTTAAGTAAATTCGTAAACGTGTCGCTTTCAAGAAAGCGCCTACTAAACCGAAGTTCGGCCGAAATTCGGCCGAATTTTTTATTTTCACCGAATGTTCGGCCGAAGTTCGAATTCGGTTCAAACCACATTCGGCCCATCGCTAATATATATATATATATATATATATATATATATATATATATATATAAACTAATAAAAACAGTGTTAGTAAGTACAAAAAGAACCTACATTAAAAGAACCTAGTTTGGAAAGCGATTGAAAGGCGCGTAACGTAAATAGGACCAAGAATCTGTGAAATGTTCTCTTTAAATACTTTATAAGCCATTTTACCCATTACTTTATGTCGGTCATCAAAAGCTTTCTAATCTTAAAAACACGCCTGCTACAGCTGAAAGTTACAGGCACTTAAAGCGAGCGATTAGTTTTTAAGAGCTAAAGGCGAAGTTTTTATGAACAATGGCATCAATATTATTTAATACCGTCTTAACATAACCCGATACTCTTAAGTCTTAACTAGTCTTCAACACATCTGGTAAAATATTTAAATTTGCATAAATAATATAATTAAATCTGTGTCCTACAAGTCAATACTTATTTACTTACCTTTGAGAGAGAAAGAAATAAAGAAATTATTCATTTGCTAGAATATGGGAGTTACAACTTATTAAAATTTTATTAAGTTACCAACACATTCTACCATGATGTGGTGTGCTAATTTTTTAAAATTGAGTATATAAACCTCATATCTACTTATGTTATTTACTTACCATTATCTCAATGAGTGTGATATAATTAATACACATGTCAGAAATATAAATAATATAGAAGAGGAAACCTTTTAAGTAACTGATAATTATCATTCAAAATATATTTTTTTTAAATTTAATAGAATAAATTCTATTCCAATAAAAATATATATTTTTATCAGAATAGCAAACATGCAGATAATTCTCCGGGTGGCAAGAGATAAACATCGTTTATAGACACCAAATATGGTAATTGCTATCTATATGGTAGAATTGGAATGCTACATTTTTTCTGAGTTTCTTCCGCCGGATCTTCTCAGTGTGTGGCCGCGTTTTTGATCCGGTAGTAGTTTAAAAAAATGTTGACGCGTCAAAATAACTTGTAAAAAGTTTTATTGAATAAAGTACTTCTGATTTCTGATTTATATGCATAAGTTTTCAGGTTACCTTACCCTTCAAACCGGATCATGACAGCGAGAAGCACTGACGCTATTATAGCAAGAATCGGAAAGGCGGTGGCATCGAACCCGGTCAAGATATTGCAGAACTCTACCACATAGTAATCACGATGTACGTGATACGTATTAGCCTTTTCTCGCCTTTTATGAGATGTCTATGAGTAAGGAAGTTGATATATTCTTTTTTATTTATCTATCTTAAAAAACCGTCAAACCGTGTGAATCCAACACGGCATTCACAGAAATCTTCACACATGTCCCATTACTTTTGCAAATGCGAAAGTTTGTGCGCGTGCGTATGTATGTTTTAATCCTTTACACCAAAATGGCTGTATGAATTCAGATGCAATTTAGTAAACAGGTAGTATCCAGATTTAATACAAATGTTCAAACATTGATTAATAACGGCAAATAGATTTAAATAATAATGTGATATCAGAATGTACCAAGTATTCACAATAAAAAAAATACAATATAAAAACATCAAACAAATTTATCTGTAACATATCCCAAGTATATTATAACCGCTACAAGTAATATATGCAAACCACTGCCGATACAGTTCATCCGTGTGGTAATTGAGTCGGTCGTTTCCTTCCGGTCACTCCCGTGCGGATGAGTGATGTCCATTATTCCGAACCAATTTTATTTATAGCAAATATTCTACATCGATATTTCTACGATAATTTAAACATTCAAACAGGGTAATATTATCATAGAATGAGACAAGAAGCAACGGAGCACTAGCTTTCCCCGTGTTGGTCACGGGCTCCTTTGAAGAATAGGCCAACTGCCGTTCTGCCAGGCAGGTCGTAAAAGGCGACCGAGTGGTTATGAGCGTCACTACCATCGTGACTACTAGGTGGTAGAGTTCTGCATCGGCTTGACTGGTACCACCGCCTTACCTATTCCTGCCGCAATGGCGTCAGTGCTGGCCATAATCGTGTTCCGGTTTGGAGTGTAAGGTAGCCGGTAAACTGATGCATGTGACATTAGACCTTGCCACAAAATAGCAACGCACCATTGACATCTTTGGTATCTATAAGCATCTGCTTGTTTGTTATCTTATGATTTAAAAAAAATAACACCTAATATAGCAAGAACGTCAGTGGGGACCTATCCAATAAATAATTATCAAAATCGAAGTACGCAGAAAAAAAGTAATGCGTGTTCTAACATAAAAAAACGGCGGACTTTGGCGAGGTTTCTAGTGTGCTCGATCCTTTAAACTACACTTGCCAGTTTGAATCTATGGGATACAACTTTGAGGATTGGAGAACAGCTTTTCATTCCAACATTGGGATAATCCGTAGATTCCAAAACAAAATGCTACGAACTCCACACAGAATTAAAAATACCCACAGTTGAAGAAGAAATTGTAAGATATACCGAGTAATATAAAGACAAAAACGCAAACCATCCGAATGTTGTGGCTCAAAAATTGATGGAGAACAGACAGTCTAAGCTTTAACTAAAACGCAGGATTCAAGATGAGCTACAATTAAGAGGGCACCGAGCTTTTTAAAGCGAATCGATATTTTGGCCTTCTACAGGACGGTGGGTACGAGTGATGGTTCTGACTAGGATGGGCCATACGACTGCGAATTTTGATATTTCCGTTTTTGTTAGAAAATATGTTTCGTTTAAAAATTCCATATTATCTTCCGTTGAGTATTTACGCCATGCTAAGCGTTTTCCGTTTTGTTCGGAAGTAGGTTTGCTTTTTCCATCAACGAAAATACAAGTTATCATGTTTCCACATTGTACAGTAATAGCTAAATCTTTAATAATAGCGACATAGCAAGGGATCTACCGAATGCACTTATTTCGAAACTAGCTGTTGCCCGTGACTTAGTTCGCGCGGACTTCTTTTACTCCGCACAGCTCCTCCCCCGTAGGTGCTAGCGTGATAATATGTAGCCTATATTATGTTGAACCGACCTGTTAATAATATTCATGCAAAATTTGAAATAAATCCATACAGTACTTTTTAAGTTTACCCCGGACATACATGACTTTCCTACGATTATACATAGATTAGCTCGGCGCAGACTTAAAACATGTAGTTTGAAATAGGATGTAACACAGGTTGCACTCCTAAACGCAACGTATAGCCTATGAGATATATCTACGGCTTAATATCCCACAGCGGCGACTGATTGCACTATAAAGGAAATCAAGAACTTGCACTTATACGCACAAGTTATAAGCTTGTATCCCTTGACATTCTGTAATTAGCAAAACTGTAGGACTACTCTTGAAAACCGATTTTAATTTTAAATGAATATTCAATGAGTTTTAAGGTATTTTGTACTCTGGACAACTAACTATATTCAATTATTGGATTCGGCGACAGCGCCACACGAATTTCGAAATTTTTTGGAACTACTCATTATTGCTTTTATTCGTTATTGTGTTCAAAGTGGTACTTAAAATTTCCACTTTCAACACTAGCTTGACGTGTAACGATGACATCTATTTCCAATAATTAGGTCATTACTATACTGAATCAATATGGGCAATATTGGTTTCAAGAGTACCGTTTTGTGACGATATTCGAAACATATGGTTTTTATTAATATTGGTTTAAGATTTATATTGTTTTCAAGAGTAGGCCTGCTGGTTGTGTGTAAAAATTTATTTTATATTAAGTAATAAACATGTATCACCAAAATATTTGTACCCGCAAAACTTCGGAACAAGTGCAAAAAATGGATTCCGTTTGTTTTGTTCGTTATTGTCAGGACAAAGTTTGTATAAAAGAAAATGTTAAAACATCGTACAGGAAAGATTTTAAAATCTAATTGTTATACTCAAGTCTTTATTTAAAATAATAAAGACTTGAGTACAAGTGAACTTATTCGAGACTCTTATTTTTAGTTCAGACTTCAGACGCAAGTCTAATGTAAATGGCATTCGTTGCAGTATTTAAACTCCGATGCGGTTTTAAAGCAACTCGAAATTAAATTTTTTTATTACTTTATATCATTCCTTTATCAACAAGAAATCTTATATAGGTGCTTATAAAAATTTTCGCATTTATAATACATATTTTTGTAAGATGACATAATATTATTTACTTATTTAAAATTGAAATACTAGTTGTACCTCCTATGTGATTAAAATTTTCGGTTAATTCCTCATTTAAATAATTTTTCTAATTTATAACATTTTTGTAGGACGACGTATGGACTTATTTAAAATTTAAATACTAGCTGTTACGTGATTGAAACCACACCTTGTACCTCTTGTGTGAGTAAAATTTTCGGTTAATCCCTCGGGAACTATGTTCTTTTTCGGGAATAAATGTCTATGTGTGTATGGATAGAGGTAGATATGTACACTTACTCTCTGTATACCAAATTTCAGCCGAATGCTATCAGGTTTTTGCGTGATTGAGTACACATACCTAATATACAGGTTGACTAGTAAAATACTGTATCTGCTGAAGGATAGTGTTCAGTACTCTATTCTGATACTGAATATGTAAAAAAAATATGATTATCCAATAAAATGTTAAGTACATAATTATCAAAGTTCATTACTTATGAACAGCAACTTGCCATCGCGGCACTTGTCAGCCAAAGCACGCGCCTATATGATAATACTTTTTGAATATTAGTACACTAATTTCTTTTAGTTTTACCATGTAGTTAAGCTATATTATTTTAATTATTTCTTATTATCTACATTTGACCATTAACTATTTTGTCCTTCAGTGTATGTACTTTGACCAGTCAATCTGTATATCATTTAGATCTATCATATACAGTGTAAACAGTTAGAGACGTATGTTATACACCTTGATCCCAGCAGATTTATTCCACATTGAGAGTAATTTTAAATAAGACATTTAAACCTGTAACGTAGAAACCAAAACACTTATAATATTAGTAGGATGAAGAATATTTTATTCCTAAATATATACTGTGATAAAATCGAAGATTGTATCGTAATGTTCTCGACATGTCGGTTCGTTGTCACCCGCGGAGCACGGGCCGACTAGACTGTCGCGATCGATGCCTGACCTCGCGCAACACCGCATTTGCTTTTTAACGCCTCTGAAGATGGGTCAAAGTTTTTGTGCATTATTCTGGCGGACTATTTTATCATTTTATATTTTGAAATCAATCTTTGGAACTCAGAAAGGGCAGGGGTTTGTTTTTTTAAATCAACTTTTAATAATTTAAAGGCAGCAGAAGTGCAACACCCGACTTCCAACCCTTATCTTTAGAACTTTGGATCAGATCTCTAAAAAAATAAATGGGAGATGGAATTGGAGACGGTTGTATTTTTTAAGTTTGATATGCAAAATTCCGTCATTCGTTAATGGATTTAAAAATATAATAATTTGTGCGGCTGCGTAGGTACTTTTTGATCCCATGGTTTCTGACAATACCTACTTATTTTTATTAAGGTACTTAACCTACCACCTACAACTACAAATTTGTTCCTCGTGTTGATCTCTAGGCGTTAGTTTCTCTTTCCATGAGGAGTGCTATTGCTTGTTTGCTATCCAATGATATAAATCGTCTCTATATAGTACATTTGTATGTATATTTATGGCACTCGTAAGTATATTATGTAAAAACAAAACTTTGTAGATGTGCATATTATGTTGCTTTTGTATGCTCAGTTGGATGGCTTATTTTAGATAAAATTAGGTATACATGTGATATATGTCCAGATTTAACACAGGCTACCTTTTCTTCGGGAAATGCATTGTTTTCATGGAATTTACAAAAAACTTTAATTATATATTACGTGTGTTGCCGCTTGTCTTGTGCTTGAGAAAACTTTAAAAATAAAAATGTTGACACTACCGGATTTGAGTCAGTGAACTCACTTATACAGGTATATACCTAGTATTATACTATATAACTGGTAGAATTAGTAAGTCAATGCTGGTAGATATAAAATCTAGCAATCAGTACAGTCGACGGAATCGATCATAAAGCAAAAGAACAATTTCGCCCCGTTGAACCATTGCCACGTAGCTCAGTTTGTCAGAGCGCCGTCTGGCTTTAGGCGAGGTCGCTAATTCAAATTCAGTCGTGTCATAATCTAACTTTGTTGAGTTTTTAACTTACTTATTAATTTATTATTTCGCTTATCAGTCACCATAGGTTTCTACACTCTTTATCGTCGGCACTTAGTGAGACTCCATTTTCATTCAATATTTTATATATAAATATTGCATGACCGTAGATTTCGTTTTTATACCTACAATGCTAGTTTGTATAGACTATGAGCACAGATCGAACTGTACAATTATTTGATAGTTTTTATGTACATTATCTATACATATAATAAAATCGTAGGAAAGTCAAAACTGTACATTGAATATTTTTTTAAAAGAATACTTGGGGCGTGATCTACAATCGATATCGAAGCCAAAAATATAGTTTTAAAATTTTTGTCTGTTTGTCTGTTTATCTGTTTGTCTGTATGTATGTCCGGGGTAAGCTCAAAAAGTACTACATGGATTTACTTCAAATTTTGCATGAATATTACTAATAGGTCGGGTCAACATATAGGCTACATATTATCACGCTATCATTTACGGGGGAGGGGCAGTGCGGAGTAAACGAAGTCCGCGCGGACGAAGTCGCTGGCAACAGCTAGTTTAAAATATACCTTAAATTGTGAAAGTCTCGTGCCTGAAGAAGTTATTTGAAAAAACTATATCAACAGAAATAAACACAGAATTTTATCACTGAAAAACAAATATGACGTAAAACAGTAAGTAAAGTACGTACGTACATTTCATTTCCCTTTAACATTTTGAATAAATTAAATGTATCTTTTGTGAGACGAGTATCATCTATTTCGGTAAGTAGCATAGGTAAATCAAAACAGAATTCCAAGTCTCTCTTTATTATACTAATATCCCAGCATAATATATCTTATGTATTCAAATGTAAACTCTCGCACACCTACCTACCAACGACGAGACTCATTTTAAATTCAGATTACAAAAACTAATATTGAACTGTCGTCTGTTTAGGAGAATCTCTTAGTTAGTTTGTTTAAGACCCGAGTGCGCCACCAAAATGAGTCATAAATACATACTGATCTAAAACAAAGACCAGTATGTATTTATGATTCTTCATTCCTTAGTTTAAACGCATTCACCGATTTTAATGAATTATACGCTATTACATCATCATCACCGTCATTAATCACAGTATGTATAATATTATATGATTGTACCCACTTTAATATTAAACGGTTCAATCGATTTTGATAAATAGTAATAATTACGTCGTTAGTTACGTCTAAATGGAATGAATTTTAGTTGATAAGTACACACTTTGTGGGATACATAATATCGCACACCTAGATCTAAAGGGAGCTATCTCAAAAATTGAGATTTTTGCGTTAGGCACACCATCAAATTTCTTATCTCAATACCTACCGATCAATTGTAGAGTTAACAATAACTCTACTACTCAAGACATTATTCATAAATTATAAGTTATTTCCAATTGTACCACTACGCTTGAAATATGAAGTGAGTATTATTTTGAATTGTCGACATTTTGGTGGTCAGTGCTGAGTTATTACGATAAAAACACATACAACATTTTGAGTTGAACCAGTATTGTTGGCAGGGTGAGCAAAATTTTTACTTTTATTTCAAATTGTTGCAGTATTGCTGAAACATTTCTAGTTAGGTCTGTTAAGCAATAGTTGTTTTACTCAATTTTTAGTTCCAAAAAATGATTAAAACACATATTTTTCTACAAAATCGTTGTTTTAGCTGCATTCGAAAACAAAAATACCTAAAGGAAACTCCTACAGTCCACAGGGAGGCAATAATCAGTTTTTCACGTTTCCTGAAAAAAATGCTTTTTTGAGTTAATACTTGTTTATTTTTTAATTCAAAGTGGCTAATTGCAGGTGCCATATTGTAAAGTTTTTACTTGTTTTATTCCTTAAACTCATCAAGTGAAGTAATAAATAAAGAGTTTTACAAGGCCATCACAAAAATATATTTCTGTTTTGTTTTTTTTTATAATATACTTTGAATAAATTTGTACACCAAATTAATTTTAATTCAATACAATCTTGTGTTGATTCAAAATTAAACGTTCAAGATAACTCGTATAATTATTGTATCACAGCATTACAATTATTTAGGAATGAAACAGGTGCCACAAAGTTTAATAGCTCCTCTTCACAATGGGCCAAGATGACCTATCAAATAATCGTCCAGTATCGCCGCCATGATAGGGCAACTCTCTAAACAATCGTGTATACTCATTTACTAACTGTCTAGTATCTACTGTTATGTTATGACGCCTATCGAAAATAGGTAGCGAAATGATCGCGGCTGCGGAAATATTTTTACTTAGCTGTTATAATCATTTACTTAATGTCTAAACCGTCTAGAATGTACCAGAGACAACCAGAGTATACAGTCACTGCGCATACCCAATGATGACCGATCACAGACATTTATGACCTCGACACCAACGTGCATTCCTTTAATCGATTATCATGGCCAATTGTAAGAGGGGCCTTAAGACAAAAAAATTTGAAATGAAAAAGTTACTAAATATCGTCAATAAAATATTTCCAATGAAAACTTTAAGTTCTAATTTTCTAGTTTAGTGAGTTTATTTGAAATATTTTAAGATGGAATTTCACCAAATTGGAAAGTGTCCAATTATCACTAAAATAGTATAAATCTTGTCACCCCAGACCACACAAATACATTGTCACATTGGGTAGGGTAGGAAACGTTAAGCCGCTCGTATGAATAAATGCTTGTAAATGTCAAACGCTCGTAGTTATTATATTATGGTGAACAGCGAACTCAATATACCTCTTAGCAAGTACTCTGTATTGTTGAAAGTAAAAGCAAGCTACACTGACAACCTAAGAAATTGTCTTGAAAAGCGGATCCATTTTAATCCGTGCTTGTCACTGCCGTGTTCCAATTTGGAGGGTTAAGCAGCCGGTAAACTTACATATGCGACATTACCATCTTGCCTCTTTGATGTCTATAGGCGATGGTTGTCTCTTTTCATCAGGAAAGCCATTTGCTTGTTTGTTATCCTATGATACAAAAAAAATATTTTGGCTTTCTGTTCACTCTGTTCACGTTTTTTTTATATTGATAAAATTAGCTTATGGATGAACTGAAAGTTACAGTATTGTTTCCAGAAACTGCTGTACGATCAAATTGCGTTTAACCTGAAGTCGATATTTGAATGTTCATTGAACCGTGTCATTGTTATTGGGTGAATACTTATTGAAGCCTAAAAGTTTCTCAATAAAGGTTTCCTTGTATAGTGAAGTTGATGATTCTACGACATTTTAATAATTTTACACATTTTACATTATTATTTTATACCATTTAGCGGTATTATTTTGATTGAGATCTCCCTACCGCCTTGCAATAAGAAACTATAAATGAAAGTAGGTATTATTAAAAGCCCATATTGGTCTAGCTCTTTTTGAAAAATATACCTAGTATCTCGTCTCCCCCCTGGCTTAGTTTTTGCTCATTTTTACCAACAGTTGCTATGTCCGTGAGCAGTGGTGACTGCTTCTCATCATGTAACTCATTGCTCGTATGTCGTCAATTTCTACAAAAAATGTGGCAAAGTTCCATAACGTTTCTCCTGTTTTCGCAACGTCGTCAGGTTGGTACCGTCACTTTACGTATTTATCAAGTCAACGCTTGTTACTGTCGTTTTCCAGTTTGGAGTAAGGTAGTTAGCTTACGCATGTAGTTTTACCAGATTGATAGAAACGCATCTTTGAGATTATTTGGTGTCTATAGGCGATGATTGTCTCTTTCCTCTGCTCTATTTTTCTTTGTCTTACACACACACCCACACAATTAGGCCAATACCGTCCATACGTAACGACCGCCTCGTTGGTCGAGTGGTTAGCGACCCTGACTACGCAATCGACGGGGCTCGGGTTCGATCCCCGACGGCTACAAGCATTTATGTGATGATCAATATATGTTTGTATTTCCGGGTTTTGGTGTTTATTAAAATATTCTAGTATTTATATATGTATTTCTATGTATAGGTATCGTTGACTAACACCCATAACACAAGCAAATAATTTGCTTACTTTGGGGTTAGATCAGTAAGGGTAATTTGTCCCATGAATATTTATTATAATACTTAATACTGAGGGATAAAAACATAACACTTTATATCTCGTAGCGTTTCCGTGAATTTAACAAGTATTTTTTAATCACGACACAAGTGACACAGTGGATGCAAGTAACAGGGTTTGAATATGTATGTAGGTATAATGGATTTATTTAAATGATGTATATGCGCTGGTACAAGAGTTTCCCATAGGTACTGGCCTGTTTAAATAAGTCATATAATAAGTAGTTCACGTTACAGTAGGTTTTTAGGATTCTTATTTATTATTCCGCATATTTTGTAATATTTCACATAAGATCATTAGACGCAAGACAGAAAAATTGAAATTTTAATTATTAAGCTCAGGCCAACAGAAAAAGTAAAAGCTTTTTTGTTGGTCTAAATTAAAGTCACATTAATGCAAACTACTAAAACTAACCTAACTAAACGGACACGTCTACAAACGTCGTTTGGTCCCAGCCCAATTTAGCGAAGGGCTGATGAGAAGGTAACGGCTGGTTTCTGTAACGAAAATTAATTTTAACATGCAATTTTTGCATTTTTGCATTTCTCGTGCGTTCTGGTCTCTCGCCAAGGCTGTCTTAGGGAATTTCTCCCAGCCTTCATTTCCATCCTTGCACAGAGACGATGACTCTCTGGCCCATACCGCAAAGGAGAAAGCCGATCTTCTGGGCTCGTTCTTTGCGGCCAACTCGACTCTGGATGACCGAGGGAACACACCGCCTACCATCCCGCAGTGTGATAGTTCCATGCCAGAACCGCAGTTTCGGCAGTCAGCTGTGCGTAAAGCACTTCTTTCTTTGGACATCCACAAGTCGAGTGGGCCTGATGGCATCCCTCCTGTTGTGCTTAAAGTATGTGCTCCAGAGTTGGCGCCAGTATTGACGCACCTATTCCGGCTCTCCTATTCACTCGGCGTGGTACCGAATTCATGGAAAACAGCTTTAGTGCATCCCATTCCTAAAAAAGGAGATCGCTCTAATCCGTCAAACTATCGGCCAATAGCCATAACCTCCTTGTTCTCCAAAGTCATGGAGACACTTATAAACTGTCAGCTCCTGAAGTATTTAGAAGAGCACCAGCTGATTAGTGACCGTCAGTACGGTTTCCGTCGTGGCCGCTCAGCTGGTGATCTTCTAGTATACTTGACACATCGTTGGGCGGAGGCAGTTGAGTCCAAGGGGGAGGCATTGGCAGTTAGTTTAGACATAGCGAAGGCCTTCGATCGGGTATGGCATAAAGCGCTTCTCTCAAAGCTGCCTTCCTATGGGCTTCCCGAGAAACTATGCAAGTGGATCACCAGTTTTTTGGCTGATCGGAGCATTAAGGTCGTAGTCGACGGTGCATGCTCCGATCTTAAACCTGTCAATGCTGGTGTTCCCCAAGGCTGCGTGCTATCACCGACTCTGTTTCTTCTGCATATCAATGATATGTTGCGAATTAGTAACATACATTGCTATGCGGACGACAGTACTGTTGATGCTACATACTCCGGCCGTAGCGGTATTTCTCGGGAACACGTCGAAGAGGGCCGGATCAAGCTCGTGTCTGAACTCGAGAATCAACTAACTGATGTCTCAGAATGGGGTCGTCAAAACCTTATTACATTTAACCCCAAAAAGACGCAGCTCTGTGCGTTCACCGCAAAAAAAACACCCTTTGTCGTATCACCTCGGTTCGAAAATACTCTCCTGACAGCCTCAGCCAGTATTGGAATTCTGGGAGTCGACATATCGAACAACGTTCAGTTCCGCGGTCATTTGGAAGGGAAGGCTAAACTAGCCTCCAAAAAGCTTGGTGTACTCAGTAGAGCAAAGCAGTACTTCATGCCAGCCCATCGCCTCCAACTTTACAAGGCCCAAATTCGACCTCACATGGAGTACTGTTCTCACCTCTGGGCCGGAGCTCCTCAGTACCAGCTTCTTCCTCTTGATCGCATTCAACGTAGAGCGGTTCGAATCGTCGACGACCAGGCTATTTCTAATCGGCTTGACTCTTTGGCGTTACGCAGAGATGTAGGCTCGCTCTGCATCTTTTACCGTATTTATCATGGGGAGTGTTCCGACGAGTTGTTCGGACTAATGCCTGCCGCTAAATTCCACCATCGGACATCGCGTCAAAATTTAAAGTTCCATCCTCACCACCTCGATGTCTGGAAATCCACAACCGTGCGCTTTTGTCGACACCTCTTGCCTCGCATTACTCCTTTGTGGAATCTTTTACCCTCGGGGGTGTTTCCGAATGGATACGACTTAGGGACCTTCAAGAAACGAGCTTATTCATTCTTAAAAGGCCGGCAACGCAGCTGCAATACCCCCGGTATTGCGGATGTCCATGGGCGGCGGTGATCACTTACCATCAGGTGCACCATCTGCTCGTTTGCCCCCTCTACTATAAAAAAAAAAAATAATAATTTGTGTTTAACAGATCATCTATACATATAATCTATATATATATATATATATATATATATATATATATATATATATATATATATATAAAATATATATTATATATATATATATATATAATATATTATATATATATATATATATATATATATATATATATATATATATATATATATATATATATATATATATATATATAATAAAATCGTAGGAAAGTCAAAACTGTACATTGAATATTTTTTTAAAAGAATACTTGGGGCCGTGATCTACAATCGATATCGAAACCAAAAATATAGTTTTTAGAATTTTTGTCTGTTTGTCTGTATGTATGTTCGGGGTAAACTGCATGGATTTACTTCAAATTTTGCATGAATATTACTAACAGGTGGGGTCAACATATAGGCTACATGTTATCACGCTTTCAGCTACGGGGGAGGAGCTGTGCGGAGTAAGCGAAGTCCGCGTCAACGAAGTTGCGGGCAACAGCTAGTTTGTTTATAAAAATTATGTTAAACTCAGATTAATTGCTTATTAAAATTAATTTGCGTTTCGGAAACCGGCTGTAAAATTTCTAGAGATACAGGAAATCGGAAGTCATCTCTTACAGTTTTACTGTACTTGCACAGAGACGATGACTCTCTGGCCCATACCGCAAAGGAGAAAGCCGATCTTCTGGGGGCCAAGTCTGCTATTTAAGTAAAATTACGATTCAACTGCCAGGCTATTACGACGCGATTATGATTGTGACAAATTTGGTATTCTGCTAAATGTTAACCATAATCGTAATAGTATCACAATTGGATCGTAATAGCATCTCAATGACACTATTCTAAGTGTTGCTTACTAAAATCTACCATTACATTGAATTAATACATGAATGATTATTTTATTTTAAAACGACGACTTTTTTAATTTCTTTGATCAAATTCGAAGTAATTATTATTATATTGAATGTCTAGTCAATAGAACATAACTATGGGTTATTTAAAAACACTTTATTTATAATACGTTGGCTGTATATAGTGATTATCCATGCCAAATCGAAAAATTGAAAAGTAAAAAGCCAATCGATCATCTGTTTTGGAAAGGTCAACCTAAGTAAATTTTTAAAAACAATAAACTTAAATCATAGATTAAGATGTGTATTGCCTTAAAAGAAATATATTACAGCGTAATAATATATACTGCGTATATTTCCGTGACTGTTTTATAATAAATCATATAATGTACTTATACAAAATAGGCCTGCCAAGAATGAAACTGCACCGAAGAAAGATTACTAGAAATCGAATATAAAGTAATCTGCCTTTCATGATCTTCAAAAAGAAAAGCTCATAAGAATAGACGTGAGAATCCTCAAATGACGATACCAACCAAAAACTAAAACGAATTCAAACGAACTTACTTAAACTTAAATATGTATTATAGTATTATGCATACGATTCAAGTCAAATCACAGATACAGGGCTGCCTTCATCTTGAAAACAGAAAAAAATATTTAAAAAACCCATTCAAGTTACTCCACAAACAGACGAAGAAATTTCAAGATATCTAGAAATATCGTATGGCACAATCGCCAAAATACGGTTATCCACCAACACGATCAAGTTTCAGTCCAAATTTATTATAATTATGTAGTTTTGTTCTATCGAAAATAGCTTAAAATATAGCTGTAATACATAGATAGATACTATAAAGGCAGCAAAGGAAATGCTACACTATTTCATAATGTGTGAAAAAATAACACGAATAAGAGACAAATGATGAAGTCCAATCTAGAGTAATGAAGAATGAATTTATTTTGTTGTACACATGAATTTGCATTTTAGTGAATAAAGTCTTGCTGAACGATGATTTGTGTATTTAATATATAGACATGAATGATTTGAAATTTATTAAATAATGTTTGAGTGAAAAATATTATATTTTTTAAGTGGAAGTGTATTCTTACTTTAAAATAAAAAAAGCTTTATTTATTTGTTTTTATGACTACTTCTTTAGGCATATTATAGTGAATCATTTTCTGCAATAGAAATGAGTTTACTCTGAGTTTCAAGTTTTTTTGACTATTTGGGAGGACAGTTGAAGCTATTTATTAGTTTGTGCATGCGCATAAGTCATGCAATAAAATAAAATGTATTCAATACCCAAAATTAGTAAACAATCACCAAATAATAAGCAAATTTTTGTGTTATTACTACCCGGTACCCAAATATATCACAACTTTTGCTTTAAAATGTACTACCTGTCTGTTTAAAATGTGATTTCATGATTTTTGAAGACTTTTCTTCTTAAGATCTTCATTATGATTTTAAAATAATTATAATTAAACAAAGAGGACTGAGTATTAAAGTTTTTGAAGATTGATCCTTCATTAAGATTTTAAAATTACAAGGAAAGACTTCCTTATTAAGTTTTAGGTTCATTTTTAAGTAACATATTGACTGTTGAATTTATTAATAATTTGAAAAAGATTTAATAAATACTTGAATAATAATATTGTTTTAGTAGCCATTATTTTATTTAAAGCTCTAAGGTGGTGCGTGGTGCTCTAAGGTGCGCACTTAAGTAGAAACTTGAACTCCCTTGAAACTTGGTTTGAGATACATTATGAAATGCACTCTTGCCAACGGACATTTAGCAAGTGCCAGTTACTTAAAATGTTAACATAATTGCTTAGCATAGTAGTAATAGGCTTATGTTTAAACAATCACTAGATATAATTAAATAAAATGCCAAAAAAATCACTATAAACTACTAAAAATAGTAATTACCAGAATTTAATCCTCCTTTTAGTATGAAATTGTAACCAATAAATTTAAAGCCTGCTAACTTATATCCAAAATAATTCTGTATCTCCAAAGTAATTGCTGAACAAGCCAGATATAGTAAACAATCACCAAAATATTACCGCATTATAATTTGAAAGTTTATCCAAGTATGACATATTTTTTATCCTACAAAAGAAAACAAAATCTACATTTAATGTAGATAAATAATTGTTTTCTCAAAAATTATAAATGATTTTCTAAAGTTTTGGTACCGAAAATGTCTATTAAAGTCTGACCTTAGAGCTTTAAATAAAATAATGGCTATTAAAACAATATTATTATTCAAGTATTTATTAAATCTTTTTCAAATTGTTAATAAATACAACAGTCAACATGTTATTTAAAAATGAACCTAAAACTTAATAAGGAAGTCTTTTCTTGTAATTTTAAAATCTTAATGAAGGATCAATCTTCAAAAACTTTAATACTCAGTCCTCTTTGTTTAATTATAATTATTTTAAAATCATAATAAAGAATCAGTCTTCAAAAATTATGAAATCACATTTTAAACAGACAGGTAGTACATTTTAAAGCAAAAGTAGTGATATATTTGGGTACCGGGTAGTAATAACACAATGCTTATTATTTGGTGATTGTTTACTAATTTTGGGTATTGAATACATTTTGAAGCGCAGGCATGACTTAAATAGCTAGATAGATGTTATTTAAGGTATCTTATGTTTGGTACAGATTTAATTTTTTTGGTGAGACATTTTATGGTTACAATTTTTTTTTTTGGTGGTCATTATATTTCATCTTAAGTAATAAGTATAATATTAGGTATCTGAAACGGAAAATCAACACAACAAAATCTGTTCAGAGTATCTTCTGAGTGGCACAGATTATCAGAATAGATAGGGTATGATTTTGTCTTTTGATCCGAGTATAAATACTAACCTGCTGATATTCACACCATTGTGCAAGATTTTAATTGAATTTTGGAATTGTTTGCTCTGGAAGTCCTTTTCCAAGTGGGAAACTTTACCAAAATGCTACTACAAGATTGTGAAAAGCATTTACATAAATTCACAATTTAACAATTACACCGTGGTTTTGGGATTAACCTATTTAGCTTATATCTTGGGTCCTTTTCTCGGGTCGGGCAAAATTAGTGTAAATGAGATATTTTTGGTAGCTCGGAGTCTGTTGGTGATGTGGTAGCACCACCGTGTTTTGGATGAGGTGATACTCCGTTATTACGTTTATAAAAAAACAGCAATGAGAATCACCATTTATCTTGCTAGTTGCTAACAGGCGAACTGGTGAATCGTGGTGAACCGAAAATTTTATCGACCTTCTCTTTGCTTTCCACATTAGGGATCTTGCATGAATATGTGTGTGTGTGTGAATTATTCTGCAGTCTGCAAAGGAACTAGCGTGATAATACTTAATCCGACGGAAGATTTACCTATCATGCTATTGAGCTAAAATCTACACCAGAGACCAGAATAAACCAACATAGGCTTGGTATTAATGGACTCCTATAAGAATAATAACAATAATAATAATAAGCCATTTTTAATTCCTTAACACTAATAGAGTACATTTTTTTATAGGAAGATACATTATTGTTTATTTATGTTACTGCATTTTAAAGAATTTATTTTTCACTAGTTTTTAAAATTCTTCTAATTATTTAGGACCTCTAGATGAATATAGACCTTCTCCATCTCTCTCCACTTTACTCTGTCTTGAACAGGGGGGGGGGGCAGCCCATGTAATGATTTTTCTAGCCCATCTCTCTTTATTTTGACATGTTACATGGCCAGCCCATTTCCATTTTAATTTCTTACAGTGGGTCAAAGCATCCATAATATTGGTCTTTTTTCTTATTTCACTATGTCGTTTTTTGTCTCTTAGTTTCAAATACTTCTCTCCATGGCTCTCTGACATGTTACAATTTTTCTTCCCATGTAATTATTATACATTTACATTTGGCTTGCATTAGAGAGGCAAGGTAAGATACACAAGTCAGACTTTCTTTTTTATTGTTAAGGGTAAATCATATTTCAAGACCTCTTTGTTATGCCAAGACAAGAGCTTATCTCCTCTTCAATTCGTCTGTGTCTGGATTTTGAAAAAGATGTTTGTTTACCTAAGTTGCTAAGGTAGCTTCCTTTAATATTTATGCCTATATTTGACCACTTGTTTCATGGTGATTTGCAGCACAGTTATAAATAATGTGGGCGATAACGGGTCTCCTTGTCTTATACCTCTAGAAATGTTTATTTCGGGGCCGGTTTTGTCTAATTTCACTTGGCTGACGTTTTTTTGTATATATCTTATGTTAATTCAATTGTTTCTAATTGCACATTACATTCTCTCATGTATTTTGCTAATAATTTCAAGAAAATTCAAAGAAACAGTTTTAAAAAAGCTATTGTTGTTGAATTGTACTTCAATAGTAAGATTGTCACTGAGAGGCAATTGAAATAAATGTCAAACATACGTCAAATACAGAGCAGACTACCGTTTAGTGCGCGATCGAGGGACAACTGTAACGCGATTGAAAGGTAGAAATGGAGCAGAATAGCGAATTTTTCAATAGCGATTGAATCGTATTTGGATGGTGTGTCAATGAAACGCAATTGGTCTTAAATAATTAACAGAATACGAAATGTGTCAAATTATTCAAACACGACCCAATCGAGATGCTATTGATCCAATTTTTAATTAGCAGACTTGGGGCCCTGGGCTCGTTCTTTGCGGCCAACTCGACTCTGGATGACCGAGGGAACACACCGCCTACCATCCCGCAGTGTGATAGTTCCATGCCAGAACCGCAGTTTCGGCAGTCAGCTGTGCGTAAAGCACTTCTTTCTTTGGACATCCACAAGTCGAGTGGGCCTGATGGCATCCCTCCTGTTGTGCTTAAAGTATGTGCTCCAGAGTTGGCGCCAGTATTGACGCACCTATTCCGGCTCTCCTATTCACTCGGCATTAAAATTATTTGCCACAAACATTTCCATTAACTTGGTGTGGTAATTACTAATTAATAATTAAATTAAAACCTAAACTTGTGATCGGTTTATTATTTGTTGTCAAGATAATAATATACAATGGCTACAATGGATGTAAAAATCATCATAATAGCGTAGCATGACCATTCTGTTTATTTAAGCCGTCCACTAACCAATCCGTGCGGGGCGCGCACGTGTGGTGCACATATGCGCCAGGCGGTCGAACGTTCTCATTGTTTGAAATTTCACGTTCAATATGGGCGTAAATATTTCGACAATGCTCTAAAAGGGAGAGCCTATAAGTGAACAACAGATATCCGTTTAGACGCTATTCCATGAATGACTGACTGAATGGGCAAATAACTATCAAGCATTTCAGTTTGTTTGTAATTTTTTTCTATTTAAAAATATTTCAAATCCTGCTTATAGTCTGTTGGTGGCTCAGAAAAATAATAAATTTTTTGTTTGCTTGAGATCGGCAATTTGTAATATCCATACTAATATTTTAAATGTGAAAGTTTGTATGTCTGTCTGTAATGCTTTCTCAACTAAGCCTCTATGCCGACATGACATTTCGCATGATGATAGAAATGATTCAGAGTCTAACGTAGACTAACTTTTTTCAATAATCAACCCCTAAGAGACGGAAATAGTTGATGAAAGTTTGTATGAAAAACTATATGGACATGTTAGTAACTCGCGGGTAAAGCTGCAAAGGCCAGCTAGTATGTGTATTAAATTCATTCTAATTACGTATAAAGTTTTTTGATATTATAAGGAAATTACCATCGCCTATAGATATCCACGGAAATGTAGGAAGTGATGGTACGATACAGAAACTCATTTAATTGCCATTGATTAGGTTCTTTATATTTCACAAAACTATCGAAGTCTATATATAGAACTCGTTTATTCTAGAACTCATTTGAACTTATAAAAGTTGAAACCCTGGAATCGAACACTGTTAAAGTACCTAATTATAGATTTCTATGTAGCTGTCATTGCCAATTTACGCAACTCTAACGAATATTTAATAACTAATGGTTGCCATTAGCAAACTTATTATGGCAAAACGCAAAAATATGAACGTTATTTAGGCCTTTTATTATGCCTATTAGACCTAGCTCATTTACATCTAAATACAATAAGCTGAGGTTGGGAATATATATACCAAATAGAGAAAACGGCCATAGCTTTTACACTTTTAATCGTCGGCACTTGGTGAAATTCCATTATTATTTATTAGTTGAAACTAATAAATAATGCACTTGTACTTTTATTTCATTATAGGTATATATAGACATAATTATTTTAAATTAATTGACCGGTTTCGCTTTTTAAAGCTTATTCAGAAAGTAATATTCTTTTTAAACGGTTTTATTTATACAAATAAATAGGTAGGTATATTATATTAATACAAAGAATATTACACGCTAAAGATATTTTAAAAAGCGAAACCCATAGACTAACATTGTATATAATATAACAATAGTATATAACATAGGTCATAGGTATAGGTAAGTGACTGACTGACTGACAGGCCAGGCCAACTCCTTAAGGTTAGAAATTTGAAATTTCGCACACGTATTTCTCTTATGATGTAGGCATCCACTAAGGAAGGATTTTTCAAAATTCTACCCCGAAGGAGGTGACATAGGCGATAAAAGTTTGTATGAAACTTTTTATTCATTGGACATATTTGCATGAAATTTCGTATGAATCGAGTAGAAAAAAAAAATAATGAATCGTTTTTAAAAATTCGATCTCTAAGAGGGTAAAATAAGGGAAGGTTAAATAAGTTAAGTAAATATGCGCAAGCGAAGCCGCGGGTAACAGCTAGTTTAAAATAAATTTGTCTGTACTCATATACCTAAAGTGAAAAAAAGTACAAGTGCATTATTTACTAGTTTCAACTAATAAAAATGACACAAACTAAGAAAATGTAAATTATATTCAAGATTGTTGTTTGAGATTCAGTTTTCTGTAAGTTAAATGATTGTATTGAAGCTCCGACGCGCCGTCGATTTTTTTAATTAAAAGATTAAATAAGAGTAGATAACGATCAAATATTTCGGTTCGCTTTAATGGTATGATTCACGAAATATGTCAAGATGGTGGTAAAACAATAGCTACAGACCCACGATAATAAAGTGCGGGTGCTTTCAAATGAAACTGCGTATTATAAAATTGTCGACGGTTGCAATAAAAAGCCGACGAAGCAAGGGAGTCTGATTGTCGCACACGTGCATCCGTTTGCAGCGTCGCGAAGTTATTTGTTAGGAAATATTGCTCAAGTTAAAGATAACATGCCTGCCAAAATATTATTTGCCAAAAAAATATTATTTGTAGGTAAGTACTACTTATTGAACTGGCTACGCTCTTCAAGGTAATTTTTGAGGTTATAGGCTAGGCTAGGTATATTTATACCTAGAAATATAAGGTAGTAGTAATTACACTAATAATCGATGAAATAAAATCGCTCCTGGAGAATTTCTTTTCTTAGGCCTTGAAATTCTTCTTATTCTCCACTATAAAATAGCACATGGTACACTTATATTTTCTCACGATGTACCTAATTAACATTCGTATATCTACATATTGTGTTTTACATAAACATTTGTTCACATAAACGGCTACACGTGCCTCGCCCAACACTGTCTTAGTATTTGTGTGGTCTATATTACTAATTCTCTATGATAAATATCTGCTTCTTATTTAACGTTTTTACGTCCCGTAATCCGCTGCGTATTTTTTGTGAAGCCCTCAGGAACATTGCATTTTTCGGTATAAAAATTAGTCAATATGCTTTAAACTGATTGTAGACTATATGCATACCAAATCTGATCAAAATTCGTACAACATTTACCTATGAAAAATAACAGACATACACATGCACAAACATAAAATTTATAATATAACTAATTAATAGGATTTAAAATATGAATGGGATTACATAGTCTTTACATTTACATTATTAACGCAAAAGTTTGTGAGGATGGATGTGTGTTTGCTACTCTCTCGCGCAAAAGACTAAGTTCACCAGAAGTTTCAATTTTTTGCTTGTAGTTTAACAAAAAGTCAATAAAATACTAAGACAACCTCACTAATTTTAAAGCCTGTCAGAAGTTAAATAAAAAAATAGAAATATTAATACAACATTTTTACAATCACTTGGTAATTTTGTCTGCAAAGTTTTCCGGTAGTTTTGAAAATTTGTATTTTCTTTTTGAAATTCAAATTTGCCATCTCGTATTTTTGTTGCTATCTCTCTTAGACAAAAATTAGATTAGCAGTTTTTCGATATCACCTTTCTTTCTCATTTTATGATAAAAACTCTCAAACATGTGGTCTTAACATTTTTTTTGTAAGATCAATGGTTTTGTAGTACGAGAGCGAACATTTTAACAAGGCAGGTTATTTGTATGCATATTTCCCCAGGAATTTATTAGAACGGAGTTCCATGTCGAACGACTTATAATTTTCGTTCAGGGCTACAAAGAGCTATAATATTATGATTTGTAAGATCCACGTTATGATGATCAATATAATTTATAAAGAAATACGGAAATGCGCTGCACTGCGATATGGCCCGCTATGCCCTGCTGCGGTCCGTCTTAATGTGCTATGCTGCATTTTTCGTTGCGATTCGGCCTGCCCCAGCCCGTGCGGTCCGTCTCGATTCTTGCTCGATTCTTTAGCAGTTTTTCGTGAACATCGGGAGCGCTCCGCAATCCGCATATTTGGTACTACTGATCGCTGTATCTTACAGATAACCATCGAATACGATTATAATATCGTCAAGATACTGCCACAATTAATACAAAGTTCGGTCTCACAGGAGAAACCACAAACCATATGAATACTAATAGGCACGCCCGCCATTGAGAAGGAAACTTGTCGCCGCGCATATGAGCAAACGCTCATATCACTGTCAAAAATGTCATATATTTGTAGATATATTATATCGTGAAATATTGAAATAAACTATATTGTACGGTTTTATCGTACTGAATGAGATGACAAGGTTTAAAAATTACCCTTGAATTAATTTTATTTCATCAGTAAGTAGTATAACTCTGCATTTTTGTGTGTAAATAAGCTACACTAACTAACAACGAAATTGTCTTGAAAGGCATATCCATTTAATCTGTGGGAGAAACCCTTAGGGGGCGGCCTCTTAGCCCCTTAATTTAAACTCTGGCTGGGCACTCTTCTCGCCCGAAACGCCCGGTTTCGCAGAAAAAGTCCTTTGGACAAAGTGCTTAAGAAGCATTTCACAAAATCGCCCAACTGAAATTTAGATATTATCTAATCGATGCGAGAGCTGGACGTCGTCATCCATATAATATAGTGTACCTAGTGCTAGTAAAATGAAAATAGTATTGATACTTTTAATATTTTAATTATTACTACGCGATACTAATTTTGGCACACGGACGTAACGGATTTTATAGTATTCTCTTTTATTTCTTTTCGAAATAAAAAATAAATAAATATTATTTAAGTGACTTATTTTTGCATAAGAATAGAATATGTATAGTTTTATTCTATACTAATTTCTAATGGAAAATTTCATTTTTTTATAACAAAAAACCCAGTAATATTTTGTTAATTTTCGTTGAAATAAGCGTATTTGCTTAATTAATTAGATATAGTTATAAATATTTTAGGAAAAAAGTAATCCATTCAAGCACAATTGTTGGATGTTTCTGGTTATTTAGTATTTTTTCTAATTATGTTTGTTGATTCTAGCAGTAGCAATACCTTTTGGAAAAATAGCTTCTTTGAGTATTTGTTGAAATTTGATTTCGGAGAACATATGTTATGAGAAATACAATTGATGATTAAAAAATCTGTTTCATTGAAGGAATATTTAAAAGATGAATCTATCTAATGGTACCATTTAATTAAATAAAAGTGTCTTATAATATGAAATATTTTGATTATTATATATGATATTGATATGAAAAATTTTGATTTCTTGTCAAAAGTTGGTCTAAAATGTAAACTGCCTCTTAAGTTCATTTCGAAAAAAAACGATTATAGCATTGCATGCATAATTATCCATCGTTTATTTTTTTATTTACTGATAATTCAAACCAAATATATTTTATTTATTGATAATAATTCGAAATAAATACAATAAATTACATCTTAGCTGCACTCCGCAGCTTACTGCATTCTAAACATTTCTGGTGAATCCCACGGGAACAACATATTTTTCTGGGATAAAAAAATCATCCTTTGTCTTATTTCAGGTTACCATCTATAAGTGTGTCAAATTGCATCTAAATCGGTCCAGTCGTTTATGTGTGATTGAGTAAAAAAACGTTAAAACATCCAAACATACAAACTTCCCCATTATTTTATACATAGTCTATATTATAAATGTAAGGTTTGGAATTTTGGATGGATAGGTGTTTGTTACTCAATCACGCAAAAACTACCGAACGGATTAGGATGAATTTTGGCACACAGGTAGATGATGACCTGGAATACCTAGAAAGCACTGCGGTGTTTGTACACACAAACTGGTATACATACAAAAAAAATACATAAATTGTAGGACTATTTTGTTTAAAAGTGTTTTTATCGTAAGCTAAGTAGGAAGGGAGATATTGTCGAAAAACTGTCATTAGAAGGCATTTTTCCTTGGAAGACACGAGGTGGCACAGTTGAAATTCGGAAAAAGCACATCTTAAAATAAAAATAAATTTGAAATTTTAAGATAATCCTGGTTATTTTTGTTGTCTCCTAGTAATTTAATAAGGGAAAATAAAATACTAAGATATACGCTAATCTTAGACCCAGCTTATCGAGCTAGTTGGGGTGAATTGAGTCTCGGCTATCTTATAGCCCGACTAGTCCAATCTATGTCTGAATCTAATAAAACGATAAGCATTAAGCATGCATTAAACTGCGGTAGTTTATAAGAAATAAGTTCTTTATCTACATTAATATTATAAATGCGAATGTTTGGATGTTTAGATGTACGGATGAATGTTTGTTACTCAATCACGCAAAAACTACTGAACGGATTTAGATTACATTTGAAACACGGGTAGATAAAAACCTGGAACAGCACATTGGCTACTTTTTATTACGGAAAAAAATAGTCATCCCGCGGGATTTACCAAAATCTACTAGCTAGTAATAAATATACCTAAAACTTGTAGTATCTACACAGATTTTTTTCCATTTTAATAATTCAAATGCAGTAAAACTGTAAAAGACGACTTAACCTAACGTCCTGTATCTTTCGAATCTCGAATCAGAGCTTCACCAAATTTGTATGGGAACAAATGGGAAGTTATTCTCACCCACATAAAAAAAAGTATTACAAATCCGTCTTTATATGACGAATTTATGCCCGAAAATACATAAAAAAATACGAACATCCGAATTAAACAGAACCTCCTTTTTGCTGAGCCAAGTGTCGTTCAAACTACCCCATTATAACACAGTTACAAGTACCTAAAACATGCGTATGAATGGATTGCTATAAATAGGAAACCGTTTTTAAAGTATGTAGTGTTTTTGTGTAGGGAGAACGTTGTGTAATAAAACTCTTAAATCAGGGGATTAAAAATTCAGCTGAAATGACTATTTGCAAACTTTTTATTTGTCGAAGAAAATAAAAACTACTTATTGCCTAGTTGGTTTAGATTTTAATCATATTCGTGTATTTTAATAACGCCTTACTTTTTACATTATCTTTACTAACTCATTTGAATTAATATTGTACATTGGGAACTTCACCTCACAATTTAGAAGGTAATAACTTCTAGCCGCAACTAATTTTGCCATTGTCAAAATTGTAAGAGGACACTAAAGTGAAATCGACCCGTTGTTAGAGCTTCGGTTCTTTGATGTACCCACAACAAAACATAAGCGTTACACACATATACTTAACAATTTAATATTATTATTATCTACTATTATTTTTACCAATGACTTTACAAATACTTTAATGATGAAAGGTTTATAATAGTTAATAAGGACTTTTCACTTTTCAGAGATTTGCAATATATAAGGTCCTTCCATAATAGGTGATTATATTTCAACACAGCGTTCGGCACGTCTAACCAAATTTATGTAACCGAAAGAGAACGTCATTCAGGGGACTAAAACTTTTTTATTTTTACGAACAAAATATTTTTTTCTCGTAACGATTTTCGCCTTTTTGCATAAAATAATCCACTTTGTGGTTATTTACCACTTACTACTCACTCTTGCGTTAAAAGTGGATTATTTTATGCAAAAATACTTCGACCAAAATAAAATAAATGGACGGGCTCAAGCGAGTCGATTTTGAAGCCTCTAAAGTGTGCTAAGTTGCGCACTTTGTGTCAGACAGCACTCGCCCTCTGTGCATCCGCGAAGTGCGATATCCACTATTTTAGCTACATACAATCCTAATAATTGGCAAAATATGCTCTCATGTGCATTCCCAGAGTGTAAAAACACTACTGAAAACCAAAACAAAAGTTTAGGAGTCACTTGGAGTCACATTTCACAAGTAAGTTCATAATATTAATCACTGTATTTCATTATAAACTAGCGACTTGCCCGCGGTTTCACCCGCGTAGCTTTTGTTCCCATGTGAATATTGGAAAGTTTATATATTAAAACCTTCCTCAAGAATCAATCTATCTATTAAAAAAGCCGCATCAAAATCCGTTGCGTAGTTTTAAAGATTTAAGCATACATAGGGACATAAGGACATAGGGACAAACAGAGAAAGCGACTTTGTTTTATACTATGTAGTGATGTAAACAATTTTGATTAACATTGTTTACGCGTTTGTAAGGGCAAGGCCCGTCCATTTATTTTACTTTGGTCGAAGCAAAAAGACGTAAACCGTTATGAGAAAAATATACTTTGTACGTAAAAATCAAAAAGTTTTAGTCCTTTGTATCACATTATTTTTAGGCTGGATTGGATATCTATGGTTAAAAGTACTGAACGCTATGTTAAAATATGTTCACCTATTTTGGACGGCTCTTATATTTATAGTGTGAATTTAAGTCTCTCTTTGCGTCGACAAACGCCCATCGTAAGACAGACGGCTGACAGTCTATATATTCACAATAAACTTGAAAATTGCTTTTTTGAACGGATTGTAGTCTTTTACCGACGCATGTATGAGTTACATTTCAATTTAATTCACATAGTCAACGCCTCAGACAATGGTCTGAGGTCAACGCAACAACCTGATGTAAGACTAAAAAAGAGGGCATTTATGTTCTACTTTACAACCCCGGGGATGTGGGGGGAGGGGGCAAGCGGGTCCATAATCATATAATACATTGGTATACATGTTTTAGCCTTTTAATTACAATTGTTTTTTTTTGGCATGTCATTTTGTTAAAAAGTTTTTTTATGCAAAAAGTTATTTTATATAATATTAAATTTGTAGATAGAGTAAACAATATTTAACCATTCAAAGTGAGAACCTAAGTTATCAAGTGTAGTATTTGCGTCAATTTAAAAAAAAAATATAGGTATCAAATCATTTTTATTCACAACTTTTTACCGTCGTCGCGTCGTCGTATGCAATGAAAAAAGCTTAACAAAAACATAAAGTTATTGCGTTTTACCATCATATTTAATTATCTTTCATTCCCTAGCCAACACAAATATTTATGAATAATCACCTCAACTTCCAAGCTGTGGGACTCTAATAATGATATCAAAGGCATCATCAATTTCTAAAGTCTTGCATTTATCTCTTTCTAAATACAGGATGAATGCTATCAACGCATCGCGAGCATCGACGATTAAACACGATTCTATGCGTGGTCTCGTATTTTTTTTATTTTTAATCTAGCGTCCCTCTGTGGGAATGAGTACAGCGTTAAATGACCCCACTATAATATTATCATTTCGACAGTACGAGGGCCACGCGAGAGCTTTGATGACACGGCAAAAGTAAAGTAAAATTATACAGCACTCACACGTCATTAAATGATACATTATAATATTCAGATACGTCGGCGCTCTGTTAATGATAATGATCTATCAATCAATATAGAGGTATAGAAACGAAGATACACATATTAGAATTTCATCACAGGTGCTGTGAAAAAAATCTACTTTGTTGAAGACTTTTATTATGAGATAAAATAAAACTTTTATTTTAGTGCACTAGCACTAATAGATGGAGAAAATGCAACATGATAATAAACTCTTTCTGTAATTTTATAATTTTTACAGATTAATTTCTTGATGCTTTTGTTTTCTGAATGTCTCGTGATTAGTTTATTCGGCTGAGATCATGAGGTCCCCAGATCGCTCGGTGAAAAGTTTACTTAAGGATAGCATTCCCGACTATTAAAAACAGTATTATATACGGTTTTTCACTATAAAGTTTTTTCACTAAATTATACTTTTATCTGTTGAACAAAAATAAAGTATACAAAATATTGTTTTCAGCATCACTGGTATTCAAAGACTTGTTTAAAATGTATGTAATGTAAAAACCGCACACGTGCGGTGTTAACATTTAAAAAATGTAGTAATTTAAAAAATTAAACCGATTTCAAATATCAGCTATTACCAACAAACCAACTTAGTGGTTTTCCATCTCATAATTCTGGCTTTTTTTTCTCTAACTCTTTTACTATTCAGGCAATAAGACTTTGGAGTTCATTACCACTTCAAGTTCGCATGAGACAATCTATAAATTCTATTAAATGCAATCTAAGGAATCATTATTTTGTATTTCACATTAATTACACACAAAACATTACAAGTTGCAATTTTTTTAAGGATCTTCTGGATCATAAGATCACTCGTAAGAGTTCCTATATTTTAAGTAACATGTACTCATCTCGACAGGTTAACTATAATTATTTTAATGTTTCACAGTAGTAATATATTTTTAACTTCCCGCTACGTATGTAGATAAGGAAGTTAGTGATTTTGACCCGATTTTCGAAAATCGAGTTTTCACGAGATCTCTACGTTTTGAGGTCATATGAACTTTTTATGACTAATTTACGATGCGTCAGTGCGTCAGTATGTCTGTATGTATGTGTGTGTGTGTGTGTGTGTGTGTGTATGTGTGTGTGTGTGTGTGTGTATGTGTGTGTGTGTATGTATGTAAACATCTCATAACTTTTAAACGGCTTGACCGATCGAAACGCGGTTATCACGCGGATTGGATTCCCCTAGAATCGGTTCAGGAGATATTAGGAAATTAAAAAATTAAAAAAAAATTTGGCGAAACAGTAATTTTTTTAACATAACGTCCAAATTAATACAACGATTGAGTACAAAAACTAATCAGCTTTATTCCTCAAATAACTACGCCTAATGCAAGAATTGCATCAAAATCGTTTAATCCATTTGAGAGAAATCGTTGACGAAAAATTTTGAAAAAAGTGCTTATTCGACACTGCTTCCTAATTTTTCAACCAATCATTTTTTGGTATTCCACGATATTTTACTAACAAAAAAACTACGTCGAATGCCGTTTCAAACATCAAAATCGAACCTAATTTTCAAATGTTACAGCTTTTTAATTTAATTAATATTAAAATTAGTTAATTCTAGTTAAAATTACGTTGTTTTAGTAAACTTACTTACATACTTGATATTTTTGAAATAACTTTCAGGCTAATACACCGATACTTAAAAATCTTATCATCTTTTCTCCTTTAAAAACTGCGTTTAACTACTTACCGTTAACTGGATCAAAATCGATCAATTTGTTTGTGATTTACCAATGACGAAAGTTAAAAAAAAATATTCTGACATTGCTTCGAAATTTTTCAATCTATCCGTTGAAAAATCTATATAAAGTATTAAATAAAATAATTAAATAAACTATACTCATATCTAAAACTACTAATCCGATTTTGATGAAACTTAGACTGTTCCCTAAGCTGAAATATGCCTGATTTAAATAAAAAATTATCTCAGTATAGATTAATTCCCGAGAAATTCGTGGACAAATATACATACGTATACAAATATAGATAGGAAATACACATACGAAATTTTGCACATATATTTTTATATTATTATATTAGGTACATAAAGTACATTACATACGATATTATACGCACATGCATATAAAATTTATTCACGTTTCATTAACACTTCTGTCAAACAAGAGTTATTGTAGTAACGAAACAACTCAGTCACATATTTTGACTAAGGTGTACAGTTTGTGAAATAAGGGCTTGTAGATTGAGGGTTAGAAGCATGGTTCTACCTGAGATGTGGTAATTTTTTGACAGTACAAGCCATATGTTCTCGTCGTGGCAAAATTTCACATGAAAAGTGAGTTGGTCATAAGTGTCATTAGGTATATAAACTTATTTTTTTATTAAACTACGGGGTCAAAATTCAAACATAACTTACTCTGAAGCTTTGAACAATATTTACCTCCTCAAAATATGGAGTTACTGCTAACAATGTTGTCCAATTCGACATGACAGCTGCGAGCCGTGTCCGAATTCATCAGTCATTGGCAGTGACGAGTGTTAAATAATCACCGAGCACGAATTGGCTAAATAGGCACTGCACGACATGAACATCAACGCCCGTTATGTTTAAGTGCACTTACCTAATATTATAAAATAACGGTCAATTTTTGCGGTAGTACCCATTTTACATTTCAGAACTTTATTTACAACAATAGCCCGCGGCTCCGCCCTTGCACAGTTTGTTGAGAACCCTGATTTTGTTTCACTTTGTTTTAATTCGAGATTAGTCAATATCATTACAAACATCAGAATAAAACTCAATGCGATACAGGTTTTTGTTTTTTTTTAAACGTTTCAAAGCTTGTCTATATCCGGGTCTAAAAATTAACAAAATATTTTTTTGCAAAAAATACCAAATTGATACATTTTTAGAGTTCCGAAGTAAACTAGGAAACCTTATAGTTTCGCTATGGCCGTCTGTCCGTCAGACGTGTGGACAGGCGCCGAACGTTTGCGCCAAATACCCTTTGACAGTGCCTTTGACCTGTCACAAAAACCGACAACTATCGGAATCGAGGCGGACGCAATACCTACAACAGAAGCGCAAAATACCCTCTCTATACGTCTGAAGACGCATCCGAAGATGACGTCCGCGGACCCATCTGTAAGCGTGTAGAGGCTTTACACGAACCATCTCGAGCTAATTTTGACCCCTTCACAACTTAAAAACTTTTATTTATCTTGGCTATTTTTTACCAACATGTTGGTTGTATACTGTTGCAAATGTATAAGTACAGTATGAACAGAAAGCACACTAACCGTGGTATGACTTGCACTAATTGCCTGTCTGTAGGTGAAAACTAGCCAAATCAAATTTTGAGCTTGATATATATTCTAAGTGAAATTAATAAGTTGTGTAAATAATTATCTGTTAAAATTTAAGAACTTATATTACTTCAGTAGCAAACACTGTGGTAGCACCAATCCATACTGGTCCATACTATAATGTTATAAATGCGAAAGTAACTCTGTCTGTCTATTCTTCCCGCCTAAACCAGTCAACCGATTTAAATGAAATTAGGTACAAAGATAGTTTAAGACCCATGAAAGGACATAGGATAGTTTTTATACCAGAAATCCCACGGAAAGGGAACTATGTGGGTAAAACCCCGAGGCTTTTTTTTAGATTTTTTTCTACGCGGACGAAGTCGCGCGCACAGCTAGTATTTTATAAAGCTTACGTAGCTTTAAATCGTCGTCTAGTACAAGTTGGGAAAAACTGCTGTACATATTTAACTACTTTTAAATTTCTGGGATAAAAACTATCCTATGTCCTTTCACGGGTCTTAAACTATCTTTGTACCTAATTTCATTTAAATCGGTTCACTGGTTTCAAACTAGCTTTTTATCAAATTTCATCCAAATCGGTTCTCTGGTTTAGGCTACTTTCGCATTTATAATATTACTCAGAGTTACTTTCGCATTTATAATGTTAGTATGGAAATATGGATATAGATCGAGTTCTAAATATTTGTAAGTTTCTGTGGCGTCACGAAGCTTTTGACCAGCCGCCCTGCTACCCTTCCCCCTTGTCACACAATGTCGTATATATTTCGTTGACCCCCCCACTCTTAACGTGTGACGTAATTTATGGATGGCCCCTAGTTACAATGGTTGGCCTGCTTTCACCTTTTACGAATCGACTAGAAAGATAAAGGAATGTTTTTCAAAAGCGGCCTGGGCCGGTGCGGTCATGTTACTGATTTAATAACATCGAAAAAATGGGTAAAACAGATAAGCCCCTACTAACCTAATAGCAAATGCAGACTGCCGATGCCGTCGGCGATGTGCAATTGATACACCTTACACCAAAGGTCTTGTAAGTCTCTTCTGTCTTCTGTCTGTTGTCAGCCTTTTTAAATATGAATAGGCTCTTTTTTTTAGGATTCCGTACCCAAAACTCTGTCTGTCTGTCTGTTGTCTGTCCATCACCAGGCTGTATCTTACGAACCTTGATAAATAGTTAGTTGAAATTTTTACAGACTATGATGTATTTCTGTTGCCGCTATTTAAACAACAAATACTAAAAACAGAATAAAATAGGTATTTACGGGGGGCTCCCATACAACACACGTTACTTTTTGCATTTTTTTTCACTATCTTTTTATGTATAACTTACTCTTGTAATCAATACCCTACATTTGACAATTAAAGTGGTGCATGAGAGAATATAATGTAATACCTATGGGCAATGGCCAGATTCCGCCCTTGTATTAAATATTAATAACTGCATTTTCTCATTAAAACAACGTAATCGGTTTTTACAATTTTATATTTTCTTTTACATTGTCCAATGTAACCAAAATCCTTATTCACTCTAATTTTAACATTCTATCTTTTAATTCTCATGATGAAATATAATATAAATTAACAAATACATGTACCTTAAATTGCTTATGCACGTTCTGGATTATTCAAATATTATCGTACTTTTTAAACGGAGGCCAGTGTGTGTTACACTGATCGATGCAGGAGACTGAATGCCCGAGTTTTCAATCCGTCTCACCCGCCATTGTTGTTTTCGTGCAAGCTCTGTGTTACCAGAGTAAATAATTTTAATTCGTACAACAACGATGTCGGGCCAAATCCTGCTTTATTAAATAAAAACCTAACACTCTATAGATATACTTATTCTTCGTTTGGCTTAGTAACTACTTCCTTGCGTTATAAGTAAAAGTATGCTCTAACGAAACACTGCAGTTGCCCCATGAATAACCGCCTCGGAAAGGGTTTATGTCGTAACGAACATATTTTTCAAAAACAAGCAAATAAGCAGTACAGATCCCTTACGGGGTAGGCAGAAACAATCGAGTGCAATCCAAATAAACAATTATAAGACTTAAAAGATATTTAACCAAAATATTATATGGCATTAAGAAGGAAATTCGTTTAAAAAGCTTGTTTAAAAAATAGAAATAGACTTTCCTCTAAATTAGGCAAGCACTAAAAGGCTTGTTTCAAATGAAACTTTGGCGGACAAGTCAGTTTAATCAAAGCAACCTCCCATTTTGAATAAAATCTTCAGTTTCATTTAGAGAACTAGTAAATTGACGAAATATATATAGTACACGCTTTTCAATTTAACACTGATAGTTCTGATAGATAAAAAGAACTCAGTTAAATTAAAAACTATTTTTCAGCGTCATTAAAATAAAAACTGGGTACTTTTTCTAATTCCGGGCAACGTTGTTTTTGTCCCAAAAACTGAAAAAACACATTTTCAATCGCCCGACCCGAGAATCGAACCCATTGGTTGTTCGAGTCGAACCTCACGTGGTTAACTCCGACACCGCATCACTAGGCCACCGAGACTCACATGAGACCACATGAAAGTAACAGAAACGCCATTGGGAAAGAAACGTGTCGCTGCGGATATAAGCAAACGCTCCTATCACTGTCAAAAGTGTCATATATTTGTAGATATATCGTGAAAAATAGAAATAAGCCAAGTTGTACTGTTTTATCGTACCGAATGAGATGACAAAGTTTAAAAATTACCCTTGAAGTGATTTCATTTCATCGGTAACTAGTATAACTCTGTATTTCTGTGAGTAATGCAAGCTACATTGACAAACTAAGAAATTGCCCTGAAAGGCGTATCCATTTAATCCATAATGAAAACTAAACCAACCAAAATGAAATACTAACTCGAAAAAATGAATAATTATAAATTTACTTCATGCAGTTTAGGTCTTCACTTTAAAAGTTGTTTGCATTGATTCCTTTACTTTATTTTAGTTATTATTGTGATTGATTTTTTAATAAACATTGCTATAAAGCCGTATTTTATAATACAGTGAGTAACAAAAACCCTGTCCGATCGTCAAAGGAATTATCTGTTAGCCTAGGGTTTCTTATAGTGAGGTCCAGGGAGCCAAAGGGAGTCCGTCATATGATAATGATCCACATCTACTTAGTTCTATATCAATATTTTTATGACAATTTAATATTAATCTAATTGCAGCGCTATGCTGCAATTATTAAATCATAAAAACTTCAAAAAACTGCATCCTTCTCATTAACTGATAGATATAATTGTCAAATGTCAACTAAGTTGGTAAATAAAAATATATAATATTATTATTATTATAATTTAATTTATTACCCACAGAACAAATATAATAATTTCGTGTTATTACCAAAGTAGAATAGTAAATATAACATTTTTTTAATACGTTATTTTATTTTGGCACAGTGTTTTTAACAGGGGTCCATGGTGATTTTGAAATTCTGAAAGTGGTCCATGTCTATCAAAAGTATAAGAAATATATATATATATATATATATATATATATATATATATATATATATATATATATATATATATATATATATAAATCAATTGCTGTTCGTTACTCTTGCTAAAACTCGAGAACGGCTGAACCGATTTGGCTAATTTTGGTTTTAAATTAATTGTTGAAGTCCAGGGAAGGTTTAAAAGGTCAGAAAATATAGAAAAAAAATAAGAGATGTTAAAAAGGTAAAACAACGTTTGCCGGGCCAGTTAGTCTTAAATAATTAATAATTTAAAAATTACCTATGGCAAAAAAAATATCCGCATTTTTACAAACACATGAAGTCTTAGTAAAACAGAAAGGCGCTAAAATATCAATAACTCAGCTTTTTTTATTTAAGTTTCGTGTAAGTGTGTCGTGTGTAAGTTAAGTTGACTGTTTTGTTAAGTTGCGTAGAGCTGACGTACTGTCAGTCAGTTTTTTAATTAAAGAAAAATATACTTAATATAAGGTTTGCAAAATAATTAGATTAACTAGTGCTATAACAGTAAAATAGAATCTCCAGTATCCCAAAACATCTGTAAGCAAGCGAAAACTCTACAACACCATAATAATCTATCTATACATAAATTCGTGTAAGAAAAACCTTGTGTGAAATATAGCACAGTTAAAGTTTACATTGCGGAGTACAGAAGATACCTAATATTTCTAAATAATATTCATTATAAATATATGAAATAATTAAAAATACACATACACACATTTGACATACATGATAATTGATAACATACACACATGTATACCTATTATTTTCTTTACGGCGCGGCTGAAGTATGTTATCAAACTTAAAGTAAATTATATTGTTTAGTCTATGGTCGTATTTCAGCCATCGGCAATCGCTAGTTCTATAAATAGAATAGTTTAAATTTTTTTATTTCATCGCAAGTATATGCGTCGCACTAAGTTTTTCATACTGACTGTATATTATTTATCGGCTTGCGGTTTTGATTAAATCATCGGTAGTTAAGAGTTGTGGTTTGTGGTAGGTACTGGTACTGTTGGTATTTTAGTTACATAATTTTCTTTGATAAAGTTAACTGTTAATGCTCATTGGATTTTATTAAAACTTCTTGAAGGGAACTGTATATTATAGATTATTATTATACTCATGTATGTATTTTTTCTAAAACATTTTTTTTTCAACGTTAACTTAATTAAGTGCTGTACTTAAAGTACTGTTTAATGATGCTACAAAGTGATGATCGAAAGTTGGTATTTCGTCCGTCAATTGAAAAATAATACGCACCCGGCTACGACACTCCGGTACTACGTGTAAATTAAGTTTGCCAGCTTGCCACCAACCGGCTGGTGCTCGATTATGATAGTTTTGCATTAAAATGTTAATAACGAGTGAACAACAGATATTATTATTCATCATTCGATTATAAGTTGGATTCGTCTTTCATGTAGTTAGCTTATGTGGTTGAAATCACGTGGTCGTGGGTTGGATTAACTGGTTACTTAATTTTTTTATTATTATTAGAACTTAGTTACTGTCGCGTTAACAAACTGGTAGTTTAGAAAAACATTTAAAGCTCTTAGTACCAGTTATCGCAATAAAAAGATATACAATTGACACTGACACATACAGTAATGGGGGAACACCCAATCAAACAAACAAGCATGTATCGACGCTCGGTTCATTCTGTCTATAACGTAATTTAATTAATTTAACGTGGCAATGAGCAACAGTTAGTTGCTCTATTTTGAAGTTAAAATGTAAGATACTTTCAAATCGTCACAATTTACCGGCTTATATCGCCATTTTTAGAATGCATCATAGATTTTCATAAAAGTTACAAGTTACGCTAATGCTTATATATAAACTGGCCATAGTGTTTATATTTTCAAAGGGGACATTTGGCTGATGTGAATACACAAGCAATTAAATGTAGCAGTGGTGTCTGTATGATGTACCTACATATTTTTTTTCATAAGGAGAACCGAAATTAATTATCAACGTTAAGCTAGATCTACCAAAAGCATTGTACATTTTGAAATGATTGGTTTTTCTATTAAAAATATTAACATTTTTAGTATGATTTTTGTGTATGTTTATGTCTGAGCAAATATTCGTCAAGTTAAATAAGGTTGCTGATAAATTGGTATACAATTAATGATTTTTATGCTGTGACTTATATTTTTCGTAAAACAAGATATTTTCACGTCTCTGAAATATACATGGGGACACTGGTACAGAGAAGTTGAAACCGTGACAGTAAAAACGGAATGTATGGTCACGTACCTTATAAGCAGTCCCTATACGGCTAATGTCAAAACGTTCTAAAATTTGGCCAAAATTCTTAAAATAATAACCATGTAATTAGATATATGATCAGAAAAGTCAGGACTGTCTTAACTATGCATCCATTTTATTTGTAATTTTACAAAGTAATCTTGCCATCAACTTTAATAAGAATTAAGACTACATTTCCAATAGCCACTGTCATTATTTCCGGCGCGCGGCGGTCAAACTGCAGCATCCCTCTGCTCCAATTTATCTTAATACTGAGTCCAACAATATAATAAAATATACCCGTGAAGGGGAAGACCCTTTCACATAAATCTGATAGTGACTAATACAAAAGTCAAAGCCATAGAAAGAAAAATTTGTAAGTGAAAGTTCTGATAAACAGATATTCAAAATCACCAGCGTTCGCCGTCAGATCAAAATTCGACTATAATTCTATGACTCCATTTGACCATAAATCAATCAATAAACTCTTTGTTATGTTTAAAAAAGACTTTAGCCATAAACTAAATAGTATACATGTGTATAGATGATGATGTGTGTTAAATAAATGGTAGCGTGTGTAATGTTTATTTTTAATAATTTAATGTGTAAAATGTGTTACGTAAAAATAATAAAATAAAATGATTATATAATATAATTATGTTATGTAAAAATATTAGCTTTTTTCACCAAGTAAACTTTAACTGTGTCAAATTTCACACTCCTCCGTTCGCGTATGTCGTATAAAAGGGGTACAGTTTTTATTTCACGTATTAATATGTAAAATTTATTTATCACAATTTCATGATGATATATTTTCTAACCCGATCTTCTTCAGATATGTTTAACAAGAAAATCATTCGTTAAATGTTTTATACTTGCAAACAACTAGATATTTGCTTTCTATGGAAATATTTGTTATCATCTATACATATAATATAATAAAATCGTAGAAAAGTCAAAACTGTACATTGATTATTTTTTTAAAAGAATACTTGGGACGTGATCTACAATCGATATCGAAGCTAAAAATATAGTTTTTAGAACTTTTGTCTGTTTGTCTGTATGTATGTCCGGGGTAAACTCAAAAAGTACTGCATGGATTTACTTCAAATTTTGCATGAATATTACTAACAGGTCGGGTCAACATAATACCTACATATTATCACGCTATCACCTACGGAGGAGGAGCAGTGCGGAGTAAACGAAGTCCGCGCGGACGAAGTCGCTGGCAACAGCTAGTTAAACTAATAAATATAAAATATGCTAGTGACGTGGGTGGACTACTGCACCGCTAGCTATAGTCTCCTATATTCTACAGCTCTTCAGATGTTTTTTTATGTAACATAAAATAGATAACAAGCAGATGGCTCTTTTAATGAAAAGAGACAACCTTCGCTTACAGACACCAAATATTTAAATGGTACGTTGTTTTCCGTATTGACTGGGTAGTGATTTGCCACATGCATAAGTCTACTGAATTCCTTACCCTTCGAACCGGAACACAACAGTGACAAGCATTGAAGCACAGTAATAATAAGTAAGACGGTGACACCAAAACCCAGCCGAGACATTGCGGAACTCTGTCACCTTAGCTACGGTGGGTTTTTTTTTCATTCAGACAGCGACAGTATCCCTCACCTCAAAACAGAGCGAACGATCATCAAAGGCCGATGGTAACACTACCATCGTTAACCTCACGCTCAGGACACAGCACCACATCTCATCGTGACCGGTTGGATCTCACATGTTATGATAATGTCATGAAGAGCTATAAAAATGATGTAATGAAGTAAGGTCACGGTCACGGTCAGACACGGTGTTAGTGACACGTATAACCAATCCTTCGCCTTTTACGAACTGCCTGGTAGGATGGCAGATGGTCTATTCTTCTACGGGGCCTGGACCAACAGAGGGGGTGGGTTCGCTATATTCATGACATTACTTTTTGTGTCAGTGGCAAAGCAGAAGTCACACATTTTCGCGAAAGTTGCAAATTAATTACCTATCTTAATTTCGTTTTAGACTTATTTATTTTGGTACAGTAACGCAGAAATCTATAAAATATTTCAGGTCTATAAAATCTCCCCGTGTTGATCCCGGGCTCCTTTGAAGAATAGGCCAACTGCTGAATGCTAAGTGTGAGTTTTTCTTTTCGCATTCGATCGTGAGCGCGTTTGGAGTTTACTAGGAATTTGTATGTGATTTGTACGGTATTTGTAGTGGTAAACGTGAGAAACCAGTTTACCACTAGGTGGCGCTGTACAAATCACATACAAATTCCTAGTAAACTCGAAACGCGCTCACGATCAAATGCGAAAAGAAAAACTCACACTTAGCACTCTGTTCTGCCAGGCAGGCCGTAAAAGGCGACCGATTGGCTATACGAGTCACTAACATCGTGGCTATTAGGTTCTGCATTGTCTCGCCCGGGTCTGGTACCAACGCCTTATCGATTCCTGCCGCAATAGCGTCAGTACTTGTCACCGTCGTGTTCCGGTTTGGAGGGCAAGGTAGCCGGTAAACTTATGCATGTGGCATAAGAACTCGCCGCAAGATAGCAACGCACCATTAACACCTTTGGTGTCTATAGGCGATGGTTGACTCTTTCCATCAGGAAACCCATCTGCTTGTTTGCTATCTAATAATATAAAAAAAGGTTACTTTTAGGAAATTATTAGATAAAAATGTAAGTAACGTCTCCAGTATTAAATTATACTGACGTGGCGAGACGGAGTAAATAAATTAGTAACACATTTGAAAGCAACACGTTTGGCTTGAATTGGCTATAATTAGCCAGTCGAACGGTATTTCAGTCGTTACTCTCGTGGTGGATGAATGTTAACCCGCGCCCTTTGTGACCTCACACACCTCTACTTGTCCTACTTATTCGAGCATGTATATCTACTCTGTAAGCTTTCGAGAGAAGAGTCGTGCATATTCAAGGTTATTCATTATTTTAAAATATAGATCTACAAATCAAGGATTTAAGTTACGATCATGTTATTATTTTTAGTACGGAAGATGCTTATAGTGTGCTATTAATACATTAATAGGAACTTACATGTGTAACGATCTGAGCTGTCATTTTTATCTGTCTTTACCACGGAGTATTTATGTTGTCTGTGGTCTTTATTTACTGTTCACGAATGAAAGTGGCACGATAAGTAACGAAATAATAGAATAACCAAAGGTAATATTTATGAGTGATTTAATTTTCTTAAATCTGACAAATACTAATACGTCTATCTATATTAATAATTTCGTCAAGGGTTACGATAGACTCAATCGAAACCTTTCCTAAATTATAAAGCGTAAAAAAATAATAATTTTGAGTCGACAACATATATCCGCAAAATACGGATTGTCGAGTCGAGTCGAGTTAAAATAGTGATTAAAAATTCTAACCGTGCTGACAGAGAAATCGGCCATATTTCTTATAAGGTTACAAATATATGGCGTAGATGGCGTGAGCATTTATTAAAGTAATCGTAGAACGGAGCGCAGATTATCGTGAAACTTATTTCTCAAATCAATTTTCAAGAATAGCAACACTATAGTGTTGTCTTTATTAAACCAACTTAATAGTTGAAAGAAGGCTGTCTTAAGTTGGCGGGGGAAATTGATTTTTTATTATTTCCTTTTGCTATTTCAATTGTTCGTTAACTGTTCTTAACTGTGTGATCAAAATTTTTTTTGTACGTTTTTAGTTTTTTTTAATTTTCAAAAATTTACTCTTAAGTTGGCGGGCGGAAACTGATTTTTATGTGATCCTGAATGAATATATGATCCTGAGGATCGCCTCCAGGGGGGGATTGGATGGCCAGGGTCAACCGTTTAAAGTTTTTTTAACGCACAGTTAAGAGATAGTTCCAAAGTAATAAAATAAAATAAAAAAGTTAAAAAATCTACAGTTGGTGCTAGCTTAAGTCTACAAACGTCCAAAAAATTTTTGATGGCACACCTAAGACTAGTTAAAAATAATAATAAAAAATCAATTTGCGCTCGCCAACTTAAGTAATTTTTTTAAATTAAAAAAAAGACTAAAAACGTACAAAACAAAATTGACGGCATGCAAGCTCATCGTGTCTTGTACCTTGCCAACTGACAGATCGGTAAAACGTGATAAACCGGAGCGTCTGTAGCTTTCCTTGCTACGACTAGACTTAGAAGGACATCGGCATGATAAAAAATATTAGCATTTTCTTAATTTATTATTAACAATCAAAGATAATATGTGGGTTGGTACCCACCTTATGGTATATAGTTAACCTTATCATACTAATAAAATTACATTTAAATTTAAATTTATTAAGTTGTGTTTTCTATTAGCTTCATAAATACTTACCTTCTAAATTAATATTTTCAAAGAAAGCCAAGAAATTCTCTAATACGTATAAAACATGGGGTGCTAATCATGCTTATTTTGAATTGAAGTCGTGTTAAGTAGTTAAAGCTCTCATACATTGCAATACATACATATACTTACGACGCAACGGCAAACGAGGGTTGAACTTCATGTGGCGTGTTCTGTGAATGCCAATCGGGCTGAGAGAGCTCTTGAGTTGCCTTTCTAGAGTACAATGTGTTATGAAGTGTAGTACATGCAAGACCCCGTCGTACGGCTTTAACTATCACGACTGATTTACTAAAATTATATAAGAAATAAGGAAATTTAAAGTATACTAAGTAGCAAAACCTTGTCCGATCCGAAAGGGGCTTATTGAAATGATTCTATTTAGGTATAAACATAAAAATATTACAGCATTCTTAAGCAAAATTTTAAAATTTTGCGAATCGAACAGACATCACCACGTGGAGTCAGCGCCAGTCACATGAAAGGAAGCCGCCCTTGATGTCACGGTGGTAGGCAGTTGCCTCTGTGTTGTTTACATAATATTCAGATTTAAGGCCAACATTTTACGTTGTCATACTTATATATATTTTAAAAATCATTTAAAATTGATCGGTGAAAATTTATCAATTTATATCAAAACTACCTATAACATATACCCAAACATATATGATTGTATTAAACTACCAAACCTTTGACAATCGGGCATGATTTTTGTTACACGCATTAGGTATATAAATTAGGTAATCATTACATAGTATAAAACAAAGTCGCCCTCCGCCTCTGTCTGTCTGTTTCTAAGCTTTCCTCTTTTAAAACACCCAACGGATTTTGATGGAGTTTTCACTGTTTTTCAGAAAATTTATTCCCAACACGCAATTAAAAACATAAAGTTATCATATTTATACCTAAACCGCTAGTGAATCATATTTGACAAATAACCTACATTTTTTTTATTTCAATTATTATTCATTATAAGACCTGGCCCCCTTTGTACCCCTTTTTACTACAATAACGCGACTTGAGGAATTTTTGACAAAGTTAAAGTTTCCATTGCGGAGGAATGCCGAAACTTTTTATATAATATACATTCAAAATACACTTTTTAATTAATAAGAAAAAACATTTCACACATTAAATTCATTTGACATACTTTATAATATACAGACATGTATACTATTATGTTTATGGGTCAAGTCTGTTGTCAAACTTAGATAAAACTTAGACTAAATTGTTTAGTCTATAGTCTATATTAAGGAGAAAATATTTGAATTTTTTACTAGCTGTAGCGTGCAGCCCGCTGCATTACAAAAGTACCTATTTGACGAATCCCGCGGGATTACCTATTTTTTCCGGGATAGAAAGTAGCCTATGTGCTATTCTAGGCCATCATCTACCTGTGTGCCAAATTTCATTCAAATCCGTACAGTTACAAACATAGGCTTCTTTTTTACCCGTCCGAGCAAAAGAAAGTAATGATTCTATTTCTCAGTAAGGTAAAAAAATCACGAGAAAGAAGTCGCGAGTAACAGCTTATAGTCACAAATTAAATTATGTAATAAAATAGATTAATCAAATCATCAGGTAAAGCGTTTAATTGACCTAACAGAGATAACACAAAATACTGATATCTAAGAAAATTATAAGAAGTGCGTGAAAAGCATACGAAAAAACAGTCATATACCGTAATAAAGGAAAAACTTGAGACGTGATATAAATTAAACAGTTACCACAACAATTTCAGCTTCGAATATTGGAAAGATATATCCCAGACGCCTCAGAAAAATATAAATGAACAAACGGATTAGACTTGCGAAGATGTGTCTAACTTTTATCTGGATGAGAATGTGTCATTGTTAATTTATTGCTGTTGCTGCATTGCAGTGGATATAATGAATCGAATTTTCTAACTTTGTCCAACAAATATATCTAAGTATCCATCATAAATTCATAACTTAAAGGCGCCTAGAACGACTTGTTTTTTTTTTAATTTAAATATTCGTAATAATCCGAATAGTAGTTGACTGGCGAATTGGAAAACTTTTAAAGTATTTTTATGGGTTCATTAACATTTTGTGAGATTTAGACTGGAAAAAGTCCATCAGGTTATGTATGTAGCATTAAAATCCAAGGCTAACATTTTATTACATATTTTATTTAGCATAGCAAACAATCAGATAGTTGTCTTGATGGCAACAGATAACTTTTACCAATAGACACCAAAGATGTTAATGATGCGTTTCAATCCATAGAACGGGGTTAAAATACCGCATGCATTAATTTAACAGCTACCTTATTCCAAACCAAAATAGGACAGCGATAAGCATCGTCATTGTGTCTGGGATAGTAGGTAAAGCGTAGCAGTAAAGCACTTGATCTATTCTTCAAAACGGGACCCCAATCAATCTACACAAGTAACACATATTATTTTCGATCACTTAATATTCCTTAAAAGGCGTAAGGGCAAGGTTAGCCTTGTTATATTAAAGTATATACTAGGGAATTAGGGATGCATCGATACGCACTTCAACTGATACGATACCGATATTTATAAAAATACTAACTGCAGCGTGCAGCCCGCTGCATTATAAAAGTTTTTGGTGAATCCCGCGGGATCACCTTACTTTTCCGTGATAAAAATCTTATGTGCTATTCCAGGTTATCATCTACCTGTGTGCCAAATTTCATTCAAATCCATTTTGTAGTTTTTGCGTGATTGAGTAACAAACTTTCGCATTTATAGTGAAGTAAGGATTGTTTTATTACACTCGTTTATCTCTTATCTCTTCATTGTAAAAACCAATAGGCGTGTAGTAGATATCATCTTATTTTTTAATTTGATTAGCAATTACTCACGACTTAACCGGTCTGATAACACATATAGGTATATATATCTGAGCCAAATGGTTTTTTAAATTTAAAAATATTTTTGATCATTTCTCAGAAACAGTTTTTACCAGCAAGTAAGGTAGATACCACAAGTTAATGTGTCAATCACATTGATTAAATATTAATGTCAAATTCATCCAAATGTTTACCCGTTTTCGCATAAACAAACATTGAAACAAGTTTTTGCATTTATATGTATATTTCTAGCTAAACCGCCTCGCCCTCAAGTAGGTACATTAACATATTGTCGACATATTTTTTCATACAAACTTTTATTCCATATTTCAGCCCTTAGGGGTTGATTTTCGAAATTTGACTCCGGATTTATACCAAATTTCATGAAAGTTAGTTCAGAAATTCGGCCGTGAAAGCGTAACAGCATGACAGGCCTTCGCTTTTTATAATATTAAGTAAGGACATATTAAAAGGAGGACGATTATCACTGTATTGCGTGTTATTAGCGATTATAAGTACACGCAAACTTGATTTCTGCAACTTTAGCATGCCATACAATACCATCTGTAACTTAATTAAAACATCATTAACTTTCAATGTAAACTAAATCTATTTGAATAATAAATGAAATTGTTATCGGTTCGCAGATAGAATCTCCACTGCCGTCTGAGACGAGTAAACTGCCATTATCAAGTTGAAAGCGCCATTAACTATGAAGCAGGGATCGGGGATAAACCAATATGGTGTTCTATTTAGATTACGATGTCATAATTATTATGCTATTCATGCTTACGTATAATCATTACATTTATTGCTCATAAGTCATAATATTAGTGGTCTAGTATTTATGAACCGATCATGATATTCAGAGTTCGATTCCCGGGTCGGGCAAAAGTAATTTTATTAGAAAATTTAAACCTTAGAGCGTTTTCACATTAACCGAGACTCGACATGGTTGTAGGACACATATATCATGTTGTACCTACACATATTTCCGATGAAATTGTTCTGATTCGACCAGTTTTTCTTTGTGAGGCAGAGTCTAGGCAGACTATAATATAATATGTTATTTGCTGTATCTATTATATTTAAGACGCAAAAAAATATCTGTCCACAAAGAAAATTGGATACATCCCATTGTGTAAGCTAGATGTTATGTTCCTCTTTAGTTGTATCCCTCAAGCATAGACATATGTCATAAGGTGCAGCTACATATATCGCGCTACGCCGAAGGTTCGTGCTATCGCGATATCCCGAACTGCTTCGCGAAAGGCCTTGACGCGTCATTGCAGTGGGCGTCAAACTTCGGTCCGTGGGTGATATATTTAGTGCGGCCAACACAATAGATAATATAATTATGATAAACAATAACAATAGCAAACTCTAATTTGCACATGAAGTTAAATAAAAATAAATACTTAGATATACCTATATAAATTTCCTCGTGTAACCCGTTTGCTTGCATTACGATTATGATGACCAATCCGTCTCTGTCGTTCTGCCAGGTGTTTATAATATACTAGCTGAGCCCGCGACTTCGTCCGCGTGGAAAAATTTCTAAAAAAAGTAGCCTAAGTTAATCCCTATCACATCAGCTTTCTGCCAGTGAAAGTCCCGTCAAAATCGGTCTAGCCTTCATGCAATTTGGCATGGAAATAGTTGAACATCCGGGGTCAAAATAGGCTACTTTTTTCAAAACTCAACCCCTGAAGGGCTGAAATAAGGGATGAAATTTGTATTAAAAGCTATTTCGACGACATATTTATCTACTCGCGGGCGAAGCTGCGCTAGGTCAGCTAGTAGTTACATAAAATTAAAGAGTTTAATGAACGGCCTCTTGTAATTTGTTTGCTTTGTCGCGGGGCGCACAAATATAACCTGCGGGCTGCGGTTTGATCACCAGTGATATTGCGACGTCATTATGACGTAAGCAGGTGTCGCGATGTAATTCGGGCTAGCGCGAACGTCCGCCGTAGCCCGACATGTGTAGCTGCACCATTACTGAAATATTGACGACGCGGACGTAACCAAACTCGGACTTAACAAGCTATAGGCGGCTACCACGCATCGGGCTCTGCACACGCAGTGAAAATATAGATACATGTATGTATGTAGTATATGTAATGTAGGTACAGTATAGCACACATACAAATATTACGTCCGACAGCTCATTCGCGTCCGATGGTGCCGCAAACATATCGATGTAGTACCGATACCCGATATCGGACGGACAATATGAAAGGCATATTCATATATTTTACTTTCCACGATACGTATCGGCGTTCGATATCGATACCGGCCCTGACAATGTGAAAACCCTCAAGATGTTGGCGGTGGAGAAATATATGAAGACACCACATGATATCGGATATCGCCCGACATGCCCGACATGAATTACATTATTTCAGTCACATTTACATTTTGCGATGGGTGAATTGCTCCGAACGGACTCTGCGGCAATTAGCCGGTATGCATTCAGAGTAGCTCAGACGTCGCGATATGTGATCGGACTAAGGAGATTAGCGGTGCAGTGAATCGAGTCATAGGTAAAATGTAATGAGCAGCCGCCGTTGGCTGCCGCGACACGTGTATGGTACTGACGGACGCGGACAACTTCCGCGACACGCGTGAGCATCTGTTCCGATTCGGCCGGATGCGAGTTGGTTGAAACTGACTCGTGCTGAACCAGGACGTCTATTGAGATTAATTTCACCTAACCTATATAACCAAATACAACATCCACGTAATATATTTTATTTCAAAATAAGATTTTTTATCAACAAGGATAGTTAGTAGGGAGATTAACAAAAACCAGAGGGGCCAGCTGCCCCTCCCTGCCCCCCACTGGGTACACCGATGAGATCATGCACAAATTTAACTTGCTAAAATATAACTGTTAAAAGTATATTTAATTTTGTGCAATTTTTTTATGTTATTGGCGTACAACATACGCGTACTAAAAATATGCTTTTATTATATACTAGCTGTTGCCAGCGACTTCGTCCGCGCGGTATACGTTTACTCCGCACTGCACCTGGCCGCTAGGTGATAGCGTGATAATATGTAGCCTATATGTTGACCCGACCTGTTAGTAATATTCATGCAAAATTTGAAGTAAATCCATGCAGTAATTTTTGCGTTTACCCCGGACATGCATACAGACAAACAGATAAACATACAAACAGACAAAAATTCTAAAAACTATATTTTTGGCTTCGATATCGATTGTAGATCACGCCCCAAGTATTCTTTTAAAAAATATTCAATGTACAGTTTTGACTTTCCTACGCTTTTATTTTATGTATAGATTTCATATTGACGTCATCGACCAGTTACGATTTATTTACACTATATTTACAAAATTCAATTTCATGTTTTACTCTTTCTAAGAAAAGAAAATGAACTACAACGGAGTAGTTATTTATTTAATGTCCGCACGCAAAATAATATTTACCTCTTCAAAATGTAAAGAGCCACAAGTCAAACATTACACAATATGACCCCAGTAAACGCATACACTCCATTACGCACTATTTGTGGGAACGAAAACAAACTGGACAAAGCCGAACCACAACCTCTCAACTATATATTTCAAAAGTGTAGCGTAAACACTTCACCACATCATACGAAAATATGCCATAGAATGAATTATACGAATGACCACAGAATACCCAGACGTCCGTTGTTTCACCGTTTTAGTTATAAGGTACCTACCGAGTTTGATTTCTTAATTAATACATAGTTTTATCTAGAAACGTCTTAGCAACAGCTGGGATGTAGGTGATAGTATTGAAAATTCTTCATGATGGGGACATCCGTTCATCTCGTTAACTTGCAAACCGCCACATCCTGACTTACGAAATTTTTTAAATAAAATTCGGTTTACCTACCCCGCAGGAAAATCCCTGAAATTATGTAGTTTAAGTAAGATCGATCTTAATGAAAATTGTTATAAATTAAATGTAGTGAAAAGACATGACTGTGTAAATTATAGGCTGTATGTCTATATTTTTTTCATATTTAATGAATTTATGCTCAGCGAAGCGGGCGAATATTAGCTAGTAATATTACCTGTTATGTGTTTATTTTGCAAATGTTTTGTAGAGTCAGCTATGTGACACTTACTTCAAAAACTGGCTGACTTAGAGCAGTCTAGCACGAATCGAGGACAGTACTCAGGATGTAAGTTTGAGAAAAAACCGCCAAGACCGAGTCTGACTCCCTTACGAAGGGCTCCGTAACAGAAAAAACAATATAAAAACAATTTATTTCAATGTAAGGCGTACGGTTATTCTATATCTGATAAACTATATGATTGATTTTGTTCAAACCAATTTTCGTTTAAGTTTTTGTTGAATTCTATATGCCCAATCTTTTTTCTAATTTTTCACGCGAGGTTACAAAAGTTTGAGGAAGGTCACACTTTTTACCACTTCAGAAGAATTTTTCATTCCTCAGTTATATTTATAGAGAGCAAATTAAGCCTTATTTTTCAACATCGGACTGCATCATTTAGTAGCGGTTGATAAAATACAACATACAGTACGTATAGACCATAGTCTCAGAGCACAATGATTGTGACATACAGACGGACAACCAGACAAATGGTCATGAAAAAATTAGAAGGATTTCGTTTTCAGTCTTTTGCCAACGGAACCCTGAAAATTGCGATCACGTCCGTGTAAGCTTGAGAGCGTACGTTTTAGTACCGTGCCAGTGATACTATATTGAATATTATGAGTATATTTTGTACTGATTTCAGCAAAGGCAAGAAGGTTAAGTCTCTAGAAAGGTATACCTATAGTGAAACCAGTACAAATGATTTGTAATTAAAATGATTTGGCTATTCGTTTTCGATTTATAGCAAATACATATTTTTTGCAACTGTGAGGATAAGTTTTGTAAGTCGTATGAAAAAGTAAAAAAAAATAGTATAAAAAAATACTACTGTAAAAGTGAGATTTAGTTGATCATTGAGATTTGGTTGACAGCTAGCACATTAACATTGCTACAACGGTTATATTTTAAAAGAACAATTAACAATGTATTGAAAAGTGGAGCGAAATCGAGGAGTTTGATACAATCATAGTTTAATCCACATTAATATGCGAAAGTCTGTCCGTCTCTCTGTCTGCTACGCTCTCACGGCTAAACTGCTGAACCGATTTTGATGAAATTTAGGAAAGAGATAATAATAATCCTCCTTTTAGCGTAACGTACGAAAAAATATCACGCCAGTTTCTCGGCGAAATAGACAAAATGAACTGAACGTTTACAGATGTTCTGGTTCATCTAGGGATGCAAACGATACATCGACTTTTTCAAACATCGATATATTATTCATAAACATCGATGTTTTTACATCCATATTGAAACCCCAAACATCGACGATGTATCGTTCTTTATGAGCGATGTTTTATGAACGATGTTTTAACATAGCAATATCTTTCACCACGTCCGTGATCAACAGCTACACATATAAAAAAATATCTTTCTTATATATATGCATTTTTGCATATAGCATCTCGGTCGCTCTGCTATACTAAAGCAAGCAAAACGAAGCAGCCGCTTTGCTTGCCTGCATCGGCCGACCATTTTTTTGTTGGTTGTTTGCTGTTGACGGATCACCACATCGTAGAAGTTAAATATAAAAATATTTAAAAAACATCGGAAACAGTCGAAATCGATGTATCGTTCATAAACATCGAAGTTTCATTTTGGAAAAAACCGATGTCTTAATATCGATGTTTTTAATGAACGCTGTTGAATGATGAATCCCTAGGTTCATCATCATTTACCGGTTGGCTAGCGTGCGGTAAACATAAAGCGTCGCATAACGAACTATATACCTGTGTGAACTATGTAACTAATGGTGTGACTGATATATTAGTATTCGCTAAGATATTAGTAATATTGAAAGGATTTGTGGATTAGTAATCCGGCGAACTGTAATATACTAATATTTCATATTCGCCTATATCTGTAACGGGTATCCAAAATGAATCGGATAATATCATTCGATCTTCGGAATAGTTCGGATTCACTAGATTGGCGCCCGATCGGATTCATAAAAATATTAAAATATTTTCACGATACGCTACGTACGACGTACGAATGAGACAGACGTATTTCCTGCAGTATGCTGTTGTTTTAAGGTTCAAATTACAGTGAAATATTAGTTAATACTGATATATTAGTTAAAATATTTTCCTGCCGTATCAGTATAAGATCTTATTACTGTTGCGTTAAGATCCAAATTACAGTGAAATATTAGTTAAGATATTTTCTTGCCGTATCAGTATCAGATCTTATTACTGTTACTTTAAGGTCCAAATTACAGTGAAATATTAGTTAATACTGACATATTAGTTAAGGCATTATAATATTTGAAAGTGAATATATTAGTATCACCTAATCTTGAGAAATATCGGTATTAACCCATCTCTATATGTAACAGGAATTGGAAGTTCTTCCAATAAATTACTTGTAGATCATTTCCCTTTGGGAATTTAATAAAAGGAAGGGAAGAGAATTTATTAGATTTAAGTGTAAAGTAAACTACATCTGTTCGCAAAATGGCACATGAAAATAAATTATAGCAATATTGAATATAAATATTGAAAATAGTTTAACATTATCTATTTTATTACATATAATAAAATCGTAGGAAAGTCAATGTATGTCCGGGGTAAACTCAAAAAGTACTGCATGGATTTGCTTCAAATTTTGCATGAATATTACTAAAAGGTCGGGTCAACATATAGGCTACATATTATCACGCTTTCACCTACGGAGGAGGAGCTGTGGGGAGTAAATTAAGTCCGCGCGAACGAAGTCGCAGGCAACAGCTAGTTTCAAATAAATCTGTTTAAATGAACGAAGCAAATTATTATTCAAAATGTCTTATTCAGAATTCAATTATCACAATCGTAAGTTTTAATCTTTCATGTTTTTATCTATTATTATTATTGTATGCCTGCATGCGAAACTTCATACCAATCGATCCAGCCAGTTTTGCGTTATTGAGTAACAAAAAGTTAGTAGATACAAATTTTCACAGTTGTAATTTATACGGGATTCAGCAAGAACTTACACCACTTTGAAATAGTGAAATAGATTATTAAATAAAGATTCTGTCTTGAAATAAAAGTACAGCAGTGACCACTAACCATAAGTGAATATCTACCATCACTTTAATTAACACTAATTGAAAAAGGTTAAGCGCATCCTCATAATAGCTGTAGTAATAACAAAAATAAATAATCAAAGAATGCGTCGATCATTCATGTTGTGCTAATGTTGTAAAAGTTTCTTATATTACTATATATTATATATATAACTTTAATTAAAATATGAGAAGAGTTTTTTGAAGAAGAGGTTGTTGTTATGATATGATTTCTAGAAGTGTCAAGAATTAATAGTTATCTCAAGCATCTATACAATGGCGCGGTGAATTAGAACGAAAATATAGTATATATAGTCTTCGCCGTGTTGGTCCCGGCCTGCTTTGATGAATAGGCCAACTGCCGTTCTGCCAGGCGGGTCGTAAAGGCGACCGATTGGCTATCGAGTCACTACCATCGTGGCTACTAGGTGGTAGAGTTCTGCATTGTCTCGCCCAGGTCTGGTACCACCGCCTTACCTTCTCCTGCCGCAATAGCGTCAGTGCTTGTCACTGTCGTGTTCCGGTTTAGAGGGTAAGGTAGCCGGTAAACTTATGCATGTGGCATTAGACCTCGCCACAAAATAGCAACGCCCCATTAACATCTTTGGTGTCTATAGGCGATGGTTGACTCTTTCCATCAGGAGACCCATCTGCTTGTTTGCTATCTTATGATATAAAAAAAATACACAACATTACACCACATTATAAGTCAGACCTTTAGAAATACAAATAGTGAACATACAGGACGACAAAACAAATATAAGGCTTTGATTGCTCTATAACCCCTAATTTTATTTTTATAAATATCTCCGACATCGACCGGCTTCCACTTTATTATCACTAGCCGGGCGACCGAGCTTCGCTTGGATAATATTTTTATGTGATAATAGATTACGGAGATAACACTTAGCTAAATCAGTTTTAATAGTAAAAGACTTTCTAAATACAAATATCATTACAGCCGTTTTGGACGAACAAATTACATACAAATATACAAGAATTGTTCGTTGAAAGTAGGTGTAAGGTATATTGTATACTTAAATAAGAATTGAAGTTGTTTCAATCAAATAAATTAATCTATAAATAATATATTATACTAACAATCAGTCAATAATTGAGAAGAATTAGTATAAAATATTTAAGCAAACAATTTACAAAAGTCGGTTAGCCAAATTGAAACTAATAGGAGGCCAGAATTTGAATTTTTAGAGACATATCACTCCCCGTGCCTCACTGAGCAGGATGTCGGTTCCAGTAATCACAAGCTATAGAAGCGATAGCTGTATTTCGCCAGTCGACAAGTCGAAAAACCTAGCAGTCAATTGTTCGCCATTTATGTACTGACAGAAAGGTAGATGATATTATATTCTTAAAAAGGAGTCCAGATCAACACTAGTGTTTAACGACACAAGAGTAAAGTCAATAGTCAATACATTCTGTCTACCAAGTAAGCTTTATTTGAACACTAGTTGACCCGCGCAGCTCCGCCCGAGGGCATATTACCATGTCACCAATATGGCTTTTTATAAAAACTTTTATATCCGGTTGCAGCCCCTTAGGGGTTGATTTTTGTACTTTGCAAGGAGCTGAAACAGGGGATAACCCCCTCAGGGGATAAAAATCAGTTTAGCCGTGAAAGCGTAACAAATAAAATCAATTTCGCATTAATAATATTATTGGAGATTGGATAACCATTTATCAATTTCTCACAAAGTTGTTAATAATTTTCAATTTTGTTTTTTTTATAAGTATATCATAAAATAGCAAATAAGCAGATGGCTCTCCTGATGTAAAAAGGTGTTAATGGTGCGTTGCTATCCTTGTTTTTTTTATATGTATGCTATTTTTTTATATATATATATATGCTATTCTTGTGGCGGAGTCTAATGCGAATGCATAAGTTTATCGGCTACTTTACCCTACAAACCGGAATACGACAGTGACAAGCACTAAAGCTATTGCGGCAGGAATAGGTAAGGCGGTGGTATCAAACCTGGGCGAGAAAATACAGCACTTACAGCTGCCATCACTGAGATGGTAGTTATTGTATCAATAGCCAATCGTTCGCCTCTTATGAACTGCCTGGCGGAACAGCAGATGGTCTATTCTTCAAAGGGAGCCCGGATCAACACGAAGGAATCTAAATCATGTGACCCCAAAACTTTAATTCCTTTTGCTTAATCGGGTAAAAAATAGCCTTTGTTTATTCGGAATAACGTAGCTTTCCTCAAGTGAAATATTTTTTAATCGGTCCAGTAGTTTTTGAGTTTTTACAAACGAGCAATCAAATCTTTCTCTTTATAATATCAGCGTAGATATTATATTGTTGAACTCCAAATCGCAAGCTGATATGATTGCTCCAGTAACAGTTGAATTGTCCATAGGAAGTGACCATATGTAATTGTGGCGAATGGACACAATGAGGGGAATTGGCCAGTGCGTCGATTGTTGTGCGACCGACGCCCGCACCCATTGCCATTGATTGAATGAATGCGTGACTTTAACAAACAAGTTACAACGCTGGTCAGACGAACCGTAACCGTTTCGCGAGATCCAAATTATTCGTGGCTTTCATCACACGTGATGCCCTCAAATCCAGTTCTATAAAAGTATTAAGGCAAATCAAAACGAATCACAGGTGTATGAGTACAATACTTACCGTTTACTGTTGTATATTATATAATATTTATGATTCTCTGTGCGGCTACCTTATGGGACTGGATAACTTATTCGGCTGAAATCATGAGACGGTTTTTTTTATATCATAAGATAGCAAACAAGCAAGTCTCCTGATGGAAAGAGTCAACCACCGCCTATATACACCAAAAGTGTTAATGGTGCGTTGCTATCTTGTGGCGAGGTCTAATGTCACATGCATAAGTTTATCGGCTACCTCACCCTCCAAACGGGAACAAAACAATGACAAGCACTGACGCTATTGCGGCAGGAAAGGAAACGTACGGCGGTGGTACAGTACAGACCCGGGCGAGACAATGCAGAACTCTACCACCTAGTAAATCTCACGATTAATGGTTTTTTTTATTATTGGGTCAATAAATGTTATTTTATAATATCCCCATCTCTTAGAAAAATCTAAATAATTAGCAAAAAGAAAAAAAATCTAGTTCCTTTTTATTTAAAATAATTTAATAGATGCAAGTGACATTTTAAACCGCAACACAGGTGGCAACGCACCATGAACATCTTTGGTTCATAAGTGATGGTTGTCTCTTAAAAATTAAAAAGCAATTTTTCAGTTAAAACTTAAAAATGCTTTTTGAACGATTCCATAGTAAATACCTATACAAAGCCGTTACGGAATAGAATATACTCGTAACTTAATTTAATTAATTTAAAAATGATTGTTATCACAGAATAGGTTTTCTGTGATGACAAATCTTCGGACTACATCGCAATTAAAAGTTTTGTCAGTTTTTTGTTCTTTTATGGGGAAAATCTTTTGTTACTGTTTTTTTTTTCTTTTTGTGTAGGAAACGATTTTTCAGATGTGGACCTGTAATTTCAAAATTTAGTGAAATGGTGTTCCATGCCACATTCATGATAAATCAATATGTTATTGGTATTTTCCCCGTGTTGGTCCCAGGTTCCTTTGAAGAACAGGCCAACTGCCGTTCTGCCAGGCAGGTCGCAAAAGGCGACCGATTGGCTATGTGAGTCACTATCATCGTGGCTAATAGGTGGTAGAGTTCTGCATTGTCTCGTCCGGGTCTGGTACCACCGCCTTACTTATTACTGCCGCAATATCCTCAGTGCTTGTCACTGTCGTGTTCCGGTTTGTAGCGTAAGGTAGCCGGAAAACTGATGCAAGTGGCATTAGACCTAGCCACAAGATAACAACGCACCATTAACATCTTTGGTGTCTATAGGCGATGGTTGACTCTTTCTAACAGGAGACCCATCTGCTTGTTTGCTATCTTATGGTACAAAAATACACGATTTTAGATGAACGTATCGGACCAAGCTAGGATACCCAGGGACCGATAATACCTATTTAAAAGATTATCTTCGGAATAAATGCTAATTTAACACCTGACAGGATATCTAACTAATGAATGGTTGATGATGAAATTCTATCAATATATTTGTTAATAGAATTAAAAAAATGCAAAAAACTTTTCTTATGACGTGTCAAAATAACTTGTAAAAATCTTTATTGAATAAAGTACTTCTGATTTCTGATTATGGAAGGAAAAAATAACTATTTAGGCGACGAAAGGCGACATCTAATTTCATTAAACTTCGATTGACACAATATTAAAATGTTTTGCTATGTTTTGTAATTAATTAATAACGTAGATAATTGTGGTCAAACAACAAAAAGGATATCAGTTTCACATATATATATATATATATATATATATATATATATATATATATATATATATATATATATATATATATATATATATATATATATATATATATATATATATGTATGTATGTATGTATATGTAACACTGTTGGAATTGGATAATATTTGAGTATGATTATCTATTTCGGAGTCTAAGCACGTATACTACGTAAGTGTCTCTCTCGGGAACTGGACGCCATTCTTTTTGAATAAAATCAGGTAATTCCAACTTAGGAAACAGTCTAAGCTTCATCAAAATCGGTTCCGTAGTTTTTGTGATATTCGTCAGTTTAATTTTGAAATTCAATTATTACGTATTGCATGTACAGTACCCGGCGATAAATATTGCACATCGACCTTTGGAAAGAGACAATCGGCTAATTTCGGCTTCGTAGAGCGTTATCTCTGTCGCACAAAATACAAACAGTCCGGTACCTATTAGGAGCTGTTAAAACAAGTATGATTTGCTTCTTTTGATATTTTTATTCTTTGTATAAAATACACTAATTTTTCTATAAGTGATGGCTTTAGGTTGGGGTAAAATAAAATAAAAAAACATTTTTACATTATGTTTACGTATTTAATTATTTTGGAACATTACAGCTTTAGTGTACATAATAAACACCATTATACCTATTGCTAAAATGAGACATTGCAATAAAAATAATAATAATTCTAATTCTCAATTACTTCCATTTCACTATCTGTGCTCTCAAAGAGGTCAATATCACTGTCACTATCAGCCGTATTTATTACTAATCTATCAGTGTAATTGTCTAAACTGTGTTGAATGCTTCTATATTCATTCTCACATTTGATTGCATGATCGCAAACCTTTTTCCACTCTTCAGCGCCGATCATGTTTACTTTTTCAGTCAATAATGTTTTTACTGTAGTTAAGTTCATACCCACATTTCTAGAGGCTACATAGCCTTTCAGTTGAGACCATATATTTTCAATTGGATTAAAATCCGGATGATATGGTGGCAATCGCAACACAGTGTGCCCATGTTCGGCAAGTATTTTGTCCACAGAAAACTCTGTACTCTGTACTCTGTGCTGACATATAATAGCGTAAATCTGGGTTTTTGTTAATTTTGGATCAACTGGAATTTCATGTCTGTTTAACCAGTTGATCATTTCCCGTTTAATGGTGTTTGAGTTGGGGGGTCTCTCAACATACTTGTTGTGATAGGGTGCGTTGTCGATAACTAGAACAGAATCACTGGGTATATTTGGGATTAATTGGTTAACCGGCCATTTCTCATAGTTATCGTTATTCATTTCATTGTGATAGTCACCTGTAGTTTCCGTGGATTTATACGTTAAAAAAGCACCGGGTACAAAGCCTTTTTCATTTCCCGCATGAACTATTATCAAACGTTGACCTTTTGAAATTGGCTTTTTTACTCCTTTTTTCTTATCGTCACTCCAAGATTTCCCTTTAGTGTGGGATGCATGTATATATGACTCATCCATGTAGACGATATTTTTTCCTGTTTCGCGAAATTTGCGTATTTTATCAAGGTATTCCATTCGTTTGAGACTAACGTCGTGCTTTTCCATTAGAATTTTTCGATTATCTTCCATTTTAGTGAACTGAAATCCCATGTCATGAAGTATTTTTCTCAACGTTTTTTCAGACCCATTGTAATTAATAGCTTCAGATAACTTAGCTTTTAATGATTTTATTGTTGGCAGTTCATTAAATCGTAAGTGAAAATCATACACCATTCTTCGAACAACATCGTAATCAAAATCGTCCATATCCAAACGAAATTGCTTTTTTGGTCTCCCTTTTTTTGGAGTGCTGAACTTAATTTCAGTTGAATGTGTACTGAATACTGACTTCGTTTAATATATTGTTCAAAGTTCTTCTTGAAATTCCAGTGGCATTTGCAACTCGCTCTTGAATCTTCTTAAAATAACAACTTACATTTTCATCTACTTTTTTTTTAAATCTATCAGCTTCGCTTACAAAGTATTTATAAACATTGTAGATAATTTCACGTGACTGACCTCGTAAAGGTTTCCCTCTTTTTCCGAAAGATGCCATATTACAACTTTAAATTATTTAAATTTGTGGGTGTTACAACTCTAAATATATATTTTTTTCGGGACGCGACTGCACTCTATCGTACTTGAACAACGACTGACTAAACGTCACATAGGTAGTGTGGGACAGAGATAACGCTTTACGAAGCCGAAATTATCCGATTGTCTCTTTCCAAAGTTCGATGTGCAATATTTATCGCCGGGTACTGTATTGTATGTTCTCTTACTGACGACATATTATTATTTACAAACGTGTTCAGTGTATGTTAGTATCTAGAAGACCGAGCTTCGCTTGATGTTTATACTTTAACCTGAATCTACAGATGGTACACTAAATTTGTTCTCAATAATGAATAATACTGTAACTTTCATATGGTGAAACAGTGATTAATCAATAACTTGATCAAAAAACTGACCTAACAATTTTCATCGATATCGTTAGACTTTAGAGCGGTTTAACATACGGCATAGCAGCTTTTCTTTCGAATTTTGCGTGCTATGAATATCATTTGATACAATTGAGGCAGACGGCTAAATATTGTAACTATTGGAGTCATAATAATTGTAGTCCAGTTGGAGTCATAATCGTTGATCCAGAAGTAAAAGACTGGTTGCGCAATCGATGTGGATTGCGTTCGATTTCCATGAACAAAATTTTTTATAATAAGCACAGATGTTTGTTTTTTAGGGTTTGGGTGTTTATTGGTATCGCTGACTAACACCCATATCACAAGCAAATAATCTGCTTATTTTGGGGTTAGAATAATTCATGTGATTTATCCAACGATATTTATTCCATTTTGTCATCATTCCTCTATGGTTTGAGCTGTGCATTGATAGATCGAGTCAATAGATCAGTCAGTCCTTTTCCTTTTATATCTAGAAATAACATTGTTTTACTGACGATATACCATAACCAACGACTTGTATGTACTATAATCTCTTTGATTATAATAAGAACATTTACATCACCGACCATGGGTCCTTCACATATAATAATATTTCTTTCTGTACAAATAGTTGATAGAATTTCACATCAAGATCGTGATGACCGTAGCGTGTTGAATCGACGAGCCGGGGCCGTGCGACAGGTCCATGATTATCAACGCATTCTGCACGGTGGTCACAACCTGTCTCGTCCATTCCACGGCACTACGATTTTAGATTTATGCATGTAATAGGAATTCCTAACGCACCTGTGCTGTGTCTCGTGCTGTAAGCGATTACTGCAAGCCATGGAGACCAAGTATCTAACTATGCTATAATTTATAAAATTCAAGCGTGCTACATATTTTATAAGAACGAAATTTATGAAAACAATTGTATTGTTTCATAATCCACACACTAAAATTATTTATGCTTAAGAATACAAAATAATAATCATTTCGATATTATTGTAGCCCTGATGATGCATTAAAATGTGAAAGCGGTTGGCTATTTAATTAATAACAGATATAGGTGCGTTTAGATTTCAAATAATTATTATAGAGAAGTTTTTACGAATATTGCGCGAAAGAAGGACATCAATAAGTAAATTACCGATGAATTTAAAACTGAGTTAAATTAAAAGTTCAATCACTAGTAACAGTGACTATACATGCTTAGCTTTAGTTGTATTAAAAGTTCTATTGTGTCTAATAATGTTTAGTTAGTTCGCCGTGTTGGTCCCGGCCTCCTTTGAAGAATAGGCCAACTGCCGTTCTGCCAGGCAGGTCGTAAAAGGCGACCGATTGGCTATCGAGTCACTACCATCGTGGCTACTAGGTGGTAGAGTTCTGCGTTGTCTCGCCCGGGTCTGGTACCACCGCCTAACCTATTCCTGCCGCAATAGCGTCAGTGTTCGTCGTTGTCGTGTTCCGGTTTGGAGGATAAGGTAGCCGGTAAACTTATGCATGTGGCATTAGACCTCGCCACAAGATAGCAACGCACCATTAACATCTTTGGTGTCTATAGGCGATGGTTGTCTCTTTCCACCAGGAGACCCATCTGCTTGTTTGCTATCTTTTAATATAAAAAAAAAGTTAAAACATTAATGCGTCGTTGAAGTTATTCCACATCCATACTCTGTCGTCTCATGCTCCACATATTTTTACGTTACCTCAATCAATTGTTATCAAAACATGTCCAAACTCAATTAATTCCCTACGAAATTATTAATGTTTGTACTTTGTATCGTGATTTATCGCACAAGTATCACAACATCTTGCAAGTTAAGCTAATATCATTGAGATATATGTGATGTAGTCTGAAAAAAACTTTGTAATGAAATGTACATATATTTCATTACAAAGGGTTTTAGTTTATAACATTCTTTTATAATATTAGTAGAATGAATATGCTTGCTTAGTATATATTCTAAGCAAGCCTATTCATTTTAATATTATACATGCGAAAGTCAGTCTGTATGTCAAAAGTTTGAGGATATATTATATCGTAAAAAAATAGAAATATGTCATATTGTGTTATTTTGTCTCGTCGAATAAAAAGCTAAGGCTTAAGGAACAGTGATTTTATTTCATCTGTAAGTACCTATTATACCTCCTATTGGCTTTTTATATTTTTTTTAATTTATTCAGGACATTGAACAACAACAAATTTAACAAAGCCTCAATTATAATATTTACTAAATCACTAGGTAAAAAATTATTTACTTAAACATAATTCCGCAAACTTAAACAACACTGACTTCCTCAGACAATGGAAAAGCCAGAATGCTATTCAAATCTATACATATAATAAAATCGTAGGAAAGTCAAAACTGTACATTGAATATTTTTTTAAAGAATACTTGGGGCGTGATCTACAATCGATATCGAAGCCAAAAATATAGTTTTCAGAATTTTTGTCTGTTTGTCTGTATGTATGTCCGGGGTAAACTCAAAAAGTACTGCATGGATTTACTTCAAATTTTGCATGAATATTACTAACAGGTTGGTTCAACATATAGGCTACATATTATCACGCTATCACCTACGGGGGAGGAGCTGTGCGGAGTAAACGAAGTCCGCGCGGACGAAGTTGCGGGCAACAGCTAGAAGCTGATAAGTGTGGTTTTGACGCTAAGACGTCGGTTCCCTAATGATTCGTTCCGAACACACTGCATCAAAATATATATTACATCCTAAAATAAATTGCCTTGAAAGGCATATCCAGTTTAATCCGTAGTTAGTACCGGTGACTAAAACACATTACAAATTGTTTACTTTGGGTATAGATCGATTTGTGTAATTAGTTCAGTGATATTTTTTATCAGTTTTCTTTATCTGACTTACAAATAAATTACATAATGAGATTTATTTACATTTAAGAATAACATTGCACTATTAATCAAACGCCTGTGGGTAAATATCAACACCCCAATTACCCCTAGAGAATAAAGAAACGTGTTTTGTATTACCAAATCCGTAATTATCTTTTCCTAGACTAGACAAATCAAGATTTTCATAAAACAGATAATACGAATCGAAAATATTTAATTTATTTATTGATCAGTGATGACTTATCCATTACAGAGCAACAATTTAAATAATAATATGAAATTACGTGCGCGCGTCAAGCGCTATTGTGCATTGTACAGGCATTTGACACATCCAACATGATTACTGTCTCACTTGAGGTAAACGTAGCCATGGCAATCAATCAATGTAACAAGCCCGATTCTAATTATGTGTATTACCTACTCCCATATTACACCCGTCGAAATTTAACAATGTGTATTATTCTTTATGTTTCCCTATTCTTACATTCTATCGGAATTCGGTATGTAAAGTATTTCCGTTGTAAAATCAGTTGAGCCATTGATTAGTTACGAGCATACATACGAACGGACATACATACAGGTTTACACATAACCCTGCTGTTGGGCTCCGTAAAAGTCGGTTAAAAACTTGGTACAAACAAATATAGAACCCCTGCCTTTTTTAAATTGTTTAAAATCTAACATGGATAAATACTGAAGCCATTTATCCTTTAATTTCTTTCGTGATGAGAAGTCGAACAACGTGATGATCGCAGGAATAGGACCTATCGACACGATGACATGCTTCACTGCGTCATTCGATACAACAGGTGGAAACGCCTGACTGCATCACAAAAGAATTACAAGTTGCATCGTTTATTTTTCGTCGTGTTTTCTAATATTGTCTATATATCAATATATAAAGCAAAAACTTTGTACACTTTTTACGACAATACACAAATTTAGGAGTATGAAATTTGGCACAACTAAAATTTACATAGCGAGGGAGTGCAGAAAGCTAATCTATATATATATAAATCAATCCCTGTTTTCCTTGGTCACGACATCACGCCTGAATGCCTGGACCAATTTCGTTTTTTTTTGTTGTGTTTGTAATTGTAAGGAGAAGGTTCTTATAAAAGAAAATATTAAGAAAATTGCGCGGAAAATTAGAAAATTTAAGAATACTTAATAATCACCATATAAAGGTTAATGCTATTTTGGCTGCGTGGAAGGACAATCCCGTAGGGCGCAGACTTATATAAATTACGTGTCACGTTGTTTGTCCGCTATGGATTCCTAATATGTAAGGCAAAACAACGTTTGTCGGATCAGCTAGTATTTTATATAATGTGCATTAGAAATTAGAGATGTGCCGGATCGTTGAAATACTAGATCCTCGGATATGGATACGGATCATCGCAGTAACTTTAACTTTCTTACAATTATTTTATTACTCAGTCAGGCATTCAAATAGTACAAATATTTAAAGATCATTAATATCAACTTAACTTTCTACAATAAATATTTCGTTATGTTTATAAGCCCCCCGTCTTGGTCCGGGCTCCTTTGAAGAATAGGTTAATTGCCATTCTACCAGGCAGGTCGTAAACCGAGGCTAGAGTTCCGCAATATTTCGCCTGGGTATTACCTTACATCGGCCTTACTTATTTCTGCCACAATAGCGTCAATGCTTGTCATTGTCATGTTCCGGTTTGGAGAGTAAGGTAGCCGGTAGACTTATACATGTGAAAAATGCCATCTTGCCACAGGGATAGCAACATACTATTACCATAATATTTGGTGTCTATAGGCGATGGTTTCTCTTTCTATCAGAAGAGCGATCTGCTTGTTTCCTGTCTAATGAATAATTATATAAAAAAACTGGCCAAAAGCGAGTCGGACTCGCGCACAAACGCTACGTTCCATCATCTGAAAACGACAAAAAATCACTTTTGTTATATGGGAAACCCTCTTAAATATTTATTTTATTTTAATTTAATTATTTATTTTTAAATTGAATATAGAATTAAATATTCTGTAAATATTTTAAGCGTTCACCAGTTGTCCTTATTAAGATTGAAAAAAAATTGCAATAAATCACGTTTGTTGTATAGGATAATATTACCCTTTTAAATATTTTTTTATTCTGGTTTTAGTATTTGTTGTTATAGTGTCAACGGAAATACGTCATCTGTGAAAATTTCAACTTTCTAACTACCACGGTTCGTGAGATACAGCCTGGTCACAGACAGACAGACAGACGGACGGACGGACAGCAGAGTCTTAGTAATAGGGTCCCGATTTCCCCTTTTAGATACGGAACTCTTAAAGACATAGATTTGTGATTGATATAATTTTTAAGAATTTTAAGTACTTCGTTTCTACATACCGTTTAAGGAAGAATTAGTAAGTTAGTTCAAATAATGTTTAGATATTTCATTTTTGCAAATCCAAACCAGATTTGATCCTAAGAAATAAGAAATATTTTAAACGGAATTTAAGACAACTTCATTCTTTATTTAGAATTTTGCACATGTGATGAAATCTAATAATATTAAAGATCCGTTCAAGATTCGCCTAAAAGGTAACGGATACGAATCTTTCTGCTGCCTCGGTTATCCGCGGATACGGATACGGATATCCGGCACATCACTATTAGAAATACATTAAATTAATAAAATTAAACATTACACACACTACCATTAATTTGATACACTGACATATTATCATAATATACACACATACTATTTTGTTTATGGTTAATATCTGTTGTCAAACTTAGAAAATTTTTATTGTTTATCATTAATAGCCTCCTATATATTAATAAACTCCAAAAATTATGGTCTAATAACGAATTTCAATGTCAGGGCAACTGCTAGTTGTACTAAAAATGCCATTAAGTAATCTAAAACACAGTAGTTATTACTCACTTCACTTAATATAACCTCATAGTCTAATTATTATACCTATTATCTTATATATAAAATTCTCGTGTCACAATGTTCGTTCCCATACTCCTCCGAAACGGCTTGGCCGATTTTGATGAAATTTCGTATGCATATTCAGTGGGTCTGAGAATCGGCCAACATCTATTTTTCATCCCCCTTAATGTTAAGGGTTGTCCACCCCTAATTTTTTTTTTAAATTTTATGGACAAAATTTTTTATTTTTATTTTTTTATGATTTAACATTGAAAAATACATACAACTCTAAATTTTTACCCTTCTATCACCAACCCTTTTTTTAAATTAAATAATTTATATGGCAAAACAACGTTTGCCGGGTCAGCTAGTGTAGGTATAAAAGTCACTTGATACCCTGTCTGCCCATTTTCCATTGACTTCCTAGTAAGAAGGAGGTTCTCAACGCGTTTTTTTTATGGTTGAGACTTTAAAGCTCGGCAATTTGTAAACCGATTTGAAAAATTATATTTTTGTTTGGAAGTGCATACTTGCCGTTTGGTCCCACACAAATTTGGTCGTACTTGATTCAAGGCACAAAATAAAAAAGTAGTAAGTAATTATTCTGTGTTTAAGGTTTCAGAGATCCAGGAGATCGGATGTCGGTTATTGCTGTTTTACTACTTTTAAATTATTTGCCAACTCATAAACATAAATATTTTACAAAATCCCTTCAAATGTATAATAGCTCCATAGACTGCGCTCTTTTAATTATATTTTAAGAAAGATATTTTAAGGCTTTAGTTCTCAAGATATGTTATGAATTATAATATAATTAAAATATATACATACTAGATAATACAATTAAAATATATTTTAATTATAATATAATTAAAATATATACATAAGATAATGTTATGAAAAGAAAATATTAATTATATAAATATTAATTAACTATATTAAATTTTATTAATTTGACCGCCTCTGGGTTTTAGTGGTCCGGTGTCGGTGTTGACCACATGAGGTCCCGGGTTCGATTTCCGGATCGGGGAATTAAAATAATGTGTTTTTCTGTTTTCTGAAAAAACAACTTGGCCCCGGAATGGATGTGTGCCCGGTTGGTGATAGGCTTACCCTTTATCACATTATGGGACTAAGAATATTCGGCAAATCGTGGATGCACTGGTTATACACCTGCCTACCTCTTCTGGGATAGGGGCGTGAAAATATTTTTTTTAAACATTTATTTATATGTAATGGACAACCTAAAAAATTAGACTATTTTAAAAATTCTTTCTCCTAAAGAAAACTACTATAGTAAATTTCATGCATTACTACGCATGCATAATGTATTTTTATAGATAAAATATTAGATATTATAGATAAAATTTTCCGTTAAAATTTTCGAAATAAAAGTATGTAAAAACATATTCCACAATTTGCGTTTACGCAGACTCTTGAAACCGCTGCTTGAAACTCTTTTATATTCAAAATCCATTGACATAAAAATTAGCGCTATGTAAGGGAACGATGTACCAATACTACACACTTGTGTCTATCGTCACAAAACTTCGTGCAATGACACGATAAATGCAGATGTGACCTCTAAATTTGTGACGACAGACGCAGGTGCGGCACCAGCATTAGAATAATGTATATATAAATATACATAGGTCTTTAAAATCAAAATCAAGTGGCTGAGGTAGGGAATAAATCCCTGATAATAATATAAATGACCGCCGCGTTGGTCGAGTGGTTAGCGAACCTAACTACGAATCGATGAGGCTCGGGTTCGATTCCCGACGGGGACAAACGTTTGTGTGATGTTTGTATTTCTGGGTCTGGGTGTTTATTATGATTGTAACAATATTTATGTATGTATTTCTATGTATTAGTATCCTTGACTAACACCGATAACACAAGCAAATAATTTGATTACTTTGGGGATAGATCGATTTGTATAATTTATCCAGTGACATTATTATATTATATTACTAGCTATGCCCGCGACTTTGTTCGCGTGGGATTTTTTTAAAGTAACCTAAGTTACTCCTCATTACATTAGCTCTCAACCAGTGAAAGTCCCATTCAAATCGGTCCACCCGTTCCAGAGATTAGCCGGAACAAGCAGACAGACAAAAATCGTAAAAAGTGTTATATTGGTGTTCCGTGCATACATCCATGTGCATTTAGTTAAAACCGGTTATTTTAATATTACAAACAGACACTTCAATTTTATTTATTTGTATAGATGTATAGATTAAATGTGAATGTAAGTTTGTAACGCTTTTACGCGAAAACTACTTAACCGATCATCATGAAACTTTGTAGGCATATTCTTGACGGTATTAGAAGTAACATAGCAACGGGTAAAAGTTAGTTATTATATATATTCATATCTATCATATTGGCCTGAGTCGCTTTTCATGTCAATCACGAAGATAGTAAAACATCAGTAATAAGTATCTGTGATATCTTCCTCCTATCATCACGAAAAAGGTCTGCTTGCTAACTTTATAATTTATATCTATACTAATATAAAATTGTAGAGTTTGTTTATTTGTTTGGTTGTACGCGCTAATCTCGAAAACTGCTGAACCGATTTGAATTATTTTTGAGTTGGATTGCCTGTTCATCGAGGAAGGCTATAGTTATTCTGTGGTTATAGGGTATATGACATCATGCTACGACCGGTAGGAGCGGAGTAAACAAAGTCCGCGCGGACGAAGTCGCGGGCAACAGCTAGTATATTATAAATTCATATAATATACCTACAATATTGTTATATAAATACTACTTCGTATTTATGAGACAGTAGGTATATTATTTTATTTACGGACACAAAATCTTTTACCTTACTACCTATTCCTAATCCTAAATACAAATCTAAATACCTTGTGGTTTATAGACCCTGCTCCCACAGCTGTGATATGCCGATTCCCAGGCGTTCTCGCTTATTAGTATTTACGTTTTCTCTAACACAGAGCTGGCCAACGCACGGCCCGCGGCTTATAATTGTGCGGCTCACGAAGTGTTTTTAAACCACCGCAACATACTTAAAATTTACTGTCTTCGTGCGCGTAAGATGTAAGAAATGTCACAAGATAAACTCGCCTTTTACAGTATTATATTTTATTAAATTATTTTCCGTAACTGTATTTGTATTTGTGTTATATATTTAATTTTTTATTTGAAAACTGAGTTGCCTTTGCAGCCCTCCAACCTCTTCTGTAATTCATACTAGCTCACGATGATATCTGACTTGGACAGCCCTGCTCTAACATATACACACAATACATATAATTTGTACTTCTGCAGTTCAGTACGACGATCCATACAGTCAGCATCTATGTCCCTTTTCACGTAACTTAAATCGAATCGAAGCGTATAGGGCTCCTACAAACATAAACACGATACAACGTCGTGTCCGCGTCGTACTACGACGCGGTATAAGAGTAACAAAATATGTAAAAGTCATAAAACGCTTCGACTTAATTAAAAATTTTTTTACGTGAATAGGGCCCCTGACCTATAACGTGATTGCTTGCTAGTAACTTACAGTCACGTATTTAGGTTAACCAATAAACTTGTACGGAATAGTTGACATCCAAGTTTTAGGGACGGCAAAGTACCAACTAGATCTTTGGTGTTGAGGATGTTTATAGGTTGTGATATTTCCATTATTGTTATTGATATTGTCCTGCTATGAAACAGCTGTCATTTTATGTTTATAAAATATAATTAGGTGTTTATTTGTTTCTAAATATTTTTGTACCTACTTAAAAATGTTTTAGAAAAAATAGGGCTTACCTCCATTTCCTGCGTTCGTGATGGTTACCCAAAAATCAATAGTCTTCTCTGGTCCTAATTCTTCATAGTCCCACTTCTTTTTAACTTTCACAACACCACTTGGTTCAACAGTAACCCACGGATTTTCGTCCCGAATCTTGAATGTCTCACGATCAGTCTCTTTTTCTAGCGTAAATACAGCACGTCCTTCCACTTCACCATCAGCTTCAGTAAATTCAATACGTTTCGTTGGACGCACTGCACGTGTAACACGTCTTTTTTGGCGATTATGTGGTCTCAATTCTTTATGGTCAGTAACGACAAACTCCAGAAATACTTTAACCGGTCGACTTTTTCGAGGTGGAGATCCTGTATCATGCGCAACTACTTCCAACTCTGCCTCCTCACCGTCCGGTTCACCCGCCAATATTAATTCTCCTGTTTGAGGCACTATAACTGCAAGGTTAGTAGGAGTTTTTAAGGAATAATAGACCCGATCTCCGTCAGCATCAAAGGCCTTTACCTTGCCTATGTTAGAAAATCTTTGCCAATGTATTGTTCCATTATGGTTATTTTCATTGAATGTACCATTTACAGTAAAGTAGTAAACTTTTTGTTCAAACATTGGCTCGTGATCATTTTCATTGGCGATATTGACTCTAACATTAAGGTTAGCTTTACTTGCTCCTAGTAAATCTGTTGCTTGAATCACCAAATCATAAAAGTTCTTAACTTCGGCATCTAAAGGCTTAAGAGCAATTATTTGGACATCGCTTTCCGTTACAACGGATTTAACATCTGAATTTCTTCGTTTCAATTTATCTTGTAACGCAAAAATTGAATCTTCATTTCCTTTAACGATCTTGTAAGCAATGGGTCCTACATTAGCTATTGCAGTCGCGCGAATAGGTGGAAAATCCACGGCTGTACCTTTGGGAGAATTTTCTGCTATTTCGCCGATTAGTCCGTTAGTCGCAGGAAAATTAAGCATTTTACGGCGATCCATAACAAAAAGTCGAATAGAATGTGCTGAGCTGCTATACGGTGTTTGCTCTAAAACCGCAAGATTTAACGGTTGATTTAGCAACGGTCCTAAATCGGCAGTTGTCATAAGAAGTCCATCGTCCAGAAGTGTGAAAAACGACATATATTCTGGATCCAGCAGCGTATATCTCGAATGGTTGCCAACAAAATGGCGGACGGCGTGACCAGGGCGGACGTCGTGAGGCAAGAGGATGAGTGCACTTGACTCAATCCCAAAACTTAATAAAATGTAGAGCAACGCTCCTCCCGCCAGCACGGTGCGCGCCATAGTTCTGATGTTTTTTCAACCCGATTATCCTGACATCTCCATCTGCAAAAAAAATATACTTTTAAATTTATATATAGATTAGTAGGCCCGCGCAGCTTCGCCCGCGAGTAAATTAGCATGTCTGCTATATATTTTTTCATACAATTTTTCATCCTCTATTTCAGTCCCTTAGAGGTTGATTTTTGAAAAAAACTTAACCTACGTTTCACCCAGGATCTTCAATCATCTCCATGCCAAATTTGATTTGGCTTTTGTGTGTTATGTAAAGCGTCAATAATAATAATCAAGGCTCACAGTCCACATACGTAAAATATAGATGTTTATATTAATATTAATTATTGCTTAACATTTTATAATAAAAACGACAGATTTTTGAGGTGGTTTTCTTTTCTGTGCCATGATTTCGGTCACATGGGGTGTCATCATTTTCTTTAGGCCGACACAATGTAAGTGGTTTCACTGTCTTGTTTTGGCTTGCAAGAGAAATTGCTTATTAAATAAGAAACGTAATGTGTTGATCACAATTAGTAACGGGACTTAAAAAAAATAATAATTGGTATATATAAAATACTACAGACAGCTGTGCAAACGATAGATCTCACCTTCCATAAAACTGGATTTTTCTTTCATATTAGTTACTCTAATAAGCTATGTTTAGTTTAAAAATAATATATGGAGACCAATGGAGACAATTAATCTAAAATTTAATTATGTAAGTTTTAAAATCTCCTTACACAAATATTTACAAAAATACTTATATTTACAAAAACACTTCTATGATGACTGGTGACAATATTTCATAGAATTGACGTACTTACTCTTTGCCTGTGAAATCATAATTATTATTTCCACCTAAATCAAGTTGCTACTACATATTTTATGGCATGCTAAATTATAACTACCTAGATGTTATTTTATCGCCAGAAATATTACACAGATATTTTCCTTTTTTCTTATTATTATTACTTGAGTCTAAAATCTGTCTACAGAATAGCTAGTAGTATATGATGACTGGTGACTTATGTAACAATATTTCATAGGATTAATGATAGGTATCTACACGTACTCTTTGCCGGTGAAATCATAATTATTATTTCCACCTAAATCAAGTTGCTAGTTGTAAATATCATTCATTACTCCGGTTCTCTTGGTGTAGCCAGATTGAACCAAGCGTTAATATACGTTTCGGTTCCGTAATTTACCAGTTTCTTGCATCCGAATTTTACCGGCCTGATAACGACTAGGTACATATCACTCGGTTTTTTTCGAAAACCAGTAGGGCTACTCTTGTAAACCGATTTCAATTTTAAATGAATATTTAATGAATTTTGAAGTATTTCGTACTCTAGACAACTATATTCAATTATTGGATTCAGCGACAGCCCCACACGGATTTCGAAATATTTTAGAACTACTCATTATTGTTTTTATTCGTTATTTTGTTTAAAATGTACCTACTTAAAGTTTCCGCTTGTAACACTAGCTTGACGTGTAACGATGACATCTATTTCCAATAATTAGATCATTACTATACTGAATCAATGTGGGCAATATTGGTTTTAAGAGTACCGTTTTTTGACGATATTCGAAACTCATTGTTTTTACCAATATTGGTTTAAGATTTATATTGTTTTCAAGTTTAAGCCTACAGGACCGGCTATTTAACGTGCTCATCCGAGGCACAGTGTTAACATACCACCATAAAACTCCAAACCGTTGCTGAGATTTTTGAGAATAATACAAACAAAAAATCAATAGAATTTTGATCGACCTGGAAATTTCTGACCTTACAATCTGGGCCGAATAGGCAAATCGTTACGAGTAGATCACTAGGTATAACGACTCGACTTAAATCTGTTAAGATACTGTTCCTCAACTTCTCTTTATTACATATTGAATTTGACTTAATCTGAAGTCACTCTAATTAAAATAATAAATAAGTAAAACCTTCTCAACACTTTCAAACAACTTCCAAAAAGGGAGAAGTACTGAAGTATATCGCCGGATTTCAATTTTTGTGTAAGTAGGTAGGTATGTTTAGTGATAATTCTTTTGAATTATGCAGGTACTACGTAACTATCTGCCTAAGTATGATGATTATTTTTTAAGATAGATAGGTAGGTATAGGTATTATAAGTATGTAACAGCGCGGCGAATTGGAAATCCATTACACGGTTAGGTTAGGTTCTTCTCTAAACCTTCTCAACACTTTCAAACAACTTCCAAAAAGGGAGAAGTACTGAGGTAGGTAGGTATATCGGCGGATTTTAATTTTTATGTAAGTAGGTACCTACCTACTTACACAAAAATTAAAATCCGCCGATATACCTACCTACCTCAGTACTAAACATACCTATGTTTAGTGATAATTCTTTTGAATTATGCAGGTACTACGTTACTATCTGCCTAAGTATGATGATTATTTTTTAAGATAGATAGGTAGGTATAGGTATTATAAGTAACAGCGCGGCGAATTGGAAATCCATTACACGGTTAGGTACACCTATAACTTATAGTGCGTTGCGTTTGTTGTAACTATACCTACCTGTTTTAAATTCTTTTTATATATTGTGGGTGTGTGTCTTAGATTGGGGTTTGGGTTGCGTTTTATTAGGTTATCAACCCAGCTACATAAATATTATGAGTTCATGACAGTTATGAGACCTGTGAAGAACCTAGCTTAAAAGAAGCTATCAAATTTTACACCAGTAATAAATTAATAATATTACCTAACCATATCTTATGTCTCACTATTTCTTTTGGACTAACTTAAAATAGGTATTATGCAACTCAATTATTTAAAAAAAAAATTTAAAAAATCAATTAGTAAGTATATGAAAACAATTAAATAATTTCTTTTTAAAACATTTTTATTGCTTCTGTGGGCTAGTGGTCCGGTACCTATCGCTGTTGACCACACGAGGTCCCAGGTTCGATCCCGAGTCAGGCAAACCAAAAATGTGTTTTTTCTGATAAAAACAACGTTTCCCGGGATTGACTAAGTGCCTGGTTGGCGATAGGCTTGTCATCTATCACACTGTGGGACTAAGTATCTTCGGCTAATCGTGGATGCACTGTTGTACTTGTGCCTAATGCCTATCTCTTCGGAGATACGGGCGTTGATACTTTTTACAACTATGTCATCATTCATTGGTTGATTTAGGTAAAACCCTATACATATTATACCTAAATCCTAACAGGTACTGTGCAATGTTAACACCTACACTATATGTGTTGATAATTATCACTGTTATTAGTGATTAGGTACGTAAAATTAACATTATTGTATCTGCTTGACAATGATCAATCCGGCAAACGTGTTATTACCTTTTAATTATCTAAATTCTAACACTGAGTGGTCACAGTATTGCAAATGCTTTCAAGTAGGTAGGTACATACGAAATGTTTCATGACAAACACGCGCCCTAGATATTTGCTCTCGATTAGGTTAAGTTTTTGGTTTTCTAGGCTGGAATCTGGATTAATAATAGTATCGTGTGACGGCGATAAAACGTAGATTGTGCACTATGTGTGGCATCAGTGGGCAACGTCTGCGACATCATCAGTGTTGGGCGGCAGCCGGCACACATGCACACGGAGCTTTATTTAGGCGGCAGGCGGCAACGCCAGCGTCTCACGACCCGCCGCCGCCGATCAATACCCCCTTTGCGCCGTCGCGCGCCGATTTGCGAGCAAATCTAGACTGTATGCGCTCTAGTTCAAAACGCACCATCAAATATTCACACATTTTCTAAATACAAAACCGCACTATCTTAACACTATTCATTAACGGAAGCACTAGTCATTCATAGTCACCATGGCTGCATTACAATTAACAAAAGGTATTTTCGTTTTTTGAGTAATGCTATGTACAAATCAATATATTTAGGAATTTCTAAATAAATTACTTTTAAATCACTACACAAGACATATTTTTCACAGAATATTTGTTTATAACCATTTCAAGTAAAACTCAATACCTTTTAGTAAGTAAACATAAATGTAAACAATATTTATCACTGTCTAAAATTCATCTACACAATCTTAAAGTAACAACACCGTTTTGACTATTAATTAAGCATATAAATAAATACGTACTTATGAAAGGTTATCACAAATTTCGATATCGAAGTATTCTGTGCACGTTATGCCGTCAATTCACATCACATACGAACGCAAATAGCGTCAAAACGCGACTGGCCGAGTACACCGCGGCGCGCGCGCGTATCGAGCGTAGCCACCCGACCCCGCGGCCGTACCACCCTCGCTTTTGCCACCCTCGCGCTGCTACACTTTTACACTACGAAGTACGGCAGTAGTTAAACCCCGGTGCACTGGTCCTTCTCCTCTCTATTATCCAGACTCTAAACTGAAGTATAATGTAAATTTTAGGGCTACCTAATATTATTTGAGTGTTAAGAGCGCGTACGTTCATTTGGTCCATAGAATCAATTGTAATCATCGTCCCCTTGATCGAGCGTTTAGTAGCCCTGACTACTCATTTAGACTCGAGTTTGATTCCCGATAGGCTCTTACGTTTTTGTGATGAGTATAGATGTTGTATGTCAGGGTTTGGGTGTTTATTAATTATTTTCCACATTCATATATTTTATTTCTATATATTAGTAGTAAGAATTTCTATAATATATTAGTAACTAGCTGTTGCCCACGACTTCATCCGCACTGACTTCAATTTACTCCGCAGTAGGTGATAGCGTGATAATATGTAGCCTATATGTTGACCCGACCCATAAGTAATATTCATGCAAAATTTGAAGTAAATTCATATAGTACTTTTTGAATTTACCCCGGACATACATACAGCCAAACAGATAAACAGACAAAAATTCTAAAAACTATATTTTGGCTTCGATATCGATTGTAGATCACGCCCCAAGTATTCTTTAAAAAAATATTCAATGTACAATTTTGACTTTCCTACATTTTATTATATGTATAGATTAGTATATCACAAGGAAATAATCTGGTTGCTTACCTTCGGACGAGATCAATTCGTGTAAATTGTTCGGCAATATTTATTTACCAGCTGTGCCCGCGAATTCATATAATTTCTAAAATAAAAGTTGCCTAAGTTCCCGTGGGTTTTCCGGGTCAAAGACAACCTATGTCCTTTCTCGGGTCCCAAACTATCTTTGTGGTACACATTTCTACTTGATGGAATTATGTCCTCCTCGTACCCCGTGGACTCGGTTGGTCCAGGCACCCCCCAATAATGGACCATTTGCCATTCTGCTTGGCAGAACGTGAAAAGCGAACGATTGGCAATACGAGTCACTACCATCGTGATTACTAGATGGTAGAGTTCTACAACGTCTCGCCCAGGTCTGATATCACTGCTTTACCTATTCCTACCGTAATAACGTTAATTACGGTAGGAATAGGTAAATGAGGGTAGACCTCGCCACAAGATAGCAATGCACCATTAACATCTTTGGTGTCTAGAGGCGATGGTTGACTCTTTCCATCAGGAGACCCATCTGCTTGTTTGCAATCTTATATTATGAAAAAAAAATAGTAAATAGTTGGAAGGCTGTTCTTATGAGAAGACAATCTTCTCTATAAACACCGAATATTTTAAAAATGCGTTGCAGTATGTGTGATATAGATACAATACCACATGCAAAGTTTACTGGAACCTACCTTGTTTTCTAGATTAGGACACAAAAGTGACAAGCACTGACGCTGTCGCGGAAGAAAAATATCCGTCGGTGATAGTTTTTCATTTTTATTTGTATATGTCACTTCCATCGTGATTACTAGATAGTAGAGTTACATCCAAATCAGTTCAGTAGTTAAGGCGTGCAGAAGAAACAGACAGACGTAGTAAAGTGAAAAACGCTGATTACTAATCCACTCGAACTAATCAACGGCTGTCTTGACGTATTTTTGGCTTGATACTAAGCACCTGCATTAAACACTCGCACTCGCACTAATCAAAGTGTAAACGGGGAATAACGGCAAGTCACGCCAGTAGCAAAATAAAATAAAAAATCGAGAAATGTATCTAAATTCTTATATTATAGATCCTTAGTTCCTTATCTTGTTTCAATGTTACCTTAACCCCCTTTGGGGATACCTTAACCCCAAAAAGGACAGTGACAAACATTGCGGCAGAAATAGGAAAGGCAGTTGCACCAAAGTCTGACGAGACTTTGCGCAATTCTACCCAAACGCGAACGCGAGCGGGTAGCCGGTAGCGGTAGGGGGGGGGAACAATGGATACAATCCCCCCCCCCCCCCCCCCCAATGTGTTATATCCAATTCTTCAAATGATATGATTGATTGAACCGTGCCATCAGATATAAATTTGAGCCATTTTTTCAATCCTGAAAGCACGTCGGAAATCATTTTTTGTGATCTTTTTTAGCTCCTCCTTCGATGACTTAGCTATAGGTGTCGCTACCATCGTGACTACTAGGTGGTAGAGTTCCGCATCATCTCGCCAGCACATTTGATACTACCGACTTATTCTATTCCTCCCGCAATAGAGTCAATGTTTGTCATTGTCGTGTTTCGGTTTGGAGGGTAAGGCAGCCGGTACCTATGCATGATACCTCGCCACAGGCCAGCAACGTACTATTAACACCTTTGGTGCTTATAGGCAACGGTTGACTCTTTTCATCAGGAGGCCCATCTGCTTGTTTGCTATCTTATAATATAAAAAAGAAGAGCTGTCTGCTTGTTTGCTATCTTATCAAATAAAAAAAAATAAAAAATGCCGACATTATGTCCTCGCTCATACTGTAGCTTCGTCCTTTCACGAGTTTCTGCAGTTTCGGGAATAAGAAAGTTATAGGAAGCCAAATCTCGGGAGTATGGTGGCTGCGGCATCATTATTTTGTTTTTGACCAAAAATTTACGCATAAGCAATTATGTGTTTTTGATCGAAATTAAGCAATTTTAGAACGAATTTCACAATTATTTCGCAATTATTAGTAAAAATCGAATAGCACGAGCTAATTGATATGTTTAGTTCCTCAGCAATTTCTATGAGGGTGATTCGTCGTTGAGCCAATAATACTTTTTGACTTCATCAATGTTTTCGTCCTTTGTTGACGTGCTCGGGCGATCGGTACGCTCTTCAACGTTCACATCCTCTCGGACTTCTGAGAAAATTTGGTACAAACGATAAACGTCGCTTTGGTCCAAGACAGCTTGATATGCCACAGTCAATATTCGGAAGGCACTGTGCACTTAATTTTGTTCTTCACACAAAATTTGATACAGGTTATTCATCAATTTTTTTGTAATAAGCAAAAATTGAAGACTAGCCAATAAACACGTCCAAGCAAAATAGCTATCAAAAATTAAGCGAATGTTCAAAATAGCCTTAGGGGCCATCCATAAATTACGTCAAACGTTAAGGGGGAGGGAGGGGGACGAAAAATGTGACATTTTGAGACAATAGGTAGGGAGGGGTCCCAAATTTTGTGACCTCACATTTTTTCAAAATATAATAATTTATATCGAAATATTACCAGAGTACCAGTAAATTTAAAAATCCATCTACCTATATAGATAAAAAATAATCTAACAAGATGATTATTCCAATGTAAAATATGTGACATCACACTAGGTTAGGGTCTCACAAATGTGATGTGATGACCTAGTGTGATGTGTGATGTGTGTATGTGTGACAAGGACGGGGGCAGGGTCAAAAAATCATGAAGTTCGTGTGACGTAATTTATGGATGGCCTCTTATAGGCATAAATGAGGTACATAAGTCTCATTATAACGCCACTGAAAATCAAATAACCCGCGGAAATTAAAAATTCTCGAAGCTTTTTGAACAGACCTACATACATACGTGTATTACATCTTTTGTTGCTATGGAAACCTCTCATAACTTTTGGACGGAGTACCGATTAAAATGTGCTTAATAGCAATTAATTGGGTTTCCCTGAAACTTCCCGCTAAATTAAGGTATTTAAAGCTCAAAGGACTAAAAAATATAAGCATAGATTTTTGCAATTCAAACATCTATTGTGTTAAAAATAACAGTGTATTGATTTTCGTCAAGCTATATTTTTGGAAATATGATCGATTTTGATCATTCGAATGGCGTTTAACTCAATTTTTGAGATTTAAAATATTGCTTTAGCTACATAATCGATACGTTGCAAAATTTCGAAACAATGTTAAAAAAAGTTTTTTTTTTTTCAAAAATTTGCGTCAGTGACAAATCCCAAAATAATCGACCGATTTCGATCCAATTAACAGTATTTGGCGCAGTTTTTAAGGAGAACAGCTGATAAAAATTTTAAGTCAATCGGTGTATTAGCCTGAAAGTTATTTCAAAAATATTAAGTAAGTTTGCTAAAAATAACGTAATTTCAACATTTGAATAGCTGTAACTTTTGAAAATTTCATTCGATATTAATTTTTGGTACGGCATTTTCCTTAGTACTAAATTATCGTAGAATAACAAAAAACTATTGGATAAGAAATTCCGAAGTTATGTCAAAAAATACTATTTCCAAAAATTTTCGTCAACGATTACGATTACAATATCAACTAAGTACGATCACTTGCGATTTTGATACAATGTATGCACCAGGCGTAGTTTTTTGAGGAATAGAGCTGATTAGATTTTGTATTCTATCGGAACATTAATCTAGAACTTATTTCAAAAAAATACTGTTCCGCCAAAATTTTTTGACGTTTTTTCAAAGTTCTCCAAATCTCCTGGGTCGACTTGGTTCAAATTTTCAGAAAGTTGACACACACACACACACACACACGCACGCACACGCACACACACACGCACACGCACGCACACACACGCACACACACACCTACACACCTACATACAGACATACTGCCGTCATCATGAAAATAGTCGGAAGAGGTCCTAGGACCCATGCGCACTGTTATGAGCAAACCTTATATGAAGTAAACGCATATGCAAGCATTATGTCACTTCAATAAAACTGATTTTTATGTTAATTTCCACAGTCTTCCTCCAGATTTTGTCCGGTTAACACATAACTTTGTAAATATCGAGCAGTGTGAATATACATTAGTTTCAGCCGAATTAAAGTGTTTTTTTTAAAAAGGCTAACAGGCCGCCATCCTTACAATTTTGGTGTCAGAAGTGGTATATCCTGGATTCCGAATTCCCAGGATAATTTAGGTGTTAGGCGTCGCGATTTTCGAATTCCGCCTGACAACCATTTTGTGGCCCTGTGACTTTAGTCTTTAGCTACGTGCTAGTTCGCCGACGGTAAGCCTTGGCACCGTATGCCTAAGCCCGCGCTACTGCACCCTGTGGTCGACGAGTAAGTCTTGAGCATCATCAGCCAAGCCCGCGCTACATCACCACATCACCTACTTCGCGCTGTCAACTTTGATCGACGTGTAAGTCTCCGCTCTATAGTGTGAGCCCGCATCACCTCGTACTGCTTAATTCATCATCGACGGACAAGAAGACTCGTCATCATCACCGAACCTATAAAACGAAAGGCATTTCAACGTGACTTCGACGGAACTGCAATACGACTCCGTGAGTCGCCGTGCCGGTTACTCGAAGCTGTCGCCAGGGACATTCGCTGCGCTCTGCATTCTTCGTTGCCATGCACAATACCTTCAAGGTTAAGATGTTCCTGCGGTTCGTGATTATTTTTCTGTGAGTTTTATTTTTTCCAATTTAAAGTGTAAAGTGAATTTTCATTTAAACATCAAGATTTTATTTTTCAAGATTTTATATTTCTAGATTCAGAACTTTTATTAGAACATTATTTCAGAGTTTTTAAATAACTTTTAAAGTCATATAAATAATTTACTACTTATACAATTTTATACAATCTTATTGCTAACTTATATGATATTAATTTACATTTTCTATAATTTTTCTATTTACGTTTTTGTGTGTATTTTTCTGATGTTCTGTACAGCTTTTTAATCTACAATTATTGATGTTTAAATTTAATAAAAAGGAACAGACTACTGAAGTCGATACTAATACCGACTCAGACAGTTCTCTATCGAAACCATTATCTCAAAGGAAAAAATTAAACATGAGTGATAAAATTACACTCTCTGTTCTTACCAAATTCATTAAACCATATAACGGGGATCGGGAATCCCTTCCCGCGTTTTTAACCAATTGCGAAAGTGCAATTTCTTTAGCGAGTACAGACCAACAGAACTTTTTAGTCAAATATATCGTGTCACAACTTGAGGGCAAGGCTCAGTTAGCTTGTTGTTTGAAAAAATTCGATAATTGGCTTGAAATCAAACAGTTTTTAAAGGTAACTTTTGGAGAAAAAAAGCATTCAACACACCTTTTAGTAGATTTACAAAACTGCAAGCAATTACCCAACGAAGATGTGACACAATATTCTTTAAGGATTGAATCCTGCCTTACGCGGCTTCAGTCCGATATTCATTACAGTTGTGAAAATGAAAAGGAACTTATGGGCAGACTTGCCGCCATGGAAGATTTGGCTTTAAATACATTTTTATTAGGTATGAACTCAAACTTCTCACACATTGTGCGCTGCCGGAATCCTAAAGGACTTTCCGAAGCGATCACTCATGCCATTGAAGAAGAAAAACTGTTTAAGCTATCTAAACTATCTCAACGACCTTCTTCTTCCTCTAAACAATGTTCAATATGTCGAAAGTTTGGCCATAGCTCTTCCGATTGTTTCAAAAATAAATCTAAACGTTCTTTTACAAACTCTTACCACGTAAATTCGAATTTAAATCATCGTAATAATTACTCTAATAATTCTACAAATAAAAATAATTACGCCTCGAATCAAATATGCGCGTATTGTAAAAATCGTGGTCATTTAATAGGCGATTGTCGGAAGCTTAAATATAAAAACAATAATTATATGCACCGCGATCTGCCACGCAACGTGATACCTTCAAGTTCACGGTCGCCGACGAGCAATTCGTCTAATCATAACGTTACCAATAACAATTCTAATATACACGTTATCTCTAACGAAGATAATTTAAACTAAATTCGGTTTCGGTGCCGTGTCTACCGAAACCTTTTGCAATTCGTAACGACACGAATAGTTCTAAGACAACAAAAAACTACGGCAAAAAGCCTAAATCTAATGAGTCCTTAAAGGGGTCTAAAGGACATTCTTGTGGTCAATTCACGGTTGCACAAGATGTACCTTCTGTTTATTCTATAAACTCTAATTTTAATAGGCTTCAATCCTGTGTTCCTAAATTATTTTCCGCACAGGCTAAAGTAAAGACAATGACTCATAATAGCTGTGTTCCTAAGTTATTTTCTACACAGCGTAATGGACGATCAGAGATTTCTCAACCTTGTGTTCCTAAATTATTTCCTGCACAGGTTAATGAAAATACAGAGTATTCTAAGTCAAATAATTATGTTAATGTCTCTGACGTCACTCTTAAGAAATCATTAAGGTTCTCGAACCTTTCACAACGCAACCCTTTATCTCGTGAAAAATCGAGTTCTTTTTCAAGGGATTGCTCTTATAATAAAACGTATTCTATAAATAACGTAAATAACAAAGTTTCTCTTCCTCATGTTTATCTAAAAACCAATATGAATGATAAGCCTCTATGTTTATTAATTGATACTGGTTCCTCAGTTTCAATCGTGAAACTCTCAAGTTTATTAAAAGGTCCAGTACTTAAAAATAATATCATTACACTCAAGGGATTAAGTGATAACGACTCAACGTGTGAATCACTCGGTTCTATTAAACTTAATTTCGAATATCAAATCTCATCTACACGTAAAATTGCTTTTGATTTTGTGTTTCACGCTATTGACGACGCTATTCAATTAAATTATGATGGTATAATTGGTAGTGACTTTATACAACATTTTAAAATCAACATACAATATACTAATAATTCATTAAAATTAGAAGGTTACTTAATACCTATATGTTTTAGTAAATCATCATATGTTATACCTGCGAGATCAGAAATGGTAATCGAATGTCCAGTCAGTAATCTACGTGATTTCGTAAATAAACGCGAAGCTCTAGTACTAGATCAGAAAATTTGTGAAGGTGTATTTTTAGCTAACGCTATTGTAAGTTTAAAATCAAACAACAGAGTTAATGTTACAGTTTTAAATACCACCGAATCTGAAATCGAAGTTGATAATTTTCAGGTACAGTTAACTCCGTTCGATTTACTAACTTCAAAGTTAGATGATTCTCAACAAGAACTTATTCATCAATTAAATTCTTTAAATATAAATAGATCTCAAAAGGTTTTAGATCAAATTAGAATATCTCATTTAAATCCTCAAGAGAAAAAGTTATTAATTAATTGTATTTCTAACTATACAGACATATTTTATCTCGACGGAGAATTTTTGACACATACAGATGTTATTAAACATTCTATTAATACTGGGGATGCGCCCCCGATTCACGTAAAATCATACCGTTTCCCTGAAGTTCATAAAGATGAAATAGAAAAGCAAATTAGAAAAATGCTTGATGAAAATATAATCAGACCTTCTACGTCACCTTGGTGTGCTCCCGTTTGGGTAGTACCAAAGAAGCGTGATGCTTCCGGTAAACAAAAATGGCGTATCGTTATTGATTATCGTCGTTTAAATGACGTTACTGTCTCTGAAGTTTATCCTCTTCCACTTATAACGGATATTTTGGACCAATTAGGTCATTCGAAATATTTTAGCACGCTAGATTTAGCATCTGGTTTTCACCAATTATTATTAAATCCTAAAGATATTGAGAAAACCGCATTCAGTGTTTCTACTAATGGTATTTCTGGACAATTTGAATTTTTGCGCATGCCATTTGGGTTAAAAAATGCCCCTAGTACCTTTCAAAGAATGATGAATTTAGTGCTTACTGGTCTACAAGGTTTAGACTGTTATATCTATTTAGACGATTGCATTATCTACTCTCACGATCTTGAATCTCACATAATAAAGCTAGAATCTGTATTTTCTAAACTTAGAGAGGCAAATCTTAAACTCCAGCCCGACAAATGTGAGTTTTTGCGACGTGAAGTTGCGTATCTTGGGCATGTTATTACAGATAAAGGTGTTTCGCCTAACCCTGACAAGGTCAAGGCTATTTCCGAATTTCCTACACCGAAAACTCCAAAAGATGTCAAATCTTTCCTTGGGTTAACTGGTTACTATCGTCGTTTTATAGAAAATTTCTCTCATATAACTAAGCCTCTAACTTCGTTATTAAAAAAGGATGTAAATTTTCATTGGTCAATTGAACAGGAACAATCTTTTAACACTTTAAAGCAAAAACTTATTTCTGCTCCCTTGTTACAATACCCAGATTTTTCGCAACCCTTTATTGTTACAACTGACGCTTCAAATTATGCCGTTGGTGCTATTTTATCACAAGGTGAAATCGGTAAAGACAAACCTATTGCATTCGCGTCTCGTACTATGAATAAACAAGAAGGCAATTATTCAACGACAGAAAAAGAACTTTTAGCAATTTTGTTCGCTGTAAATACATTTCGACCTTATTTATATGGGTATAAGTTTAAAATTGTGACAGATCACCGTCCATTAACATGGTTGTTTAACGCTAAAGATCCAGGTGGACGCTTGCTTAGGTGGAGGTTAAAACTCGAAGAATACGAGTACGAAATTGTATATAAACCAGGTAGAATAAATAGTAATGCAGATTGTTTATCTCGTTACCCAGTAAATGCTATCACTAATTCTAATATTAATAATGATACTTATGAACAATATTTTAAAAAGCAATTTACTAAAACTACGCCTAATTGTGATACGCAAATTGAAGAACACAATCAAAGTTTATATTTAGCCAAACAAAAATCAATTGCTTGCCCGATGTCTCTAGACCTTGATTACTCTATGCCATATTGCGAACAGTTCTTATCAATGTTAGATGATTCCATTTCATTCCGCGAGTCGGAACGGACACCTGATACCATACAGGTTGTCGATTGTAAAAACAATTTAAAGCTTTATTTCTTATATTCTAAGGTTCATCATTATGACGAAATTAGTTACAAAACTATTTACAATTTATTAATTAAACTAAGAGACCGAATTATTTCTAATAATGACTATGATAAAGAATTAGCTATTTCCGATTTTTCAGAACCGTTTTCAAAATTTGTGTATGTGAAAATTTATAACATGATATCTTATATTTTTAACGGCACAAATATTAAAATTCATATATACAAAAATCAAATAGTTTATCCTACTCCGGCCGAAATACCGAACATTTTAAAAGAAAATCATGGTACTACTATCGCCGGTCACCCCGGTATCAAACGCATGCTAAGTAGAATCAAAGCTTCCTACTATTGGAAAAATATGCGATCTGATGTTGAACGTTTTATAAAAGACTGCAAAATGTGTCAAGTTAATAAACCATTACGACTCTCTAATAAAGCGCCTATGGTAATTACTTCCACTAGTACTAGGCCATTTGAGAGATTAGCTCTCGACATGGTTGGTCCCTTTCCTGAAGCCGGTATTCAAAAATTTAAATATATCTTAACATTACAAGACGACTTAACTAAATTTTCTAATGCTTATCCCATGATCACGTGTACAACCGACGAGGTTGCACGAAGTCTTATTCATTTCTTTTCGTTATTCTCGTTTCCAAAAATGATACTCACTGATCAAGGCACTACTTTTACCTCTGAATTATTTAGGCAACTGACAGACATACTTAAAATAAAAAGTCTCTATTCTAGCCCGTATCATCCTCAGACTAATGGCTCCCTTGAAAGATCACATGCTACACTAAAAGAATATCTAAGATCTTTCGTTAACGAAAATCAAAGCGATTGGCATTGTTACCTTGCAACCGCTATTCTATCATATAATACTACTCCTCATTGCACGACGGAGTTTACACCATTCGAATTATTATACGGTTATAAGCCGTCCATACCTAGCAGCATTTATGAAACTGATAACAACACTACCTACCAAGAGTACATTCGCGCACTGCAATATAGAATGAAGTACTCTCGTGAAAAAGCTATTGAAAATATAATTAAAAGTAAACAAGCCGCAAAAAAATATTATGACGTCTCTTCGAGAGAACTGAGTTATAAAACAGGTGATATGGTTTATGTCAAACATCACCACAGACTTCGCAACGCCTTATCTCCAGTGTGGAAAGGCCCTTTTAAAGTTATTAAAACACATGGTAAAAATAATGTTACTATATGCATAAATAGAAAACATGTTAAATATCATGTTAACGAACTAAAGCCGATGTAAACTTGTATAATTTGTTCCAGGTATGTAATCGATCCTTGCGTTTCGAATCCGATTGAATTAGTAACAAATAGCCCAGGTATTTACTTCGACCCTACTTCTGTTGTGTACTTTCAAAATGACAACTGGGATGTAGTAACCCACATCGATATTTTGCCTATTTTTCCTTACATGAAAAAAATCAAAACTTCAATCCAAAATATTTTATTTCTATGCAATAAAGCACAAAGATTAAACTTAGTTAATTTCAAAATTGATTGTAACGACGTTTTGAATCCTCTAGAAATATTAATAAATTCAAATGAACTAAAGTACCAATCTATGTCTCACCTTATTTTTGATCAAAGAACAAAACGAGCTCTTGAATTTGGAGGTGAAATCCTTAAATTCTTTTTTGGCACTTTAGATGCAGATGATGCACGAAAATATGACGAAGCAATTTCGTCATGTCAGCAGAATGAAAATGAAATTTATTCCCTTATGAAAGACAACATCCATATTGTCCAATCTACGATTAATAATTTTAATACTTCTATTGAAAAATTAAATAATAATGAAATTAAATTAAATAACCAGATAGAAAAATTAAATTTCATATTTTTAAACAGTACAAAGACAAATATAGAATTAATGAACTTAGAAAAATTTAACTCTATTTTTAATATTATTGAAGGTTCTTTATTATCAATTTCTAATATTCTAGATACAACTTTAAATTCAATTTTATTCGCAAAAGCAAATATTTTACACCCTTATGTCATTACACCTACTAAATTATATAATGTGTTATCTAACAATATTAAAATGAAACGAACTTCTGAGTTCCCTATTTCGCTTTCCTAAAAAAATATTCACACGATTATTGACTTAGCGAAATAACATCTTATTATTATAAAGAAAAAATTGTATTTGTTATTCAAATTCCTTTAATAAATCCTGTTAAATTTAATCTTTATAAGAACTTGGCTTTACCTACTCCTCATGAAACAAATAATTATAAAACTTATGTGTTAATACACCCTTCTAAATTGTATTTAGCCATAACGGATGACAGATTGAACTACGCTTTATTAGATAGCATAAGTGATTGTAAGCGTGTTAATAACGAATACATGGTATGTCCCATGGCTTCGATATCGTCTACAATTAATAATTCTATTTGTGAAACTAAGTTATTAACTGAAGTTACTCTATCACTTCCTGAAGTTTGTAATTCTAATGTCATTTATGGTAATATTAATGTATGGCAAAAACTTAATGATGGTAGATATATTTTCGTTCAATCTAAGCCTAACAAATTGACTTTGAAATGTGACGATAAGATAAGTGATTTTACTTTGCAAGGCACTGGTATTTTATCATTAGAGAAAAATTGTATTGCTTATTTTCAAACTTTGCAATTTGTTCCTTCTACTAATTATAAGACTATTTTCCAGCTCAATTATTACTTAATTTTAATATTATCGAAGATGATTGTTGTAAGTATAATCTAGTAAATGAGACATATCAGTCTTTATCTCCGATAACTTTATCAAATATCGATTTAGAATCATTAAAATTTGCATCTCATAAGTTAGACCATTTAGAAGACCAAATAAACCAAGCGTCTAATCAATCACATATCATGAAATATGGTCACTATTATTCTGGTATGACTTATTTTATATTAACTGTAATTATTTTATATATTTTGTATAACATTTATAAAAAATGTTTCTGTAAGTCTACTAGCACCTCATGTTGTATTCAAATCTATAATCAATGTCATAACTCGCATAGAACAGTCAACGACAGGACTATGAATACGTCCATCGAGCTAAGTGATATTTCTAATGAATCAGAATGCGACCAGAGACCTGTTAAGAGTCTCCCAGCAGAAATAGAATTTAATAAAAGTTCGAATAAAGTCCTATATAGAAACTTAGGCAAATCTAACCGTAACTTAATCAACCATTAGAAAAAGCGAATAATGTTTTACATCTATTTTATGTACTTTATAGGTTAACCAACTATCATAAAAGGTGAATAATATTTTACATCTCTTTTGTACTTTATACATTTCATTTTATTGTAATCATAATTTTACCAACTATTAGAAAAGTAAGTAATGTATTAACGTCTCTTTTACATTCTTTATACATTTCTTTCTATTTTATTTTCAAATACTACTGTTTTATATTTTTTATAAATTCTAGAAAAGAATTTTGTTTTAAGATTAAACGATATCGACTTCTACTTTTATACATGGAGACATTTATTATAAGTTATTGTATTAATTTGAATTTATATAGCAAATAGCTATTCTTAGATTGATTAACTTTTGATTCACTGAGTTTTAGAAAACATTTGTTTATTATAACTTAATGTATTAATTTGAATTATATAGCAAATAGCTATTTTTAAATTGACTAATTATTGATTCACTGAGTTTTATCTTTTTACATATTGTTATTTTAACTCACTCTGATTTCTTATATTATCCTTAGGTTTATTAAAAAAAAATAATAAAGCTCAGTCTTAAGGGGGGAGATGTTATGAGCAAACCTTATATGAAGTAAACGCATATGCAAGCATTATGTCACTTCAATAAAACTGATTTTTATGTTAATTTCCACAGTCTTCCTCCAGATTTTGTCCGGTTAACACATAACTTTGTAAATATCGAGCAGTGTGAATATACATTAGTTTCAGCCGAATTAAAGTGTTTTTTTTAAAAAGGACTAACAGGCCGCCATCCTTACAGCACGTACACGCGCACGCACACGCACACACACGCGCGCGCACACACACACACACACACACATACAGACATACTGCCGTCATCATGAAAATAGTCGGAAGAGGTCCTAGGACCTCAAATTAGTAACTTCCTTTATCTACATACGTAGCCGGAAGTTAAAAATAACACTTGGCTTTGCAGTTTGTTATTAATAAAACAGAAAATAGCCTTACATTAAAAAGTTTATCTTGTTCATTGAAAAAGATTGGCAATAAAAATATTTCCTGTTGCACTTTTCTAAAATATCCTGAAATGTCGATTAGACGCATATTTTCTGAGAAATTGGCATAAACGAAAAATAACCCGTTTTATTTTCTTACTAGCTGTTGCCCGCGACTTTGTCCGCGCGGACTTCGTTTACTCCGCACAGCTCCTCTCCCGTAGGTGATAGCGTAATAATATGTAGCCTATATGTTGGCCCGACTTGTTAGTAATATTCATGCAAAATTTAAAGTAAATCCATGCAGTACTTTTTGAGTTTACCCCGGACATACATACAGACAAACAGACAAAAATTCTAAAAACTATATTTTTGTCTTCGATATCGATTGAAGATCTCGCCCCAAGTATTCTTTTAAAAAGTATTCAATGTACAGTTTTGACTTTCTTACGACTTTATTATATGTACCTATAGGTAAATAAAATGTTTTCGGCCAATGATAAAATTCTCGGCCTTGGAAGAGGTCAAGATTTTAGACTTACGTTGTACACACCTTTTACGTATTTTTAAGATAGTAAAATTGCAGTTAGTATAACATTTACTAAAAACAGGCAAGTATAATTATTCTAAAACTGATTCTCCGAGGTTATAGTCGTTAAACAAACACCATTGAATGTACACACAACTTATACCTAATGAGCCATGCGTTCTCGGTGTCACGTTTAACTGGATTTGTCATCGAAAGCCTTTGAAACTTATGATGTCTGTAACTTCTGAATGTTCTGAATTACAAAACTGATAACCTTGGATTTTTTAAGGGACAATCTTTATAGTATCTCCTTTCGAACAAAATAATAATAAAGGGTTTCCGTCTATAGGTTAATAAATTAAAGCTAAATATGAGTTTTGACTTTCATCTCTTATCACGGGAACGGTGCCGAATTTTGGGATAAAAAGTATCCTATATGTTGCTCCTAGCTTTCAGATATCACCATGCCAAATTTCATTATTTTCTGTCTAGTAGTTTCTGCGTGATTGACGCAAAAAATTAACAGACAGACAGACAAAAATTCTAATAATTAGTTTTTTCGCTTCTGTTATCGATATTTTAACCAACCCCAATTTATATGTTTCAAAAAACTTCTAAGTACAAAAATTACTTTTCTACTTTTTTTAACCGACTTCAAAAAAGGAGGAGGTTCTCAATTCGGCCGGTATATTTTTTTTATGTATGTACACCGATTTCTCAGAGGTTTCTGAACCGATTTACGTGATTCTTTTTTTGTTTGATGCGGAATAGCTTCGAATTGGTCCCATAAAAATTTAATTCAGGTAGGCACAGTAGTTTTTATTTTATGAACATTTTTTATTTATTTTACCTATGCCGATGTCTGAAATCAAATCTTGCAAGTAAATTTGATCCACTTTCCGGTTACCGATTGAGCTGAAATTTTGTATACGTATGTAAATGGGATGACAATAAAAACTTAATATGAGATAGACATGATCTGATGATGGAATCGGAAGGCGACAACAGGAAATCAGTAAGTAAATGGTTAAAAATCGTTTAATAACAAGACTCTATCGACTTTGGGTTCGTTTCATTCGTGTTGACGAGCACTTTGGTACTTGGTGGTAACTAGGATCTTCCAGGGTCCGATGATGAAGCCAGAAGGTGGCCATAGGATCTCAGTAATTAAATGACAGACCTCTATCGAGTTTGGGCTCGTTTGATCGAAGTCGACGAGCACTTTGGTGCTCGGTGGTAACTAGGATCCTCCAGGGTCTGATGTTGAAGCCAGAAGGTGGCCATAGGAGCTCAGTAATTAAATGACAAAATTCTATCGAGTTTCAGCTCGTTTGAATCGTGTTGACGAGCACTTTGGCGCTTGGTGCTAACTAGGATCCTGCAGGATTCGATGATGAATCCATAAGGTGGCCATACGAGCTCAGTAATTAAATGACACAACTCTATCGAGTTTGGGCTCGTTTGATTGGTGTTGACGAGCACTTTGGTGCTTGGTGCTAACCAGGATCCGATGATGAAGCCATAAGGTGGGCATAGGAGCTCGATAATTAAATGACACATTTCTATCGAGTTTGAGCTCGTTTGATTCGTGTCGACGAGCACTTTGGTGCTTGGAGATAACTAGGATTCTCCCGGGTCCGATGGTGAAGCCAGAACGTGGCCATAGGAGCCCAGTAATTAAATGACAGAACTCTATCGAGTTTGCCCTTGTTTGATTGGTGTTGACGAGCACCTTGGTGCTTTGTGGTAACTAGGATCCTGCAGAGTCCGATGATGAAGTCACAAGGTGGCCATAGGAGCTCAGTAATTAAATGACACAACTATAGATACTATTAGTAAATAGCTCATATAAATAATAGGTAGTACTTAATACTTACTTACTTCAAACCTATTAGTAAATAGCATATATAAATAATATGTAGTATTTAATTAATATTAAATCTTTTTTACTTTTTAGTTATTGAAGTATTTAGTTATTTTTATATTATAGGTATAGATACGATATAACTAAAAATGAACGGTTGTCCCCAATTTTTCTTTATCTGTGCTAAAGACGTTGCTTCGTGCCAAATTTCAAGATTCTGAGTTCACGGGAAGTACCCTGTAGGTCTTATTCCCTTGCGAGTTTCGAATATTTGCGTGCGATATATACGGCTGTATCTTTTGATTGCGTTGGCTTAGAAGTTTGATTTTTTCACAGCCCTAAGGGACACTAGACCTAAGTATTTGATGTAAATTTCAGCCTAATACCTCCACGCATTCCTAAAAAAAAGGGTATTGACAGACGAATGGACGGACGGACAACAAAGTGATCCTATAAGGGTTCCGTGTTTTTCCTTTCGAGGTACGGAACCATAAAAACAATAAAAGTCTTGACTGCTTATCTTGCTTATTGAAAATAATACAGATTTACATTAAAACATCTTTTAGAGATTTTAGAAAAGCGCAACAGTGTCTTTTTATTGCAAATATTTTTCAATGAACACAATAGGCTTTTTAGTCAAAGGCTATTTTGTTTTTTGTTAATAACAAACTACAAAGCCATGTGTTATTTTTTTATTTTCACTAAATAAAGGTATTATTATTCCCTTTTGATAACTTTTTCTCTCATATCGATATCTTATTACAAAATTAGGTAATTTGAAGATTTATATAATTTTAAAAACTTTACGAGGTTAATTTTCCGTCATAAAAACAAAATTGCGAATTTTCACAATAGTCTACCATTAAATGAAATTTTATAAGGAACATTTATTAATATGCATGTCGACAGCACGCACATTGTCAGATATATTGGCAAAAATTGCAAAAAAAATGTTTTTTATCTATACATATAATAAAATATTTTTAAAAGAATATTTGGGGCGTGATCTACAATCGATATCGAAGCCAAAAATATAGTTTTTAGAATTTTTGTCTCTTTGTCTGTTTATCTGTTTGTCTGTATGTATGTCCGGGGTAAACTCAAAAAGTACTGCATGGATTTACTTCAAATTTTGCATAAATATTGCTAACAGGTCGGGTCAACATATAGGCTACATATTATCACGCTAACACCTACGGGGGAGGAGCTGTGCGGAGTAAACGAAGTCCGCGCAGACGAAGTCGCTGACAACAGCTTGTTATAAATATAATGTTCCTGAACTCAAGTCAAGATTAAGGCTTAATAATAATAAATTTACTGTTACCTATAACGTTTACTGAAAGCAAATACTATTTCACACTGACCATAATATATATAATAGACCTGTTGTTTAATTTAGACTACTACAAAAAAAAAGATAAAATATACACCACGGATTTTCAAAATTCATTCACTTGCCCAAGCCAATACAAGCCAATCCTTTCACCTTCAATCTTTTTCCCTCAGAAAAATCTGTAAGTTGTTATAATAATAATATCTACGATTGTTGAAAGCAAAAATACCTACTTATATTAATTTTTCAAGCTGTAAATTTTGAACGCGATTTTATCGATTTTTATTGTTCAAACAGCATTAACGAGAGTTTAAACAAGCTCTGAAAACATTGTCTTGAGACAAAATTAACTGATTGAAAAATCTCAAAGTTATGTTGAAAAACAATTTCATCAACATTTTCGCACACGGTAACTCCTGAATGAATGGTGACCGGATCTACTGCTCTGAAACTGGTTATGACGTGACAGACATTGCAAATCTATACATATAATAAAATCGTAGGAAAGTCAAAACTGTACATTGTATATTTTTTTTAAAAGAATACTTGGGGCGTGATCTACAATCGATATCGAAGCCAAAAATATAGTTTTTAAAATTTTTGTCTGTTTGTATGTCCGGGGTAAACTCAAATAGTAGTACTGCATGGATTTACTTCTTTTGCATGAATATTACTAACAGGCCGGGTCAACATATAGGCTACATATTATCACGCTATCACCTACGGGGGAGGAGCAGTGCGGAGTAAACGAAGTCCGCGCGGACGAAGTCGCTGGCAACAGCTAGTATATAATATCTATATCTATACATATAATAAAATCGTAGGAAAGTCAAAACTGTACATTGAATATTTTTTTTAAAAGGATACTTGGGGCGTGATCTACAATCGATACCGAAGCCAAAAATATAGTTTTTAGAATTTTTGTCTCTTTGTGTGTTTGTTTGTTTATCTGTATGTATGTCCGGGGTAAACTCAAAAAGTACTGCATGGATTTACTTCAAATTTGGCATGAATATTACTGACAGGTCGGGTCAACATATAGGCTACATATTATCACGCTATCACCTACACGGGAGGAGCAGTGCGGAGTAAACGAAGTCCGCGCGGACGAAGTCGCAGGCAACAGCTAGTAACAAATATAAACTAACCCGTGCAGCCGTGAAACAGAAAACGGCGTAAAGAACTCGGAGTGCAAATGTTTTTCTTGAACAGATTTGGAGGTAGACGAAAACATTTTTTTACAAATAACGATCAAATTCGAAGCCCTTTGGCTTATTATGATTGCCCTGGCAGTGGCTTCGTTTAGTTGCGCCATTTTTATTTTATGTTTTGCAAAAATGTTCTTTAGTGCAACATATAGTTTAGTCAAATGTGTACTTTAGTCAAATAAGAGATGAGTGTAGTATGGATATTATGCAGACAAAGAAAACTGTAAACTTGACTGTTGAAATTATAAGACATTACGACAGGCCTATGTTAGGAGTTCCAATGTTGTTTTATGATGACTTCAGTTAAACACTGGTCTAAAACCCTAGGCACAAGTGTAATATCTACCTATGTTAAGCGATAAACTAGCGTATTATCATTAACATTTTTCGTATTTCTTGGTTTTCTTTTAAACTTTAAGTGAACAGTCCTCTTGTTTGTTATCCTAAAAAAATGGAAGTAAGTCGCGAGTAAGTAAGAAAGGTATATTCTGGATCTTCAGGGGTAAAGCCATAAAGATGTTCCTGGAGTGTCAAAATAATACATATTTTGTATAACAATATTTAATTTCAGACTAGTACAAAAATAGCCAAAGCTATGTCACTGAGCAATTTAAACTGTGACTTTAAAATAATAAATATTTATGATTTTATCATACATTAATTGCTAATCACCAGTCGAAATACTAAAGTTCTTTTCACGAAAGGAATCTCTACAAAAATGTTAAGACTCCTTTTGTGAGAAGAATTATGCTAGATTATGATGACATTTTTATCAAATATTTGATAACAATGTGGACATGATATTCGGTAAATGGCATATGCTAGAAATATAGGTAGGTGTTTATGTTTTTGGCAAAAACAAAATACGTATTTGCTTACTAATATTATGAAATTAATTGAGGATATCATAAAATGTTTCAAAACCACCAGACTGCCATTATAAGGAACAATTTTTACTTTTTTGAAATAGGTATCAAGTCTCATTTTTAGTTAATTATTATTCACATCTTGTCTTACTAGAGAAACAGGCTGATTTACATGTAACTGGATTACATTTTAGAGCTATATTTACCTATCAGTGACAATGCTATAATTGGACATAAGTTATGCAAAATAGATTAAACCCCCAAAAACAATTTTTTGAGCTACTGTCATAAATGACATCTACATGTCAAATGTACAAAAAATATCCAAGCTGCTTGGTCCTAACAAAACCACAGATGTTACTGATATCCACTAAATTTTATGCATTTTTGCTAAAGCAAGTTAAAATAAAAGCATGCGTTATGTTGACCTAGAAATTGAGTTATAAAAGCTTCAAACTACAATGGTTTTATTTATTAAATCAAATTTTTAATAAAGTGGGAACCTTGAATTTGGATGTATTTTGCGAATTAGTTATTATTATTCTTATGGATTAATTCCCAGAATATATAAATAAGTAAATTTGCAAGACTTTTAAAAGCCTATCACTGTACAGGAACTAAATAATGGTATTAAACAGGTAACAGGATATTCAAAATAAACTATGGTCTTGTTATTTTTATATGTTCACATTCATCTTAAAGTATAATTATTATCTCAAAGGTATTTTTGTGGTTGGATCTATTTTGCAAAACTACATAAGATTTATGATTAGTTATTCAATTTGGTGATTAGTATGTTTTATATAAATTATTTTTAACAATATATTAATATTAGGCATTTAAAGCACCACATGCTTACAGAATAATAAATATATCTATTTCACAAATTAAATATTATGATTAAATTGTTTAGAACCTATAGTGTCGCTGTTTTTGTATCTTAATCTAATTTCTTTGATTGTCAATTCCTTTTCCCGATGAATCCTCTGTAAATGACTTCTCATGTCATATGAACGTGAGAACGATCTTAGGCATACAGGACATTGAGTCTTTCCAGCATGAGAATCCTTGTGCAAAGTTAATGATGTTGGATGCTTGAAACCTTTAGGACACAAAGTGCAACGGAACTTGGCTAAATCTGATTCTGTAAAATAAAAATGTGAATATAAAACAGGGTCAATAATAAGAAAGAGGCTTAACAACAGATTATGGAGTCCTCAACAAACACCATGGAAATTACTTGGCTGTAGTTAAGCTATAACTGACACTTTTTTTAACATTGTAATTTCTTCTCCTGCTCTTCCGTCTTATTGATTTAAAAAGATCTATTTATAAAATCAATGTGTAAGCTAAATGGCTTAATTAAGTTACTACCAATAACTTCAAATTGTATAATAAAGATAACTAGTAATAGCATGCCTTCTGTGCAGTTATAGACATACCTTTTCTTATCTGGACAACTAAATATATGAAGAAAAATGTACACAATATGTATTCTTAACTCTAGAAAGGCTTCCTCCACATATACACACCCTCATATCTTTACGTTTTGTTACATGTAAAGTTTATTAACATGTATGACCTCTATGAATTTATTAGTATGTAACTAATAAATTCACAGAGGATAAACATAGATTTCTACTGGATTTTTTCCAATGTTGGTCCATTATGTGTTATTTAGCTGGGCAATTTATTTAAGATAAATGAATGGCAAAATGTATCACAACTACTTGGTGATAGAGTTCTATAATGCCCCACCCAGGTTTAGTAACACTAGTAACCCATTGCCTGCCACAATAGTGTCAATGCTTGTTACTTTTGTGTTCATCGCGGAAAAAGTCTGTAATCTTTTTTTTAATTCATTAGATAGCAAAGAATATACCATTCCAGCACATGGTTCCATACCAGCATTTTTATCACTCCATACTTGTTAAAAATAGTTAAGTAGGTACCTAATTAAAATTCAGAAAAACTTAACTCTTGTAATAGCTTCCCATAGAAGATGGTGTTTCTTGTGTGGTGTGGTCACATATTTTTAAATTAAAATATAATTTCATTTTTATTATTAGTTAGACATAAAATTGATTTGTGAAATATTGCATGTGTATATTTATTTTAAAAACATATGGAATTTCACTAGTGTCTTTGATAAAAAGTATGTACAAAATATCATACATTATGCTGTATGCAGCATCGATGCATGTCACCTTCTCTGCTTGTGTTGTGCTTTTGACTCACATAGTTAATAATAGGTTCATTTCTAAATTATTCATTAGGATACACTGACTACATACCAAAATAAGGAAAATTGTTCGAACACCTGTTGCAATAGCATCAGTTGCAAAAGGCTAATATGAGTCACCAACATTGTGGCTATTAACTAAGTCAAAGAGTTCTGCAACCTGTCACAGCCTTATCTATTCCTACCACAATAGCGTCAGTGCTTGTTGCTGTTGTGTTCGGGTTTAGAGAGTAAAGTAGCCGGTAAGCAATTCAACATTAACAACCGCTCTGGCAGTTGAATGGTTGGTTGTCAACGTGACAACCATTTTTCAGGTTTACATTTTTTGGGTTTGGTTGTTTATTAAATACTAGCTGTTGCCCGTAACTTCGTCCGCGCGGGCTTCTTTTACTCCACAATGCGTTTCCCCCCCGTATATGATAGCGTGATAATATGTAGCCTATATGTTGACCCGACCTGTTAGTAATATTCATGCAAAATTTGAAGTAAATTCATGCAGTACTTTTTGAGTTTACTCTGGACATACATTGACTTTCCTACGATTTTGTTATATGTATAGATATTTGAGTATTTATATATGTATTTCTATATATTAGTATTGTTTGCTAACACTATATCACAATCAAATTATTTGCTTACTTTGGGGTAACATCAATTTGTGTAATTTGTCCAGAAATGTTATTGTGATATTATTCACATCGCTGGGTTTTATAGGACATGTTTGTACCTTCAGGAAAACCATCAACATGTTTACCTTTTCATTTTTTAATTGGGACGACTTGCCTGGTCGTATATGTTACAGTATCACCGCCTTACCTATTCCTTCCGTTACAACCAGTGTTAGCCGCTCTCGTATTTCAGTTAGAGGGTAAGGTAGCCGGTAAACTTGCGCATGAGGCATAACCTCCCTGCCTCGAAGTTAACAGTGCACCAGTATGATCCTTGGTGTCTACGGGCGGCGGTTGTCTCTTACCATCAGGAGACCCGTATTGGGAGGAGAAGGACACTTGTTTGTTTCTCTATTCTATAAAAAATAAATTCTCAGTAGTACTTAATCAGTCTAATAATAGCATGTAACATTTTTCTTTACTAGGTTTATTAGTATATCACAAAAACACGTGCAACACTAATGGAAAATTCCATATGGCTTAACTCGATATGATGTCATAAATGGTCGTGTTTATCCGACGTAGGCACTGACTATACTGGCGAAAAGGACACAATCTAGGGATGGGAATTTGCATTTAAAGTTGTCTGTACAAAAATAACAAAATCGCCAATTTCTCACAAAAATATACATTTACACAGAGCAAAAAGAGCACGATACTAAATAACAATTACGTAATATACTTTTTTAATTTATTATCTTAGTATTTAATATTTTTACATACATACATACATACATATCTTCAGTAGGCAGAATATTTTTGTTTATGCTATATTCCATATGTTAGAAAATCTAACATTGTGTCTCATCACTACTGTCAATAAACACGACATAGTCGTTGGAAGTCAATATACTTTCTCTGGGATCATATTATTAAATTTACCATTATTGAAATAGTCTTTATTTTGTTTCTTAGTATAGTAAATCTGAATTATAATTATAAGACTAAATAAAAGGTTGAATATGTAAACTTTAGAAAAAAGAATGTATTTTAGGCTAAAACATCGTAATAAGTTCAGAAATTGAATAAATAATACACAGGGTTTTGTGTAGGATAAATCTGACTCAGGCGGAATAAGCCCGAATTTTTTGTCAGATAAATCTGACTCAGGTGGTGAAAATATCTATATACATATAATAAAATCATAGGAAAGTCAAAACTGTACATTGAATATTTTTTAAAATACTTGGGGCGTGACCTACAATCGATATCAAAGCCAAAAATATAGTTTTCAGAATTTTTATCTGTTTATCTGTATGTATGTCCAGGGTAAACTACTACTCAACTACTACTCAAAAAGTACTAAAAGGGTTTACTTCAAATTTTGCATGAAAATTTGCTAATAGGTTGGGTCAACATATAGGCTACATATTATCATGCTATCACCTACGGGGGAGGAGCTGTGTGGAGTAAACGAAGTTCGCACGGACAAAGTCATGGGTAACAGCTAGTAACTATATATAACTATATATTATAATATATAACTATATTAACCAATATAGATTTATTACATTAATATAAATTTGTTTTTTGATGGTTTCAAGTACATTTATTTTTTTAATATTTCATTATCAAGGTAGAATTACTCAAGCACTACATTTTTTCCAAGTTTCTTGATAAGGTAGATTAAGTTGATAAGATACTAATTTATACCTACTAGCACAATTATATTTAGGAATATGTTCTAATTCATTTATACATTCATAAAGCCTACAAACACTTATATTATATATCATTTCGCTTTATGTATAAGGAATCTTAGCTTAACTGAGCTTTAGGGAATAAACTTAGAACAAAATTCTTTGTATGAATATGTGAGTTTTATCATAAGAATGTAGTTAATATGGATTATCTACAATCCTTATGCTAAAACTGCAAAAAAATTAAATCATTATCCTGGAGCTTAACTTCCATATACCAGTAATTTTTTTGTTTTGAGGATTCTTCAAATATGAAATGAAATGAATGAAAATTTTGTAAATATTATAGAACATTTGTCCACCAAACTTTCTGTATTATTTTTTGTGTTAAAGGGTTTAAATTTGGTGTGCAGATATTGTATCTCATTGTATGTTTTCTGCAGTAAGACAGACAGTTATAATAAAATATGTTTATCAAATGATAATATTATTTTTTATCTAAATATTTACCAGTATTTTGTCTATCATAAGCATCTTCAGTACCAGCTGACTGTGTCTCTAAAAGTTCATCATTAACATTTATTGTCATTTCTGAAGAAATAGAGTTTGTACTTTCTTGTTTTATAATAGGCACAGGATCAATTGGTTGACTATCTTGTTCTTGAGGTGCCATTGAAACATCCTGAGAAACTTGTTCTGATGGTAAAGTTGCTAAATTAATAGGTTCATTTAATGGAACTGGAACAATAAAATCGTTAGTTCTGCTGGATTTGGTACTTAAATCTAATGAAATTTGTTCACTGATCCTTATTTGATTTTGAGAAGATTCTTCCTCTATATTATCAGTCAAACCTTTAACCTCTAAAAACTCTGCTGTGATTAAAAAAGATTCCAACTGATCTTGAATAATATTCACTTCGCCATGGTACATAAAATTTACAATTGCGTTAAGATCCTCGAATTTGAAATTCCTAAATATGATCACAGGATGTTGGCAAGGATTCTCTTTAAATATCTGTTTAAAATAATTACTGCAAGCTGATAGCAACATTTTATGGGCCTTTATTTTGCCACCATCACAGCACAATGTAACATCAACTAAATCATCTTCAGTCCTCAAAACATTAAAAGCTTCGGTTACATTTGTAACATAGTTATTCCATCTCAAAGAAAACTGAGATGTATTCATTATAAAGTTTAGTTTTACTTTATTACTATCTAAAAAAAAGTTACTTCTCAGTCTGAATTTTTTAAAATTAATAGTAAATCTCCGTCACTAAACGTTTTAATAAGTTATTTATCACTTCGTCAACAAAAACAATAAATTAGGTAGGTACTTCAATTTGTTGTTACGTGCACAGATTAGGGAGAGTACGTGCAAGCAATTTCATAATTTGTTTCTTGTTCTTTTCCCATTTTGACCCTTTGGAATTGACTAAGACCTTTGATCACGCTGCCTTAACTAAAAGAATTTCGATCGTATTTTTATTAAGACTATTTATTGTTGAAGCAACCATAGCAATAGCATAAAAGAGCACTTTCAAGGGTATAATCAGCATTCACGCCCACGGTATTGTCGCTTTTGACATTAAGAAAAAAACATAGATTTTAGAGTATTTTTTTGTTTTCTTAATATAAAAAATATTTTTACATAAATACACTTACTACTATACATAAATAATCTGTGCTTACATCTTGTAAGTAGTTTTCAAAGAGTACCTACCAAGGAAGTTTATTCTACCCGGAATGCTTACACGCGCTTCAAAATCGTTCCGAAGAGTACCACGACATGAGTGGAGTGTGTCTCTTTCTACTAAATAAAGCGCCAAACGCCATATATAAGTGCGGCCATGCGTAGTTTGCAAATTACTACTAAGTAATTCTACTAATTTGAGAAACAGTTTTTGCATTGCATAAGTAATTACGTAATAATTAAAATAAGCACATTTTAGAACTCACTGTTAACTTACTGTTTAATTACAATACATTTTATGCTAATTTATTTATCAACGTGTATAAATAAAAAGTATTTAATTATTACTGAATATGTAAAAATCTACCATCTAGATAGTTTTATTTATACTGGCAATTGCTAGAAAGGGACAACATCCACTCATGTCGTTATCTTGCTCAGAACGTTTTTCCCCTCTGTTAAGTAAAAACAAATGTCAACTTTATAAGTAACGAAATAAAGTACATTTTTATTTTTCAAATATTGCTTTGTAACAATTCCAGTTATAGTATATAAGTTCCTTGGTACCTACCTATGTAACGTATTTAGTAATTTTCAATAGTATGTAAAAATATCATATTTGTTTGCCTGAGAATAGTCATTTATCGCAGCCCTAAGCTCTTCATCATTGGAAATTGGAATCGTCTAAGTAATTAATATTTTTTATAATCTTCGGAATCGCCTTCCACTAATGTCTTTTTTAAATTAGTTAGTAAAAAGTAGGCACTGGGGGTTAAATACGGGCTGTGAAGTGAGTAGTTGTAAAGTAAATAAAATAATTAACTAAATTTTTTTAGTATACATATTGAGTGAAGAGTAGGACCAACGTGTAAAGTACATAAAAGAATCAACAATGCCCGGCCAATCGAATACTTAACGCACATGCCGTAATAGAAGAAAAAACTTAATAGTACCTATATATTTAAGCCCGCCATAGCCGTGGCTATAATATATATTAATATATCGAAATATATATCATAATATAGCAACAGCAAGCTACCAGACATGGGAGCTATACTCTGATATATATTTTGCCCTACTTCGGCATGCGGTCAAAATATTTATCACTGTGCCAAAATATATCGAGATAAATAATTATTATGTCGACATATTTTGGTGACGTCATGGAAATATATATTATAGCTGCGTGTGCGGTCACACGAATTTTTTTATAGAAAATATATAGAAGAATGTAGGTAGTAATATTACATCGTATACCTAGTAGTAATATTACCTATATCGTATGATTCATATACTATAAAAATATGTAGTTTTCTGCTCTGGTAACTTTTAGGGATGTGACTGATTACAAAACTCGTAATAATGGCTTTCTCCGGTTAAAACCGGTTTAAATGGTCTATTAGTTTTAGACAGGTTCAATAATAGTGCGAAAAAATAAAAGAAACCAAGAAGACTAACGACGACTCGTAATGAAGAAAAATAATATTATGTTAAGACGAGGCACCGGAGACAAAAGGAAAAAAACTGGTTTGCTTAGACACATTTTTATGTATTGATTATTAAATAACGGTTTTACAAAATTTACACGATATACCTACCTAAGGTATTATCTAAGGAATGTACTAACTCATTACATGATAGAATGTACTTTACTCGGTTATATAAAATTCGGAAAATATTTAATTTGTTCATAATATTTCTATTTTTCCACATGATTTTTATATGGTGATATTTAGTTTTAAATACAAAACAGTATGTACAAGATTTTGGTTTTCAGTTTAAGTCCCACATTTATTACTGCGAAAACTAAACCGTTTCAGAACATGCCCACTTTCTATAGAATTGACGCACGTGAAAAGATCTTGCCTTAAAAGATTACAATTTCTTATTGGTATCAGTTTTTTGGTAATTAATCCTTGTTATATATTCTAGAATATATTCCAAACAATATTAGCATCAGACAATTATATTTTAATGCAATTTAGTAATTTTGTAAGAGCCGTGAAGAAGTTAACAAAATTGACGAAACGTTGGCGATAAAATAAAAAAATCGCAGAAGTTACTGGTCCGTGTTTTCCTTAAAATTAATATAATTATTGTTAATGATACTGCTCAAGGAGACAGCGGAGAGGGCGCGAGGTGGGGGGAGTAACGACCAGCCATCGGGGATTGCGCGTGGGCCCCCTCGGCCCTCACTCTCGATCGATGGCTCTGCGCGAACCGCACGTTACTTTGTTTCATAGCAATTTTGTATATTTCTACGTAAAGATTAAAATACAATTTTACTGTTATTCAGTGTCTTAATTAAACAAGCATCGTGATTAACAATTATACTTTCTGTTTAGAAAACAAATCATTTCGACACCTTCTAATTGAAGTCTGTTTCGCCGGTCGTTTATTAATATATCCTGCCGAAGAAAATATTCTCTCTGAAGCTTGCCAGGACAAAAAGATATTTTTGGGCTGTATTACTTAGAGTAGAGGTTCCTAAACTTTTGGAACGAAGTTCCTTATCGCGCGTTGTGAAAGGGGGCTAGACAGAAAAAAATTCTTACGAAAAGTTGTCACGACACTTTTTGCTATAGTAAGCTATTGTAAGCTGTGCGGCGTGCGCATGGTTCTCTGACTGTCTCTCTCTCTCTCTCTCTTATAGAAAGCAAGCCAGATATTTTAATTTCTATTATTATTACGAAAATTGAGCCTACTGATTAAGTTTATATTACAATATATTTGTTAATAATAAAAAAAATATTATTGTAACTTAAAAAAAAAAAAAATTTATTATAATTCCTATACTAATTAATCGAAAGGAATTTTGTTCCATCCGGGAGTCCTTTGATACCTCTCAAGTTTTTTAATTTCTCATAGATCACACTCAAATTTTGCTGGTACCGGGAGACCCCCTACAGCTATAATGTATGTATATGTATATGTATATGTATATGTATATGTATATGTATATGTATATGTATATGTATATGTATATGTATATATATATATATATATATATATATATATATATATATATATATATATATATATATATATATATATATATATATATATATATATATATATATATATATATATATATATATAAATGTCTACCATATTAACAAAACTCAACAAAAATGGTAAGATCAGATCTTACTATCGAAATTTCGTTGCGGCTGAGTTCTAACCACGAATTACCAGTTTTCGGAGAAAAGTGAATATTGTTAATCAATTATTAACAATATAATTAATTAAATAATTGTTCTGTAACCTGTGATATAACAAGAAAGTAAAGTTAAGTCAATCAAATAAGTGATTCCATCAAACTTACTTTTTTGACATCTACTCACAGCACAAGAAACCAATAGATTCTCTCTTATTTTATTTAGAAAATTTCCCGTTCGGAGTGGTAAGACTAAAATGAAAAATAGTATATTTTCTTGTGTTCTATTTATTCAAAAATTATTTATTACACTATTAATTATTAATAGTTTTAATATAATTAAAATTAAACATCAATAGCGTAAAATAATTTTTTTCAAAGACAATCACAAAATGCTTAGTTATAATTTTAATGGGAGGGATGTAATTGATGGATTTACAACAATTATTAGTATTTAGTTTTAGTTTTAATAAGAATAACCGCAAATTTTCCCGTTCTGTGATGTTCAATTCTTCTCCTTTTTTGATTATAGGTTTGTACTGACATTAGAACTTTTCTCTGTACGATATGAGGAGGAAAATGCTATCAAAAACTTTGTCGCAATTCCCTATAGTACAGGATATTTATGGATAGTTCTGCCTGCAGCCAAAATTTTTGATACCCTCTTTCAAATTGCACACTTAGCTCCTCATTAACGCTAATCTCGAGTAGCCTCTCTTATAATATCACATTCTCCAGATTAGTTAAATCAAATGGATTTGTGATCCACGGTGGTATTTCCATCGTCTGAATATTTTCAAATCTGACTTTGAAGTCATCATACATGGCAATTAAGGTCGAACGTTTGTCTGAGTATCAAGGCTTTCTACCCGTGACAAGTTTGAAAACTGGGGAAATTCACGCCAATAAATATTTTGCTTCATAAATTTTCAAGAAAAGCTGAAATTACATCCTTTGTTTTTTATAAATACGCATAGACTGCACAAGATACAAAACCGTTAATTTAATCAGCTTGGCATCTAAGGTGTTTGGTAAGATTATCAAAAGGAGAACGCAAGAGAAGTCTGACGGAATGTTGTGGGAGGTACAGGGGGCTTCAGATCTGGAAGAGTATATGTAGACCTAGTTTTCTCACTCCGCAACATCGTAGAGAAGCATCGGGCCATTGACCAAAAGGTTTTCTGTAGTTTTGTGGATTTAGAGAAAATGTATGATAGAGATGTATGAAAGAAACTTTTGGACACTTTACCAGATTGCAGGATTGGACCTCTGCTGCATGCAATGCAATCCGTATAATGTGACTCAAAGGAATGTGTTCGGGTAGATGGCAACATATCAAATAGGTTTGATGTCAATATCTGTGTCAAGCAGGGTTGTGTGTTGTCAGCTCGTCTGATTTTTCGGTATCTGAATAAGTGTATCCAAAGGATGAGACTGATGAATATGGGAATGCGCATGAGTGATTTGCTCGTAAAATGCCAGCTTTACGAAAACTATTCTGTACTTTTAGCTTCAAGTCCATCTGAACTCCAAATACTGATCACTGTTATAAAAGAAGAATGTAAGAACATGGGCTTATATTTGAATGCGAAGGAAACCAAGATTCTGGTATTTGAAAGGAAAGTAACTAGAATTAATGTAAGAGTAGTGATTGATGATGTAGAGTTGGAACAAGTGGACGAGTTTGTATATCATGGATGTGCTTTTAGCTGGTATGGAAGGTAGAACGCTGATAAAAAAATGAAGAGTGTGTGCGGGGAATAGAGTGAATATAGCGTTAGGGAAACCACTTCAAAGCACTGTCATTAGTCTAAGTGCCCGCTTTACCCTGCATTATTCTGTGTTCGCCCTAACGCTGTTGTATGGAAGTGAGAGCCGGGTATGTCAGAATAAGCATGAAAGTAGGATTGACGACATCGAAATGAGAGCGAAAATCTGTGGCGTGACACTTGCAGATTGTGTTCACAACACCGAAGTGAGAGAAAGGTTCGCAACCTTTATCTCAGTTTGGTATTACGAACGCATTTGAAAGACAATATCGGTGTGAAAATGAGAAAGGGCATGCTCCGTTGATACGGACATGAAAAAATGGTAAATAGTCGGTTAACAAAACAGACATACAGTGTGAATGTGGATAGATGTACGTACCGGAGGAGTAAAGACAGACGTACCATGAGCAAATTGGTAGGGTGCTTTCCGAAGGTGTTGTCATGAGTCTTCAAAACCAACGTGTTTGCATTATGAGTGTGCAGGAAGCAAGGCCAGTATGTCTTGACCGTGACGTAATATGGCACTCAATTTTCTCTGCCTACCTCTTAAGGGTTTTGGCGTGAAGATGTGTATGTATGTATATATGTTTTTATCAAATTTAGCACGTCCCCTTGTAATTATAAGTTAAGGTCGTTAAATTCTTAGAATGAATCTGTCATATACGCGATATCTGCTTTCAAATTAATCAGTTTTTTTTTTAAATATGGATCTTTACTTTTCAGAGTATTATCATCAGACCGGGTTCACTTGCTGGATAGGAAGAGTAAACCGAAAGTCTATACACTTTCACCACGATTCACCGGTTTGTCATTTGGTGAGATAAGTAGTGATCTCAAGGCGACTCATCGCCGCATTTAGCGACATGTTGACGATTATCGACTATTTCTAACGGCAACCGGGACCGACAGCTTTACGTGCTCACCCGAGGAACGGGAGTGGTAATACACCGCTCCGCCAGACTCTGAGCTGCTACTGAGATTTTACATTTTTGAGAAAAATCTCGAATAAAACCTGAATAACACATTTGCCCAACCCGTGATCAACTCCTGATCTGAGACCACGAGACAGTCAACAAAGTTACTTTCTAGAAACTCTAAAACTGATTTAAAAAGTGACTAAAATCTCGCTAAACATGCACCTTTCGACAACCAGCTTACATTAATATGTAAGAGGCAAGCGCAATCATTGGAAGTTTTCATTATTTTCATCGCACAATTATTGTTAATTGTGCAAATAAACGCGTATTCATTGAAACTTCAATTTGTCAGTAATGTAGTTAACAAAATATTTCTTATTTTGTTAACTACATTACTGACAAATTGAAGCATTTGGCGCAATCTGTGCTTTAATAAATAAGTTTTTACCATGAAGTATTATGTATAGGTGGAGCTAGCACTCCTATTAATCAATTGAAACAAATATTTACGGTATATCTCTGTCTATGAGGTCTCCCCATCTATTTTTATACAGCTGTATTAGAAAGAGAGGGTAAGACCTTAGAAGATGACAGCAGTATTTAAAATTTGGTTTCAAATAGGTATTAAACTTGTTCCCGCCAGATATAATACAGCTTCATGGCTTATACCGACACTAATGGGCGTAACCAGGTTCCGGACCAGAGGGGGCAACCGTAACATTTTAAGACTATATTTTTAATTTATTGACCTTTTATGTACAACAGTAGATAGGTAAATAAAGCCGGCAGCTGCAGACCTCTGACAAGTCTCGCATGTACCTTTGGAGATCCATCTGGATCACTTTAGGAGGCAATGATTTAAAGGTTTAAAACGTTGAGTAATATAAAAAAACCATATTTTGTGACTTCAGCTTCAGCAATATCGGTAGGCATTTCATTTCAATGTACATTTTAAATATATTAACTGCTGAAGCCGTTAGAACTTGCACAACATTCTCTTATTATACTCTTATTCTGCTTACTAAAGTCGAGTATTTATAGTGCTTTAGAAGGGGAGGGTGTGTTTGTGTGGCTGCGTTTAATGAACTTGATAAGAGTTAATAATAATAGATGTTTAAGTATCATTTTTATTTGATTAGATAATAGCGGGACCTTACCATCTAATAGACCACAAGAGTTTGTAGATTTTGATCAATTCCGATCGATACATGCAAAACATGTCGATTACTGTCATGCCGTAATAGTCTGCTCGATAAGTTGAAAATGGTCTTAAATAGAGAAACTGCTCTTAAAATTATGTGCAATAGCTCATTGGATCCGGAATGACGCCTAGAAAAATGTGCTAAAAGCGTGTATTAGCACATAAAAATTGCAAAAGTTATAAACAATTCAAGATGGAAAAATGGCATTTCGTTTTTTGCCAATATTTCATAAACTAATAATATTTAAGAAATTCGACATTCGGTCGAAATTCGTCATTCAACCGAAATTCTGTGTAAATGTCGAATATTCAGCACTTTTTAGTACCTTTATGCACTCATTTGACTGAAATCTGCATTAACATTATAAAGAGGAATGATTTGTATTTTTATATGTAATAAACTCGAAAAAAACTGAACCTGTTTGAAAAATTATTTTGCTATTAGAAAGACATTAAATGTCCCGCGTAAGATAGGCTACTTATTTACAAAAAAATTAGAGATCCCTACCTAAGTTGGAACAATGTAATGTAATGTGTATTATACACGTGCGCGGCGAAAATCGTTAATGATAAAATATACAAATAAAATAATTTTAGTAAACAAGTCACGACATGGCGCTTTCGAGAAAGCGCGCAAAAACGAACTAAACTTCAGCCGATTTTTTTATTTTCACCGAATGTTCGGCCAAATTTTGATTCCGGCCCATTTCTATTTATTACACACATAAAATTAATAAAAAAGGAGATAGCAAGTAAAGATAGTATATAAAGTGAGCTTATTACTAAAGAGAGATATCTTATAGCCAACCCGAAACAGAGAAAACTTAATACATCAAGAAAAAATTGTACTGCATTATGAAGTATAAAAGTGTACCTATTTAATGATTTCAATCAAATGTAGTAAATGAGCGACATACAAACGGACGAAAATTGGATAGACGGACAGAAGGATATGATGAATTTAAAAGAGTTCCGCTTTTTGGCTTTCGGTTACGGAACCGTAAAAATCTACTAATATGTTATACATTATAAAATAATCACTATTCAATATAATAAATTGTTGATCGAAATAAAACCTGATCTGAAATCACAACCCATGTTTAAATTGAAGTAATAAACTATAGTAATCAATCGATTGAACGGGTCATAAGAACCGGGTATTTTTGACGATACGTCGGTTTAGATACTGTTCTTTCTTATGAACGACACATGTCTATTTGAAAATGAGAATCCAAAGAAATCACAATTCAATCTTACATCTCATAATAGGTTTGTAAAGAAGGTCATCATAATAAACTAAAAACCTAATTGTAATTTTCTTCTATAATACTAAAATAGTCAAGTGTGTTGCAGTAACTACTAACTACTGGTATGCACCTAATCTATTGTAATATTTTTCTTGCAGCTTCACAAGAAATGTGAATTTTCGGCAACGGTTGCTTAAAGAAAAGCTCGACAAAGTCGTAAAATGAGATTGGAGGAGTTTTTATAGGCGGTGAATCTGTGGTGCGGAATATTCATCATTGACGTCATATAGGTTAAATGTAATGTAATATGAAAGAATAAAAGTCCTCTTCTTAGCCCTCATTATAAGAGGGACAATTTTGAAACCCTTCCGTCACGCACTTTACCATTTTATTTTAAACTTTTTTGGAATGAATTGAGTGATAAAATAATCACTCAGATATTATAAATGGACACCCTAGTATAAAGAGACACACTTCACCAATGTCGTCGTACTCTTCGAAACGATTTTGAGCGCACGTGAAATTCCAGGTAGTATGTACCTAACTTCCTTGGTTTTAACTGGTTGGAAGTTGTAATTCATAGCATCTAGTCTGTGACTGTGATACATGCAAGGAAGTTACATTCTACCCGGAATGTTCACACGCGCTTCAAAATCATTCCGAAGAGTAGGTACCACGACATAGGTAGAGTGTGTCTCATTCTACTAAATAAAGCGCCAATCGCCATATATAAGTGCAGCTATGCGTAGTTTGCAAATTACTACTAAGTAATTTTACTAATTTAAGAAACAGCTTTGCATTGCATAAGTAATTACGTAATAATTAAAATAAGCACATTTTATAACTCACTATGTTAATTACAATACATTTATGCTAATGTATTCATCGACGTGTATGAATAAAAGGGATTTAACGATTACCGAATATATAAAAATCTACCAGCAGATAGTTTTATTTACACTGGCAATTGCAAGAAAGGGACAACATCCACTCTTGTCGTTGTCTTGCTTAGAACGTTTTTCCCCTCTGTTAAGTAACAAACAAATGTCAACTTTATCAGAAATGAAATAAAGTACATTTTTATTTTTCAAATTCTGCTTCGTAAAATTCCAGTTATCGTATATGAGTTCCTTGGGTACACGCAAGGAAGTTACATCCTATCCGGAATGTCCACACGCGCTTCAAAATCGTTCCGAAGAGTACCACGACATGGGTGGAGTGTGTCTCTTTCTACTAACTAAAGCGCCAATTGCCATATATAAGTGCGGCCATGCGTAGTTTGCAAATTACTACTAAGTAATTCTACTAATTTGAGCATTGCATTAGTAATTACGTAATAATTAAAATAAGCACTTTTTAGAACTCACTATGTTAATTACAATACATTTTATTCTCATTGATTTATCGACATGTATGAATAAAAAGGATTTAACGATTACCGAATATGTAAAAATCTACCATAAAGGTAGTTTTATATACACTGGCTATTGCAAGAAAGGGACAACATCCACTCTTGTCGTAGTCTTGCTCAGAATGTTTTCCCCTCTATTATGTAAGAAACAAATGTCAACTTTATTTGTTAGAAAATAAAGTACATTTTTATTTTTCAAATATTGCTTCGTAAAATTCCAGTTATAGTATATAAGTTCCTTGGGTACACGCTTGTTCTCTATCTTCCATGGGTACCCGTACACGTCATTGGAGAGTAGACTTGCGCAAAATATATTCGAGAAAAGAAAAGAGTGATATGTATCTTTCAGAGTTACGGATATATATTATCACTCATTGATATCTTCAACTCCTTATAACTCAGAAATCAGAGTGATTGGGATTGGTGACATATTTATATTTAATGATAATATAAGTAAATGAAATGATTTACAGATTTAAGTACAAGATAAACAGTTGAAATAAACGATATGTATTTATGGACTCTGTTTGGTATTCTTTTACTTAATTATTTAAAAAGCTTAATCACGCTTGTTTTATTTGATACTAAGGATTGACCGCGACTTCCACTGTGTGTGAAAGAATTATGTAAATTACATTTAACCGACTTTTAATGTTTTTAAAATGAGAAGTAGGTATATTCACCGATATATTAAAGATTTCAAGTTTCTAGTCTTAAGGGTTTAAGCGGTGCGATATAATGACAAGATAAACAGTTAAAATAAATGATGTATTTATGGTATATCGAACAAAATCGATATTATTGGAACGAAGTTCCTTACGGCAGGCTTGGAGGGCATAGGGATTTTGCTGCGCGACCGAACTGAAAAAAATGTGATAGTAAAACCGTAAGAAAAATGCGTGGAATAAAAGCGTTAAATGAGACGTGCGCAGGCGCGACAGTCGCGTACACAAGCGAGTAGTGCCGTTTAGTCGAAGGAAGTTCGTTCCTACCTGGTGTCCCGCGACACCACATCATTTTTTTTTATTAAATTATTTAAAAACAAACGCTTATTTTTTATTATGCGTGCGTTTTTAAAACAAAGTACAAATAAAATAATTCTCATCGCTGTTTATTATTACTATCCCATTAGTTTAAGGTATAACTTTGTGTGTACAGTAGTAGTAGTTCGATGCTACAACATTCTTCATTCCGAATGATGGTTTCCTCTCTTTCTACTCCCTGATAAAAATATCATTCCTTTCATTCTATTCCGCTTAGATGAAATACAATCACTCTGTGATATAAGGATATAGAGAGTTAGTTTGAATCACAGTTTGAATACTACGGAGTTACTGATATATTCACTCCTTTGTAAAGATTATTTATTTTTGAGTTAATCACTCCGGAGTTACACAAGTCTATTAGAGAGTCCTAATTCCATAGACCGAGACGTTTCTATGCCTTATTCAGAGAATATTGGGGAAATGTCAAGAGTGCTGTGTCAACTAGTGGCAACTATCAAAACAAAAAGTACCTAACTAATCCTATTTAACAATCTATATTCTAATGACATTCCTTTACCTACATCCATTCTAACCCTGTTATTAAACCCTTGTATGTATAATATTCTTTCATCATTCATTCAAGAAAATAATATTAATATTTAAGCGTAGTTAGATACATTTAGTATCTAATACCAAATTAATATTAATCCACTTGTAAATATTATACAAATGACTAAGTATTATCTTTGTAAATATTACATAAATATATTTAAATATTATTGTTGTAAATAATTTATAACTTTAGTATCTATGTTATTTTGATTTGTTCCTGATCCTCTATTTTCCTGTCAATCCAAATTCCAAATTCTAGTTTATTGTCTAAAAAAAATGTTTCCTCGTTTTACTTGATCATGGCAGTTGCTTAACGCCCATGCCAAAAAAAAAAAAAAAAAAAAAAACTAATCCTATTGTCAGGTTGACTGGTAGAGAATGTCATGTAGCATTAAGTCCACCTCTGTACATGTTGTGCATAAATTTTAAATAAATAAAAATAAAATAAATATTGTATATTGTAAAAAGTGTGAAGTGAAAATATGTGAATTCAAAATTTTCATTCAGTAAATTCGAATTAAAAGTTCTTATTTCGTGATTTCTTTTTATTTAATAATTGAAAATGGTGTGTACCTATGTTCTATGTATTCTGAATTTTATATTTTTTTAATAAATCTACTATTACCTTGTTATTAATACGTTTTTTTAATGCTAGCATGGAAGAATTAAAGTCAGAAGTTCTGCAGAAGAGAAGGCGAGGAAAGACCGTGAAAGACAAGAAAAATTGAAAGCCTATAAATATGCGATGCAAAAAATATTTTCCAAGGTATAAATTTATTCATTAGGTGCTAGCATCGCGTGATTCAAAAACATTATTACCTTTTGGTTAGTTGGATTAAAAGTAGCCTATAGCCTTTCCTCACAAAAGTGGCATATTTGTGCCACTTCCTCACAAAACATATTTTTCAAAATATTCAAAAAAAAAACTTCAGTTTTTTCACATAGATTATTCAAATAGTAAGTGTCAACCAAGATAATGCTGAGTGCTGCCTAAATTAAATATGTATATGAGAATGTGATGTCTCAATTACTTGTGTAATATTTTATTGTAAAGTATGGTGTGAAATTGTTAAGTGAAAGTTTTGATTTGGCATTAGAAATTAGAGATGTGCCGGGTTGTTAAAATACTAGATCCGTGGATATGGATACGGAACATTGCTCTTAAGATTCATGAATACGGATATGGATCTTTATTTTCTTACAATTATTTTAGTACTAAGTCATCAAAATACTACAAATACCTAATTGAACATAACATTATTAATATTTTATAATTTTTGTATAATCAGTATTTCATTATGTTTATAATCCCATCGTGGTCCGGGCTCCTTTGAAGAATAGGCCAACTGCCATTCTGCCAGGCATCTCGTAAAAGGCGCCTAGGGTTCCGCAATGTTTTGCCCGGGTATTACCTTATATTAGTGATGGGACTCGAGCCGTGTTTCACTCGAGTCACTTGAGTAAAATATATGATAACTCAGATTGCGAGTAACTGGAGTCAACTCCAATGACTCGGACCACTTGAGTGGCCTATATCGACTCGAGTAAAAAATTCAGGTTTTGACAGGCTTAGCCAATGTATCTTCTGTTTAGAATTCAGTACAAAGCTGTGCAAGACGATGACAAATTTAGTAATATATTTTATTATTTTTATAAAACCTGGCTATGTTTAAGTAATATGAAAGCGTAAAAAGAATTTATGTTGAAAATAGGTACCTACTATAGAGTCAGTATTTTTAAATTTCGATGGTCAATGTGTATGTGACGTATAAAAGGGCATATCAAAAATGTATTTATTTTTTTTGAAATTCAGTTATCATGCAATCAGATCATTGACTATAAGCAGATTTGTTCTATGATAGTTGACTTGATGCAACAGTCTCCCTTTAGATACTGCTACTAATTTTCATCGGCTTTGTCTAAATCAAGGATTTTGCGCCTTTTTAGGTGGCCGAATGATTGTGGAACTGTAGTTGTACAGCTAATGGGTTTGGGTGATGTCTAAGACGTGTTTTGTAGCTGGAAGTGTAAGATCTTATTTCCTCTTTCACTGTTTTGATCTCTAAATATTTGTGCACCTCTGTATACTTAATGAACCATGGTGTGTTGGATATTTGCTTGAGGATATAATTTTCTGCTCTTTGTATAATAGCTATATTCGAATCACATGCAGAACCCCACAATTGAATGCCGTATGACCAGATTGGCTTGAGGATAATACATTATAAATAAGCAAATGGTTGTCTATTTTGAGTTTTGAGTTCCTTTCAAGAAGCCAAATTATGGATCTGTATTTATAATTTAGCTCATTTCTCTTGTCCTGGATATGTTTCTTCCATGTTAATCTACGGTCAAGGTACATGCCTAAGTATTTAACATACTGAGTTTGCGGAAGTTGTTTATTCCCTAGTGTGACCGGTGGACACTCACCCCTTCTTAGTGTAAATGTGATATGCATAGATATCGAGGCATTTGCTTTTATCCTCCATTTGTTTAGCCAATTCTGTGTTTCTTGTAGGCTTACTTGTAGTTTTATAGAAGCATCATGATGCAAATGTATTTTTTTAAATTACTTATATGGGCTTAAATTGTCCAAACGCTCAAATCTATATAAGATTTTTAGTTTCATTTTATGTATTTCACTACTTATACAAATCGAATAAGGGAACTAGTATAATCATCAAAAATAATAGGTGTTGTAGATGCGAAAATGAATACGTATCATTCTGTATGGTGTTTTAAAATATGCATTTTAAAATTTAAAACCCTGTATAAAGAGATATGTCTGTATTAATGTATTTTTAACTAGCTGTTGCCCGTGACTTTGTTTGTGCGGACTTCGTTTACTCCGCACAGCTCCTCCCCCGTACATGATAGCGTGATAATATGTAGCCTATATGTTGACTCGACTTGTTAGTAATATTCATGCAAAATTTAAAGTAAATCCATGCTGTACTTTTTGAGTTTACCCCGGACATACATTGACTTTCCTACGATTTTATTATATGTATAGATACTTTCGGGTGATCTTAGGTTATGTAAGGTATGCAGGTCTTGAAAATAAAATAAGTTATTGTTTTTTATAAAACATTTACATTTAATGATTACATCGAATTATCTTTTCAGCTTTTATTGTTTTCAGCTTATAAAGAGGTATCTCCAACTTGTCTGAAGAACGTCAATGAAAAACATTTTTCCCTACAATCATATGGTCAATTCATATAAACCTTTTTTTTCGTAAATTACAAATTTTTTTTCCACAACTTAGATTCTCGAAAATCCATACTAATATTAAAAATGTGAAAGTCTGTCTGTCTGTTACGCTTTCACGGCTAAACTGCTGGATCGATTTTCATGAAATTTAGCATGGAAATTGTTGAAGATCTGGGGTTATTTTTTTCAAAAATTAACCCCTGAAAAGCTGAAATAGGGAATAAAATTGTGAAAATCTGTTTAGACGACGTGTTAATCTACTCGCGGGTGAAGCTGCGCGGGCCAGCTAGTAACAAATAAATGTGAAACAAAACACAGTAGGCTGAATGTAATTTTTTTGCCTTATATTTATAGTCATAGGAAAAAATATTGATGTGTCCTTGTGTTAACTAATGTCTAAAGTCCATTTCTTTTTCCTTGTCCATTTTAGTAAACAATAATGGCAGAGCAGTAACTCAAATTGGTCATAGACAATTAATATGGTTGGTAAAAAACGAAAGAACTGTTGAACAAGTATGACAAATTGAATGAATGATATTAATTGTGTTCGGTAGTTTACTTTTGGTATGATTTAATTTAACTTGGTTGCACTGTGCTATTTAAAAAGAATATGCTGGTAGACGCCACAGGATTTTCCTTTGTCAATAAAGGCATCAAACTTTCTGTCTGATTTTAATGCCAGGATCTCAAGAAAAATCGACATTTCTAATCTAATCGAGAAAGAAATTAAAATACCCTTACGACACCACGGTAACTAACGATACCACTAAGAAATTACGTATCTACGCTATAATCTCTATAGGCACCACCACTAACTTCTAGGGTTTTCACCCAAAAAAAAAGAATATTTCCCTCTTTACCATTTTCAATACAGTACTCTATGATTTTCATTCATTTCTGAACGAAACATCGTACAAAATAACATCAAGTTGGCACTCTTTTTTCAAGCATGCTCTTGGAGATACATAAAAGAAATAAGACCGGCATTAATCCATGGTGCCTGCTCTGTGTTGGTTGCAGTTTAAGATACAGGTTAATTTAAAAGTGTTTTGGTGTATTAATCAAAAAGTAAACTTTAATTATAATCAAAATTAGTTCAAGATCTAGGAGTTTAGATAATAATTGTGTCGAAAAGCGTTAATAACAATAAAATATATTTTCCTTCAACGACCTTATTGATGCTACCAGCGCTCTGGATATGTTGGTACCTATTATTATTTATTTTTGTAAATTTTAGTGTTGATATCGCAAACAAAAACATACGATATGAATATGAAATATCCTATACAACATTTAAAAATGTTGTATTGTATACTAAGGTTTATTCATTTTCTTTACGGCTAAAGTCAGTTGTAAAACTTAAAAAAGATTTTAATTTAGTCTATGGTGGAATTTCGTCTACAGGCGATAGCTAGTATTATATTATTTTGCACTATTTTGTATAGAAGAAGAAGAAACACTATGAACGTTACTTAGGTATGACCTAGTTTAACTTGTTAGCACTACGCAATAAAAAAATTACCTCTGCTGGTAGACGCCACAGATTTTTTTTGTCAATAAAGGCTATATATATAGTATGCTCTAGAGAATCCGAAATCCACTAAACACAATTTGGGGGCTGAATCACTTTCGTCCGTAGGAGAACATCCGGAATTCTCTATCCCTACACGTGGCCCCTGGGTGGTGCTAATCAGGTGATATGGTGGGAGACATATGTCACGGCTATAAGGACCACCCATCAGCTGAAGTCGTGGCGCCAAGCGTCCGTTTTCCGTCACTTTGACGCTGATGTAGCTTTAGTGAGACGGGTCGAATCAGTTGCACCTATACAATCTGGACGATCTGATACACACTGAAGTTGATGTATCTGGAGACTAGTCATGGAGGGTAGCGGGATCCGAGGCACGGTGCACCGCTGGCCGACCGCTAGTCAGTAGAGGGCCCAAGTAGCGTGCTAGCCATATGTGAAAGGCTGCCCCGCCAACTAGCGAAAAATCCCAAAATGCGCCATAGTACTGGTTGGCGACCGGATGAGAGGGCCCTATGGACATTCTTGGGGGGGCTCGGGCGTCCCCGCAGTCTCCAGACTAGTCCCCAGCAGCGTAACTTCGAGATGTGTGTCTCAGGTCCGGAAGTATAGCGCCTCGATTCACTGCCGTCTTCACACCTACTTCACTCATTCTATTTAGTGAAGAGGACAAGGTACAGGAATAATGTTGTATAGCGGCAGCACTCCCTCTCGATGAAAGTAGACCTCACCAACATCAGAGGTTTACATTCTAATCTCGCTGCTGTTTATTTCTACCTGGAGACTCATAAACCATGTATCTTGTTCCTCACGGAGACACAAATAAGATGCCTGTCTGATTTGGCGTACTTAACCTATCCCGACCCTTCATCTAATGAGCCAACGAAATTTTAAAGACTGCAAACTTCCTTAAATACAACATTAACATTTTTACTGCAAGCATGATTGTTATAGTAAGTATTGAAACTACCAGCAAAATGGCGAATTTGCGTATCATTCTCAATAACTTTATTAATTTTATAATATTACAAGATAAATGAATAAAAATAGAATAACTATTAAAAAAACATTAATCTCGTTTTTTTGAGAAAATAAATGTAATCAATTATCTTTTTTCTCAAAAAAGTTGATCCACACTAGTTCAAAAAATAAGTATGTAAAACTAGGAATCTTCGCGTAATGGGAGCAGTATCATTAGATTTAAACAATTAAAATAATTTTATAGTATTATGGGACAAATGAATTTAAATATAACTATAACAAAAACAATACTCAAGTTTTTTGTATTACAAGATCGACGAATTATTGTAGTACGTAACGATTCTTTAAAATCGATTAAATAAACCTGCCTTTAATAAAATAAAGCTTTTATTTTATTAAAAGCAGGTTATTTTACTATTACAAAATTAATCACATTTAACAAATTATAAAACTATATTATTATTTTAAAAGTGTTAATCTTTGAAAAATAATGATTCAATAAAGCGTATATTTTATATTCTACAAATAAATATTTAACTTTTAAACAGTTAACAATATTTAACATTGTTACAAGCTATTTATCATATTTTATGAATGTTTATCTTTGATAAAGAATCATTCCATTACTCATTCGTTCGTTTTACAATTCGTTCATTATTGCCCGCGTCTATTAATTTCATAGAGAAGTTCATGTTGTATGTGTCAACTTCATATGGTATTTTTTAGACTGGCCGCCCACGTCAGACTTTTTGTAGGACCGATAGTAGGGCAGATTTTTCCTACGATTCTTATCACCGATTTTGTAACCGACTCAATGCACACCTCCGACATTTTGTCGCTGGCTATCGAGGGAGGAGCACATCATGGACAGAGAGAACGAACGAAATATAAGAAGGAAGGTGGATGTAAAAGGGAAGGTTTGTGTTTGGTTTTTGAGAAACAGAAGAGAGAAAAGAAAGTTCTGGGTTGATCAACATTTGAATTATTTATTAGTGTGATGTGATTTTTTTTAATTCGTAATATAGGAGGTACAATTTAATTTAGTTTTTTTATCTTCGTTTTTCATTACATTATTCATTCATTTCATTACATTTCTTGAAATCTGTTTTTATTCATATTTAAAAATGAAAAGAAGGCTTACTTTGTACTGTTCAAGCAAACGTGTTGATCCTACTACTTAATTTTACTATGGCCGCCCCTAGTCGTCACGTGAATGACACACATAGGTCCTATTATCCCGCTTGTCATCTTTCGTTCGTTACGTATGTTAGGGTCGCTCCAGCCACGCGACATTTTTATTTCTACTCCACCCGGAAAAGAACGTCATTAAAAACTCACAAAAAACAAATTTGACTTTTCATACAAACTGACCGGTTAGTTGATTCACTTTTGTACGGAAGAATCACTAAAAGAGAAAAAAAAGTATTTTTTATGTTTATTTTAAAAAGTCATACAGCTAAAGTTTATCACATGAAGGGTTATAAAACATGGATTAAATTTGGATAGTGATAAAAAATTATCATGTATACTAACCAATTTCGATCACTATTAATAGTACTAATCAATTTTGATCACTATTAAAAAGTACCCAGTACCCACATATATCTATTAGCTAATTCTTACAAAATTGTGTCTAAGAATTGAATAAACATGACTGAATCCACTTACCGAATCTAGTTTTTTCTATTTTGCTATACGTTGCTTACCAAGAATTTAATGAAAGGCATATTATTATTTCTTCCTATAACGTTTTCTTTTTATTGCTATGATTCTCAGCCAATCGTGTGTTATTTAGAGCAGCCCGCTTTTCTATTTCTTCTGTTAAATTTTCGATATTGATTTCCAAACTAACGCAACGTCCTTCCCTAGCAAGTGCATGCGGCCGACGTCTGTCGGTGAGTAGTGTGCTTTGATACATACATTTCGGAACGTTCCATTTATTACCGATAATCGGATCGGTAAGGGACGCACCGATTTTATTTTTGACCTTCTTTTTGTAGGACGTGTACGTTGCTCCATTACTATCAGTACGTTCTATTTTTCTACTACAAAAAATCGGCCACCGATTATCGGACGTGGGCGAGCAGCCTTAACTGTACAAACAAATTTTAGTTTCTAGTAAGTTTTCGTAAATTAAATGTGATAAAATGATATATTAGAAACAGTTTTTAGTGCCAAACAAACCGTTTAAAATTAATGAATACAATAATCTAATAATATTTAATTCAGTGTATATGATTGATGTGAAACTTTAATGTTTTTATAAAAGGTGGACTTTGTTGTCATGTTTGGACAATTTAGAAGAATGTAACTTATGTATGTAACTTTGTTTATCTATGGAATCTGGTCTTTTGTCTGGGGCTTTTCGAAAATGGCCGTGACACGTAAAGCGACGCTATCCATTTAAAACCCAAAAAATGGGTAATTTACAAATATATTAAACAAAAATAAGTTATAGTGGGGTCATGATGGCCCAAGTGACGTAAAAACAGGAAAATCGCCGCGAATACCTAATAAACATCCCACAATAGTATTATGTGCTTGCAGTCTATTTCAACATAAAATATAAATGCAAGTTGAATTATAAACTGAATTATATTACAAACCAATTACTGAAATATTGGGTACATCTGCATATTTTTTATCCTGATGGCGTATGATTTTGTATTGGAATTACTTAATTCAGAAATTATTAATTACGCATTAAAACAAACCATAAATGGTAGTGATAACAAGGAGGTGGATTTATCTGTAGTTTGAATACATTGGATTCGCATTTACAAGAAGCAAATTGATAATCTTCGGAACAATCACTAGGGGATTTATGTATTTCAAGATAATACTTTTTGTTCTCACAAACTTCTCTAACAGTGAACAGTACTTAGAGTGCACGCCAAGGTATGTTGCATATGTGTGATTGTGAACTTATAAGTGGTAGTTTAACAAATCTTTGCATCAACAGTGTTATTAAACACTTTATTGTACACAAAACATTTACAGTAAACAGTAAAATGATGTATATTAAAACAAAAGGCGAGCTTATCTCATATCGAGATTTCTTCCAGCTAACCCATATGTAGAAAACAATAGACAAACAAAGACACTTGTGCACATATTATTAACACGGCATAATAATAAAGCATACAATTAATATCAAATGTGGCCTTAGAAGCTTTTAACAACAAAAAAAAACTAAAAAGAAGAGACAAAAAAATAACACACTTTAAAAGACAAGAAAATAAAATAAAAAATATTACAAAAATTACACAGTTAACTTGCTAACTACTTTCGCGTCAAATAATAATCATGTAATCGTGTTTTAAAGATGGATAACGATTCACTGGTACGAATGTTGAATGGAATGGAAGATGGAAGTGAATTCCACAGCCTAACTGCTTGAACAGAAAAGGAATTAGAGAAAAAATTAGATTTGAAGGAAGGGTAACGTAAGAGAGAACTGACATTAGCACGACAATTACTACTCGGGGAATGAAGAAAGTGAAAACGCTCACGAAGATAATTTGGGGACCTAGGGTTATGAAGAATATTATAAAGTAAACAAAGAAGATGAGTATTCCTGCGAAGACGTATGGGTAGCCACTTAAGTTGAGCACGGAATTCCGAAACATGATCATATTTACGGAGACCAAAAATGTAACGGATGCACAAATTTTGCATCCTCTCAAGTTTATCTACTAACCCTTCAGTGGCATCAAGAAAACATGAGTCAGCGTAATCAATTATTGGGAGAATCAGTGTTTGCATTAAAGTAATCTTTGTTTTCAGCGGTAGCAAATGTTGCAATGGCTTCAGAGAATGGAAAGAAAAGTAAACTTTTTTGCAAATATTGTTGATATGAGCCTCCCATGACCAGTCTTTAGAAAAAATAACACCTAAATTCTTAACGGTAGGCGAGAAAGGAATTCGAGTGCCATTGTAAACAATTGGAAGAATATTAACGTTATTTAACAATTTGTGCATATGTCTATTACCAAAAATAATCGCTTGGGATTTAGAGGGATTTACTAAAAGACCGTTTGAAGTTGCCCAAGCATGAATCGCATCTAAATCTCGATTGATGGCACTGACCGCATCATTTATATCCATGACACCTGCTTGGCAATACAGCTGAAGGTCGTCTGCATATAAATGAAATTTACTTGTTATAATTGTAGAGATGGCATCAATAAAACTCGTAAAAAGTAAAGGGGATAAGACTCCACCTTGAGAAACGCCCGCAGTGAGTTGTAGTGAATCAGAAAACGTGTCGTTGACACGAACACACTGCGATCGCCCTCGGAGGTATGCGTCAAACCAGGCAACAGCAGAGGACGAAAGGTTACGGGAGCGTAGAACTTCTAGTAGTATATCAAAATCTACTCAGTTAAAGGCACTACTAAAATCAAGAAGCACAGCAACTGTAAGTTTTTGATCATCAATAGAAGCACGAATATCTTCAGATACGTTAATGAGAGCTGTAACTGTACTGTGCCCTTTACGAAATCCTGATTGGAAAGAACTCAACAAGTTATTGGCTACATAGTAATCCGATAATTGAGTATGTACAATATGCTCTAATACTTTAGAGAGAAATGGGAGAATAGATATTGTGACAGCGGAAGTGCAATCAATGCATCATGTAAATTTCACATTCATATCCAGAGGACGTGAGATAATATTAAATAATTATGAAGATTCACCTTTAATTGAAAAATTGAAAAGTTACAAAGTCAAGATGTTACGTGAGTGATATTAACATTCTTCTTATTTAAGTATTGTGTATCCCCTGAAGTCAATATGAATAGGTATCGAGTAATAAATAAATAAAAATAGCCTTTATTCTCTGACCATTCCAACATAATTTTCCGACGTAGGGATGTGACGACCACATCGCCCACTGGTGGATAATTTTTGTACGAAAATTATTTAAAACCGGTGCAGTCAGTCAACCAAATTAGTGGTAGTGCCATACTGCATTTGCAACGGAATAGGCCGGCACGCCCGGGGAGATACCACTCTCTCACTTGACACCGACGTAAAGTAGCAGCCCTGCTTCTGCGTTTCGTTCGGTTCGTGAGAGTCCCGTATGATTACCCCCTCCCCCCCCACGCACACAAAATTGCGCTCATAAACAATCCTGTCCGGGGCAGACAAAGCAAGAAAGCCATGGTACCCCCTACCGCGCTTACTGTGGATTTTTGTACTATTAGGGAGCTTCATTCCAACTTGAACGCCGTCCACTACCACCTCGAGACGGCGAAGCCAGCTTTGCAGAGACACAATTTTTATTTCTTCCTACAATGTTGAATATTCAAAACAATATAATTACAGTAGTGTTGCTGAAAAATCGACAGTTTTAAACTAGAAACGCCATAATATCGATTGTAACCTATCGATATCGATAGTATCCATAGTATCAATAGTTGAAGATAAACAACTTTGTTTATCTTCAATCGATACTGTATTGATATTTTCGACAGTTTATTTTTTTAATCATGAATACTATCGATGTTATCGATTGTATTGCTGTTACTGAGATTATACTTAGATATTATACTTACTGAGATGACGGAACCCTATCGATAATGGACTATCAAGCAGTATAAACGCCACTCATTCCAAAAGTTTATATCTATACTATATGAAATTCAACGTCTTTATTATATTCTTATTTAAAATGTACTACACATTTTCTTCCTAATAGTAGGTGTTGAAGTACAAAACTACTCTCCTCCAGGCAACATCGAGATAAAGTTGAAAAAGACATCTCGTTCTCAGACTATTTGGTCGCGGCGATGAACTCTTCGTGGCATGTGAATCCGCGCCGCGCAAATTTTCACCTCGCCCGTCGCGTCGCCGTCGCCGGTTCTTGCAGCCGGGCGGTTAGTCGCGGTTTTTTAATTCAAAAAGTAAATCGATAACCTATTCTTTTATATAGTTGATATATATATATATATATATATATATATATATATATATATATATATATATATATATATACGAAAGAACACAACATATACTATAGTACAAAAATGTTTATTTACGTAAATATTATTATTATTTTTAATTTTTCCATAATATGTAGTTGTTTTCGCAATTTTTAAATATTTTTTTATTTTTCTATTTTACAGCTACGTTATTTTTTTTAAATGTTGTTTATGATATTTCATATTCGCATTGTATGATATTTTGAATCAAAACCCCAGAAAATGGAGTTAAAGACCATTGCGTAGAAACGGATTTTGCTCAGTGGTCTCGTTAGTTACCAAAGTGTTGTAAGCTTAAAATGTAGAATAATTAAATCAATTTGGCATTGTAGTTATAAACTAGTATAAAGTACATACATATGCCACTATGCTATGGTTATAGATAGGATTATGTTCTTTACAACCGATTGTTCATATTGATGTACAGTCAGTACGTAGTAAATCAGTTATATTTTATGAGAATTCATCTATTTTATTTACATTTACAGAGAAAACTGGGAGAAAAAGACTCCGAACAATTACAATTGAGTGAAAAAGTTTTATCTTCAAACCCAGACATATACACTTTGTGGAATATTAGAAGGGAAATACTAATTTATTTCAGGTAAAGAACATTGGAAAACTTTCATACATCACAATAGTTGACTAGCGTCTTAAAATGAGTAATAAGAAATATGTATACAGCATCTATTTCTGAGCATTGACAAACAAGAGTTTTCTTTCTTCTGTGATATTCTGAACATAAAAAAAATTAGTTTTAAATGTTTTAGAGGTTGCATTATGTGACAGTAGTAAGCATTGTGACAACTTTAGTACTTAGTTCCAAAACAGGGTATCTGTGAATAATATTTACACATATCGCTCATTTGGTGGAACATTGACGTATTTACAGATTTACGTTTTATACAAGATATTTTTTCTTAAACGAGTTTATGATCTTATTATGGCAATTCATGCTTATTTTTTTATTATTTAAACAATAGTAATAGTATTTTAGTATTATTAAAACTTAACTTTCTTTATCATAATCAATCATTCAATCAAACAATCTTTGTTATATTTACTTCGATTTAAAAATAAAATACATTTCCGCCGATGTTCCACCAAATGAGCGATATGTATATTGCAGATTTTGTTTGTAAACCATCGACAAAGTAATACCTCTGGACTTCTAACTTCTAACAAAATTTCTTTCATAAACGGCCCCACGACGTTTGTTTTCTTTAAACAGCTAATTTGTTTTTTATTACCGTCAAGTAATAATGATTGGCGGTATGATCAATGCTCGTCCCTGATTGGGTAAACATTGCATTGTTATATTTAAATCAGTGTTGCGTGAAATTTAAAATAAGAGCAACAATTTGACGGCCTGAAAAAGTAGTTAGGGAGGGTGCTATATGAAAAGTAGTAATAAAAGATTTGACTAATTTTTTAACCAGTCGATTTTTAATAATTTACATTTTTTTTAATGTACTTAAAACTTCTAAAAATCTAATTAAATTTTGTAACATACAGCTTTTTAATTATAAAAATTTTGTCATTTACAACAAATTTTATTTATTTAAAAAATTTATTACACAAAATGTACAAAAGGTGAACTTAACGTCTGAAGAAATTTTCTACCAGTTAAACTTAAAGTTGTAATTATATATTCTAGATTGAAATATATTTATTGATGGAACCTCTTGAGTATAATTTGGGAGATAATTCCAGAGACATATTGGTGTAAGCGTAAAAGATTCGTAGCGTAAAAGAAGCGAAGGAATTAGTGTGTAAAGAGCGCTGAATACGACCCTGGGTATAAAAGTAATGAAACCGCTCACGTAAATTTGATGGAGACAAAAGATCATGCGGTTACGCAAGTCCAACCATTTTAATTGAGATCGAAACTGATTTACGTGACCAAAACTTAATAATTCTTCTTCATATTTTTAAAATAACTAAGACTTCACGTTTTTCAAATCTGATTTTAAGAAACTAGTCAAATAACATAAAAATTCACTTCAATCTTTTGCTTCGCTTGATTTGTTCGGGATTTATACGGAATCTCATCATCATCAGGAATTTTTACGACATTAATTTTTTTTTAAAAAAAAGTACCATTTGACATTATTTTGTTATTTTTCATCTGATCGATTTTGAAGCTAAGACAAAATTTAAGAGCTCAAATATTGAGTTGAGTGCCATTCAAAGAATCAAAACCGATCATCGTTTTGAAAATACACAACGGTTCAAAAAAAAGAAGAAAATGTTCCTTCACCCCCATATCTCGAAGAGGTAGGTAGAGGTACAAGTACACCCACGATTTGCCGAAGATATTTAACCCCATAATGTGACAGGTGGCAAGCCTATGGTCAACCGAGCACTTATCCAATCCCGGGCAATGTTATTTTTATCAGAAAATTGAAAAAACACATTTTTCGAATTGCTCGACACGAGAATTAAACCTGGTACCTCATGCGGTCAACATCGACGCCGGACTACTAGACCACAGAGGTAACAACTGTTCAAAAACGAAAATAGTTATATTTTTAATAAATTCTAGAGTTATGAAATCTTTGAGTTTCAAAAATCTATGTTTTAGTATACTTTTAGCTCCTTTGAGCTTTGGATACCTAGCCTAGCTAGTGTATTTTGTCGTAATCTATTTAAAAGACCAATTCGTTTTTAATGTAGCAAAGAGAACACACAAACATCTTGTACTTCAAACTGGAAAAATCAACAATAATTAACTTATTTCATTGAGCATAATACCATTCCTTTAGACTTTAGGTCAACTATTTGTTTGTCAATAGAAGTAGCTATCTCTTTCTATTATTCGTAACTCTACACGATTCTAGATTATTCGTAACAATATTCTTAAAAGGGAATTTGGTTTTGTTTTCAATTAATAAAATATAGATAGAGTAGTTATTAAAATCGTGAATACATTTTTTTTACAGCAAAATTACTGAAGATGAAGAAGAAATGTCAAAATTATATGATTCCGAGTTAAGCCTAACAGAATACTGTCTAAAAATAAATCCCAAGTCTTACTGTGCTTGGCACCAAAGACAATGGGTTTTGACCTCGAGACCCAATTCAGATTGGCAAAAGGAACTGTCATTGTGTAACACCTATCTCAAATTGGATGAAAGAAACTGTAAGTAGTAAAACCTATTATTCAGAGTAAGTCATTTACAAATTTGAACATTATTTTTTATATAACAATATCTATATATATGTTACAGCCAAAGTAATTAATTCGGATATTATATATACCATCCAGCCATTATTTATAATATCTACTCAATTTAGACAAAGTGATAATTGTCACAGAGTTAATCACATTAACTAGCCATTTTTATATATCTTCGAAGACTTGTGTAAATAACAAAACAAATAGGTAAAAATTATAAAATTATATTTCAGTTTGTCTTAACCATACCTAACTACATATACGTATGTGTAGCAATATGATACTGTTGTTTAAACAGTAATATTTATAATGTTTAATTGGAGAATCATAATAAAATTGCAATCGATAGTAATTTTACGTTAATTAACATGGTCATGTAAAATTTTTTACCCTTAATTTATAAAGTAAATTAAAAGCTTTCTAGCTATGAAACAAAATGAAAACACAGAGATCAATACGAGTATTTGGTATCATTCTTTAAAGACCTAATAAAATATTTAAAATCAGCTGACATGAATTAAATCTACACTAATAAATAATTACTACATAGTATAAAACAAAGTCGCATTCTTTGTCTGTCCCTAAATCCTTATGTCCCTATGTATGCTTAAATCTTTAAAACCACGCAACGGATTATGATGCGGTTTTTTTTGATAGATAGAGTGGTTAAAGAGGAAGGTTTGTATGTATAATAACATTCAATATAGAGTCGAGGAATACTGCAATTTTTGAGTTTTCTGATGTCATGTCGTAAATAATTATATTTTTTCCGCATGCATTGCAAACGCTGGCTAAACCCTACGAGATTTATCAAAATATTGTACTAAGTATTTGTACACCTTGAAAAGCTCTACAGAAAACTCCGCGATGGTATATGTCTATCTCTTAGGATAACCCATAATAGCATTTTTTTTGTCATTTACTTTTTACGAGAAATAATGGCTTTTCTCGAAGCAATTTTAAGCAATACAGCACTAATCCTTATCCAATTAAATACCTTAAATATATTGCTGATTTAATATAGAGCAATACGTTTACAGCATGTAAATTAAATGAATATTTTCGAAGATATTACAGATTTAATTTAAAATGCAGGGGCATAGCGGTTGTGGGGTTACCGGCGGTTGTCGGCGCGCGCGCGGAGTGTTCTGAAACCGCCGCGCTGGGAAACGTGTTAATTTTCGGATAAATAAATCGACGGGTCCCAAGAACAAAATCGTATCTACAAAATTACCAAATTACAATATGTTTGTTTGTGGGAGTACATTGTAGATAAGATGATGTTCACTTGAGAATTTCAACAAAAAAAGACCAATAAATATAAAAAGTATATTGTAGCTTTATTCGTGTTTAATGCGAATTTTATTATAAAACCAATTTAGTCTGATCTCTCCATAAGATTTTGTTCTTGGGACCCGTCGTTAATATAGGACTTCAGCTGAAAATCAAAATTTAGTATATTCTTTTTTTTTTAACTAAATATCACTATATAAAAATCATGTGGGTGATTAGAAATAGTATTAACAAATTATTTGTTTTAAAGATTTTTAGCCTGTTTTCGGAATTTTATATGATCAAGTACATTCTATCATGTAATAAGTTCCTTAGATAATTCTTCAGGTATATTGTATAATGTTTGTAAAATTGTTATTTAATAACCAATGTAAAAAAACGTGATTTAGCAAACCTGTTTTTAATTTCCCACTACGTATGTAGATAAGGAAGATACTGATTTTACCTCGATTTTCGAAAATCGACTTTTCACCAGATGTCCACGTTTTGAGGTCCTAAGAATATTTTCTGACTATTTTCACGATGACGTCTGTATGTACGTATGTGTGTGTGTGTGTATGTATGTGTGTATGTAAACATGTCAACTTTTAAACGGCTAGACCGATCGAAACGCGGTTGATGGCTTTCGATTGGATTCCGCTAAACTTAGATTTCCTGAAAATTTGAAACGATTCGGTTTACAAGATTTTAAGAAATTTTGAAAAAATACCAAAAAAATTTGAAAAAACACCAAAAGAAACAGTATTTTTTAATATAACTTCCTGATTTATGTAACGAGTACAAAAAATAATCAGCTCTATTCCTCAAAAAACTATGTCTAATACATAAATTGCATCAAAATCGGTTTATCCGTTTGGGAGTAATCGTTTACGAAAAATTTTTTAAAAGTGTTTTTTCGGCATAGCTTCGAAATTTTTCAACCAATTTTTTTTAGGTGTTCTACGATATTTAGTACTAAAAAAACTACGTCAAATGCCGTTTCAAAAATCAAAATCAAATCTAATTCACAAAACCTATAGCTTTTCAAATATTAAAATTATGTTGTGTTTAGCAAACTTACTTAATTTTTTAAATAATTTCAAGTTAATTCACCGACTGACTTCAAAGTCTTATCAGCTTTTCTCCTTTAAAAATTGTGTCAAATATCGTTAATTTAATCAAAATCGGTCAATTTGTTTGGGATTTATCAATGACGAAAATTAAAAATAAAATGTTTTTTGACATAGCATTGAATTTTTTCAATCTATCGATTATTTAGCTAAAACAATATTTTAGATCTCAAAAATTGAGTTGAATGCCATCATCGTTTTCAAATATACAGCTTTTCAAAAATTAATATAAGTACTGCCGTTTTTAACGAAATAAATGTTTGAACTAAAAAACCTATGCTTATAGTTTTACTCTTTTGACCTTAAAATACCTTAGTTTAGTGGGAAGTTTCAGAGATGGCCCGTAGGGTCGGTTGACCCTACGGGCCATCTCTGAAACTTCCCACTTTTTTACACATTTTTCGCCTTAATAAATCGCAGGGTCAAACCTTTCAACGTTTCAGGCTTAGATTTGAGCGTTGACTGTTTTTCACATGGTCAACTTATATGTCGCTCTTTCAAGAGTAACCTTTAAAGAAAACATGTTTATATTGTCTAATGACAAGAAAGCTGTTTGTCATTGTATATAAAGAGATTTTGTAATATATTAATGGAAAAAGTAAAAGAAATAGGTAAAAATGTAAAAACTAAAAATGTAGTACCTACCTATATGAATTTAGATGTTCCAAAAACAGCAGGAAATTTAGATGCTCCAAAGATAGCAGGAAATCTTCATGGTATAGGGAAAGGGGAATTGTTTGCGAGCCACGGGCAGTAATGAATAAATCAAAACTACTTCATCGATTTTAATCATTTTTTTTACTGAGTTACATAGGCTGTATATTTTATACCCATGCGAAGCCGGGGCGGGCCGCTAGTAATATTATAAAGAGGAAAGATTAAATTTTTTGTTTGTTTGTTTATTTGAATTGGATAGGCTCCAAAACGACTGGGCCGAATTATATAAAATTTCGTATGAAGAAAGATTATATCCCGGATTAGGCAAGAGGCTACATTTTATCCCGGACTAAACTTTTATCCCGGATTAACAAGGTGTTTGTGTTACACATGAGGCCTGACTTTTTACATTTATACAATTGGATATGCATTGTTCAGTACAGTTGCAATGCTGAAATCCTTGGCCTCCAAGATGCAACTCTTTTTTGCACTCTCGTCTCTTTCTGATTGTAACTATATTTTGGGGAACAATATCAACTTTAAAAAATGCTTCAGACAGTGAACTGGTTCGTTGCATAAAGTTGATTTAGAATTCCATGTTTAGTGCCCAACTTCTGTCTCCTGAGAAACTATAACAGCCATAATATTTCTATCATCGGCTTGGCACGGTTTACGTCAGGAATTTTTACACGCGGCAACGTAATGTAGAGCGGGAGGGGTAACAAATCAGTTGGACCGTGTTTATTACTTTGGCTAATTTTGACCCGCTATTATGAATAATATCCAGATAAAGTGATTAATTTATCACGTTTTGGTTAATATGTATATTGTATAATGACCAGTCATTATACATATACATACATATATATATATATATATATATATATATATATATATATATATATATATATATATATATATATATATATAAATAAGCGCAACAGATTATACACTTCATAACTATGTGCTCCACTGCTATTGTATAAAAGTGAGAGTTGGGTATGTTAGAAAGGGCATTGCATGAAAAACAATAAAGTGGTTGAGATGAGACTGGGAGAGAGGTTAAGCTTGAAAGATAGTGTCAGTTTAAAAATGAGTAAGGGCAAACACTGATAGTTTGAACATGTAGAAAGAATGACAGATGAGTGATGATGAATGAGAACAGATATACAATGCCAATGTGGAAGGATGTAGGAACCAAAGAAGATCAAGACTCATATACTGTGATCATATTGATTAAGTGCTCTCTGAAGTAAGTGATCTGGTGTTAAAATGTGTATGTAAGTAGATTCTACACATATGACTTATGATTTTTAAATGCACGATCTGATATTATTAATTTCCAAATTTAGAACGCGTATTTATCGATCTGTTTTAGTTCATACATGGGACTACCGACGTTTTGTAGTTAGTCAATGCAAACCTCCATTACAGGATGAATTCAATTATACCACAGAGAAACTTTATGACAATTTTTCTAATTATTCAGCATGGCATTACAGAAGTAAAATGCTGTTGGAATTGTACCCAGATCTAGAAGGTAAATGCTACATATGTTGCTATAATAATAATAATCTGATTAAAAATAGCACCCCACAAGTAATTGATTCTACATAGGGGTAGTGCAAGGAAAAAGTGCCGAGAAAAACGCACAGTGATGGATTTCCAGACATCAAGGTGGGGAGATGGAACTTTCAATTTTATTATGATGTCCTATAATAGAATACAGCGAAAGGAATTCACCCAGAAAAATCGTTGGAATACTCTATGATAGACGCGATAGAAGATGCAGGGTGAACCTACATCTCGACATAATGTCAAAGCATATATTAAACAAATGTGTAATGTAAGGATCATGATATCTAATGATAATTTATAGCTATTTTATTACATTAATTAAGTTTACCCCATGTTGATCAACTGCATTACTACTGGGCATGTGGTAAAGGTGAGAAAAGGCTATTATGTATATCTAAGATTATGACTACTAACTGGTTGGCAGAGCTCTGCAACAGCTTGACAGGGTACAGTATTACCGCTTGCTTATAGCCGTCATGTTCGGTTTGGAGATTAAGGTAGTTGGTAAACTAATTCATGTGGTAATCCGACATCGCCACATTGATAACAACGCACCATTAATATCCTTGGTGTCAATAGGCAATTGTTATTTTTTCCATCAGAAGAACCATCTGCTTAATTGCTATTCTATGAAATTAAATAAAACTTGAAAAATTGTTTCGGTACTTATATGACTGCCTTTTTTAGTTTATCTACAATTTTAATGTAATGTGCAACTTTTATCTAATGTTTTGTATAAAAAATGTAGTCCAGTACCCTTTTGTATATAAACCTTCATACACAAGCCTCTTTCTTCGATAAAACTTATTTGCTGTGGGACTTTATGACCTACAAACTGGTTACTAGGCCACCAAGGCAATCAATAGATATAGGAAAATACCAATTGAGAGTTCCTAATGTCTATCAGAATAAGGTGTTACAGAGCTTACAAAATATAAAAAGAATCTATGAATATTTTATATGCAACGATTAATTGAAACAAAGAAATATGTATTACAAAATAAACAGAATTAAGATTACATATTGAAGGCTAATTAATTAACCTCGATGGGCTACATTACGAATGTTTTATGTGTTTTACAGCTAAATATTATTTCAGGAGGTCGACCAATCCAAGATAGTCATCACAAAAATGAGTTAAAAATTGTGCAAAGTGCTGCTTTCACTGATCCTGATGATACAAGTGCCTGGTTTTACCAAAGATGGCTGCTCGGTAAGTAGAAGTTTAGTCTACAATAAAATTAATTTTAATGTAAAATATTTTATATTTATAACTAGTTGTTGCTGCGCCTCCCCTGTAGGTCATAGCGTGATAATATGTAGCCTATATGTTGACCCGACCTGTTAGTAATATTTATGCAAAATTTGAAGTAAATCCATGCAGTGCTTTTTGAGTTTACCCCAGACATACATACAGACAAACAGACAGAAATTCTAAAAACTATATTTTTGGCTTCGATATCGATTGTAGATCACGCCCCAGGTATTCTTTTAAAAAAATGTTCAATGTACAGTTTTGATTTTCCTACGATTTTATTATATGTATAGATAATGAGATTTTTGGATGTTTTTACTTTTATCGTATCTATGTTTGGCATAATTGAGTGAAAGTTGTTGTACAGTTTCACTTGTTTGCTTTGTCCTTTATATAATATATTTTGGATAAACAAATAATTTCTGTTCGATTTAAATCAAATTTCAAATATGTAATGGGCAGCAGTACAATTACGCTTTTCTAATATTAAGTGAACCCAGTTGTTGAAGCAACTCTCTTTTTAAACTACCAGTTATACAAAGTGCCGATAACACTATCAGTTTAATTTTATACAGGGCTTACACTAGTCCCTATAAATATTTAGTTTTTTTTGTCATAAGATAGCAAACAAGCAGATGGGTGTCCTGATGGAAAGAGTAAATCATTGCCTATAGACACCAAAAAGAAAAAGAGAAAGTGTAAATGGTGCGTTGTTATCTTCTGGCGAGGTCTAATGCCACATGCATAAGTTTACCGGCTACCGTACCCTCCAAATCGGAACAAGTCAGTGACAAGCACTAACGATATTGCGACAGGAATAGGCAAGGTAGTGGTATCAGACCCAGGCGAGATCATGCAGAACTCTACCACCTAGTAGCCACGATGGTAGTGACTGGCATAGCCAATCGGTCGCCTTTTACGACTTGCCTGGCAGAACGGCAGTTGGCCTATTCTTCAAAGGAGCCCAGGACCAACACGGGTTAAAATAAATTTATTGTGCTTACTTTAAAAAAAAAAAATCTAATTTGGAACAAACTAAGTCATTGTCATATCATCCATAATTAATAATTAATATTCTAAATCCGAAAGTCTGTCTGCCTGATAGTCTGTCTGTCTGTTTTTTGACTTTAACGAATAAACCGCTGAACCGATTTTGATGAAATTTTGGCATGGAGATGTTTGAAGATCTGGGGTTAAACATATGCTAACCTTATTTTAAAATATCAACCTTTAAGAGACTAAATAGGAGATGGAAATTTGTATGCAAAACTGTATCGACATGTTAACAAGTCTACTCGAGGGCGAAGCTACGCGGGTCAGATATTATCATATGAAACTACACCCGTTCATCAATAAAATTATAATTTTCATATTTTATTGTTGAATCGGTGTAGTACCAGATTGTTTTGAACGGAATGGCAACGTTTAGTAAACAGAATATGTAGGTTGTGCAGAAATTATGAATACGGCAAAATTGTCCTGTGTTTAAACCTTAGAGTTTTTTTGAGTTAATTTGTGTACGATCTACATAACATTTCCAACTCGCTGTATAAATTAAGGGGATTTTGACTCAGGTATTCTGTATAGAAAAAACTTTTGGAATAGCCCATTTAATGAGGGAATTTCAAATATCACACACCAATGCTTACAAGGTGGAGAAAACAGGCTCTTGCTTACATTTAAATAGGTCCCTTAGTCTATATATTTGCTTATATAAAAATAATTGTGATATTTACTCCCTAAATACAAGGAACAAAAACTACTTGCTGTGCATGTATCTCGTCTCAACAGAATGAGCAACTATTTTATGGGGTAAAGTTAAAAGTATACGCTTCTACAATATGCTGCCTGATGTCATTAGGGTTTCACCAGTTAACAAATTCAGAATACGAGTTAAGTCAAAACTGTGAAAATAGGTTATTATAAAATATCTGCATATCTAGATAACAAGGAAGCAAGTGATTCACTGCTCTTTTATCATTGATCAGCAATATTTATTATTATTGTAACGATTACACATTTACAAATTAAACATAGCTAGCGATCGCCTCTGGCCAAAATTCGACCATAGACAAAATGAAATGAAATGAAAATCTCTTTTATGTTTGACAACTGACTTTAGTCTTAAAGAAAATAGTGTATGAGTGTATATATTAGTCATATACGGTGTGTAAAGAAAACCCTGTCCGATCGTCAAAGGCATTATTTGGTATCTTAATACATATTTGTGTAATTATTTATACATATATTTTTGAGCATATTTGCTTGATTTAAGGGGAAGTTGCTAAATTTTAGTACTAAAATGAGGCACTTTAAACTATATATTTTTCTTATTTTAGTTAAAATAATTATTTTATAATTATTTTTTTGATAGTTATTGACCTGCCTATATACCTCTTTCGGATCGAACAGGTTTTCTTTACAGCTTGTACATGTCACATGAATATAGTGTGTGTAATGTTTGGAATTAATATATAAGTAGGATTTCTTAAAAAAATAAGGGATCCATTTTACGCGTGAAAACCCTCAGACATCAGCTTGACTATATACAAAAACTACTGGACAAATTTCGATCAATTTATTTAAGTATTACTTCTTAGATACATACTGGTTCTTATCTAAAAAATAGCACAAAGCTTGATTTAATGTAAAGTTATTACTGTTTTAATAATCTACGATTTTTAAATGCTCTAATATGAACAACTATGCAGACGAATTGACAGATATCAACTACTTTTATATTATAATGGTTTTCATAGTTATTTATATTTTCAGGTGCAGTAAAAACTAATATTCAACCTGTGGTTTGTGCTGTAACACCATTGAAAACCACTGTGGCCTTCAACAAATGTGTTCCATTGAATTATATTAATGATAGTATAAGTTTATTATTTAACGATGTTAAGGTTGGAGGTGGATGGAGTCCTAGCACGGATAGCGTTTATGATAATTTGTGGATTTTGAAGCATGAACACGAAGTAAAAGACGACTTAGATGTCAAGGTAAATTAATTTTTAACCGTAACTTTTTAAGAATATATATAATTTTTAATCTACATGGGGCACACTAAAAGTTTTGCACTTCTAGCTAATCGGAACTATTTGAATTTCGAATGTTATATTTTTAAAACGTTGCAACCTTTTTAGTAATAAAAAAACAATTGGCGGGAAATGATTTGTCAATTGTTTTTTTATCACACATCAAAGTTCTACGTACGCAACGAAAATGAAATTAAGTCGAAAAGATTTTAGAGCGATGATTTTTTATGATTTTAAAAGTTCTCTTTCTGCGCAAGACTGTGCCGCTCGTCTTCAAAATGCTTTTGGGAGAGACGCACCTTGTTTGAGCACCGTGAGGCGATGGTTTAATGAATTTGAGAGAGGTCGAGTTTCTTTACATGACGAATTTCGTGAAGGGCGGCATTCAACTGCCGTCAACGAAAATAATGTGGCTACTATTAGGTAAGCGGTTAATTGAAGAAAACCCCCGGATTACCTATGAGATAATTTGAGGACTATTGGGGATTGGTATGAGCCAAATTCAGAAATTTTTACACGAAAAATTGAAAGTTCGGAAACTTTGTTGTCGTTGGATCCCTCATGAACTGACAGCGGAGCACAAGCGGACTCGCGTGCAATGGTGCTCACAGATGCTACTGAAGTATGACCACGGACATTCTAATGCTGTTTATGACAGTCACAGGAGACAAAACGTGGATTTATTGTGTTGAACTCGAAAAAAAAACAGCAATCTTGTGAATGTGTTTGAAAATGAGAACAGGCCAACAAAAGTGAGACAGGCGAGAAACGTTGGTAAAAAAATGATCGCTTTTTTTTCTCAGCTGCGGGTCCCATCTGTACAATTCCACTTGAAGACCAAAAGAGTGTTAATGCCGAGTGCCAATTTGTTTACCCAGGCTGTTATAAAAAGTTCGCGAAAGACGACCCAAAAGCCGCATTCTTCTACACCTTCTACATCATTACATACACCAAAACAAAGTCGTTTTAGCTTCCGAAAAAGTACATCTCGTCATTTATCCTGCGCATAGCCCCGACCTAGCACCCTGTGATTTCTGTATTTTCCCCAAAATCAAAGATTTGATGAGAGGTTTTCACTTTTACTAACTCCGAAGAGGCAGTGATAGCGTTCAATCAGCACGTAGAAAACAAGCCTTCAGATCTGTGGTCCTCCTGTTTTAAAAAATGGTTCGATCGCATGCAAAAATGTTTAAAATGCAAAGGAGATTATTTTGAAAAGCAATAAACATAATATTTTGGTTATAACATGTTGTTTTTTTAAGTTACGCAAAACTTATAGTGTGACCTACGTATAATATTTTTATCTACAACAGTAGGTAGTTAGTAGAGAGGTAAACAAATTCCAGGGGGCAGCTACCCCTCTCTGCCCCCCCCCCCTCTCGGTCCGCCCGTGATCAGAAATAAATTAATAAAAATAAACATTTTACATTCATGTTATATACATGATAATATACACACTGGCGTACTATTTTCTTAATGGCTAAAGTCTCTTGTCAAACTTAAAAGAGATTTTATTAATAAGTCTACGGTCGAATATCAGGCACAGGCGATCACTTATTCATTTAAATACGTATTATTGAAATATACATTTTATTTCAGATGGAATATACTACAGACAGTGGTGAAAAACAAGTTATTTCCTGCATTAGACATGAGCCATTTACATATATCGGAAAAAATAGTATAAGTTTTCAAAACAAATATTCTCAACCTGTTCTAGAAGAATTAAACGTGCAACTGGATTCTTGTCGTCAACTTTTAGCTTTGGAACCGGACAACAAATGTATGTGTAGTAAAACTCATTGCCGTTGTTGCACAAATTACACACAGCAGCCATTAACGACGTCAAAGATAAGTGTTTTAGACATTCTCAGTATTGGTCGGGTCCCTTTTTAAAAAAAAGACCTTCTTCCGTCTAGCTAGTCATTTCGTAAAATTCGAATGATTATTTAACATGTTACTACTGTCGTGATAACAAGGAGGTAACGCTTTGGCTATGAAGTAGTAGAGTTTGGTACCACCAACCAATGGTGATACTGTAACGATTCTCTGATGGTTACGAGGAGACTTCTCTGCTTGCAGCGAGTAATTGGGGTTTTCGGCATAGGTACCGGATAGGTGCTGGATTTGCATCATACTTTCAAAATATTTTAGAATAGTAAGAATATTTACTGTCATTTCATTATTGGGACCTCATGTCCGAGCGCACTTATTATATACTCTTTGGCACTTATCGAACAAACTCACCTTTGTTTTAAAAGACAACACATTCTAATAAATTATAAAAATATATAATTAAAAATGGAACAAGTGGCCAGCACTAGTTCAGCACAAATAAGGTGTTATAGTACCAAACTCTAGTTACCAAGGAAGGCGACCACCCTACTCATTCTTGTGTTGTGTTCTGGTTTTGAAAGTAATGTGGCTACCTCACAAATGGTACGTTTTAAAAATGGTAATATTATGCATGTAGCATTGTAACACACAAAACAGATGACAATGCAACATTAACATATATGTATATAACTAAGAAGAACACTGCAGAGAGAGAATGTGATAAAAAATGACGTCACACAAGACGGGTTAGTTTCAGCGTTAGACAACCTAGCTACGTTTTAGTGTGAAGTAAGATACACACATATACACAAACTTACATATATACTAATGTTATAAAGAGAAAATATTAGTATAGTAGTAGGTATTTCTAGATTAAAATTATTAAAAATTTCGTGAGACATTATTAACTATTTTAAAATCGGGTACATTCACGTTTAATCAGCGTAATTTCCGATCAGTTTTGTACCTATATTAGGTATTTCCTCAGGTGAGCTAGATGTTAGCTTGGTAACGTCTCGTTTGAAACTGCAGGCGGTTGCTAGTCGCGCGCGGTTCGATGGAATCAGGAATGTGAGAAGCGCCGTCGGCGAAGCTGCTGCATACCGTGTAGTCGGCGCGTTTATATTTTTTGTTGGAATTTAAATGTGCACAAAATGAACTCAAAACGTCTACGATACTATCATCTTCCGCGTTGCATTTAACAACCCGGGTTCTAAGCAGACGGCAGTGTCCATCCTTTAATAATTAAAACGACGGTCATTCTCGATGGCCTCAATGAATTTACGCGACACAAAGTTATTTTTGTATATTTGTAACAAACTCAAAACTACTGCACCGATCTTAAATACTTTTTTAACATTAGAAAGCTATACTATCCAAAAGTGACGTGGGCTACTTTTTAACCTACTGAGCTAAAGGAAATAATCATTTTGAGTCACGCGAACGAAGTCACGAGTAACAAGTAATTTACAATATTAACTGTATTAATGGGATTACGTATTTTAGTTTTTATTAGATACTAGCTGTTGCCCGCAACTTCGTCCGCGCGGACTTCGTTTACTCCGCACAGCACCTCCCCCGTAGGTGATAGCGTGATAATATGTAGCCTATATGTTGACCCGACCTGTTAGTAATATTCATGAAAAATTTGAAGTAAATCCATGCAGTAGGTACTTTTCGAGTTTACTCCGGACATACATACAGACAAACAGATAAACAGACAAAAACTATATTTTTGGCTTCGATATCGATTGTAGATCACGCCCCAAGTATTCTTTTAAAAAAATATTCAATGTACAGTTTTGACTTTCCTACGATTTTACTATATGTAATATAGATTAGTTTAATATTGATATGTGCAAGGCCGGGCGCACATAAATTAAAATATAAATTGAATAACGATCTGGTACCTTACGTTACAAGGGAATTAAACAATTATCTTGTGTCACAAGCCTCTTGCATTTTTATTGTGAATTAAACGTAATGTTTTTTACGGGTACAATTTTCTAAATGTGTTAATTCAGTGCATAAGCTACCTTGATACTAAATTTCATTAAAATCTTTCCATTCCAATAAAAATTTACGAACACACAGACGCACAAACTTTATTTTTTGTAATACTAGCAACCTACGTTATTGAAATTTTTATACCGCCTTATCGATACACCGCCTTATCGATTCTTGCTATAATTGTTACGATAGTGACAATAGCAAACAAGCAGATGGATCCCCTGATGGAGTCGACCATCGCCTATAGACACCAAAGATGTTGTGGCGAGGACTAATGCTACATGCATAAGTGTACATGACAGTGACAATCACTGACGCTATTACGGCAGGGATAGGTAAGGCGGTGGTACCAGACCCGGGCGAGACAATGCAGAACTCTACCACCTATAGCCACGATGTTAGTGACTCGCATTGCCAATCGGTCACCTTTTACGACCTGCCTGGCAAAATGGCATTATTTGGTCTATTCTTCAAAGGAGCCCGGACAACCACAGGGAAAATATACGTTTCTTATTTTTTATATTAACAATGTATGTATTAAGATGTTTTTATAACTGTTTCAGGGACTTTGCTTACTTTAAGTTTCTTCTTATATTGTATTGATGCTGAACGATACCATCAAGAAATTATTACCAATTTGCATACCTTAGTAAAAGTAGATTACCAAAGAGCTGGATATTACAAAGATTTAATATCCACCTGGAGTGTTGAAAAGCAAATATTATCTGATTATAAAAACAACAATCTGCAATGGAAAGTAGAGTTTAATGGGATGTCAACTTTGTCGCATTCTCAGTATTACAGCTACTGCAAGATTATAGATCTCTCTAATCAGAATCTGACTTCTAAAGTTTTGACGTCATTAGTTAAGCTTCAGCATTGCAAGGTACATTAAATCTTATATGTTTAAGTGATATAACCCTTAACAATGTAAAAAAAAACACGAAAGGCCGAGTGTGTTGCACGTGTATTTGTCCTTCACACTTGTAGAGGCTTGCCTGTCTTTGTATAGGTTTGTAGTGATTTTAGGTCGCTGGATTCATTTGAATTAAAACAAGTGCGGCTGGTTCTTATGGCGGTCCAAGCAGAAGAGAGCGTTTGTTTCACATTAATTTTGCTAGTTAATAATTTGCAATAGATTACAAAGAAGCCTGTTAGTCTATTATACACATAGATTATACACAGTGATGTTGGATTGCCAACACACTGTATCAGCAAGTGGAATCGTATAATACTTAGTATAAAGAAAGTTAATACCTAACATACGTAAAAGACTAATGTTCAACCGAATTCTTTAAAAGAGGAAGTTATCAATCCGGGTGTATGTTTTTTTATGTTTGTTACCTCAAAATTTGGCTATAGATGAACCGATTTGAAAAAAATCTGTAGAAGGTTGACCCTGCAGGCCATTCCTGAAATTTCCCGCTAAAGTATTTTAAGCTCAAAGAAGTAAAAACTATAAGCATACGAAATGGCAATTGTTAAAAATGGCAGTATTAAAATTTTTGGAAAGCTGTATATTTTTGAAACGATGATCGATTTTGATCTTTCAAATGGCATTCAACTCAATTTTTAGATCTAGAATATTGCTTTAGCTAAATAATATCGATAGGTTTAAAAATTTCGAAGCAATGTCAAAAAATGTGTAAACGGTTGACCTTACGGGTCATCCCTGAAACTTCCCACTAAATTAAGGTATTTTAAACTCAAAAGAGTAAAAAATATAAGTATAGATTTTTCGGTTCAAACATCTATTTTGTTAAAAATGGCAGTACTTATATTAATTTTTGAAAATCTGTATATTTCGAAAACTATGATGACATTCAACTCAATTTTTGAGGTCTAAAATAATGCTTTAAATAGCTAAATAATCGATAGGTTGATACATTTCGATGCAATGTCAAAAAACATTTTATTTTTAATTTTCTTCATTGATAAATTCAAAAACAAATTGACCGATTTTGATTAAATTAACGGTATTAGACGCAGTTTGTAAAGGAGAAAAGCTGATAAGATTTATAAGTCAATCGGTAAATTAACTTGAAAGTTATTAAAAAAAAAAAAAATTACTAAAATCAACGTGATTTTAATATTTGAAAAGCGATAAGTTTTGAGAACTAGATTCGATTTTGATTTTTGAAACGACATTTGTAGTTTTTTTGTTACTAAAATATCGTAAAATACCAAAAGATGATTGGTTGAAAAATTTCGAAGCTATGTCGAAAAAACACTTTTTTCAAAATTTTTCGACAACGATTACTCCCAAACGATTATTCGTTTGGGAGTAATCGTTGTCGAAACCGTTACCGACTTTGATGCAATTTATGTATTAGACGTAGTTTTTTTAGGAATAGAGCTGATTAGTTTTTGTACTCAATCTGTACATAAATCTGGAAGTTATATTAAAAAATACTGTTTCGCCAAAATTTTTTTTAGTGAATTTTTCAAAATTTCTCAGTCTCCTGGACCGAATCAGTTCAAATTTTTAGAAAGTCTAAGTTGAGCAAAATCCAATCGAATGTCAAAAACCGTGTTTCGATCGGTCCAGCCGTTCAAAAGTTATGAGATGTTTACATACACACATACACATATATACATACAGACATACTGACGTTATCGTGAAAATAGTCGGAAAAGGTTCCTAGGACCTCAAAACGTGGACTGGAAAGTTGGAACTGGTGAAAACTCGATTTTCAAAAATCGGGGTAAAATCAGTAACTTCCTTATCTACATACGTAGTGGAAAGTTAATTTTTTTTATTTTCGTCATTGATAAATCCCAAACAAATTGACCGATTTTGATTTAAAGCAGTTTTTAGAGGAGAAAAGCTTAAAAGAATTTTTAAGTCAAACGGTATATTAGCCTGAAAGTTATTTTAAAATAATAAGTAAATTTGCTAAAAACAATGTAATTCTAATATTTTAAAAGCTGTAACTTTTGAAAATAAGATTCGATTTTGATCTTTGAAACGGCATTCAACGTAGTTTTCAACTGAGTTTCGATCGGTCCAGCCGTTCAAAAGTTATGAGATGTTTACATGCACACACACATACATACAGCCATACTGACGTCATCGTGAAAATAGTCGGAATAGGTTCCTAGGACCTCAAAACGTGGAGATCTGGTGAAAACTCGATTTTCGAAAATCGGGGCAAAATCCTTTCCTAATCTACATACGTAGCGGGAAGTTAAAAAAAATATTGTTGGGGATGGCATGCTTCCCGTGTGCCCCCATTTTAATTTAGTGAACATCTTATGCAGAGTTCTGGAGATTCAGGTAATGGAGAGTCGGTTGCCGCAGTTTTACTGTGCTATTATTATCTTCCATCTCCGTTGTTTCGGAGTTTTTGGTAAGAACTCATGAAGTGATTTCTACTTGCGCCCGCCACTACTGTGAAATCACTACATAGTATTAAAACAAAGTCGCTTTCTCTGTCTATCCCTATATTCCTATGTACGCTTAAATCTTTAAAACTACGCAACGGATTTTGTTGCGGTTTATTTTTAATAGATAGATTGATTCTTGAGGAAGGTTTAAGTATATAAACCTTTTCGATATTTCCACGGGAACAATAGCTACGCGGGTGAAACCGCGGGCAGGTCGCTAGTTGTAGATAAATCCACATTAGCAAATTTAACAACGCGGTTTTTGCCTGCTATGTGCGGCTCGCGCTGCAGCGGTGGGCAACTAGTGCTCGTAGGATCGCGCGGGACGCGGATACCTGCAGCGGTTACATTTAACCATCTCCTCCTAAATCAGATAATGCACCACTTTTGAGGCTATTTGTAATTCTGCTGTGAAGTAAATGTGACGTAATAGCTCTTGTTTGGTGTGTCCATGGGTTGTCTGAGATTCGAGTCTCAACTGAACAATGAAATATAAGGCAACAGCAGCGGGCGCAGCCGCCCGACGTGCGATCTTCTCCCGCCAAGTTTACGGACGTTCTCGCAACCTCGGCGGCGGCGAGGTCGCATAAATCTGCTTACTTTCGCGAGTTTCGAAACAAAACATCTCTCCCGCCGCGCGGCGTGTGAGTGAAAATTGCTTCGTAAGTTCTTAGATTTTCTTGTAAGCAGTTAGTAAAAGGCAAACGATCCAAATATATCGCTAACGTCTCGATTACTGGGTTGTAAAATTTTGCTTCAAATTGCCCGTATTTGGTACTACCAGCTTACCTGCCATCATAGCATCTTGTTCTTGTTTGTGAGGTAAGGTAGCTGGTAAACCTGTGCATGTTTTGTTACATCTCCACTACATGGATAGGAATGCACAACTGTAATGTCTTTTCCCATCAGGAGTGCTATCTGCTTGTATTACCCTATGATAATAAAAAGTACGAGCAATCAGGAATTCCTCCGAGGCACTTTAAATATATTCCTAGATTAAGAAAACTTCATGTATCAGATCCTCTTAAATATTAGATTATCTTTTTGTACTTGATTGTGAAGGTAAAATTTTTAATCGGAGAATATTCCCACTGAATAGATTGTGTATGTCACAAATATCTCTTTAATGGCTGGATATAAATTTAAAATTGTTTGTTAGTCTATTACACCAGTACCAACTGCGCACAGGTCCAATTTTCCTGTGATTTAAAATTAATTTCATACAAAACATGTCCCTACAATCATTCTAAAAATAATTTTCCATAATTATTATGGACACAAAATTTGCCAAATCAGTTGTGTCGTCCAGGTATGCACCTTCACTTATTTGAGATTTATATTTATGTATCCGATAAAGGTTTGGACCTTAGTCTAAATATGAACTTTAATGTTATTTTTTACTGGCAACATTGAAAGAAGAGACAGAAACTTCCCAGTATGTCTTAAGTTTTTGGGAATTTAGGTAATACCCAATAGAAACAAGATATGTTAAGGCAAATATATATATTTATATATAATCAACCATAATAATATTGCTTTTTATTGCAGGAATTAGATTTATCAAACAATAATATATCTACACTACATGAATTTCCGTTGCTTCAATTAAATAAATTATATCTAACAGGAAATGACAAACTTGACCAAAATGAAGTGGAGAGATTTAAAAAAGAGCATAAAATTACTGAAGTTATTTATTAATATTACTGGTTTGGTAATGATTTGTAGTTATTTTTATAAGCTGAATATAATGAATACTATGTGTAGATATGCATCAACCATTATAATATTGTAAAAAATATATTTATATTATAGGTGATCAGAGAATATAAATTATAAAATCACAAATTAGATGGTTTTCTTTAAAATAACTTGAACATTTGTACTTATATGTAAATAACTCCTTAACCCTTAATATTTAAGGACTGTAAGATAACCTTGTGGATTCTATGTATAAGTTCATCTTCATCCCAGTATAATTGTCCACAGTTCTCACATAGAGTTGCAGATTTATTAGATGTTGATAGTTTTTCGATATTACAGATTTGAATTTGAACTCCTTTGCTTGTAACACAAACAGGATTTTTTATTTTTTTCTCTGTTTGATACAAACATTCATCTTCACCCTCCGAGTCACTAAGAAAATTGTCGTAACCATCATCCTCATAGTCACTGTTACACTTATATTCATTTATACTTGAATTATTAGATACTGGACTTAGTAACTTACTACAAATATTTTGAACGTCTGTGGGATTCAAAATCTTCAGATCTATTTCATTACATTTTAAACACCTACTGAAAAAATTAGATTGCTCAATGGTAATAGAAAAATGAGAAAAAACTTTTTGCAATTGCAACTTAATACTAACTTTGCCAACATCTAATATAGATGATTGTGGAAATGTCTTTGTAGGAGTAAACTTCAGTTTCGAAGTTAAAATGCACCTATCCTCGGCCAAAGCAATATTGACAGCATCATGCCATAACATACTTCGAGATATAATAATTGTATCAATGCCACAATATCTCAAATATGAATCCAAATATGACACATCAGGCTCAAGTAGCATTTTTATGTCTTTTGCATGCTTCGACTCCTGAGTTGTTGATGCAAGTAGTTGATCTGCTACTTTTGTCTTTTTAACATTTTTTAGTTTTTTTTCTAACATAACATCATTAGATATATCCTCAAAGTTAATGCATTGTTCATTACAAGACTTCTGAAGATACTTATATATTTCTAGAAGTACATAAGCATCAAGAGCAGCATAATACACTTGGGTGTTTCGTAATGGTCTTAATTCCCAATTAGAACATTGTTCCGATTTTTCTAAGGGTAGACCAAAACAAGACTGCACTAAGGAACTTAAACTGTTCCCTTCATTATCGCTATCACTTGGTAATGACAATCCATAATTGGTTAAAGCTTTCCACAATAAACCTAAATCAAGTAGTCCTTCACCGCTTACTCTTATGTTATTTAAACCCACTACAGAAGCCTTCATTTCCTTTAAATCCTGTTCAAGTCCAAAGCCTAGCTTTATTATTTCGGCATTTTCCAATAATGATTTATTAAATCTGTACCAGAAACTAGCATACTGTTTGTCATTTAATTTCAATGTGTCAATTAAATACACATTATCAAAAGTTGCAATTTGAATGAGAGCCACTTGTGATTGAGTTGCTCCAAAAGAAGGTTTCCACTCACAGTCTATGCTTACAATACAATGATTTTCTAAATCTGTGACCAGATCATAAAATTTTTCTCCAGAATCAATTAAAAATATTTTATCTTCAGAAATAGGTAGTCTGTAAAAATTGTTTTCTGAGTTAGTAATATCATCCCAGCCTTCTTCCTTTTCAACATCTGTTAAGGTCAGTTCCTTAAGTGCTAATGGTATACTATTTTCAGGTAACTGGAAATGTGTAGCCCATTTCAATGCTTCGTTTGTGTCATAATCAATTAACAAATCAATAAAATCTTCAACACATTCTGGACTTTTCTGTAAAGAATCTCTAACTAAATCATCCCACACTGATACACTTAAATTGTTTTCAAGATACTTTTGATGAATTAAATATCTCAAACCACCAACAGTACGGTTTTTACTTAAATTTTTGCAAGTTTCAATGGGAATTTTAAATGTTGAACACAATCTAGCAACTAATTTGCCAAGAGGCTTATGATGAATTTTCTCATATTTTACATTACAAACATTGTACTCTTCAATAAAATGTTGAACATAACTACGAGTATGAAATTTTTTATCAAGTAGTTTATCTAAGAATATAAGCAAAGATTGCACTTGATTTGGACATTCATAAAGATATTCATCAATCATATTAGCCTTATCCTGCAATATTAATGGAAACAATAACTCTTCAACAGGTATATCTTGAAACAACTCCATCACTATAACAATTTGTAATGCTTGTTTACAGTTGTCATTTCTTATCATATTTTTGACAATTGGAATGATGGAATCCTTGATTGTAGAAACATTGTAAGTTTTAATAATTAAATTAAGAAAATGTTGATTTCTTTGATTGATTGCAATATGGAAAGCAGGCAGTTTTAGTGAATCCTCTGGCAATTGTGCATTAATCTGAGACCATTGGTTTAATGTTTCTATTATGTAGTATGGAAGACTTTTGGGTTTACAATCTTTGAACTCTTCGCATTTTATTATACAAACTAAAGCGACTCTAAAAGGATCTGATGTCAACTGGAAAAACAAATTAAAGTGTTGATCAGTAGCTGTGCTTTTTTTCCATGTTTTCCACTTAAATTTCAGCTGATCTAACCATATTTTTGTTTCCTCATCAATTTGCACATCTAAGCCGATTGCTCGTAAAGAATCTTCGACAGGAGGAACAATCTTTATAGTTTGATTTTTGCTTACAAGTTCATTGATATTCATTTTGTTTAAATGCAACACAAGTAATCTTAGGTACTTTGAATATTTTACCACATATACATATCACATAATGGTTTAGTTTTTACATACAAAATATATGAAAATAATTGTCATGGATGAAATAATATATGATTAGAACCTCGTATATATATATATATATTAATCTGTGATCAGAACGTGACCCAAAACAACTTTTTGAGATAAATTAAAATAACAATGTAACTCGTCACACCATTTTACCACAGATCAGATAATTCTAAATCCGTTAGTTATATTGTTCTGTGTTCTAAATTCAATTGTAGATTGTAGCCCAAGGAACTTATATACGATAACTGGAATTTTACGAAGCAATATTTGAAAAATAAAATGTACTTTATTTCGTTAATCATAAAGTTGACATTTGTTTCTTAACAGAGAGGAAAAAAGTTCTGAGCAAGACAACGTCAAGAGTGGATGTTGTCCCTTTCTTGCAATTGCCAGTGTAAATAAAACTATCTTTTTATATATTCGGTAATCGTAAATGCCTTTTATTCATACACGTCGATAAATATATTAGCATAAAATGTATTGTAATTAATAATAATTACTTATTAAATTACTTATGCAATGCAAAGCTGTTTCTCAAATTAGTAGAATTACTTAGTAGTAATTTGCAAACTACGCATGGCCGCACTCAAATATTGCGATTGGCGTTTTATTTAGTAGAAAGAGACATACTCCACCCATGTCGTGGTACTGTTCGGAACGATTATGAAGTGCGTGTGAATATTCCGGGTAGAATGTAAATTCCTTGTTGTAGCCGCAGTAGTGATGGGAATTATAGCTAATTTTATTTCACTGTCACGTCGTGAAGTTGTTTTTTGTCACTGTTATATCACGGTTATATTTTATTAGTGACGATTATTGTCACAGTGCCGCCACGCAGTGATTACTACTTATAAGTGATTCGTAAAGTAAAATAACATATTACACATATTCTCTCTTCTAGCTGGTGGCACGGTGTTGCTCAAATGTTGTTGCTTTGTCTCTTTCGCACGATGAACTTCTGGGAATTATAAGCATAAGTAGTAGCTTCGTCCGCGTGAAATTTAACCACGCTCGCGTTATACATAACGGGCGGTTTCGATGCATATAATTGGTGTGACACGTGAATTATTTTATAACGAGTGACATAACCAGTGAAGCGTGAAATGTGCCATGCCTAAGCCACAGGCCCAAGGAAGTTACATTCTACCCGGAATGTTCACACGCGCTTGAAAATCGTTCCGAAGAGTACCACGACATGAGTGGAGTGTGTCTCTTTTTACTAAATAAAGCGCCAATCGCCATATGTAAGTGCGGCCATGCGTAGTTTGCAAATTACTACTAAGTAATTTTACTAATTAAGTAATTACGTAATAATTAAAATAAGCACATTTTAGAACTCACTATGTTAATTACAATACATTTTATGCTAATGTATTTATCTACGTGTATGAATTAAAGGGATTTAACGATTACCGAATATATAAAAATCTACTATCAGTTTTATTTACACTGGCAATTGCAAGAAAGGGACAAAATCCACTCTTGTCGTTGTCTTGCTAAGAACGTTTTTCCCCTCTGTTAAATAAGAAACAAATGTCAACTTTATGAGTAACGAAGTAAAATATATTTTTATTTTTCAAATCTCGCTTCGTAATAATTCCAATTACCGTATATAAGTTCCTTGCACATGCCACAACACACTGACGTGATATTATACACGTCAATGCCACAACATTGACGTGTATAATATTACCACTCCACTATTATACACGTCAATGCCACAACCACAGAAAACGGGTATACCTATGTAGTATGTAGTATGTTGGCAAGTGAATAATTATTATTGGACCAGAGCCGTAAAATTGTTGTATTTTTAACTAAATTATTGTACAGTATATATATATATATATATATATATATATATATATATATATATATATATATATATATATATATATATATATATATATATATATATATATATATATATATATATATATATATATATATATATATATATATATATATATATATATATATATATATATATTTATATATATACAGTCCATTTCTTCTAAATTGTCCAAACATAACAACATAGTCCACCTTTTATAAAAACATTAAAGTTTCACATCAATCATATACACTGAATTAAATATTATTAGATTATTGTATTCATTAATTTTAAACGGTTTGTTTGGCACTAAAAACTGTTTCTAATATATCGTTTTATCACATTTAATTTACGAAAACTTACTAGAAACTAAATTTTATTTGTACAGCTAAAAAATACCATATGAAGTTGACACATACAATATGAACTACTCTATGAAATTAATAGACGCGGGCAATAATGAACAAATTGTAAAACGAACGAATGAGTAATGGAATGATTCTTTATCAAAGATAAACATTCATAAAATATGATAAATAGCTTGTAACAATGTTAAATATTGTTAACTGTCTAAAAGTTAAATATTTATTTGTAGAATATAAAATATACGCTTTATTGAATCATTATTTTTCAAAGATTAACACTTTTAAAATAATAATATAGTTTTAAAATTTGTTAGATGTGATTAATTTTGAAATAGTAAAATAACCTGTTTCTAATAAAACAAAAGCTTATTTTGTTTGCTTTTAATAAAATAAAAGCTTTATTTTGTTAAAGGCAGGTTATTTAATCGATTTTAAAGAATCGTTACGTACTACAATAATTCGACGATCTTGTAATACAAAAAACGTGAGTATTGTTTTTGTTAATAGTTAGTTATATTTAAATTCATTTGTCCCATAATACTATAAAATTATTTTAATTATTTAAATCTAATGATACTGCTCCCATCACGCGAAGATTCCTTGTTTTTCATACTTATTTTTTGAACTAGTGTGGATCAACTTTTTTGAGAAAAAATATAATTGATTACATTTATTTTCTCAAAAAAACGAGAATAATGTTTTTTTAATAGTTATTCTATTTTTATTCATTTATTTTGTAATATTATAAAATTAATAAAATTATTGAGAATGATACGCAAATTCGCCATTTTGCTGGTAGTTTCAATACTTACTATAACAATCATGCTTTCAGAAAAAAATGTTGATGTTGTATTTAAGGAAGTTTGCAGTCTTTAATATTTCGATGGCTCATTAGATGAAGGGTGTAGCCGGGATAGGTTAGGTACGCCAAATCAGACGCCAAAATACAGATGAGGAACAAGATACATGGTTTATGAGTCTCCAGGTAGAAATGGACAGCAGCGAGATTAGAATGTAAACCTCTGATGTTAGTGAGACCTACTTTGATCGAGAGGGAGTGCTGTCGCTGTACAACATTATTCATGTACCTTGTCCTGTTCACTAAATAGAATGAGTGAAGTAGGTGTAAGGACGGCATCGAATCGAGGCGCTATACTTCCAGACATGAGACACACATCTCGGAGTTACACTGTTGGGGACTAGTCTGGAGACTGCGGGGACGCCCGAGCCCCCCCAAGAATGTCCATAGGCTCTCTCATCCGGTCGCCAACCAGTACTATGGCGAATTTTGGGATTTTTCGCTAGTTGGCGGGACAGCCTTTCACATGTGGCTAGCACGCTACTTGGGCCCCCTACTGACTAGCGGTCGACCAGCGGTGCACCGTGCCTCGGATCCCGCTACCCTCCATGACTAGTCTCCAGATACATCAACGTCAGTGTGTATCAGATCGTCCAGATTGTATAGGCGCAACTGATTCGACCCGTCTCACTAGAGCTACATCAGCGTCAAAGTGACGGAAAATGGACGCTTGGCGCCACGACTTCAGCTGATGGGTGGTCCTTATAGCCGTGACATATGTCTCCCACCATATCACCTGATTAGCACCACCAGAGGGCCACGTGTAGGGATAGAGAATTCCGGGTGTTCTCCTACGGACGAAGATGCTTCAGCCCCCAAATTGTGTTTAGTGGATTTCGATTTCTCTAGAGCATATTGACCTTGGGATTAAAATAAGAAATGGCAGAAAGGTCAATGCCTTTATTGACAAAAAAAATCTGTGGCGTCTACCAGCAGAGGTATTTTTTTTTATTGCGTAGTGCTAACAAGTTAAACTAGGTCATACCTAAGTAACGTTCATAGTGTTTCTTCTTCTTCTATACAAAATAGTGCAAAATAATATAATACTAGCTATCGCCTGTAGATGAAATTCCACCATAGACTAAATTAAAATCTCTTTTAAGTTTTACAACTGACTTTAGCCATAAAGAAAATAAATAAACCTTAATATACAATACAACATTTTTTAAATATTGTATAGGATATTTCATATTCAGATCGTATGTTTTTGTTTGCGATCTTAGATATCAACACTAAAACTTATCAAAATAAATAATATTAGGTACCAACATATCCAGAGCGCTGGTTGCATCACTAAGGTCGTTGAAGGAACACAATTATTATCTAAACTCCTAGATCTTGAACTAATCTTGATTATAATTAAAGTTTACTTTTTGATTAATACGCCAAAACACTTTTAAATTAACCTGTATCTTATACTGCAACCAACACAGAGCACACACCACGGATTAATGCCAGTCTTATTTCTTTTATTTATCCCCAAGAGCATGCTTGAAAAAAGAGTGCCAACTTGATGTTATTTTGTACGATGTTTCGTTCAGAAATGAATTAAAATCATAGAGTACTGTATTGAAAATGGTAGAGGGAAAAATATTCTTTTTTTTTTGGATGAAAACCCTAGAAGTTAGTGGTGGTGCCTATAGAGATTATAGCGTATATACGTAATTTCTTAGTGGTATAGTTAGTTACCGTGGTGTCGTAAGGGGAATTTTAATTTCTTTCCGATTGGATTAAGACATGTCGATTTCTCTTGAGATCCTGGCATTAAAATCAGACAGAAAGTTCGATGCCTTTATTGACAAAGGAAAATCCTGTGGCGTCTACCAGCATATTCTTTTTAAATAGCACAGTGCAAACAAGTTAAATTCGATCATACCAAAAGTAAACTACTGAACACAATTAATATCATTCATTCAATTTAATCTGTTGTACTTGTTCAACAGATCTTTCGATTTTTCCAACCATATTAATTGTCTATGACCAATTGTCCGCCATTATTGTTTACTAAAATGGACAAGGAAAAAGAAATAGACTTTTTTGTATATATATATCTTTGGTGTCTATAGGCGGTGGTTGACTCTTTCCATCAGGAGACCCATCTGCTTGTTTGCTATCTTATGGTATAAAAAGTATATTTCATTTCTATTTATTAACTGTGACTGGTGACTGATCAGTGTAAAAGTAACTAATCATATTAATGCATGTATAAAAATATAGTTGTAATTGACTGGTGCTGTTCACAAAAAGTTAGACACGCCATCTTTTAATCATATTAAAAATATTCACCCAAGGTTTATAGCGGGAAATATATATATATATATATATATATATATATATATATATATATATATATATATATATATATATATATATATATAACTTGAAATTTTTAAAAAAATATGTTATTTAATATTGGCTGTAATTAAAATTATTGTATTTTTTCAATGTCGTCACGATGCTTGCATCTCTAAGTAGTCTGTGACGTCACGTACGCTTAGGACCGGAGATTGAAAAGATCATGAAATTATGGTATATATACAAAGTTATTACATCTTATTATAAGTACGTCTTTGGCAGATGTACTTATAATAAGATGTAATATTACTAATGCACTGAGCCACAGATAAGAGGAACTACGTTATTTTAACCATGAAACATTTGGTATGTAAAGGTGGAAGTTTGTATGTATCTGTATGTATGATGGGTGCTTTTTACTCAATTACGCAAAAACTAATGAATGGATTTGATTGACATTTAGCACACAGGTAAACCTGTAACCTGTAAAATAACCTGGATTAGTACAAAGGTTATTTTTTATCCCGGAAAAATTAGGTGATCCCATGGGATTCCCCAAAAACTTTTATAATGCAGTGGGCTGCACGCTGCAGCTAGTAAAATATATTTCGGGAAGTTTTTACTGGCAGTGAACCTGTAGTTCGGATAATATATCCGTTTAAATGGGTTAAATGTGCATGGTGTGAAAAAATAAAAAAGCCCTGTTCTTTGTCGGCATTATTGCGATGAGCAACTTTACAACCCCACATTGCGAATGGCTCCACGCGCTTAGAGTAATTGACTAGAGTAGAGTAGCTTAGAGTAATTGAATAGACATAGAAAATAATTACGCTGCGTTATTATTCTATGTCCACACGTATTTTGCTTATTCATTATTGATGTAAGTATTTTACGTGAGTAACTATTTTATACTTGATAAAAAAAAACAATAATTATGCAATATGTACTATTTGTTGTGTGTAAAACGTCGTTGTCATTCGTCATTGTTACTAAAGATTTCAGAGGTAACAAGAGTTTTATTTTTATTATGTATGTATTATATATATGTGCAAAATCTCTGTCCTTACCCATAACATTGATATTCAATCGATCAACTCGCGAAGGTATATTCCCCTCAATATGGAAACAAGCGTATATTGTGCCTATACACAAAAAAGGATCCAAAAGAGAAATTGAGCACTATAGGCCAATTTCTATCTTAAATGTATTAAGTAAATGCTTTGAAAAAGCTATGTACACAGCCTTTTACGCCGTTTTACGTCAAGGTATTCATGATGAACAACATGAATTTATAAAAGGCCGTTCAACGAAAACCAATCTTGCTATATTTACAATGATGTAATTGAGAATATGGGTTATAACCAAGGAACTTATATACGATAACTGGAATTACTACGAAGCAATATTTGAAAAATAAAAATGTACTTTATTTCGTAATAAATAAAGTTGACATTTGTTTCTTACTTAACAGAGGGGAAAAACGTTCTGAGCAAGACAACGACAAGAGTGGATGTTGTCCCTTTCTTGCAATTGCCAGTGTAAACAAAACTATCTAAATGGTACATTTTTATATATTCGGTAATCGTTATTTCCTTTTTATTCATACACGTCGATAAATAAATTAGCATTAAATGTATTGTAATTAACATAGTGAGTTCTAAAATATGCTTATTTTAATTATTACGTAATTACTTATGCAATGTAAAAACTGTTTCTCAAATTAGTGGAATTACTTAGTAATAATTTGCAAACTACGCATGGCCACACTTATATATGGCGATTGGCGCTTTATTTAGTAGAAAGAGACACACTCCACTCATGTCGTGGTACTCTTCGGAACGATTTTGAAGTACGTGTAAGCATTCCGGGTAGAATATAACTTCCTTGGTTATAACTAAATACAACTTTTAACAAATTATTTTCAGATATTGATATTTTTAATTGCTCCAAAAATGCTTTTCGTAGTCAAATATATAATTGTCTAACGCGTAAAAATAATTTTATAATTTAATTTTATCTTTTTTTTTTAAATTTAATGTAATGTTAACTCAATTATTATTATTGAAATATTGATAACTATTAGACATTTTTTTTTGTCATAAATGCTTATGTATAATCTGATTTAATATGATTTTCACTATATTCACTATTTTAATTTTCCTATATATATTTAGGTACATTTTTAGAATTTCATGTCGTTACCTTCTTTCTTTTGCAAGTTTATGCGTACTTAGTTCGCACTGTATCTATATGAATCCTCTTACTTTCCATACAACTAATCGTTTTCCATCTACCTTAAATTGATGCTTTATATATGTAACTCTCACACACTCTCTTTCTCTCTCACAGACACACACACACACACGTACACACCCAACACATACACACACACGCACGTACACAAACAAATGCTAACGTATTTCTGATGCTGGAATTGTATTCTTTTGTTATTTTACTGCATTATCTTTAATTGTACAAATATGTTATTTTCTTTTATCATTTTCTCTCTTACTATTATTATTATTTTTAAATTTTAAATTCCCAGCTTTGTGACTTTCCGCTTCTATTAATAATTATTTACTACCTAATTAACTACATCATTATATGATCAGAAAACAGAGAAAAATTAGCCCGTAATTGGCTAATGTTTAATGTATACAGTATTGTATTTTCTGTAAATTAAGCTGTGGATTTTTGTTTATGTAAAATAAATAAATAAATTATGAAGCCACACTTCACAAAGACATTAGAAATGGGCAGCGTTAATGACGCCATAACAAACTATGCAATATTTTTTATAATTACACAAGAATTGCTTGGAATTATCATTTTATCCTTTAAATAATATTGCCATTATCAATATATATTAATAACTTCGAAAATACGTATGCACACACAGCAAGATGGGAATGGAATGGCACCCGCACGTTGGCTCGTAAAATAAAAATAATGAAATATAATCACAGATATAATGACCTTTGGTAGGCTTTTACTTTATTTCCACGTGTTTTCTTTGGTATTACGGACAATGTCTCCCTAAGGTCTGGTTCGTCTTGTGGAAAAGGTTTTCACTTATCTTTTATCCCTATATGTTTAGATTTGAACTTCCTCTGATAAGCGATGGCTCCCCAAAGAAATCCTGCCCCTCAATATTTCTTTTCCCTGAGGGAGAGGGAAAACCGCCAAGTTGACACCACTGGATTTAACATTTCACCTTTGACAAGAGAAGATTAGGACTTGGCATTAATTTCGATAAGCAATCAAAATTACGAAATAGCTTCCATTCTAACGCTAAATATATAAAAATAACTTTATCCCTGTTTAAGGTGTTGCGCCAGCATTCTGCAAAGGTACTTGATAAAGATAAAACTGTAATCTCTTGTAGTAGCGGCAGTTTGTTTATGTAAGTATTAATTATACTTATTAATATACAAATGTGTACCAAAGTAGTGACTAAAAAGAAATGGCGTTAGTAATGAAGACAAGAGTGGATGGTGATTGGTGACTATTCATCGGGCGATTAACAATGAATTAATAAAATGTCAAGGTGTGAACACTGCTTGTGGAACGTGCCAAAATCCTTTAATATGTTACATACCATGGAACATAGAACAAGGGGAAGTGAAGAGTGGGCGTGCCGCATGTGTCACTATTATGCGCTGTTACTCTAAATTGCCTTAGTGATACTTACCATATCTTTAGGAGATAGTCGTCGTGCGAAAATCTATTATACACTGAATTATGCTGTATTGTGCCATCCTTGAATGCAGAAATGATAGTAGAATACAGATGATTAAAAATGCAGATATTTCATATCATCCGAAAGTACAATTTTCATTTTATTTTAATTAAATTCCTGATTTAATATAATCTCTAATGATATAATAGAAAGTCAAACTAAAATCAGCCGTACACCTTACATATAAAGTTCATTTTAGGTTGACCTAATTTTTCTAGAAAGATATGCGTAATGATAGTCATTACGTATATCGTTCTAGAAAGTTCTCTACTCAAATATGACCAACTGAAAACTTCGGAAAAATCAATACTGCCATCTATTGTAGAATAGCGAAACTATTTAAGATTATAATTTCACTATTATACAAATAGATGAGTCTATTTTGAATAGACTACAAAATGACCTAAATACTCTTTTTTTTGTAGCAAAATAAAATTTATTGTAACGCTGTTTGGTATATTTTTAAATGTTCTGTTTGCGTGTTTCGGATTATTGTTGTTTAAAATGAAAACGACCAATGAAACAATGTTTGCATTAGTAGTTTATATGCAATAATGCTTATTTTATGTGTGAGTATGGCGATCGTGGTTCTGATACGAATGTTTGTACTTGCCAATTCCGCTTGTTCTATGTTCTATGTTTCATACAGAAAGTACATTAATCCGAGATCGTGGCTTAGAATTCTGAGTAACTAATTTAAATTACTAAGGTCTTTGTTCCGCCATACACGCCAAATATGTCATTTCTTGCTGTCAGTGGTGTCAGATGTCAGAAATCATTATTTTCAATTTTCATTTCTGTGTTGTTTGTCATTGCAAATGTTTTAAATTCTATTGCAGATTTTTAAATTGATTGATTTCTATTCACATTGTGGTCTTCTTCTGCATTATATTATAAAGTCAAAGAACATGGAATTATCGGCAGAAGGTAAAACGCCTGAATATATGGCTTTAGCCGGTATAAAATTTAAGTTATCGTTGCCACATCTTAAAGACAATGCGTTACTCAAAGAACAACTTTTACATGGTATAAAAGCTGGTAACATGGCACCATACTACAAAGAAGTGTGTACTGATCTTGGTTGGCCTTTTGACCAAAAGTTATATGACGAGATGGTAAAGGAAAATCAAGACAAGTTATCCAAATTTCAGGAAGATGATTCAGAAACTCCAGTTTGGCAAGATAGGTAAGTATCACTTTTATTTGCAAGTTTAGATTCTATATAAAACTACTACTATTATGCTAATGATTACTTTTTCAAGTTTAGATTCTATATAAAACTACTACTATTATGCTAATGATTACTTAGGTGGCATTTTATGTAGGTAGCTATTAAGAGTTTTTTTGAAGCTTAAAATTATTGTATATTTTTTCTTGCCTTTTGAATGTAAGAAATATAACAGTTTATTTCAAAATATTTTCCAGTGTCCCATTACGAAGAAAATACTTTCCAGTGTCTCATTTGTGAAATTACAGTGGTGCATTGTTTTTTTTAAATATATTGTTTTGTTTCCTTTCAGATTAGACTACTTATGTTCTATAGGAGATAAAGATGCAGCCACAGCTCTAGCTAATTCTAAATATGAAGATACTACATTAACGACTAATAGAAGGCTTGATGCTGTTTTTGCTTTGTTCAGAATAGCTTACTTCCATGGATGCAATGTTAAAGATATGGGGAAATCCATAAATACGGTATTTCATTTTTTTTTAATGAGTTATTTTGTATTGAGCAGTGAATTGAACAAACTTTATTTTATTTATAAATTATTATATGTGGTAACAAAGACTTTTTCAAAGGCAGTCTTTGTTAGCTTATAAAAATCATATATACACTATTATTTTGTGGATGAATAAAAATACATTTTCTTAAATTAAAATTATAAATTTTCAATGACATTTCAAATATTTCAATGGCAACATAAAATGTCAACTAAAAAAATATTGTCAGATGTCAACTGCGATATCAAAGGGCCGACTCTTTGATGTAGTCGCCCATCATCTACATACATGTAGTCAAAGATAGAGAGAAAAGCCCCACAATGTGATAGATGGCAAGCCTATCGTAAGGGTAAATATGATTATTAAATATTGAAATATATTTTTATTTTCATAAATAGAATCATTTAATTACTTTTTTGAATGTCACTGACTTACCTATAAGACTTTTTGGTTCAGACAGGGTTTTTTTACACACTATATCTAATCTAACTTAATATTATAAAGAGAAAAGATTTGATTATTTTGTTTGTTACAATTTAATTCAAAAACTACATGACTGATTTTAAAAGATCTTCACCTTTAGAAAGTAACATTATCAGGAGTGAAATAGGTTCCATTTTTGCCCGACTGACCAAAGGGAAGTAGTGAGTTTTAGTCACATGGACTAAGTTTAGAGTAACTGCTAGTGTATATATTATATACATATATCTATTAACAGCCTACTATACGTCTCACATACCCTGCTCAGTAATTGAATTGGACAGTATTTATATATTGGACAGCATTTAATTTTGTTAAATTGATAATTTTAATGATAATTTTTATTTTTGTCTAAGTTCCTTGTTGATTAAATACTTTAAAAATTATAAGAAGTATTTCTTATTACAAAATAATTATTTTTCAATTTCATTTTCTGAATATTTTAGTAATTAGTTTTAGTAAATAAGCCTAAAATTGTTGTTTGTGTGTAATTCAAGTAAGATTGTATCATTATTAAATGCTTTAGTGTTCTTTTTGGTGATAGATCTGAATCAGAGCATCCCAACTTGTATATGGTCTTGTTTTCCCTACCCATAGAGTGATTTTAGGAATTGTGAGGCATTCCTTGCCCACAGCGATAAAGCATAGGCACCTTGTTAACTGACTTGTTGTGGATGACACGGCAGCTAAGTCATGATTTGTTTTTAACTTATGACGTATGACACAGGAGTCATGTCGTGACATGAGACCATCTACAAAGTGGGGTGCTCTGATTCAGATCTATCACCAAAAAAAAAAACACTAAAGCATTTAATAATGATACAATCTTACTTGAATTACACACAAACAACAATAAAGTGTGGCATCAAAAAACTTTTGACATTTTCTTTTTGCACACATACAATAACTTTTCAGTATCTGTTTGGATCTAGTTAGGAATATTAATTTCATTATGACACCTTATCACGTTCCTCTAACAAAATATTATTGCAAGTTTTTTTCACTGAACATTATCATTTTTATATTTTTACACTAATAAATAAACTCACAAACGGTTTGTAAATTTTGGAAGAAACAAAAGTTTTTTTTTTAAAAAAAAGGCTAGCAGCATGTTTGAATGTACAATGAGAACATGTAGTTGCACAAACGTAACAACAAACATATAGTTTTTTGTCATAACCTACTTTACGCCCAGTGAAGCAGGTGGTTCACTGGCTTAGCTTGTTAGCTTGTCTTTCATATAAATACTAATTTTCCATATATTTTGTGACGAACAAATATTACAAAACTACATAATATATCTTCACCGTACACATATGTAATCATAATATGGTGTTAAATAAACAGATTTTTAAAAAATGTAAAATTTTATTTTCAGGCTCATGAATTGGTGGATAAAGGCGGTGATTGGCGTTCAAGAAACAAGCTCAAAGCATATGAGGCTTTATATTGCCTTGCAGTAAGAGATTATAGTCACGCTGCCGACCTTTTTATAGACTGTGTTTCGACATTTGAATCGTATGAATTGGTTGATTTTGGTAAGTCTAAGGCGTCCCATACACCTACAATAACACTGCGCAATACTTTTATTGTGTAATAATGTTGAATACCTTCATTGACTTTCAATAAATTTTCTCAATAAAATTCTTAAACCAGTCAAATCAAATATTTTCGAGCAAGCAACATGTCTGGCAATGAAGTTTTGGTGGCAACCATGCTGGTGATTTTGTTAAGTAAATCTCTATACAATTCTGTACAGTCTGTATTACAAAAATATTTATTTAGGCAAAGCGACAAATGTATTAAAAATATAAATTAGCCAAATGCGACATCCTCGTAATACAAATATAAAAAAATAATAGTTGTTTTATTATGCCTGGACGAGGTGTTACTGTATTTATATAAGGAAGGTAATAATGGTCTGAGTGACGGGTATGATGGTTTGGTACCTGGTGGATTCTAGGTGTTATTTATGTATAATGAGTGCCACACCCAGCAGCGTCACACAGACTCCCTCCATATAGCCAGATAGCAAGGAAAGATTGGGGCTTTTAATCTTAAGGCGGCTGACGAGGTAATCACTTATCAAAAAAATAAATAAGTTCAGGATCTGAAAAGCAAAACGAAATGAGAGAGGCAGACTTGGATGGATGGTATGTATTGGTCTCTAAGTTTGAGTCGCATTTTATAATATTTAGGTTACGAACTAGAATTATAGTAAGAGAGTTCAAAGTTTATAGTCATACACTACTTCACCAAAATTGTCACATAAAAAAAAATGAGTTCATACCGGGAATCAGCAAACCTTTCCGCGCGACGGGGAGATCCTAGGCCTTCGGAAAATTAGACATGTGTCGGATGGTGTCCGCGGACATCTCTCCGATCGTGCTTGGAAAAATGGGGGCTCTCGCTCCAGGCGATCTTCAATGTCCCCTTTTTCCTTTCCCAAGTATATTTTTCAGATAGATGTTGAATACGTGTATGAAAAAATATCACATTTTTGGTGAATTAGTAAACTCTTGTGATTTCACAAAACTTATACGGCACGCATTTTTCGGTGCCGTCTTTCAAATTTTTCGACTAAATTTAGGCGAACTATGCCCATTATCTATTTTTAAGTTTTAAATATTTTAGACAAAACTTAGCTGAATTACATTTTGACAGAAAAAGCCAGGTGTCAGAATTCGACGTTATGACATTCACAAAGTGTTGTCATACGTAAATTGTATCTATGCCATGGAACGATATGCTCAGGACGACTCAAAATTTTAACAGTCTCAGTTGACTATACTAAATGCAAAGGTTATTTTGTCCGAACATTATAACGAATTATTAGGTAACGGGATTCACACGTTACAAGTCAAGTAAAAACTCCCGTTCTTTATCTTATAAAATATTCTTGCTCGCCATCTTGCTACAATTTACAACACGACCGATACATTAAACACCGTGACTGACCAAACGTGACCACTCCAAACACTGATGTGAAAAATATTGTGCAATATTAAGCCTACACAGTGCAAGAAAAAAATATTGTGCAATAAAAATTAAACCTACTCAAACTTTCGTTCAATCTTTGTGCAATCTTCAATATTAACCCTAAATGGTCAATAATATTGCACTATACGTAATATTGTGCAATATTATTGTAGGTCTATGTGGCACCTAAAGCTTGTACAATATATGAAATTTCTTAGTTATAAATATTTTGCAACATAGATCAATAAAACAAAAGAAGAAATAGAAATTACTAAAAGGTGAAAGAAATTAATTAAATTTGCAAATTTATTTTTAAGTCATTGGTTTTTTAACTCTTTAAACATGCTGTATGTTCATCAGGTAATATTATATTTACTACTGCCATGATTTTTTTGACTTTAAAAAAATTTGCAATATAGAGTTTTATATTTGACAAACGAGTCCCTTAATATATTCCAGTATTTATATATGTATTTCTATGTATTAGTATTGTTGACTAACACCCATAACACAAGCAAATAATTTGCTTACTATGGGGTTAGATCAGTCAGTGTAATTTGTCCTGTGAATATTTATTTATTTATTTAATTGAAAAATTGTTTTTGCGAACCTACAATATTTTTAAAAAAATTCCAACGATATCCCACTATGCCTACTTTACATATAGAAGAGCTACCCTTAAAAAATATTTTTCAATATTTTATGTCACCTTTTTTTATATTATAAGATAGCAAACAAGCTGGGTCTCCTGATAGAAAGAGTCAACCATCGCCTATAGACACCAAAGGTGTTAATGGTGCGTTACTATCTTGTGGCGAGGTCTAATGCCACATGCATAAGTTTACCGGCTACTTTACCTTCCAAACCGGAACACGACAATGATAAGCACTGACGCTATTGCAGTAGGAATAGGTAAAGCGGTGGTACCAGACCCGGGCGAGACTACGCAGAACTCTACCACCTAGTAGCCCCGATGTTAGTAACTTGCATAGCCAATCGGCCGCCTTTTACGACATGCCTGGCAGAACGGCCGTTGGTCTATTCTTCAAAGGAGCCCGGAACCAACACCAACCTCTTTGGTGCCGTGACTAATATGTATATTCATACCTTATTACAGCTTAAGGATCTCTGAGCAATCGTGTGGACAGACGGACAGAGGGACATAGTGAAATTACAAGGGTTCCTATTTTACTTTGGAACCCTAATAATGCAACATAATTTTTGCCTTACCTGGATTTAATTTAAAATTAAATTAAAACCCAGGAGCATAATTTAAAAATGTAGGCATAATTATTATCATAATTACATTTTTTTCTGAATTTCAGATATATTTCTTGTTTACACAATATTCTATCGGTCTTTCTAATAAAATATTCCAGACATTAGGTCTTACAAATAAAATATTCCACACAGTGTATGTAGGTACTATAACGCATGCAAAAGACAAATGCTACTAAATAAACCTCTGTTTGACACAAAGAGTGTATACATCTGTTATAAGGGATTGAATTGTGCATAGAAAGTTATACAAGGTCTATACACCATAAAACCCCTGTTCAAAGCTTGTATAAGGTAAAATCAAAATGGTGGCTCACTGTGTATCAGCTGTTAGCCAACAAGTGTGACTAATGGATTCGGTTTTGTTTTTACTTTATTAGTTTTTATAACATTTTATGTATTAAAGGTATTCATTTTTAACAGAAAATTTATATCAATTTATATAATTAGAACCAAACACGCAGATGGCTCTCCTGCTGGAAATAGCAACCATCGCCTATCAAAACCAACTATGTAAATGGTATATTGTTATCATAGCTGGGCACCGTTAATCAAATAGTTATCTTCGTTAATCCGTTACTAAAAAAGTTAACTTAGTTAACCGTTAGATCGTTACATTTCGGAAGATTTAACGCAAGTTAACTTTAATTGTTAATCCATTAGCATGTGATAAAAATTGCATTTGTTATATTGTTGCTTTAATAATTTACTTATAAAAACTGAACAGAGAAAGGGAAATGATCAAACGAATCATACTCCTAATAACTCCTCCTAAACCAACTCGATATGAATCAAATTTCTTCATAGTTTTTTTCTTACTTACGCGCGACAGCAAAACCAGTTTCGTTTCACTCGAGGCACGCGCTGCGTTGTTTGTCGATCGACCTGAACATACTTGTCAGAACGTATTTTTCGTGATTCGGCGCGGTGTGGTGCTTGGTTAACAGTAAGTACTGGATTAACGATTTAACGGACTTGAAGAAATTTAATGGAAGTTAACGAGTCCGTTAACATTTTTTAAAATTAACTTAAAAGTAAATCCGCTATATGAAATGTTAACTATGTTAATTAATGATTACCAGATTAACGAGTTAATTCTCAGTTGTATGGCAATGCCAAACATATAAATCTACTGAATAAACACCCAAATCCGGAAATACAAACATTTATGCTCATCACACAAGTGCTTGTCCCCATCGGGGATCGAACCCGAGCCCCGTCGATTGCGTAGTCAGGGTCGCTAACCACCAACGGGGTGGTCAAATGGTAATGGTACCATCATTGTAGATGAGACATCCCTTCAACTAAAACTCTACCACTGAGTCATAATGTTAGTGGTAATATGTTTCATGTTTGATTAATATTACAAACTGCGTGACAGGAAGCCAATTGGTTAATCCTCCATAACGTTTCCATGTTGGCAGTTTTAATTTTTGTATAATATATCTATTTTTATAAGTATATCTATTTTTTCAGGTACAATAATTCAGTACTGTGTCCTGGCTTGTGCTTTGGCTCTTGAACGTCATGCCTTACAAGCCGCACTGCGTCGACAGGGTGCAGCTGTGCAAGCATTGAGATCGCGCTTCCCAGAGTTGAGGGAACTTGTAGAGTCACTACATGAATGCAGATATGCTGATTTTATGAAAAGCTTAGCTTGGGTAATGAATTTGTAATATTGTTACGTATTTCTTGTCTGTCATTATCACCTCAATTTGGTGAAGTTGGTGAAGTCCAGTTATGTCTTATCTAATCTGCATTATTAGCACTGCACACTACTAATCCACACTCTAGCCCATGCTGCAAAGGAAAAGTTCAATCTTTGATCCGAAACTCGACTCCGAATGATTAAGTAAACGCATTGTAAAGCATCACATAATGTGACAGTTCCAAGCCCAAAGTAAAATCCTCCAAACTACGGTATGTGAAGCACTCATTTCATTAATCGAGTGGGCCTAATGGCATTTTTCTAATCGTGCTCAAGAGTTTGTGCTTTGTGTTCCCGAGTTGGGACCAGTCTTAATGCGCCTTTTCCAGCTCTCTTATACAGTTTGCGCTATACCAATACCTGGGAAGACTTCTTTAGTCTAAGGACACGAAAGATGTGGTGCGTTGCTATCCGAGTGACGGTTGGCAAAGCCACATGCATAAGTCTACCTATAGGGCTACTTACGTGTGATGATGTGATACCTTCTTACTGTAGTAGATACCTATGTTTGAAGCACTCAAAAATCTTTAAACATTTTATATTGTATTATAGGTGGAGACTCAGATCTGTGTAGATCCAGTATTCCGGCCCCATTACCAGCATTACATCCGGGAAGCACGTATAAAAGCATACGTACAACTGCTGCGCGCATACCGCTCCCTCAGTCTTGACAACATCGCTGACACTTTTGGGGTCACCCGTGAATTTATTGAAGACGAAATTTCGACGTGAGTTTATTTAAGAATTTTTTAAACATACTATTAATTCCGTAATAGTATGTTGCTGATGCAGGTTGTTATTGTATCAGTGAATGCTGATGCTATTGTTTTAAGATCAATATTCGCAGATGCTGATGCTGATATTAGTAAATTAATATATAAAATTCTTGTGGTATAGTTTTAGTTACCATACGCTTGTCATTACCCATACAAACGGCTTGACCGATTTTACTAATAACTTACACTAGAATAACTAGAATCGGTTGTTATCTACTTTTTATACCCCATAGTTATAAAAGTGGTCCTCCAAATTTTATTTTTATTTTTTTATATCCAACTCATGCAGACGAAACAATCGAATAGGTGAATCAAATGCTTTTTAAATAATTCTTTACTCAGTCTATGATTAGATAAATCTACACTTGACCTTGCACTAAGACCTTTCAATTAACATGTTATGGCTTGGATGTCAGCATTAAAAATCACCATTGATCGGTACTGATGCGGATGCTAAAGCTGATGTGGTAATCCATGGATGTTGATGATGCTAATCCTAACAACTATGATAGATAGGCAATGAGGACTAAATGCCATACTTTTTTATATCAAAGTCACACGGGTAGATGACTCTCCTAATGGAAAGAGAAACCGTCGCTTAGTCATCAGGTATGGTTTATGGTCCATTGTTATCTATGTATGAAAATGCCACATGTATAAGTATACCGGCTACCCTACCTTGACCACGACAATAACAAGCATTGACGCTATTGCGGCAGGAATAGGTAAGGCAGATTACCACCTTCTTATTAACAAATTATGGGCATTGGCAGCAAAGTGCCTGGGGGTTCACTTGCACCCGCCTACGAGAAAAGATATTACATGCAATAATTACATTTTTTTAATAAATTACTTTTTTTGTAAAGGTAATAGTAGAACGCGTTAGCTTAAAAGTTCAAGTTACTATTTGAAAAAAAATAAGGCATCTAGATTGCTGTCCCAATTTGTTTATCACATTGTCAATAATCAGCTATTATGTGGGTCATTCCATGTCAAATCGACCAATAGTTGGAATCGACCCCTTTCGATTTCGATGAATTTTGGTCAGAAGTTTTCTTTTATCATAAAACGAAGTTCTGCCAAAGGAAAAAAAATAAATTTTTTTTTCGAAAGATATGCAAATTCAAAATTTTGCGATTTTTCCAGTTTTTCAATATTGTTTTTGCAATATCTCAAATGCTATTATAGATACAGGAAAGGGCTTTCGTTTGTTTAAAAAGGGACACTTGGGGCTATTGATAAAAAAATATTTTGGAAAAAAATTTTGAAAAATGCTAAATTTGTAAAATTTTGAATTTTTGAAAATCGTCAAAAATGAAGACCGCTATGAAAATTTCCGCCAATCCAAAAATTTCAGGATCTTTTAAGATCATTACAAGGTATCATACAAAAAAAATTGAGCCAAAATTTTCATGGCGGTCTTCATTTTTGACGATTTCCAATTTCCAAAAATTCTAAATTTTACAAATTTGGCATTTTTCAAAATTTTTTGCCAAAATATTTTTTTTTTCTATAGCCCCAAGTGTCCCCTTTTAAACTAAAGAAAGACTATTCCTGTGTCTATAATAGCATTCGAGATATTGCAAAAACAAAATTGAAAAACTGGAAAAATCGCGAAATTTTGAATTTGTATATCTTTCGAAAAAACATTTTTATTTTTTTTCCTTTGGCAGAACTTCATTTTATGATAAAAGAAAACTTCTGACCAAAATTCATCCAAATCGAAAGGGGTCGATTCCAACTATTGGTCGATTTGACATGGAATTGGTGGATTTGACCCATGTGGATAAATGTTATGTCAGTTTGACATAACATTTATCCACACGTAAATGGATTATATGCAATTGGTGTTACAAAATAATTTCTAGCTCGCCATAATCAACCGGTAGTGCCGGTATGTTATATAAAATGAGACATTATATATTATTATTAATTAAAATTTGCTGATTGACGTTTAATTATATTTTATTAAGATAATGATATAAGAGAATGTCACCTTTTATTTTATTATTAGTTAATATTTGATAATATACATTTAATTATATTTTATTCAGAAACATTTATACAATAAAAAGAAAAAACAGAAAACTCATTGTATTATTATTATAACTTCAAAATTATCAAACCTAAGTGCATATCGAGTGAATGATACTTGTTATTTATAAGACAGGGAATAATTATTATTATACAACAATTTTATCATTTAGATATTCGGCAATATTGTAGTAAGCTTTTTGCGTTAACAGTTTAGATAAGACATTTTTAAATTGTCTTAATGGTAGTTCGCGAATTCTTTTAGGTAATTTATTGTAAATATTAGTTATCATAGCATGGCAATTTTTTGAGTACATTGCAGAAGAACTCGTTGGGACTTGTAGCCTGGTTGGATCCCTAGACCATAACTTTTTGTTATCATACTAATATACAGGGTTACTTTTAAAGGTCTGGCCAAATTTTAAAATAAGAAACTAAATATTGAATTAAAAGTGCGTTTTAATTATTATTGTAAAATTATTACTTTTTTTTTATTAATTATTATTAGATTCAGAGAATTCATGAATCAGATGCACTGAGTCTTGTAAACGAACTCTTTAATTCTGGCAGTGTGTCATGTTACATTTACCTATAATTACGATAGTAACTATTATGTAATCTGTCGCTTTAAGTACATTAGACTGGGATACCAGGAACAAACTTTTTTTTTGATTAATAACAAGCTGAATTTTTGTGAACAGCTTCGTTTTGACGAGCCAACCAAAGAAAAATCTCGAATCGAATATATTATCGATTCTGAACTGTCTCTGAAAATTTGGGTGAACTTTTAAAAGTAACCGTGTACATGTATAATTGTATATGTTATATTATTTAATAGTATGTGTTGATGATGTGATGTGTGGTGACCGGGCAGGTTCACGGCGGCGGGGCGGCTGCAGTGCCGCATCGACGCGGTGGGCGGGTGCGTGGTGACGGGCGCGGGCCGCGGCGCCGACGCCGACCGCTCGCACCTCTACCAGGCCACCATCCGCGAGGGCGACCTGCTGCTCAACCGCGTCAAGAAACTCGCCAGCGTCATTAACTTCTAAACACGCCCATACACCCACACACCCACACACCCTGCCACATCATTAACACATTTCATCATCTCTGATACAGTGAGAAACAATAACAATGCCCGATCCTAGACTTTATTTGGTGGCTTAATACGATCATGTACATGTTTATTTTGTGGATATATTTAATACTAGCTGCAGCGTACAGCCCGCTGCATTATAAAGGTTTTTTACGAATCCCGCGGGATCACCTAATTTTTCCGGGATAAAAAGCCTATCTGCTATTCTACTATCTACTTGTGTGCAAATTTTATACAAATCCTTTCCGTAGTTTTTGCGTGATTGAGTAACAAACATCCATCCATCCAAACATCAAAGTTTCGCATTTATAATATTAACATAGATGGATGAATATTAAATACTAGCTTTTGCCCGCGGCTTCTCGCGTAAAATAAATTTAACGCGGCTCGCGTTAAATTCATTTTAGGGAAGTGGATGGTTAGAAAGACAAAAATAGCCTATGTCACTCTCAATCCCTTCAACCATCTCCACTTAAAAAATCATGTCAATTCGTCGCTCCGTTTTGCCGCGAAAGACGGACATACAAACACACTTTCCCGATATTTTTTTCCGATTGCATTACATACTATTTTTAAATATTACCCATGGTAACAAAAATATGGCACAGTAATAAGCAGTATATATTGTGTACTGCTTGTGAAAGGACCGTTACAAAATTGCAGTCGATGGTGATACCCGTTCAAAATTATTTACTAATTTTAGCGAAATTGAAGAAACATACATGCGTTTCAAAATACAACAATTTAATCATTTCTTTATTTTTTTTTTGCTAATATCATCGACTTACTTTCGGGTTGCGCAGAGTTTATGTTACTCACTGTATAGAAACCATATTATACTGTTAATAATAATAATAGACTTATAGAGTGTAAATCAGTGTCTTTAATTTCTATGCGCGCAATTTCTATAACTTCTGTTAACAACAAGTCTAGACTCGACATTTGAAATTCCGTGCTATTATACAAGAAAAATGTAATTTTAATTTTTGGAAAATGATGTTGTCCCATCTTAAACATAATCCGTGGAATTACGCATATTAGCTTTTCAAAATTTGATTCATTTTTAAATTGTAATGCTAGTTAATTATAATGTACTAAATAACGATAGTTAATAAAGTTTTGAACGATAGATAATTTTGTTTATTTACATTTTTTTTAGAATCAAAGTTTTCGACAATCCGTTATAAAAAAAGAATCGAAGGCTATTCAGTTTTAGTTGTTACTTGTTTCTGCGACTACATCGCTGGTCAGTGGTTAGCCTGTTCAGCTCAGATCCTGAGGTTTTGGGTTCGATTCTTGGGTCGGATTTTATTTTATATACATATAATAAATCGAGCTTACCTTGTCATTCGTGTTGGTTGTGAACTCACTCCAAAAATAAGATACCGGCTTGTAAACAAACATAGAGCCCTTATAAGTAGAGTCGGCGAGCCAAGCAAAAAGTCATTCCATCGATAGAGAAAGAAAATTAATTAGTACTCGTTTGTTGTTTTAAAGACGTATTGCGCGTCATTTACAGAAGATGCCAATCAGATACGATTACATAATGCGCATGCGTCATTATTTAAAGAGAAATACGTATACTAAATGTATTTTCTGTCTCTTCCTATCAACGGGACATTTTCATTTACATGCGCGCTTATGGCTCGTATACTTAATTTGTTATATCTATAAAACGAAGTCTTCATATAAGCCGGTTTTCGGACATACAATACGACTAAGTTCTGATCTGCCCCCCAAGACAAGTGGCATCAACGCTAGAAGAATAGAAAAGAAAATATATGGATTTGACATAAGCTGTTAATACGAGCGTAAATGAATTTGTAATTGGTAGCCAAGTGTCATTCGTGAAACGAAACGTTATATTGCATCGATCATTTTTCATCATTTTCATACAAAACCTTAGCCAAGTGGCACTTTTGACAAGCAAAATTGTGATCCGATGATCAGTGAACGCTAGAACCCTGTAAATTACGCTAAAATGGCGGATGATCACTATTATTCAATCAGCTGTTCTAAATCGTGGATAATATCTGTTAGAATTTTCGATAATTTTACAGTAAAATGAACGCAAATTGTCATAATTTAAGAGTCCTAACCTAACTAGGGGGATTTCAATACATTTGTTTTTTCGAAGTCGCAGACGCCTTTGTAATGGATTTCGGTTTTCATCCCCTAACTCCACGAGGAATGAACTCAGAGCAAAGTGACCTTGACAAAAGTTGGTGTCTCTTACCCCCTCCATGCAATGGTGCAACAAAAAAGGGGTGTTATATAAGGTTGAAATTTTCCATCAAATTTTTTTCAAGTCCTGCGCACGCACTGACCGCCAATCGAGCTCTCTGTTCATTCTAATATAACGCATTGGCGTCATTTAGACCAAAATGGTAGCCAAGTGGATCATGGCTTGTTTAAAGTTCATTCTATTGAGGTCTATCGAATATTGTCTGTGAATTGACGGCAATGTCAATTTGAAGTATTATTTTCACAACGTGAATCAATCTCGAATGAATAATATACATGGATGGAATATAAAAAAATAAGAACAGAGTCGCTATATCTGATTCAATTTTGATTGTATATACCGCGTAAGTGCGAATAAGATAAAATATACTATCTTTTCTTCTCGATTACTGTCATGCCGTAAGTTTCTATAGGTATAGCTAACATGTCAATTGAACTCTGTAAGTACTACCAATTTAAAGAGTTATAAAATTAAATACTGTCACCAAGATTTATGTATTTATCTTCGTTGCTATTAAATTTGATTGTGTTAACATATTTTAAGTAAATCCTCTTTACATTACAAGTGAACGTAGCATTGTGCAAAATGTTATCGATAGTCACATTTTAAAACTTATGTTTCAGATTTATGCAAGCTGATGATAAATTTATTATTAAAAATGAATAAAAATATGCAAAACTGAACATACAAAACTTCTTTTTTACGTATTTTTTGGCATTCATATTTATAGAAATGTAAAATTGATTGAAATCTATTGCTACACTGAAAAATAAACTATCTTTATTTCTTTCATTAAATTTACAAAATACAAGGGTTGTAACAAGAATATAGTGTTTATAACTTGAACTTATAGTGTCTGTAAAATATTTATAGACGAAATATTATATTTATCATGATTAAGACATTGTCAGCATTTTGCAAACCTATCACTACTTACAATGTGTTTAGGCAGTTCGTTAGAAGCGAACAATTGGGTAAACGAGTCACTAGCATTGTGGCTTCTAGGTGGTAGAGTTCTGCATTGTCTCGCCCGCTTGTTACTGTCGTGTTCCGGTTTGGAGGATAAGGTAGCCGGTAAATGTATGCATGTGGCATTAATACCCCGCCCGCGCCACAAGGATATCAAAGCACCATTAATAATGTGCCACCAAATGCCTTAATTTGCGTTCATTTTACTTTATAATTATCAAAAATTCTCACAGATGTTATCCACGCTTTAGAACAGCTGATTGAATAATAGTGATCAATCGCCATTTTAAGCGTAATCTACAAGGTTCTAGCGTTCGCTGATTATCGGATAATTCGCTACTATTTTACTTGTCAAAAGTGCCACTTGGCTACGGTTTTGTACGAAAATTGTCAAAAATGATCGATGTAATATAACGTTTCGTTCACCGACCACGCAACCCATAGACCCCTAATAACAGGCGAATGGCTTCTGTCAACACATCTGACTTATAGTTCCGATGTAAATGTCCATGCACCAATACCCAATCAGTGTCGACCAATCATATTCTCTGTACATCACTATCTTTCACTGTGGCCTTGAGTAAGCCAATCACGATGTTGCAGCTCAGCTCAGCTAGTTGCCAGAATGCATTGAATACAAAAAATCGAACATTAGGCGTCTATGGGCTGTGTGGTCGATGGTTTCGTTTCACGAATGACACTTGGCTACCAATTACAAATTCGTTTACGCTCGTGTCAACAGCTTATGACAAATCCATACATTTCTCTTTCTATTGTACTAGCTTTGATGCCACATCTGGGGGGGCCAGACTTTTATGCTTTCAATGCACTTTTCATATAAATAAAACTTATAACCTCGGTGAAAATAATACTTCAAACTGACGTTTACCGTCAATTCAGAGACAATATTCGATATACTTCGTAAAGTTCGTATGGAACAAACGTTGAACAAGCCATGATCCACTTGGCTACCAATTTGGCCTAAATATCGCCAAAGCGTAATATTTGAATAGTTATTGAGCGTTTGCCACTTGTCTAGGGGGCTGTCCACTTAGCATATACAGCGGACAGATCGGAGCTTATCTTAGACAAAAATTTCGTCGACTCGTTTTCTCGTCTTTAAAAGCTATGGTTGTACGTTGTATTTTAACGTACTTAGTCGATTTATAATCCGACTTATTTTAACGTTAAAAGTCGAGATAATAGGAACGGTTTCTTGTCAATTTTGACGTGTTGTTTACTGAAGATAAACAGGTTTCTCTTGGCGTGTGTGTAAGTGTAAGTAAGTGTAATAGAGATATAAGATAGGTAATGTAGTTTCCCTTGCGAACGAGGTATCTGGCGTTGCATATTTGAAGTGGACTAATCTACCGCTTAGCATAAGCGCCATATTTTTTAAATCATTGTTTTCTCATAGTCGCCTCTGTGGTTTATTGGTCCAGTGTCGGAGTTGATCACATGAAGTCCTGGGTTCGATTTCCGAATTGGGCAATTCAAAAATGTGTTTTTTTCAGTTTTTCTGCCAAGAACAACGTTGCCCGGGATTGGAAAAAGTGCCCGGTTGGCGATAGGCTTGCCACCTATTACATTGTGGGACGTAGTATCTTCGGCAAATCGTGGGTGCGCACTTGTTGTACCTCTTCTTAATTTTCGGGGATACGGGCGTGAAGATACTTGTTTTCTCATCATTGAAATGAGTATGCCTTTCACTTTTTACCTCGTGTCGGTCCGAGCCTCCTTTGAAGACTAGATAGGCTGCTGTTCTACCAGGCAGGTCGTGAAAGGCGAATAATTGGCAATACGTGTCACTACCCGCGTCACTACTATGTGGTAGAATTTTTTAACGTCTCGCCTGGATTTTGGTACCACCGTCCTACTTATTCCGGCCGTAATAGCGTCAGTGCTTTTAAGGTAGCTGGTAAACTTATGCTTGTAGCATTACCATTTCCCCACACGGGTAGCTCGCATCATTAACATCTTTTGGGGTCTATGGGCGCCAGTAGTCTCTCTTCATCGAAAAAAACCATCTGCTTGTTTGCTAGCTTATGTTCTTCTATAAGGTAATAAGGTAGAAGAAGTAGTATCCTTTACTTATACCCGTTTCGATAATATTATCGATTCGAGATAGTAACTAGTAATGCTTCGAGTTCACCCACCAGAATTTCGCTAGGAAAACTTATTTAAAATGATATGCAGCCCTGTGGTATAATCAGTGAGGAAGAGGTCACTGATTATGTATAGCAAATGACATGGAAAAGAATTGTAAATAAGTATATGTTATGAGAACAAAAAGCCCGACTGCGATCTGATCCGAAAAATTATATAAATATCAATCTGTCTATCAAAGAGGGCTTTACTGCTCTAAGACACTACGTGTCATTATGCAAATATACATACATACAAACTTATGTACATACTGTATATATGTATGTAAATCATAACTCTACATGTAGTGTCATCGAGTAAAAAGGTCTAGTACCTAGTTGTCAAGTTGTTTGCCCATTCGCCGATGGTATTGAACGAAACAAGCTAACACAACAGTCATTGCTATAAAGTACCAACTTTTGGTATTGACAAATAACAAGGAGTAAGGTGGATGGAAAACAAAAAAAAAAGAATGATTATTATAATTGTTTTTTAAATAATTTGAATACTTTTTGGACATTTACATAAACATTTAATAATTTACAGTGATTATTTATACTGACATGGACATGACATCATATTCATGGCTAATACTACTCTATAACTATTCCCAACTTGAAAATCAATATTTTTTAAGTGCTATGGGAATTTATTCTAAACAACTAAACTGTTCTCGAGGCCTATCGCCACACAAGCGTTTTTTAATACTAAGAGTGTATGCATGATTTATAATTTTATAAATAATTTAGCTGAACATTTATACACATATCTAAGTGGTGAAATATAAAATATACATTGGGAATTAATATCGAACGAAATTGAGTCATAATGCGATACATTCGCAAGCATAAAAATGCATATTAGGAAAGAAACGTTTTGTGAAAACAGATCAGTCAGTGTCTCTTTAGATTAAGTGCACACCATTTGAGTAGATATGTCGAAGTACTTCTAAAGCATTACATTAGTTATGATTCTAAACACTTACAACTATGTAGACCTCAAATGCAAATACTTTTTAAATTTACATGATATGAATGTTATTAACCTTTTTATAGTAAATATATATAGCGTAAAATGCAGGTAGAGTGATCATAGGAAATAATTTCATAGATTTCATACAACGTGGTCGGTTTGAATTTACGCAGTGAAAAGGATACGCAGGTGGCTTTAAAAGAGAAAAATATTTACCTACGATTTCCTTTCACATTAATACATTATTATTATTATCTTAAAATTGGAATGTGGTATAAGAAAAATCATGCATATCGCACTCCAGTTGCATATTTTTATAAATAATGTACCTATCACTAAATTGTAATTTAAAAATTAACTAATCCTCTATAATAGTATCATACATTTATATACATTTAAAATTAAGTATATAGATTTATGAATTTAATTAATTTTTGGGATAATTTATAATTATTTTTGATGTCATAGCACATAAGACTGCGTTTCGTTCACACGATAATATAGAATGAATCTTTCAAGTGGCCATTTTCGAAACACAGTCTCTGAACGTGCACTATCACAGAGTAATGACATATAATCGGGGCTCACACGAGCCCCCATTGCCCCAGGCCCATTCATATTATAAATTACTTAAATCACTAAAATTACGCGCGAAATAACACATCGGTACACAGTGCTAAAATCGACATGAATTATATAATTACGCTCGCTTATTTAGTGTTTATCAGTCCTTCGTTTCCTATTCTAACTTTGTACATGATGTGATTCGGTGCCGGGGCTTCCCGACCACTTGACTGGGGCGAGCCGGACTCGGCTTCGACCGGAGATTTTTTGGAATGTGTTCGGATCGAATGAGTAGTCCGCGGCTTAGACGGTGAGGCCCTCCGTTCGCGCCGGCGGCGGCAGGGACGCGAGGGGGTGCGGCAGAGGCGCGGGAGGGGAGGCTTGCGACGACGGCGGCGGGTGCGGCGCTAGTGTGTTCGGGCCTCGGTAATGTTCGCTGTCCTCACGCATCTGGCGACTCCGCTCAGCAAGTTCGCGCCCTCGTTCAGCCAATTCCCGCATCGCAGCCTGCCTCTCGTCGCTATCAAGTGAAGGTGGTCTTTCCAATGGAGATGCTGCGCCAGGTCTCCCAGCGCCGAATGCCCCAAAGCCGATCAAGCCTGGGAATTTGGCTGCTACACCGTTTTGCCCAGCGCTTTGTTGGATGACGGATATCTCGTTCAGCTGAAAGTAAGGGATTAATTAGTTGTAGTTAACTTTTTAATTTTGGTAACTAATTTGATTATTATTACTGAGTTATTACTGTTTATTATTACTGAAGATATTGAGGTAACCAAGCTTTGAGTTCAAGTATCAGAAGTATACTGGATTAGACAGACTTGATCTGAAAGAATTTACGTGAACCCAAATAAGTCGTCCAAGTAAAGTTGTGGTAATTTAAATAGAGTTTCAGTTGGAACTTTTTGCGACATGAAAAGATGTATGAAAATATTCAGTCCGGAATGGCCCAGAAGGCGGTGTTGCTGTATTCTATTATGTTATTTACGTTTTGGCGTGCTACTGAAGAAATTGAGGTAAAAGTGTCCAGCCTAGGTCTCAGTAGGTATGTTTTAATGTATCCTATCATTATGTTGTATGCTGCTGAGTAAATGACATCCTCATGAAAGTCTAACTTTATGCTTGACCACTACGGGAAAATGTGTTTCACTTATCTATAGGGGAAAATAATTCAATCCGTAGTGGCCAAGTAGGTAGTGCAGATACGTTCTAAGATATAATTACCTTCGGTTGCATGCCGTTGATTAAGTGGTCCAGTTGGGCGTGTTGGCACGCTATAATATATCCTCACCTGTTGCATATCATTGAGGGAGGGGGCCGGTAGATAAAGGTATATTTGTTTAGCCCGGGTTGGTCAAATTGATCATTGATCAGCTTTTATATGTCCTCACCTTCTGTTGCATGCCGTTGAGGAAGGGTGCCGGTAGGTAGGGGTAGAACAGGTCAGGGCGGCGGAGCAGGTCGTGCGGCTCGTGCAGCGGCCGCGGCGGCAGCTCCAGCGACATCCGTCGCCCGCGCCGCGACGCGCCGCCGCTCCACATGTGAGTTCCCATGTGCACCTGTACTTACAAACTTACATTATTACTAATTGCAATAGACAGCAGTTGGTTCTGGGTAAGAATTCTGTTCGCCTAAAAGCATGGTTCCGCAGTAAGCATAGGAAAAATATTGAAAAAAAAAGAAACGGGATTTATATTTTTGTTAAAATTCTACTTTGTCAGTTGGCGAAATGAGTGGTGATCCCTATCGCCGCATTTTATTGACCTGAAAACATATCAGCTATTTCTAGCGATATCCGGGACTAACCGACCGATCATCCGAGGTGCGAGAGTGGTAAAACACCACCCGCCAGATTCCGAGCTGCCAGTGAGTTTGGATTTTCGAGCAAAACTTCGAAAAATTCTCAATAACACTTGCCAGATCCGGGGACCTCATGATCTGAACTGAATAGGGTAACCCCTAGACCACGAGGCAGTCTCATGATTTAGAAAACTAGGTACTAGAGCTATCACCACTAGAGGTATCACCACTTCACAAATTCCTGCCACAACTGCGCCGGTGCTTGTCGCTTTGTATTTAAGTTACGTGTACCGTAGCGCATGCGAGTATTCTTTTGCTTAACTATTCAAAATAAACCCAAAAACACGTAAACATAATAATTCATCTCTAATTTGCCCATTTTTAAGGTTTTTAAATAGATCTTCATAGAATATGAAGACACATATCAGTGCTACTGATCCAACTTGTAATAACGTCAGATATGTTTTAAATACATCGATGAAACCTACAAAATATTATAAAGTAGCTTATCATAATAAGGTTTCAATGCGCATATAAATTTTAATATCAACAGTTAATTGGTTTATCGAGCTCTATTGTAGTTCTTAATAAATCGTTATGGCTTTTGTTCATTTATTTTTTACTAGCTGACCCGCGCAGCTTCACCCGCGAGTAGATTAATATGTCGTCAAGATAGCTTTTCATGCAAATTTCATCCCCTATTTCAACCTTTTAAAGGTTGATTTTTGGAAAAAAAAATTAGCCTATGTTTGACCCCGGCTCTTCAACTACTTCCATGCCAAATTTCATGAAAATCGGTCCAGCGGTTTAGCCGTGAAAGCGTAACAGACAGACAGACAGACTTTTGCATTTATAATATTAGTATGGATTATTTTTGTTCAAGAGGCATAAAGAAAAAAAATACATAATGTATTATACGTTTCAGAACTCATTTCAATCATTTTATACAGAAAAAATCGACACTGTCGGACTTAACCTGGCTTACCAGTTGCCAATAGACCAACATGACGGTCTTTATTGTTTATTGTTTTTGTAATTATCATTTTTCTTCTATATCTTCTATCTGTTATAATGATGCGATCGATTGTTAAAGAGTAGACTAAAAGGTTTTAAAATGATAAAAATAAAACATTAATTGTAGGTACCCTTAATTAGTTGTAACCTGAATTTCTAAATAGGGCAATAAATCATTTAATTTTATATATAAACACGAATATCCCATGTTGTATATGAATTGTAAAAATCTATTTCGAGCATACCTAATTTGTGACCACGGTCAATGTAACTTGGCCGAAATGTCGAGCTTTAAAAGTAAGTTCTATATATGTACGCGTTTTTGACCCATTTATATATTATATTTTTAAAAATAATAATGCCCAATGAATAATGTTTGATATTTAAGCTAATATTATAAAGGAGAAAGATTTGATTGTTTGTCACGATTTAATTTAAGTTAAACTACTAGACCGATTTTAAAAATGTCACTTTCAGAAATCACATCCTAGATAAGGGGGCGTCCATAAATTACGTGGGGTGTTTTTTTTTTATTTTCAGTCCCTCCCTCCCCCCTGGTGAGATGTCGTGAGATTTTATTCAACCTCTTCCCCCATCCCCTAATCTCACGTGAGATTTTTCAAAATGTGGGTTTTTTAAATATGTAAATACGTTGGATTGTTATTGTATAAAGAAAAAAAAAATGCTTCGTGCTTTTATTTACGACTAAGTAGTTAAGACTGTATAACGTCGAAGTGTGTGAATGATCTTAATTATATCATGATAACGCTTAAGATTAAATCTTATCTTAAGCATGTACAATCTGGATAATGGACCAAAAATAGTATATATTTTTTTTCCATTAAAAAAAATTGCGCGATATTTGCCGAGATCCCCCTCTCACCCTTAAACATCTCACGTAATTTGTGGACGCCCCCTAAGGAGTGACCTCGGATTAGAATGGATACGCCTTTCAAGGCAATTGTTAGGGCGTCAATGTAGCTTGCATTTACACAGAGAAATACAATGAAATAAAATCACTCCAGAGGTATTCCTTAAACCATAGGTTTTTATTCGACACGATAAAATAGCACAATATGGCATATTTCTATTTTTTTACGATGTAATATATTTAAAAGCGGCTGACATTTACATATATCTATTTGCTCATATGAGCGGTTTCGCATTTTGCGTCCAACACCGTGTCTATTAGTATTTGTATGTTCTTTACAGTGGCGGATTTACCCACAGGCTCGTGAGGTCCGAGTATAGAGCGGCACAATTATAGGGGTGGCAAAGTTTATAAATTTAATGCTTTATCTTTTTTTACATCATTAGATAAAAACGTAGATGTCTTTCCCGATGAAAAAAGAAACCATGGCCTATAGCCACCACAGATGTTAATGGTGCATTACTACACGAGTGGTGAGAAGGCGATGCCACATGCGTAAGACTACTGGCTACCATACTCTCCAAACCGAAACGCGACAATGGCAAGAATTGACACTATTGCGGCAGGAACGGTGAAGGCGGTGGTAACAAATTCCCCGGCGAAACGTTGCGGAACTCTTTCTCAATATCACTTTCTTATAAAGCAAAAAAAAAAGCATATCAGTCAGTGCCTAAGGCGAAATCAAGTGGTCTGTTGGAGTGAATTAGGCTAGTTTCTTAATGTCATGCAAAAAAGTAATGACTGGGTCACATACCAGCTTTTTCTATGATATAAAAAAGTTGTAATTAAGTAGTAAAATGTGGATCATCTCGCCAATCGCAAGGGAATCGAAGTGATGATATTTGTAACAATATATCTCTAGGTACTTCTCAAAAAGACTTTTTTTATATTATAAGATAGCAAACAAGCAGATGGGTCTCCTGGTGGAAAGAGTTAACCATCGCCTATAGATACCAAGGGTGTTAACGGTGCGTTGCTATCTTGTGGCGAGGTCTAATGCCACATGCATAAGTTTACCGGCTACTTTACCCTCCAAACCGGAACACGATAGTGACAAGAACTGCCGCATATGGGCAAGAATAGGTAAGGCGGTGGTACAGACCCGGGCGAGACAATGCAGAACTCTACCACCTAGTAGCCAAGATGGTAGTGACTCGTATAGCCGATCGGTCGCCTTTTACGACCTGCCTGGCAGAACGGCAGTTGGCCTATTCTTCAAAGGAGCCCAGTACCAACACGTGGAAAGGCTTCCTCCTTTTCTCTATTAGTTTGTATTTTTTTAAATGTTTATTACCTCAGAACTCGGCCATGAATAGATTTAAAATCTGATTTTATTTGAAAGGTTCCCGTTTGGTAATTTCGATTTGTGGTGAAGATTTAATGAAGGGATTCAGAGATACAGGAAATTTGAAGTCAGTTGTAACTTTACTACGTTTAAGTTATTTACCTTTAAGTTTCCTTTCGTTGTGAAGGCTTTTTGGCAAACGGCACAACGAAATGGCTTGTCTCCTGTATGCGTGCGCATGTGGATTTGGAGAGCCGAAGATGATGAGAAGTTCTTGCGACACACTCCGCACAGATGTTTCGATGATGCTGAAGGTGGCGGGTGAGGCGGCGCCGGTGGAACTGCAATAAACGTGAAAAATGAATGAATGAAGGCTCTTAATTGTGAACTAAAATTAATTAAAATGTACTTCTATATTTTACACTAAATTATAAAGAGGTGAGATTTGTTTTGGATAAACTAATATCTTAATATATCTAAATTGCGTGTCACGTTATTTGTCCGTCATAGACTTCAAAACTACTGAACCGATTTCAATGAAATTTCTTAGATATTTATTGTTTGGTCCAACCTCATTATTTTTGTTTTTATAGCATTCACCCCGTGCTTGGGAAACTTGAAAAACTTTAAAACAACGAAAAATGTCGACACGTGAGACTCGAACCCGCGACCATCTTCCGGCTTGAGAGAGATGGTTGCCGGTTCGAGTCTCGGTGGCGACATTTCTCTTTGTTTGTTTTTAAAGTTTTTATCTCCCTCTTTCAAGTACCCTAACAAAATATTCAATACAGTTAATTTGTAAGGCAAAAAAACCTTTTCCGCGCGGCCCAGGAGAGTGTTTACAAGAATCCATAAATATATTAGATATTACAAGTTTCTTATTATTTTTGTATGGATATAAAAATATCCTTAAATTTCATATTATTTTTTTCAATTAGTTTTGTATATATATATATATATATAAATCAATTGCTGTTCGTTAGTCTCATGAAAACTCGAGAACGGCTGAACCGATTTGGCTAATTTTGGTTTTGAATTAATTGTTGAAGTCCAGGGAAGGTTTAAAAGGTGAAAAAATATAGAAAAAATAAGAGTAGTTAAAAAGGAAGAACAACATTTGCCGGGTCAGCTAGTAAGTAAACAATTTAAATATTAACATGTACAGTACGTTTGAATGTAGTTTTTTCAAATATTAACAAAGCTACTTATTAAGACTTTAAAGCATTTGCATGACATATATATATATATATATATATATATATATATATATATATATATATATATATATATATATATATATATATATATATATATATATATATATATATATATATATATATATTTGTACTACCAGTTTTGGTAAATGTTTATATACATTATGTTGTAGGTATTTATCCTGTGTTGATCTGTGATTTGTGTAGACCCCGAGATTAGATCAACTGCTTTACCTACTGCTGGGATTTTGTAAAAGGCGAAAGAAGGCTAGTGGTAATTGGTAACTAGGTGGTAAAATTCAGCAACATCTCGACCAGGACTGGTATCAACCCCTTACCTATTACTGTCGTTTCAATGTCGCTGTTTGTCGCTGTCGTGTCCCGGTTTAAAGGGTAAGTTAGCTGGTAAACTTTTTCATATCGCAATGACATACTGACAATACATGGTTAGCAACGCAGCATTAACATTTTTTTGGTGTATATAATATGATGTTTGTCCCTTTTCATTATGAGAACCATCTGCTTGTTTGCTCTTCTATGAAACAAAAGATAATTTAAAGTATCCGTGTTGGTCCGGATTCCTTTGAAGAATAGGCCAACTTCCGTTCTGCCAGGCAGGTCGTAAGAGGCGACCGATTGGCTATGCGAGTCTCTATCATCGTGGCTACTAAGTGGCAGAATTCTACATTATCTCGCCGGGGTTTGGTAACACCACTTTACCTATTCCTGCCGCAATAGCACCAGTGCTTGTCACTGTCGTTTTCCGGTTTGGAGAGTAAGGTAGCCAGTAAAGTTATTCATGTGACATTAGACCTCGTCACAAGATAGCAACGCACCATTAACATCTTTGGCGTCTATAGGCGAAGGTTGACTCCATCAGGAGACCCATCTGCTTGTTTGCTATCTTATGATATAAAAAAATCTTCTTCATACTTTACTAGAAAAAAATTTACTAGAAAACATAAAGATAAAAAAAATTTACTAGAAAAAAATTAAGATAAATAAAACTTGCTCGAAAAAATAAAGATAAAGAAAAAAGCTTTTGGTGATATCATCATGGTCTTAACCAAATAGGCTCGAGTCTAGATCAAGAGGCATTAGGTACTACTTAGTCCACGAATTCTATACCTAATAAGTATCGTGAAACGTTGAAGCCTACCTGTAGGCCTCTTTGGCATTGGCGGCATATCTAATGGAGACGGGTGTGTCATCGGCGGTGGCGGATGTATGGGCGGAGATCGTTTAAGATCCATTTTGTCAGGAGAAGATCTTCTGTCAGGGCTGGGATCACGGCCCTCTTCACTTGGGGGCCCAGTGGGGCCACTCGACCCTTTGTCGAAACCCGGCGGCATATCTCGTATCTTATGTGTCAACATATGTTGCTTCATGTTGCCCTGGTAACAGACATACGAATAATTATTTTTTATAGATAAAACCGAAAAGCACCTGATTACTTATTTCCTTATTTACATATTAATATCTACATTTAATAATATTTGGTGCAAATATATAGGTATACATTTTTTAAATTACACGAATATACAAGAATTTTGTGTAATACATGCACTTACATTCACCGTAAACTATAAGCCTTTTCCCGTGTTGGTTCGGGCTCCTTTGAAGAATAGACCGACTGTCGTTCTACCAGGCAGGTCGTAAAGGGCGACTTATTGGCTATACGTGTCAATATGTCGCCTTTGTCCTGTCCGCCCCGCCCCAGTATTTGGTATCACTGCCTGCCGCAATAGCGTCAATGCTTGTCACTGTCGTGTTTCGGTTTGGAGGGTAAGGTAGCCGGTAGACTAATGCATGTGGCATTGCTATTCCGCCATACTGATAGCAACGCACTATTAAAATCTTTGATGTTTATTTGATGTCTAGTTTTTCTCTCCATCAGGAGAACCATCTGCTTGTTTGCTTTCTTATGATATAAAAATGCTCTTTACTGCTAAACCATTCATATCCATTTATTATGTGAGAAGCTAACTTTATTGCAATAATATGGTAATTTATGTTAAAGCGCTTTTGTTTGAATAAACATATTTTTAAATATACATTTTTATTACCAAAATTAGCCTATTTGACAAATCAAGTATAATAATCATTTAAATTAAAAATATTTATTCAGAAAAAGTTAATAAATTCTTGACATGAAATTCTGATCATTAGAATTAATTTAGTAATAATTTGTTTTTTCTAGTGAATTGGTATATTTAATTAATTTCTAATAAAAATAGGTCTGCTTGTGCCAAACTACTTCAATATTTTTTAAAATAGATTTAACTACAGTACCTAAAATTCATTTAAAACGTATTTTAATAGTTTCGTGCAAGCAAAGTATAGAGTATTTTTAACCTGTGTCATATAAGCACTAATTGATTTGAAAACGTAGTATGATGGCGAGCTCTAGGATATCGCCTTGTTTCACTAAAAAGCGTAAGTAAACTTTTGTATCGTAAATTATATGAAAATAAGAAAAGCATGAGACTAGGGAAAACACTGCAACGTTTTGTTTCGTTAAAATTCTCAGTTTCTCCTGCCATTTTTATATATATCTTTGTAGATACATTGTGCGTATAAAAGGAAATTCAATTGGGTAAAAACATGGAATCTAGGGGCTTACCATGAAATCTTATAGCAACATAATTTTAATATTTAATTTTTTAATTTCGATTTAATCTCAAGTAAGCCAATTATTTGCTTATATTAAGAGAAACATATATAAATAATGAAGTATATTTGATCACATATATAATGAAGTATATTTGATAAACTCAGTAATACAGACATTTATGCTCATCACACAAATGCTTGACCCTGTCTGTAGGTAATCGAATGCGGTCTCCATCGATTGCGTTGTTAGGGTCGCTATCCACTCGAACAGCAGTTCGGTCATTTGAAGTCCTTATTAAATATTAAAATAAGGATTAAAGTATTAAATAGTATTGCTACAAGCGGTCATGGTATAGGCGTTGGTCGAAACAAAAAGTTAGAGGGCCCTTAGAGATCACGCTCATGCGTCTCTCTTGCATACCGGGTAAACGAAGGCGTTCCAGAGGTCCAAAGCAGTGGCGTGCGGCGGGCGGAGTGCGCGCGCGCGCCTACCACACCGGCAGCCGCCGCCACTGCTCTGGAAACCACAAAACACGCAAACATTATTCACACGTACACACTATTGTAACAAAAGGGCCATTAATTTATCAAAAGGGCGGGGAATAGGAGGAGGAGGAAAATTGACATTTAAATTATAGAAGAAAGAAGAATAAGAGGGTATTTTAAATCTTTTTATGATATTAAACACTTGACGATGTTTTTCAAGTTTAATAAGTAATAGTTGACAGTGAATAAATTGCGGTGATCATTTTGCTGAAATAAATTGATTAGCTTAAAATTTCTTAGTAATACAATATAAATCATTAATGTGTGTAACTAATGTAGGTATTAATTATATGATCATACCTGTCCATGAGCCATGACCTGTATTAGTCCTTAGAAAGTGTAGTATTTTTAAAATAAATTTTCTAAAACAGGAGAAAATTTTGCGCTACTGGCAACTTTTAAAAATTCTTTTTTTCCTTTATATGAAAAACATGTATTTTTACATATTAAAAGAGCCACTTATTTAATTCATAACATAGTATTTTTAACTGATTAGGTACATTATTTCTTTGGGATTGAAAACAAAGGGCTTATAATCATTTCCTGTATAAATATTTAATAAAGTATAAGGTTAAGTGTTTTTATAAATATTACAAATGATTGGAACAAATAGGTTACAGATCAGAGAGCAACGCACTAATACAATGCATTTCAATGTTATATTAATGTAATCAAAGCGTAGGAATTTTAAAATTTCAAATATATTTATTTGTGTCCGAATAAATTAATTGTGTAAACGAATTATTAGGTACATGTTTTGGTTATTTGGTGTTTTATTATTTTAGGGAATCCTTTTAAGATATTTTAAAATAAGTATTTTTTTAAATAAGCATTTACACACCTATATAATATAGTAACTGCTAGGTTAGTCCGGTGTCCCTGTTATGGCCCACAAGACCATCAGCTATTAACATTTAAAAAAATAAGTAATCTTTGCGTATACTAAATATAATTTGCGCTATTATCTTGACACTTGTTCCCTATTATTGTAGATATTAATTGTGGTAAGTGTAAATCACAGAAGTAAATTAAGTTACGGTTAAGTTTCTCCGTGTTAACCAGGCAGATGGGTGGAGTTCTGCAACATTTCGTGTAGGTTTGCTATCAACGTATCTATTCCTGCCGTGATTGCTTTTATGCTGTCGTGTTGTGGTTTGAAAAGCAGTATAATATGTATTATAATGTACAAACGACTTGTTTCAAGTGTATAAATTACCTACGAAATAAAGAATATTTCCACCAGGAGCAACTCTGCTTCATTGTTATTCTATAATATTAAAAGAAAGTTAGCGCTCTGACAAAAAAATGCAATACCGTTGCCATATTTAAAAAAAAATCATGTTTTACGGCCTTGTTAACCGTATGGTTACGGCCTTGTTAACATATAATATATACCCTGTCTATTTTACGTAGATACTAACTTTAATTATCATCATCAAGCAGATATTTTTTGCATATTTTTTCTATATTTTGTATATATAATAGTTAATAAGCAAATGGTTCTTCTAATGGATAGAGATAGACATCGCCCGGCCCTGTGTGGTAATAATGTCAATTGCATAAGTTTACCAATTATCTTACGCTCCAAACTGAAACACGACAATCACAGACGCTATTGTAAGAGGAGGTAAGGATGTGTTCATTTTTACACGCTTTTTATTAACTTCACCTGTATGTTTGTATGTTTGTATGTTTGTTTGTAACTGACTTCTTTGGGCGCGATTTTGACCCACTTTAAACGGCCAGATTTCGTTCAAACTTTGTAGATTTATCGAGGACCGATGACAATACACTAATTTGATAAAATTATTCCATTTTTAACCGATTTCGGAAAAAGGAGGTGGTTCTCAATTCGGCTGGTATATTTTTTTTTATGTATGTACACCGATTTCTCCGAGGTTTCTGAACCGAATTACGTGATTCTTTTTTTGTTTGATGCGGAATAGTTTCGAATTGGTTTTATAAAAATTTGATTCAGGTAGGCCCAGTAGTTTTTGTTTTATGAGCATTTTTTTATTTATTGTACCTATCTCGATGTCTGAAATCAAATCTCGCAAGTAAATTTGATCCACTTCCCGGTTACCGATTGAGCTGAAATTTTGTATACGTATGTTAATTGAATGACAATGAAACCTTATTATGACATGGAGCTGATCTGATGAATCTGAATCGGAAGGTGACCACAGGAACTTAATAATTAAATGGTTAAAAATCGGTTAATAACAAGACTATTGAGTTTGGACTCATTTGATTCATGTTGACGAGCACGTTGGTGCTTGGTGGTGACTAGGATCCTGCAGGCTCCGATGATGTAGCTAGAAGATGGTCATAGGAGCTCAGCAATTAAATGACACAACTCTATCGAATTTGGGCTCATTTGATTAGTGTTGACAAGCACTTTGGTGCTTGGTGCTAACTAGGATTCTGCAGGGTTCGATGATGAAGCCAGAAGGTGACCATAGGAGCTCAGCAATTAAATAACACAACTCTATCGAGTTTGGGCTCGTTTGATTCGTGTTGACGAGCACTTTGGTGCGGGTGGAAACTAGTTGTAAAAGGAACTACTCTTAACAAAAGTCTTTGTTCTACGTCTGTCAAGTCGGTCAGTTCAAGAGGTAAAGATATAACTTCCATGTTGTTCCAGTAGGCCTGAGAAGGAACTTTTCTTTTTTTATGGTAGTCGAGCAAAAAAAAACCAAGACGTGCTTTAACTAATGACGTCTGTTGTTTAGGATATAATAATTTCTTACAGATTGTACATGGTACTTCAGCATATTGATTTATGGTGGTTATAAAATTACGCTCAGTAATTGAACGAAGTCTTTGTGGCGTCTGACGCGCTACCGCTAGGCGGTTCTCACGTGGCTGAGCAGACTCAATTGCTGTACGGTTTCGTATCACTACTAATCCACGAGCTCTCTGCTCGGCGGACTCCTTAGCTAAACGCTCCTCAATGAGACCAATTCTATGAGCTTTCTGCTCGGCAGACTCGTTCGCTAGTAGTTCTCTCGCTAGTCGCTAGTTCGCTAGTTCGCTCAATAATGAGAACAACTCTAATAGCTATCTGCTCAAAAGACTCATTCGCTAGACGCTCTTGGATCTTACCGAGTCTACTTCTACCAAGGCTGGGCCAAAGCGGGTTTACAAGCATGGGCCAGAGATAGACAGCATTGCGCCAAGCATGGCCCATATCTGGCCCCGTCGTATTGTCCTGTATGGGAGTACGACAGGAACGCCTTGCACACTTACACACACACACAAAACACACACACATATGTCTATAAGCGTGTAAGTAGTTCCGTGCTTCTACCGCGGCACTCGACTAGGTATGTGCATTAGAGTTTGCAACAGTGTCTGCGCATATAACTTAGATTTCACGAGCCACGAAGAGTCCGCCACCGTCTCTGTGACTGAGTTTAATTGACTGAATAAAAAAACAAAAAAAAACAAAATAAATGTACATAATATTTATAGATATAGATATATCATTTATAGATATAGATATATCACCATCCATGTTAATTTGACATGGATATATATATAGATATACAGTCTTGTAGTTTTCGTTTTTTATTAATTGTAATTAAACGACACTGAATTTATTAGCCATTCGCATTCGATGATCTACAATTGCCGATTAGAATTAAAAAAATAACTCAAATAATTGATTTTTTCATAAGTTACAGTGTTTCCGGAGTTTCATACATGACGGACATGAAAATTGTTTGACCTATTTTCATATTTTTTTCCGTTTCTATTGCACTAAATTAATTTTTAGCAAGTATAGAATTAATCTCCATTAAATTATCTCGACAATAGTATGCAAAATATCTTGATTCCGTTAACTAACAAGGCTATAATACTAAAAATAGTTGCCAAAATAAGGCGAAAAAAATTTCCGAAGGTGGTATCAAGAGTCTTCGCAACCGGCGTGTGTGTATGAAAAGAGTGATGAATGTGGAGGAAGCGAGACAAGCCTGCAAGGATCGTTATGTATGGCACTCGGTTCTATCTCCTACCCCGTAAGGGATCTGGCGTGAAGATATGTATATATGAAAAAAAATTTTCGGTCGTAAAGCACTCTCTGATGCTTCGCATCATGAGTCGTGCACTAGTTTAAAATTAAAAAAACAAGCTATTATAAATAAACCAAACTAAAAAGTAGAAAATAAATAATAGTTTAAAAAACTAAAAAACACGCTTTTTATAGAAAACCGAACTAAAAAAATAGAAAATAAATTTTAATAAATTTAAATTAAGAATAGTGTTAAAAATTTCAATAATTATAAATTAATAATAGTGTGAATAAAAAAATAATTTTATTTAAAAAAAAAGCGTGGGGTGCTTTTTAAGATATTACCGAAATGATAATCACTCTACTCATATGTGTCAATAAAATATTTATAACTATTGACACCATGCACCCCACGCTTTTTTTTAAATAAAATTATTATTTTTTATTTACACTATTATTAATTTATAATTATTGAAATTTTTAACACTATTCTTAATTTAAATTTATTAAAATTTATTTTCTATTTTTTTAGTTCGGTTTTCTATAAAAAGCGTGTTTTTTAGTTTTTTAAACTATTATTTATTTTATAGATAAAAGAATAGGTAAGGTTGTGTTCATAGACCCGGGTGATACGTTGTATAACTCTTATCAACAGGTAATTACGATTGTAGATACATTTTTGAAAAGTAGGCACATATTTCTCATGACAGATTCGTAATTATTTTGTTATGATTAATTTTCTTCTCTTGTAATAAACTTACCTTCCTATACTACATTATTAACCTTACATAAATCTACTATTTAACATTTATTAAGATAATAATATTTTCAAATAATTGATGTAACAAATTGTGTGGGAGCTAAGTAGCTACTAGAGACAGTCGTAATAAAAAAGTATCACCCGAACCCCGAAGCGGTAGGCAGAGGTACAACAAATGCATCAACGATGCATTTTTTTGGGAATTCCGTGGGAACAATGTATCTTTCGGAATAAAAAAGTAGTGGAAAATATTCATGTAACGATTTATGGTTCTATAAAAACCTATTTTAGTATGCGTGTAGGTACTCATTATTTTTCATCGACTAGCGTAGCGATACTTAATAATGAACAAGGCAGAATGAGCGCTGACTTAGGGTCAGCTCACATTGACGCAGAGTCAAAGCGAAGTGACGCGTCGTTTTTTTAAATTTTAAAGTATATTTATCTCTATTTCCATTAGGCAACATACAAATTTGTTTAAATACAATTCGCTCGACTTCAACAAAGTGTCGCCACTTTCCAAATTCGTTTGTACACCAAATTCGTTTGTATTTCTTCTCTTTGCCATCTTTGTATTTTTATAACACAAATTAGCTGATCCGCGCAGCTTCGCCCGCGACTAGATTAACACGTCATTGATATAGTTTTTGTTACAAAGTTTCAGCTCTTATGCGTTGCTTTTTTATAGGTTAGCCTATGTTTGAGCACGGATCCACAAATATCTTCATGTCAAGTTTCATCAAAATCGGTTCGGTGGTTTAGGTGTGAAAGAGTAACAGACAGATAGACTTTCGCCTTTATGATATTATAGTATGAATTAGTATGGAAATATGAACAAAATAATTTAAAAAATTGAAAGAAAGTAGTCTATGTTCATCCCAAGACTCGCTATGTAAAATTTCATCACAATCGACTTATCTGTTACCATCTGGCTGTGATAACGCCAAAACAAACAGACAGGCAGAGTTACTTTCGAATTTATAATATTATCATGGTACGTATATTATCATAGTACGTTTCGTAATAAATAAATAAATATATTTGGATAATTTTACACAAATTGATCTAACCCCAAAGTAAGCAAATTATTTGCTTGTGATATGGGTATTAGTCAACGATATTAATACATAGAAATACATACATAAATATTAAAATATATTTAATAAACACCCAAACCCAGATAAACAAACATCTATGCTCATCACATAAATGTTTAGTCTTTGTCAGTATTGTTATTCAGTCATTGCATAGTCAGGGTCGCTAACCACTTCATCAACGGGGCGGGAATGGAAATAGAGATAAATATACTTTAATGCTTAAAAACACGACGCGTCGCATACCTTCGATTCTGTATATCTATGCAGAGTGAACTGACCTTAAGAGTAAGCAAAGTCTACATCAAATTTATCCGAACACGCCGTTTCAGTGCGAAACACACACGAAAAGAAAAGAAACACACATACTCACGCACACATTAAACCTTTGTATTTATATTACTTATACTAATATCTGAAGTATGAGCTTACATAGAAATATGTCGTGGTAGTGATAAAATCTCACGATATTTTAATTAAGTTGTACTATTAAATAAAAATTAACTGGTTCAATATATTAATGCATTTACATTTTAATTTAAATAATTTTAGGCCAAACTAGTCGATTATAAATATTTTTGTTATAGACTTACATTTTTAGATAAATAAACTATTTGTTAATTTATCTAAAAGTCAAGCAGGTTTCAATGCTGGCTAGGTGGAGTGAAATAAAAATCAATAAACGATCACATTCACCGTGCTGTTAACTGAGAAAATAGTGCATGATCACCATCTCTGCATAGATAAATGTAACTTTAACGACTGCCGCTTTTTAGTTGCGACAACCGGGGGCAACTTGCGTCTTAGATGTTGCCCGGATTCCTGGCCGTTAGAGATTTTTTAAATAGGAAAGCTCATAACACTTCTTAGCCCGACCTGAGAATAGAACCGGTAACCTTATGAGTTAAGCAGATCAGGCTTATACTATACATACGAAGCAACGACCAGCGACGGTACGTTTTTGAGATTTTTGTATTTAATTAATTCCTATTTTACTAACATCAATTAAAATTTTGGGATTTGTGAATCGATATTTATTATTTGAGAAATTGTATGAATCTATCGGTATTCGTGTTTCTCTAGTGCTTTTGTTAACTACTTAGTTCTTCGAACCTACGTAATAGATATTTTTATTTATTGCTATCGATATGGCTTTCACAAATTTTGATTTTTTTCAGAGGTATTCTACGTGTAATGCAATTAAACAATTATTAAAAACCCTCATGTTCTACGAAGTGGTAACTTCTAAAAATTAAACGCGAGTTTAGCCGTTTTACTTATTTAGCTAATAATGTCTCAGGTAAGTTTTAAAAATTTAAAATAAAATCTATTTCTATTCTAAAATTGTGTCTTGATCGACTATCACCTTTTTATAACATAAGATAGCATACAATCTCTCCTGATTGAAAGAGACCATTGCCTATAGACACCAAAGATGTAAATGGTGCGTTGCTCAAGGGCAGAACCATCAAGGGCAATCAAGGGGGGGTCATGGGGGTCATGCCTCCCCCCCCTAGGCAGGGGCCTAGGTATGGATTTATTGCAAACAAATAAGTATTAGAGCCTATCTTGGCTGAACCTCAAATACGTGACCCCCCCTGACCCGAAGACTGGATCCGCCCTTGGCATTGCTATCCTTGCAGTGAGGTATTAATGCCACATGCATAAGTTTACCGGCTACCTTACAAGCATTGACGCTATTGCGGCAAGAACAGGCAAGGCGGTGGTACCAGACCCGGGGCCTAATTCACGTAATCAAGCGGCAAGCGAGTTGAAGCATTTAAGACACTTACACATTTTCTTACATATTATGCCGCGTCGTAGCAAGTCCCGACGTTCTATCGTGTTTATGTGTGTGAGAGCCCTAAGCGCTTTGACTCAATTACGTGAATTGGGGGGCCGGGCGAGACAATGCAGAACTCCTCTACTACTTAGTTAACATAGTACATAGTAACATTTGCACCCATTAAAGGATATTTCAATTATACTTAAATCCAAGTTAAATTAAGAATCCTTTTATTCAAAGTCTCTGATTGTCTTTCATTAGATCAGAATAATCGATATTTGCTGCATCGGCGACATATTTTAATTTTAAATGTGCCTGTAAGGCTCTATTCGATAATGCTACGCCACTTGTAGTTTAACACGGGCTGTGGAAAACTAAATTGGGTTAGAGACAAATTTACGAAACAAATTCTACGAGTACTATGGATATAATGTTTAACAACACAGATTTTTAAAACATTGTTTATTATGCGAGTTCTCTTGTTTAGTAGGCAGAGTGAATAGATACGTGGTTCATAATAACCAGTTGGTTGATTTATGAGATTAGTTGTGATCCCTATTGCCACATTGGCAAACTCTAACGTTAAACGTTTTTTGTTTATGTTATTTGCGATACTAATAAGTATGCACGCTTTTACTTACGGGGCTAATAAGTATGCACGCTTTTTTGAGGCACTAGGGACAGTAATTAGCTAATTGTATTTTAATTCAAAATTCAAGTTTCTTCAATACAAGTATCTTTTTTTTTACAATTGTTTAGATTTATAATAAAGCATGTTATAATGTCAAAATTATAATGTTGCCTTAGTAGTCTTGTTACACCAGATTTTGTGTTGACGCATGAGTTTCTAGGTGGGAATATAGGCAATTCGTTCTGAATAAGATTTTCTCGAAAAAAATAACTTGCCTGAGACTGTATGTGTGTAATGTTTTTCGATAGGTTGGCTACTTGCCACACCATGAAACTAAATATCGTTGGCTTGTCGTGGATGCGTTACATTTCCGTCTAACTCTATGGTTATATGTGATAGAGCGTGGCGTTTTGCACTTATTAATTTACCTACGAGCTTAGCGTTCTAGAGTTTATCTGTGTATTTAAGATTTGTCAACATTAAAATGACAGCATACATAAATCGAATAGTCAAAATGAGAGAAACCTTTTCATCTCATCAAGTCCTTACGGGTAAGCAGTGTAAGCTCATCGTCAATAAAATCTTCAGCTTATCGCATTTACCGGAGGAATGGAAGGGTATCGCCATAATGTTACCGACCTGTAACGACTATCTACTAAGTACTACTACCATCACTATTTTTTACGATAACCGCTGCTGATGACTTTACTTGCTCATTCGAGGCATGAGTCACTCAGATAAGAGATAACAGTAATTAAAAATTATACTAAAAAACGAGAAATAAATCGATATAAATAAAATGTTTATCCATGCGCGAAATATCTCGTGCTACTAAGGATAGATTAGACGTCAAAAATTCTAAGCTATTTCTTTTGCGAATAATACATGGCGCCTTGATTATCAATAAAGTTTTAATGGTAACAAAAGCCCTTTGTGGTCATTTACAGAAAACATACGAAAAACGCTATTTCTTTAAGCATAAATTATCTTTTTATGACGAGAAGCGTAGGTAAAGGCTCAAGGATTTATAAGTAATAAATATTTTACGACATGAATTAATATTCCGATCGTTTTCCGTGACGTTGTTTTTATGACTTATCATTTTTGTGGCGACGCTGGACCGCAACGCAAACGCAGTTACACACTTGAAATATTGACCGAACTGATTATAAAACTTGATTCGCCATAAAAATAAAATGTCCTTTTAGCAGTCATTATGCATTGTATAAAATATTGAATTAATTACATTAAGTAGATCTTATATTGCTTTATTATTTAAATATATGATTGTCAGTAGGCAGGGTTTTCATTGTTCCGATTTCTTTTAGAATACCGCCTGCGGGTCGCACTACGCAGAGCTTTATAGGGAACGTTAAATGTCCCTCATTCATGTAAAAATAATAACTACCTACTTCGTCATACAATCGTCCATCTGTGTTGTCAATCGAGTTTTGTAGAGTTCATTATATTTATTTATCATAATTATAAGCCTTCGTTTTATAATGTGTTGATAGGTATATAGTTCACAGAAATCTTGTTAATTATGTAATCATTGGATTAATAAACTATTTATTTTAAATCAGATTCTTTATATATGCCACCTATATATTCAAATACAACATTTTCTAATATTAACATATGTAATAATAAAAAGTATTTAAGTAAAAGATATTGATAAATATAATAAAACTCGTCTTTAGGGCTTTTAACGGATACACTTAACTGATATTACTTTTAAGTCACATACCTATTGTGATAAATTAGTAGTCTATTAATATAAAAGCTGTGAATTACTTTTTCACATAATTTTACCTTTTTTGTCATAAGATAGCAAACAAGCAGATGGAAAGAGGCCAAAGATGTTGGTGTGTTGCTAACCTTGCGGCGGGGTTTTAATGTCACATGCATATGTATACCGGCTACCTTACCCTCCACACCGGAACACGATAGTGACAACTACGCTATTGCGGCAGCGAAAGGTAAGGCGTGGTACCAGACCCGGGTGTGTCTCACCCGGGTCTGCTACCACACACTGGTGCAGAACTCTACCACCTATTAGTCACGATGGAAGTGACTCGCATAGCCAATCGTTCGCCTACTACGAACTGCCCGGTAGAGCGGCAGGTGATTTATTCTTCAAAGGAGCCCGGATTAATAAGGGGGAATTAATTATAGGTATAATTAAATTCATAATTTTGATAATTTCGTAACTTTATGTACCCAACAAACTTAAAATTTGTCGGAGTTTAAAGTATTGGATATACTTTTCAAAGTCTTCTGTTAACATAAGCATATTAGAAGCATCTACTATTACTATTAGCCGATGGCTTACTGATAGTGCGGCATGGTAGGGCAGATACCCCATCCTGTTCACCATATAGATAGTAAAAAATTAAAATACTACATACGTAAGAAAATTACCTACTCATTTATTTGTATTACCACGCGAAATAATGCAGTATATACGTTTCCACCTAGTAGTCGACTTTGGCCAAGCGTTCGCCTTTTACGAACTGCCTGGTAGAAAGGCAAATGACATATTATTTTGTGTATAAATCCTATAAAAATAATTCAGTATTTATCTAAACATTTTTAAATTTCTGTTAGGTAGGTACTTTACAAGATTGATTTATTAATATTTGAAAAGCGTACTATTTTTTACTAGGTCACAGCAAAAATACTAAATAAAAGGTGTTAGAGTTGCGCAGATCTAGAATACAACTCCCTCATTTATAATTTCACTCATTCGTTCTACAATTTTTAGTTATTCTTTTTAAAAATAAGGAGTGCAACTATAGACACTTGCAAAGCTAGAGTTTTTTATATTTTATACTTTTTGTCATCGAAACTTAGTGAAATCGATTTGCAATTATGTAAATGCACTTGTACTGAGTTTTTTAAATAAGTTGGATTGAACCATTTGGTAAGTTTCGTCAATAAACAAATCAATAATCGTCTTTGTTTTTATAGCCCATAAGTTTTGAGCACTATTTAATTAAAACTTTGTTATTTCAGAAAAAAGTAATAAAGTAAATTGAGAAGATAACAAATACTATTCTAAAATAAACTAAATTCAAATAAAAGAGTCATGCGAACATGCTATTTACCTACTTGAAAATGCTTGGGCCGAGAGGAAGGCAACGTCTAAAACTAATGCGAAGTGGAGTTGGCTACAAACTTGTAATTACTGTCTGCTAAACTAATGCACTAAAACTTGAATGAAATGAACCGATCAAATATTGTAGCCGAGCATTGGTAAGATTTTCATCAACACCAATCTTTATAACCTATACATATAGATATAAAATTGTAATTGAACAGAGTGTAAGTACATCAATATATGGAAAAATACATTTTCTTCATTCAATACATTATTATCGATACTACATATTCTTGATAGTATTCTTTTTTATTTTTACTTTATTGTAAAAATATGAAAATAAATAGAAATAAATAACAGGCGACCCTATCTCGTACTGAGATTTCTTTCAGCTATCCCGCTAATTTTTTGGTGTGAGAAAATGATTCATTCCAAAAATGCTCGTATACCTACTTATTCCATTTACTTATCGCGCGAACAAAGTCGCGGGTGTCTGCTGGTACTATTTATGTCATTTTCAGTGCACATCTGTCATGTTATGAGTAGGTAATATTCTTTGAGTATATAAACCTAGTAATACTGAAGGATATACGCTGTATGTACTCGGTTTTAAGATTGCTTATGGTATATAATATACATTATTAGTTTTTCTAAGTATTTTCCAAAAAAAGAAATGATTAATTTTTTACTGGTAAGAACCTGGTAAGAAAGTACTGGAAAGAAAAAATTTAATACATAAATTCAAATTAAATGATGTACCAATAGTTATCTACTAATCGTTTAAAATTTTATTATATGTTGTGAAAATTAGAGTGAAGTCATAAAAACGAAGATATGTGTCGCTATTTGTGTAACAATAAAGAATATCTGGCACTTTGCCAAATATGCTGCCTTGTGTTCATACTTAGATAAACATTATGTGAATAATATGTCATTAAATATTGTATTAGCATTTAAAGTTTAAACATACTAGGCACGAAAAAATCAACTAACCTTGGTAGAGAATCCTCGTTCACAGACGGTACATTTGAACGGGCGCTCCTTTGTATGACTGCGGTAGTGGATCTCCAAAGCAGAGTTGCAGGCGAATGTTTTGTAGCAGATCGTGCAAGTCGTGTTGCCGCGCACTGTTAAACAAATCCAGTGTTGATCGGTACTCTTATAGTCTCCATATTATAATGTAAAATATCTTTGAAGTCAATTTTATATATTAATTTAATATTGTCAGCAATCGCCCGGTAAAAGGGTATTATTAGAATAAAGAGTATTAGGATAACACATGGGAATGGAATAGCGGACCGGGGCGGACGAATATAAAAATCCCCGCTAGCGCATACCTGCGGGAGGGAACGCGAGTCCGAGTGGGCTGAAGGGCGATCCACCGAGAGCACCGAGCGCGGCGAGAGGCGTCGGTGGCGAGGGCAGCGGCGAGTGCTGCGGCAGCCGCGGCGGCGTCGACAGCGGCGACGGCGACGGCGACGGTGGCGAACCCCTCGCGCTGCGCCCGCTCTCCGAACCTGTCGCCGATGGGAGGGAAGCCGTTGTGGTCATGGTTTTTATTTCGCATTCGGACGCCGAGGCGCAGACGGAGAGCGGCGAAGTTCGACGATCCTTTAATTCTGATTCGTCGTCGAACTCCCGAGCAAGCTCGCGTTCTTCCCGGCCGCTCTCATCGTCGGTTCCGCGGGAGTCCGCCCTTCGGTCGCCGGGAGTGGAAGGGGTGGGAAATATAGGTGGTGGGTTTGTGTAAAAGTTATGGTAATCTGTGACATCAGACCCATTGTCAAAAATATGATTACTTTTCATGTCAGGATAGCGAATCTCTTCATAAGGAAGATTGCTACGATCTCCCGTGTGAAAACGGATATGTTGATGTAACAAAGATGGGTCGGCGTATTTTTTATGACAAACTGGACACTGATGCAATAACTGCGAAGGTGGTTTTATACGATGAACACCCATGTGTGTTTTTAAATTACCTTTTGTGGTAAAAGCACGACCACATAGTTTACAGCGAAACGGTCGTTCACCAGTGTGTGTACGGTAATGCATTTGTAATGCGCTTTTGCATGAAAGAACACGATGACAGACTATACATTCATTGGGGTCAGACACTTTATTGTCAATATTATCCACTAGTTGCTGTAATTTCGAGGTCTCTGATGTCTTTGTGATTTCAATAAGGCTTTCCCAGGAATTATCATTGCTACCCGGACGAGGTAATATTGAATTGTAGTATAGAGGATCGGTAGCAACCTCTGAATCTATAACAGTGTTAAAAAGATTATTTGGAAAAGGAGTCATGCTACCGGAAGATACACTGCTTGGTGGTGAATTGGGAAATAGAGGATATGAAGGAAAAGTACGTAGTCCAGTTGCTACTGAAATTGGCCCAGATATCGATGAATTCTTACTTGAAAGATTTTCCGGTTGATCAGGGTCAGGCTTTACTTGTGGACTTTCTCTGCCAATTTGATCTTCATTGCTGTATTTAGAATCCATACTGCAATCATCGTATGGAGAAGTTGAAGGATATCGTTCATTTTCTCCGTCTTGTCCTGCATCGTTTTCTTCCAATTCTCTTTTGGGTGATATACGATCACTTTCTTCAAAACTAGAGTCTCGTTGGCTTTCTTCATCGTGAGGTTCAGATTTAAAAGCTTCAGATGTAGGTCTTGGTGGACTTTGTACCGAAGGTTTGCTGAGATCGGCCGGCGCGTCTTGTTCATCTCTTATTCCAAATAATGGATGATGTGACATTGGTTTTTCTCCTAATGGTCGTGGTGCTAGTATATCATGGTGAGGTGGCCTATATAATGGCAAAGTTGGCGGAAAAGGAGCCGGAGCACCTGGAGGAAATTGTAATGGATGAGGTGGCATTCCAGGAATAGGCCCTGGTGACAGTTGCGCTAAAAGTGGTGGATGATATTTATCCAAATGCTCTGGTACAGGATTGGGATTCATTTTTACATGAGGAAATTTGGCAGTATGTCTTTGGAAATGAACTTTGAGATTTCCTTTGGTTGTAAAACGAGATCCACAAACATTACATTTGAAAGGCCGTTCACCTGTATGAGAGCGAATGTGAATTTGAAGAGCAGAGTCACTTCCAAAAACTTTTCCACAGTATCGACAGCGATGTTTAAAGAAAGGTTCATTCCGACCACCCGATTTTCCGTCATATGGTGACATTTTTCCAGATTTGCGGAAGGCTAATTCATCTGCAAGGTTATTTGCCAGCAAACCCTGTGACGCGTTGTCTAAAACTTCTTGTGCTCGTTTTTGTAACATTTCAAGTGTATTCGGTTCATTGAGTGATGGTGGTGGATCATTATTCGTAATGATTGACGACGCTAATGAGGACGATATGGAGCTATAGGGTGGGTGAGTCATCATGGGAGGTGACGAGGTTGGAAGCTTAGGAATAGATATTGGTTCCGGTTTTGGTGTTAGATGTGCATGTGTTGATGGCAAGCTTTGGCTAGTGGGAGGAGCAGGTTCTACAGGAGTTGGCTCCCGTGGCGGACGAGGCGGAGACGGCGATCGAGCTGGCGTAGTTGGGATATTAATCTCTGTTTCACTTGGTGGTGGACTTGGCTGTTCTTCTTTTCGCCTTGTTAGAGAAAGTTGATTTTGTAGTTGTCTTATTAATTGTAGTTGAAATACTTGTTGATGTTGAAGTGTAAATAGCGTGCTTTGTAAAACGGCAAGTTCATGCAGAGCAGCTTCGTTATTAGTATTATTAGCCATCGCAGTAGCTGCAAATTGTGCTACGGCAACTTTAGTATTCTGCAATGCTTCCAATGTTACATGACCAGCTACAGGAAATGGCAACCCGATTGGTGGCACATCGGCTTCAGGAACTTCAGCCTCTCCATCTTCGAGACTGTTATTGTTTTCAGCATCTTGTCTATGCCTTCTTACTTGTTCAAGTCTTTTGTTTGGTCCATCCATCTCTTCGTCTCCTGATACAACCATATCCTCCGGGTCCGAATGCATTCGTTCTTCACCCATTTGAAGTGCTTTCTCATCACATAATCGCTTGTGATATAGGTAATCGTGGAGATTCTCGAATTGCTCATGACATCGAGGGCACATGTGAGTTTCGGGTCTATCTCTAGATTCATCTTGTAAACTGGTAATATCTTCTTCTGAACATGACCCAGAACTTTCACCTGAAACAAAAAAAAAACGTTAATTTTTAGAAAAAAAATTAGAAGAGTGTAAATTTGTGAAATATATTTGTGAACTATTATTAAAGATATAGATAGTGATGTAAATTTCGAAATAGTCTAGTGCGATATAACAAACTTAGACGTGTCTAACCGGTACTTGTCTCTAAGTTATTTTCAAATATATTTAAAATATGGTAACGTCACTAGCGATTAAGTAATAAATTAAAATTTGCATTTTTGCCTTCTGAGACGAGATGAATTTGTCATTGTGATTATATTAAATATTATGGGCCAAAATGCCAGAGAATTAAGATTATCAAGTCTTTCTCCATATCGAGAAATTCTACTACATAAAATTGTTACATGAGGTATTAGGTATTTTTTATGAAAATCACATCTTTTAGACAACATTGCCCGCGACTCTACGTATGTTCAAGATATGTTTTATATAAATTATGTAATGTATTTATCTAAAGTATGACAACATTTAAAATATATGAATGTACTAAAATCGTTTATTTTCTTATAAATGTAGGCACATTATAGCAGCAAAAAAGCGAATAGATGGAAAGAAATAACCATCGCCTATATGTGTAAGTAAATAAATATGTGTTGCTATCTATGTGGTAGAGATATAATGCTACATTTATAGACATATGCGCTACCTTACCCTCATAACAGAATATGATACAGACAAAAACCAATGTTATTGCAGCAGAATAGATAAGGTCAAACCCAACCGAGATGTTACAGAACTCTAACAGGCTCTACTTTGAAATGCTTGGCCGTAAAATAGTTGATCTATGTGTCAAATTGTACTGATTGCTTTTTGCAAAATAATAATAATAATGTGTATAGAAACGAGTATCTATAATTTAATCATATAATAACGCACTTGCCGCTTAGTATCATATAAAGTGTGTAATAAAATAAACCTTAATGTGTTTAAGGTGTATTAAAGTTGTGTTATAATTGGGTAATTTTAAGTTAATTACAAAAATCGATTTATGATAATGAGTAGGTTTATCTTAAGTAAAACCTTTTTGGGTGCTTTATTGAATTTTTTTTGTCAATAATAAATTACTCGAATTAGGTGCTTGCGTGTTTGACTCGTCTGGTGGTCTTGGATATTCTGAAAAAGTATTTTCTGGAAGTTCCTGGAGTATGTCTTAACTGAGCACTTATTTTGAGATTGAATTTTACTTTCTCCTTTGCATCATTATGTCAGTACATCATTATAATTTTATTTGGTTTGCTTTGAATGCATATTTTTATTGTTAAATTAATTATCTGTGACTTCAATTACTGTAGTATTTATTTTAATTTTGTTGTGTAATGTCCCGTGTAATACCTTAAATGGCTGAAAATACAGATATTATGGGCGTTTTTTCAAGGACAAATAGTAGTAGTCTGGAGTCTAGTGACGTGTTTACTGATTCCAGATATCCCTGTGCTAGAGTCAGTACGTAAAATTGTCGTTCTATGTTTTCGTAAGGAGTGAGATGATGGGGATCAGCACTCATCTCGACAGCCAGTGTATCATATTCCCAAGTACGTCTTTCGATTTTACACTTGAATATGCCTACACTGCAATGGATACGGCTCAATAATATCTTTTTTCAATTTATTGATAATATATAATCGATGTTATTTGTTAATTTTTTTTGCAACAAATTGTGTAAATTGTAGATGGCTTTCCTAATGGCACAGAATAATCGCAGCATATAGGTAAACATACGTTACAAAAAATGTGGTTAATGCATTGATTTATTAAGGCAATCATCTGCAAATTAAGTATTTCACTTCCCGTCTAGATCGGAACAAAAGTGTGGCTAGGTCGGTGGTTCAAATCAAGTCGTGTTAAAGATTTTCTTTGGTAAGATTTTGAAATTTTTCCTAACATGGGATAAGTGCTAAAACACACGTACAATTAGAAACACGAAAGTATTGATCAATATTATAAATTTAAATTTCATCTGCAATGATGAACTCATTTAAGTAGTATATACGTATGTACATCTAGCGATCAGTAAACAATAAAAATGTAATAAAATAAGAATATTGCTTAACTACATAGTTACGCAATAATTTTGTGGCACCACTGGTCCGTACCATGGAAGGGTCGAAGCGATGGAACCAGCGGGCCAGCTGCTTGTCAGGTGACGTCATTACTATTGAGGTCGATGACGTCACACAAAGACAAGGAAGGGAAAAGGAAGATCTTCCCAGCCAGGCAAGGTGTACTGCCTGGGGACCGAAGTCCATTTGATAAACGTTGAAACTTGTATATAGTGTTACAAGATAAGTAATTGTAATATCGCGATTCAGGATTTTATTTTGAATTTCATTTTTTCCATTTGTTATTGATTTTTGTCCATTTTTTATTATTTTTTCTTGTAGCGTTTGTGATTGTTTTGAGCCGCTACAATTTCATTTTATTATATTTTCTCTACGATCTATCTTAGCAACCATTTAAATGCATTTGTAATTTGATATCCTTAACTTCAGTTAAATTTGGTAAGGTACTCACACCTAAAATAAAAACTACTTAATAAATTATTCATTGTTAATAATTATTATGAGAAAAAGTACGAATTTATCACAATATTTTAATAAACATTCATCATAGACGATGTCCTAGTCTCGCATTTCAGTTTCTAGGAATAAGCCTCTGTCTCTCCCATGCATGCCGTCTTGATTCGAATTCGACGAATTTGACGTAAGTTTATAAATTGATTTGTTTGTATGAATATATAAGTTTATAAATTGATTTGTTTGCAAAAGAGAGACAAACGACCTCAAAGCGGTACGTATGATCACGTTAGTAATGCTGGAAGTTAATTGACTTATATATGTTATCTTAGTAGTACACTTTTTAATTATAATTAAACAAGTTGAATAATAATTAAAAGCGGCTAAACGGTAAATTGGTGTAGGTTCCGACTAGTTTTGAACCTATATGAGGACCTTCATCAGGATAAGTTGGACAAGTTTAGCCGTTTTAATTATTTAGTTAATTATGTCACACAAAGTTTCAACAATTTAACTTGTTTAAATTCTTGAAATATTTATCCATTTACAAATACTTGCAATTGCCCGCTTGTTCAAAATTCAACTGTAATTTTATCAATGTTAAACCACAAATATATATTATACTAGCGACCTGCCCGTGGTTTCACCCGCATAGCTATTGTTCCCGTGAGAATATCGGAAAGGTTTATATACTAAAACCTCCCTCGAGAATTACCCTATCTATTTAAAAAAAATGCATCAAAATCCGTTGCGTAGTTTTAAAGATTTAAGCATACATAGGGACAGACAGAGAAAGCGACTTTGAGAACAGTACTCCATGTGAGGCCGAATTTGTAGCAAGAAGTACTGTCTCGCTCTGCTGAGCACACCGAGCTTTTTGGAGGCTAGTTTAGCCTGACCTTCCAAATGACCGTGAAACTGAACGTAATTCGATATGTCGATTCCCAAAATCCCGACACTAGCTGAGGCTGTCAGGAGAGTATCCCCAAATCTAAGTGACAGGACAAAAATATTATCTTATGATGATGCTACATATTCTAGGATATTCCATGATAACAGATATATCAAATTCATAAAGACGAATGTAAAGTTGGTAGCTAAAAAATTGTACAACAGAAAGAAACACTGTCATAAGCTTCACGAGATTAATATAGATATAAACACATTGGCTTATCTCTCAGTATTTTGACCATATACATGTAAATGTTTAATTATTACCAGCTGTAAAATTTAATGTAGGAAATTATTTCCATAAATTCCAACTGATTGCAACAAATTATATTATTTTTAAAACACCTGCTTTTAAATATAAAAACGTATTTAAAATAAATATAATATGCAGTTATGATGGATAGTGACGAAACATTAGAACTGGTTATTAAATACATTATCGATATAAGGCATTTGATATTCTTACACCTGATAATCTGTGGGTAGGTCTTAAGAATTCCAGACATAAAATATAAAGATGTACAATAATAATATGTCAATGTTGAATTATAAAAGTATCATAACGCCGATTCTCTTGCAGGTTAGGCAGAGTGATCCGAATGTTTAAATAGACTTTCCAATAACGCACCATGCGTCAGACTCTAAGCTGCTACTGAGATTTTGGATTTTGAAAAAAAAAACTCTAAAAAACCTACACAACACTTTTCCTTAAACCGGGAATCGAACTCAGGACCGTAAACCTGAGCCGAATAGGCTAGGCTAAGTGGCTTTCAAAAATTAAACATTAAATATTTTCTTTTCAATCAAAATTAAATAATTTAAAAAAGTGTTTTTATTTAATACTAGCTGACCCGGCAAACGTTGTTCTGCATTTTTGACTACTCTCTCTTATTTTTTTTTCTATATTTTCTCACCTTTTAAACCTTCCCTGGATTTCAACAATTAATTCAAAACCAAAATTAGCCAAATCGGTTCAGCCGTTCTTGAGTTTTAGCGAGACTAACGAGAACAGCAACTGATTTTTATATATATAGAATTTATGATGTGTATGTAACTTGTGAAAGAACACGGGCGAGACTCCCGATTATCGATCTTTGTAAACTATTTCCACTTCTTTATATTCTTGATGACAGTTCTAATTTTAAACTTGTAGTGATATGACCAAATAAGTAATGATATCGATCGCATATATTTATTATATTTTGAACAAAGACAAATATAACAAAAACATTCAAATATATGTTTTCTAGGTGGGAACACTCAATGACCCAGAGCCCTTTTGTGTTTGTTTTAATTTGTCACTCGCAATAACACGGTCGTGCTAGTCACTACATTTCTGTTCGCTGAGTTTTTTCACATTATCCATACGTTACGTGGTGTATTTTGTGTTTCTTCATATTGATTGCTGCCCAGCTATCAAATATCAAAATGCCAAAAGGATTTGTTCTAAAAAGACAGGCGAGAGAACTGGTGATCAAGGTCCGTAATAACTTTGAAGCAGGGTATCAAAATGGTGGCCCGCTGTTAACACTGTTTAGGTACTTACTGACACTGACCGACTGACTGACTGACTGCTAATTACTGACACTGTATTAGGAATTAGTGAACCTACTGTTTAAAAAATTACTACCGAAGCTTACGGTATGCAGGCAAATAAGCTTCGTACGCCGATGAAAAAACGCTAGGTAACCACGTCGTGTGACATCGGTTGACGATTTCGACGTTGATGCTATTAGCCGTCATATATATGATTATTACTTGCGCAAAGAAGTTCCAACACTTAAAAACCTTGTTGTTTCTTTACGTGAATGTGGTTTGTTTCATGGCCAAAAATTGTCATTAAGCTTGGTTTTGAAAAAAATTGGATTTTCTTATAAAAATCGGACAAATGTAAAATATTCATGGAGAGTCGCGATGTTGCTATGGCTCAGTGTGAATTTTTGAAGGAAGCCAAAAAGATATCATATTGGCTTTTTCCATCAGGAGACCCATCTGCTTGTTTGCTATTTTATGACAAAAAAAAGAAAAAGAACGTTCATGTATTTCATATTTTGTAAGAACAATGACTTTACACTCTATACTTTTGCTAGAGGAATTTAAGATAAGGATGTCGTATTAAATAACAAAAAAAGAATTAGTTTAAACTATTCTTTAGAACAAAAACAGGGAGGATTTTTATTTGACACACCTTTAATAAAGATGGTTATAATATATAAATTTATTAATGTTTTAATTCAAACAAAATTAAAGTTATGTTCAATGGTAACACTTAATACTTTCACGGAAGTCAATCAAAGTCCCCATATTTTCTTTATAATTATACCTGCCTAGCGATATATTTATATTTTATTTAGCAATATATTATATTTTATTTAAAAACGTAAAAGATTATTTCAATTGATCTAGTATTATTCACTTTAAAAGGCACGCAAAAGATATCAAAACTCAAAACCGCCAATGTTCTTTATGCAAATGATATCGACAATACTGCTAGAATGATATGCTGGTATATTTTTAAATCATATATCTATTTCCATTTTGTTAAATCAAACGATTAATTAAAAAATAAAAACATAATATAGCTACTTCATAAAAAACTCGCTTTCACCTTATAGACACAGGATTTCTAAGCTGCCATATACAAATAAGCCACTTTAAATGCAATGGTTATGGATATAATAAAAACTATCACGCTTTTTCAAATTTTTATAAATTTGTGCAATTTGTGTGACTTATCTATCATTACACTTGACACACTTTTAAATCATATATATATATGTTATTTAAAGGTGTGTGACGTAGTATAATATTATTATAGTATATAAAATAAAATTATATATAAAATAGTATAATATTATTATACTTAATTCCTTGACGCACACGCGTAATGAAATTCAACTGTAGACTGAACAATCTCTTTTAAGTTTGACAACAGGCTTTAGCCGTAAAGAAAATAGTATACACGTGAATATGTATAGTATCATGTATGTCACATGAATGTAATGTTTGTAATGTTTATTTTTGTAGTAATGTTTGTATTTTTAACGCATTTTATTTAAATATATTAGGTTTTTGCAGTCCTCCGCATTGTAAACTTTAAGTGTGCCAAATCTTATACTTTACCGTTTGCGCAATTGTCTTAAAAAGGGGTTCAAAGTATTTTCTTTTCGCATTAATATATAGATATATTTTATACCTACATTATTGTGCTTAGTAAATTAACCAACCAATTACTGATACGTAAACCGTGATTTCCGGAAATAAGATATTTATCTACTCGACACTAGATGGCGCTAGTAGATTCGTATAAATCTAGTTACAAAATGTTATTAGAATTTTTTTACCTACATTTTTATAATTATTATATTTCTGTTTCACGATTATTGTTAAATCTATATTAATATTATAAATGCCAAAGTTTGGATGTTTGGATGGATGGATATTTTTGTTAATCACGCGAAAACTATAGAACGGATTTGAATTAAATTTGGCACACAGGTAGATGATAACCTGGCTACTTTTTGTCCCGGAAAAATTAACTGATCCCGCGGGATTCGCCAAAAACTTTAACAATGCAGCGGGCTGCACGCTGCAGCTAGTATTATTATATTTTACTTGTTTATTAAGCACGTAGCGTACATCTTGGAGCATAATTATATTGTAGGTATCTACAATATAATTATGCTCCAAGATGTACTAGCTATTTTTACAAATTGGCGATGTAAGGCAGTGTCGACACTAATGTAAATAACCTTATTTGCATGTACTTATATGTTATATTACTATTTCAAAGTAACCTTTAAATTCCTAAACTAATTATCGCAAAAAGAATTTTTAATTACAGAGCTTTGATTTGACCATGAATTAAATAACTAACTTAGCCAGCCAAACGTATTACTTATTAATAATGCTATGTGTATTTGTCATTTACTTTTAATGGTAAATAGTAAATAAAATAAACATTATTATTAATTTGATCATAAATAATGGGTATCATAAATAATGATCATAAAAAATTAATATAATTAATTAATTTTTTATACAATGTAAATAAATATATTTAAAGTGTGTAGGTACGAGTATTTAACTATTATTTATTACAATTACAAAACACCTCTAAAAAGGCTGTTTATGTTTACGTATATCTTTATGAAAGTATCATCATGCCGGTTGCCTTAAACCAAGTGAGCCGAACGTCAATAATTGCCAGGGTTCTTAACGATCCAGTTGAAAAGATGTGCGATGATCCTGATTGCCGCGTTTTACGGACCTGATGTAACGACTGTCACATGTTTTTTGTTATAGCCAGTACCAACACTTAAAATATATAAACGGTGGTCACGAGCGGACTGACCACCAGTCCGCTCGTGACCACGGTCAATGTAACTTGGCCGAAACGTCGAGCTTTACAAGTAAGTTCTATATATGTACGCGTTTTTGACCCGTTTATATATTTTAAAAAATGATAGTAGAACGCGTTAGTTTAAAAGTTCATGGTACCAACACTTTTATGTACTTATTATACGCATAACATAACACAGGGATGTTAATACACCAACACTATCCTCCGAAGTATTACTGAGATTTCGATTTTCGAAAAAAGTTAAAAAATAATCTCAACTGTTTCCCGGACAAGACACCTCATAATCCGAACCGAATAGGTCATAATCATTGGACCACGACACTAAAAATATTACATACAGTCCTAAATTCTATGCTTAATTTTAATAAATTAAAAACAATATTCTGTCCATTACGGCAATCAAAAGCGAAAGAAGTGTGACCATAAGTACCTATTAGTCGTCTCGAATAACATGACTAAATTAGTTATAGCCGCACAGTATGCAATAGTTTATGCAAAAAAAAGCAGAATGTTGGCATATGTACAGTGTTATGTAAATTACCAGTAAGTTAGTTACCCGCGTTTTCTAAGTTGTGATTTTTTCGCCTTATGCATAATCTTGCATTTACAAATTAGTATATATGAACACATAACTTGTATTCTCGTCATCCTTTAGTAAGCATAAATAATCTGCACTAATACATTAGATTACATTTTATGAAGACCTTTGGAAGATTACGGCTTTGCTTGTCTAGACTTAAAATTTGTTTGTTGTATAGGTATATACCTAAGACGTTTTAACTAATATTTTGAACAAAAACCTTAATACAACAGGTGGTTGTAGTAAATATTGATTTAAAAAATAAAACAATAGCACAAGAGTAGCATACAAGCACATGACTTATTTATGTATTTTATAGATTCAGGCGTTAATTTGCAGAAATCAATAACTCAAAAAAGAAATGAAGCTGCCCTTAATTCTTCTTTGAGAATGATGATATGTTTACATACATATTATATACATATCATCATTCTTTTAAAATTATGATTGACCTTGTATTTGACATTTTATAATAATACCAATTTTAAGATTTGTATTTTCTTTCGATTTTTTATGTTTTATTAGACGTGTTCAATATACGCTTGCAATTGCAGATAGATACTATGTTTATTTGTATTTGTTCTTTTAACATTGACATTCAAAAAGTGTATCATGAAATACTTATTTTGAATAAAAGCTTACTCTGTTCTATTCTATAATTAAAGTCTATAAAATACTATCATATACGAGTATTTCAATAACCGGCCAAAAACGTATCGGGCCATGCGCAATGTAGGATTCCGTTGCCATTCACAATAATGCGGACGAAGAAGAGGATTTTTTTTGTTTTATATTTAAAAAAGTCCTCTTCTTCTTCTAGGGTGCGGACGGACGAGCGAACGGACGGACGATCGGACGGACGGACGGACAGATATGGCGAAACTATAAAGCTTCCTAGTTGATTTCGGAACCCTAAAAAGACGATCATTCAAATTGTTGCTTTGTTGTATAAATGTCGCTTTTGAAAGAAAAGCAACCACTATTTTTGATTTAAGCATATAATGTTATGCTTACTGTTGCAAGTGACATTACTTACCCAATCTATTGATCATTATTTCATATCTATATTAATATTATAAATGCGAAAGTTTGGATGTATGTTTGTTACGATTTGGAGTTGTCTGGATCACGCAAAAACTATTGAACGGATTTCAATGAAATTCGGCACACAGGTAGATATTATGACCTGGAACCAAACATCCATCCATCAATAAATTCATCTAAACATCAAAACTTTCGTATTTATAAAAATAATTTTGCATTTGTAGTATTGAAAATCTATATTTTCAATCCTGTTTCTTGGTGTTCATTTTTATGTGTGTAATCTAAATTTTAGTTTAGGTTGAAGAATGGCTTATTAATTTTGAATTATTAATTGCATTACTTTAATTTTTAAAGTAATGAGGGTAATTTTATTTAGGTATTTTTTATTAGACATATGACATATCATAAAGCTGATGAGTTTTTAGTTTATTTGTTTGAACGCGCTAATATATAAATCCCATTCGATTATTTTATTCACATATTATAGACACATTCTTGAGAAAGGCTCCTGGCTACTTTTTACCTGATTGACGAAAAAAGTAATATTTTGGGTGACAAGAATGAAGTCACGGGTAACAGTTAATAATTAACAACCCTGTTTAACGGCAGCACTAATTTAAAATGAGAATGGGCGCCGCACTTAACTGTAAGAATTTATGGGTCTCAGTTAGAGAATCAGTCATAATCATTGCATGGTTATGTTGATTCTTATTCCAAGAGATTTTTATTTCATAAGCAGATGCCTCTCCTAATCAAAAGAGACAACTAGTATCTATAACCACCAAAGACGCTAATGATGCGTTGCTATCTTTGAGGCGGTTTTAATGCCACAGCATAAGTTTACCGCCTACTTAATCCTTTGTGTGACAGTGACAAGCATTAATGCAATGGCGGCGGGAATAGGTAAGGGGTGGTACCAGACCGGGCGAGACAATGCAGAACCTACCACCTAGAAGCAACATGGTAGTGACTCGCAAACCCCAAATGTTCAGAATGCCTGGCAGAATGGCAAATGGTCTATTCACGGGGTAAATGATTAGAATGAGGGGTAGGTGGATGTTGGATAAGGATAGCAGTAAAATGGTGGTCAAGATGAGGGAACAGGTTTGTGAAAATGTTAAATAATGACGGTTAGATGTTGTTTTGTTTTTAGTTTTAATTTGTAATTGCCCTGACGATGCTTATAGAAGCGAAACCGGTTGGATAATATTTATAATGGTTTATTGCGAAACAGTACAAGTGTTATCGATATAAAATATTATATGGAAATATTGTATGTGAACAGATCATTAGCTCGATGGTCAAATTACATTGTGAAGTCTTTGTGTGAGCAAGTCTTGCGTCAAATCGTGAGGTATGACGATCTGAAATGGAGACTTATGACTAGTAGTTGGTGAGTGAGGGAAGTTTAATGGCACTAGAATAATTTTTTGTAGTTCAAAATAATTAATTACAATATTCGTACGGTAGGACCTGACCCCTTATCCCTAGTTAGTGTATAGTTATTATTATTTATTAAAAAAAAAACTTACCAAATGTATGTATAACTTCGAAATGTTTTAACCAATCATTTATTGATCTTCTACAATATTTTAGTATCTACTTAAAAACTACGCCGAATATTGTTTCAAAAATGAAAATCAATTCAAATTTTCAAAAGTTAAATACAGCTTTTTAAATATTAAAATTACACGGTTTACAGCAAATTAACTTCGTATTTTTAAAATAACTTTTATGCTAACATACCGATTTATTTAAATATCTGGTCTGTTCTTTTGCTTAAAAAACTGCATCAAAAATTGCGTTGAATGACACTCGAAAGTTTAAAATCGTACATATTATTTTGAAAATATACATATTTTAGAAAGTTACAATACTGTAATTTTTGCAAACTTCAGATTTTGAACTCTTCGAGCTCAAAAATCTATGGTTAGATATAGTTTTTGTTTTTTAGAAATTAAAATATCTTATTTAGCGGGAAGTTTCAGGGATGGCCTGCAGGGTCAACCGGCTTATAGATTTTTTATTTTGATAATATGTTTTGTTATATTTTCCTGGACATTACTTTTTAAAATTTATTATTTGATATTTTATAATTTTTCAATTGTTTAAATTTTTTGACATGATGTTGAACTTTATTTACATATGTAGGTACATATCCACTAGTATATTTTTACATTTACGAGTATTAGTATTTTTTAAGATGTATATGATACGATGCGTATTAGTTAAGAGATATACGATATTGTTCTTTGTTTTTGTTTTATGGTCTTCACAATTATAGTTTTCAATCCCAAGTTTAGTGTTGCATTTATTATTATTACTTTTATCGATATTTCATGTCTAATTTTTTTTTAATAAAATTGCATTGATTGATTAATTTTGTCAAATAAATGTCAAGAAACCGTTTTATTCTGAGATTTTCAAAAAATAAATGGTCAATATTATATCAGTCAAATTAAGAGGTTTTGTTCAAAGTCAAAGACAGCTTATATCTAAATTAATATTATAAAATGGATTTTTATTAGATTTTTTATTTGTTTGTTACTATTTAATTCAAAAATAGCCCAAACGATTTTAAGAAATCTATCGCCTTTAGAAAGCCACATTATCCAGGAATGACAAAGGCTACTTTTTCACCGAACGAGTAAAGGAAAGCAATGATTTTTGACCACGCGAACGAAGTCACGAGTAACTGTTAGTGTGTTTGTAATTAAAAACACGGTAATTGAGTGAAACGCAGTAAATAAGACCTTTTGTATAGAGTTTCATAATCGTATAAGTGATGATAGCAACCTAACCAATCTGCGGTTATTTTTACTGCTAGTGACGAGGTTCCACGTTTTAGTAAAATTTTGTACCTACTGTGAACGTGGATTAGTTTCTTTTGTCTTGTCTATTTGTACTGCCCGTGAGCCAGTTGCCATTGTTTTGCTATAAACTTGATCTATGTAAGCCGGGATATGCCCCCAAAATTAATTTTGTATTCTACTAGGATCATACTAGAATCACGTTTTTTTGTCACAAATATTTGCAAATATGTCATCCATCCATAAGCTATGTTATACTATGTTTTATGGTTTCTAATTTATTGTATTTTATATAAACTAAATAGTCTCGTTCTTATTTTATGTTATTAAAATTGTCTAAAATTAGTAGTTTCTGCTAAAACACTTCGTATTCAGGTAAGCAAAATAATAGTACTTAGCTGATTTGTAATTCCGCTTATTTATATAGGAAAAGACATTACTTCTATGAAGGCGAATGGGGACATTCGCCTTCATAGCAATAATGTCTTTTCCTTGATAAATAATATCTGTTTATCGAATTTTATAAATATCGATTGGGTACTTTTAGTCTAGACTGGTAAAAGAAAAATTTTGCTAACTCAGCCTGTCTATTGAATGAGAGAGGAAATTGAGTGAAATCCTCCGAATCTACAAAAACAATTCAATGTTTGTATGTTTTTATGTATCTAGGTATATTTATGTACATATTTAGGTATAAATGTTTGTTCAACAAACCTGAGTACGGTTGATCGGAAGAACATCGCGAAATTTGATGGGCGAATCAATGAGAGAAAAAGATTTTATAAGTTTTTACAAGAGCGAAAACAATCAAGTTCTTACTGAGATATATGAGTTGGAAGAGGGGATCCAAAAATCTGTTAAAATATTTACTACGTTATCGGGACTTAAAATTTTGGAGCAAGTCAATAGTAATAAATAATTAACAGGTAGCGTCCAATATACCTTTGTAATCGTACTAATAAATAATTCAGTAATTATAATGTCCTATTACACTGTAATACTTTAAAAGACTTCAAATAACTTAAAAAGCAATTGTTATAATATAAAGACACCTTCTACATTTATAGGTTAAATAATTTAACCTTTGGTTTATAAGCATAAATAATAGTTGATTACAAACTATTTTATAGGTTACACACATTTCAAAAAGTTATGATTGTGAAATATTGTGATTTATACTAACTTTTAATCTACAATTTAAATAAACATAAATTTCCAAGCTCATGTTTACTCCTAATAATTACTTTATTCACGTACTCGTTTTTTTTCATGTAACGTAAGATACCTAAAAAGCAGTTGGCTCTCCTAAAAAAAAAGATCTTCACGCCCGTATCCCCGAAGGGGTAGGCCGAGGTACAACAAGCGCACCCACGATTAGCCGAAGATACTTGGTCCCACAAATGTGATGTGAGGTGGCAAGCCATCGCCACGCCACGTTCTAATCCCGGGCAACTTTGTGTTTATCAGAAAACTAAAAAAATATTTTTTTTATGTGCCCGACCCGGGAATCGAACCCGGGACCTCATGTGGTCAACGCCAATGCTGGACGACTACACCACAGAGTCGATCTCAAAAAAAAAGCTAACTATCATATATAGACACTATCACCTTAAAATTATTGCGGGAACAAGCGGTAATAATAGGATGGAACGAACCCTGGATAAATTGTAGCAGTCTGCTGCCACTTTCGCGATGGTATAATCAGAATTAATTCCAAACTTTTATGAACTGGCCGCGATATATATATATATATATATATATATATATATATATATATATATATATATATATATATCATATGACAAATCCATGAAGCTGTATTATATCTTTATATCTGGAAGCAACACTTCTATTACCTATTTGAAATAATTGAATACTACTGTCATCTTCTGAGGTCTTACACTCGCTGTATGTAAAAAGAAATGGCGAGACCTCATAGACTTAACGTATGTATATGTTTCATGTGATTAATCCGAGTGCTAGCTCCACCTTTACCTAATACTTCATGTATAAATCATAAGTAATGACAAAAAAGTTAAGAGTACAAAGGCTAACATTGACAAATAAAACCTTTAATTCTCTATTATAATATTTTGGTAACCTGAAATAGTTGTTTTCACCATAAAAATATAATTGTAAAATGGCATATGGCTCTCTTGAATGAAAGAGATAAGTATGGTATATCATTAATATTTGATATTAATGATATTAATGTCACCTATGTATATTATATGCGTATATAAAACACAGTCGTAAAAATTGACGCTATGGGAGCCAGAAAATGTAAGGTAAAACTAGTAGGCAGAGTTCTGCAACGACTCGCCCGATTTTTGGTACTACCGCCTTCCCTATTCCAGTCGCAATAACATCAACGTTTTTAACTCGTGTTCGGGTTTAGATGGCAAGATAGCCGGTAAACTTATGAATGAGGCATTATCAAGGCAGAATATTGTAAAACACAACCTTACATTTTCCTGCTGCAATAGCGTCAGTCATTGCGGCAGTCGTGTTTTATATATGCATATAATATTACATCCCTGCCGCATGCATAGCTCCGTACCATTAATATCATTGATCTTTATAGACGACATTTTATCTGTTTCCATCAGGAGAGCCACCTGCGACTTTGCTATTATATTTCTTTGGTGTCTGTAGACGATGATTGGTTTCTTTCTATCAGGAGAGCCATTTGCTAGTTTGCTATCTACATCTTATAGAGTGATAGAATCAATTGTCCCTTATCTTTAATAATTAAACGAGCGAGCGAATCAACGAAGTTCTTTTAGTTTAACAATCCAATTGGATATATGCGTTAATGTATATCTGACGATCATTCGACTATCGTTGATCAGAACGTAGTGATAATTGGTTGGTAAAATAAGACACAAATAATTTTTAATGAGTCAAATTGGTCAAGAGATTGCTGAGATACGAGTTTTTTTTATAGAAAAGCGAGCAAACGGACAAAAGGCTCACTTGATGGTAAGTGACCACCGGGTTGTAAGTAGTGCCGGATTAGCCTGTGAGCAAATTAAGTAATTGTTTAGGGCATTACGACGTGGGACCAGATATTGAAAAATATTTGTTAACACATGAAAGGTCAGGCTATTTGAAAATCCGCGCATTTTCAATGTATTAGAGCGTTCACGTCCGGAGTCACACAATGATCTATTTAGTATTTTTTTTAAATCTGATACTAAATTATATATCGAAAAACTCACGCACAGGCGTGGATTACTGAGGCCAGGGTTTCTCAAAGTGAGGTACGCGTATCCCTTGGAGTACCTGCGAGTACCTTGTACCTACGCCAGACAATCGTGCGACAGAATGTACATAATTGGCCGCTTAATTGTCTTAGGAGTTGAGAAATCAAAATTAAATTATTGCAGTCGGTTGTGTAACGAATCGATTAATTATTATATGCTGAATATGTATTTGGAGCAAAATTGCTCATAAAATTGGCCTAATTTGCACTTAAAACAACCTCAGCCCTCAAATAATAGAATATTAAGAGACGACCGATTGGTTATACGTGTCACTGCCATCTTGACTACTAGACTACTGGTAGAGTTCCGCAACATCTCGTCCGTCAACGCCCGGATATTTGGTACCACCGCCTTATCTATTCCTGCCGCAAAAGCGTCAATGCTTGTCATAGTTCACTTATACATGAGGTACTGCTATCCCGCCAGAAGGATACGCACGTTAACATCTTTGGTGTCTATAGGCGACGGTTTCTCCTTCCATTAGGAGAACCATCTGCTTGTTTGTTATCTTAAGATATATAAAAATATATATTACTATAGAGTTTTTGTTTTTCTTTTGTATTTATCTCTAGAGTCATTTTGTGTTCTATCTACTACTTCTTTTGTAAGGGATTCGCTGTTGCCTTGAAAAAGTGATGGGAGTACATAAGATATTATTTTGATAAACCCTGAATTAGGGCATCAAGTAGTCAAGTTGTAGATTATGTCATCGCGCATTCACCGTGAATGGCGAACCATTACTTAGTTGTGTTTGTTCCTCAGGCCAAAAGTTATTTTTTTTAAAATTTTATATGTCTACAACCTGTCACAGCATTATATGTAAAAACGAAAAGTAGTTAGTTTAGAAATAGCTACTAAATCCATTGCAACCATTTCTTACATATGTTATATTTTTTATAAATAAATAATTAAAAAGAAAAATAATAGACACATGAAGAGTTGACATAAATAAAAAAATAAACTTAAAGTGGCCTATAATATTTAAATCTGTAAATTTATAAACATTTAATCAAAAATATATCTAAGAAAAAATGTTTTCGCTTACACTTAGGATAAATGACTTCATAAAAAACAATATTAAGAATCATGAACAAATATTTTAGTGCCGAATTTATTGTTTTATTTAAAAATACTAATTGATGAGTTTCATAGGTGCGCTCTTTCTGTGAAATGTTATTACAAAATATAAAAACCAAGAAATATTCAAAAACCACTTTAAAGAATAGACCATATTCTTGGAAATAAATATTTTTCACTTCATTTCATTTTCATTTTGCCTAGCGATATTAGAGTAGATACTTTTATTATTTCCATCTTCCATTCCCTTAGGCAGTTCGTAAAAGGCAATTTGGTAATACGAGTCACTATCATCGTGACTACTTCGTAGTAGAGTTCCGGCACGTCTCACTCAAGGAACCGGGGTGAGACGTTGCAGAACTGGCGGTGGTACCTAACCTGACCCAGGTAGTCTAGGATAGGACTTAGGTACCACTGCCTTATCTATTCACGGCGTAACAGCATTAATGCTTGTTGCTGACGTATCTCGGTTTTGAATATTTAGTTAGTCGGTAATCATTGCACAAATTAATTCTTGCATAGTTACCTACTTATTTAAATGTTTTGTTTTTCAATGGAAAAATACGGGTACCTATAACAAAAATGTATGTTTTAATACTAAGATAAAGAATTTATTGTAGGACTAGTGGTGCCCGCGACTTCTTTTGCGTGGATTTTTTAAATAAAAGTAGCCAAAGTTACTCCTTATTACATTAGCTGTCTGTCTGTGAAAGTCCCGTCAAAATCGGTCCAGAAGTTTTAGAGATAAGTCGGAACAAAAAACAGACAGAAAAAAATTTGTAAAAAATGTTATTTTGGTATGTGTAACGTGTATACATCCATATGCATTTAGTAATAAGCAGTTATTTTAATTACAAACATACACTATAATTTTATTGATTCGTATATAGTATGTATAGACTATAGAGTATAGGCAGATGTATAGAAGATGTACAGATAAATGTAAGATGGCTCAATTTGTTTTGATTTCACAATGTATTTCTCTTCTATAATATTTGCGATGTTTACTTTGAAATTAGATGAAAAGTGAACCGACACAAAACATTCATAATAATCCGGGATAATCTTGTGGCGAGGCCTTAAACGTCTCATTTGTAGCGAAATGCCGCTGCGGTTATTTCTTAGTTTCTATGAAGGAGGATTAAGGGTGTCTGTTTGTTGTAATTTAGCTTTAAGCTTTGTGTCGTTGATCGGGGTGCGGCGGTACAATAACTGTGTAATGCCGCCGTACCCAGAAATGTACAAGAACTTGCATTGCATTGAAACGCTAAGGTGCCAATTGTTAGTTTTTTGGTCCGAATCAAGAAACCCGTATAAGTGTTAAGTATTATTCTACGATTAGTAAATTCGGAAGCTTGCGTTTTGGTAATAATATTAAATTTTTTGTAGTGTAATAGTGTGGTGTAACACCCAATAACCAATAGTTTTACTGAAGGAAAGATGTAACCATTGCTTGTAGACACCAAATCCTACTAATATTATAAATGCGAAAGTTTGTGAGTATATATGTATGGATGTTTGTTACTCTTCACGCAAATACTACTGAACCGATTACGATGAAATTTGGTATGTAGATAGCTGAAGACCCAGAATAACACATAGGCTATTTATTATCCCGGAAAAGTTAGGTTATCCCGCGGAATTCACTAAAAACTTTTATAATGCAGCGGGCTGCACGCTGCAGCTAGTATGTGAATAGTTCTTAGTTATTACCACCTGGTACCACTGCCTTACATATTCCTGCTGCAATAGCATAAGTGCTTGTCACTGTCGTGTTCTGGTTTGGAAGGTATGGTAGCCGGTAAACTTATGCATGAGGCATTAGACCTCGCCACAAGATAGCAACGCACCATTAACATCTTTGCTGTCTATAGGCGATGGTTGACTCTTTCCAACAGGAGACCCATCTGCTTGTTTGCTATCTTATACTATAAAAAAATACCATGTTAGTAAATAGTTAGTAAGTAGTAGATTATTAGATAGTGATGTTAATGAATATTAATTTCTAAGAACAACACTTATGCAATAGAATACGGCAACATTCAAGGATCGATGTTGCCATTGATGTTGCTGTTTTTGTGACTCTCTTGTGGTATAGTACTATTGCAGTCTTGGTGAACCGAATATTTGTTGACGTCTTGATTCATTAGATGGCAAACAAAAACATGGCTCTCCTGATGGAAACTGTAAAGATAAGCCATCGCCTTGAGACACCATTAATGGTGCGTTGGTATCCGTGTGGCGGGATGGCAATGCCAAATGCATAAATCTACTAGATACCTTACCCTTCAAACTGGAACACGACAATGACAATTATCGACGCTATTAAAGGCGGTGTTACCGTATACCAGAGCTACACGTTGCGGAACTCTATCACCTAGTAGTCACGATGTGTTATGGCCAACGGTTCGCCTGATACGAACTACCTGACAGAATGGCAGATAGTCTCGCCGTGTTGGTCCCGGCCTCCTTTGTAGAATAGGCCAACTGCCGTTCTGCCAGGCAGGTCATAAAAGGCGACCGATTGGCTATCGAGTCACTACCATCGTGGCTACTAGGTGGTAGAGTTCTGCATTGTCTCGTCCGGGTCTGGTACCACCGCCTTACCTATTCCTGCCGCAATAGCGTCATTGCTTGTCGCTGTCGTGTTCCGGTTTGGAGGGTAAGGTAGCCGGTAAACTTATGCATGTGGCATTATACCTCGCCACAAGATAGCAACGCACCATTAACATCTTTGGTGTCTATAGGCGATGGTTGACTCTTTCCATCAGGAGACCTATTTGCTTGTTTGCTATCTTATGACATAAAATAAAAATAAAATAAAAATAGTCTTTTCTTCAAGGGGCTGGGACCAACACAGGGAAAAACTTTAGATAAAGTTTGCCTGCTTTGCAATCATTTTATTTTATACATAGACAATATCAACTCTTTAGTTGTCTTTGGGCAACGATACGTAATTAGGAGTAATATTTATATACATATATAACTAGTTACACTCTGTATATAACTAATATTCGCATTGTGTCCACTTCCTGTATTTGTTGTTTCATGATTTGATACGTAAGTAGATAGGTAGACAGGTTTTAATGGTCAATGTATCTATACCTAAGGAATTTTCGTTGGTTTGATCGAGGGATAGCTAAATGTGTTCATAGAAAAGCAAATTAAAGCTGGTGGCTTCTTTGATGGCAAGACAACCATCGCTATCATAGACATAGACATCATAACATAGACATCAAAAACCATATGTGGATGTGATGCCTAATGCATTAGTTTACTGTCTATCATAGACTCAAAACCAAAATATTACAATACCTACTGACGCTATCACAACTGGACACAAGAGTACCTTCGGGGTTTGTTATGAAAGCCTGACTCAGCTGAAGCGTCTCCTACTGGGTCCAATTGTCTATGTTAGTTTACATCAGGAAGCCATTTATTATACAAAAAATATCAAAATCGGTTCAGCCATTCTTGAATTGTGTATTTAACTGTGAAGTTTTACTAAGTGCTAACAAACGCCTCATTATTAAACCGGGCGCCAGTTGAGGTTTTTAGTTTTAAGTGGTAGAAACCTTGAATGTATTGCCCGGGTTTGGTACCACCAACTTACTTTAAGTTGGTGGTACGAAACTTACCTTAAGTTAGTGGTACCAAACCCGGGATATTTTGATATATTTTTGTGTATCGAGTGGCTTTCATAGTGGATAGTTTACATAGACAATTTGACCCAGTAGGAGGCGCTTCAGCTGAGTTAGACTTTTAACAAGCTCAGGGCTTGTTGTGAAAGTCTCAGCTCAGATACTTTACAAGTAAAACTGGTGAGCCATTTTTGGTACAAAAGTATTAAAGTGAGTATTCTTTAGTTACTTGAGTTTTATGCCTGGTTTCTACAATCAACGATCCGTCATTCGTAGTGAACAATTTAATAATAACGAGGCGTTTCACAAGTTTTTTGACCATATTTTGTTAATCTGATATAGGAAAAATTTGAGCATGCGCCTCGTAGAAAATGTTACTACTCGTAACTAAAACGAGTCTTTTTACAGCAAGGACGTACCGTCGTATCAGGCGTATTAATTATACGTTATACGGGGCCCCCAGGCCACGAGGGCCCCAACATGTGTAAGCAAAAATTAATAAAAACTTCCCAAATTGCAAAGGTAAAAAAAAAATTACTTTTTTTAACGAAAAGAGGCAAGAAGAGTGTATATTTAATTTGAATTGTTTGTAAATATTTGGTCAAGTGACAGACAGATAATTATGATGAAAAAATATTTCTTTTAATTTTATGCCATTTTTTTTTCTTTTGTTAGACATCTCTACCCTTCATAAGGGCCCCCAAAAAATTTTATATACGGGGCCCCGCTAAGGCTCGCTACGCCACTGTTTTACAGCTATAGGAACCGGGCATTGTCTGTCTTGGCACTTAGTTTAATCTACTAGATACTTATTTGAGTTTCAAATTGGTAGCGCAGTCAGTAGGTATTTAATTAGAACGCATTTTTAAGAATAGGTAGGTATATAAATATTCATTGTGAGGACCTTACTCAACAGATAGCGACAATTGTCTTTACATATTAAAATTTGCGAGTTAATACATTGTATTTAAATTAAAGAGAATTATCATAAAATATAAACAAATTATGAAAACTTTATATACCTAAATAATCCTATGAACAATGAATTATATTACTTTGCGATATAAATTAGCTGGCTCGCTCTGCTTTGCGTGTAGAATAGGTAGGTAGGTAATATATCAATATAAAAAAATCATACAAACTTGCATCCCCTATTTCAGCCCATTAGGGGTTGGAATTTTGAAAATAAAAGTAGCTTACTACTTACTAGGTAGTAGAGTTCTACATTGACTCGCTCGGGTCTGGTAACACCGCCTTACCTATTCCTGCCACAATAGCTTCAGTGCTAGTCATTGACGTGTTCCGGTTTAGAGGGTAAGGTACTCGCCACAAGATAGCAACGCACCATTAATATCTTTAGTGTCTACAGGCGATGGCTGACTCTTTCTATCAGGAGACCCATCTGCTCGTTTGCTATCTTATGATATAAAAAAAGCCTATATGACACCGGGTCTGCAACTAGCTCCTCGCCAAATTTCATCAGTATCAGTTCAGCGGTTTAGCCGTGATAGTGTAACAGAAAGATAGACATATATTTAAATTAATAATATTAAGTATTCATATAAACTTGCCTCCCCTATTTCAATCCCTTACGGGTTGATTTTTGAAAATAAAAGTAGCCTGTATTTGATCCCGCGTCTTCAACTGTCTCCTTGCCAAATTAATTAGGTAGGTAGGGTAGACCGGGTACAATTATAGCACGGGTCAATAGTACCGTCACCGATATTTTTACCACTAAGTCAAAGTTAACAAGTGTGTCATTTATAGCACTGGCCATCATTTGACACAAAGTCATTTTTAACCAACTTTTGTTTCATCTAGACCAACTTTAGATATTTTCTTCGGTAGGTATACCGGTATTTTATTCGGTAATAAACCAAGGCTTTAAAATGTAAATGTCATAAACAAAACCTGGCAGCTAAATTTGTGTAATCGATCGATGTTTCGAAAATGGTACTAGTGTCCCCGGTCTACCCTTCATCAAAATCACACACACACACACACACACACACACACACATACACACACATATATACAGCGGTTTCGGCGTGAAAAATAACGGGCAGGTAAACTTTCGCCTTTATAATATTAGTATGGATTAGTACGGAAGTATGGATAAAATAAGTTAAAAAAAAGTAGGAAAAATAGCTTATGTTTATCCCAAGACCAAAATAATAATAAAATATTAGTATAGATAAATAAACTCTTAAATAAAATAAATACATAGGTAATAACATTTTTTTTGATAGGACCGCTAACAAACAAATGTCGCTCCAGATGAAAGATGTTAATGATACATTGCCATCTATGTGGCAATGATGTGGTACCTCAGGTTTTCCGTACCCTCCATACCGAAATATATGACAGTGACAATACTGACATGAGAAGGCTCGGCAGTGGTATCAATTCTGGGCGAGATACTGTTGAACGCTGTCAACTTGTGTCTTTTATTAATGAATAAACATTCGATTTTTATATCATAAGATAGTAAACAAGATAGTAGACATACCATCGCTTATAGGCACCAAAGATGTTAAAGATGCGTTGTTATCTTCATGGCGGTGTTTTAATGCAACGTGTATAAGTTTACTGGCTATCTCATCCTCCAAACCGGAACACGTTTGTGAAAATGCTATTGCGGCAGGAATAGGTATGGCGGTGCTATCAGACCCGGCTGAGACAATGCAGAAATCTATACCTAACCTAGTTACGACGATGGAAGTGACTCACAAAGCCAATCATTCGCCTCTTATAAACTGCCTAGTGGAACGCCACATGGTTCAAGCTTTACAGGAAGCCCGGATCGACAAAGGGTAAATCGGGAACAAAACGGGTTTATAATTTAACACTCTTAATTTTCTAGTTGTCTTAGTTAAGCATAAAGCTTCCAAAGTACAAGAGGTCTTCCAAGACATGCTAGAATTTTTAAAAACTTGTCCAAACGCAGTAGGTGTTAAATTCATCAAATTTTATCTTGTATGAAGTGGCAACAAACCACATAAATTTCTACTAATAGATACGGCTTTGGGAAGAAAATGAGTCGACACGCATATTAGCAAACGCTCCTATCACAGTCAAAGTGTCATACATTTGTAAATATACCTATTATATTGTGAAAAAATAGAGGTAAACAATGTTGTACTGTTATATCGTACCGAATTAGAAGACAATGTTTAAGAATTACCCTTGAACTGATTTTATTTCATCGGTAAGTAGTATATCTAAACTCTGTATTTCTGGATGTAAATGCAAGCTACATTGACAAACTTAGAAATTGCCTTGAAAGGAGTATCCATTTAATATGTGGTTGTAGCAGTAGATTTGAAAATACCGGTTTTTGCTACGTTTTTCTACGTTCCGGTTTTTTTTACGTTCACAATTTCAAATCTTATCTATTCAGTTTTTGTTATGACATACCCGTACTATGACATAATTGTTTTTTAGTAAGGTTTTGATTGCATGATATTTACCTATTATAAAGTAGATATGTAATTATTTTATTTAATTATAATAAAAAAAGGATTTTCACGCTCGTATCCCTGAAGGGGTAAGTAGAGGTATAATCAGTGCACCACGATTAGCCGAAGATATTTAGTCCCATAATGTGATAGGTGGCAAGCCTATCGCCAACTGGGCACTCATCCAATCCCGGGTAAATTTGTTTTTATCCAAAAACTGAATAAACATATTTTTGAATTGCCTGACCCGTGAATCGGGCCCGGGACCTCACGTGGGTAACACCGACACCGAACCACTAGACCACAGAAGCGATTATTATTTATGATAATAATAAAAATAATATAAATTGACAAGTATCACAAATTGTTTTAAACCCTAAGTAAGCAATTTATTTGCTTGTGATATGGGTGTAATAAATATAAACCCAGTTTTATATTTAATGTTAAAACACCTAAAGCCAGAATTATAAAAATCTATGCTTACCACACAAATGTCTGCCCTTGTTAAGAATCGAACCCGAGTCCATTGATTCTTCCCATTGATTCGTAGTCAGGGTCGTTAGCCACTCGACCAATGGGGCGGTCAATTTTATTTGCGGAGTAGGAATAACTAGCCGACGAACTGGTGAGTTGAATTAAACCAGAAGTCTCTTCAGAGAATCGATAAAGGAAAAGGAAAATCTTACCGCATTCGGCCCACTCTGCCTACCCCGCATGGGAACTAATAGGCAAATGACATTTATTTATTTTTACAACTTATTGCCTATAAGTATGCAAAAGTAATATATGGCTAATTTGTACCGGAAATGCAAAAAAATATATTTCATTGTTTATCTAATAGCAAATGTTATTTTAAATCACGCCGTGGTGAACAAGCTATTCAGCAGCTATTACAATTGACAGAATAACATACACAACTAGCAAAAGCAATTAGTAGGTACTTAGGAGACGGGATCTTATTCTTATAAAAAATCACATCAACATGAACAAGATTGACTAAATGACCTGAGATAAAAGCGAAAGGAAGAAAACTCAAAAATAATCAATGTTGAGTTTATTTACGTTTAGTTTAGGCATATGTAGCTATTACGATTTTTATCTATACTCACAGTCACAGGTGAAGCTGACACGTTTGTTTGTTATACTTTTGTGTCGAGAATGGGGGATGGGTGTGTAGAGGGGAGGGGGCTTATATGTTGGGAGACGGATCATACAGCTTTCATAATAACCAAACTTCTGTTGAAAAGTTGAATAAACTTGACTTTCTTTATTGCTATTTAATTATTGTAATTTACTGGTAAATTTGGCAGCCCACTGAATTTTAAAAGTTTTTCACGAATTCCGCGGGATCAACCTTTTTCCGCGATAAAAGTATCTTATATGCTATTTCAGGCCATCATCTAAGTGTGTGCCAATTTTCATCTAAATCAGTTCAGCTGTTTTTGCGTGATTGAGTGACAAATATTCATTCATACATCCAAGCATTCAAACTTTCGCTAATAAATATGGGCAACATCTATGTTATCTATATTTTTATTGAAAAACATAATTAAAAATATTTTGAATGGCAAATACAATACTTTTATTCTAGTCAGTTTTTATCATTAATATATTTGCATATTTTAGCCGGCTTCGACGGTATTTTTAAATCATATTCCAAAAATATCAGACTTGTCATCAAAAGTTTTATGGCCAATTTATAGTTTTAATACACATAAGAAATATTTAAATTAATATGATTTAATCTTAATGTATGTACCTATCAGCAATTATTTTATGCATCGGATATTATTTCATATGGAATATTTTAATTAATGCTCAAAAAATGATAGCAAATATTTTAACCATAGAAATGGTTATAATTTTGTAAGTCTTCACCTGATTAAAAACTTGTCGGTTGGTACTCAGTTTCTACGCCTGAAATATTTTGTATCGTGTTCAGTGTTTACAAAATATATCAGTTATTTATTGGTTTACTATAAGTAGGTATCATAAAACATTGTTTTCAAATTTTTCGTTAAATATCAAATTTAAGTTTATCTTTCATTTGGTCAGGGTAAAAATCTGATAGATGATATATTCTAAAAGATTTAAACTTCATTTTCCCAAAATTTTCTTCAAAAAAAATATTATCTGTGATAGAAGAGAAATATTATCTGATCGCCTCTGTGGTATAGTGGTCCAGCGTTGGCGTTGACCACATGAGGTCCCGGGTTCGATTCCCGGGTCGGGCACATAAGAATAGTGTTTTTTCAGTTATCTGAGAAACACAAAGTTGCCCGGGATTGGAAAGTGCCCGGTTGGCGATAGGCTTGCCACCTATCACATTTGTGGGACCAAGTATCTTCGGCTAATCGTGGGTGCACTTGTTGTACCTCTGCCTACCCCTTCGGGGATATGGGCGTTATGATACTTTAAAAAAATATTATTACAGTAATGTTACTAAATAAAGGTATAATTGATTAGTTTTACGGTAAATGGTTTAGCCGATAAACATATAAACGTGGCGTGGAACCCTGCTACACGGACAATAACACATCATAACATCTCTTTGGTATCTTTATATAGGTAAAGGTTATCTTTTTTCATCAGGAGAATCATTTGCTTATATGTTATTTAATGATACAAAACATTATAATACCAAATGTTTTAAATTTTTTTGTAGAACAGATTAAGCCATTCTTTTTTCTTTTGAAAGTTGATTAGACATATACTAAATGAGTTGGTTTTAAATAATATATATAATTTGCAATTCAAAATAGCAGGTAATTAATCCACATACAGAAAGTATTTTACTTGTCCATACGGTGTTTATTATTTATCATTCAAGGCAAATGAACGTGACATATATAGGTATAAATATTTCATTTTTTAACAACCGGCTTCCAAACCAGAATATTTTGTTTTTGGAGTATTAGCTGTCAATCTTACAATATTTCATTTAAAATATGATAAGACTTGTTTCAATCGTTAATAGTTATAACGCCACTAAATGTTTTATAGAACGGGCCATAAAAGATTCCAGCGGTTAGATTAATAAAATTTGACAGGTTGTCATTGTACAATATATGACCACTTAAAGTTTTATCAAACGTTCTACTAATACAACATCTTTTAAGACTAAGCTTTATTTTAATACCAACGAGTTTTATTTTTCCATAAACCATTTGTGTCGGCGCACAACTACTTATTATACTTCCTATAAAATTAACCTTAAGTAAATATGAACGTTTGACGGCTCGATATTTGCCTATTTATTATCTATACATTATAATTTTAAACTCGTATTAACAAATTTATTAGCATATTTCAAAACAAGTCCAATGTTTATCGCGACTTTTATATATTAATAAAAATAGGTATATACCAAATTGTAGAGTTAAAATTGTTGTGAGTTTGTTCACTTAACTATTCTAATAAATACTTGCATACCTATTATAAGAAAGTTTATGAGATTTTTACGTAAATATGTTTTAGAATTTGTAATATGAATTGCCTTTTAATTTTGTTATCCACATGTAAATATAGAAATTAAAATTATCTTTACGAAAATTATTGTGATAATTAGTTTACTTTTAGGTTTTACATTTAAAGAATTAAATCAATTTTTATACGGGAAAAATTAATAACGATGCGTCCCTAAATTTGAAATTACTAGAAACATATTTTTTAATACACAAATGTAAATACTTTTTCAAAATCTATGTTAGATTTAAATTAATGATAACAGCAAAGATGTCAAGTTTTCAATTTTAAACAATAAAATTTACTGTACATTTATAGCAACATATTTTTAGTATCTTGTTTAAACAATTTTGCATATTTCGTTTACATGTTAATCAATTTGAATACAATCGCAACCGTTTAATGTTCAATTCCAATCAATACGAATTTTATTAAAATTTTCTCTTCTAAGTAATTTGTATAAGTGTAACATCTAATTTCCTACATTAACGATTCAATTTTATTTTTCCTGCTTAAATAGTAGGCAAATGAATATCAATTGAAAATATATTCATTATTCATATAAACTCAGGTTAAAATAGAAGTAGGCATAGAGCTAGGCAAAGTCATGATAAATTTATACCAATAATTTAATACCATTTTATTATAGTTAATGTATTTAACCTTGCTCCAACTCAAAATTTACATTACAAACATGTAGGTACCTATTGTATTTTCGCAACCTTTGGTTTAACCGTCTATATTTCTTTTAGTGATTAATGAGAAATATTTAATTAAATTGATTAAAAGATAATTACAGTTATTTCAACCGACCAATAATCATATTAGGTTAGGTAAAAAGAAAAATATTTTTTATAGCCATAAATATTGGAAAATATTAATTTATATATTTTAAATCACTCTCAGTAACCCATCTTATCATTAAGTACTTACTAAGTCACCTAGTGCATTTTTTCCTGGTAAGCAAGTCTCCTATTACGTCGAATCGAGATATATCACTACACTTTACTCACCGATACGGCGAATGTTTTTACTCACTTTTTGATATTTTTTAAAATTAATTCGGTGCTACATATCAGATCCGTAACTGATCGCATGCGTAATAACTTAGGCTTAACACGAGTTTGACAAATTTTCACATTGTTTAGTGTCGTCGTGTGTGATGTGCAGTGGTAGATGGTGGTAACTGGTAAGTACCGATGGAGACGCGTCGGACGCAGGCGGGCTTGACGCGCGGCATGTCGGGGCGCGTTGGCGGCTCAGGGCCGGCGCATGGCAGTCGTCTGTCGTGGACACTCGGTGGGCAACACCAGTTTGCGTACACTCGCGCGGGGCCGCTACTCGGCTCGGCGGCGGACAGTGCGGAGGAGAGCGCGGCCGGGCGCACCTCTCGCCATCTGAAGCGGGACTGAGCGCGAGCGGCGGGCGGCGGCGGGCGGGCGGCCGCGCGCGCGCGCCAGGTACTCGGTTATGACAGGGAGGCGGGGCCGCGCTCCACTCATAAATCAAACTTCGCCCATTCGCACGCGCTCCTCCGGACCCCCTCCTCCATAATCCATATTCGGGGCGGGGCATATTTTCATAATCATAACGCCTCATATTTATAAGTGACATGTGGTCGCAGGCTCCGTGGCGGCGACCGCGGTGGGCGGCGCTGACGCCCGCTAGATGGCGGCCGACGCGCACCCGTCGAAGCCTCCCACACTCGCTAATTGAAGCTACACTTTGTAAGTTATAATCCTTTGTTTGTCAATACATGCTTAGATTGCACTTTTGTAGAAAACACAAAATATTGATTTGTAGGTACTGTACCATGTGCTATTTTACTATTGATTTAAATTAAGTTACGTTAGTTATAACCAAGTTTACTCACATATTTTCTGATTATTTTGTTTATTAAAATATTTGTTAAAATATACCTAGTACCCAACTAAGTTATCATGTTTCTTTCAAAATAATTATGACATGTAAGGTATGTAACTTATGTATTTTAATGCTTTGGGATTTTAAAAAAATGGAACTATTTTAGCATATTCTAACTATTTTAACATTTCTATAAAATGTTTGGCAATAGATAGGTAGATATAGAACTATTTTATTTTTTCAGTTTGTGTTAATAAACCAGTAGAATGAATACTTTATGCATTTTTTAAATAATGATTAAAACTAAAAAAATTAAAGGTGATTAAAAATATGAAACATACATAAACATTTTTTTTGTTTATGTTGATCTTTTTACGAAATGGTGACGGATCGACAATGTTTAAGTTACTACCGGATTAGAAATACGGCAACACACCTACTGAGAAGAACGATTGGAAGACACCTTGACCTTGTATTTTTTATGTTATTCTTTGTTTAATAGGATATTGCAGAATGTATCTAGGTATATAAGTAAATTTAGTTTGGAACCAGTTTTTAATATTTTTAGGTAGGTAGGTATAGGTATAGGTAATTAGATAGCAAGCAAGCAGATGGCTCTCTTAAGGTCTGGTACTACCTCCTTATCTATTCCTGTCACAATAGCGTCAGTGCTTGTCACTGTCGTGTTCCGGTTTGGAGAATAAGGTAGCCGGTAAACTTATGCATGTGGCATTAGACCTCGCCACAAGACAGCGCTCCATTAACATCTTTGGTGTTTATAGGCGATGGTTGGCTCTTTCCGTCAAGAGACCCATCTGCTTGTTAACTATATATATATATATATATATATATATATATATATATATATATATATATATATATATATATATATATATATATATATATACCTTTAGGAGGTGTTTATCTTTTCCAGAGAGACATCCGTTTGTTTATATAATAAGTACCTCAAAGTCTAAGGCGTTAATATAAAACCTGTGTGAGGCATTCCAGAACTCTACCACCTAGTACCTTTACAATATACTCGTTATATTATTCATGTATTTTTGTTTTTATTAAATTATTAAATATTTAATAATTAAAACCTTTATATTTTCCAAATGATGATGCATTGTAAATAAGTCCACAACAGCTTAAGATAGAGCGTATTGTGTATCTACTCGGATATTATGATATGATAGTAAGTATGATAGGAAGCGTTCTGTCAGCTTCATAATGAGTAAAAATATTTTTTTAATATTAATAAAATAAACAAGCGTATCACGTTCATTTCCCTGAAAAGGTTTTTTATATCATAAGATAGCAAACAAACAAATGGCTCTCTTAACAAAAATTGACAATCATCACCTATAGACACTAAATATATTATCCTTGTGATGGGGTCTTAATGCTACATGCATAAGTTTACAGGCTACCTTAACCTCCAAACCGGAATACAACAATGACTAGCAGTGATGCTATTGCGGCAGGAATAGTTAAGCCGTTGGTACCAGGCCCAGGCAAGAAAATGGAGAAAACTTTGCTAGTTAGGAATGTAGGTACAGATGTAACTAGTCTATTAGCCAACGGAGTCTAAAGTCCCTTAACGTGTCTGTTGGCATGTCTACCGATAAATCCGATTTATATCCAGAACGGATTGACAAATCCATCATAAAATCTAGGACCCAAGCGTTTACACCTCGGCTAGTACTCCTGTCATCAAGACCCATGAGGTGACATAAGTTTTATTTAATATTATAGCATAGCAAACAAGCAGATGGGTCTCCTGATGGAAAGAGTCAACATCGTCTATAGACACCAAAGGTGTTAATGATGCATTGCTATCTTGTGGTGAAGTCTAATACAACATGCATAAGTTTACCGGCCACCTTACCCTCCAAACCGGAATACGACAGTGACAAGCACTGACGCTATTGCGGCAGGAATACGTAAGGCGGTGGTATCCGACCCGGGCGAGAAAATGCAGAACTCTACCACCTAGTAGCCACGATGGTAGTGGCTCGTATAACCAATCGGTTGCCTTTTACGACCTGCCTGGCAGAACGGCAGTTGGCCTATTCTTCAAAGGAGCCCGGGACTAACATGGGAAATTTTTTCATGTTAGTAAATAATTTATTTCATGTTAATAGGTTTGCACAGTCTTAAGGTTTTTTTATTTCTTGATGGTTAAACACAGATGGGTTACTAGATGGAAAGACATGATTATCGCCTATAGAAACCATAGGCGTTATGATGCGTTGCTATTCGTGTGGCGGTAATGGAATTTCATATGCATAAGTTTACTGGCTACCTTACCCTTCAAACCGGAACACGACAGCGAGAAGCACCGACGCTGAGGCGAACGACAACAGAGGTTTTTCATTCATTACTATTCAATAATTTGTTAGTTGTCAAGATTAGTGTTGTTACCTATCGCCATATTTTATTGTCCTGCTACCCACAGCTAGGACCCACAGCTGTCCGTAAATCAAATTTCATGCAATTATGTTAAAGCAAGTAATAATATTTATATTTAAGCCCTTATCATTGTAAACATTACCGAAAAGTATGCGATGTACAACTTTGTTATTTTTTTGTATAACTTTGTATTTTAAATTCAAAGTATTAATGACTATGTTTACTTCAATTAACAACCTTCTGATTATAAAATGACTCCTTAGTTTGCCTCATGGTCTCTTTTCAGTAAGTTGTGTCCTTCGTGATTTTCCTTCAGTCTCTAGTTAGACAAGTAATAAATATTTAAATATACAAACTCACATTTCTAATATTGAATAGAAACTTCATTTGGCTTGTTCAAGATTTTTTATTTATATTATTGGAAAAATCTTGTTCGGCCTTACTCATCCTACTTAACAATAACAGAATGAATCGAGTATTTTGAATTGACATCCATACTTAAGTTTTTAATTATTATTTTTAAAACCGCAAGTTACAAGGCGGATGTAGAGAGCCATATCAATTGCTTTGTGTTCTTTAAATTAAATAGGATCGATATACGTGTATGCTTCCGAGTCGAATCCGATATTAATGTGTTAGAAGCAATTTTAATTATGCAAGTCATTGGATCGTGGCTACTAGGCGTTACGAGACACCCCGGCGTGGTTCTGTCACGTTTATAAACAGGACGAAACTTTTTAATCATGTTTTTGTCTGAATAACTTTGGATACTTTTAACTATTTATTACCCATGTTGATCCGGCGCTCTTTTAAAGAATAGGCCATGTTTTTTAATCAGGCAGATGGTAAAAAGCGAACAATTTTCTAAACATGTCACTATCATCTCGACTACTGGGTGGTAGAGTTCTGCATCGTCTCGTTCGAGTTCGGTACCACTCTTTTCCTTTTTTTTCCCACAACAGCCTATACACACCAATGCTGTAAATAGTTCATTGCCCTCCATGTGTTGTTTTTACTATTCCGGGAGAAAAATGAAAGACGGCAGTTTTAAGCCCGGGTGATACAGACGTTGTAGAATTCTGCTACCCAGCTACCAATACCATAGTGACAAATTTGACATTTTACAAGTTGCCTGAAATATGCGGATAACCTGTTGTTCATAAGGGGCCAGATCATCACAACGTTGTTTATGAGCGGCCAGATCGTCACAAATAATTATAATAGAAGCGTTTCAAGAAGTCGTCTATCAAGCTACTGTGAAGTACTAACACTTTTAAGCTTTCGCGGTTTTTTTTACGAATTATGTATTAACGTGATCTTATCGTGATACGTTCGAACTATATATCGATCATGGTATAGAACAGTAAGCTGCGTTTCTACCTTTAGATTAAGGAGTAACGGACCAACTAAATAAAAGCATGAATAGATTTTCAAGTAAAATAACATTTAATCCATTAAAGAAAAACGCTAAAATCTACGTTAACTACGAAAAATATAACATAAAATTTATTGTAGTTGTATCTCCCCTAATTACATCAGTCAGACAAAAATAACCTTCTGTCAGGTTTAGGAGTTAGAACATCAATGCGGTCAAGACCAACGACCTTTTGAAGTTAATAATGACTGAATATTTTTGCAACTATTTATTTAATGACAAAAAGGAATATTCTTATATTAAAACAAATCTGCACGGCACTAGCTTTTTTCTGCTTTCTGTGACCGAAGATATTATGTAAGTGTGAATGAATTTTTAATTTCTAAAATATTTTATTTACATTGACTGTACAAAAAGAGATGTCTACAGATAGACGCACAAACAACCAACAAAAATAACATTTCTGCTGCAGAACAACGTCCAGCTATCAATTAAATAAAATTTAATTAACGACTAACAGGGCTGGAGTTTTTATATATGCTGTATGCGGCGTTGAATATTCATAGAGGCGTCAACGGTCTGCTCGCTTTATGTCACTATAGAAAATCGTCAATAACAAATAGTATTCTGAATAGGTCTATGTGGTCTGTAATATTTTTTTACATACTCGTAATATCACAAACCAAATAAATAGCAGGGTTTGTACGGAACATAATATATGTAAATTTGAACATAAACCAACCATTTTTACTTTAGAAAGACGGTTGTAAAGCGAGCGTTACCCAACGCTTCCCGTTGAGTCGTGCAAAAGATTCTATATTCAATATCAGTTCATACTTTGAGTATTAAGGTAGAGTTCATGTGATACTTTAAGATTCAGCAAATTTCAATAGGAAGGTCATATAATTTCCTTTACCAATCCGGAACTTGAAAAACAGATAACACAGAGCATGTAATCGCTATCATTATTATTAACTTAACGTAAAAACTGAAAACGATTTTCCAAAATTTCTTTATAGATTTTTGAGATTTTTCAAAAAGTTTTATCCTAATGTGTTTTCAATGAGAAGATCAGCTACCGTTACAAGTAACCCTTAATGCAAAAGTCATGCAAAAGATAACGTATAACATTGAGTATTATTTTATTATTCGTATCATCAAAATGATTTTCAAAATTTGTTCTTATAAAAAAATTAAGAGATTTGGTAAAATGATTTTGCATTGATATAAAAAACTCAATGGATTTTAGTGAGGTCAGCTAACTTTCCAATATCGATATATCGCATTTATAGGAAACCCTATATGTAATACGAAAACCATATAACCAAAGAAATACAAGTAGATCTATATCCAAATACCATTTCGCCATCTCCAGGGAATACTAATATTCTGCTGAGTTCAAGATTAGTATTAAATTTCATCTGCGAATTAGCAGTACCTAGTTATTTTTAATGGTGACTTCCAATGTTGATTAGTCACCATTGGAAGTCACCAACTCAAATTAGTCAAAATTTTATGTCAAAATCAAAATAAAAATATGTTTTATTAAAATTAATTCCTACTGCCATTATTAACGAACCATTTTTTTTATAATTATTTAAAAACGGATTGAAACGCGGTCACACAGTGAGAACTGTAGAACAAAAAGAATGCAACAGATGGCGTATAGTCTAAATCACACACTAAATTAATCAATTTCTCGACTTGAAAACTGAAAACATTTAAAATCGTCGTTTTGCGTGAAAATTTGTCTGAGCGATTTTCAATGGAAAAGTCCACCATGTTGTCGTTGCCAGTATTATATTTGCAATTGACCTTATGTGGTACAAAAATATTTACAAAAGTTTTTGAACTGTTACTATCAAAATCTTATTTTACATACGCCACGTAATATTCGTAACGGCAAAGGTTTTTTGGTCTTATCTCGACCGAAAATCCGATTTTTAGTGACAAGTGACACTTTCTTTCTTCAGGAATGGATAAGCGCACACGCGCAATAGTGCCTGCGTCAACTTGCAAGCACTTTAAGGTGCTTTAATATGTTTCTTTTACGTTAACAATAAAATATAATTGTTCTTACGTTGTTAGTGCAATCTGTACTAATATTTATAAATGCGAAAGTAACTCTGTCTGTTTGTCTCTTCCTAAACCTAAACCACTGAACCGATTTGGATTAAATTTAGTACAAAGATAGTTTGAGACTCGTGAAAGGGCGTAGGATAGATAGTTTTTAATTCAGCAACGGGAACTATACGGGTAAAACGACGGGATTGCGTATCTTTTAAGCCACGGTAAAAAAAGAGTAATTTAGGCTACTTTTATTTTAGAGTTTTAGATTTTTTTCACGCGGACAAAGGGCAAAAAGGAAGGGCAAATCTAGTACTTCATAATTCTAATAAATTTAATGTGATGTGTAGTATTACTCCACCAGTGGCTACGACTCTGGGCACCGTGCATGATACCTACTACGCATGCACAACACTTTTGCAAATTTTTGCGAACTTTCGGTCTGGCAGGAAAATAATAAACTATTATTATGCGTGCAACACGGGTCGAAAATACAGTTTATAATTTATTTTAAATTAAATCACTTAAAAATAAAGCCGTAACTATATTTTAAAGCATGAAGCGAAAACTTTCGATCGATTTTTAAAAATATAATGTAATTTCCGTATATGAGATTTGGTAATAGATAGCTTATTTGAGTTATATTCAGTTAAAATATGTACTTATGAAAAAAAAAGTGCACTTAAGGAATTGTTCTAGTCATTGTAAAGTCTCGATTAGTGTACGAATTAATTGAAAATATAGCATCAATTTCATACACAGCATCCTGATAAAGTGCAGCGTCCGTTGACGCTTGGACCACTCTGCATACGCTGCAAGGGAACCGGTGTAATAATATTTATGTAATTTATTTATTTAAACAAAACCAATTGGCAGGAAGCAAAAATATTTTGTTCAAATATCTTCCCAAAATATTTGAACGAAACATATTTTTAAATCACGCTATAGGTATTCATGCTAAGAATGCGATAAATATCGAATGCCATCTCACCCATAATATTTTATTTGTGGTGCTTAAAATTTAGTTTTGAAATAATTAGCAGTGGGTATGGTGTTGTTTTTAACCTCAGTCGTCTAAATAATTCCTGTTTATGATGACACCTAATCCCATATGAATTAATGTGAGTTCCCTGAACGGCACTATCGGGAGATGTTATTTCAGATCCATCAGTATAGCTGTTAAACAGAAATAGCTCCAGCAACACAAGTCACATTCGATTTAAATACACAAATTTTTGAAAACGTATATTTATTTAAGCTAAGACACACGTCTGTGGGTAGGCCTTGGTAAATGTTGTTTTGTATTACCTACCTATTAGTTATTACATTACGTAGCTTACTTTTATCTTTAAAACGATTTTCGTAATTGTAGTTCTCCCTATTAAGTCTGAGCTCATGAATAAAGAACCCGTATTTAGACGCAGAAACTCCACAAATTTATTTTTATCTTATCTTGAAATTAAATGAATTTTATGAACGAGATCTAGGAAAGATAATACACGTCCTTTGATGCTCCACTTATGGAAAAAGATAAAAATAAGAAACTTATTGTATAGTACCATAATATATTTAACTTTATTGGTTTGAGTAAAATATTTGCTTGAGATTTGTATTGATTTACGATTGATTACATTTTATTGGCTTATGTCATTAGTGAATAAGTTAAGAGTGCGCGTTTTTCAATATGACGATGTATTATTTATAAGTAAATTTAACTTGCGTAAATAATTTTTAAATAAAAATGTGTAAACAAATATCAACACGCTGGTTTATTTGTGGGGTAGGCTGAATCGACTGAACATCAATATACACTTTTTTACTATTGTTTACAATAGGTTTACCACGATTCACTAGGTTGAGGGCTGTACTATGGGTAGTGATTTTGTTTAGCACATTTGCCAAATTTGAAGATTATTGCTTTTTATTTGCGACTGCCGAGACCGACGGTACCTATTTTTCGAAGCACGAAGCACAAAGAGGTACATATATCCGTCTTCGAGCTACTTCTAAGATGTTAGTAAATAGTAAAATCAATAACACTTTACCCAAATTGGGAATAGGATCCGGTAGCTCATTATCTGGTCAAACAAATTGACCACTGAACTAACAAAACAAACCGAAACCATATTATTTTTAAATAACACAGTATTATTAAATAATCTATACAATGTATTATATTTATATTAATATTATAAAGAGACAAGGTTTGTATGATGTAGTAATCTTGGGAACTAGAAAGCTACATTATTTCATAGTGACAAAGGCTACATTTTCACTCAATTTTCTCGCGGGATCGATACCTACGGATTATAAAACAGACAGTTAGTACATAATATCTAATTGTGTAGGTATATAAAAATGTATATATGAAATAGCTAAACTCAAACATCATTTAAGGCATCCTGAAATTTAGCATGTATTGTATATAGGTTTTGTACTATGCCCATTGTTGAAACCGGCCATCAGATGGCGCTGCACTACGTCGTTATTATAATAATAATATATTTAAGCTAACATAAGGCATACTTGCAATATTATAATTATATATTCATTATAAATAAAACTTCAATAACAATTTATATTTAAATATACTTGTACTCCAAATATGACCACTGCACCATGCTAAATGTCACACTCTCTATGTGCGCAATATTTTTAAACCCGAATCTGCAGTTTCGCTCGAAGTATTAACAGTTAGATAAGCAGGAATATTCAGGAAAGAATCATGGAAAGAGAATCTTCGTTAATTGAATTATTTATAGCGGGCATAAGAAAGACTTTCACAGTATTGTAATAATAATATAAGTATGGCGAATAGCGTTAAATGGCCGGTAGGTCGGCAGCGTGAGTGGCGGCCCGAGCAGTGTGGACGTGTTCATAAATTTGAATATGGAAGTGAGTTCTAATGGCGTCTGTTTATTTTTACTGCACCCCCAGAGCTGTACGGCCGAATGCGACGTCGAATTTATTTCCATGCATTTTAATATCTCCCTCTGAATGCTATTGCCATTTTCACGCGGTTTTATTGTGACTATAGATAACTATATCTGTTCTTTTCGTAAGCATTTGGACAGGTTGATGATATTGGTATATGAATAATATGACCATATGTCTCGTTTTGGATGGATTTTTAAATAGGATGCCCATGGTAAATAATCGTCATCGTCTGACATCTGCAGCAGTCAAAGTTATCATACACTAAAGACACATCAGACACATTTTAGGAACAAGTAATTTTTTTCTTTCGAGTTTATTAATAAAAATAATATGTACATATAAGTTCAAAATGGGGCATAAAGAGCCGAGTACCGTACATTCATCCACATAAATTTGATTTTATATTTATAACCAATGATCATATCCATTACTTTGCAAACTAATTCAATGATTTTGAAGATTTACAGGTCTCTAGTTCTAGAGTATGTAGAGGCATAAAAAATGCACCCAAGATTAGCCGAAGACACATAGTCCCACGATATGATAGGTGGCAAGCCTATTGCCAACAGGGCCCTTAACCAAGGCGTGTTTTTTTATTAGAAAACTGAAAAAATACATTTTTAATTACCCGGCCCGAGAATCATGTCCGGGAGCTCATATGGTCGACACCGACACCGAGCCACTAGACCACAGAGGCGATATTATTACATGTACACGTATGACAGATAATATTATTAAGTAGTTTAGTCGCCTCTGTGGTCTAGAGGTCCAGCGTTGGCGTTTACCACTTGAGGTCTCGGGTTCGATTCCCGGGTCGGGCACATAAAAATTATTTTTTCAGTTTTTCTGAGAAACACAAAGTTGCCCGGGATTGGAAAGTGCCCGGTTGGCGATAGGCTTGCCAACTAGCACATTTATGGGACCAAGTATCTTCGTCTAATCGTGGGTGCACTTGTTGCACCTCTGTCTACCTCTTCGAGGATATGGGCGTGAAGATACTTTCTTTTATTATTAAGTACAAATTAATAAAAACATAATAATAGCGTTCGCGACTTCGATCCCGTGGGAAAAATTTCTAAAAGTCCCGGGGTTTTACCCGTCTAGTTCCCGTTCCCGTAGGATTTTAGAGATAAAAACTATCCTATGTCTTTTTCGGGTCTCAAACTATCTTTGTGCCAAATTTCATCTAAATCAGTTTTGTGGTTTAGGCGTGATGAAAAGATAGACAGACAGACAGAGTTACTTTTGCATTTATATTATTTTTATAGATTATGCTAGCTGCAGCGTGCAGCTCGCTGCATTGTAAGAGTATTTGGCGAATTCTGCGGAATCACCTAATTTTCCCGGGATAAAAAGTAGCCTATGTCCTATTCCAGATTATCATCTACGTGTGTATCAAATTTCATTCAAATCCGTTCAGCCATTTTTGTGTGATTGAGTAACAAACATCCATCCAAACATTCAAACTTTCGCATTTATAATATTTATATATTACTATATTGTGACTAGTTATGTCATCTATATAGATTATATAGATGACATAACTAGTCACAATTTCGACCTCATTATGAGCAACATTCTAAGCAGTTGTCGCTAAAGCAATTGATTTTGAATGAAGCATTTTTTCTCTATGTGAACCACAAATAGGGGAATGCTAAAACAAAGAAAACTTGGATTGGATTTCCGCAATGCCTGATTTTATAAAATATGAAATGTGCTTAAATGTGCTTCGTACAAATAGCATCAAATCAATTTGATTAGGTTGGTTAGTCTTGATCGCTGTTTGGCGGTGGCTATGTCTTTCCATAATTGCAAATTTATGAGTCTATTGCCAATATTTAAAAAAGTAATTGCAAATTATACAAGCATATGACACAAAAAACTGTACTGAATATTATGTTTTTTTACCTATACCTCAACTAGTTGTTCACCGACACTTTCATTGCCATAAAAGTTGACCTTCGGAAGACAGTGACGTTAGATCACAGCTCAAATTATCTGTACGTGCTAGTTTTTATCAATGCCAGATGTTTAATGATTACGCGCTGTCATGTAAATGCATGGAGTGCCTAATTCCTAAGATTGTTTCTATTATCTGGTGTTAATATGGCTTCTGCTTTCTAAGAAATTTAACTAAGTCTGAGACTGAATATATGCCTGGTGCTGTAATTAGCCTGCCACCCGTCAAACCTTAAGATATTATTATACCGCTACCTGTCGATATGCGGTTGTGAATTCGACTGTATTGAAAAAATAGGATAAAGCTGTAGGCGTGAGGTGTGACGATATTATAATTTACAACGGTTTCATGGTATAGTGAGCTTGTTATAGTGCCTTCCATAAACACTTGGTGAAATATAATTAGCTCCTTTTTTACTGTACAATAGATAAGGTTTTTAATTTTCTTTGAAGAATAGACCATTTGCCATTCTGCCAGGCAGTTCGTAAAAGGTGAACGATTATTTATAAGTGACACTACCTACTAGGCGGTAGAGTTCCGCAGTGCCTCAGCCGGATTTAGTACTATCGCTTACCTATTCCTATCACAATAGTATAAATACGAGACACTGCCATGTTTCGGTTTGGAGGTTAAGGTTTTTTTTTTATAGAAGAGGGGGCAAACGAGCAAGAGGTGCACCTGATGGTAAGTGATCACCGCCGCCCATGGACATCTGCAATACCAGAGGTCTTGCAGTTGCGTTGCCGACCTTTTAAGAATAAAGGTAGTCGGTAAACTTATGTATGTGGCTCGGCACACGGATAGCAATGCACCATAAACATCTTTGGTAAAACATCATAGACGATGGTTGCTCTTTCCATCCATAAGGGATATCTGGTTGTTTATTAATTTATGATATAAAAAAAACAGTTGATAAATATTTTTGGCTCATTAAAATTTTGCTGTTCTAAATACATGGAAAGAATATTTTTATATTCAATTTTATATTTAATTAGTACTTGAGAATGAAAATAATAAATATAACGTCCCGTTTTGAGATTGATAAAAATGGTCACGGTATATATGAAGCCTCGCAAGGACGAATATCGTCTGCAATTAGTGCTGAACGAGTAGCGTGAACGTTTATTGATGTGGTAATATGAGGGTTAGTTCAAGGCGATCGTGTAATTTTTAGCGTTTATGAAGCAGTTTTGTACAGGAATGTCGGGCCAGTATGTCAAAATTAAGTCATTAAGCTTGGACGTTGATGGATAGCAGATTACAAAGGGCACGCATTGCGGAAGCACACGCAGAGTTTGCACGAAAGTTTCGTCTCGATGCTACGCCACGTCGTACACCGATCGAGTTGCGTCGCAGTTTGGTTTCCCTCCACAGTTTGCATCTTGGCTTAACGCCTCGTTACTATTTACACGTCTCGACTTAAAAGGGTTATTGTCTTTTACCAATTGGTTTTGTAAGGATTCTTTTTCTTATATTTTCCTTTTTTAAGAAGCGCGATTGCTTGTTCGTTTTATTATTAAGATTATAATATTTTCTTAGGTTTTTTTGATCGAAATGAATTTAATTTATATTTTGAAATAAAAGGCACCTTTATTTTGAAGTAAATGTTTTTCAGGCGCGAAGTCGGGTAACTCAGATTTTTTTCGGATGGATATAACGTTTGGCGCAGTTTCCGCTATTAAAAAATAGAATGTTGTGTGTACATTTATGTGACGCGTATTGATAACAATCATACATCTTATAACACACGATGAACAGATGATGTTTAAAAAAAGAAAGTTAAGTCAACTTAACTTTCTTTTTTTAAACATCATCTGTTTAACGGTTTCAAAACCAATCAGATATACCTAAACAGCACAACCGAAGGAATTTACTGCAACTTATTATTTATAAAAATGAAAAACTTTTTTCGTCATTCTATTATTTATTTTTGTATTCACCATAATTGATAAAATTATTTACAATTGATAAAATTATAAATAAAATTTATTTTAAGAGTGAGAGCAGTAACAACGAGCTTGATTTAATAATAAAAGAATAAGTTTAGAAAGGTTACATACACACATTATTTTATTAAGTGTTTTATACTTACCTACATGTTAAATATTTTTGTTTTATTTTCTTAGTTATAATAATTTTGGCAAGCACTTTTATGCACTGCTTATCGTCGATACTATGTGCAGCTGTCTTGAAGCCCAAATACTAATTATTAAAGAAATTATAGGATAAACTAACTATGACTTAATTTGGCTAAAGACTAAATAATAAAATGTCTTCTAAGTTTGACAACAGATTTTAACCATAAACAAAAGAATATATATACGTGTGTGTGTGTGTGTGAAACGTAGTGTTAATTGCATGGGAGTATGTATAATTTTTTTAAATCATTTAAGCACACGAAATACATGTGATATTGGACGTCATGGACTAGGTGAATACGTACACTGTTTTATAAGATATCGAATTACCGGTTCCCTTTCAGATAGCAGTAGAAGTTCCAGTTAACCACGATTTCCACACATATTGTACCGAGCTGAAAACAATTGTCAAATCAAGTAACATATTTGACATATCTACGTACACGTACGTACCTACACTAAGTTACACTTATCGACGTCAACACTCAGTCAGTCGCACAGACTTCAACTCTCATATTTTTCCTCTATTTTAGTAAGTTTAATTAGGCTTATGATGCGCTCGCGTGCATTCTAAGCTTTCCTTGTTCAATGACAGAATTAGTACTATTCTGTTAGGCATCGAGCTCCCACTGTCACCGTAAATTTTTATTTTTATTATTTATCTCTGGCTGCATCAGCTTTTAACATGGCAGCCAAACATTATCGTGTTTGAATTTGACGCGATTTAACATAGCACTTGATTTTTTTAATTAACATATGAGGGAAATATGTTAAATTTATCTATCTACTTGTGCTCATCTGACCTGGCTGCAGGTAAATGTAGCAGTCATAGTGATAGGTGCCTGCTACAATAAAGTTTATAATATAAAATATTTAAATTTTCCGCTGTAATTAAAATGTAAAGGTAACAATTATAAAATAAATAAACTGTCAAATAAATATTATTAATTGTAGCAGAACTAAGTTGGCAGAAGTTGTACACAAAAAATCATTACATAAAATCAAGCTGTAGAACATTATTTCATTCAATTAACAGATGAGGGTATATTTTTCTAATCCAGGATTTTGAACTAATACTTTTTAAATATTATGACTACAATAATTTCCTTGACGTTTACTATGTAGTTAACCAATATTCTTCTTTTATTATGTTTGACCACCCTGTTGGTCGAGCTGGTATTATTTAGCATCAATGTTAATAATGACGTAAATTTTCCCCATAAAAATATATAATCTGTGCAAACGACTGTTACAAATATACTACCACTGCTGACGAGACGTGGTGATAATCGCTTCAAAAAACGATTAAAAAAACGAAATATCATAATATTTTAATTTTCAAATAGGATTATTTCGCTATTATTTTACGACAACGACGATGACTTTATATACGATGATTAATCTCTGTAATGTATGACGTTGATCTGAATTAAATGCTATTAAATATTAATATTTTTATTTGTGCTACATTAAAAAGATATATGCTTTCAGTTAAAGAAGAAAAATATACGTTATAGCCGATAACCAATCTTTCCAGTTCCTTCATTCCATATTCATGTCATATAGATAATCCTAAGCAAACTATTTAGTCAGTTAAAAAAACAAGTTCACAGTCGATGAATCCTCTCTTTCTGAAATTATAGGATGTACAAATATATATGACAGTGAATTTCGATAAATATCTATACGGAAATAATAACTTATACCCAATTTTCATATGTAGTCTTTCTTTTAAACATTTCATAACTAAGTTTGTTCATTAAAATCTAAAACTTAACAAAAATGGTATGTTATAAAATGCTAACAATTTTTTAGTGGATAATAATGTTAAATAAATTATTGTTGAAACAAAATTCCCCGACGATAATACACCCTGTGGGTCTATCTTTTAAGTACGTGTTACTGTATGAGAACCCGTTTAACGATTATGTTTTCAAATTATATACATGTTTCTGCATAATTACGAGGACAAGCTATGAGTGAGTGGTTCTAGTTCTCACTTAATAATAATTAAGTTTTAAAAAGAAAAAACGTGGCAAATATCTAGCTCATATTGTTCTCCTATAAAGACGAGCTTTCACGTAACCACCACATTCCAAGCTGTTATTACTATTTCAATTTTTGAGTAATACCCCGAAAAAATATTAAAACACTTTTGCCCTTTCCAGGAATCTAATCTGAGACCTCATGTTCTGAGCAGGAAAGTCTATCTACTAGAACATTCAGCAACTCAAACCCGCCTAAAGCCATAATTTTTATAAGTGTATCTTAATAAATCTTACATTGTGCAAAGTCAGTTCGCTCTTGAAATATAAAAGTGTCCGGGGGCACTCAGCGGCCGGACGCTCATATTTTGTTATTTTATTTATATTAAAAGTAATGGTTTGCGGCCGGCATAATGCTCGAGACAATTTTGACCATTTTTCTCATTTTGCTGAATCGTATATTTTCACTTAGTAGAAAAAGCCCCTATTTATTTATTTTGACGAAGTTTTCGGTCTCGGCGTTAGTGGTGCTATTTGAAATATATTTATGAGCAAGCATCTACATGAAGTTTTGGGAATTTATTGCTAATAATTAAGATCTATATATAACTGCATCTGCTAATAAAAAAGCATTGGTCATTTAGCAGTTTTATCACTTTCACATAAAATTTATCAGAATACTTTTTACATAAGTTTTATTGTTAAAGAGTAAACGCAAATAAATTTAAAAAATGTAGTTTTGGTACTTTAAGAATTGCAAATGAAATTAATTACATAAATGTAAAGGTGAGGTAACGTAAAATTGGCATCAAAGAAAATTGGTGTTCTGAACAGCCGACCGTTGCGACTTTACAAGTCGCAAATCAGGCCTCTTATGGAGTACTGTTCTCATCTTTGAGCAGGGGCTCCACAGTACTCCTTCCCCTTGACCGTATACAGTGTCGAGCCTCTCGTATCTTCGATGACCAGCCTCTTTCTGATCGGCTCGATCCTTTGGCGTTGCGAAGAGATGTTGGTTCTCTCTGCATCTCCTATCGCTTTGACCGCGGGGACCGTTTCGGGGATTTGTTCGGCTTAATACAAGCCGCTGATTTCCACTATCGGACATCACGCCAAAATTTTATATTCTGCTCTCACCATTTGGATGTCTGTAAGTCCACTACGGTGCGATTTTAAAGGCATGTTTTGCCACGCACGATTGCTCTGTGGAATCAATTACCAGCGGATGTGTTTCCGAACCGATAGAATTTAGGGGCCTTTAAGAGACAAGCGTACTCATTCCTTAAAGGCCGGCAACGCACATGCAGTATCTCTGGTGTTGTAGCTGTTCATGGGCGGCGGTGATCACTTACCATCAGATGAGCCTCTTGCCCGTTTGACTCCTATTCCATAAAAAATTATACTCATAAAATTTTTGCGTTTAAGTTATTTAAAAAAGTTGAGTAGATGATTTGCTTATATTCAACGTCTTGTGATAGATTTGAACATTTATCTATATCCTTCCTAAAACTATTATAAATGCGAAAGAATGTGTGAATCTACTAGGTGGTATAGTCTCGCAACGTTTCACCCAGGTATTTGGTACCACCGCCTCACCTATTCCTGCCACAATAGCGTCAATGCTTTTATCATTGTCGTATTCCGGCCTGCAGGGTAAGGTAGCCGATAGACTTGTGCATGTGGCATTGCCAACACGCCACACGGATAGCAATACACTATTAATATCTTTAGTGTCTATATACGATCGTTTCTCTTTAGAACAGAAAGTGATAATTACAATAAAAAAAATTTACATGTATTATGCACAATGCCTATGTATTATTATGATCAAATGTAATATTCTGTTTTTTAACTTATCTTAAAATGTTCATAGACTGTAGAAGAGTACAGTGTTGATGGAGATATGTCTATCTGATCAAACGATCCGTTTTAAGCAATGGTAATTGTATTATTAACACTGTTTAACAAAAAGTGCACTTATCATGATCTGACCAATGGCCACAGAATTGCTATCTAATCACAGTTTTGTTACTCTATCACACAAAAACGGCTGAAAAATTTATGAAATTTGAGACACTAATAAGTGATTACCTGGAATAACACAAAAAGACTATTTCTAATTAATTATTTTTGTGTTATAGTACTCCCTTGTGCTTGGGAAAACTGGAGAAACTTTAAAAACAACAAAGAAAAATATAGACACGCTGGGATTGAACCTGCGATCGTCTCCCTAAAGCCGGGACGCCCTATCACTGAGCTAGTATCGTCAGGCTCGACGTGGCGAAATTCTTCTTTGCTATATGATCGACATTATTTATTCCGAAAAAATGAGTTTTGCTCATTGGTTTGCCAAAAAACTTTTATGATGCAGCGGACTGCAGGGTGCAGCTAGTAGTATATAAATATAGTAATTGTATTTTAAACGCGAACAGGGTTTGAACAATCGTTATTTTCTTTTATATTTTACGTTATATTTGCTACGGTTTGGTCCGGGCTCCCTTTAGGCTAGGTCATCTGCCGTTCTGCTAGGCTATTCGTCAGATGCGAATGATTGGCTATGCGAATCAATATCATCGTGGCTTCTAGGTAGTAGAATGCTGTTTATATTGTCTCGCCAGGGTGTGATACCCCCGTTTTATCTATTCCGATTTGGAGGGTACGGTAGCGCATAAACTTATGCATGTGGCATTATGACCCCGCTACAATGATAGCAAAGCATCATTAACATTTTTGATGTATATAGACATTTGTTTGTCTCTTTCTGTCAGGGAAGCCATCTGCTTGTTTGCTATCTTATGATATAAAAAACGTGCAAAATTTCTTGTAATCTATACATATAATAAAATCGTAGGAAAGTCAATGTATGTCCGGGGTAAACTCAAAAAGTACTGCATGGATTTACTTCAAATTTTGCATGAATATTTATAATAGGTCGGGTCAACATATAGGTCAACATATTATTACGCTATCACCTACGGGGGAGGAGCTTGCGGAGTAAACTATGTACGCGCGGACGAAGTCGCGGGCAACAGCTAGTAGAGTAATAAAAAAATTTCTAGATTTGCCAAATATACTGGGATACTTTTAAAGGGTCCGGCCAAATTTTTAAAGGCTGTTCAGAATCGATAATATATTCTACTTATATATTAAAAAATATTTAAAAAAATCAAAATATCATTTTTATCCGACACAAAAAACAAAACGCATGGATATCATTTCAATTACGCAAAATTCCAAATAAATATTTAGTTCCTAATTTTAAAATTTGGCCGGACCATTAAAAGTAACAGTGTACACATATGCCTCGCATTTGCGTCTCTACAAGAAGTAAAACAGCGCTAGTTTCGCTACATTGATATAGTGACAATTTAGTGGCCATAGTTTTATATTATCATAAACAAGGAAAACAGACATCTTCACTACCTATAGGAAACGTTCGTCTAACCATGCGATAGTGTGTCTGTGGTATGATTTCGTCGTATACTAAAGGCAATAGAGTTGAAGTTTAAGCGTCGCTTAGTATGCCAGTAAGTACCGGCTGGCAGTAATCTGCACGGGCAGACGCGAAGCACAGTGATGGTACAAGAACGTTTTATGGAAGAGCACTGCTTATGTTGTGGGTGGTAAGGGTTATTTTAGTGCGCAGTGTAGGATGTCGCGCGGCGGTTGCGGCGGCGCTGCTCTTCCGGGGAAGGCACTATCTCGGGTGCAGCGGGAGTCGGGCGCAGCGCCACCCCCTCGTAAATAACGCGCGCTGGCGAGCCGGCGAAGCACCCGTGCCAGATTCTACAGCTAGAAACAGTTAAACGCTCATAATTTCGTGCTGGTTAAGCTTATCTTTGTCTCGTATACGAAATTTTGCTCTGCCGTCCCCTTCGCGCATTTTCGTGGACATATTTTATTTGTTGCAGTGGAACGTTCAGTCGCGTCTGGGGCCAAAGTTATAATTGTTGTTCGACATAGCTTCCCTTGCAGCTTCTGCATAAAGTTACTCGACGACGTTTACATTGTTAAAATAACTTTGGTTAATGTTCTAAGTTTCAACACCTCACCTCATGTGAATTTAATACTATCTTTGTGACATTAAAATATTTAATGTTAATTTTCTTAGTGTAAGAAAATATAGTATATTAAATCAGATTCCCATATTTCTTTCATGAAAACGCCTCATTTTGGGTGTAAGCGTCTTGTACACATTATATACTTTTATTAGGTTTGAGATATATGTACGTGTCGACAAATATATAAGCGGGTGAATAAGTTTTTTTTTATCAAAACATAGTGTGGCGCCACTGGTCCGTACCGCTGATGGGTCATAGTGATGGAACCAGCGGGCCAGCTGCTTGTCAGGTGACGTCATAACTGTGGAGGTCGATGACGTCACACAAAGACAAGGACGGGGAAAAGGAAGATCTTCCCAACCAGGCAAGGTGTACTGCCTGGGGACCGAAGTCTATTTGATAAGCGTTGAAACTTGTATATAGTGTTACAAGATAAATTATTGTGATATCGCGATTCAGAATTTTATTTTGAATTTCATTTTTTCCATTTGTTATTGATTTTTGTCCATTTTTTATTATTTTTTCTTGTAGCGTTTGTGATTGTTTTGAGCCGCTACAATAGCATACAAGTAGATGACCCCTAATGGAAAGAACACATACACACACACACACACACAAACACACATATCTTCACGCCAGATCCCTTACGCGGTAGGCAGAAAGAACCGAGTGCCATAAATCACGATCCTTGCAGGCAAGTCTCGCTTCCTCCACATTCATCAGTCTCTTCATACACACACGCCGGTTGCGAAGACTCTTGACATCACCTTCGTATAGTACTTGATCAATCTGAACATGGTATGTCAGTCTTGGTCTTCTCCGGTACCTACATCCTTCCACATTCGCATTGTATATCTGTTTTGTTAACCTTTCATCTAACATTCTTTCTACATGTCCGAACCAACGGAGCACGCCCTTTCTCATCTTTACACCGACACTTTCTTTCAAGCCTAACCTCTCTCTCACTTCCACATTACGAACCCGGTCTGCGAGTGTTACACCACATATTTTTCTTAGCGACCTCATCTCGACCGTGTTGATTCTACTTTCATGTCCTTTCTGACATACCCAACTCTCACTTTCATACAATAGCCCACTAAAACTTTTGCACTTCTAGCTAATCGGAACTATTTGAATTTCAAATGTTATATTTTTAAAACGTTGCAACCTTCTTAGTAATAAAAAAAAACAATTGACGGGAAATGATTTGTCAATTGTTTTTTTCTCACACATCAAAGTTCTACGTACGCAATGAAAATGGCATGAAGTCAAAAAGATTTTAGAGCGATGATTTTTTATGATTTTAAAAGTTCTCTTTCTCCGCAAGACTGTGGCACTCGTCTTCGAAATGCTTTTGGGAGAGAAGCACCTTGTTTGAGCATCGTGAGGCGATGGTTTGCTGAATTTGAGAGAGGTCGAGTTTCTTTACATGACGAATTTCGTGAAGGGCGGCATTCAACTGCCGTCAACGAAAATAATGTGGCTGCTGTTAAGCGGTTAATTGAAGAAAACCCCCGGATTACCTATGAGACAATTCGAGGACTATTGGGGATTGGTTTGAGCCAAATTCAGAAAATTTTACACGAAGAATTGAAAGTTCGGAAACATTGTTGTCGTTGGATCCCTCATGAACTGACAGCGGAGCAGAAGCGGGCTCGCGTGGAATGGTACTCACAGATGCTACTGAAGTACGACCACGGACATTCTAATGCTGTTTATGACATTGTCACAGGAGATGAAACGTGGATTTATTGTTTTGAACCCGAAAAAATAGCAATCTTGTGAGTGGGTGTTTGAAAATGAGAACAGGCCAACAAAAGTGAGACAGGCGAGAAACGTTGATAAAAAAAACTTGAGAGGTGTCAAGGGACACCCGGATGGAACGAAGTTCCTTTTATTATTATTTACAAAAAACCTGTATACACTCAACAAAAATAATCGTCGCGACACCACACTGTTCAATGCGAAATAGAAATGAAAATATCTGGCTTGCTGTCTATAAGAGAGAGAGAGAGAGAGAAACATCCGCACGCCGAACAGCTTACAATACCTTACTATTGCAAAAAGTGTCGTGACAACTTTTCATAAGAATTTTTTCCGTCTAGCCCGCTTTCACAACGCGCGACAAGGAACTTCGTAGAATTTCGACCCACGGTCGAACTTCGGCACCCGATCGAATTTCGGAACCTGGTCGAATTTCGGCACCCGGTCGAATTTCAACCCGCGGTCGAATTTCGGCACCCGGTCGAATTTCGACCCTCAGTCGAATGTCGGCTTCCGGTCGAATTTCGGAATTCGTTGGAATTTCGACCCACGGTCGAATTCCGGCACCCGGTCTAATTTCGACCCGCGGTCGAATTTCGGCACCCGGTCGAAATTTGACTGGCGGTCAAAACTCGGCAACCGATTGAAATTCGACACTCGGTCGAATTTCGACACTCGTTAGAAATTCGACTGTCCGTCGAAATTCAATTTTTGGTCGAAATTCGACATTCGGCCGAAATTATGTATAAATGTCGAACATTAGGCGTTATCGAACATTAGAACATTTACGAACTGCCGGGCAAAAAGGCAGTCTATTCTTAAAAAGGAGCCCAGACCAACATGGGGACAAAAGTCTTGCCTTGTTAACGCACATATTGCAATTGCTTAGCAATAAAGTCACAAAATGTTTTCCCTATATAAAAGGAAAATCTAGAAGCAATTATCTTAGAATGATTAATTATGATTCTATTAAGCAGTGATAAATTTCTGATAATTACCAAATGAATCAAGTTCGCTAAGACAGTAAATGTGATTCCTTCCATCTCTTGTGAAACGTACATTTATAAAATGCAAACTATGCTCGTATTTATATGGACGACAAACTTATGCATAAACCTCAGACGCAACTTTTCATGTAGATATACGCTGAAAAGGCATTCGAGTGCCGTGCGATAGTGGGGGGTGGGGTGGGGGTGTTAAGCTGGTATCATCCCGCCTTATCGCGGTGCGGCGGTTTCATAATAATTTTAATACGCGACTCGGGTTCTGCATACTTTTATAAGCGCTTTTCGTCTTTCAAGGATTCCGAAGCTGTCACCCTCCTTTCGCGGTATGCTACTGAAGACACCCTAGAGGATTTATATTTATTTTATGTGCTGTAGGATTTCTGCTTAGAAATAGGAATATTCCTTAATATGAACAATAATATTCTTGGTTATTGCGTTTTTGTAAGCTTTGTTTACTTGGTAAACTAAACTTTATGGTGCAAAGAGAAAAAATATAAACATGTTTCTTTGTTACTTGTTTTCAAAATATAGCAATATGTTATGTTAATTTTCTGTCCGTTTGCGACAAAAATAGTGCGATGACTTTATTATATATCAGCTTCAATTATTGAGAAGGCAATAACAGCTATCAAGAAGCTCCAAAGCCGGTCATTTGTAAGAAAATCGATTCTTTAATCAAGATGCTGTAAGATTCTATTTGTCAACGTGTATTTTATGTATGGAACTGTTCTCTGTATCTACCATGAATATTCAGTAAAATAATTTATTGTAATATAATCTTTTATTACAAAAATAATACTTTTATTATTTGTCTTATTGATAGACTATTTTCGAAACTATTGTTCGAGTGTTTCTCCGTGTTCATGCTATTATCTTCATTATGGCTAATGAATGATACTGTGAGAAATCAACCAATTCGCCAAAATGGATATAATAAATGACAGTCGTAATAGAGGTACTTGAGTGGAACATTAATAGAGAAGCAGGTAGGGCGGGCGGGGACGGCTAACGAGCGTTTTTATCCAGGGCGGGCGGATGATGGATGGACCCACTTCCGGCCGCGACGTCCGCTGCTTCCGACTTTGCATTTATCAACATTAATTTCAATGTGTAACTTATATTATAATCATTTAGTATCTATTGAGTCTACAAAATTTAAATTAGACAGCTCCGTTAGCCAGTTGGCTATAAATCGCGGTCCCGTGTTCGATTCTCAGGCAAGCCAAGTTGTAGTCTTTTTAGAATCAAAATAAAAAGTGTAGAACATGAGTATGAAAAACTGTAGATCTCGTTTAATATAATTAGGTAAAGTGCACACATGAGGCGGTGTTAATCACTATCTTTCTTACTAATCTACAAATACATGTGTTGCAGTGGACAAGAATATTATGCAATGATATTTGATTGTTAAAGATGCAGTACTTATTAAAAAAAAGTTTTGAAGTTCAGTAAGTAATGTAAACCTCGAATTATCTTTACACTTATGAGATAAACCATATTTTCGAGTCGTGTGAAAGGATTATTGAGGTTTGAGAAGGTTTTTCGAAGTTGCTACTGAAAATTCTATTTTCGAGTCAAAATCGAAGTCTTAGTAGAAAAACGTCGAATTTTCAGTAACAACTTCGAGTGTAGTGGTGTGTTAACGTCCTCGTGCTGCCAATGATCACGTAAATCTATCGATTGCGGCTTTCACAAGAAACAAATGATACGCGTTATTGGATTTGTTAAATGGGGATTACTACTCATCTCACAAACCGACAAAACGATGAATCGTGGTTAATCAGTATGTCTATTTAAGTTCGGTGCATTTTGCTTACCCTGTAAGGGATTTGGCGTAATGAAACGTATTTATTTATACTTGGATTGATTTTAATTATAAAGCGACTGCTGGTTGTTGATGTGCATAGTAGTTTTGGTAAAATCCAGGAAAACAGTAACTGCATTAAGCCAACGTTTGAAGTTCGACAAAAAAATGTGATATAAATACATAAATTATGTATTCTCTTGCCGTTGATTGACGAGCAACATGTTACTCGATATGCAGCTGAACTTATGCGATAACGCGCAGCCTAAGTGCAGTGTTTTTGGTTCATATTCGTTCGCAACATGTCAGTAAAAGCCTTTTGTAATCTCACCTGAAATTTTTACAATTCAATTTATTTGGCCACTGTGTTAATTAGGTAATTAGCACTTAACATTTTGTAACAGTTCAAGTACGCTTCGTTTGTCCTCCATTGATATTGTTGTTGTTTGGAGTTACAATATACGTCAACATATTTAGCAACTACCTATAAGTTTCAACGGAAAAATGTAACAACACACTTGTCAGCGCTATTTTGTAACGTCTCTGACCCTTATGCAATATCGCACTTTACGTTGAAAGATACTTGTTGCGAAGCAAGTGTGGCTTAGTGTAATACACAACAAAAAAGAAAACAGCTTGACCCGACTGGATTTGAACCAATGACCTTGCCAAAGCCAGCATGTTCTAACCAACTAAACATTTAAATTTACGTCGAGATTTACGATTTGCGAAGCAAATGTTGCTTAATGTTATACATAGCATAAGATTATTTTTTAATTTATTGTATAAATTGTATTGTACTTACTTGTGTCAAAAATAAAATACATGTAATTTGAATGTTCAATTGTGCTTGTGGCAATAATTTAAATATCTGCGTGCATAAACAATCAAAAGTAGAAAGAACACATTTTGTCATAAATAATGTAGTTAGCCGATACATCAACGCATAATTAGTAATATGATATAAAAGCACTTCAAGCCAGAATAGCTTATATCTTTATTGCATAAGATCTCTAATTGCATGCCTAAATTCGTTAACCACGTGAAAAACTTTCTGTATAACACGAACTTAATTAAATTTATATTCACGTTCGTAAATTAATATGAGCAGGACGCTGACTATTTTAAATCTAATGATCGTGTGTTATGTATTCATAGCGCCTCCGTCAAACGGTGAGAACCTCGTAACATAAATTTCGCGTATTATTTATGTTGACAAGCGTGTATTATGAAATTATAATGTAGTGATTGATATGCGAGTGAGCATATCTGCGACTACGAAACGTGGACATCGCTGGTGACACGTGAACTACAACGTAAATTTGAAGCAACTTATGGACACGATTCATAGGACTGGTTGCGGGAAAGCATTCCACGTGTACGTACAGAAATTAATATACTTTTTTTACAATATTTCTCTGAATTATTGAAAGTAGAATATAAGTTTGACAACATATTTTAATCAGCAATAAAATTAATTATACGTGTGTGTATGTGTGTCAAACGCATAAGTAATAGTGTAAGGAATGTTTTTTTTTTATTTAATTACGCTTATTAATTTCGATAGAAATAATATAATTGATAATCGTTATGAGGTCGGTAAAATGCGACCATCGGGATCACATTTTTTCTCGCCAACCGAGAAACCGGTGCATCGTGGTGTACCGGAAAGTCTATTATATAGTTTACTCTGTCTACCGCGTAAGGGAACCGGGCGTGATAATACTAAAAATTAATTCTGATGTATATTACAAAAATAATTAGCTTTCTTAATTTTTTCCATATAAACTTTAACGATTTTCGTAAAGGGGCGCAAAGTTTTTACTTCACGGATCTGTACCTACTACTGTAGCGTCTGAAAACTTAATTTTTTTTTAATTTTTTGATAAATATTCGTTTTATTTGTCCGTCTATAAAATTTTATGTCCATCAAGTAGGTACAAGACACAAAACCAGACTTTTCATTTATGTAATTAGTTTGAATGATATTCATACGCAACATTTTTCCGTAAATCTACTACGTGGCACAGTTCTACACCACCTCGCTTGAGCGGTGACCTACAGCCTACAGTCACAAAACAAACAGCTTGCTTCCTTGCCACCATATCGTCTGCGCTTGTTATAGTCGTTGTTTTTTAAAGGTTGGAGAGTAAGGTGATCTTACGCATATGGCTTTCTACGTTTGCCACGCGGATGATGTCGCTTTATACTTGTGGTGGCCATAAATGATGAATATCTCTTACTAACAGCAGACGTTACTTTGTGTGTTAAAATAACACCATTCGTTATCATTATCATGATCCCATAAATTTGGAAAAATGTCATAGGCATTATTTGGTAGCTCAATAGGATCATATATATATATTGGTCCAGGCTCTCTTTGAAGAATAGACCATCTGCATTCTACTAGGCAGTTCGTAGCGTTAATGCTTGTCATTGTCGTGTTCCGGTTTGGAAGGTAAACTTATGCTAGTGGCATTGCTATCCCACTATTTTTCGTGTCTATAGAGTGTAGACGATAGTTTCTCTTTCCATCAGGAGGACCATCTGTGTTTATCAGGAAAGCAAGCATTGTTTGCTCTCTAAGGATATAAAAACACTTTGTAGATATTGATAGATTATTTTTTCTGGTGAAAATAATCGTTCTTACATAATATTTTCAAATATTTCCTATGGCAACCCAAAATGATGTCATATTTAGTCGTAGCAAAAAAAAAATGTGATCATACGCGGTAGCAGTAAAATTTAAATTGCAGTAAAATCTCTTTGGTTTACTGTTTGTATTTGGCTGGTTTTAGAACCATTACATAGATTATGTTTTAAATATAAAATATGTACCTACTGTGTAATCTGCATATTAATGCGTGAAAGAAAAACGTTGGACGTCTTTTTAAGACAATTGCGCGAATAGTGGATTATGAAATTTGACACAGTTAAGTTAACATTGCGGAGGGTGCCAATATTTTTTTAAAACTGCCTTAGAAATACATTAAATTGATAAAATAAACATTACACACAATGAGCTCATGTGACGTACATGATATTATACACACATGTATAGTGTATTTTTTACGGCTAAAGTCTGTTGCCAAACTTAAAGGAGGTTTTATTGCTTAGTCTATGGTCGAATAAGGCCACAGGTAATCGCTAGTGTATTTTATTCGCTCGCAGGCTTAGTCCTGTACATTTATGTGTATGTTGCTTTATCGCGACGCATTTCTGGTAGGTGTATAACCTAAAATTTGCAATGCGTCAGCGATAAGCGTTAACTGTTAAACGTACCTAACCAAAAAATCATCTAACACTTTGCTCATTGCTTGTTGCTCGCTGGATGCACTTTTACGATGTCACAGCACCAAAAATTAATCAATCGGCAATCATTGCCACTAATGTATAAGTCTATTATGTGTCTTGCAATAACGAAACTATTACGATATTGGGCATTGCGAGATACGAGTACGTGATAACCCAGCCGGTTTCAAATCATAACGATTCTAAATAAATTTAAAGAAAATCTTTGCCCCTGTCGTGATTGGAACCTGAGTCCCATCGATTGCGTAGTCAGGGTTGCTATCGACTCTACCAACTGAACGAAAAAGCTACCAAACACACTACACGGTTTAAATATACATATGTTCGTAGGAGGATAATCAGATTTTAACCGCAACCTTGTGCGATTTATATAAATTGTATTAATTTATTAATACGAGATTAGAGAAATTTTATCCTATAATGTTTTAAATCGTTTAAGCTTATATAAATGAACTAGCTGTTACCTGCGATTTCATTGGCATGACCAAAAAGCAGTACTTCTTTTTGCTTATGTTGTCGGGAAAAATGAGCCTGTAGCCATTTACGTGAATTGGCGTGAGGTGTTTATTATCTATGTAGCAGTATCTATATATGTGTTAGTATTTATCGTTAATTAATACCCATAACACAAACAAATAAATTGCTTACTTTGGGGTTAGGACAATTCGTGTAATTCGTCCAGTAATATTATTATTTATTTATTGATTCAATACTATTCAGTGCTGATGTGTTGCTCTAATGATGCGTCAAAACGCGAAACCGGTTGATTATAAATAATAAAAAAACATCCAAATGCGAGACTCTTGCACGAAGAGTTCCGTAGATACCATTATCTATAAAAACGGCAAAAATCATGTTTTTTGTATGGGAGCTCCTTAAATATTTATTTGTTGTTATAGCTGCAACAGAAATACACCATCCGTGAAAACTTCAAGTGTCTAAAGTAGGTTTCATGAGATACAGCCTGGTGACAGACGACAGACAGGCAGACAGCGGAGTTTTAGCGATAGGGTTCCGCTTGTATCCTTTGGGTACAGAACTCTAAAAACGTTGTAAAACAGTACAAGTGGTTTTAAGATTATGTAAATACACGTATACCTACTGTTGCCAATGGATGTTTATAATCAATTGTTACCTTTAAATTGTTTAAGTTGCCTCTATATGACATATTCATATTTCATCTGTAGGTATGTAAATTGTTTTTTGAAAAGTATACATAGATAGGAATATCTATGTATACTTTTCAAAAAACAATTTTACAAAAGCACCAAGCGTAACTCGGTTACCCAGGTATTTTATCAACATATATTATGATTTTGTAACTTTCAATTAATCTGTTTTTTATTTCATTAGTATGTATTTTATTCGCGACGTGTGTAAGCATTACGTAAAGTAATGTGATGAACTAGTTTTGTGAATAGATTCGCTAGTCGAAATAAAGCGAGCCAATCAATATTAACACGCCGCAAACAGCGTAAATTGTTGCCTAATGCCGTACCCGCACACACGTGCAGCTAATACGCTGCGTACACGTACAATAGCCAGGGTGCTCCGAAAAAAATAACTTAAATATGGAAAACCCTTATTTTATATTACTTGAGGTGACTATACTGTAATAATTTTAAGTCATTTAAAACAGGTATTTGAAAATAAAAAAAAAATAATAATAATACATTATACATCTTTAATTTTTTGTAAGATTAACCATTAGGCTATAAAAACGTTTAGAAAGAACAAGTTTGTTTTAATTAAAAGTTTAAGTTATCATATAAATCGATCATGCTGTATCTTCCGCGGATTATATTTACACAAGAAGTAAGCACTAGCTCACAAGCGCAATCATCCTCGTGTATCCGCATACATACGCACACACACGCACACTCATTGCTGCGCCCGGCCTGTAATAACTCGGAACCACAATAAATCAATGTGATTAATGTCATTAAGCACTGTGTGCCGGCCTCTCTATATTCCGTCAATATGCACTGTTTTACGACATGCCACGCCATGATAATTAGTCAGCTTTGTTAGATCCATCCGTGGATATTGTTTTAATCACACAGAAATTAGAATAATAAAATTAGTCCGAGTCATAAACACCATATACAAAATAAACTACATAAAGCTTTATTAATGAGTCTGCATTTAAACTGTATAATCTGTTAGTCTTTTTAACAAACGTAGAATCATATATACTAATAGGTACGGGAAGCAAGAACTTTGTACCTCTGTTTACGACAATTACGTGAGGGTGGAGTGTGAAATTTGGCACATATAAAATTCATATAGCGGAGGAGTGCAGACATCTAATATTTTTAAACAATACGCATTAGAAATATATTTATTAATAAAACTAAACATTACATACACTACTTTCACTTGAAATATATGATAATATACACATATGTATACTATTATGTTTATGGCTACAGTTTGTTGTCAAACTTAGAAGAGATTTTATTGTTTAGTCTATGGTCTAATTTGGCCAGAAGCTAGTATTATCTATATATTAATACGTGAAGGAAAACTTTGGACTCCTTTTGTAGATAATAAGGAGAACGATGGAGTATGAAATTTGATACAGTTAAAGTTTACATTGCGGAGGACTGCAGAAACGTAATATTTTTAAATAAAATGCATTAATAATACATTAAATGAATTAAAATAAATACTACATAAACATATAACACCTATAACATATTTAACATATTTTCATTACGGCTAAAGTCAGATGTCAAACTTAAAAAAGGTTTTATTGTTTAGTTTATGGTCGAATTTCAGCCACAGGCGATCGCTAGTAAAATCAGTTATATCTATTATCTGTCAAACAAAATCGACGCGTACTAGTTACTAGAATAACCATTCATGTGACAAACATGATAATATACACACATGTTTACAATTTTCAGTTGTGAAACTTAAAAGAGTTTCTGGTTTAGTCTATGGCCGAAATTCGGCCATAGGCCATTGCTAGTAATTATGAAATCTTTATGGCAAACTTATGTGTTATTTTTAGTTAGTTTAGTTATAAATAGTTAAATTATATACGCTGTATACGCGTTTACACAACACCTTTCGCATAAATGAATAAGAACGCCCAATACACTGTTTTTCTCTAAAATATTTCTTAAAATTGGACTATGTTATATGTATACTGATGCCAACAATTTCTAACATTATTTATATTTATTTTATCGATTTTTCTAAATTCTATTTAAGCAGCATTGAAATATCCGTGCTAGTTTATTGTTAACATAGCTTTACATTTTAATAAAATAGTAAATAAATGTGACAAGAAGACGAGATCAAAGAGAACTAATAACGGAACACTCATATATACGTCAATCGTGCAAAAAATGATATCTGCTATGTCTCAAACCAAAGATATGTAATGTAAAACGAAGAATGTTAACTTTAGAATTGTAATAGTCGATTTCTAGTCGCATGGTATGTCTTTTTGATTGATGGAGGGTAATTATAAGTATTAGAACGGCATCGCAAGTCCTGGGAACGGCGAGGACATGCTGTGCTAGTTGACACTGTTATCGCATTCGCATCTCGATTGTTGGCTCGGCCAGCATACGGTTGTATTCACAGCAAACTGACCGTTTCTTACTTTATTTCATCTCTCCGGCAAATGCTTCATGCACGAGGCGTAGTTACAGAGTTACGAATGTATCGAGTATTGATTCCGTGGCCCATTTAGATCGTTGATACGACAGTGGTTTGACGGACAAGGCTCGCGCGTTGCTTGCGTTCTATTTTAAGAAATTTTCCATGTCGGTTTGAATATAGATTGGTACTGATTTCCATAAGACGAAATGTTTTCTAATTGAACGGTTATTTCTTCGTGATAAAATTTATTTGATTTACTTATTCTGATGTATACCTACTGATATGCGTATAAATATTTTCACAAGTCTTTAAATAATTTCTGCAACGTAGGATGGTAAATAAGGAGACGGGTTACCTAAAAACACCAAATGATAAATGGAAACAAGAGGAAAATTATGAGTTTTTTCTTTATTTTCCCTTTTTGATTTATAGTCCTGGATTTCTAAAATTGCCACATTTTTAAATATTTGTTCACCATATTTTGGTAACAGTAGGTACATTAATTAATTAACAACTTGTAACAAACATATTCTTACAAATAAATTATCTTTCTTTTTTTTAAGAATAAAACATAATAAAAGGATAAATAAGATAACGACAAATATTGATTTAAAATAAGTGGAAAAAAATCGTAAAATGCAAACAGTTGGCTAGACGCGTCACTAACATAGTGTTTAAGTGGTAGAGTTTTGTAATGTTTACGAGTACACACCACACGCTTATTTATTTCTACCGTAATAGCGTTGGTGCTTGTCATCTTTATGTTTCTGTTTGCAAGATGAGGTAGTGATAGAAGACTCATGCAACTGACTACGTCTACTATCTGTCCACGAAGGCAATGTAAGATTAACATGTTTTATATCTATAGGCAATGTTTATATCTTTTTATCAAAAGAGTCATCCACTTATTTGATATCATATAAAATGAATGAAAAAAGACAAATCGGGAAAAAGAGTAGGACACTATCGTATCCTTAGGTTTAGAGTACGACGAGTAGAGTATTTTGGCAATAGAAATAGAAAAGGACTTAAATCCGAGCGAGTCATAGTACACCTCTACTATCGAGTAGTCGTTATGATATATATATATATATATATATATATATATATATATATATATATATATATATATTATATCAAAATTATGTCAAATGATGTGGTCTGTGATATCAAACATCCAGCTGTAAGAAAGTATTTTTTTTTATATCATAAGATAGCAAACATGCAGATGGGTCTCCTGATGGAAAGAGTCAACCATCGCCTATAGACACCAAAGATGTTAATGGTGCGTTGCTATCTTGTGGCGAGGTCTTAAGCTACGTGCATAAGTTTACCGGCTACCTTACCCTTCAAACCGGAATACGAATATTGTGGCAGGAATAGGTAAGGCGGTGGTACAAGACCCGGGCGAGACAATGCAGAACTCTACCACCTAGTAGTCAAGATGGTAGTGACCAGCATAGCCAATCAGTCACCTTTTACGACCAGCCTGGCAGAACGGCAGCTAGCCTATTCTTCAAAGGAGCCCGGGACCAACATGTGGGGAACAATATACTTATCTAATAATAAATAAAAAAAATACTCAAACGAATTTGATATTTGTGATATAAGAAAGACAGCGGTGGGTTTTTTGCATGTTATGGGGGTTGCGCCATGAAAAAGATTGTAAAATATTGCTGTAAGGCATTATTATTTTGTTTTCTTTATATTTCAAGGAAGTCTTGAAAACACTGCGTATTTAATACCGAGCAAGAGTGTAAGTATTATGGATAAATAATAGTAAATATGTCTAATTCTCGCTACTGAAGAGAACACGTCTGTTGCCATTGTGGCGGTCTCGTGGATGCCGATGACCATTTCGGTTGCACGGCAGCGCCACAAAGTTCGCAATCAAATAAATATTTCGGCACAATTAAGAAAACGGCGGAGAGTGTAGCACTCGTGACACCCGGCTAACAGTCTACCGTAGAGTATCCAGTATTAGAAATATTGTGTAATATAAAATATTCTGCGTGGCAAACACAGAAGCATTTGAATTAATGTTTATTTAATGTCTTAGTTTTATTAACATTTAAATATTTATCTTCTATTTATTTAATCCGAATTCAATTGCCTCCATCAAAATAGATGTTTTAACAAAAATAGTTGAAATATTTTATGTATTAGACAATCTGAGTAGGTGTGCAGCCATCATTTACTCTGTAGCAATTTAAATCAGTTTGACCGAGGCTATTATATTAATTGATGAGTGAACAAAGTTCAATTATTGACTTACAAAAAAATATCACTAAATTTAATGTATTTATCCTTATATCCGTTGTGATAAAGCAGATTAACGAAGCCATAAATGTTTTATTTATAAAAAATGCACTAAATTTATTATCCACTAGCTGTTGCCCACGACCTCCTCCGCACGGACTTCGTTTCCTCCGCACCGCTTCTCCCCCGTAGGTGATAGCGTGATAATATGTAGTATATGTTGACCCGACCTTTTAGTAATATTCATGCAACAATTTGAAGTAAATCCATGCAGTACTTTTTGAGTTTAACCCGGACATACATACAGACAAACAGACAAACACACAAAAATTCTAAAAACTATATTTTTGGCTTTGATATCGATTGTAGATCACGCCCCAAGTATTCTTTTAAAAAAATATTCAATGTACAGTTTGACTTTCCTACGATTTTATTATATGTATATCATTCACATTGTCGATGAAACATTTCGTTCCAGGTAATAAATTATTGAATTTTCGTAAATGTACAAAAAATAATGATTGCATGAGGAGAATCTTTACCTATTACACAATTACTAAACCTGATCATAAATTAATTGAATAAAATAGGCATATTTAGTTTACTTATAAGGAAATAATGTCATTAAATATACAAAACCGAAAAAACAACCCGCTGCTGTGCAGATAAGATAAAAAAGTAAGATAAAAGTAGTTAATGAAATAACAATGGACATCCATTACATTATTTGTTTTCATAATAAAGTAAACAAACGTGTAAAATGTGTGAACGATTTAATAATTGCTTTTGTAAATCGTCTCCTCTCTACGTATGTCTGTGTGCGTGCTCCGCTCAGCCCACATCCGCTGAAGTATTTTGTTTATTGCTAATGCGATTTTATTTTTTATTGCTTTTTATTTATCTTTATTCAGCGATTGCGGTTTATTGTATTAAAATAAATAAGAATTCTTGACTTTTTAATTTTATTTGAGACGATGTACAAGACAGTGCCGCGAGGAAAGAAATAAATTTTAATAAGCGTTTCTTTTTTAAGGCGTGATTCTTCAGTTAAAAGCGATTTATTTTTTATATAAACTTGAAGATAAACCGTATTCATTAGAGATCGACCGGGAAGGGACAAAAATAAAAATGAACGTGAGCAAGTTGGTGTTGTTCCTCAGTTATTGTCGTTAATCAGCCCTTCTGGTGCTGTGATTGGTTTTATGCATTTTTTATTTACAAACAATGAACTCAAATACCTACCTGCTTAAATTTAATTAACTTCGAAACACTTACAATGTCGTTACTTGACTTTTCTTTCATATATCAAGATAGCAAACAAGCAAATGGGTCTTCTGGTGGAAATAGTCAACCATCGCCTATAAACACCAAAGATGTTAATGGTACGTTGCTGTCTTATGGAGAAGTCTATTACCACGTGCATAAGTTTACCGGCTACCGTTCCCTCCCAATCGTTACACGACAGTGACAAGCACTGACGCTATTACGGCAGGAATAGATAAGATCCCGGCAAGACAATGCAGAACTCTTACGAACACTCGAACGGTGGAGTTTGAAACATGGCGCAGTTTGTTTATATTACCGAGGACTGCAGAATCCTAATATTTTAAAAAAATATTAAAAATATATTAATTTAATAAAAATAATATAATGATAATATACACATGTCTAAACTATTTTTTTGCGGTTAAAGTCTGTTATCAAATTGAAAGCGGTTTTATTGTTTAGTATATGGTCGAATTTCGACCACAGAAATCGACCTCTAGTTATTATTGTTACACACAAGTTGTACTGTATGAAATTACACCTGTGTTTGCGATTCTGTTTACCTACACGTCACAACAATTGTTTTTTTTCATTTGTGGGATAGTAAACAAACCTTTTGTAAATAGCTTTATCAAATATATGAGGTTACCACTGCTTTTGACAGTGAAGGTGATGATGCCTTTGTACTAAAGAGGCTGGGGTGTGAAGACTCAAGCATATTTTTTTATTTCTTTGAATAGCAAACATGCAGATGGTTCTTCTGATGTAAAGAGAAACCATCGCCTATACTATTGCACTTGTCAACTTCATAAGACGTGTAAAATTAGTAACGTCAACAAAAAATATTTGTTCAAAAAATTGAGCTCATTTATTTTAGGTCAAATAACATTCAAATGTACATAAGTGTACTTATTTAAATAATGTCATTATAAACATAATTTGAAACATGTAATTAATTTTCGGTTTACGCAATATTATGTGCGAAAAAAAAGATTCGTACACAAATGGTGTCGGCAACAAAGTCGTTATAAGCGGTGTAGAGAATTTAAAATCCGTTAGACATATTTGATTAAGTATTTTGTTTATAAAAATAAATCTGTATGTAGTTTTGTATTTTGTTTTTTTTACACCTTACTGTAACAAATACTAGCGTGGGCGAATGGGAACTTATACCAATTAGAGCGATTTTTTTAAATGAATTTCTTTATTTGTATTTTGTTGCTCACTATGCTCTTCACTAATGAAGATTTTGCAAACTGCGGGACATAATGGCGTCTTGACAGTCCTATTCTTAGTTGGAACGCATATTAGACCCTATGTAAGTTAACGATACGTTGGTATGTGTTACCGACTATTTTACCCTCCAAACGCTATTGCGACAGGAATAGGTAAAGCAGTGGTAACGAACCCGGGCGAGATATTACGGAACTCTATATATATAAGTTGTCACAATGGTAGTGAAACGTATAGCCAACGATCGCCTTTTAAGACCTGCCTGGAAGAATAGCAGATATTTTCTCCAAAGGGGCTCAAACGAACACGGAAAAACCCTCTTCATCCAAACATTCAATATTTGAATTGTTTTGATAGTGATGAGAAAAAAGTTTGACGTATTTAAGACCGTCCTGTTGGTCGAATCATTAGCGAACCTGACTACGCATCAATAGAACTCGGGTTCAAATCGGGTTCAAGCATATATGTTTGTGTTTATCGGTTTGGGTGTTTATTAAATATATTTGATTTCTATGTTAAGTATCGTTGACTAACACTCATAACACAAGCAAATAATTTTTTGGTTACATCAATTTGTGTAATTCGTCCAGTGATATTTATTATTATTTATATGTCATAGTCGACAAATAGAAAATAGCCTTACTGTCATACAGTTCGTAAAAGACGGACTACCGACCAGATGTGTCGCTGCCACCGCCTTAACTTTACCTGCCGAGATAGCGTCAGTGATTATCACTATCATCTTACGAATTTAGAAGGTAAGGTAGCCGGGAAACTTAAGTATGCGTTATTTCATTCCCGCCACACGGATAGAAATCGGCTTTAACATTTTTGTGTGGTGATTTTCGTTTTCAATAAGGATAATTCATTTTCAATAATTAGACCGCCTCATTGGTCGAGTGATTAGCGAACTTAACTACGGATCGACAGGGCTTGGGTTCGATTCCCAATAGGGACAAACAACTCTGTGATGAGCATAGATTATTTTTGACTTATAGCACTCACCCCGTGCTTGGGAAAACTGGAAAAGCTTTAAAAACAACAAAGAAAAATATCGACGCGCAGAGATTGAACCTGCGACCATATCCCTAAAGCCGGGACGCTCTCCCACTTAGCTAGTTTCGACAGACTCGACATGGCGAATTTCTTCTTTGCTATATGATCGATTACGTTGATTGTACTGATTGCTAGGTATACATACGTATAACTAGTTACAGTTCATCGTTACAGATGAAATTCACATTTATAATTTTCAGTACTTTCGTATTTCTAATTATCTTTGTGTTATAGCACTCACCTCGTGCTTGGGAAAAATGGAAAAAATTTAAAAACAACAAAAAAAGTTTAAGGAGATGGTTGCAGGTTCAATCCCTGCGTGTCGATATTTTTCTTGTGATATGCAGTAATTTGTTCCGTGATATTATTATTATTAAGGCTGTCTGCTTGTTTGCGATCTCATTATGTAAAAAAACCGAAAACAAATGTTCGATATGCTCGATTTCTAAATACCTTACGTTAATTCAAATCAGTATGTAAATAATATGTGTCATAAGCTTCAATTGGTATCTATTTATGTTGTCATGTGGGTCGTACGTACCCGGTTCATTTGAATTCAATGAGCGATCACAGGTAGGTTATTACCTGGGACGCGTACAAACGTGTACCTGTGTTGGGAATACATTTTTCTTTACTAGGTGGGTGATAAGTTTTAACTGTTTAGTGCGATCGTAAACTCTAACCTAATGTCGATTAAGTTGATTAAATTAATTAGCACTTATAGGAAATTGCCAAATGTTAAAATTTATAAATACATTTTAGTTTTCTAGTAATAGTAATCGCCTCTGTGGTTTAGTGTGGTTGATCATATTTCGATTCCAAGATCGGGCAATTCACAAATGTTTTTTTTTTTAATTTTTGTGGTTAAAAACAACGTTACCCGGACTTGGATATGTGCCTGGTTAGCAATAGGCTTGCCGCCTATCACATTGTGGGACTAAGTATCTTCGGATAATCGTGGGTGCACTGCCTACCGCTTCGGGGGTACGGGCGTGAAGATATTTTTTTTGTTTTTTGAACTTATTTTCCATTTGAGCTTTTGTTACATGGAATATAAGTTGAAAAAAATGTTGCTATTTCAAATCACACACTAGTGAGAGATTCAAGGGATCCGAAGATTTCCCTCTCGTATTACTACGTAAATGCCCTAATAAGTTATACTCAATAGGTCAGCGATCCTGACACAATCAATAGAGCTTGGATACGATCCCTGACAGGGACAAACATTTGAGCGTTGAGCAAAAAATAAACACTTAAATATATCCTCCTCACATAAATATGCATATCACGCAATTGTTTGTCCCTGTTAGATTATTTCTGTTCATATAAAAATATCTCAATATTTGTATATGTATTTCTGTTCATATAAAAATATCTCAATATTTGTATATGTATTTCCGTTCATATAAAAATATCTCAATATTTATACATGTATTTCTGTGTATGTATTAGTATCTTATTGTTGATTGATAACCATACCACAAGCAAAAAGATTGCTTACTTTAAAGTTACATTAATTCGTGTACCTAATTTAATGCTATTTATTCATATTTACTTACTATTTATTCTTGTATTTTTATAGCATAGAACTAGCTGAGACTTCGTCCGCGTGGAAAATTTTGAAATTAAATGTAGCCTAAGTTATTACTTATCAAATCAGCTATCTGCCAGTGAAAGTCCCGTTAAAATCGGTTTAGCCGTTCCAAAGATTAGCCGGAACAAACAGACAAACAGACAAAAATTGTAAAAAATGTTATTTTGGTATAAGTACCGTGTATACATACATCCATATGCATTTAGTACTTCAACTTCAGACACTTCAATTTTATTTATTTGTATAGATAGTAAAGTAGTCAAAAAATTTAATTTTTAACGACCAGCCTAATATATATATATATATATATATATATATATATATATATATATATATATATATATATATATATATATATATATCAACAATCGTCATTACGTTGGAGTACCTTACCCTCCAAATCGGAACACGACAGCGATAAGCATCGATGTTAGTGCAGCAGCATTTTTCCCCGTGTTGGTCCCGGGCTCCTTTGAAGAATAGGCCAACTGCTGTACGTCCGAATCATTGTTGTGTTTGTATTAACAATAGACTTTCTTAAGTTTCACTGTAATTTTATTCATTTAAATATCTTCATGACCATACCCCCGAAGAGGTAGGCAGAGTGCACCCACGATAAGCCGCAGATACGTAGTCCCACAATGTAGTAGGTGGCAAGCCTATCGCCTACCGGACACTTATCCAATCCCAGACATCGTTGTTTCTATCAGAAAACTGAAAATACAATTTGACTGACCTGGCAATCGAACCTAGGACCTTATATAGTTAACACCGACAACGGACCACTAGACTACAGAGGCGATAAAGCTTTATTAATTAAATTTAAGCCTTCCATCAGTTTTAATTTTAACATAGCCTAATAAAATATAATTTAAGATACTGTAAAAGACGAAACCTATTTACATATTTACAATAAAAAACAATTTTTGAAACAATACAACTGCATCTTTACCTAGAAACGAACAGAAGTGTTATTTCGTACATTTATTATTTAACACTTTATTGTAAACAAAAAAAAAATACATAATAGAAAATAATAAATGAAAACAGCAAAAGAGACGAGCTTATCGCTAATAAGAGATATCTTACAGCTAACACACGAGAGTGAAAAAAATGTTAAAGCAGACAGTGTACAATATTAACTGAAACACAAAAAACTAACTTTATATATATATATATATATATATATATATATATATATATATATATATATATATATATATATATATATATATATATATATATATATATATATATAGAGTTAGTTTTTTGTGTTTCAGTTAATATTTGCAATGGACTTTAGCAATTTCATTTTCATTTTCATTCAAAACAAAAATTAGCCAAATCGGTTCAGCCGTTCTCGAGTTTTAGCGAGATTAACGAACAGAAATTTTTGTTTTGAATTAATTGCTAAAGTCCAGGCAAAGATTAAAAGGTGAGAAAATATAGACAAAAATAAGAGCAGTTAAAAAAGCAAAACAACGTTTACCGGGTCAGCTAGTTAGTTACATAATAAAAAATAACAAATAGTTTAGTTTCATATATGCTAATTTTAACTTGCAGCTAATCAAATAAAAACGAATCTAGTTATTTTGACCAGACGGTAAATAATGATGTCTCAATTGTTTCTATCTAGTTAATGGATCTGCTTTCCTGCTAGGCATCTCGTAAAAGGCGAGAGAAGGCTAAACAATGCCACTCACATCGTGACTACTAACCAGCAGCTAGAGTTGTGCAACGCGTTGCGTCGTGTCTCGACCGGGTTCGGACCACTGCCTTACCTATTTCTGCTTTTTACCAAAGGAGTTAATGGTGCGTTGCTATCTTGTGGTCTAATGCCACATGCATAAATTTACCGGCTACCTTACCCTCCAAACCGAAACACGACAGTGACAAGCACTGACGCTATTGCGGCAGGAATAGGTAAGGCGGTGGTACCAGACCCGGGCGAGACAATGCAGAACTCTACCACCTAGTAGTCACGATGGTAGTGACTCGTATAGCCATTCGGTCGCCTTTTACGACCTGCCTGGCAGTACAGAACTGCTGAACAGCAGTTCTGTACTGCCAGGCAGGTCGTAAAAGGCGTTGTTTTGCTTTTTTAACTGCTCTTATTTTTGTCTATATTTTCTCACCTTTTAATCTTTGCCTGGACTTTAGCAATTAATTCAAAACAAAAATTTCTGTTCGTTAATCTCGCTAAAACTCGAGAACGGCTGAACCGATTTGGCTAATTTTTGTTTTGAATGAAAATGAAAATGAAATTGCTAAAGTCCATTGCAAATATTAACTGAAACACAAAAAACTAACTCTATATATATATATATATATATATATATATATATATATATATATAAAGTTAGTTTTTTGTGTTTCAGTTAATATTGTACACTGTCTGCTTTAACATTTTTTTCACTCTCGTGTGTTAGCTGTAAGATATCTCTTATTAGCGATAAGCTCGTCTCTTTTGCTGTTTTCATTTATTATTTTCTATTATGTATTTTTTTTTGTTTACAATAAAGTGTTAAATAATAAATGTACGAAATAACACTTCTGTTCGTTTCTAGGTAAAGATGCAGTTGTATTGTTTCAAAAACTGTTTTTTATTGTAAATATGTAAATAGGTTTCGTCTTTTACAGTATCTTAAATTATATTTTATTAGGCTATGTTAAAATTAAAATTGATGGAAGGCTTATTATATTATATTTGTTATTTTTTATTATGTAACTAACTAGCTGACCCGGCAAACGTCGTTTTGCTTTTTTAACTGCTCTTATTTTTGTCTATATTTTCTCACCTTTTAATCTTTGCTTGGACTTTAGCAATTAATTCAAAACAAAAATTTCTGTTCGTTAATCTCGCTAAAACTCGAGAACGGCTGAACCGATTTGGCTAATTTTTGTTTTGAATGAAAATGAAAATGAAATTGCTAAAGTCCATTGCAAATATTAACTGAAACACAAAAAACTAACTCTATATATATATATATATATATATATATATATATATATATATATATATATATATATATAAAGTTAGTTTTTTGTGTTTCAGTTAATATTGTACACTGTCTGCTTTAACATTTTTTTCACTCTCGTGTGTTAGCTGTAAGATATCTCTTATTAGCGATAAGCTCGTCTCTTTTGCTGTTTTCATTTATTATTTTCTATTATGTTTTTTTTTTTTGTTTACAATAAAGTGTTAAATAATAAATGTACGAAATAACACTTCTGTTCGTTTCTAGGTAAAGATGCAGTTGTATTGTTTCAAAAATTGATTTTTATTGTAAATATGTAAATAGGTTTCGTCTTTTACAGTATCTTAAATTATATTTTATTAGGCTATGTTAAAATTAAAATTGATGGAAGGCTTAAATTTAATTAATAAAGCTTTATCGCCTCTGTGGTCTAGTGGTCCGTTGTCGGTGTTAACTATATAAGGTCCTAGGTTCGATTGCCAGGTCAGTCAAATTGTATTTTCAGTTTTCTGATAGAAACAACGATGTCTGGGATTGGATAAGTGTCCGGTAGGCGATAGGCTTGCCACCTACTACATTGTGGGACTACGTATCTGCGGCTTATCGTGGGTGCACTCTGCCTACCTCTTCGGGGGTATGGTCATGAAGATATTTAAATGAATAAAATTACAGTGAAACTTAAGAAAGTCTATTGTTAATACAAACACAACAATGATTCGGACATCAACTAGATCGCAATAAATTATTAATTCCATAAAATATTGTTCACAGTGGTGTTTTTAACTAGTGGCGTAGCGTGCCTTGGCTGGGTCCCGTACAAAAATTTGTTTGGAGGACCTTATGAAGGGTAGAGATTTCTCACAAAAGAAAAAAAAATGTTTGCATAAAATTAAAGGAAATATTTATTCATCATAATTATCCATCTGTCATTTTTTTCAAATTTTTTACATACAATTCAAAGTCAATATACACTCTCCTTGCCTTTTTTTGAAAAAAAGGAAAATGCTTGAAAGATACGGCTGATAGGGTGGTAGCTATGCCCCTTTTTTTGACACTTTTAAAGTTTAGATTGAGGTGTAAAGAATGAAGTATTAGGGATGGTCTATAGGAGTATAATAGCAAGCACTGATGTTAATATAATGAACTAGTTGGTTCGCACGGCCTCGTCCGCAGGAGCATTCGCTGTGTGGCGAGCGAATTTTCATCCCTTATTTCAGTCGTATGGGGGTGGATTTTTGAATAAAAAAAATAGACTGAGTTTGACCCCGAAACATCAACTATGTTCATGTCAAATTTAATTAAAATTGGTTTAGCGGTTTTGTCGTGAGAGCGTGACAGACAGACAGATTTTCGCATTTACAATATTAGTACGGATTTATAGGATACTCGCTGGACCAACAAACATTTTGCCCTACAAATTACTTGTATTGAATATTTTGGTGGGGTAAAAACTATCCTATCTTTCAAGTTGGACCAAACTATAGAGTACACTACAAAATATAGTTAGTTACATAGTTAGTAACAGTTTCCGAGTCCATCATTGACAAACAACGTGACACGTAATTTATAAATATTAAGATATTTTTAATGTACGATATAGTTTTTTTTACTTTATTGTTATAACAAATTAAAAAAACACACATACATATCTTCACACCAGATCCCTTACGAGGTACGCGGAGAGAACCGAGTGCCACGTATGACGATCTTTGTAAATTTCTGTAGCAATTATTTCTTTTAGAGTTTCAATATCGTTCACAATATTCCAAATGAAGTCACATGAAGCGGAAGTACATAAATTAGATTTATCGATCGATCATCGACAGCAAACAGTGACAAGATCGTTAGATTTATGCTACCTTTACGTCAGTGCCATAAACTAGATCTCCATAAAAAGGAACATTTCCTATTTAAAATTTATATCAAAGACAATAGCGGACAAAAACTTGGCGCCCGCTCGCGAAGCAACCAGCCGAGCACCACGGCGCCAACTGCCAAATCTCTATCGACTGCGCGTAAATTACGCCTTTTTACCTGGATTCCTGTTTTGACATATTTAAGGCATTAGTAATAATTATGAGTGCTTCGTCCGACCCAGTAAGTGTGTGCCAGTAAGTTTTGACACTATCTTAATGACGAACGTCGAGTGACAATAAATATTGAATCGTTATCTATGGTTATCCGTGCTTATGTCATACGTATTTGAAACTAGACCCCCCAAATTGCTGTGTAAAATTAAAAAAAAACAGGAACATAAATCTTTACACCTATTTTCTACTAGGATAAGCAGAATTAATGCAATTGCTTTGCACTCTACGAAATGACTGTATGAGTTTATTGTAATAAATGCCAGCTGGATAGCAGGAATTTTCAACATTCTACAACTTATTATAGCTCATTAACCACAAAGGTCTCCGCATGTACGCTAAAGAATTTTCGCAGATCCAAAAACTGATGTAGAATCTCTTGTAAGTCATGTCATAACGCCTTGGGAAAAAAGGGTTTGGAACATTGATATATAAAAACCCTGGAAAGTTATTTTATACTTTGAAAGTCATTGTCCAACAGGTTGTCAACTTAGTAGTTAGCGACTCTGATTGTTCGATTCCCGACAGAAATAAACATTTAAGTGATGAGCGTAAATTTATTTTATATATTTGACCGCCGTTAGGAACCCTGACTACGTAATCGACGGGGCTCGGGTTCGATCCCCGACGGGGACAATCATTTGTGGGATGAGCATAAATGTTTGAATTCCCGGGTTTGGGTGTTTATTAAATACATTTTAGTATTTATATATGTATTTCTATGCATTAGTATCGTTGACTAACACCCATAAGACAAGCAAGTAATTTGCTTACTTTAGGATTAGATCAGTAAGTGTGATTTGTCCCGTAAATATTTATATATTTATATTAATAATGTTAACTAAAACTCTTTTCACGTCGTATAATTTGCTTACTTAAGGTTTAGATAAATTATTTTATTTGCACAGCAATATTTATTTATTATTATTATGAATATGTACAAGAAAAGTAGGGTACGTGAAAACAGAGTTATTAATGATAACCGTGGTTAGACCAACAAATACTTGTTTGTTACTCTGAGTCATAAACTATAAAGATGGTGAATGTCTACATGTTCTAAAATCTCATCCAAAACTGTAGTGGAATATTGGAATGATTAACTAGATAACGTAGCGAAGGTTAATGTGAAAAATTAGGGTGAGTGTGAAGCTCAGAAGGGGTCGCACATCTGCCGTCACTGGACTCCTACACACTACTGTTATTTGCTATTTTCAATACTTGTAATTGCGACTCAATATTGTATACGTATGTATGTGTATTCTCAGTACCGACTGGCTTCGGTGTAGATGCTGAGAGCCTGGATATTTATAAGTAGCTGTTGCCAGCGACCTCGTCCGCGCGGTGTTCATTTACTCCGCACAGCCCTCCCCCGTAGGTGATAGCGTGATAATATGTAACCTATATGTTGACCCGACCGACGTTATTATAAGTAATAATCATACAAAATTTGACGTAAATCCATGCAGTACATTTTGAATTTACCCCGGACATGCATACAAACAATACAAACAGACAAACATACAAACAAACAAACAGACAAACAGAAACAGACAAACAGACAAAAAATCTAAAAACTATATTTTTGGCTTCGATATCGATTGTAGATCACGCCCCAAGTATTCTTTAAAAAAAATATTCAATGTACAATTTTGACTTTCCTACGATTTTATTATATATTTAGATTTATAAGATTGATCTAAGCTTTCGTGTTTCTAACTATATAGGTGTTTTAGAAAACTTGATTTTTTTTAAACAATACCAATAAATGTGAGTGACAATTTTATCTGCAACGAAAAACTTTTTTCAACTAGCATACACATATATCATGAGCGATTAGTACAATCGACGGAATCGATCACCAAGCAAAGGAGAGTTTCGCCATATTAAACTATCGATACATAGATTATCGATACATATTGGAAGAGCGTTGCGTGGCTTCAAGGCAAGATAGATGCTGGTTCAATCCCAGTCATTTTAATTTTTTTTATATGTTAATAGATAGCAAACAAGCAGGTGGCTTTCCTGATAGAAAGAAAATCCACCACCAATAGGTATCAAAGATGTTAATGGTACGTTGATATTTGTCAGGCGGGATGGCAATGACATACCTATAGATAAGCCTATCGTGTGACATATACATAACCTTTCCATCCATCCTGGAGCATCACAGTGACAAGCATTGACTCTTTTGCGGCAGGAATAGGTAAAGCGGACCGTGACCTAATTGATTGGGTGCTGTCCGAAGGTTGTGTCAAACGTGTTCGAAACTGGCTTGTTTCCTTGGAGCGAGTTATGTAAGTGGAAGAAACAAGATAATTCTGTCTGGATCGTGATGTATGGCGCTCAATTCTCCTTCCTCAATATGTATGTGTATATGAGAAAAATTTAATAATGTTTTTCCTTAGCACTTCACACACATCTTTACGTAATTTCGAAATTTTAACAAGCTCTAACAGAGTGCTAAGTGTGAGTTTTTCTTTTCGCATTCGATCGTGAGCGCGTTTGGAGTTTACTAGGAATTTGTATGTGATTTGTACAGCGCCACCTAGTGGTAAACGTGACAAACCAGTTTACCACTAGGTGGCGCTGTACAAATCACATACAAATTGCTAGTAAACTCGAAACGCGCTCACGATCGAATGCGAAAAGAAAAACTCACACTTAGCACTCAGATACCCCTGGTAAGAGATCTTTTGATAGAAAATATGTGATAAGAGATCTTTTTTTATATCATGAGATAGGAAACGAACAGATGGGTCTCCTGATGCAAAGAGTCAGTCATCGTCTATAGATATCAAATATGTTAACGGTGCGTTGCTATCTTGTGGCGAGGTCTAATGCAGGGCCGGATTTAAACTCAATGCCGCTCCTGAGCACCGGAAAAAGTCCGCCCTATTACTAGAATTTTACTTAAGGGGGGAAATACGTGTTGAAAGACGTTTTCATGCTGATTTTTCATTAATTTTTTTATGGTATGAAAACTAATGTTATATATTGAAACTATCAGGTTATTTCATACATATATTTATATTTTACCATATTTTACGACAATATAACTTGAAAAGTAGCGGAGATTTCAGCTGATACACATCGTAGGTTGTCTTCCGACTTAACAGTTAGTGTGCACTATAAAAGCTATAATTTTTATCTGAAATCAATGGCACAGAAAAATTAATGTTCTTTATAAAATTACGCTGAATATGGACCTCCATCATATGCGACATTTTTATTTAAACAATTTTTCTGTGCTATGGATAAGTTATATTGTTGTTTAATACATATATTTATGAGTATTTATTCACTTATAAATATATGTATGAAATAACCTATTTTCAATCAATAATTATTTTCAATCAATAATATTAATTTTTTATACCTTAAAAAAAACGGCCTTCTACACGTATTTCCTCTCTAAATTTATTATTATTAATTTATATTTATTGAAATTTTTAACACTATTCTTAATTTAAATTTATTAAAATTTATTTTCTATTTTTAGTTTTATTTTCTATAAAAAGCGTGTTTTGAGTTTTTTTAAACTATTATTTATTTTTTACTTTTTAGTTTGGTTTATTTATAAAAGCGTAATTTTTTAGTTTTTTTAAACTATTATTTGTTTTGTAGAATTAAAATTCTCCTTAGTATTCGAAAATTTGTCAATATTAGAAAAATCGGCTAAAGATAATTATTGGAAATTAAAATTAACATCAAGTCCTGTCTTATCGATTGTGGAGAAAAATTATAAAAAATTAAATTTAAGTTTCTTACCTTATCGACTATAGATGAAAATTATATAAATTAACAAAAATCATATTCTTATGTTATAATCATATACTTATGTTTAGTACCTTACCTAAATTACAATTTTATTTAGCTACAATTCCTCAAGTTTAAAAAATATTTATCAAATACCTATAAGTTAAGGAGTTGATAAAGAATCTTCAGGAATATATTAAACTTTAAGGTAATAACTAAAAAAAAACGACGTATGTAGCCTCACCCGTGTTCTTTAGTAGTCAAGATATAGTTATTGGTTACACGTTTGGCCAATCTATCGCTTTTTAAAAATGTCTGACAAAAAGCTAATAACACTATTAGTGTGAAATAGTATAAATGTTCTTTGTAAAGCCAATAAATTAATTAATAAACCAATAAATATGTAAATAAAATTCCTCAAATATACTATAGTAAATTGATATACTATGTTCTCATTTGATTTTATGTTCTAATTATACTTCACTTAAGCTTTTTATATTAATTTATATATACCTACTATAAACCTAATTTAATGAAAATTATTAATGGTGCTAAAAGGCAAACTTGTTTAAGTAACCGTGTTCTAGTTGTCAAACATACCTCATAAATTCTTAAATATTTATAGCATTTACCACGCTACATTAACCTTTATAGAAATCAAAACAAGTCTGGACATTAAAATGCTATAGTTACTTGTTTCGTTCCTTAATTTTATAGCCATCCTATAAATAAACACACTAATAAGCGTGATAATAAGTTCACCTCATCCCAAACTCATACATTTATGTTATTTAATCTTATACTCTGAATTGAATATACACACATTTGAAGAATGCAACTTGCTACTATTTACATTTACATTTGAAAGATAATAGTTGAGTAAGACCAGAGATAACAGTTTCATACAATAGGAAAGTATTAATAGTATCTTGAGTTGTAAAGTAAAAGCGAAAACTTATGTAATACTTGCTTTTGCCAGCGGTGTCACTCGCGTTAAATTTATTTTAGGGAAGTAGGGGTTAGAAAGAGACAAAAAGTAGCCTATGTTACTCTCCATCCCTTCAACTATTTCCACTTAAAATATAACTTCAATTCCTCGATCCGTTTTGCCGCGAAAGACGGACAAACAAACACCCTTTTGCATTTATAATATTAGTAAGGACTAGCTGTAGCGTGCAGCCCGCAGCATTATAAATTTTTGGTGAATCCCGCGGGATCACCTAATTTTCCCAGGATAAAAAATAACCTATATGCTAATCCAGGTTATCACCTATTTGTGTGCCAAATTTCAGTCCGTTTAGAGTAGTTTTTGCGTGATTAAGAAATTTTGCGATTGCGTGCGTAACAAACATCCGTCCATCCAAACTTTCAAATTTATAATATTAATATAGATAAAATTACGATGTAAGATAAATAACTAAACTGTGGTAGGTATTCATATTCCTTTTCCTACAATTTTGCAGGTTAATAGATAATAGAATCGCAAGTTATTGGGTTGAAATCTCAAGTTTAGGTTAGTTGTTCTGTGTTATTTTTTTTAGTTTTTCTGAAATATAACTTGCTCTACGCTGGGTATGTTTTTTATGTGTCGGTGTGTTTGCTATCAGTGCTATGGGGTCTAATACTTTTGGCTAACCATTGGAAGACAAATTGGACCTCTGGATACTTCGACGAGGATATAAGCGAAACTGCATTTATCTGAATAGTTTACACGATATTACAGAAAAGATACAAAGTCGGTCACAATATGCGGCTTGTATGTGTCAGCTAGTTTTTATTACCAGTAGGAGTGTTTAACAAACTCTTTGTAGGGTCATTATTAATTTTTAAAACTGATATCCTAGATAATGACCTCACTTCTCATCTCCCTGCTAGGACCTAGGACCGATAAAGAAGTATTTTTGGCCGTAGAAATGAAATATTGACAAAATAGATAAACTTGATGATAGTTCGGATTATAAAGTGTTTTTGGCATTTTTGTATTTTTTATTTCAAAGATAAAGCTCGAGATGGTAGAGTTCTGCAACGTCATGAACGGGTTGTCTACCACCGCCTTATTCCTGCCGCTATTATGTCAGTGCTTGTCACTGTTGTATTCCGGTTTGGAGGGTAAGGTAGCCGGTAAGCTTATTCATGTGGCTTTGCAACCTCGCCACACATAGCAACGCAACACTACCCATCTTTGGCGTCTATAGGCGATGGTTATCTCTTTCCATCATAACAACTAAATGTTTGTTTGCTATCTTATGAAATAAACAAAATTAAAATAATTTAAATGACTAGTTTGTCGAAGAATAATAATTTTAATAAATATGCGATAATTTAGGACGAATGGCAGACTCTGTCATGCACAGAAAAGATACATTAAATGACATTTATAATTATTATAACCTCATTCTTTGTACAATTAATGTTTACTGTGGTTTACCGTATACTAATGGTAAACTGATTAGACTCGTCAGCCTATATCATGATGTCATCATTCAAACAGTTTAAAATTGACACATGACACTGTGGTATATTGACCAAAACTATTTAAAACCATTGCTAGTTTTGAAATAGCTTCATTTTTTAAATAAAAATATAAAAACAGTAGAAAATACTTTATGATCTAGAAAGAAAATAAATATTAAATAATATTTACAAATAATATTTAGAATAAGTATATTATAAAGTTGTCTACGCTTTGGATTTTCTTTTCCTTAGAATCTTTAAGACTACAATTAATACAACTACAATTAACACGAGTATCTACTATTACATGAAGCATAAAGAGTTAATTTATATACCGAGTCAACACGATCGACTATTATTAAAAATGCAAAATCTGAAACCCGTACGATTAATATTCGCTTCAATTAAACATTGCGGCAGTAGCAGTGGAATAAAAAATAACAAAATATCTGCTATCCGAAAAAGCGATCATGTGTTTCGGGTGGTATGAATAAATCAGATATAGCGACGCGACTGGCGTAGGCGCCTGGGGAACGAGGGGAAAAATTCTCCCAACCGAGTTATAAAACCTTTACAAAGAGTCAACTGAAAGAGTCACGCGTAAATATTAAGGGTTTACGACGCCTCATTCAGTCATTAGAGTGTGCCTTTTGTTTATAACCGATCGTAGAGTTGTCACGCGTCGAAGATAACATCGTCCCGGCGACGCTCCTCATTATTTATGTGAATTTTGACAGAACCATAGTCGTGTTAGGTTGCAGCCATTGCAGCAAAACTATCGTAATTTATGGCGAGTACGGAGCGCATACGAACATAAATAACAGGTCATCGAATTAAGACAAAAGCTTAGTGTCGATAAGGCATGCGATTAGGGCACGCCTCATTGTTATTGTCAGTTGCCACTGCGATTCTGACGCGGTCAGTATTTTTTCTACTTTTACGATGCTGCTTTTTTATTTGTTCTATTATTTTGTTCATATTAGCTTAATTGAAGTAAATATACTGTGGACTTTATAAAAGATAAATTGGTAAAGTCACTCCAATCTCAACTCAAAATGTTTTCGAGTTAATAAAATTATAAACGAAGTTTTTATTTTGCCCGCAGCTCGCTGCTTTATAAAAGTTTTATTTAAATCCCACGAGAACAACTTATTTTTCCGGTATCAAAATATCTTATGTGCTATTCCAGGTCATTATCTACCTGTGTGCCAAATTCCATCTAAATCCGGTCGGTAATTTTGGCGTGATTGAGTAACAAACACCTATCCATCCATCCATCTATCCAAACATCCAAACTTTCGCATTTATAATATTAATTAATATAGATTATCTAACCCGCGCAGCTTCGCCCACGAATAGAGTAACGAGTCATCAATTTAATATTTCACACACATTTTTATCCCCTATTTCAGACCCTTAAGGGGTTGATTTTTGAAAATAAGTAGCCCATATTTGACCATACACATAGGTTTTGCAGATACTTGATACCACCCACTGAACCTGATCAAGCTGATCACGGTAGGTACGTCGTTGTTGATCTAAATACTAATTGGAGATATAAATTATATTTTAAGATATGTTAAGCTAATGAGTTATTTCAAATCACCTTCAAATTGGTCTTACCAATTAAGTTGCTTAGATAGCACTCAAATTTAAAATTTATGTTCGGGAACTTATTATGAAGTCACAAAATAAAACCTTTTACATAATTTATTATTTCTATTGATGTTGTACCTAATAAGTACGTATATTTTAGGGTTCCGTACCCAAAGGATAAAACGGGGCCCTATTACTAACACTCCGCTGTCCGTTCGTCTGTCTATCTCTATATCTGTAACCAGGCTGTATTTCAAGAACCGTGATAGACAGTTCAAATTTTCACAGATGATCTATTTCTGTTGCCGCTATAACAACGGACAGAATAAGATAAATATTTAAGGGGGTCCCATGCAACAAACGTTATTTTTTGTTGTTTTTTGTAGATAATGGTATGGAACCCTTCGTGCGCGAGTCCGGCTTGCACTTGGTGGGTTTATTTTATATAATGTTAAAATAATCATTAATCGTGTTTCACATCTTGAACACAAGAAGGCCTTTTGAATGAATATCAATAAAATGGCTTTTATCATCAAAATGGATAATTCTTAGTTAAAACCTTTGGTCAAATTTCAGGACAAATCTTCACCGGATTTTGGAAAACAGCTTAATCTTATACATACATACATAGACCAAGGAAAATGTGTATCTTGTTCTTAAATCTTATCTTAAAAAATCCGATTGTTAAAGTGTGGTTAACAATTTAAGTTTTAGCCCTGATGATGCAGTAAAATGCGATACCGGTTGACTATTTAAATAAAAATATATATAATTTGTCAATTGTGAAACAGTACAAGTGCAAAATTTAAAACAATAATTATAACGGAGTTTCACCATCTGTAATCTACTTATCTGTTATAGCTATGCTAGGATGTACCTAAGCAAAAATATAGTATAAAATAAAATATAATCTTACTCTAGTTTTTAGTTAGTTATTATAGGTAATTTATATATCTGTTGAACTAAGCTGTGACATGTCGCTCAAGTCACTTTTATTCAATTGTTTCCTATCTATATATTTTTACGCGAAGCAAACATTTTTTTCCCTTTTCAGGAAGTAAAATTACGCGAACAAAGGAGTTTGAATCTTGGCACATTTTTTAAATTATATGTACTAGAAATACGTTAAATTATTAAAAATACACATTACACACTACATACATGTGACATACATGATAATATACACACATGTATACTTGTTTTTACAGCTAAAGTCTGTTGTCAAACTTAAAAGATATTTTATTGTTTAATACGAGTATATGGTCCAATGGACTCATAACATTATAGTCGAATTTCGACCACAGGGTGAAGAGAAAGTAATCACAAAACAAATAGCAACCTCAGACATTACTTACGTACATAAATATTCATAAATAAATATTCACGGGACAAATTACACTGACTGATCTAACCTCAAAGTAAGCAAATTATTTGCTTGTGTTATGGGTGTTAGTCAACGATACTAATACATAGAAATACATATATAAATACTGGAATAAATTTAATATCACCCAAACCTGGAAATACATACATTTATGCTCATAACACAAATACTTGTCCCCGTCGGGGATCGAACCCAAGCCCTGTCGATTGTGTAGTCAGGGTCGCTAACCACTCGACCAACGGGGCGATCATATGGTACACATTTATTATTATAGGCCTCTTAATATAAACAAATGAATAAAGCTATTGTATAATTAATAGTCCTTACTCGTCTGTCGACTTAAACTACGACCTAAATACTGTGGCTTATACATCCAAACATTCAATAGAAATTTTCCATATGCGGAAATAAAATTTATACCCCTCAATAGGCTTTACAGAGACAAGGGTGAATGAAATACTGTTAATGATAAATCCACAAATGAGATTTGCCGGACGTCTGGCCACTCAAAACCAATACTCCATTGTCACTGGACACTCACCTTACATTAATAACGTTTATCGAGTTATTGCCTGCTATAGGATGTGTATTTTTTTAAATAGCCTTGTTAGTCTTACAATAGCTTAATTGTCTTGTATGGTGAGATCTCAGAGGCAAATTTCGTATTCAGATTTAATTTATGGCATATAGCAAGCAAGTACATGGTTTTTCTGATGGTTAGAGACATCTGTCATCTTTATGTTCTAGAAATATAGCTATTTAAATTGTAGGATAGCCCTATGCGTAAGTTTATTTTTTTTATAGTAGAGGGGCAAACGAACAGAGATAAAACAAAATTTATGTGTTTTTCAATTTGTAAGCGAACCCAACCTGGAGATGACTACAGCATACGTATTCATAACACAACAAAGACCCACACTAGAAACTGTAACTGTATAACTATCGATAAAGTTGAATCTATAAAATATTTAGGTATTATAATGGATCAGCGATTGACATGGTACCCACAAATAGAAGCCGTCAGTAACAGGATACGAAAACTTATTTGGTTCTTTAAAATACTTAGACATGTCACCTCTAAACAACTTCTTAATAAAATATACATTGTACTAGCTCAATCGGTATTAGGTAATTGCATTCCTATTTGGGGTGGAGCTGCCAAATCAAAATTTATTACTTTAGAAAGAGCACAACGAGCTTTAATAAAGGTGATGTATTTTAAAAATTATGGATTTTCTACAGAAAAATTATACTCTATAAGTCAAATACATTCAGCTAGGAAACTATACATATGTGCTACAAACTATCTTAAAAACTCACAAAACCATGGGATTTGATCCAAATATTTTAAAAAGAAGAATAAAGAACAAAGTTACTGATATTCCTATAACAAAAACTTATTTCGCTAACAATCAGTATAAAAAAGATTCAATACGCATTTATAATTTAATTGATAAAAACATAAATATCTACCCATTAAAAATATACGACTGCAAAGAAAGAATATCAGCTTGGCTAAGGGCTAAAACTTATGAAGAAACCAGAGGCTTTATTGAAAGTTCAAAAGTAATACTAAGGATAGATAAATATATACAATACAATAACACAACTGAAATATACAGATCGTGGAAATAAATAAAATATAAGTATAGTATACACACTCATACCCACGCGCACACACATACACACACACACACACTCTCATACTCACACACACATTCACAGACATGCAGATTCACTTAGATAGAAACAAACATAATATACACAAATACAAATATGCCTGCATGTATATCAACAATATATAAAAAAAATTCTATGCTAAAAAAAAACAATATTGTAATGTAGGTAATTTATGTTAGATATACAACTCTGTAAAAGCTAGTTTTAGTAAAGAAAAGCGGGACTCCCTAGTACAAGTGTTTTCACACTTAAAAGGGGCTCCCAAACTTTTATCTTGTTTATTGTATCATTGTTAATGAAATAAACGATTTTATTATTATTATTATTATTATACTATGATCTATACTATAGAGGGGGATCGGATCACACTGACGTTGTTGTTGAGTAGTTCGGCGGTGGACGCACACCTGAATGAGCCGTTGAAGAGCTTCATTATTCAGCATTTATGGTATGTGGAGTGGTATGAAATGGTAGAGTAGTGAAACCTCTTTCACTCTGCTCTCACAAATTGCCTGGTAGAAAGGTATGGTCTCTTCATGATCAGAATTAAAAATAGTGCGTAAATTGTCTGCTTTTAATATTTATTATTATATTATTTTTATTTTTAATAATTGGCTACATATTTACTTAACTATAACATAATAACTTACTAGTTGATATATTCAGCTGGAATGCACCATGGGATTGATTTTTTGTAAATGCCACAGGAAAGTAGTGCATTTCACTATAAATAATTAGTATAAGTCTGGATGTATCAATTCTTATTTAAATCTGTTCAGCTGCTTTAAAATGAAGGAGGTACGTATATATAAATACGAACGCAGGTACAAACGCGCACGCAAAAAGCATTTTTTCCAAAAGGGGCGATACCAATTTAGTAATATAATATTGTTGGACAAATTACACGAATTGATCTAATTCCAAAGTAAGCAAATTATTTGCTTTTGTTATGGGTGTTAATCAACGTTAATAATAATTAGAAAAACATATAAATACTGTTACATCTATATATACATATAATAAAATTGTAGGAAAGTCAATGTATGTCCGGGGTAAACTCAAAAGTACTGCATGGATTTACTTCAAATTTTGCATGAATATTACTAACAGGTCGGGTCAACATATAGGCTACACATTATCACGCTATCACCTACGGGGGAGGAGCTGTGCGGAGTAAACGAAGTCCGCCCGAACGAAGTCGCGGGCAACAACTAGTACATAATAAAAACCCAAACCCAGAAATACTAACATCTATGCTCATCTCACAAATGCTTGTCCCTCTGCAAAGTAGTTCGCTAACCACTCAACCAACGAGGCGGTCAAATCCTAATCTTGAAATCAACCAAACCAATCGTAATCCTGAAAAAGCCTGAAACCAAATATGGACAAATTTATATAATACACACATTTTCATCTCTATCACAAACTGTCGGAACATCTTGGCTATATTTCTATGCCATCTTCTTCCACTTATGTTTTATATGATCACATTTATTGATGATTCTTTAATCGATAGATGTTAGAGGCTGGTGTGATGAGTATATCGAAAGGGTTCTCTTCCTATCTAAAGTTGGAATTCAGTTAAAATTATATATCATAGGTAAAACTAGGAAACACCCCGTAGATAATATATTGGTGTAGGTGGTGATGCTCCAGATGGACGTAGGTCAGCAGCTGCGTGATAATTAAGAGGTGGCCGCTGAAAGTGGCATGCGCCGGCGCACAATGCGATTCAATTGAATGAGAATAATCTTTGCACCCACGCATCTTTTGTGCGTGGGTGGACCACTGACCGGTCAGAAACACGACAAGCGATTTGCTCTATTTTAAAATAATTGCAATGTCAATGTGTTAGTAATTTAATCTTTAATTACAAAATATAAACATATGTTTATACTGAAATCTTTTTTCCATATTAGCCCCAAGAGATACTTCACTAATTTGTTTCTTATTTCTTAAGTTGAAGAAGAAAATGGAGCACATTGTCTGTGGACATTGCATTTAATGACCTGAGATTTTTGAATTAATGCGGGAGTTTCCGTGATGGCATTTGCCAATTAGGCGATTGCTTTTTCTTTTTATTTTTTAATTATTATTTGGTTGGAATTTGGTAAAAAAATCTTTTTATTTAAATTGGTCAAATTACTAACTAAAAAACATTTATTGTCAATTATCAGGCTAATAATAATTACAATATAAATAATTAACATAGGACGTATAAAATATACTGGATAAATATATAATAAGCACTTACATTCACGGTCAATCCAGTAATTGACTGATTACTATAATTACCGTGTAGTCGTTACATAGTTTTAGCACATCACTTTGATTGTAAACTACTTTACTTGAGTAATTAAATCTTACAACCCTTTAAACCTTAACAAGAGGTTAACAAGAAGATTCATAATAGAATTATCACGTGTAATTTCATACGTTATTCAGTAATAACATAGTGTTTTATTTATTAAGTGGTTTTAGTTTCAAGCCTGATCGGCTCGGGTCATATTGTTCCGGATTAGATTTTCAGGTCAAGCTAAAAAAATGTTAGAAATTTTTCCAGAAAAAATTCAGTCCGCACGCAGTTAAATGGTAGTGGAAACTAACATGCCTGTACCGCTGCGCGGACCGCGGACACGCACGTAAACCTGGTGGTCCTAGTCACAATCCACACAAATACTAATAGGCACGCTATTATGAGCAAATATATGTCAGACGCTTGCAGATGCATCTTGAAAATTTATAATTATACCATGCTGTGTTTTTTTCGTGCCGAATAAGAAGCCAGAGTGGTTTACTTCATCGGTAAGTACTATAACTCTTTGGTTCTGTATGTAAATGCAAGCTACACTGACAACCTAAGAAATTGCCTCTAAAGGCGTGTCCAGTTTAATCGGAAATAAGTGGCAATATATATAAAAGTTGACAAAAATGCAAGCACAAAAAAGCAAAAATGCAGCAAGGATGCAGCATTTTATTTTTATAAATGTTTTCAGTGCAACAAAATGTTTTACCTTTTGAAAGATTTTTCTTATTTAGTATTATTTACCACAAAAAATTTGTGATATGCGAATAAACAAATCGGATGTATGTAGCGCAAGTGACAATTATTATAAGCAAATAAAAAATATATTAAAAATTATAAGAAAATTTTGGGAACTAGATTAATTTGAAGTTATACTGCCACTACTACAGTAGGACTTCCAAAATGCTTACAAATTTTTTTCTGTTTGTGCTTGACGCACTCTAACATATCTAAGGAACTTATTCTTTTAGTGTTTTAATATTTTTTAAATCTATATTAATATTTAATATAATATTATAAATGCGAAAGTTTGGATGTTTGGATGGATGTTTGTTACTCAATCACGCAAAAACTACTGAACGGATTTGAATGAAATTTGGCACACAGGTAGATGATAACCTGGAATAGCACAAAGGCTACTTTTTATCCTGGAAAAAGTAAGGTGATCCCGCGGGATTCACCAAAAACTTTTATAATGCAGCAGGCTGCACGCGGCAGCTAGTTCATAATAGTTCATAATACTTTTTTCATAAAATGTCCGACTGGTCATATTCAAAATTTAATCTACTGGGTTTCAAACAGACTTAAAGCGTAGTCTTTATGAAGTGATTTACTTTAATAAGGATTAATATCTAGGCATGAAAATCGGAGTTTCTACTACTATAAGGATTTTGATAGGTTATTTCTTTACACCTTAAGCAATATTATTTCGTAGAATCTCTATTATTAACGATAAAACTATATTTGGGTTACGTAATGATAATATAACATTTTGCTGATAGGCTAAAGAAAGAATTTTTAAATTCTTTTCAGTAGTTTTTGAGAGTTTTTGATATAAACAAACATTACTAATTTCTAAAAATAGAGCAAATTGTACATTCGTAGTGTCATCACAAAATCAAACAATTATTGTAAATTGCCTTAATGATAAATTGGTGACCGTTTCTAATGGTTACCAGGGCACAGGGTGTAATCCGGAGCAGTCATAACGTCCTTCAAACACAATCCCGCGCTCTTTATGATTTATGTCATAATTGTGTTCAATTCTTTTGGACATAATGGGTCACTTTTTCTAATATATTATTACTTATACTATTAAACAGGGGGACAATATTTCGGTCTCAAATATTTATCACCTGCTCACATATTCTGCTTCTTAGGAGGGCTTCGTCTATCATCTAGTATTCCTATTTTTCAAATACAACTTGAATTTATACAGTATACTAGTTGACTCATGCTGCTTTGCCAGCGAGTAGAGTAATATGTCATCAATGTAATTTCCTGAATTCATTCAAACTTTTATCCCCTTAGGGGATGATTTCAGCCTCCTAGTGGATGACTTTTAAAAATAAATCCATGCTTGAACTTCAATTTACAGCTACCTGCTTGCCAAATATTGTCAAAATTAGTTCAGCGGTTTAGTCATAAAAATGTAATAGACAGACGGACAGACGTTTATAATATTACCAGCTGCAGCGTGCAGTCCGCTGCATTATAAAAGTTTTTAGCGATTCTCTCAGGATCAAATTTTTCCAGGATAAAATGTAGCCTATGTACTATTCCAGGTCATCAACTACTTGTGTGGAAAATTTTATTCAAATCCGTTCAGTAGATTTTGTGTGATTGAGTAACAAACACCCAAACTTTCGCATTTATAATATAGATAAGTAGTTGTTAATGTATTTTTAGTTAGGGATTTATTGATTAATAAATTCAACTCTCGGATTATGCCCTGACAATAATATTTTTGAATTTTATCTCAGTAGCAAAAGTTTTAAAAATGGCAGATATTTGAAAAGCTGTATATTTTGGAAACGATGTTCGATTCTATTCTTTCGAATGGCATTCAACTCAACTATTGAGATCTAAAATATTGATTTAGCTAAATAATCGATAGGTTGAAAAATTTCGAAGCAGTGTCAAAAAACATTTTCTTCAAAAATTTTCGTCATTGATAAATCCCAAACAAATTGACCGTTTTGATCCTATTAACGGTATTTGACGCAGTATTAGACTGAAAATTATTAAAAAAATATGAAGTACTTACTTACTCATAAGTTTGCTAAAAACAACGTAATTTTAATATTTGAAAAGTTGTAACTTTTGAAAATTAGATTCCATTTTGATTTTGAAACGGCATTCGACGTAGTTTTTGTAGTACTAAAATATTGTGGAATACCCCAACCCCCCCACTTATGTACGCCCATGAGCGTAACATTTAATGCTTCGATATTGCACTATATAACTAACTATCCTACTACTAACAAATGCCTGGAACGTTTTTACGCCTGTTTGTTTGAATTGCGGTCCAGTGACTTAGCGGTATTGACATTGAGGTCTTGGGTTCAAATACCGGGTGGGGCTATCCATTCTTAATATCTTTATTATTTTTTCTGAATAATGCACCTGGACCAAGACTGAATATGTGTCCGATTCATTAATAGGACACTTGTCACATGAAAGGACTTATTACGGTTAGCTAATCGTTATTGCACAAGTTGTATATAGTTTTTTATACCTCTGGTTACTTCTTCAGAAATATAGGCAAGACGATATTTATTCGATGAGCGAGCGAAGTTCTCCGAGTCTAATTTAATAATCCGGCTATTGTATGTATATAGGTACGTATGTATGTTTGTATGCATGCATGTATGTGTGTATGTATGCATGAATAAATGTACTTATACGTACTGTACGATACTTATTCGACGATAACTGGAGTATCGTTGATCGGAAAGTTGTAAAATTTGGTAGGCAAATTAATTAGATAACAGTAATATTTAAATTTAAAGGTCAAAGTATTAAAGGTCAAGGTATAGAAGTGTTCCTATAGTCAATTGTTAAAGTTATGCTTTCGAATTTCACAATTCGCGGTGAATCACTATTATTATTTATGTTTGTTCATTCTGGTTGCATAAGTTACTCCACGTGGCAGTGGAAGTCACGGAGAGGTACCGGTTATTCCTGAAGTACGTTCCAGCCAGAATAACCACTAATGGGACGACCTCCCGTTTCACCGAATCACCTAACGTCCAAGCTAGGCCTCCCAAAGCTAAGTCCTTTACTCCCAGCTTGTCGCATCGCCGGTCCAACAAATATCTTTTATTTTTCTCTTTTATTTTAATATTCCTTTACAATTTACTTTTACAAGAAAATAGTTATACACTTTTATACAAATAACTGTCGTTTTCTTTATTCAAACCCACGATAAAATAAGAGTTATCCTTATATCTTAGCATAGTAGGCACTACTGCTATTTTCAGTACCACAACTATTTTAGAACCAATATATTTACGGTATGGTTTAATAGTTTGTAAGCGCTTTGTATTGTAAAAATCAAATAAAGTATGAACTCAAATACTTTAAATATGAGCCTCTGTAAGTAGGTATATTAATGTCTAGAAGTTACTTTTGCTTCAGATTTGTTACCCTTACGTAAGTAGTAGATACATCTAAAGCATGACAAATAAAACTGCTTGTTGTTTTAAGGCCTCGGTAGGGTTTTTATAAATAAATATCAAACAGAGAAAGCAGGTAAGAAAAACATTACGGGGCAGCGTGTCACGGATGACGAACATGGTCGGAACTATTGTCAATACGACTCGCAAAGAAAACTAATAGAGGTTTCCTTACCGCTACAATTGTAACGACTGTTTTACCGTTTTTATGAGACTGCATGAATTGTCAACATTTGGTTAAATATTTTTTTATATTATTAAACTATGCAGACAAGCCGATGCTTCTTCTGATGAACATTTTTTGCTAACCCTGGAGTTGGACCTAGCACCTTAAGGTTTGATCGAATATGACAACCACTACAACTAAATAAGTACTTCTTTTGCGGGTATGTTTCAAAAAAGAGATTGATGTATTTAATACTTACTCTTCATCTAATTTACTACTAATTAATTGGCTATGTGTTTGATTTATGCAAACACCAGACCGAGTTTGGTAACACCAAATTTCTTATTCATACAGTAATAGCGTAAAAGCATGACACTGTCGTGTAATGGTATTTTTCCATCAGAAAAGCCATCTACTTTTCTGCTAACCTATAACATAAAAAAACAATCGCATATTCTAACAAGAATTCTAACAATAATATAACCTTTTATAACCAAAAATAAATAAAATTACGACACTAAACTATAATATATCATATAATATATAATCATTTATTTGCTGTTTTATTTTCTTTTAAAGTTTTAAGCGCTATACAAAAACAAAAAAAAAAATAGTGTTTCTTTCTCTAGAAAAGGAGGGCATCGAACGAGGTAGCTCAACTGCTTGTAAGTGGTCCCCGTAACCAATGGACATCCGCAATACCAAAAGTGTTGAAGTTGCGTGGCCGGCTTTTTAAGAGTGAGTACTTAAGCTCTTTTCTGGAAGGTTCCTAAGTGGTATCTGTTCGGAAAGACTCCCGGTAATTGATTCTGTAATGGTGCAGTGCGAAGCAAAATGTGCCAAGAGAAAAACACGGTAGTGGATTTCAGACATAAACGCGGTGAGAGTAGAACTTAGAACTTTGACGCGATTTCTTGACGTGTTTAGCGAACGAAAAGGTTGGTAACAACTTTACAGCCAGAGGGTATGGATTTGTCGTCTCACTATTGATATCAATATAGGGGAGGGTTTTAATATTAAAGTTATTTATTGAAGGCCGTTTCCTTCGTATTGCCTTATTAAATAATATTGATGACTCGTAAGTAATGTTTTGACTTAAGTGTTTTAATATTTTTGCCATGAAAAATTGAGGTTTTTAGGGTTAATAGGAATTTTAATTTTTAGAGTTAATAGGAAAGAGATTTTTTAATCTGTAATTTTTGCATAAAATTTTTTTCAAAATCATATATTTTAGATTAAGATTAAGTATGAATTTGGATTTTTGCCCATATTTTGCATTTTTTTTGCATTTTGCATTTTTTGCCCACACTTTACTTTTTTACACAGGGAATCCTGTGTAAAAAAGTAAAATGTAAATTTTTGAACATATTTCCTTATTCAATAAACACTCTATACTTCGCTTCCTTATTAAAAATTTATTGTGAGTAACACATTAATGAATAAAATGAGATTTTGCTTAAATTTTTAGTTTATCCACTAGTTCATTTTTAAAATTTAAAATAATATAAAAGCTTAATTAAGAAAGCAGCCTTCTGATTGGTAGTGTGGTATTTATATCGGCGTACTTTTATGAAGTTCTGGAGTCGGTTTCCTACTCAAGAAGTTTTTATTATGTTCTAAAAAACACAATTTGCGTAAAATTAGATAAATATTTAAATATTGATTTTGTTATAGAACGCTGAGACAACACCTTTGGCGTTTATAGGCGATGGTTTCTCTTTCCTAATGGAAAGAGAAACTATCGTCATCATTGAATAGCTTGTTTGCTTTTCAATGATGACAATTTTGAATGTTTTTCTGAGGTAGGGGGCGCAGGCGTTAATTCCGAATTTGTTTAGGGGGTGGGGGGAGGGTGCAGTCGACCTGTGCCTGAGGGGGCTAACATGATATCACTAGACTCCAGGCTGTTAATCTAGCTTTAAAAACAACAAAGAAAAATATCGACACGGAGGAATTAAACCTGCGACCCTCTCCCTAAAGGCAAAGGAGTCGATTATATAGCAAAGAAGAATGTCGCCACGTCAAGCCTGTCGACACTATCTCATTGGTAGAGCGTCCCGGCTTTAGGGAGAAGGTCGCAGGTTCAAATCCTGCGTGTCGATATTTTTCTTTGTTGTTTTTAAAGTCTCTCGAGTTTTTCCAAACACAAAAATAATTGTTAATCTAACCCTAACAGGATAACCAGTACACCAACGAAGCAATTAAATATTATACCAACATTATTATAAGTACGTAATATACACAAATAATTGTAAGTAGATAGAATAGAGACAGCAAGCAGACGTTCCGGGCGGTGACAATGCAAACGCGAGGGGACGTTGTTTGCTCGCCGCGGTATGAATAAAGATATTCACGTTATTTGTAGTACAGATGTCATGTAATTTCATTGTGTCGCAAAATATTTAGTGTAAACAAACGGGGAGAATCCACTGGGACACGATAACATCTAATAGTTTCAATTCGTATCCGCCGTCTAATAAAAGTAAATTTTTATATCATCACAAAGACTTCACTAATAATGACGGATTTATTTTTTGTGGCTGCAAAAAGATTTAGGGTTTTATTAGAAATTCGATTATATTTTAATATTTTGTTTTTACGACCAGATGCTGGATAAAAGTCTTTTCCTATTTCTCTTTATAATAGCTTAAATTTATAATTATTTCCGTTTTACGCCTGAAGAATATTTTATATAATTTCCAGCGGATTTCTGAGATTTTTATTTAATTTAAATTTTGCCGTTTTTAAATAAAATCAATATTCAGGCATTTCAAGTTCTATTCAATAATATTAATTTGAAAGGAAGTTGAAAACATGCAAAGGATCAACTTTTTTTGCACATTTGCGAGTATTCTCTGCCTGTACATGCTACTTTGATAAAATGTGTAATCATAGCTTATGCGTCACACTAGCGACCTGCCCGCCGTTTCACCCGCGCAGCTTTTGTTCCCGTGGGAATATCGGAAAGGTTTATACACTTAAACCTTCCTCAAGAATCAATCTATCTATTAAAAAAACCGCATCAAAATCCGTTGCGTAGTTTTAAAGATTTAAGCATACATAGGGACATGAGGACATAGGGACAGACAGAGAAAGCGACTTTGTTTTATACTATGTAATGATGATATCTACGGTGTAGTATCTATACATAATAAAATCGTAGAAAAATCAAAACTGTACATTGAATATTTTTTTAAAAGAATGCTTGGGGCGTGATCTAAAATCGATATCGAAGCCATAAATATAGTTTTTAGAATTTTTGTCTGTTTGTCTGTATGTATGTCCGGGGTAAACTCAAAAAGTACTGCATGGATTTACTTCAAATTTTGCATATATATTACTAACGGGTCGAGTCAACATATAGGCTACATATTATCACGCTATCACCTACAGGGGAGGAGCAGTACGGAGTAAACGAAGTCCGCCCGGACGAAGTCGCAGGCAACAGCTAGTAATTATATAATATATAATATAATATATATAATAAAGGATGCACTGCGAACCACTTTATATAAAAAGTAGCGTGTTTGTTGTTAGTAGTAGGTATCCAATCTGCATACATATCTTCACGCAAGATCCTTTACGGGGTAGGCAGAGAGAACTGAGTGCCATACATCACGATCCTTGCAGGCTTTCTCGCTTAGCGTCACGCCGGTTACGAAGACCCTTGACACCACCTTAGGACAGTACTCGACCAATCTGATCATGGTATGTCAGTCTTGGTCTTCCCCGGTACCTACATCTTTACACATTCGCATAGGTATAGGTATTATAGGTATCTAACCTATTTTGTTATAAAGTAATCTAGCCAATAAAATGTTTAAGCAAAATCCATTCTTTCCATCTTAATATTAAGAAACGATTTTATGTCAATTACCTACTAGATTTTCCCAAAGCGTATTTAACTTCTCTTAATAAGTAGTAGACCATATGTATTAAAAATGTTTTAAATAGGACTAGGGGATGCATGCATAGCATGTTTAAATAGAAAAAAAAAACTCTGTCACTTTGTTGTGTGAGTATAAATTATCAAACCCAATGGTTGTCCTGTTAATATGTGTTTTTTATGTGTTGATCTCTACAACAGTAGGTATTGAATTGACACACCGTTCAAATTTTTGAATTTGAACGGTGCATCCAACTCTCGTCCAACGCCTTGTCCAACCAGCAGTGTAGTTATGCAAGCATGGGCCTTGGGGCAAAAGAGAAAATTGGGCCCTATTTAAACTAAATATTATAGTCTAAAGGTGCAAAACTACTTTTTAATTAGCTTCTTTAGGTACAAAGCAAAATTAAGAAAAAAGTCAAATATTTTGTATTCAACTTGGATAGCTAATAGATATTTATCGCGAATGTTCCATGAAGGCTGAGGGCTCCCTGAGGTTGAGGGCCCCGGTGCACTGCCCCGGCTACCCTCTGATAGTTACGCTACTGCGTCAAACTAAGAATCATCCACGTAGTTCATAACTTAAAAAAATATTGAAAGTGCTCATTGATGATCTATGATCTTATCAATAAACAAGATTGATGGAATATTTGAGTCATCACTCATTGTGCCTCATGCTTTACCTTGTATTGCTACGTCAGTAAGCTCTAATCCACACGTACGCACAAATAGGTTTATTAGTAGCATCACAAAACTTGTAAGCCATGTACCGAAATTTTGTATTTATTAAGACATAAGGGTTTACAAAGAGTTTTGACATTTTAACTTCCAAAAATCAAAGTATAACAGATGACATATAGCGATCATTTTAAATTATCTTGCATCCCTATATTTACCGAATTAAGAGAAAGCAAAACACCTTAATTTATTTTATTCACACGAGCACATCGATATACCGTTAATAAAATCATGTCAGTCATAGGCAATCGGGACAAGACCAACGTACATGAGCCCTCCATTAAATGATAATCCCTCCAATTTATCGACAGAGCAAAAAATATATGGCATTGTGTTGTGAGTTGTCGAACATGAAAATTATTTTATATAAACACATTGAATATTCTCGGGTCGCGACCTCCATGCCGCCGCTCGCAGATTATCCCCGATCTTCCCTAGTCGTCATCGGTTGACATATTTTTTAAAATGGGGCGCCGAGTAATGGAATAATAATAAACTGGAATTTACTTTTTGGTCATCACACTGAATCAAAAAACAGAAAGGGGTGTGAACATATTGGTAGTTAAAGCTTTCTCATTGTAGTTCAGCAGACCAATACAGTGTAATCAACGTTTGAAATTAAATTGAGTTCAGACTGAGCTATTTGTCGCATGTTTGACAGCAATAACAGGGTTGCCACGCATTAAAGCCACCATATGTCGGTCATATCAAATTTATTTCTATTATTTTATTGGTCTACGTCAATGATTGCCTTCATTACCTTTATAGATTGTCAACCGAGGATTCAAATTTATAGTCGTCGATAGCTTGATGACCATAACAAAGTGTATAAAGTAATAAATTGGTTGCACGCTATCATCCATGGGCTATAATAACAACAGTTGTACTTGTCTCCATGGTATGTTAGTACTTTTCTTGATTGATTCTATCTCAGACAATAATGTTGTAGCTATTTATTTGAAAGCAGTTTCTCATTCAGCGTCGTAATAGTATTGGTAAATGTATTAAAGGATGACAATAGATACATCAGCGGAATGAGCTTAAAATTATCCATTTCAATAACTTTTTTAAATAAATACGGTGTAGATAATAGGAACAATACAATATTTTGTCAACTGCCGACTCCGGGCTACGGAGAGTGCACTATTGCGTGAAGCGGAAAATCCTCGTGACATTTGAGGACATTTTTTGTGGGTTCATATCCGCACGACATTGTCAAGCGGCTATTTAATACATCATGTAACACAATACTTTAAATACGACTAGATTTGTGCAAAATTAAAATTTTTACGCAGTCTGAACTTGTATGTCTACTGGATTAATTTGACTCATACGTATTATATCTAATCATGATCCATCTATTCAATATAATTCTATACGCTGTTTCGTTACTTGATATAATTTAATGTATTTTTTTTATAGAAAAGGAAAGCAAACTGATGATTAGATATAACCTTTAGCTATAAACATAAATGATGTAACACATGCGTTGCTGCTTGCTTGGCAAGGATGTAAAGGTACTTTCATAAGTTTACCAGCTACTGTAATTTTCAAGACGGAACACGACAGGAACCATCACAGATGTTGTGGCTGCAAGAACAGGTAAGGCGCTGGAAGTGCCTAGGTCGGGTAGGCTATTCACTGCATATACTTATACTTTGTGTAGTAGTGAAATAAACAAGACATATTATATAGTAGAGTAAAATATCTTACCTTTGGTACCAACGCCTGCTTTCACAGTAGCGTATATACTTGTTACTGTCGTATTGGGCTGGGAGGGTAATGTGGCCGCTAAATTTATCTACGTAGCAGTACGCCCCTGCCATACGGATATCATCGAATCGTTAACATCTTTGATGTCTATAGGCAATGGTTATTATTTGCATTAGGAAAAGATTGGGCTTGTTTGCTATTCTATGATATAAAAAAACTTTGTGTAAAACTAAAATCTTAAATTATTCCTTCCTTTTACTCAATCAGGTAAAAAAATAGCCTATAAAAATCTTTTAGCTAAGGTAGCTTTCTAATGGCAAAAGAATTTTTAAGATCAGTTCTGTAGTTTTTTAGTTTATTCGTCAAAAAATTCAAAAATACAAATGTTTTCTTTAATATTAGTATAGATAATTTTGTTTAAATTTGTTTGATAATGAAATTAAGTAGTAAGGTTAGAGCAATATTGAGTATTAAGAGCGGAGACAATCAGTTGGGTTGATTTTTGCATATATTTGACTTAATTAAAAAAAGACACAATCCACTAGCTAAAGTGTTTTTTATTGAGTTTATGATTTTAGGAGATTGTGTGTTGCAAGTACGACAATAATGCTATTTTTGACAACGCAACAACATAATTTTAAACAGGTAGAGTTAAAGAAAAAAAATATAATATATATTATTAGTAAGATAATTGAATAAACTAGATAATAATTGAATAAACTAGATAATAATTGAATAAACTAGATAATAATTGAATAAACTAGATAAAAATAAAATATATGGGTGTTATTTATTATGTTTATATTTATAAAATTAATATCTCTTGTTTGTTCGAAGAAATTTCCAGTTCACCCTCTTCAATTTGCCGCATTACACTGAATAGCTTTTCTTGAGCTCCGTCGTACGTTGTTCTCTATTGAGGAGCAATAAAACAAGATATGACAAAAATATCAGGTTTCATAAAGCTTTGGTTTCATGATATATAATATTTAAAGGACATTATTATGCTCTTTGTCATTTCAAGTTCCGCGACGCGTGAGTTGTCGCACACTACGGAGAATTTCTCATCTTACGAGCACGTGTTTTTTTTTTGTATTTATAATTATGTACAGGATCTTAATAGATTCTGGTTAGGGGTTTTTACGAATGTTCGAAACTCCAATACATACACTGGCGGATCCAGGATTTTCGTTTAGGGGGCTCATTTAGCAAAAGGTATATATAGGAGCTTCTAATCCAAGATTACAAAAATGTAATGTGTGCGGCGCAATTTCCTATTTCATACTCCCAAATTCGGCCTACTCCTCGCTTCCCCTCACGGTAATTTTGTTCTGGAAGAAAGTGATGTCAATCAAGATGTATAAAATATTTCACTTTTAGTTTGATTCTGAATTTTCATGAATATTTTCTTTTTTGGCCTTAAGTATTTAGGCCAGACTAGATTTTAGAGTGAGTTTATCTAGTATAGCCTAGGAAAATCTAGTTACTGACACGCTTAGAATGGACCAGATTGTCCTAGGGCAAACTAGTTTGGCCTGAAATCGGGTTTGGCTGGTAACATATATATGGCAAATAGTTACATTATTCGTTTGTTAACTATTAATTATATGATACTTATTTTGACGATTTATATAATATACTTATTATCAGTTAAGATAGATATAATATATATCCAGTTAAATATATAATAAGGATTGGTTTCGTTTTTTATAACTTTTTATGTGATATAGCTAACAATTTCATAAATTATTTTAAGAAGTATGTAAAAAAGAAAATGACTAATCAGATCAATCAGCTAATAAAAAAAATACCATGAAACTTATATCCCCGAAGACAAGGCAGAGGTGCAACGCGCTCACGATTAGCTACCGGTATATATATATCAGATACCTAGGATACATATCCAGTGGTAGGCAAATTATTGTCCATAAAATTGATAAATCAAGTTTGGAGGGTTTGCCCAACCCAAGATGCGAACCTACAACCTTATGCGTCCGTAGCCGATACTGCTTGTAACTGAAGCCATCTACTGTTAATTCTAGAATATTACAATAGTTTGTTTAATTATATAAATTCTCGCGTTTTTCATATTATGTATGATAAAATAGTACCTAATATATTTTATATAGTAAATGATATTAAGACAAAAAAAAAAACAATTAGCATTATGTTATGTGTAAGCATTTATAATTTATATACATATATTTAAACACTTATCAAAAGATGGTTCGAGTCTCCATCTACCTTCAAGGGTCGCAATTGGTATCTGGAATATGAAAAAAACTTCACAATATACATCCTTTGCATTACAATGTATGTTATAGCAATGTAGAGGTAAAGGGATATGAAGCCCTTGAATGTAGAGGAAATGGCGCCACAATTACCTAAGTGTAGTGCTGAACATGACAATGGCCCCTTTTTTGATAAATATTTGAGAAGAGGTTTATACTATACGAACTTTGGAGCAGTAAATTTAATGATTACGCAACTTAATAAGAATAAATAATTATGTTTCATTATACATACTAATATTATAAATATGAAATTATGTTGTGCTTTCACGACTAGAACGATTTTGATGAAATTTGGCAAGGAAATAGTTGAAGACCTGGGTTTAAACCACAGACCACGCAAACACTAATAGACATGGTGTTGGCCGCAAAGTGCGAAGCCGCTCATATGAACAAATGTATGTAAATGTCACGCTTAGATATATTACCTATATCGTTAAAAAATAGAAATATGCCATATTGTGCTATTTTATCGTGTCGAATAAAAATCCAAGGCTTAAACCTTTGGAGTGATTTTATTTCACCGGTAATATTATAACTTTGGACTAAAATAAAATAAATTTATTTTACAACACTTTCATCCCCTCGTATCTTGAGATTCATATAAGAGATAAATAATGTTTTGTTCAAAATGCTGGGTGGCTCTAGATGTAAAAACAAAGCAAATTCCCAAGTATAGGAGTAAAATATAATATAAAACTTTCGTGCATTCTTGGGCAAAAAATAGATTGGTACTAAAATTTATGAACCTTGAGGAAGAAAGTTCTCATAATGGGGAGAGACATATATGTAATTAATGCATCAATGAATGCGTTATTAATATACCTATCAGTCACTTACGATCGTTATGCTTCTACATAAATTGAAAGACTATTCCCACCATAGGATCAGCCGATTTAGATAAGCGTCAGCCGTGAAAAATAAACATGCGATTTTGGAAATTTAAAAACTCACCTGAAAAACTGTTATTCGTAGTGAATTAGTGAATCTTTTTTGCATATGAGATCACAATGTTCTGGATTTATCAATTTATTTTTATTTTTATTTTATAGAATAGAAAGTAAACAGACTGTGCTCCCGTTGGGAAAATCAGCCATCGCCAGACACCAAAGATGTTAATAGTACGTTACTACCCATTTGGTGAAGTCTAAATGCCACACTTACTGGCTACCCTACCCACCAAAACGGGAAACGACAGTGACAGGCACCAATGGTATTGCGACAGCGATGGGCAAGGTGGCGGTACAAATCGCGACCGAGACGTAGCAGAACTCTATCACCAAGTTAATAGTTCTAATGTTAGTGACGCGTATTAGCCTTCTCTTTTTTATTGAATTTACAGGCATACGAGCGAGTGCGCTACCTGATGGAAAGCAGTCGTCACTGTCTAGAGACATTTATATATAGGTACATCTCTTATCTTTTTGAAGATGCCTAGTAATAAGGCACTTTATCTATTCTTAAAAAAAGGGCTTATTTTATTAACACGCAGAAAATATATGAGAGGATCGTGCTCTACAACATTTTATATGTATATATTAGCTATCATAAAATTGTATATCAATTGTATGTGTACCGATGCGCATATTTTAACGATAAGCATCAAAAATATCTAAATATTTCTCTAGAGCCCAGCAAAAATAACTCATATCTTCCTCAATTATTAACATGATGCCATCCGCTTCAATAGATTCAAGACGGATAAAATATACTAATAATTTTTAAAATGTTATTAACAATTATTATCATTAAAACTAATTAGACGCTGTTTCAGTATTTAAGCCACTGTTCTATTCTATAAGGTGCTGAGTCTTTCCCTCAGGTGATACTGATTTGGTATATAGATTTTTAATTATAATTAAGCCTCATTTTTAATACTGTTAATAATACTGTTAAAAATATACAAATCCAATGTTATTATTTTTTTTGTTATTATGTATTTTGTATTGAAGAATAAATGTTTTTCTATTCTAATCGGGCAGTCTCTATAATATTACGGCTAAATGGCACTTTATGGGATCCATATACATTTTATTTGTATTGTGTGTGTGTGTTATGTTATTTTCGAGTGCATATTTTATGTTATTTTCGATCTTTATTAATCAGTCTATTTAGGTAAGTAATAAAATTCTCGCATGCCTCGTTCACTAATGTCAGAGGCGAGATATTGCAGTGGCTTGTTAGTTCGCTTCTTACAACTTGTTATAACGTTGTTGTAAACACGCGTGACGGCGTGATATCACGTCATCGCGCACGCGAGCCTTCGATGAATGTTGCCTTCGTACCCGTAACAATAAATCTGCCATTGGATACTCACTTCGACAACTAATACATTAAGTGTCTTGCACGTTCATTAACTATCTTTGATGTCTTTCTTCAATCTATAATTGGTTGATAGGGTTTTTAAAGGGTGCAAAGTTTTAAAAGTTTTCCTGTGTGTCTATGGTTTGCGATCGTCTAATATCTATAATAATAAAATGTGTATATTAATAATTAATATTTCATCAAAATCTCTTTCTAAAATGATGAGACAAAAAATATTCGGCGATCGTAGATAAAAATATGTAATGCCTAGTACATTTAATTTTTCATTAGTTAAATTAGAAACGAAGCTTAATCTACATAATAAATGTAGTTTTTAACAAGTGTATTAAATACTCTTTTATTGCAGTATCAACGACAATTTACTAGTCGATATTCTTGCTTTCATGTTATAGCAGAGTGCGATACATACATATACGTACATAATATGTTCAGAAATGTTATACGCATGTTATACATTTTAAAACTTGGTACCAAAAATTATGTTAGTTTTTATAGTTCCATAATAAGCATAATATGTAGCCTATATGTTGACCCGACCTATTAGTAACATTCATGTTAAATTTGAAGTAAATCCATGCAGTACTTTTTGAGTTTAATCAGACAAACTGACAAACTGACAAAAATTCTAAAAACTACATTTTTGGCTTCGATATCGATTATAGATCACGCCCCAAGTATTCTTTTAAGAAAATATTCAATGTACAGTTTTGACTTTCCTACGATTTTATTTTATGTATAGATTTTAGGTGAATTTAACGAAAACGTGTTTGGGATTATTAGAATTTTATTATTATCTTTGCAATATTCGTAGGTTATTACATAAAACCGTTCTCAAATGGGATTTACAACCTGTATGTTTTAACATAAGTGTTTCTTTAGCAAGCTTTTAAATACAATTGATTAAATCTTCAATAATAATAGTTTAAACACATTTGATAGCTTTTATGGTGATCTCACGAGAACCAGAAGCTGTGTTACAACCGATTCACTTCAGTTTATTGTCATTATTTTAGTCCTAATCTCTCTTTTTCTCACTATAGTATCACGAACGCGGTTCGGAAGTTGTGTGGAAGTAACTTTTAGACACCTAAGCAGATTATAGGATAGTTAGTAGTATTAGTTGTAGTATCTTCACGCCCGTATCCCTGAATAGGATGGCAGAGGGACATCAAGTGCACCACCAATATTATCCGAAGATACATAGTCCCATAATGTGATAGGTGGCAAGCCTATCGCCAACCGGGCACTTATCCAATCCCGGACAATGTTGTTTTTATCAGAAAATTGAAAAAAAATTCTTTAAATTGCCCTACCCAAAAATCGAACCTGAGAAAACTATAGGATAGTGGAACTCCCATAATTGTGCTCTGTGTTATGCAATCCACATGTTGGAAGTGTATCTGAGCTGGTGGATGGCAATATATCACTCAGATTCGATGTCAATACTGTCGCTAAATAAGGGATGTATGTATGTGTTAGCCTGCAGATTGGTCCTATATCTGCTTACGTATTTTAAAGGTGATTAATTAAAGGAATGCGTGCAGGTGATTTATGCTCGGTTCTTATATCAATACAGTAACTCGTTTTAGTTACTAGTAGTAACATTCTCTACGAGACGTAAGATAAACCTAATCCTATAAATATAAAATGACCAAATCTCCAAATAACTTGTGGAACGATTTGTTATTATTAAACTGTTAAACCATTAGCAAATGGTTACCGCTACGAATGATGGATCTTTGATTATAAGAACCCGGCGTTAGTGGTAAACTGCCTGTTTTACGCAGGCGGCACTGTACCTTTAAACAACATTACATCTGAGCAATAAATACCAGTCGCCATTATGAAAGATAACTCTTATACAAGGACTTACAATAATTGAACATAAGTAAAAATAAGGTACTGACTTTACGGAAAGTATTTACGACTAATGTAAAAGTCTTGATTATTTGGTTGGCCCCGTTGGTCGAGTGGTTAGAGACCCTGACTACGCAATCAACGTGGCTCGGGTTCGATCCCCGACGGGGACAAGCATTTGTGTGATGAGCATAAATGTTTGTATTTCCGGGTTTGGGTGTTTATTATATATATTCTAGTATTTATATATGTATTTCTATGTATTAGTATCGTTGACTAACACCCATAACACGAACAAATAATTTGCTTACTTTGGGGTTAGATCAGTAAGTGTAATTTGTCCCGTGAATATTTATTTATTTATTTAGTGTTGGAACAATAAGACGGGTTAATAATATAAACTGTATGGGTTTTCCAGGAATAGAAGATATACTGCTAATATAAAGAGAAGAGTACGTGCAGTAACTTGAGCGTTAGGGAAATTATTTTAAGGTACAATTTTAAAATAAGGGTTTGTGTTTACCCACACACCACATGAATACTAATAGATAAGCCATTTGGAAGGAAACGTATTACCGCGCATATGAGCAAACGCTCCTATAACTGCCAAAATGTTTTATTGCCAAAAAAAATTTTATGTCATAAGATAGCAAAAAAGCAGATGGGTCTCCTGATGGAAAGAGTCAACCATCGCCTATAGACACCAAAGATGTTAATGGTGTGTTGCTATCTTGTGGCGAGGTCTAGTGCTACATGCATAAGTTTAACGGCTACCTTACCTTCCAAACCGAACACGACAGTGACAAGCACTGACGCTATTACGGCAGGAATAGGTAAGGCGGTGGTACCAGACCAGGGCGAAACAATGCTGAACTCTACCACTTAGTAGCCACGATGGTAGTGACTCGTATAGCCAATCGGTCACCTTTTACGATTTGCCTGGAACGGCAGTTGGTCTATTCTCAAAAGGAGCTCGGGACCAACACGGAGTATATTATATTGTGAAAAAATAAAAATAAACTATGTTGTACTATTTTATCGTACCGAATGAGATGACAAGTTTTAAAAATTAGCCTTGAAATGATTTTATTTCATTCGCAAGAAGCATAACTCTACGCGTATTTCTGTATATAATTGCAAGTTACACTGAGAAACTAAGAAATTGTCTTGAAAGGCGTGTCCATTTAATCCGTGTGTTTATCTCAACCTTATTGTATGGAAGCGAGCGATTGAGGCTCTTGGAAAGAAATAACTATCGCTTATTGACACTGAAAATGTTAATAGCGCGTTGCTATAAGGTGATTTTGAAATGCGTCGTGCATATTTTTACCCGTTTTTTTTGTACTGTAGCCCATACTTTTCAAACTGGAAAACGACAGCGATAAACACCATAGCCGTTACACCAGCAATAGTGAAAACTGTGGTACCAAAACTCGGGTAAGACTTTGCAGAGTTCTACCACCTATTTAGTACACCCCCCAGTCACAAGGTTATTGCCACAAATAAACCTTTTCTCCCTCTTTACGAGATGTCTATCAGTAAGGCACCTGTGAGTTAATCTAATCTTAAAAAAGAGCTCGGATCAACTAGGGGAAAGTTTGGCAGTAATAAAATTGATTATTATATAGTTCCTGTTTTGGTTTGATTGATGTTTTACCACCTGATCTGCTCAGATTTGCTCGCGAGTACTGTAACATGCCAAAATAGCTTTTCATACAAACTTTCATCCCTTATTTCATACCTTTAAAAATAGATTTTTTAAAAAAGCTAGCATAGGTTTAACTACCTTTATGCAAAATTGGTTTAGCGGTTTAGCCGTGAAAACCTGACATCTAGAGTCTATATGTAGACTTGGGCATTAATAGTATTACTTAATTTATTGATATATTTTTGTTCTGTTATATATATATTTCTTCATAACACATATATAATAAAAGCAAGTTCTTTACAAAGACAGTTTGATATGACCTTAAAATACATTCTCTGAATTGTATGTTGTACTTTTAAGTGTAAAAGGTTTATTAATTAATAAACATGTTTTATTAATAACTATATGTCAAATTCTATGCTATCTACAATATAGATGTCTTAAGATTTCATACCGGAGTCAAGTTTGATGTAAATGAGTCAGTTGCGTCTGTGGTTGCGTGCAGAAGCTGCGTGCGATGGGCACATTCGCGCCCCTGCCTCACATCGCCACTCTAATTAATATAAGATCTCAATTAAATTGCGACACATAACGAGTGAAGAATTTTTGTACCTTTAAATTTTTTACAAATCCATACATAAGAAGTTTATCAAGTATCGTTAACTCATTTAAAATTCATCGTATTTAAATTATTTGAAGGATCCATCTATGTTATCTAATTTATGTCACGACAATTGCCCCGTATATAAAAAAAACTACTCGTTCTATGTATACTAAGGTTGAATTTAAAGTTTTGGATCAGTAATTGCTGGTTATTTTAGGTTACAGATTTAGCGTTTAATGAGTGCTGATGATGCCAGATAAGCAATCTGGGGGATTTTTTTTATTCCAGTAATCAATTTTGCTGACAGACTTAGCAAATTCCAAGATTGAATTCCCCCGCGTTGGTCCGGGTTCCTTTGAAGAATAGGCCGTTACGACCTTCTTGGCAGAACTGCCGTTCTGCCAAGAAGGTCGTAAAAGGCGACCGATTGGCTATGCGAGTCACTACCATCGTGGCTACTAGGTGATACGGTTTTGCATTGTCTCGCGCGGGTCTGGTACCACCGCCTTACCTATTCCTTTCGCAATAGCATCAGTGTTTGTCACTGTCGTGTTCCAACTTGGAAGGTAAGGTAGCTGGTAAAATATTCATGTGGCATTAGACCTCGCCACAAGATAGCAACGCACCAATAACAATTTTGTTGTTTATAGGCAATAGTTGATTCTTTCCAGTCAGTCCAATCAGTTGTCAAATTTGAAAATATTAGAAATATATATTGTAAATTTTATATGTTTCTAACTAATTTAAGTCTTATACATATAATGTGTAGTGTAATGTTATGTAAAGAACTTAAAAAACCTCGAGTAAGTGTTGTCAACTTGATAAGTAAGAATTAAGTAAAACGGGCTGATGTACTTGCAGTGCAAAAGTTGTAATTTCTAAATGAACAAATCAATTGATTTTTTGTGTATGATAGCCATAATCATGAGAAAGGCTACTTACTACTACTTACTCGACTAACCAAAAGAAAGAAATGTTTTTAGTTAGCACTGGCTCTAGTTTTTGATTAGGGTAGAACAAGATTGCTGTACAACGCCCTTCGTGCGACTATATCACAATTTACTAACGGTGCAAGTGTTGCCGCCACACATACCCGTACAAAGCCTAGCGTTTCTCTAAAAATATTATTGAAATGTTTTCGCTTTAAAGTGTTTCTTAATTTTGACAATTTAGCGTCCTTTACCACTTGGCACCCTAGAGCTACTCTTCTCACTCTACCCAAGGCGCTATTTTTAGTCACCCGAACAAAGTCGCTAGTGTGTAAACTAAATTAGTTGGTATTTTATTGTATTTATCATACTTATTTTTTTATTTTCTTAAAATTTGACGCATTCTAATTTTTTTGCATCATTAATTTAAAATAATCTTAAGCTTTATATATAACATAATATTTTTTCGGTTAATAATATTATTCTGTAGAAGTGTACTTAAAAAAAAACAATATATTAAGCAAATCATAAAATTGAATTTCACATCAGCATACAGAGTTATATAAACAAGCATTAAGTACTTTATTAACGATGTAACAAAACTAAGTCGTGTTTGATTATAGCTAAATTCTGTATTACTTTTTTACATCACAAATTAGCGAACAAGCAGATAATTTTCATGATAGAAAAAGATGACCGTCGCCTAAAGTGTAAAAACACCAAAGATGTACGTAATGGTATGTCGTAATCTACCCTTCTTATAACTATAACTCACCCTTCAAACCTGAACGCGACAGTGACAACTCGGGCAACACATAGCGGAACTCTGCCCCATAGTGGTAGTGTTGGTAGTGTTATGTTTACCCAATTGTACGTCTGGAACGAAATGCATAGCAGTTTTTTCTTTAAAATGTTTTAGCGTAGTTTATTAAATAAGCGTGCATAATCCCGACATAACTCACTTTAATACTATGCTATTCCGATAGTAAAATTGTGAAACCACATGTGCAAGTCTACTGGCTACCTTACTGATGGAACACAAGCGTGACATTCATTGTCATTGCAGTGACATAACAGATTTGGCGGTCGTACCGCATCGGGACAATATGTCACCGAACCTCTAGTATCTCAGTGCATTAGCCTACCTGGAGGAAGCTCACGAACTATTTTTTTACGGACGATTTTATTATATTATCAATATGAAGAAAATAATTAAATATGGCTGCTTTCACCTTTTGCTGCTTGATGGGTATATGTTATAACTTAACAGATTATTACAACAAAAAATACGGTCGGCGAAGTAATTAATGGGCACTTTTAGCTTTAATGGATCCCCGAGAATCTATATTCTGAATATAAGGACTTGACCAAGTTTTGAATCGTAATATTTTGGGTTCAGATTACCAGTGTCGATAAGGTTTCATCTCACCTTGGACCAGGGACGAATTAAGCAATACAAAATAATATTTTTCATGTGTTAAATTAATTTATCAATACGAGTTAATTTGTACCTTATACGACTTAATGTAGTTTGAAAGACGTTTATGCTAATTCAATTTATTAAAATACAAGTTATATTTACTAGATATACTAGAAATAATCTCATATTTGTAAATCTAGATAATTCTAAGGTACAATTACTTAAAAGCAAAGGTTAAAACGATAAATGACTTCATCTGAATATTATCTTTATGTTATATCTGAATTGATGTACTTATATGTAATTTTTGAAATGAATCTGAGGCGGATTTAACAGATCCACTCGGGTCAAAATAGTCTTATTTAACGATAAAGTTCAGCTGTTGTACTAAAGGAGTGTAACATACTCTGTGTTTATAAAATAACCGATAAATATATTGGATCAATTTCTTTTAACTTCCCGCTACGTATAGATACCTACGTAGGAAGTTACTGTTTTTGTCCCATTAATATCTCATAACTTTTGAACGGCTTGAGAGATCGAAACGGGTTGTGGCATTTGATTTGATTCTACTCAACTTAGATATCCGCAAAATTTAAACCACTTTGTTCCTGGAGATTTTGAGAAATTTTGAAAAATCTCAAAATTTTTTTGAAGAAACAGTATTTTTCGACCTTCAATATTTTTGCACTTAAAAATCTATTATAAATGCAGTTTTGAAAATTAAATCCAATCAATTTTTCAAAAGTTACAGCTTTTTAAATATCAGTATTTTGTTGTTTACAGTAAACTTACGTAAAATTTTTAAAATAACCTTCGATTGACTAAGAAATTTAATTAACTTTGGTCTCTAAAAAAACTGCGTCAAATGCCGTAAATTGCATTAAAATCGATTGATTTATTTAAGATTTATCAATATAGAACATGTTTAAAAAAATGTGTTTTTTTATATTACTTTGCCATTTTCGGCCTATAGATTATCAAAATCGTTTATAGTTTCAAAAATATAAGGGATTTAAAAAATAAATTACTTTCATTTATAACAAAATTTAGATTTTTGTACTTTGAAAAAATCTATGCTTAGGTATAGTTTTTTTTCTTTTGAGCTTAAAACACCTTTTAGTGGGAAATTTCAGGGATTGCTTGCAGAGTCAACTGGTTTACAGATTTTTTAATGCGAAATCGTTGTTTTGTATGAAGAGAGTTATATATGAGGAACATATAAAGCAAGCTTGTATAGGTCGCGTTGATCGCGTCGTGGTTTTACTGCCTAATTTTTATAGGGATTTTAGGTAAAATAAAATAAAAAAATAAAGTATATACTATACATCTTTAGTATAATTTTTATTTGCTATAAAAATATCCATGTACATAACAAGAATAAAGATTATTTTTTTATTATTTTTATTTATTTATATGGACCTATAGACTCTGTGGTCTAGTGGTTCGGTGTCGGTGTTAACCACATGAGGTACCGGGTTTGATTCTCAGGCAAATCAAAAATGTGTTTTTTTAGTTTTCTGATAAAACAAACATTGTTCGGGATTAGATAAGTAATCGGTTGGTGATAGGCTTGATATCTATCACGTTGTGGGACTATCTATGTTGACTATCTGTATCTACGGCTACTAGTGGGTGCCGAGGTATCTCTGTGGGGATACGGGCGTAAAGATACTTTTTTTTACAAAGCTCTTTAGTGTCTGCCTTCTGTTCATAAAGTTTTTATGACTAAAAATTACATTGTTATACATTAAGTATTTGTAATCGATTTGCTATAATCCTCATCCGGCTCTGGCCTGGCAATGGAAGGCCACACGCGATCGAGACTCCGGGGTTGCGGGGCGCGGGGCAAGGTTTCATTCATGTTGTTAGATCGGTCCGCTCATAACTTAACTTCTAATTTATTCCTCTCCGTTCCAAATCCTGTTTCGTTGGAACCTTCCTTAACACCTTTAGTATCCGTAATTACCTATATATTTTTTTAATACTAAAGTTGATCAATTATTGAACAGCTTTAATTACAATAGATGGCTAAAGCTATTACTATAGTGCTGAAAGTTAAATGTTAAATACATAAGATTTTCTTGCGACTCCGTCTTTGAAATCGTGACACCCTATTTCTTTTCTAATACTTAATTCTATTGTTTATAGTTGTGTGTTATTAATATTTTTACATTTTCATTTATCTTATACTCGCCTCTCGTCTAAATCATCAGCTTCTGTTAATAATGGCATTCTGATTATGACGTGGAACTTGTTCATATGATCTCTCAGTTCTCGGAGAGATTTTTCTTACAAATAGAATAATCTCAAACCTCAAAAGAACACGGAAAGTTGCACACTAAATTAATAGATTTTTTATTTGATATCAGTGTTAAATGTTTCTTTATATCTTTTTTGTGACTGGACGTACATACACATATACATACGTACACACAATATATGAAATGTTGATAAACTCAAAACTGTTTTGGAAACCTAGGGATAGAAGGTGCGTGTGGTATTAGAACTCAAACATTATAGAATAATAGTATTGTTGAGGGAAGTGGTTTACTAATCGAAATGTTCAGTAATAGTATTGACGCCTACAATGTAGTGTATCTGATTTCATCTCGATTATCAATCGAACTGTCGTGATGGTCCCGGCGTTGAATCAAAGTTTCTTCGTCTATATTTATGTTTGTCTTTAATTTTTACTTCTTCTCCGATGGCCATTTAATATTGGACATGGGTCGTGTTAACGATCACTATATTAAATTTTATTTCATCGCATCTTGTGTTCCCCTTTTTTATTCAACATGTCGTTGGTTTTTGTTTTTATCAATGAACTGAATAAAATAAAGAAACAAAACATGATCTATGTTTGTGTATGCGTACCATTTACCATATACACAATATTACATGGTTATTTTGTAGAATAACACGAGTCTTGATATAATCGCATAAAATTAAAATCAAAAAATGTTTTATTCAAATAAACCTTTACAAACAATTTTGACGAGTCGACATTTAAAAAAATTCTAACGGATAGGAACGCGGCCACATACTGAGAAAATCCGGCGGTAGAATTTCAGAGCGCTTGTCTTTTTTGTCTATTATTTTTTTATAGAATAAATGCGTTACAGTATTACAAGAATTGTTTCTTATTACAAAAAAATATAAGAGATTGGTATGAGGAGCAATTAATCCCAGGCTTCTTTGTTTGCTAATCTGAGATTTTATAATACCCTTTTTGCACATTTTTTAACACATTTTTTAAATTTATTTATTGGTAATTTCATATAGCATCGGAAAATTAATTGTAAAAACGTATACATTGCCCCATAAAAAAAGTTACTTATTCTATGGAAACGAAATGCATGCACAACAAAATTGTTTTTGGGCCGTGTATTTAGTATGTATTTAGTGACTGTGCATCACCATTTTTATTAAACGAGCAAATATTCTTACAAACATTTGCTCGTTTTTAAATATATATTGGGATATTAGGTACAGTAAAAAAATTAATTTCTTTGAATTTTTTCCCAGGGAAACCCTCAAGCTAAGATTGTAAATTGATCTTATAGCTCTTTTCTGCAATACAAATATAATACCTATTTATTTCAGCCAAATTTCCCCAGAGAAGAGTTTCGTAACGTAATTCTGCGGAAGTAACTAAAGTACACAACTCTTGCAGTGTCAACGTCAGTTGATTCTCTCTTTTTTCAACTGTATAAGCTGCTCAACTGTTAAACTAAGTCTATTTGCGAACTTATTAATTTGCTGTTACCACTATTATTTCTTGTCTAAAGTTATACTTAAAATCGCAGTGGAATCCACCAAATCTAGTTCCTTTCCACCAAGATGTACACTGGTATCTACATGCCTTAGAAGAATCATTACATTATACAAACAACACCATATAATAAGAACATAAATCAATTTTGTTAGTGTATGTGTTTTTGTGTATGTTTGTGAGTGAGTGTTTTAGAATGTGTTGCATAGGTTTTCTTTATGAGTTTTAGGTCGACGAGCTCGTGTTGTTTGTTTCGCTGTTGTTCATGTTTTGAGTGGCACTACAATAATTGACACATCTATGCGCAGACAATTTAAATTTTATTGTCTTCTACCCAATGTGGCTAGATTTTGATTCACCATTGATACAAATAAATTTTGTGATTTTTCTGGGAACAAAATTAACGTAAGTGTTAACTTTGGATAAAGACAGTCAGAATACCAAATATCAAACAATTTTATTACTAATTTTTACTTATTTTTGCGTGATTAAATCATGCAATCAAATATATTACATTTATAACATGGGTAGAATGATCATTAATTGAATAATAAAATATAAAATTCGATTTTGAAATATAATTTCATTGTTTTGTATAATGTTTTTTTGTGGTCAATGAATAAACACAATAATTTAACTCTATTATTATTTATGGGGTTAACACGGGAGAAACAGTTTAGTTTGTGGAATTAACGTCATTATTCATCCCATTCATTTCAAAATGTTTGAATGTTGATTTCCATAAAATATATTCATATATTATCTTCATGCCAGATCCTTTATGGGGTACACAGAGAATACCGAGTGCCGTATGTCACGATCATTGCAGATTTGTATTACTTCCTCCACATTCATTACTCTCTTCACACAATTACGCCGGTTGCGATTACACTTGACACCACCTTCGGACAAGTACTCAATCAACCTGATCATAGTATGGCAGTCTTGAGTTTCCACAGTAGGTACATAAATCCTTCCAATTCACATTGTATATCTGTTTTGTTTACGTTTTAAATATATGTTTTGTATGTTAAAAATTTACAAACAATTTAAAAGTACTTATATTTGTTATTTTTATTGCCAGTTTCTTTCATTTAAATATGAAATTCTTATTAAAAGTACTTAAAGTGTAGTAAGTAAATACATAAAATGTAAGCATCTAACCATGAGATATGTATATATCAGAAGAATAAGCTTTCATGTAGGCAGAGATATGACGCGGTCAGCCTTTGCCAGCCCGCGCTTAGCTCGCCATTATGGCCACGACCAGCTCTACATTAAATATATCCATTTAATGATTACAATTTCTCGTTATAATTTATTTAAGCCGAAGCATAACAAGTTTTCGAATCAAATGTGTCGCCCATAAAGATGCTGATTCCAGGGTTGGACTAAGGATTACGTTATTATCATGTAGAACTTTTGTCCCGACCTGTTCTTACATCTAAATGATCTCTTTTAACAAAGCTGTAAGAATTAAAATGGCTCACATTATTAGTTCACAACAATCGTTTTGAAACTATTGGATATTGACGGCAAGAATCTAAAGGGTTTCATGAACGATTCAAGATTAAAAATGAAATATTTCTTCTACGGAATAAATTAAAGTCTATATTCCTATTTCAGTAGGGTCGATGCGAATCTACCTTAAATTCTAAGAGAGAAACGGATAGATTGAAATCGGCTAAAGAGTGTGAATGAGAGAATTATTATCAAAGGGGTGGCGGGGAATGTGGTATAGATGGTATTGCCGTTGTTGGATATTTCTTTATTCTTTATGAATATGTGAGCTCGTTATCTCTGCACTGATGTGGCTCGAGACATTCATTCGCGCTTGTGTGTCTGTAGGGCACACAAAGGCATATGTCATCGTGTAGCCGTGCACTCACTCTAGTGACGATACTAAATAATACATAGGAATCGACAGCCTCGTCTGCAAAGAGCGGCGGGTACACGACCGGATCAACATACGGCATCGACGGCAGATTGAACGATAGTTCCCGAGGAACTGGTTATCGTTATGGGGCGACTGGCGGATGAAATTTATTGGCAATGCGATGGAGAAATGTAGCGAGCGGAAGGGGCTTGCGATTTTAATTAGGTAATGAATGTCGATGCTGATCTGCATATCGCTTTAACGGCTAGATTAATCAATTCGTTCGCTGTCTGAATTTCAAATTTCTTACCTAACCAAACACTACTCTACTTTGTGCACGTGCTGGCAATATTATTAAATCAGTTGAATAAATTATAGAATGTAGGTAGGTATGAACTATTATCGGTTAATGTCAGCGTTCATAGTAGAATTTGGTTTATTCTAGTTCACATCTCCAGCCATTAGTTGTACCTACTTTGAACTTGCCATTAGTAAGACAAGACTTATTAATTAAGAAAGATTCCCACTGATTTAGGTTTAAGGGAAGACTTGGAAGTAGCGATTGAAATTGAAGGTATATTGTTTAAGTTGATATAATAATTTGTTTCGATACTCCCACGCCTCAGAGAGCGTTTAAATGTCTTGGACTTAGCCTACCCTATGTATATATTTATCAAGTCAAAATTGACCGCCCGTTGGTTGAGATGTTAGCGATACTGACTACGCAATCAATGGGTCCCAGCTTCACGAAACGGGCATTAGTGTGTTCCGTGGTTTGTATGTTGACTCACAACGAAATAATTTGTTACAATGTTTAGTTAGTATGTAATTGCCTGAATGGTGAAACGAGTTGCAATGTTGTTTTTAACAAGGATCCCGTATTATGGTGAGGACTAATGCTGATGTGCTTTTTTTGTAAAAAAATTATTCAGTTTGTATCGATTTACAGAGATTTTTGTCAAAAATAAGTCAGCAGATATAATCAAATTATGATACTCTATATAAGTAATAGCACTGAAATTACTGATTTAAGGAGATAGTGGATATTATTGTTTTTGTGAAACTGGAAAGTGAAGAAATTCTGTGTACCATTTTTATTATATCAAAAGAGAGGAAATTCTGTTTTTTTTTTATTATATCAAATAACACTAAATCGACTTAGGTACACACTTTTTGATGTCATTTTTAGGGTTCCGTGCCTAAAATGTAAAACGGGACACTATTATTAAGCCTCCGCTGTCTGTCTGTCTGTCTGTCACCAAGCTGTATTTTTAAACCATGATAGCTAGAAAGCTGAAACATTCACAAATTATGAATGTCCAGTGCCGTTATAATGACAAATACTAAAAATAAAAAAATGAAAATATTAAGGGAGGTCCCCGTACAATAAAAGTGTTTTTATCGTGTTTTTTCCTCAATATTAATAACAGTTACAGGTAGACGCTTAAAATTTTCCAGAATATTTAGTTGTATATTACCTTTCAAAATAAATAATTAAATAAAAATAAAGTAAATATTAAAGGGGGCTCCCATAAAACAAACGTTATTTTGTCCAATTTTTTACACTATGGGTAAATAATTAAGTATACATACAACAAACGTTTTCTTTTAAAGATGATGGTACAAAACCCTTCGTGCGCGAGTCCCTTCGCACTTGGCCGGTTTTTAGAACAAAATACATGAAAACCGGTCAAGTGTGAGTTGAATGCGAGTCCAACCAAGGTTTCCGTACAAACTTGTAGGTAAATTTCATTATTTATTTGACCGCCCCGTAGGTCGAGTGGTTAGCGCCCCTGACTACGCAATTGACGGGGCTCGGGTTCGATCCTCGATAGGGACAAGCATTTGAGTGATGAGCATAAATGTTTGTATTTCCGGGTTTGAGTGTTTATTAAATATATTCTAGTGTTTATATATGTATTTCTGTGTGTCGTTGACTAACACCCCTAACACAAGCAAATAATTTGCTTACTTTGGGGTAAGATCAGTCAGTGTAATTTGTATTGTACTTGTAATGAATATTATATTATATTATATATTATATTCTAGGTCAACGAGAAGTACCCAAAGGTTTTGATTCTGCTGTAAAATCGCTGAATATGCAACATTAACGATCTTTTGCGTTTTTTTCTTAAGGCAACTAAAAATTTACTGTGTGTGCTGTAACACAACACTTCTTGTCAAATTTCATAATTCTTGGTCAACGGGAAATGTCCAGATTACGATTCCCTAATGAAATCGCAAAATATAAATATAAATATAATAAATATTCACAGGACCAATTACACTTGCTGATCTAACCCCAAAGTAAGCAAATTATTTGCTTATGTTATGGGTGTTAGTCAACGATACTAATACATAAAAATCCATATAAAAATATTAGAATATGTTTATGTAACATAAATGGTTATATTTTTTGATCGCGCTGACATACAAGCTTAATTTTTTCACAGCTGTGAGGGACTATAAACCCCAGTATGTTTTTAAAAAAAAATCAACTTGATACAGACGGACAGACAGGCGGAAAGACGGATAACAAAGTGATATATATATATATATATATATATATATATATATATATATATATATATATATATATATATATATATATATATATATATATATATATATATATATATATATTTATTTATATATGGAATGCCTAGTACATTTTTGTATGTTTAAAAAATTGCTATAATTGATTTTGATGATTCAACAATGAATTCAAAACCAAAATTAGAAATTAGCCGTTCTCGAGTTTTAGCGAGGCTCAGCAATTGATTTATATATATATATATATATATATTTGGCTAATTTTGGTTTTGAATTCATTGTTGAAGTCCAGGGAAAGTTTAAAGGGTGGGAAAATATAGAAAAAATAAGAGTAGTTAAAAAGGCAGAACAACGTTTGTCGGGTCACCTAGTAATTGATATTTTTGAAAAATATAGGTGCAAATGAATGAATGTAAATCTTTTTATAGATGTCGCAGTGAAATTGTCAATACCGTTAGATTATAATCTACCTAAGTGATATTATAATTTAACTGCTAACCTAACCTAACCAAATTATAAACTCCCGAGGTAGATTATAATCTAACGACTATTGACAATTTCACTACGACATATATAAAATTCCCGTGTCACAATGTTAGTTACCGTACTCCTCCGAAATGGCTCGACCGATTTTGATGAAATTTCGTATGCATATTCAGTGGGTCTGAAAATCGGCCAACATCTATTTTTCATCCCCCTAAATGTTAAGAATTGTCCACCCCTAATATTTTTTTTATTTTATGGACAAAAATTTTTATTTTTATTTTTTTATGTTTCAGCAGTAAAATATATATATAACCCTTAATTTTCAACCCTCTACAATCAACCACTATTTTTTAAATAAATGTAATAAATTATATGGCAAAACAACGTTTGCCGGGTCAGCTAGTAATATATGAATGGAATATAAACATATGTGCTCATCACACAAATGTTTGTCTGATGATGAATAACTGAACGAAGTATACTTGCATGTAACGCTATGTTCCACTGTTGTATCGATGATCTGGTTAAATCACAATTACCTAATAGATGAAGAAAACAAAGGTTTTTATGATGATATTTGGTCGAAATTTATATTCACCGATATACCTACTGAAACGATGGCATTGATATTTGGTGCGTTTCAACAATTTGAATGATGCTTTCCAACTTTTTAGCGAACGCCTAGTCTAAGCGCTGTCTGTAATCTGCAGTTGTGTCAAATTTCACCTCGATCCGCCCAGAGTTTGAGCTGCGTTATTAAGATTTGGTATTGTCATTCCTTTTTATTTTTAATAATTTTTCAAAACGCAAGAGAATTAATTTTGAATGTAAAATGTCATTAATATATAATTTCATCCCTATATCAGCCCCTTAGAAGTTATTTTAGTAAAAATAGCCTAAGTTTGACACCTGACACATGATCTTCATTTGTGTCCTTTCTAAATTTAATTAAAATTTGGTCAATGATTTAGTCCTAAAAGCGTGAGATTAGACACCCCGTGTTGGTTCGGGCTCTCTTTGAAGGCAGGTCGTAAGAGATGATCGATTTGCTGTACGTGTCACTACAATTGTGACTACTTATAGGTAGTAGAGTTGCGCAAAGTCTTGCCCGGGTATGATACCACCACCTTACCTATTCTTGCCGCAAGAGCGTCTGTGCTTATCTGTAGTGTAGACCTCCGGTTTGGAGGGTAAGGTAGCCGGTAAACTTATGTATCTGTCACTGTCATCATACGAGTCACTATCATCGTGGCTACTAGGTGGTAGAGTTCTGCATGGGCTTGTCCGGACTTGGTACTATCGCCTTACCTATTCCTGCCGCTAGAGCGTCGGTGCTTATCACTGTAGTCTTCCGGTTTGGAGGGTAAGGTAGCCGGTAAACTTATGTATCTGTCATTAACACCTCGCCATCAGGATAGCAACGCCCATTAACATCTTTGGTGTTTATAGACAATGCTTTTCTCTTTCAGTCAGGAGAGGATCTTATGATTTAAAAAAAAATAACGGTTACAAGTATAACATACAAAATTAAATACTCAAGCTGTTATATTTTTGGTATTTTTTTATTTTTATAATTGTCTCTAATATGCATTCAGAATGGCGTTGCCAGACGTTTTGATTTTTGTGCGACATCCTGATTATTGTCTATAAGCGATGGTTTTCTGTTTTCATCAGGAGAACCATCTGCTTGTTTGCTATTTTATGACGTAAAAAACTTTCGACAGACAAACTTTCGCACTTATAGTATTACTCGTATGTAATGAAACAAAGTCAATAAATTAATTACTTTAACAATGAATGCATGTCGTTCGTTAGTCGCTGCCTAAATTATAAAAAAAAATTCTTTACTTACGTTTCTCGTTATCCGTTTACTTTAATATCATGTAACAAAGTCAAGAAATAAATTACCTGAACGGAACATCCATGTCATTCGTTACTCGCTACTTAAATTATAAAAAATAATAAACGTAAAGATATTTTAGCCGGTACATTTCTCTTCAAAATTGACGTTTTTCAGAAGCGCTTGGTTTTTAACATTTTAATTAGGGGCGCACATTACGGCACGCTAGCACGTGCGCCCCTCGCTCTTTGCTTCACATTTTTGTATATTTCAGTCTATTTAGGGAAAATTTTATTTTTCGACAAATGTGTGCTATTTTTGATACGCGTGCAGCCGGCCCCGGCTCAATCTTAAATCTCTGTGGGAATTACATCTTCCATATATTACTTTAATCTGTTTCACTTTTTAATGTTTTTAATCGTTAGTATTTTATTAATATAATTTGAAACGAATTAATTCAAATTATTCTTTTTGATCACTTTAACTGTTAAATTAAAAAAAAAAAATATCAATTTTTAATAGATCTTCATCAATCTATAAATGTTATAAAATAAAGTGCCCCGCCGCATCTGTCTGTCTATCTGTTTGCGATAAACTGAAAAACCGGACGGATTTTCTCTATCCAATGGCTTACACCAATGGATAGAGAATATCAAAAGGAAGGTTTTCTAGCTATTCATATTATAAAATAAAGTCCCCGGCCGCTTCTGTCTGTCTGTTCGCGATAAACTCAAAAAGCACTGAAAGGATTTTCATGCGGTTTTCACCGATGGATAGACGATTTCATGAGGAATGTTTAGGTGTATAATTTGTATGCATATATTACCCGTGCGAAGTCGGGGCGGGTCGCTACTATAATATATCGTTTTCCAATTTTTTAAAGAGCAGAAAAAATATAAGTGTTGTACATCGTGATCCGGATAGAGTTACATTACTTTCTGCTTCGTCATTTTCTTTACACACTCACACCAGTTTTAGAGACTTTTGAGCATTCTCTTTCTTGGTTATCTATATCTGATGGTTGTCTTTTGTCATCGAGTTTGTCTGCTGTCTTATGATAGCAAATAAACAATAATCCCTCTATTCAGTCCGGAATCCCTTTGAAAAATAAATGAGTTGCCGTTCTGCCAGGCAGCTTATAAGAGGCGAACGATTGGCTGTGCGAGTCAATACCATAGTGACTATTAGGTAGTAAAGTTCTGCATTGTCTTGTCTGGGCTTGCTCCCTATTCCTGCCACAATAAAATCAGTGCTTATCAATGTCGTGTTCCGGTTTGAAGGGTAAGATAGCCGGTAAACTTATGCGTCTGCCATCAAAACCTCGTCACAAGGATAGCAACGCACCATTAATATCTTTGGTGTCTCTAGACGATGCTTTTCTCTTGCCATTGGGAAAGCCATCTGCTTTTTTGTATTTTGTGATTAAAATAATTACGGTTTTATATAAAAATTAAATAATCAAGCTGTCATCATTTGGTAATTTTTCTAATTGTCTCTAATATGAAATCAGAATAATGATTTTGGCGTGACGTCCTGATTTTTGGCCCAAAATGTAATGTCTAAATGTATAAAATTTTGGTTTTATTTAAATTCTGCTGAAAACTTAACTAGCTTACAGGGTATTGTTATTGGTGTTACTGTTAGTTATTGTTATTAAAATTGGTATTGGTAGTTATTAGTAGTATATATATAATAGTAACTTATGTATTTTTATTCAAAAACATTTTCTATTGCAGTAATTATTGTAAAATTATTTTTTACTCAATTAAAAGGATAAAATAAAAAACGACTAGTTATTTACGCTTTTTATTATGTCACGTTTTTGAAAAAGTAGTCTCGCTACTTTTACTCATAAGATTTCAAAATCCTACTTTGCTTGAAAAAAATCTGGATTCGGAATTCCACATTTTCTGTTCGTATGTGTCACTTTTCAACGTCTCATTATTAGTCGGTTAGTTATTTACGCTGACCAGTCTATATATTCTATTTTATTATTTGTGTTATTCACTTGGCTCACATGTAATGTATTATTTAGTAGTTTATTTAAAACACTCCGTTGTAAGGTAATTTATGTGTCATGAGCAAAAGGAAACGTATGGATTGACGGATAAGAGCGACGATTGACACTTTCCTTGTTATGTGTAAAAACCGTTTCCTTGAAAAAAATGTTACTTTTGTGCATTTTTAACTATTATTATACATATTGAATAAGATAGTCAATTGCAATTGTTTGAACTATATAAAAAGGTCTCGATTTAATCTAGCACGAAATTTTTAATATTATAATTAAAAAAGTTTAAAATTTTAGATGTTCGTTATTCAAGTATGCAAAAACGGTTAAATGGAGGTAGATAGAATTTAGGAAAAAGGAAGTCTATATCTAATACTACTAATTTTTATTTTTATTATTATTCTCCTGAGTTTTAAGAAATATTTTGCACACAGCGAGCTACAGGACTTAGATAATTTTAAATGTAATTAATTACGAAGCATAATTTATGATAATATCATTATTCATGTTAAGTATGTATGAACATGGTTTTCTGTTATTTTCAAAATAGAAAACCATGTGTCGAACTATCAAAAGTATGTAGGAATCGTAGAAAACAGAGTATGAGGTAAACATCATTTTTTGTTGTAGCAACAGAGGAGTACCACAGGGCGGTATTTAAGGACTCTAATATTTTTTGATTTACTTTAATGATCTTACGGAATGTATTCAACCCGAATTATTCTTATTTGCAAAAGACACTACCCTACTCGTTAAGTGTAAAAATAAAAACCATTTAGTAAAAGAAACGACTGAAACTACTCAAAATTTCAGAATGGTTACAAAGTAACAATGTAAAAAAAAACTTTGAAAAATAAATAGACTAACTGCTCTTTTGCCAGGCAGGTCGTAAAAGGCGACAGATTGGTTATGCGAGTCATTACCATCGTGGCTACTAGTTGATAAAGTTCCGCATTGCCTCGCATGGGGCTGGTACCACCGTCTTACCAATTCCTGCCGCAATAGCGTTAGTGCTTGTCACTGACGTGTTCCGGTTTGGAGGGTAAAATAGCCGGTAAACTTATGCATGTAGCATCCCTATAAGATAGCAACGCACTATTAATATCTTTGGTGTCTATTGGCGATGACTCTTTCTATCAGAAGAACCATCTGCTTGTTCGCTACCTTATGATAAAAAAATACCACGTTTCTATAGAAAATGCAGATTATATCAAATTTCTAGGAATAGTTATTAACAAATATTTCAATTATTGAATTGATTAATAACTGTTTAATAAAAGTGATGTGTTTGCCTATGCTGTTTAATAAAAGTGATGTGTTTGCATATATTTTTATATGCTGTGGTATATTTAAAAACAACTTGTTCAAATTAAAATGGAACTACACCTGAAGGATCCCCTTTCAAATAAAAGAAAACCATCGAAACGAGAATTCCTTACAATATGGACTACATTGTAAGGAGTTCTAGTTGTATAGCCATTAAAAAAGGGCCAGGAATCAAGAACCTATATCTAATATAATGTGAACTTTCATCAAATTTATTTTGATGTGAAACATTTCCGACACTCGTTGGTCTTGAAAATGTTATAAATGCGAAAGTTTGGATGTATAGATGTCTGGATTGATGGATGTTTGTTACTCAATCACGCAAAACTACTTAACGGATTTGGGTGAACTTTGGTACACAGGTAGATGAAGATTTTGAGTAGCATATAGGCTATTATATATTATCCCGTAAAAATAATTTGTTCTCGCGGAATTTATCAAAAACTTTTATGATGCAGCGGGTAGCGGGGCGCTGCTAGTATTATAAATACGAAAGTAGTAAATGTATATACAAGTAATATTTGTGCAACGCACACATAGACACCTCTCACAGACGCGATATCTCGGAATGGTTCGGAAAAAACTGTCCCTAAAATTTTCTTAAATATTTTTTTAAGAAAATATTTAAGAAAACGTAACTTACGTAACGAAACGTGGTTAATGGCATTCGATTGGTTTCTGCTCAACTTAGACTATCTAAATTTTTTTTGGTATTCTACGATATTTTAGTACTACAAAAATTACGCAGTTTTAAAAATCAAAGTCGAATCTAATTTTCAAGTTACAGCTTTTCAAAATTTAAAATTACGTTATTTTTACCAAACTTACTTATCTAATATTCTTTAAATAACTTTCAGGCTAATACACCGATTCGCTTAAAAATCTTATCGGCGTTTCTCCTTTAAAAATCTCCTCATTTACCGTTAATTGGACCAAAATCGGTAAATTTTTTTGGATTTATCAATAACGAAAATATTTGAAAAAATGTTTTTTAACATTGCTTTGAAATTTTTCAACCTATCCGTTATGTAGCTAAAGCAATATTTTAGATCTCAAAAATTGAGTTGAATGCAATTCGAAAGAACAAATTCGATCGTCGTTTTCAAAATATACATCTTTTCAAAAATCAATGTAGGTACCTCCTGTCATTTTTAACAAAATAGATGTTTTAACTGTACATGTAATATATGTGTTAACTGAAAAAATCTTTGCTTATAGTTTTTACACGTTTGAGCTTAAAATACCTTAATTCAGCGCGAAGTTTCAGGCCTGCAGGGTCAATCATTTACAGACTTTTTTAGGTATATATCATTAGATAGCAAACAAGTACATGGCTCTCCTGATGTAAAGAACCATTACCTACACAACGAGAACCTGCTCCTTTTAGAAAGTGAATTGTAAATAAATAGCTACGAATCTGTTGGGTAGTTTCACCCGATGGATTCGTGTTTAAGCTATATGCCTGCCTTCAACCAAAGTAATTTCTAAAATTTTTGGTCGAAGAAACCTGCTCGTTTCTAGACCTAGAGGGCTCAGGTTTAAACAGAGGATTATTCAAAAATGTTCTATTCAGAAAGTATAGTACACTTTACTATGGGGTAGAATACTGTATCGTCTTGCCCGGATATTGTAGGTAACATTACTACTCCTGTCACAATAGCGTCAAGGTATGTAACTGTCGTGTTCCGGTTTGAAGAGCAAGGTAACCGGTAAACTTACGCATGTAATATTAACATCTCGCCAAATATATATTATCATACTATTTTAACATCTTTGAAATCTATAGGCAATGGTTATTTCTTTTTATCAGAAGAGTTTTCTGCTTGTTTGCTATATTATGATATAAAAAAGTATGTTATTATTTATATGCCTTGGATAACTAATGCCTAAAGTAGGGAAGAGTATTTAAAGTAAAATTAGTCAGTACATACTCTAAACAAGTTCACTCATTACTTCTTTAAATTTACACGTCGTTGACTCGGTCAAGCTTTGTAAACTGGAGCATCTATTGTCGGAGGTGTGTAGGGTGGTCATCCCCATTACCGCATTTTACCGACTTCTTACGACCATCATTCGTTTGTTTGATAACCGGAATCGATAGCTTAACAAGCTCATCTGAGGCACGAGGATAATAATATCACATTCACCAGATTCCGTTTCTGAAATTTTATCAAAGAAATCCTTCTTAAATTTATTGAAAATTTTACACCTATCCACCACAAGACATTTAATAGAAGTTTAGAAGTAACGACAGTTAAAATAGATTGAAAATAAAATAAACAAATCTGTGATCATTTTCAATACAAGAGTATTGAGACAGGCCGGTTATTTTGAGTGGCGTCACGTCACGTCATTTGTCGTCGTTAGCGATGACGCATGGCGCCGCTGACCCCGGAGGCGACCCGCTCCATCACTCTTCGATCATCTAACCTATGTCATGGCTTGCAGTCTTCTCTCACCGAGATTTAATGGTTACACTAAAAAATATCTATATATTATTGCTTGAAGTAAGAACGTTGGATCCTTTCTAAGACAATTGCGGGGAAGGTGGAGTATGAATTTTGGCAAAGTAATAGTTTGCATTGCGGAGGACTGCAAAAACCTAATATTTTTAAATAAAATGCATTATAAATACATTAAATTAATAACAATAAACACTATACACACTATATTCATATGATTATACACACGTGTTTCTATACACATATGTATACTTACTATTTTCTTTACGACTAAAGAGTAAAGACAGCTGTTAAACTTAAAAGAGATACCTCTTATTGTATGGACTTTGATCAAATTTCGGCCACAAGCGATCACTAATTTATTAACTTCCCACTACGTATGTAGATAAGGAAGTTACTGATTTTACCCCGATTTTCGAAAATCTAGTTTTCACCAGATGTTTTGAGGCCCTAGGAACTTTTTCCGACTATTTTCACGATGACGTCAGTATGTCTGTATGTATGTATGTGTGTGTGTGTGTGTGTGTGTGTGTGTGTGTGTGTGTGTGTGTGTGTGTGTGTGTGTGTGTGGGAGTGTGTATGTGTGTATGTAAATATCTCATAACTTTTGAACGGCTGAACCGATCGCAACGCGGTTGATGGCATTTGATTGGATTCCGCTCAACTTAGACTTCCTGAAAATTGGAACCGATTCGGTACACGAGATTTTAAGAAATTTTGAAAAAAAACACCACAAAAAATTTTGGTGAAACAGTATTTTTTTAATATAACTTCCAGATTTTATGTACCGATTGAGTACAAAAACTAATCAGCTCTATTCCTCAAAAACTACATCTAACACATAAATTTCATCAATGGGTTTATCCGTTTGGGAGTAATCGTTGGGGAAAATTTTTGAAAAAAGTGTTTTTTCGACATAGCTTCGAAATTTTTCAACCAATCATTTTTTGGTATTCTACGATATTTTAGTCCTAAAGAAACTACGTTAAATGCCGTTTCAAAAATTAAAATCGAATGTAATTGTCAAAATTTATAGCGTTTTTAGCAAACTTACTTATTTTTTTTAATTCTTAGTTAATTCACCAATTGACTTAAAAATCTTATCAGTTTTTCTCCTTTAAAAACTGCGTCAAATACCGTTCAATTAATCAAAATCGGTCAATTTGTTTGGGATTTATCAATGAAGAAATTTAAAAATAAAATGTTTTTTGACATCGTATCGAAATTTTTCAACCTGTTATTATGGATTATTTAGCTAAAGCAATATTTTAGATCTCAAAAATTGAGTTGAATGCTTTCATCGTTTTCAAAATATACAGCTTTTCAAAAATTAATATTGCCATTTTTAACAAAATAGATGTTTGAACTGAAAAATCTAGGCTTATATTTTTTACTCTTTTGAGCTTAAAATACCTTAATTTCGTGGGAAATTTCAGGGATGGCCCGTAGGTTCAACCGTTTACACATTTTTTTATTAATAAAGTCTTCTCATCAAAGATGTTAATTGTACAATTCCATTTGTGTAGCGGAGTTGTATAGCATTTACATAAGTCTATCCGATATTTTACTTTCCAAACCGGAAAATGATTGCGACAAGCATTGATGCTATTGCGGCAGGAAAAGTAAGACAATGGTACCAGCCTCAGACGGGACATAGAACTTAGAACGTAGAACACAGATTTGAAGAATCACTCATTCCATTGATTCACTCATTCCATTGATCCACTCATTCCATGTCAAAATATTACAAGTAAAATGTAAGGATAGTCCGATACACGAGTAAAGTTACAGGAAAACGTTAGTCATCCGTGGCAATTAATCAAAGCAGGTGACAAAATAAACAATATTTTGCAAAACCAACTTTCTTTCATTGTGACTTCGAAAAAAGATGCTATTTTGCTTTACTCACAATGGATGGGTTAGGGTTGCTAGTTGCTACTGTTATAACTTGTTTATTATTTATTTAGTCGAACGATGTTTCACTTCATCCGCGGCGTAAAGAACAAGATTTGATCCATACCTGGCCATAAAGTGATCGTATTTACTCATCTTCTACTATAAAAAACCTCGCAATTTTGTAAAATTTTGCTCGTATTCGTATTTATTAAGCCTGAATAAGACCTGTGAAAAAGATTTTTTTAGTATAGCCTATATTTGAACCATTTTTTTGTTGTCTGTGTTTTCTTTAATATGCTGTAACTTACTCAAAATGTTGCCATTTTAAATTAAGCGAGATAATTAGTAGGTTTTCCATCTGTCATCACAATTTCCCCGTGTTGGTTTCGGGCTCCTTTGAAGAACAGGCCAACTGCCGTTCTGCCAGGCAGGTCGTAAAAGGCGACCGATTGGCTATACGAGTCACTAACATCGTGGCTACTAGGTGGTAGAGTTCTGCATTGTCTCTCCCGGGTCTGGTACCACCGCCTTACCTACTCCTGCCGCAATAGCGTCAGCGCTTGTCACTGTCGTGTTCCGGTTTGGAGGGTAAGGTAGCCGGTAAACTTATGCATGTGACATGAGACCTAGTCTCAAGATAGCAACGCACCATTAACACCTTTTGTGTCTATAAGCGATGGTTGACTCTTTCCATCAGGAGACCCATCTGCTTGTACGTGCTGCGATTTTGCTCTAAATATTACATCTTTCAATAGAAAAATCAAATGTTTAATAACCTACATAAATAAAATAGTATATTAAAAAATATGATTTTCCTTGTGCTTAAATTAACTTTTCATTAATACTTACAAAGGTGACGGCAGAAAATGAAGTAGATTGTAGATTACCCAGTTGATTCTCTTTGCCAGTTGTCGATGACATTAGCTGTCAAATGTTATCAAATAATCATAGATATATTAAACTTATATACTCAAAGCAAATAATAGTAGGTGTGTTGAGTGAAACTCAAACCTTAGAAATTTGACTTAGTTAGCAATTCTCAGCTTGGATTTTCGCTGGCCTGGAGATCTTTGTAAGCATTTAGAAACTGGCCGATGCCGCCATTTAACTTAGTATGTCACGGCGTTATGGTATAATTCAGATAACTTATCTATATGGTTACTTAAAGATATAAAGTGTGTCCTAGGTCCTGGATGACGCCAGCTGTGCGTTACATTAAATATAAAATATGGTTTTACCCAATTATTTGAATTATACCCATGATACATTATTTATTACTGTATTTTGAACTTTGTCAGGTATTCACTAATCTTTGTTTATATTTGGAAAAATGAACAACTGTGCGCAATTAGTAGAAAAAATCTATAATACATATTTTTGGATTTTAATTAATTTGCTTCACCTTAATATATTTTATAGCCTTTTAAAAAATCTGAAACCCTTTGTTTGATATGACGATTGATAGGAAATATTATTTTTGAAGAGAATGTATATATTTTATATTAGGAAATATAAAATATATACATTCTCTTCAAAAAGTTAAAAAGTAGATCGATGTTAAATAGGTAAAATCGGATTGATTTTGAAATATACAATTTCGATTAAAAATGTTAGAATGCATTCACTTCACAACAAAATTCACGCGCTAAAAATATTGTAGTGATAACCCTAGATAATTCTTTAGTACGTGCATAAATAGTAAAGACCTATATTTGCATAATGATCTCGTATTGAAGCAATTCCTTCTTCATACTTTTCTCATGGTGATTTATGGCGATATGCAACCGAACAATCGATTCCTATTGAATTTATTAGGCACAAAGCTGGGTTTCGTGTTATACCCCTTTATGCTTTAAAACAAACCCTTTCAAAACTGAGTAATAAAGTTTTATTATTATATTTGCAAAACCCAAAATAACAATAACTTTGCGCCCTGTTGGGGTCCAGTAACGTTTATCTTAACAATTGGTCAGCCGGAACGAAACAGTTTTGTGCCCAAAGACAAAAAATACATTTTTTAAAATTATTGTATAATTTAAGATTTATAAGTTATCACTGCATGTGACTTCCGTTGCGTTGAGCCTACTTATATAGATAAGTAGGATATATACTTTATTTTGTTTGATAGAAAAACCATCCAACTCTACCACCTAGTGGTAGATTTCTGCAAAATGTACCTAATTAGTTGCAGAAATCTACCACTAGGTGGTAGAGTTCTGCATTGTCTCGCCGGGTCTGGTATCACCGCCTTGTCTATTCCTGCCGCAATAGCTTCAGCGCTCGTCACTGTGGTGTTCCCGTTTTGAGAGTAAGGTAGCTGGTAAACTTATGCATGTGGCATTAGGCCTCGCCACAATATAGCAACGCACCATTAACAATTTTGGTGTGTCTAGGCGATGGTTGACTCTCCATCAGGAGACCCATCTGTATTAGACCTCGCTACAAAATAGCAACGCACCGCTAACATCTTTGGTGTCTATAGGCGATGGTTGGCTTGGTTCGAATAAGCTTACCTCCAGACCATGAGGTAGTTAATTTTAATGGATATAGTTTTTGCGATTATATAAGACAAGTTAGGGAAATTGTAAATTGTGTATACATAACATAATATTACTTGTAGTTGTGTATTTTGTGTTAGTGTAATATACTTTTCTAACCTATTATTATTGAAACATGAATCGGAACTATTCTTAAATTATCATTCACTATATTTTTTTTATAACCCAATGTCTATTACAGCAATAACAATTTTCTTATTTTGTTAAAATAATTTTACTGAGCATGACTGAATGTAAACAATCACGTAATTTTTCATATTATGTGTCTTGAGCATTTTACTCCCTTCAGCGTTTTATTATATTATTAACATAGATGACAGTTATGCTTTGTTGAATGACAGCACCAATAAAATATTCTGTGTCAAGAAACGATTTTATCTAAATAGTTCCAAGAATTAACAGTTACGTGTTACTTTAAAATATTATATGGGATGTGAGTTTTTTTATATAACATATAGGCGGGATGTTAATACCACATGCATACGTCTACCGGCTACCTTACCCTCCAAACCGGAACAAGACAATGATAAGCACTAACGCTGTTGCGACAGGAATAGATAAGGCGGTGGTTCCAAATACTCGGGCGAAACGTTGTGTTGTGACTCACGATGGTAGTGACTCGTATAAAAAATCGGTTCCTTTAAAAACCTGCCTGGTAGAACGACATTTGGTCAATTTTTCAAAGGAACCCGAACCAACGCAGGAGAAAGAGTTGAAATTTTCAGATTTAAATAAAGTAAAGAAATATGGTAATGCCAATATCTACGAAGGAGTAGGCAGAGGTGCAATTATTGCACTTAGGATTAGCCGATTTTTTTTCCGAAATGAATTTATGCAGTTGGTCCAAATGACTGCGCAACCGGGCTTTTAGGGTGAATAGAGTTCTCAACCAGAGTCTAAGTTAGGAGGGCTTAGGGGTTGTCCTACGGGAGTCTTAGGGATTAAGGCTGAACCTCGGCTTAGGGCAATATCTTGACGATAAGTGGAAGAATAAGTGGCATCAGGATTTCGACTTGTTAATAACTCTTGATCAGGGTCTCGAGTGTTAGCAGGCCAAAACAGTGGATTTAGTATCCGCTGGTGGCAACACTGGCGTGTGTGTAAATTGTGAAATGTTGGCTGCGATGAGATCATCAGGTTCTAATAGAAAGATTAGCCGATGATCTTAAGTCTCATGATGTTTTAAGGTATAATTTGGGCGTTCATTAAGCACAAGATATGTATATTTTGCTTAATTAACGTTTTTCAAAAAGGAAATAAAAAAAAATATTTAGGAAGAATTGTCATACTCGGATTTGAATCCAGGAGTGTCTATATTGAAGCCGGTATTTATGTTTAAATAAAGCATATATTAGCCTCAGATTTAATGAATTAAGATTATATCTAATCACCGTATTTACTCAATTAATAAATATAAATTTTGTAGATTTTTCCCCGTGTTGGTCCAGACGCCTTAGAAGGATTCACCATCTGCCATTCTGCCATCATAACTACTAGGTGGTAGAGTTCCGCTCCGTTTCGCTCGGGTATATGGGAGCACCGCCTTATATGTTCCTGCCGCAATACGTCAGTAATTGTCATTGTTGTGTTCCAGTTTGGATAGTAAGGATGTCGGTAAATTTAAGAATGTGGCATTAACACCCCGCCATACGGGCAGCAACGCACAATTAAGATCTTTGGTGTCTAAGGTTGTCTCTTTTCATCAGTAGATCCGTCTGCTTGTATGTTATCTTATGATATAAAAAAATAGAACTCATTCAACGGGTTGAGCTTAGATGGGTTAAGGTTCCAAATCTAGATTTTGATTATAATTATTTTATTTATCAGCCATTTTTATACATACTCAAGTCCCTTTAAGAGACGAGAGAGATAATAATGTCTGTTATATAATATCTGTTATTTTCACAAACCATTGTAAACCATACTAATTTATTACCAATTAGTTCTAAAGTTAAGAAAAAAATACACAAATATTTAACACAAAACATTTATGAGACTTTTGTTTTCATATATATCTAATAACTTATGCTTTAATGTGTAATATAGATAAAAAATAATGATATATGTATGTTTTATCACGTTTACGTCCTGTTGATGAAGAATCAGTGTAAGATAATGGATTAAAATAAAACTAGTATCAATCAGGCATAACTTTAATAGACATTCAATCTTATGTTATCCTAGTGCATATTTTTAGATGAGATATCTAATATGAGAAGCTATGTTGTTTTATTTCTAAATTTTTAAGTTTTTATTTTATCTAAAAAAATAAATAAAATTGGAGTGTATGTTTGTAATATTAAAATAACCGTTTTTCACTGAATGCATTTGTATGTATACACGGTACATATACCAAATTAACATTTTTCACAATTTTTTCTGTCTGTCTGTTTGTTCCGGCTAATCTCTGAAACGGTTGGACCGATTTTGACGGCACTTTCACTGGTACTGGAGCTGATGTAATAAGGAGTAACTTAGGCTACTTTTATTTTAGAAATTTTTCTACGCCGACGAAATCTCGGGCACATCAAATTTTTACTTAGAATGTAAATATTAACGTGTTGCTGATATGAATGGCAATAATGAAGAGAGAATGTGAAGGCAAGAATGATAAGGCTTCGGGACATACTCAAGTGGATAACTTGAAAGACACCGACGCTATGCAAAAAAAAAAAGAATATTTATTTGCAAGAATAGAGTGTTACAATTTCCTGCATAAAAATATTTGTACCAATATTATGTCTACCATATTACATAATAGTCTACCATATTGTGGTTTGCAATTATTTAGCAATTTTATCAGTATAATTGATGCTAGAAGCCTTCTTTCCAATTTTTAATTATTATTTGAACCTACTTACACAATGCCCCATATCTCTACCGCCCCCCACCTACATTTTTTTTCTTTGGCAAAAAGAAAGTATAGATTATAATTACTACAATAAAGCTATAACTACATTTTAAGCCATTGTTAGTAATATGTCAGACCATAAAAGCTTCAGACGGCGTAATATGGCACGCGTCTTTAGACATTTGATATGACATTGTACTATTTCTGTTGTGTGGGTGCAAGCGGGATGCACCGGGATGCGACGGGATGCGCTCGGGTGCATGCAAATGGTGCGTAGAGATGTGTGACGTAGGCTGCACTCGTCTCGTGTACCACCTTGTTACATACGCTATACTCCACGCCAGCCGTAGAGTCGACAACAACTTTTGGAGTAAAATATTTCTGAACAAAATGCAAAAAAATATCTGATTGCAGATTAATGTTGTTTGTTGTACTTTAATCCAAATTATAAATATTTAATTATTTATAAAAAAATCTGTATTTTGTTGTATTCAATGGAAAATGATCCTAAAAATAAAAATCATTGTTATTTTTCAAGCATGGCTTTTGTTTCATATTGAAATAATAATTAACCTCACATAACTATTTACACAGCAGATACAGATTATTTTTCAATTTATTAACTATACCACAAAATGATTAGATGTAGCTGCTTCATTTTGTGCGATCGATATTAAAGCTAAATGAATGAGATAAATGTAGGCATGTGGTTCAAATTAATTTCCTTTATTTATTAACATAGATTGCACGCTCTTATATAATGTATAATATGTAACTAGTATTTTAGTAGTAAGTAGTAGAATACATATATAGTAGTACATTTAATGTATAACTAGTATTTTATTGTACTTACAGTACTGTTGATCTAATTTGTGAGATTTTAGCTTACAGGAATAAAAATATTACATCAATCTAGCTGTTATCCGCGGCTTCGATCGCGTAAAATAGGAGACAAAAAGTAGCCTGTCACTCATCATCCCTCCAACCATCTCCACTTAAAAAAACACTTTAATTCGTCTCTCCGTTTTGCCGTGAAAGACGGACAAACAAACACACATACAGTACCCGGCGATAAATATTGCACATCGACCTTTGGAAAGAGACAATCGGCTAATTTCGGCTTCGTAGAGCGTTATCTCTGTCGCATAAAATACAAACAGTCCGGTACCTATTAGGAGCTGTTAAAACAAGTGATTTGCTTCTTTTGATATTTTTATTCTTTGTATAAAATACACTAATTTTTCTATAAGTGATGGCTTTAGGTTGGGGTAAAATAAAATAAAAAAACATTTTTACATTATGTTTACGTATTTAATTATTTTGGAACATTACAGCTTTAGTGTACATAATAAACACCATTATACCTATTGCTAAAATGAGACATTGCAATAAAAATAATAATAATTCTAATTCTCAATTACTTCCATTTCACTATCTGTGCTCTCAAAGAGGTCAATATCACTGTCACTATCAGCCGTATTTATTACTAATCTATCAGTGTAATTGTCTAAACTGTGTTGAATGCTTCTATATTCATTCTCACATTTGATTGCATGATCGCAAACCTTTTTCCACTCTTCAGCGCTGATCATGTTTACTTTTTCAGTCAATAATGTTTTTACTGTAGTTAAGTTCATACCCACATTTCTAGAGGCTACATAGCCTTTCAGTTGAGACCATCGCCGGGTACTGTACAAAAAAAATTACACTGTACTGTACTGTACAAATTCTTTTGGAAAAAGAGGGAAACCTTTACGAGGTCAGTCACGTGAAATTATCTACAATGTTTATAAATACTTTGCAATACTTGCATTTGCAACTCGCTCTTGAATCTTCTTAAAATAACAACTTACATTTTCATCTACTTTTTTTTAAATCTATCAGCTTCGCTTACAAAGTATTTATAAACATTGTAGATAATTTCACGTGACTGACCTCGTAAAGGTTTCCCTCTTTTTCCGAAAGAATTTGTACAGTACAGTACAGTGTAATTTTTTTTGTACAGTACCCGGCGATGGTCTCAACTGAAAGGCTATGTAGCCTCTAGAAATGTGGGTATGAACTTAACTACAGTAAAAACATTATTGACTGAAAAAGTAAACATGATCGGCGCTGAAGAGTGGAAAAAGGTTTGCGATCATGCAATCAAATGTGAGAATGAATATAGAAGCATTCAACACAGTTTAGACAATTACACTGATAGATTAGTAATAAATACGGCTGATAGTGACAGTGATATTGACCTCTTTGAGAGCACAGATAGTGAAATGGAAGTAATTGAGAATTAGAATTATTATTATTTTTATTGCAATGTCTCATTTTAGCAATAGGTATAATGGTGTTTATTATGTACACTAAAGCTGTAATGTTCCAAAATAATTAAATACGTAAACATAATGTAAAAATGTTTTTTTATTTTATTTTACCCCAACCTAAAGCCATCACTTATAGAAAAATTAGTGTATTTTATACAAAGAATAAAAATATCAAAAGAAGCAAATCACTTGTTTTAACAGCTCCTAATAGGTAGGACTGTTTGTATTTTGTGCGACAGAGATAACGCTCTACGAAGCCGAAATTAGCCGATTGTCTCTTTCCAAAGGTCGATGTGCAATATTTATCGCCGGGTACTGTACACTTTCACATTTATAATATTACTATGGATTTCATATTGCAGTTTGACCTATCACTGGTATCCTTATGACAGTTCATACTTAAAAAACAGTTACATAAGATCACAATTCATCCTAAAATATTTAAATTTATATTAATCGTCTTTCAAACGTCACGTAGCAATGAAAGTGATAGTACAGCTAAGTATTAATTATTATTTGTTGTATATTTAAAAACTGAATTACAAAGAATCTGAAGAAAAATAAATACGTCTTGATAATTATAAAGGTAAAAAAATATTTATAGTTGGTGGTGTCTTTATTCAAATTTAAATCAACATTAATAACTTACCTGCTTATTAGCAAAAAAAAAACAATAGAAAGTATAGTCTACGGGACTTAGTAGCTTCCTTTTGGGGAGTCAATAAAATTTTTCTATACGCCTTTTTGAAAGTAATGTATTTTCAAATTGGCATAATCTAAATATGTCGAATATATCTTTCTTGATGATTACATCCTTAGTTTTAATACAAGATAATTTAATAAATATATTTTGACATCATATAAATAAGTATGTGCTCATAAAAAAAATAACTTACGTAATCGCTATATATTTAACCGTGTTCATTTAAATACGTAGCTCTTCTGAAAAAGCCGTAGAGACAAAGTTTAGTAGATTCGCTAAAAAGAGCCACTCACGAATTTTCAAATATGTATTGGTCATTTAATAAAAGGAGTATTGTCCCGCGGACTAATAACAATATGGCACTCGTGATTTTCATCTTAATATATTAATCAGCAGAATATTTGTCAGTAATATTAGGATAAATATTGCAACAGCGAAAATCTATTTCGCTTGAAATTTGGCATAAACATAAACCATACGCTAGATTTTATAGATAATATATATTTTTTTATATCATAAGATAGCAAACAAGCATATGGGTCTTCTAATGGAAAGAGAAACCATCGCCTATAGACACCAAAGATGTTAATGGTGCGTTGCTATCTTGTGGCGAGATCTAATGCCACATGCTTAAGTTTACCGGCTACCTTACTCTCCAAACCGGAACACGACAGTGACAAGCACGGACGCTATTGCGGCTGGAATAGGTAAGGCGGTGGCACCAGACCCAGGCGAGAGAATGCAGAACTCTACCACCTAGTAATATTTGAAAATCCAAGTGATTTAATTCATTCTTTTTAAATTAAAAACATGTAGGAGCATATGTCGACTCTAAGCATTTCCTAGTTCGAATATTACGTAAAATCTTTTAATTTTACGCCACATGCAAACTACGGCATTCCTTTCATTATTCCTCGGTTTCGATTTCTTATCCAAGAGAAATAACTTTTTGCCTTGTCACGACGTGCCCCGATGGCTCCTGCTGTCAATACATTGTTTCACTTCAGCATGCGGTTTTGAACAATTTCCATATCTACTTACATTACTTTAAACACTTTTAAATAATATCACTTTTGGACAATCCTACCATTTATATAGCTGTGTAATAAGTGAAAGTGTCATTTTGCATAAATAAGTACGTGTTATTTCAAATTTGTGATCTTTGTTATGCTAATGCTCTATTTTATAGTTTTACTACTAAAGGACGGGCTATGAAGGTATTGTTAAGTATGGGTTATCTGTAACCTCGGTCGTTTTCAGAGAATTTGTTTTGTCAAGTCTTGTAAAGGTTTAAATTTGTCAGTGGAATGAAAAATATTTATTGGTATTGTTAGCCAATATGTTGTTTGAGCCACGGCTGGGACTGAACCGTGATTCCCGGTAGCGTCGGTCGTCTAATGAGCAACCGTGTTCGGTTCAATTGCACACACCACTCTTATTCGCCGGCAATTTATTTCATTTTTGCCTGTGATCGCGCCTTATTGAGCGTCTTTTTATCTTATTGCCTTCGTGGGTCTATAATACCCGTCCTGTTACTTGCAAATGAGACGCACCGGGAACGTGTTGGGTTCGCTCGTTCATGACATACATAGAAATAATTAAAATTTTTATCTTGAATTAACTTTTTGCATACCAAAGTGGATATTGTTTTGAAATACCTTTCGATTTTCGTTGAATCATTAATTATATTGTGCATAACTTTACTAAGATAATTAAGAGAAGGTATTCTGTGATACAGCTTATTTTTGAAACAATTGATGCAGTATGTTAAAGATACATTTTTATGTTTCAAATGAAATAATAAAAGTAATTTTTAAAATTAAAAATACTATAATAATAATCTGTCAATATCTAACACAACGAAATTATCTGTCAAGTATATAATATTTAAAAAAACTGCTAAGCCGATTTTGATAAAACTTGGACTGTTCCTTAAGTTAGAATATACCTAATTTAAATCAAACAGATCTATCTCAATATGGCTTTTGGTACCCACGAAATTCGTGGACAAACGTACAAATATACAAATATATAAACATATATACACTTACGAAATTTAGTTCACATTCTTGGACGCCTAAATAAATCATCATATTCAAATATTCCCAATTCCAACAATACGTTTTTTCGTCGGTTTAAAACATCAGTGATATAGTAACAATAAACTTTAGTTTTGTGAACAGTGAAGTTTATTAATATTAGGACAGAGTGAAGAAGATAAATTTTTACATGATTAATTTTACAAGAATATATTTTATTCATAATACATTTTCTCGTGACTTCCTATGATATATACTCGTAGGTGTACTTCATGACATTTTGAGAAATCATGTTTTATAATATTATATGAATGAACCCCGTTGAACAAATTACTTAAATGAATTTAACCCCAAAGCAAATAAATCAGTTGAGCTGTTGTCCGCAATTTCGCATGTGTGACTCAAATCTTTACTTCCTAAAGCTAAGTCGGGTAAAAAAGTAGCCTATGGTTGTCTATGATCTTCGAATTTTTATTTTTCAAATGAAACCGGTTTGGGGCATATCGGTTGAATGGTTTCAAAGTCTATAGTGGACATAAGTAAAAACATTTTTTGTTTCTTGTAAATAAACACCCAAACTCAAAAATACATATATCTATGTTCATCACACAAATGTTTGTTCTCGTCGAGATTCGAACCTAAACTCCGTAGTTATAGACACTATTGCGGCAGGAATAGGTGAGGCGGTGATACCAGACTTCGGAAGAGTTAATGTAGAACTCTACCACGTAGTAGCCACGATGCTAGTGACTTGCATAGCCAATCAGTCGCCTTTTACGACTTGCCTGGCAGACTCGGTTTTGATTCACAAGTCTCTTTTTTTGTAAATAGAAGTGGAAATATTGTAGGTACATCAAAATGTTTCATGTGCTCCATAACTTAAAGATTTTCCAATAAAAATAAATCCTAACTCTACCTCGAAACTCCCTTTATATTTTTAACACAATATTGTATATTTATATGCTCAAAAACATATATTATTCGAAGAATTTATCGGAATGCGTTGTAAGGTTAAGACGTCTTGACGTTAATGTTCTGAGTTATAGGTTATTGAGGGTATAAAGACTTTCGCCAGGGCAATAGCGTTATGAGTGAAGCATTATTACAATAAAAACAGTGTGAGAGAGTTTGCCAAGTGGCTGTCAACTCGATGACTCGCAATAGGTTGTTGCTCGAGATATAATTGTGTTAAAAATAATATTCTGATCGTGATTTGAGAATATAATATATCGTATTTTTATAACAGTGAGTAATGCACATACACTGAAACTCTAAATACATTTTTACTAGCTGCTAACCGCGACTTGGTTCGCGTGACCCACACGCATTACTTCCTTTTACTTAGTTGGGTAAATAATTCGTAAAATATTTTTTTCAATTAGTCCGATAATTGTTGCGTTTATCCATTACAAACAAATGAATCTTACGTCTTTATAATATTATTAGAGGCAGCCTGCAGCGCGCTGCATTATAAAACTTTTCGATGAATCCCGCGGGATCACTTAATTTTTCCGGGATAAGAAGTAGTCTATGTGCTATTCCAGATCATCGTCTACTTATGCGCCAAATTTTATTTAAATCCATTCAGTAGTTTTTGCGTGATTGAGTAACAAACATTTATCCAAACATCCACCCATCCAATCATCCAAACTTTCGCATTTATAATATGTATGGAATCACTACATAGTATAGATAAATTAAAAAATATACACCGATTCACCCATTTATCCGAATTGACAGTAAGGGGTGCAACTAGTGCCCCCACGAGTAGTTAACGGTATTAAGTCCCATGGTGTGGCAGTGTCAACTTATTGCTAAATCGGATACGTATCCAGTCTTGGTCAAGATACGTTTTTCAGAAAAATTGAAAAATTTAAATCAATATATTCTGAACAATGATTGAACCTGAACCTTCCGGTTCAGGTTTGGCATCTATATAGAACTGAGGTGCCGCCGTTGGTGAGGCAAACATATTTTTTAAATTTATTTACGGCGTGTTAAAATTTCAGTTTTTTTTTTAAAAAATGTGCTGTTAATTAAGATAGCTATTATTACCATCAAGAGCTTTTTGTAAGGTAGCAAACAAGCAGACGTTGATCTTGATGGAAAGAGACACTCATCGCTTATAGACCAAAGATGTTAATAATGTTAATATCAGTGTTGCGGGATATTAGTGCCACATAAGTATGTTTTACTTTACCCTCAAAACCTTACCCTCAAAACTGGATAGTATAGTGAAAAGCATTGTCCAATGATTAGCGTCCCATGGGACGTTAATAAAGCGGACTGCATTTTTAAACGTTAAACTGGTATAATTTACCGGGCAAAATTTAAAATAACTCATGAACAACCGTCGGCGATGAATTAAAAAAGGGAGTGTAATGTGTTTTTGCGGTTTAAAAAAAATTACCAGCGAGAATCCTGAAGAACCAATGACTGATGAAAGGACTAATGACCAGCGAATGGACCAATGTTCATCAGTTGTCACTACGATAAATTTCGTTTTTATGATAATGATGATATTGGTGTTAAAATGTATAAATAAGATTATAAGACGTTTTTAAATTCATTATTATTGTGCAATAGGCACATCACTAAATTACATAAAGAATTTATTTCGAAAACAATAAAATTTAATTTTTTCATAGATCATTTATTTTATCGGAGCAGTAATATTTATACAATTTAATTGTTCCGGTCATCTCGATTTGATTAATGATGCAACAAAACCTCTGGGTCAGTTTGATTTTTGCTTGTTTTTATAAGATTTTATTACATTCAGAATACTGGGGTGGAATCGTAAATTAAATGAAAGATCCATCAGTTCGGGAAGGAGTAAATCAAGACGGACGGATTGCCCCTAATAAAAATTATAAGAGGCACAATGGCTCGAATGTGCGCCGAGACCGTCAGGAGCTGTAAACTCTTGCTATGTTTGTTTATGATGCACTAAAATATGTTATAAACTAGATAAGTATAATCTAAATAAACGAACGTATAATTAGTACCGTGATATTTGTATTTATTCTCTTCAACATATTTTAAAATGTCTTTCTTATACTATCAAATTTAACGCAGCCATTAAATTGACTGATAATTAAGTAAATTATCATGTAGCAGGAATAGTATTTAGTACTGTTTTCATTACAGTAGAGAACCGTTTAATGATAAGTGTTGGTTTGCAATATATACGGCAATATTTCTTTGTTCGTTCAGCCAATGGAGTGCGGTTGACGTTGATGCGCGTTTCTGAGTTTTTTGGTCCTCTTATTATATTTTTGGAAGCATTTTTCGGTTGATCTTATTTGTTGGCTCAATACCTGGCCGTAAATCTATCGAGATGTGCAGGTGTGCCAACCCTTTCCTGTTATTTATACAATACACACTTTGCTTGTGCTTAATGTTCAACCCTTTTAGCTTCATTTATGAATATTACGTCTTTCTAGTAAATTTATTTAATCTAAGGCCTACGCCTGTACACAAATCCTTCTCTTAAATTATATTTGTTTAAGCATTGTTTGCGCTCCAATTAATTCAGTGGAATTAAACTCAACTACGATCTATTCCTAGCTTAAATTAATTTTGTATTTATAGGATGGCCCATTTATTACATTCACAAATGTAAATGAACGCTTTCGAGTTACTCGTTTTCGTGAGAATATTTGTATTTATTTTATTTATGGAGAGAACAGCGCGAGGGCGATGTGTTTAAATATCTTTAGATTTAAATACGAGCTTACTTGGAGTAACTCAGGAATCCATTAGGTTGATATTGGTTATCTTTTGTATGTATGGTCTTTGAATCTTATTTTACTGTAACTAATTAATTTGTCAGGATTCCTGTCTATACTGATTATTAAGTGGTTAAAAGCTGCAGTCTTATAGACTCATTAATCGTAGTGTTGAGATGCTTTTAATGGCTTCTAGGAATAAGTAATTTGTATCTTATAAAGAAAGTAAACATATTTGTAGTTTACAGGGAAAAAGTTGTGAGCGATTTGACTGGTATTGCCGATATTCATGAACGGTGGTATTCATAATGGTTCGTTGCCATCTTGTGGCGAGTTCTAATGCCACATGCACAAGTTTACCGGCTATCTAACCGGAACACGATGGTGACAAACACTGACGCTATTGTGGCAGGAATAGGTAAAGCGGTGGTACCAGACTCGGGTGAGACAATGCAGAACTCTACCACCAAGTAGCCACGATGGTACCCAGTGACTCGTATAGTTAATCGGTCGTCTTTTATGACCTGCCTGGCAAAACGGTAGTTGGCCTATTCTTCAAAGGAGCCCGGACTAACACGGGATTTTTTTTGACACAACTTCGAGATTTTTTTGACCAATCAATTTTGAACCTCATAAAATATAGTCGTACTTAAAAATTACGTTAAATGGAATTTGAAGAAATAAAATCGAACCAAGTGGTTAGAATTAGGTAAAGATACTGTGGTTTTCAATAAAATTAGGTTTCCAGAGAGTTTAATGCACTTCGTACTAGAGAAGCTATGCTAAGTAGAAGTCGTGTTCCATTTCGTTAACACTTGCTGCAGCGCTATGAATTGTCCAACGAAAGTGAAAATTAAGTAGCGCTGCACCGTATATTACACTATAGCATACATTCGCGACCAAAAGGTCTCAACCGCCGTGAATTTCACGACACTTACGCGTTATATAAAAAAGCTTTAACGTAGGTGCGGTTCGTGGACCGCACTTTAGTGAAGCACATATAACTCCTTGTCTAGTACGTTAGTTCATAGAAGACTTTGGGTACTTCTGATTTTTAAAATAAATTGCATTTTAATGTACCGATTGGCTCGCGGAAAGTTTTTAGAGGGTCAACCGCTTTTTGTTTTATTATATAATTTCAATCAGAATTGAATATTTATAGCAAGGACAGGAAAATGTCTGTCGGGTCAGCTACTGTTTGTTATACAAAAATATTGTAGTTTTTTACTGACACAGTCACTAAGTACTGCGTGACCTTATCAACTAATATAATCGAATATTGAACAGAGCAATATTGAATAAATCAACATATGCGAATGAGTGTACTTAATAATGCTTGCCAATTTGCTTTAATTGGTGTGAGTTATTGAAATATTCAGAATGGTGGCACTTGTTCAAATATAAGTTAGCATTCAGTATTAAAGTGTACTCTAATAAACTCAGTAAATGTTCAAGTATTTAGGTATGACACATTCTTGAAAAGGGGGCCCATTTAAAATGAAGTTGAAATATAGCGTTATAAGATTTTCTCTCTGATGTCAACTTTAAAATTTAATGCGGTGAATTATCGTTGGTGTATTCGTGACGATTACATGCACGCTAACGAATTTATGTCTTGCTTGTCTTTCGCATGTTTTGTGGAGATCATAATGTTCGAACACGTATATTCAGATTTTTATTGTATTTGAAACAAACTGTGAAGGGGATTTCGGCAAATCTTTAAAGTATTATAAAAAATGTGATTCGCACTTCATGTTTTTGTTTGTGGAATATCAACCTAAACAATTTATTTCTTAGGCTGAAAAGTATTTTTGTTTTAAACAGATTTTTACTTGAAATGACTAAATGATTAAAACTAACTGCGTTTTACCCAAATTAATTTACATTTATGTATATATATGTTATTTATTGATCACCCCGTTGGTCGAATGGTTAGCGACTCTGACTACGCAATCGACGGGGCTCGGGTTCGACCCCCAACGTTGACAGACATTTGTGTGATGAGCATAAATGTTTGTGTTTCCGGGTTTGGGTGTTTATTATATATTTAATATGTATTTATATATGTATTTCTGTATATCGTTGACTAACACTCATAACACAACCAAATAATTTGCTTACTTTGGGGTTAGATCATTAAGTGTAATTTGTCCCGTGAATATTTATATTTATATTATTCTTAGAATCAAATGACTATCAGAAGAATAATAATTTTCAACTGCACTTTAACAATTACATATACCTTATTAAATTACCATAAATATTATATAGATATGATCGGGAATTTCAGCGGGATATTTCGGCGCTGATATAATCATGATCACAAGAGTAGTAACCGCAGTACACTTATAATTAATTAATTGATTGCACCAGAAGAAAAGTTAAGTTTTTGAACGTATCTATTTCGTTGAAACATGTACGCCCCATACGGCTGAACGAATTTTATTGTGAGGTGTGTTCTCTACATTCATCTTTATTGTACAAGTGATATCATTCTAATTGATTAAGCTACTCAAGTAATTTTTAATAATTTTTAAAAGAATTAAATACAAAGTTAATTTTTATTTAATTTTGTGGCTTAGTATACTTATATTTTCTTTTTAAGCCTGGATAATTTGTGAAACTTACTACTATCAAACTAACATAACTAATCCAAAATTTATTATTATTTCAATCAAACTCGCTTAGACTTCCTTTACTTTTTTATATCACTTATATTGAAAGCCAATCAGTTGCACGAATTAAAGAATCATCAAGGATGTTTTACAACCCTGTGTTTTTGGTGTTGCTGTAATTGGCGAAACCGGTCGGTTGTTAATATAAAAACGTTATTTTACAATTTACTTATTAGCCTGTGCGGCTCAGAGCCATTATATACCAAGTTTGGTTCCTAGATCGGGCAAATTGAAATTGTTTTTTTTTTTTATCTAGATATAGTTGAGTAGTGTGTGTTCACCCATTTCGCTAGTCGTTATTCAGTTTTCTTAGATTCTGTTCAGGCTATAAGTAGGTGACATCTGCTTAGTTCTGATTTGTATGTAGGTATAACTATAATATATACATCGACAATATCAGTTTGAACTTTGATTGTAAATATAATTCGTAAAATATAAATATTATGTCGGAAGGCCGTCCTCGATCAAAATTATTTTTCGTCGTCACGGCGCAGACGCTGCGATCTATTTTTAAACTGACGAATGAGACGCTCCGAGCGCACGCGCACGCGTCTCGTCATATTCCAATTACAGATAGCTGTCATCGTCTCTGCATACACGGCGAGCTCTGTTTCTCGTATTTCAAGTAAACATTACTTTAATTCTGTTATTCCAACAAATAATACAACACTAAATAAAACTGTTTACTTTCGATTCTAATATTAACAAGGTTAGTTGGTTGGTTGCGAATAGTGTAAACATTTGTTCGAGGTGTGCCCAGTTATGTTTCCAAGATATTAAATTATGAATTATGACTGAGTGGGTGTCTGGAGCGTCTCTGTTCCTCTTTAGAAAATCATAAGCGAGTGAATGAGACGCAGGGCGGCGCACCGCGTCGATGTCGGAAGGGTTATTATATATGAATTATGATGACGCCGCAGCACCGTCGGCGGTAATATCGTTATGAATATGCTGAGTACTATACACCCATTGGTGGAAAGCATAACCGCCTCGATTGCGCGGGAACGCCTACGGTGGACTTTTTATTCTTTTATTGACATTTAGATATGCACATTGTGAGAAGCGATGCACAAAATGTAATATTTTGTTTGGGAACACAGATAAGTCGAGCGAACAAGCGGTCGCACCAAGCATTTGGGATGCAAATACGTCGTATGTAAACGAACTTTGCTACTCATGCGGCATAGGCGCCCGCTATGAGACCCACTCAGACGTTTCCTGCATTATATCAATTTGCATTTCAGTGAGAATACATATACTCGACAATGTACATAATTATACGTATATATTATTCATTTATTAAAACATCACTTGTATATATGTAATATGAATTATACATTCACATTACACATATTGTGAACGTATGCTGTTCTAGTATGAATGTACATTATTCTTGGAGTTTTATTACACATTAGCTTATCTAAATTAGCTAAATACAAACGTGCCGTTTATAAAATCGGTATGTATGCATGATACATATAGTGAGAGCGTTATAATCGACGTATCTAATTAATACCAAATATTAATGGAACCTGTTGAACCAGGTTGAATTAGAAAAAAAATAAGAATAGAAATTCAAAGAATCAAGAATCATAGTAATACACACGTGACAGCCTTAGAAAATCAATGTCAAAATTAAGGTCAATCTAAAGATAGGCAATCTAAAGAAGGTATCATTTGTATTTTTTATAAAAAAGTGAAATAAATAATGCCATACCCGAGTCACCCCGAGTCTTATATCTTTCAAACTTTCACGCTATTAGTTTCGTTGATAAAACTTGTTGATTTTACAAACCACGGGACTGTTCTCACACACAACCTCAAATTAAAATTAAATATTTATAATAATAATAATAAATATTCACGGGACAAATTACACTTACTGATCTAACCCCAAAGTAAGCAAATTATTTGCTTGTGTTATGGGTGTTAGTCAACGATACTTATACATATAAATACATATATAAATACTAGCATATATTTAATAAACATCCAAACCCGGAAATACAAACATTTATGCTCATCACGCACGCACGCTTGTACCCGCCGGGGATCGAACCCGAGCCCCGTCTGGGTCGCTAACCACTCGACCAACGGGGCGGTCAAGGTTACAAGGTATTGCTATTGCTGTATTGCTATTGATGTAAAACTATTAAATCGAGTTGTAAAGCAAAAATACACACATATATACATATCATACCAAATCCGTTACGGGTTAGATAGAGATAATTATTATATCTTTTGTCATTTTTCAATATGTCTGAAATAACGGAGGATACTCTATACGCCAATAAATTATCTATAATATTATGCGGCTGGATTTAAAAACATGATACAAGATCAAAGACTATGAACAAAAAGTAAATCCTTGGATTTTACACTTTTAATCGTCGGCACTTGGTAAAGTTTCAATATTTACAATTAGAAAATTATACACTTGTACTTTTATTTCACAATTTTAAATTTTTTGATTTTATTTTATTCACAATTTTAAATTGACCGGTTTCGATTTTTAAAACATCTTCAGGGCGTAATATTCTTTACCTTTCTCTAGTAAAGAATAATATGTCTTGAAGATGCTTTAAAAAGCGAAATTGATCGATTAGTTTAAAATAGTTTTGTCTATACGTATAGTGAAATAAATGTAGGTAAAAAGTGAATTATTTTGTAGTTTCAACTAATAAAAATAAGTCCTTGGTAACGATGAGGAAGTGTAAACGAAAATAAACCGAAATAATGTACATAAATCCCTAACATAGCTATTTGAAACAATATATACACCAATTGATTTCACTTATGTTAGTAAAATTTAAAGAATGAAGGTGATATAGGAGGCAGTACCTAAGTTGTAATTTGGTTTAAATATCTTAAAAACAGCAAAGAAAAACATCGACACGCGGGATTTGAACCTGCAACCATTTCCCTAAAGCCGGGACGCTCTTCCGCTGAGCTAGTGTCGACAGGCTCGAGGCGGCGAAATTCTTCTTTGCTATATGATGTCGTCACGGGGTTAGTGCTATAACACAAAAATAATTGGTTTAAATATGTTTATTAATGAGGCCGTATGTTCACGTGAATGAAGTCCATAAATCTATTAATTTACATTCTTATTGGTCATAAATTCTTGTAGCAAATATTCTAATAAGATTATAAATAAACTTGTAAGTCAAAAACGCAGATTGACTTGTGGTGTAAATTAAATGTCTAATAAGTTGTAGCATTTCCAATTTTTTATCAGATTGCACGCAAACTTTCATGCATCTTTTTTTATAGATGAATGGTAACCATGATGATATTCACCATATTGTTCCGGCCCGCTTTAAAAAAAGACCATATGCCATTCTGCCAAGTAGTTCGTAAAAGGCGAAAGATTGGCTATACGTGTCACTAGGTGGTAGAGTTCCACTGGTCGGATCAGCGTAGAGCGGATCGAATCGTATTAGGCTATTTCTAAACGGCTTGAATCTTTGGTACTTCGCAGAGTTGTAGGTTTGCTCTGCTTTTTATATCGCATGTACCATAGAAAGTGTTCCCACGAGATTTTTCTTTTTTTTATAGAAGCAGGCAAACGAGCAGGAGGTGCATCTGATGGTAAGTGATTACCGCCGCCCATGGACGTCCGCAATACCAGAGTTATTCAAAATAATTCCTGATGCTTAATTCCATCATTAGATATCGCGTCAAAATTTTAAGTCCTACCCTCACCATCTCCGTGTCTGGAAATCCACAACTGTGCGTTTCTCTCGGCACTATTTACCTCACACTATTCCTCTGAGGAATAAATTACGGCGGGGGTGTCTCAGAACACAGATACAATTTGAGGTCTTTCAAGAAAAGAACTTACTCATTCTTAAGGCCAGCAACGCAAGTGCAAGACCTCTGGTGTTGCGGACGGCGGTGATTACTTACCATCAGATACACCTCCTGATCGTTGGCTACCTCTTACATATAAAAAAAGTTCCGTTACGTTTCGCCCATAGACGTCAAAGTTAATAGTGCAATGCTACCCATGTGGCGGGATGGTAGGTTCCCATGCAAAAGTTCCCGATTTTGCGGCGGCCGACGATATTGCGGCAAGAATTGCTGATCCGGGTGAAAGGTTGCAGATTTCTACAACGTAGTAGTTACGATAGTAGTGTCACGTTTTTTTAATCGTTTGCATTTTACAAACTTTGTGGCAGGAAGGAGGAGGTCTGTTTCTGTTATACTTTTGCGACTAAACTGTTACACCGATTTTCATAAAATTTAGTAAGGAGACAGTTAAAAACCCAGTGTCAAACCAATTTACTTTGTTTTATGTTTTTGTAAAATTAACTCATAAGAGGCTCAAATAGTGAACGAAAGTTGAAACAGTGCGGATCAGCTAATATTAATATATACAAAATTACGGTTGTGTTACGTTGTTTGTCCGCTATGGATTCCTATACTACTGAACCGATTTCAATGAGATTTTATAGATATCTACTGTTTAGTCTAACTTAAAAGATAGGATAGTTTTTGTCTCAATTAACTTTTCCTCTTAAGTACCCCACCAAAATATTAAATACAAGTATTTTGTACAGAAAAACAACGTTTGCCGGGTCAGCTAGTTTATTATAATTCTAATAAGATACAAATGCTTGGTAGATTTGAGAGAGTGTCAATTTTGACTTTTAAACAGTTAAGTCACAGTTGGAGGACCATTTGACGATGAAGATAATAAACTTAATATAGTTTAAAAGTATCTTCGCGCCCGTATCCCCGAATAGGTTGGCAGAGGAACAGCATTGCACCCACGGTTAGGCGAAGATACTGCACTTATCCAATCCTGGGTTTTATTAGAAAACAAAAAAACATTTTTTGAATTCTCATTTGGTCAACACTGACACCGGACTACTAGACCACAGAGGCGACACTTTAGTTTATGTCTCTTTAATAAACACTAGCTGGGCGACGGAGCTTCGCACGGATGTCATTGTTTCATTTAGAAATGAAAAAACGCGGATATGACATTTACCAGGATAAATTTTAATCTAAATACAAAAATTCGTAAAATCGTTAGAACCATTTTGAAGAAACCAGAAACATACACATATATAAAAAAATTATATACATTTGATCGCTTTGTTGGTCGAGTGGTTAGCGACCTGATTTAGTAATCAATGGAACTCGGATTCGATTCCTGACAGGAATAAATATTTAAGTGATGAGCATAGATGTTTATATTTTCGGGATTAGATGTTTATTAAATATATTAGAGTATTTATATATGTATTTCTATGTATTAGTTTCGTTAACTTACACCTACAATACTAGCAATACTTAAATAGCTTACTTTGAAATTAAATCATTTGTTTGATTTGTCCAGTGGTATTTATTATTTATTAACTGTGCCCGCGATTTCTTCGGCGTGCCAAATTTTCTAAAATAAAACCCGCATAGTTGTACTTTCCGTGGGATTTTCGGGATAAAAACTATTTTTTCCCCGTGTTGGTCCCGGGCTCCTTTGAAGAATAGACCAACTGCTGTTCTGCCTGGCAGGCAGGCAGGTAAAAGGCGACTGATTGGCTATACGAGTACCTACCATCGTGGCTACTAGGTGGTAGAGTTCTGCATTGTCTCGCCCGGGTCTGGTATCACCGCCTTACCTATTCCTGCCGCAATAGCGTCTACCTGCCTCAGCAGTGCTTGTCACTGTCGTGTTCCGGTTTGGAGGGTAAGGTAGCTGGTAAACTTATATATGCGGCATTAGTTCTCGCCACAAGGTAGCAACGCACCATTAACAGATTTGGTGTCTATAGGCGATGATTGACTCTTTCCATCAGGAGACCCATCTGCTTGTGTGCTATCTTGTGATATAAAAAAAACTGTATCCTTTCTCTGGTCTCGAACTATCTTTGTACCAAAATTCATCCAAATAGGTTCAGTGGTTAAGGCGTGAAGAAAAAACAGACAGACAGACAGAGTTACTTTCGAATTTATAATATTAAGTATGGATTTATTTATAGTGGTTATAAATAGAATTATCTATCTAGTATCTAGTCAATATTATCTGCTAGTATTTATTGCTGTAACGGTAGCTAAGCCGTCAGCATTGTTTGTTGTGCAGTTTTTAAGGGTTATTTATTGGTTAGTAGTTGAAGTGCCTTGTTATAGTTAGGAATTAAGTGATTAGCCGGTTCGGCTAAAGCCACGAGATTCTAGGTTTCAATATAGGGTCGACTAAAGCTGTTTTTTTGCTATCTGTAATGATCGCACTAGCAGCTAAAGTTACTGGTGGTGTGTAAGCATAAAAAAAGACGAAAATGGGCTAATCAAATATATTAAGATGATTAATTATCAAAGTTATTAATCATCTTAATAGCCACCAAATTAGTGATTTAATTTACTTATCTGCTATAAAGTACTTCGATCCTTATAAGGGGCAAAATAAGGTGTACCTACCTGCTAACAGATTGTATGTAGATCCCTAGGATATAGAGAAGCCAATTTGAAATCTACATATAAAAAACCTGACTAATTGACAGTCATATCAACCCTCAGCCTAAAACCCTTGGACCAAGAAGGTTTTTTACATATCAGAAGATAGCAAAAACAGATGGCTCTTCTGATAGAAAGAGAAACCATCGACTATACACACCAAAGATATCAATGGTGCGTTGCTATTCATGTGGCGGGATGGTGACACGAATGGATAAGTCTAACGGCTACGACAATAACAAGCACTGACGCTAATGCGGCAGGATTAGGTAAGGCGGTTGTACCCTACCATACACATAGAAAAACGGTTGAAAGTTTCCAAAGTGGTTTTTCTTACAATGTAGATGAAGACGACGAGAGGATATTTGAAATTCCTCATCTAAGATGGTGAAAAAGGGGGTGAAATATTGTATGAAATTTCTTATATTGTTGACATGTTAGTTCACTCACGGGCGAAACTGTACGGGTCAGTCAGTTAAATCATAAATGTAGAAGTACCAATGTTTCCGTGTATCGGGTAAATTGGGTTGCGATTTGCGTGGCCTGATGCGTGGAACTCGTGGCATTCACCTTGTTGGCTCCACGCCAGAAATCGCTCCCGCGTCCTCATCCGCGCCCATTACGCCGCTTTCCCATTCCCACAACAACAGCCCAAGATAATAACTCCGGATTTACGAGAGTCGAAGGTCAAATCATGTATCTCCATGTTTTAAAACGTTAAACTCCATGACTGTTGGAGTTTTGTCATTGCTAAGAAATGTAAAAGTATGAAATATTGAAGGTTTGCCGAAAATAGCAGCAATATAATAATTATTATTATATTGCTTCTGTGGTCTAGTGGTCCAGCGTTGGCGTAGACCACATGAGGTCCCGGGTTCGATTCACGGGTCGGGCACATAAAAAGTGTTCAGTTTTCTGATAAACACAAAGTTGCCCGGTATTGGAACGTGCCCGGTTGGCGATAAGCTTGCCATCTATAACATTTGTGATACCAAGTATCTTCGGCTAATCGTGGGCGCACTGGTTGTACCTCTGCCTACTCCTTCGGGGATACGGGCGTGAAGATACTACTACTGCTAATATTATTATATTGCTACTAAGCAAATATAATAACTATCATCTTTCAATTAATAGATACTCAACGTTATTTTTTCTCGGATTTGGCATAGGTACTTTTATATAATAATTAGCTGACCTGGCAAACGTTGTTCTACCTTTTTTACTACTCTTATTTTTTTTCTATATTTTCTCACCTTTTAAATCTTCCCTGGACTTCAACAATTTATTCAAAATCAAAATTAGCCAAATCGGTTCAGCCATTCTCGAGTTTTAGCGAGACTAACGAACAGCCATTGATTTTTATATATATATATATATATAGATAATACGTATTACCTACTAAAGTTTAAGTTTAACTGAAACTAATGTTCTCTATCACACATGTACTTTTTTTGCAATTATTCTAAACTATTCTTTCTTACCAATAGTTTGTTGATGTTAATTAACCTTTCCATCTGACTAGAAATACAAGTTAATTAAATCCAACCGACTGTGAGTCATATTTATAAAACTAGGTTCCGTAACATCGCATAGTAAGACGTCTGTATGATTGCCTTTATTAAGATTAAACAAAAAACGACGAGAAAAACGCGTCCCGTGCATGGGATTCTCCAGTTTTTTGTTATTCATTGTTATAACGATCATCGTAGAGTAGAATACACTCTGTGAAACTTTAGGAGTCTACCCTATCACAGTTCATAAAAAACAGGTTTGTTGATAGATGAACAAACGGCTGGAGCCTTATTAATAAATTTCATTTCCCAATTTTAGGGTGAAAACCTTGGTAAGTAGTGGTATCATAAACAGGAAAAATTTTAAATATTTGAATGATGAAATGAAAATGTTATAAAAATAAGCACGCTAGTGTCCTTGTGAAGTAGGCAGGGTAAACCGAACGAACAAACCGAATCACGTTAATTTCCATTTACTATTTTGTCCACTGAGGAACTGTGAAGTGACGTTGCCGTCTCTATATTTTTCTTCGAGCTGACGGAATTATGTGCTTTTCATAATTAAGCTGGTATTAACTACTATCATTAGACTTCGGACTGCTATTAAGATTATTATGAATAGAAAAAAAGAAAACAACAAAACAATTATTCAACCCTAGTCTTAAACTTGAACCGCATAAAAATACATGACATCTTTTAAAATTATATTTTTTTTATTGTAGTAAAATATTAAAAACCGGTCAAGAGCAAGTCGGACTCACGCACGTAGGGTTACGTACCATCATCTTTAAAAAATACGAAAAAAAAAAACGTTTATTGGGTCCCCGCACAAATTTAATATTTTCATTTTTTTACTTTTAATATTTGTTGTCAAAGTGGCAACGGAAATACATAATTTGTGAAAATGTCAGTTAGCTAGCTAGCTATCACGGTTTATGATATACAGCCTGGTGACAGACAGACAGCGGAGGCTTAGTAATAGGGTCCCGTTTTTATCTTTTAGGTACGGAACCCTAAAATCTAATTTGATAATTTGATTGAAGTCAAACATTTTCGTAACCGGCGTATTTGTATTTTATTTGTATGAAGAAAGTAATAAAACTAGAGCAAGCAAGGCAATTGCAGGGTTTGTGATACATGGCACTTGACTCTCTGCTTATCTGACCTGCCCCCTAATTCACGTAATTGAATCAAAGCGCTTAGGGCTCTCACACACATAAACACGATAGAACGTCGAGACGTGCTACGACGCGGCATAAAATGTGAGAAAATGTGTAAGTGTCTTAAATGCTTCGACTCGCTTGCCGCTTGATTACGTGAATTAGGCTCCTGACGATATTTTTGATTCACATATTTATATGATTCATTCTAAATACGAGTATATGTACTAAGTGATAGATTTCTGCAACATCTCAATCGGGTTTGGTACCATCGCCTTACATATTCCTGCCGCAATAGCATCGGTCCTTCATGCTGTCGTGTTCCGGTTGTTAAGGTAGCCGGTAAACTTAAACATGGAGGATTCCAACCCTGCCATACAGAGAGTAACGTAGCTTTATCATCTATGGTTTCTATAGGTGAAGGTTATCTCTTTTCAAAAGGAAAACGCCGTGTCTGTTCCCGGGCTCCTTTGAAGAATAGGCCAACAGCCATTCTGCCAGGCAGGTCGTAAAAGGCGACCAATTGGCTATGCGAGTCACTACCATCATGGCTACCAGGTGGTAGTGTTTTGCAATGTATCACCCAGGTCTGGTACCACCACCTTATTCCTGCCGCAAAAGCGTCAGTGCTAATCACTGTCGTGTTCCGGTTAGGAGAGCAAGGTAGCTTGTTTGCTATCTTATGATATAAAAAAAACCCATTCACTTGTTTGCTATTCTATAAAATAAAGTAAATATATGATATAATAATATGTTCTGTGGGTTATTCAATTTGCTGGAAAATTGAAGTTTTACTTGTTTACATAAGATACTTTGAATATTGAAGGACACGATTGTTAATGGTTGGTCATATGTAACTAATAAAAATATAATAACAAGAGTATATTGCCTAATTATAAAGCAAACCTCAACGAAGTTCAAAATGAATGATGTTCAAAAAATATGGTCAACACGCAGGTGATAGATGCGCGCTTTGTCTGACACATGCCGCTGCGGACAATCGTTGTTTGCAATTAAGTGATTTCGATGTTTATGCATGGTTGTCCCTACTTATCATTGTTATTGGATAATTAGGTCACAATCCAGTATTGAACAGTGAACACCCTCCTTCACTATGTGCAATCTTTTATTAGTCCAACTGTATAAAGCTGACAACATAATTTTGTCCTTCCAATAGAAATAAATATGTTTTATTTTTACTACTTCTGTACAAGGTTAGGTACGTCTCAAGTCGATGTAGCCTTTTTAAGAAGTGATGTTTTTACTTCCACAAAGTTATTAAAGCTTATACAAGTGGACTAATATGTGGAAACATTATAGTTTAAAATGTGTTATTGATTTTAGATTTGAACCACGCGTGGTCTAGTGATTAGAGTAGATAACTCAGATAATAAGGCCTTTGGTTCGATTTCCGTGATATTTTTTTTGTCATAAGATAACAAACAAGCAGAATCAACCATCGCCTATAGACACCAAAGATGGTGCGTTGCTATCTTGTGGCTAGGTCTAATGTTACATGCATAAGTTTACCGGCTACCTTACCCTCCAAACTGGAACACTCACGCTTTTGCGGCAGGAATAGGTAAAACGATGTGGTACCAGACTCTGGCTAAACAATGCAGAACTCTACCACATAGTAGCCACGATGGTAGTGTACTCGCATAGCCAATCGATCACCTTTTACGACCTGCCTGGCAAAATGGCCGTTGGCCTATTCTTTGACACGGGGACATGCAAGTTTTATTAAGATTTGCTCCGCATTATCTTAGAAAATGGAGGCTCTACTGTGATTTAATAATACATCGGATAACTTGGACGAACACGTAAGTATTTCGATCTCGATTGTTACAGAAAATAAGAGAATCGTTATCGGTAAAATACGGCGATGATGGTGAGATAGGACACCCTATCTACCAACCGACAAACCGGTGAAACATTATTGACCGAAACGTTTATTGAAACCAAAAAAAGAAAATTGGTGAATCACAAACATTTAATAGATTGTTTCATACTTCTTTCGCCGTGTTGGTCCCGGCCTCCTTTGAAGAATAGGCCAACTGCCGTTCTGCCAGGCAGATCGTAAAAGGCGACCGATTGGCTATCGAGTCACTACCATCGTGGCTACTAGGTGGTAGAGTTCTGCATTGTCTCGCCCGGGTCTGGTACCACCGCCTTACCTATTCCTGCCGCAATAGCGTCAGTGCTTGTCACTGTCGTGTTCCGGTTTGGAGGGTAAGGTAGCCGGTAAACTTATGCATGTGGCATTAGACCTCGCCACAAGATAGCAACGCATCATTAACATCTTTGGTGTCTATAGGCGATGGTTGATTCTTTCCATCAGGAGACCCATCTGCTTGTTTGCTATCTTATGGTATAAAAAAAATACTTTCTTACAGCTGGATGTTTGATATCACAGACCACATCATTTGACATCTTACTTATCCTTGATACTTGGCTAGGAAATTAAACTATACAATTTTTTGTAAAATAATATTATACACTTGTTTTCAAATAACAACAATTATGATAATAACTAAACACCAAAACTACACACCAAAATAATTTATATGTAATTTACACACATTTTATAACAATATATATTTAGTGTATTTTAAAATTATGAACTTAAAAAGTGTACTTATGTATATTATTAGGATATAGCGTTATATATAATGCTGTTAAAGCAATCATATTGAGCAAATATTTTTATGGATAAATAGATATGAACCTATTATAACAATCTGGATGAAAAAGTGAAAAATTGCAATGAAATCTTGTTATATTAAAATATAGATACACATATAAACCTTAACAGTTTCAACGTCTTTATAAAATCCTAAAGAGTGATTCGTTACCTTTAAACTTGCGGAAAAAACTAAGTACAGTAAGGTATAAAATAAAAACTCTGTACATATAGCTATTAGTATTACATTTCTCTCCTATCTATGCATATTTATTACACAATTAAATACATTTTGTTTGCAACTGTACATGCCGACATGACAGTTATAGTAGTTTATATGCTGGGATAGAAGGTAGACCCTTCTACAAATGAATAATAATTTCCACTAACACGCATCTCATTAAAAGCTGAGAAGTTTTGATACTATCACATTCACAAAGCGTTTCAAAGTCGGAGATGAGTGAATGTAAGAGCAGGCCTACGCAGACTATATTACGTGAAAACATTCTTCCGCTATTTATCAAAATTACGATACCATTGTATTTATGTAAATGTAACGCTGTTTTATGTCTGTGTTAAATGAACTGTATATTTATGCGAATAGAGGTCATTTGTGTTAGATTAGCTTTTCTAAATAAATTTATGATTCTGATTTCATGAAAGAATGTTTGCATACCTAAACATCATGTAGCGGAACATTTACGATCCTTGACGTATTCTTTCGATAGTTTAGATTCGTAATAATAACTCCGTATCTACTATCTCTCAATCATTATTTTTCTCACATCCAAATAGATATTTTGTAAGAACTTAATTCCTACTTTAAGTCTCATTTTTGTAGTTTAGGGACATTATTTCTCTAGCGTAAGCAACATTTCTCGTAGGCTCCTGAAAGTCTCGTAAAATACTAGTATCATTACGTCAATTCTCTTGTGGGGTAGGCAGAATAAACTAAAAGTTTTTAGACTCGCCAGTTCGCCATGATTGATCGGTTTATCAATGGTGCTACCCATGGTCGCATTTTACCGACATAATTACGATTGTCGCCTATTTCTAGCAATAACTGGGATCGACAGTTTTACATGCTAATCCGAGGCGTGGGGTGATAGCACACAACCCATTAGACTTCGAACTGCTACTGAAATTTTGCATTTGCGAGGAAAACATCAAAGAAACCTGAATAACAATTTTGTCCCGTCTGGGGATTTAATGCTACAGTTGAGTTCAATAAGATGTTTATGTAGTAATATATAAATATTACTGATTTACGTACTATAACGTACGTAAATCAGTAATATTTATATATTACTACAATGCTAAAAGTTCGCGGAAAGTTGCACATTACATAACGTTAACTAGGTAATATCCAAAGGCTTAAATGTACTAACGTAGTACATTAAGCTCTCTGGTTATATATCTAATTTTATAAAATATCTTAAATAAAGTTGTTATCTGTATAGTTATGACGGGTAAATAGCGAGCCCTTCACTTAACTGCTTATGGCCCGTTACGCATCCAGCTGATTTTGATTTTATTAAACGGTTACATGTTTCGTGTATCAGTGATAATATAAAGTTGTCTATTAACATTTTTTATTTTGGTAGATAGTATTTTGGACAATTGGTTGGAATTTTAACTTATTTTGTATGTGAAAAAGTTTGTTTTGAGTATCTAAATTATTTTTAAACAAATAAATTGTATTAAACAACCCATACCAATATTATAAATGCAAAAATCAGTCAGTCTGTCTGTCTGTTATATTTTCATGGCTAACCGCTGAATGGCCTTCATGAACTTTGACATGATAGTTGAAGATACGCGGCCAAACATAGGCTAACTATGTTTTTTAAATCTCTCTAACTATTAAGGGTTGAAAATTTGTTTGATAAATTATATCGACATGTTAATCCACGCTTGGGCGAAGCTGCGCGAGTCAGCTAGTAGTATCAGCTAGTAACTATTTAAAGTAAAATTATTAAGACTTTCGTGAGACATTATAAACTAAATAATTTAATAAAAAACGGCTTCTCTACTCTCACGTTTAGTTGATGTAGGTTCAATCTAGATCCGAACCAATATGAGGTCCTTCCTCAGGGTGCGCCGGACATTCGCTCGGTAGCGACACTTTTGGAATTGCGGGACGATGCACGCCGCGCGCATTTCGATGGAATCTGGTGTGTGAGAAGCGCCGTCGACGATGATGCCGTACACAGTATGGTCTGCGCGTTTATACTGTTATTGGAATTTAAGAGTGCAACAAAATGTACTCACAATGTCTACCATACTGCCATCTACCTTATTGTCTTCTTTTTCTGCGTTGTGTTTAACAACACGAGTATGCAAGAAGGCGGCAGTGTCCATCCTTCCTCTCTCTCTATTAAAATTAGGATGATTAGGTCGATCTCGATGGCCTCACCGAACTTACGCGACACAAAGTTCTTTTCGTGGATCTTGTTGAACCTAATATAATATGACGTGTGCGAGCCGAGGCATGTTCCGCCACTACCAAGTTAATGCAGTCCATTTTACGCACCGCGCGCTACGAATGCGTTCAGCGAGACTAATATTGATGTTGCGTCCTGTCTCTCCAATGTAACTTTTGTCGCAATCGCATGGAATTTTGTAGACTCCCGGGCTATTTTAAGGGACTCGATCCTTTGACTATCATCAACGTTTTCTGATCTGTCATGGGGCGGAAACTTCTACGATCGCCAAAAGATTATTATTTAGTTAATATTTAAAGTAGTTTGTTTGTATCATTAGCAAACAAGTAGATGGCTCTTCTCATGTAAAGAGAACCCATCGCCGATAGATAACAAATATGTTAATGATGCGTTGCGGGAGAGCAGTACCATATGCATAAATGTACTGGCGACCTTACACTCCAAACCGAAACACGAGAATGACAAGCATTGACGCTACTATGACAGGAGTAGTTAAGGCGGTGGTACTAAATATTCGGGCGAGACATTGCAGAACTCTATCACCTAGTAGTTATGATGGTAGTGACACGTATAGTTAGCCGATCGCCTTTAACGATCTGCCTGGCAGAACGGCAAATGGTCTATACTTCAAAGGAGCCCGGACAAACATGACGTATACACGTCGTCGACGTATCATGTCGTTTCAATGATTGATCAAAAATAATATTACTATAATGTTTCAGATGATGCGAGAATTAAATCCAGGATTTAAATGATTTATAGGCTACATCGACTAATCGAAGCTAAGAACTAAAAACAAGACTAATTAAGTCATGCATTCATTAGAAAAATGAATGCATTTATCTTTCTTTTACAAGTCCTTCAAAGATACCGACGTCTACCTACCACATTATAATTACACGTGGACGCAAATTCTTTGGATCTATATGGACATTGAAATGATCAAACAAGCCAGACTTGGCGTCAAAGAAAATCAATGTTACAAAAAAGTAATCATGATAATATTCCCAGTAACACCACTTTTTATCAAAAAGGTATACAAATATGACATTTCCAAAGTGAATATGGTTTTGTGAATTTGCTTACAGTAAAAACTAAAAAGTCGTTACTTCTTTCTAAGAAACTGTTTAGTGCAATTGAAATTGTTATGTGAAGACTTCTATCTCTAATCTTAAAAAATTGTATTTTCATGTTTTGTGTGTTAGTTCATTGATTTCTTAATAACCTAGTAAACATGTTTAAAATCGTCTTTTGGCTAAAAATCTGATTTTTGAAATATAACATTCATGAGCATTTTAATAAGTCATTGTACAATGGTCTGACTTGGATCAAAAGTATATAACATATATTACATACTATACTCCTATTTTTTTTAGAGTAAATTGTATAATTAGTTTTCAATACATATTGGGCTAAAGATGTTTTTTTTAAAAAGTATTACCCTAAATATACGTTCATTTTATTAATAAAAAAAATTAATACAACTATTCGAATATATTATGATGGGAAAATTCTTTTGGCTTTTCAATTCATCTCACGAAATTAGGTACATTATTATTATAGCCTTTATTGCTGAAACTAACTTTATAATACACATTGATTCGCTAAATTATGTGATTCAAAAAGAATTAACAAATCAATATGTGTTTATATTTAATTTCAGCAATAAAGGTACATAGGTAGCGGGCACGGATACAGCCCTTCAAAAAAATTGTGAACACAAGTTACAAACCCCCCGAAAATCGGCCAAGTGCGAGTCGGCGTATTAACTAGTTCATAATTGATATAGTGATATTTATATAATATGACTGGCTGTGGCCGCGACTTCGTTCGCGTGGAAAAAATTCTAAAATAAAAACCCCCATAGCTCCCGTTCCCGTGGGATTTCCGGGATAAGAACTATCCTATGTCCTTTCTTGGGTCTCAAGCTATATTTGTACCAAATTTTATTCAAATCGTTTCAGTGGTTTGGCCGTGAAAGCGTAACAGACAGACAGACAGACACACAGAGTTACTTTCGCATTTATAATATTAGTATGGATAATGACGCCCTGACCAAGATTTTGTACACTATCTATTAATTTATTTTTAATGTAGGCAAATCTTTGGGTGAAACAATAGTAAATTAATACACGTTAATTTGTTCGTTCACAGAAATTAAAAAGTAAATAAACGTTTCGGAATGCAAGAAAGCACCTATTTATAACTTTGTTGCGTTCCGAAACTGGCACGAATAATTTTTCTTTTTATTAAGGCATTATAGATCTATATTATTGATATATACTATGATTTCATATATTTACATATACCTACTAGCGATCGCCTGTGGCCGAAATTCGACCATAGACTAAACAATAAAATCTCTGTAACATTTAAGAAAGAATAATCTCAAATTGTGCTGCTTTAATGCTGAGCTTAGTTAATCGCTGTTTTACTCAGGTTTTACCGGTGATTTACTAAATAAACTGGAATATTTTGACATTCTACATGATTTTATTTAAATCAAACGGATAATCTATATTTCAAATTTATGCTTTCTAGCTTGCTATTTTTTCAAATCGGGATTTGTTATACATTATATTGTTTTTGCTACTTCTATTTTTATTAATCTACCCTAAGAATCCGCCTATACTTATGCGTAATTTACATAAGCTACGTAAATCAGTTATAACCTTATTAACGAAAATATTATATAATAAATACAGTTTTAATTATGTGTTTAAACTGATATAATTGGGCATTTTGCGTTAGATTATACTTTGTATGTAATACGTATTGTGATATAAAAAACTAAGGAATACATTTAACTTGTTCAGCACTTTAATAAACTTCAAATTGACGTTAGGATATGTAGTACTAGAATAAGTAGTAACATGCAAGAAAATGTTATGAAAGTCTAGATATGCTAGTAATTAGAGATCTATTTGTATGTAAAAGCGATTTTTTATACGCACTCGTCACACGGTATCATTTCCCGGTATTACAAAAAATAAGTCTATGGCAACGAGGAAAATGATGGCGAACAACAAGTTTTGAATTGATCTGTTTCTTTATGTCGATTTCAGAATTAGCGTTCTTGCAATGACATCATTATCGTGAGTCACTGAAAATAGAAGTCATAATTTCCATTTAAATTCCAACTTTGAAGAATAGGCTCCTTTGAAGAATAGACCCACTGCCGTTCTGCCAGGCAGGTCGTAAAAGGCGACCGATTGGCTATCGAGTCACTACCATCGTGGCTACTAGGTGGTAGAGTTCTGCATTGTCTCGCCCGGGTCTGGTACCACCGTCTTACCTATTCCTGCCGCAATAGCGTCAGTGCTTGTGGCTGTCGTGTTCCGATTTGGAGGGTAAGGTAGCCGGTAAACTTATGCATGTGGCATTAGACCTCGCCACAAGATAGCAACGCACCATTAACATCTTTGGTGTCTATAGGCGATGGTTTACTCTTTCCACCAGGAGACCCATCTGCTTGTTTGCTATCTTATGATATAAAAAAAAAATCCATCACAGCCTACACTTCACAGTTTACACACATACGCCAAAGTCGGCCAACTGTTTCGGCCCGCCAACACTTTAGACCACGGTCAAGAGTTATTAACGAGTCCGATGCCACTTAATCTCCCACTTATCGTCCAGATACTGCCCTTATCCAAGTTTGGTCTCACAGGAGACACCCTTGGGGTTCAAATCTCTCTTGATTTTATCTCTGGATAAGCGCTCTGCTCGCCCGAAAAGCCCGGTTTCGCAGTAACGTCATTTGTAGTAGCTGTTTAAAATGATTTCGAAAAAAATATATAGTCCCCAGTTCTCTCTGATTTGCTGGATTTTTCGGTTTGTTTTTTTTTGTTTCGCTGGTGTAACAATTTCGCTGTTTGTGTAGGTCATATAACTAAATGTGGATTTCTTCTTAGCGAATTGATACTTAAAAGAGTCCAAAATCCTACGGTAAAAATGTTCTTCGTCTTTAAGTTACAGGTATTCGTTAAGTCAAGTTTACCTCAAATGCGTAAGGTAATCTTATGTAATAAAATAACTTAAAAAAAAAGAAAGTGCCACCGACTTATCTGTTCAGCAGACAAATAATCAATTGCAGCCCTCAGTCACCAGTTAGAAATGTAATTCCGCTGCGGGTTTTAACTATTCCTTACGTGTGTGTCACTAGTGGTGCCGTTTGAGCAGAAAAGTTGGTGGTACGATAACTTAATAAAATACGCAGTAAATTTACTTATATACATGGTAATTAATGTTATGTAAATAATGTATATATAACAATTATATATTTTTGTATGTTTTTATCTTTTTATAGTAATATTTTATATATAAAGGTCATAGGGTCTATATTAAAATAAATTAATTCACATAACTTCTAAGCTAAGTTGTAATAAATACTCTACTCATTATTGGTGGTGAGGCAAGTGAACTATCTAGTTCAAAAAGTAATTATTCTTTCCTATTGCAATTTTAAGCATGCATTAACTTAGTCTATTTATTCTTTTAAAATTGCTGGGTAGGGAAGGTTTTAACGTCAACATATGTACATATGTATGTATGTAATCTAAGAGACGACAGTGACTGTTTTGGAGAAGTTCTTGGATTTTTTATTGTTTGTGAGTTATGTGATGGCTCACGTGCTATATATAATCAGCACTCGTCGGTTGCAGGGTAAGTTCAAAACCAAACGTCCAAAGACGCTCCGGTTCAAAATCGTTCCACGGTTTGTCGGTTAGTGATTTGGAACCGATTTATAATAAGTAACCAGCTCTACCTTCTTCCTTATTAACACATTACATGGCTGCTACTGAGATTTTTCTGTTTTTTTCTGGGTGGTAAAAATTCTTAATAACATTTGCAAAGTAATTATACATATCTAAATTATAAAGGTTTCGTTTCACCCCATTACCAAAAATCTCCCCATTAAAGCACCGCCCCACTGTTTTTCAAAATTTGACTTTTGATAAAAAAAGTTGAACAATTTGAATATTTATTCATTCAATCATCAAACCTTAAAAATATCTATACAAATAACAGCGTTTTGTGTTTGTGTTTTTATCATTTATTCCGTACTTGGGAAAGCTTAATAAAAAAAAAAAAGAACAAAGAAAAATGTCGTATATATGAACTCGTTAAACTAGTATATTCGTATGTATATCGTTACATCATGTGTCACAAAGCAAACGAGAATTTCATCAGGTTGATCCAGTCGACAGTGGCTCAGTTTGTTAAAACGGCCCGGGCAGAGGGAAGGTCGCAGGTTCAAATCCTGTCGCGTAAATTTTTTTTGTTGTTTTTAATTTTTTTAAGAATGTGTATTATTTTGATATGTCACCTATATAATTATAAAAGAACAAGGCCGAAATACCATCAGATAAGAATGATTGGGTCTTACCGAAGTATGCCTGGAGCTTCAAGAAATGACGTGAGTGCAATCTTCATACACCTTCAATCAATCAATCCTTACAATCTGTAACTTCTCAGTTTTTAAAAATCAAATAAAATTTCATTAAACATTCTTAACCTTCCCAGGTTGCAATTGTTTTAATGACTTCTCAGACTGTAGGGCACTATTTAATTTAAATGTAATTGGGGTCTTGTTGGTCCATTAACTGCCTTTTATATGGCTAATTTAAGTTTCCTTGCTTATGTACATGAGTAATTTTATGCGGCAAGTGTTTGGAACGATTCAACTAGGGCGATGTTCTGTCGGAAGTTAGCAAATTATCACTGGCTCGTAAAATTAACGCTTCTTATCGATTCAGAAATAATTCTGGAGTTTAGCACCCGTACAAAATTGTACATTTCGATACGAGAACAGAGATTAAAGTTGTTTGACGGCCCAAGTCCACAGCGCAAAACTTATTTAAAACGTAACAAAATGTTTTCAATTTTATTGCTGATTTTATGTTGAATTCTTTATACATATGCAATAGTACGTGTGTATTTGATGTGTCTGTATGAACACACACTTGGTAATCCGCAACCGAATATGAGCAATAAGAGATTTTATGTTGAACCTGATAAAGTCCTTAATCGACGGTAGCGAGGAGAGAATCAGAAATTTGCCTGCTGGAAGTGGCACTTCCAAGATAAGATCTCACGATGCCGCAATAAAAAGCGTTCGTAGCTCGTCCGTTGTGTAATGTGCATTCAAATTGCATTGTGCGAGAACTAATTCGTTTTAGGCCGATTCGCATGTTCCGATAAACATATGTTTCGATTAACATCCACTGACGCCATATGTACTTTTATACATTACAAATAATTGCTTTATACTCATTATCTTCTGTTTAAACTAAATAATATACTCGTATATTGAAGATCAAATTGACCCACGGCGGGGTAAAGTCCAAATTATTATTCTCCCTAATATTGCTAGTAGCTTCTCACTAATCCATGTTAGAAATATTTGAGGCATTTTCTAACATTTTTAGAAATAATATGAATATTTTGAACATTTACGTTAAGTAACATCAGAATATTTTTCAATTAATTATAAAAATAAATGAAATACTATCATAATGCCGGTTTTTCTGTGGGCCAGGTAGGGTTAACTAAACTCCAAGAGACGTTTTATTTCACCAAATGAACTTAACCTAACCAAAGGTTTGAACTTAACTTAACCAAAGAACCTAATAAAAATTATGTTCGATCTCGGTCGGGACCTCGATCGAATTTGGAACCTCATGATATAAGCTGAATGTGCTAATTACTAGACGTTTATCGTTGATTAAAATATTTCCTAACGTCACATTCAACTATAGTTCTTTTTATATTATTAAATAGTAAACAAGTAAATGGCTCTCCTGGTGGTAGGACAACCATCATTTATACACATCACATGTTATTTATTCGTTCTTATGGGTGTGCAGAAATGATAACTCCATAACCATTATTTTACCGGTTACCTTACCCTCCAAGCGGAAACATGACAATGATAAGCTTTGTCATTATCGCGGCAGGATTAGGCGAGGCGGTGGTGTTATATATCCGGGTGAGACGGTACAGTAGTACCATCTATTAGTGACAAGGATAACCAATCGTTCGCTTTTTACTAACTGCCGGCAGAATGACAGGGTATTTTTTTAAAGGGGCCCGGCCCAACATGCATATAGGTACTTCACCTCTAATACGATTGTTTTCAGGATTGTTGCCGCCCCGTTGATCGAGTAGTTAGTGACCCTGACTACGCGATCGACAGGGCTCGGGTTCGATCACCAACGAGGACAAGCATTTGTGTGATGAGCATCATTGTTTGTATTTTTGTTGGTTTGGGTGTTTATTAAATATATCCTAGTATTTATATATGTTTTGCTATGAATTAGTATCATTGACTAACACCCATAACACAAGCAAATAATTTGCTTACTTTGGGGTTAGATCAGTAAGTGTAATTTATCCCGTGAATATTTATTTATTTATTTAAAATGAATATTAATGTTTTTTTAAAAGAGTGTCAATTATGAATAGCGTTTAATTTATGTTGAACTAGTTTGTCTAATTGACAATTAACAGAGTGAAGGTTATATATAAAGGCGTTTTAATTAACTAAAATTTATTTACCACAGTATACGTAATTCATGGTAATTTGTTGTATTTAAAAAATGTTGGGAATTATAATGTTGAGAAATAATTACAGAATTGTTGTAGCCTCGCAGAATAACCAATGGAAGTCAAATAAAGTGTAAGAACGTTCTTATAAGGCATTTGAAGAGAGACAAACGTTCCATACGAGATAAGAGTATGACAAAAGCTATTGTTCTATAGACCAATTACTCGCGGCTCGCGAATTACCTAAGCCTCATAATATAAATTAACCGACGGCAAACAGCGGAAAGATTTCTCTAGTTATACGCCAACACAACAATTATTCGTAAATCACTTTACTATATGTTGAAATTTACGAGAGCCCGTCAGTCTAGGCGCCGACCTGCACTTTAATAGTCTTTATATTTCAAGCGATTTCTAACTCATAGTTAGTGGTATAAGGTTGAATTTCTCAAGTCTCTATTTCGTTGATAGAGAACACGAAATTTTGTAGCAAAAGAGAATATGCATGGCGATTTCGTGATGAATATTCATTTCCTACGGGGCATGAAATTTATTGTGTTTTACATTTATATTCAACTCAGTTGTCTTATGTAACGGTAGCAGTGTGAGATTAGCGAATTGTGAACGTTTATAATTTAGCCATATCTAGGCTTCGATTACTTGATAAGGTGGAAACAGGTCTTTTTATCTTTTTATAATTTGGATACCGATTTTATAAATATTTAAAAGTGGATAACGGACTCATAATATGAAATTGCTTAATCGCAATTCAGGGTTGATTTTTAATCATTTGATAAGCACATATAAAATACTTCTGCAATTTTCCAGCATTTCATGCCTGGCAAGTGAAATCGAAATAATTTTGGTATATCAAAAGTATACTCCTGAAAGGAGTGTTTAACTGTACTTATTTTCTTTCGTGCATTGGTTTCAACATTTAAATAAATAATTATCTATACATATAAGAAAATCGTAGGGAAATCAAAACTGTACTTTGAATATTTTTTTAAAAGAACACTTGGGGTGTGATCTACAATCGATATCGAACCAAAAAATATAGTTTTTAGAATTTTTGTCTGTATGTATGTACGGGGTAATCTCAAAAAGTACTGCATGGATTTACTACAAATTTTGCATGAATATACTATCAGGTCAGGTCAACATATAAGCTACATATTATCACACTATCACCTACGGGGGGGAGGGGGGGGGAGCTGTGCGGAATAAACGAAGTCCGCGCGGACGAAGTCGCGGGCAACAGCTAGTATATTCATATTTTAGATTAGATTTAGATTAGATTTTTCTTTACATATTTTAAATTGTAATACTATATCTTTATATTATTATTTGCATCGAAAACTCTGTATCCCTTTTGAAGAAAATTGCACGTATGGAGTAATCTGAAATTTAGCATAGGTATTTTAACATTTATTTAGGGATGTCCATAAAGTTTAAATTTATATATAAAAAATTATACCTGAATTTCGACCATCAGGCCATCCAACTGTATATTTTTAATTACAAACACGGAATATGAAATTGTTTGCATCCTTAATGGCGCGGCTACATCGTGCTAGCGCGATGCTTTGCCGTAGGCCGATATGGCCTACAGCAAAGTATCGCGCTAGCACGACGTTGACATGAACGACATCGTGACAATTGCTTACGTCATAATCACGTCATTATATCTCTGGTCATTAAGCCGCGGCTTGTTGATAATATTTGTGCGGTCCGCGACAAAGTAAACCAGAATATTGTAACATTTCTTAAATTATTTTCTTCTCAAATATATTTATATATATAAATATATTTGCATATATACATCGTGCTAGCGCGATACTTCGCTGTAGGCCGATATGTGTAGCCACGCTACACTAGATATTTTAACAAATGGTAAACAAATATAATATGACTTAGGGTGACATAAATATCTATTAAAGCATAGTCTTAGTTTATGATTTTTATTCCGATTCAGATTATTAATACAACCGTTAATTTTATACTTAATTTCCCAATACGTACTAATTATTTAATACAAATATCTATGACGAATCGTAGTTACGATAACCTGTAGCGATCATTTAACTTCTTTTAAGGAGATACACAATTGTTCATTCGTAACTAAGCGTGAAGCGTGACGTTGCATCCGCGCTGGGCGCGGGCGCAGGGCAGGTGCTCAAATTATTTGACATTTGAAAAATAATTCGGGCCGCTGTTAGTCATCGAACTCTACGATCGACACACTTGGCACCTGTCGAATATTTAGCGCATAAATCCATAGCAACGGTTCGATCAAGTCGTTCGCTTGATGGAATCTGAATCTGAGCTATATTTAATCAACACGGGCAAGACACGCCGCCGCATTGTTCTCTCGATTGCATTGCTCTCTTCTATTCTTACATATTTTACCACAAGTATTATAAATTATATTAGTCATCTGTCAGTTTTTAACCTGAAAAATAAGTGGTATGGCCAATCTGCTGATATTTTCAGTACGTTATTCGAACTTACAGTGAAAATAGAAACAGTTATCATTAATAAAAACTTATATTTATGGATCGTACGTTTGGGCTCCATCACTAACATTTACACATTATTTGCCGTAGATTGAATACAATGCTATAAAGTTTTATTACAGTTTTAATTGTTTTGTCCTTAACTAACTTATAAAATAATATGTCTAATCACTGTTAACATTCCTCTTGTCGATAAGGACTTCGTTTGAAGAATATACAATATTGCATTTTCCCAGGCCGTTTGTGAAAGACAAACGATTGCCTGTACGTGTTACTACCATTATGACTACTAGGTGATAGAGTTCCGCAACGTGTCGCCCAGGTTTTGTATCACCGTTTTACCTGTTTCTGTCGCAGTAGCGTCAATGATTCTTACCGTCGCGTCTGGACTAACTAAACGATATGGACTGCCGCATGGTACTTGCGTTTGATGACAGCTTCGCATAGTCTCTGAGGTATAATATTGTTACTACACTGTCAACCAAGATTTAGAACCCAGAACCTATTCATCTATAAACGATCAGGCTCATCAGTAAACCAAAAATACATTTCATTTGTTCGTAAAACATTTGAAAACCCAATGAGATAAAGATGTCATCATATTTACGATGACAAGACATTTACTAGGCATATGTTTAGCATAGGTGATAAAAACAAGATTATTACAATATTATGTTATAAAGATATCATTCGTACATAACTTAGTATTATCTTATCATAACGTTAGGAAACGGTGGCTGCTTCTGTAAATCCAAAGCTTATTGATAAAGACTAGAAATTACCTGAATTGACTATGAACGAGATTTAATGTAATTAATTTTTATCATGTTTACTCGTGAACAAGTAATCGTTCTTGTTTGACGAAATTAGCGTTAGATTGTATTAATAAAAAAATAATATATATATATATATATATATATATATATATATATATATATATATATATATATATATATATATATATATATATATATATATATATATAATTTTTTTATTAATACAATCTAATTCTAAAGTAAGCAAATTATTTGTTTGTGATAAGAAAATACCTAAATAGAATTACATTATATATATAGAAAAACACATATGAATATTCTTACACACGTAATAAACACCAAAATCCAGAAATTTAACCAGCTATGTTCATCACACAAATGTTTATTTTTGTCAAGTCTCGGACCCGAGCCCCATCGATTCACAGTTAATGTCACTGACCACTTAAACAATGAAGCAGTTAACGCAGTCAAGGCGGTTTAAGCCGACTGTTAAAATGTAGAAGTATTCTTTAAATGATTAAATATTCACGGGACCAATTACACTCAGGTACTGACCTAACCCCAAAGTAAGCAAATTATTTGCTTGTGTTATGGGTATTAGTAAACGATACTAATACAAAGAAATACATATATAAATACTGGAATATGTTTAATAAGCACCCAAACACGAAAACACAAACATTTATGCTCATCACACAAATGCTTTACCCCGTCAGGTAAGCATCGGGTCGGGAATCGAACTCGAGCCCCGCCGATTGTGTAGTCAGGGTCCAACGGGGTGTTTTTTTAGTGCTTATTAGTTTTATTGTTTTTATTCTTTGTATATTTCTATTAGTATTTTTTTATTTGTATGCTTTAAATTATGCAATTTGCTGTGTTGAGAATTGTATGTAATAAATGATCTTTATTGTTATTCTTTAAATTGCTGATAAAATATATGTATAATATACATTTAATGGTCGTGATATTTTTTTATATCATGAGATAGCAAACAAGCAGATGGCTTCTCGTGATGGAAATAGAGAACCACCACCAAAAATAAAGAGTTTCAATTCGTATGGCGGGATAGTGGGTATTGCCACATGCATACTTTTTAGTTACCTTACCCTCTAAACTGCAACACGACAAAGAAAAGCTCTCTAACGACTTAGCTCTTACACACATTCTATGTTCCTAATATTTAATCACAGAGTACATATCTAGTTAGAGCACGTGTGCGTCTATTAGAAACCGAGCGTGCCAGTTTCTTAACATCATTCAAAATTATTATACAATATCAGTTTGAAAGAAAGTCTTATTTACTTCTTTCAAACACGCAAAGTGCATATATTGTCGTCATTTATTATGTCTATGTATTTAACTATAAAGCCTTTTTTACTCTATCTCTGTATTTTTTAGCTTTAACAAAATAAATATAACATTGTGTTTTTGTTTCGTAAGAGTTTGACAAACGTAGTTTGATTAGTTAAATGTCCGCGTAGTTAGCGTAGTCCGCGGGCGGGCGGCCGGGCGGGCGGCGCTGTGCGGCGTGTGATTGCAGCGGCCGCGTCAAACAATTGATTAGTCGCATAAACTCGGTTTGGCGCGCGCTAACGATGCATCATCCAGACTGATAATTAAATTGTAAATTAGCTAAGCCGATGCTAGTTCACTACCACTGCTCCGCTGTGGTCAAATTTGTATACTCTATATAATTGTGGAACTCTATTAGTGGAGTTTCTATATTAAATCAATGTCAATCAATTTATAAACAAATGAAGCTTTGTACTTTGTACTAAGACTGACTATGACTTAAAACAAATTTAAAATAAAAACTTATGTAAACGCAAATTTTATTCAAAGTTTTAGTTTTCTGAAGAAAAGTTATCGAAATTTTGATTGACTGAATAAAGACGGGATGACATAATAGCGTTGGCTTCCTTTAATTAAGGTGTTGGAAAAACCTGTGGGAAAAACATTGCAAATTGCTGCTAGTTTTCATCTTCATGACACTTGATTCTTGAAAGACAGTGACAACAGATGCTACTTAGAAATAGGAAGCGTCTTATTGCTATATAAATGAATATATATTAATATATACATGATTACTTATACCGGTAGGTAATAGGTAATATAGGCACATCCTGCAGCCTGTTGCATTATCGTGTGTTTGTAAATTCCCGGGCGTAATTATTTTTTCAAGAATAATCATGATGTCTATGTACCAGTTTTGAATATAGATTACCACAAGCAGCCGCGTGCAGCTCGCTGTATTATAAAAGTTTTTGGCGAATCCCGTGGGATAATCTAATTTTTCGCCAACGTGCTACTCCAGGTTATCATCTACCTATGTGCCAAATTTCATTCAAATCCGTTTAGTAGTTTTTGCGTGATTGAGGAACAAACATCCATCCATCCATCCATCCAAACATCCAAACTTTCGCATTTGTAATATTAATAAAGATTATACCCAATTTTTATTCAATTTTGTTTAGCTATTTTGTATGATTGGGTGCTAAACATTTAAACTTTTATATCAATAAATTTATAACTAGGATACATAACTAGGCATATTTACCTAAAGTAAAGATAGAAAAACGTTAAAAGTTTTTGTCCACATAGTCGTAGGATGAAATTACATAAGTTCGTTTCGAAAAGCTCCGCTTGCGCTGATTGCGAAAAATTCAATCTTGTTTCATGGAAATTTAATTTAACATACAAAATGAAAAGCTGCCGTCGTTCGATATGAATCGATGTCGGCCGACTGACTGCTCGCCTGTGTTTGTGGACGCAATAGTGCGCTGTGTGCATATTGTAATCAATTGTCGAATTGTATCAATTTGTACTTTCAGTTTGCAATTTTGACGTGAATTCATTAATTTGTTAGGATTGTTAATGCAATCGTAATGTTTTTGTTCTGTACGTTATATATTTGTGTAGGACTTAAATGGCAAATGTCATCCCTGATGCATGGCTTTTGCTTAGACAAATTTTGTTAACAAGTAGTAGACAGGTATTAATTTGCTCAATTAAATGAAAATAATATCAAATTAATTTAACGTTACTAATTTTATTTTCAATATAAATATATAAAAACAGACCCTGTAAAGTACCACGTGTTGGTCCGGGCTCCTTTGAAGAATAGACCAACTATCGTTCTGTCAGGCTGGTCGTAAAACGTAACCGATTGGCTATACGTGTCCCTAGCATCGTGACTATTAGGTGGTAGAATTCTACAACGTTTTGGTTTGTAGGGTTTGGTAGCCGGTAGACTTATGCATGTGGCATTGCCGGCCACAAGGATAGCGACCCAAGGATAGTGTCTATAGGCGATGGTTTCTTTTTCCATTAAGAGAGCTATCTGCTTGTTTGCTATCTTATGCTATAAAAAAAAGTAAAAATATAGGTAGCATCACAAATTTACATAAATGCAATTAAATTATAAAACAATAATACTAACGTTGCTTGGATCACCTACATATTTTTATTTAAGTAATCCATATTAAATTATTTATATATAAATAGGCTATCAAATGAAACACAGAAAGTACATCGCACGCATGCCCATTCCAGAAAAATATCCAAAACGAATTGCGACCCAGGACTCGAGCCACAGCCACATGCATCTGTACCTAAATCGGGTGTAAAAAAATGGGACCACTGAGATGACATTAGATAGCTGGTAAGGGGTTTTAATGATGTTTTTCGGTTTACAATTCATTTTTGCGCTACATATTTTCCTTTATTATAGGTTTTTGATGCTACCTAAATACACACATATATGTCATTGCGTTCGTTTATAATAAAGATTCATGTAATAAAGATTGATGTAATAAAGATTAAACTCAGATTAAACTTTACTTGCTTTTATTTGTAAATATTTAAGTACCTTTACATATATTTATCATCGCTAATTACAGCGTTCAAGACAAACGCTTCCGCTCCAGCGTTCTTCGGAAGTCATCTATATCTATACATATAATAAAATCGTAGGAAAGTCAAAATTGTACATTGAATATTTTTTTAAAAGAATACTTGGGGCGTGATCTACAATCGATATCGAAGCCAAAAATATAGTTTTTAAAATTTTTGTCTGTTTGTCTGTATATATGTCCGGGGTAAACTCAAAAAGTACTGCATGGATTAACTTCAAATTTTGCATGAATATTACTAACAGGCCGGGTCAACATATAGGCTACATATTATCACGCTATCACCTACGGGGGAGGAGCAGTGCGGAGGAAACGAAGTCCGTGCGGACGAAGTCGCTGGCAACAGCTAGTTTTATTATAAGTGAATTTAGGGTAAAGAGGGTTTTGTGACTTAATAAAGTTAAATTTTATATTGCAATTTTTATGTTGGTAAATAAATGAGTATTATCAACATTTTTTGCATTTCATGCCAAATAATAACTTTTAGAGATAATTTTTTTAATTCCTTTGATTAACTAATCAATAATAACGCCTTAGTATCATATCATATCATATTCACGAGACAAATTACACTTACTGATCTAACCTCAAAGTAAGCAAATTATTTGCTTGTGTAATGGGTGTTAGTCAACGATACTAATACATAGAAATACATATATAAATACGGGAGTATATTTAATAAACACTCAAACCCGGAAATACAAACATTTATGCTCATCACGCAAATGCTTGTCCCCGTCAGGGATCGAACCCGAGCCCCGTCGATTGCGTAGTCAGGGCCGTTAACCACTCGACCAACGGGGCGGACGGTTGTTTTCATGGAGACCACTTACTTTTTTAAAAATAACATATAGCATACTTTACCCTCTGGAAATGTAGCTTTTTATCGCTAAAAGATAAAAAAATCGGTAAAGTAGTAGTAGATTTTATCACAATGACAATAAATAATAAACAAATCATTTCTTTTTATATTCATTTTATACTCATATCAAAAAAAAACAAAAAAAATATTAAACTAAAACGCCTATACATAGTCATTGGTAATAAAAATTGATAAACTTATTAAATATTTATAAGCATTTTGAGATATCTTTAAACGTCTCATGCGTACTGAAGCTACGGGCAATAACCATTTGTTACATACCCAAACCGCCCATCGCGCTAAATTCGCACATAAAATATATTTATAGCGGTCCAATGCACTTATTGCGAAGAGAATTCGCATGCCGATGCCTTGTCAATAATTGTTAATAGATATTTCAAAAGACAATGCAATCGGCTAAGTATAGCACGTCGTGACTAACGTCCCGTCTGTCGCGGCGGCGCGCCGTGTCTACACGCATGCTCAACTCTGTTGATCTTATTATATTCAGAAAATTTATCTGTGATAGATCCTATTTGACACGTAATGGCCGTATGTTTTGTGGCAACTACAAATAATAAAACCGAAAATATATTATATGAGAGCGAAAGACGCGAGATTCGCATGCTTAAAGACATCAGTTTAAATACATATAATTACGCCATATAATTTGAGAGTAGCCAGAGTGACCAAGTCGCCAGTTTGTTTTGTACTAAAATGACGAGAAATGAGGTCCAATTGTTGTTTTCGCCAATCTTTAATGCTGTTAATGGATATCGTTGGTTATTTGATATTACCAGAACCGACAATTTCACTTGTTCTCCAAGGCACGCCAGTGTGTTTTAACTATTTTTTTATACAATAGAATAACAAACCAGCAACCGTTTCTCCATCTCTCCATGAGCAACCATCGTCTTTAGATGAAAAATATGTTAACGTTTCGTTGCCATACCGTCTGTGTGGTGGGATTGTTATTATACATACTTCTCGCCTGGGCTTGATACCGCCGCCATACTTATTCCTATCGCAATAGAGTCAAAGCTTGTCATTATCGTGTTCTAGTCTGGAAGGTAAGATAGACGATTTAGACGTATGCATTTGGCGTTGCCACCCCGTCACACGGATGGAAACTCACCATTAACTTTAGTGGTTGATTAAAATTAAAGGTTTGTTGTCTATAGGCGATGGTTTTTTCTTTTGTACATGAGAGCTATCTGCTTATTTGCTGTCTATTCTTGTTATCTATCTGATATAAAGAAGTGACAACGATTGAAAGGACAAATACATATCATTTTACATATAACATATCATTAAAAACAAAATATGTACCTATTTTATGTATACACTATACACACTGTACAAGTAGAGGATAATTTTAAATCGGTCGGTCAAAAAACGAAAATGAATCTTTTTTATAATGTTGGTAACTATAGAAATATAGAATTGATAAAAAAGTTGCACAAAAAATTAAATTTATGTTGCTATTACCAAGTGAGATTAGATAAGAAAATATTCATTTAGTAAAAAGATGAAATTTGTTTAGAAAAAATCGCCATTCCGCATAGAGCCCATATGTTAGCAGACGACGGAAGTCGTAATTCATTGTTATGATGCGAACGACACCAGTTCCATAAACATTGTTTTTCTTCATTTCGCCCCTAATATTTATATTTATCAATCCATCTACACATTTTGTTATACTCGAAAATAGCGAGCTTACGAGGGTACCCAGAGGGTGCCATCATTAGGATTTATCGTTCTCTACTGTTTGGGACACTATAATATCTTATTTAGCGTATTCTAGTAAGATACTGACCATAACTATTCAGCTTATACATGTCTATAATTCGAAAAAGAAAATAATAAATCTATTTACATAATACTTACACTCATAAAGTACTTTTTTTTAAATTAAAAACTTGTAAAAAGAGCGAGCTGATCTGTAAAATAGATATCCACCAGAAGATTCAAAACTTGAAAACGCCCAAAGGTAGGTAGAAACTGCGTACAAGTGCAATATAAAACTCATAGTAAATTATGATTAATATCATTGTTCATATTCATAATATAAATGTAAAAGTCGATCTGTTTGTCTATTGCCCTTTCACGGCTAAAACGCTCAACAGATTTCTATGAAATTTGGCATGGGCAAATATAAATTTGACCTTTTTTAAAAAATCAACTCCTTTTTCCCCGTATTGGTCCCGGAATCCTTTGAAGAATTGACCAATTTTCGTTCTGCCTGGCAGGTCGTAAAAGGCGATCGATTTTTTGTACGAGTCACTACCATCGTGGCTACTAGGTGGTAGAGTTCTGTATTGTCTCGCCCGGGTCTGGTACCGCCTTATCTATTCCTGCGTCAGTGCTTCTCACTGTCATGTTTTGGTTTGGAGGGTAAGATGGCCCGTAAACTTATGCATGTGGCATTAAATCTCGCCACAAGACATCAATGCACCATTAACATCTATGGTGTCTATAGGCGACAGTTGACTCTTTCCATTAAAAAAAGCTTCGACTGAAATAGGGGGTGAAAGTATGTATAAAAAACTATATCGACGATAAGCTAGTTTACTCGCGAGTGAATCTGGGCGGGTCAGCTGGTCTTAAATAATTAAAAAAATATCTACACGCCCGTATTCCTGAAGAGGTAGGAAGATGTACAACCAATGCACCCATGACTAGCCGAAGATACTTAGTCCCACAATGTAATAGGTGGCAAGCCTTTCGTTAACCGGTCACTTGTGCAATCCCGGGCAACGTTGTTTTTATCAGAAAACTGAAAAAACACATTTTTGATTCGTTCGACCCAGGCGTCGAACCCAGGACCTCATGTGGTCAACACCGACACCGGAATACATCACAGAGACGTTAAAAAATATAGACGCTGAAATACTTTAGATTTCCTATGCATTCTAACTGAGAATAGGATCGCGCTTGTTATGTACTTCATATCACAAGTGTGAAATTAGTAATTTTCGCCGTGTTGGTCCCGGGCTACTTTGAAGAATAGGCTAACTGCCGTTCCGCCAGACAGGTCGTAAAAGGCGACCGATTGGCTATACGAGTCACTAACATCGTGGCTACTAGGTGGTAGAGTTCTGCATTGTCTCGCCCGGGTCTGGTACCACCGCCTTGCCTATTCCTGCCGCAATAGCGTCGATGCTTGTCACTGTCGTGTTCCGATTTGGAGGGTAAGGTAGCCGGTAAACTTATGCATGTGGCATCAGACCTCGCCACAATATAACAACGCACCATTAACACCTTTGGTGTCTATATGCGATGGTTGACTCTTTCCATCAGGAGACCCATCTGCTTGTTTGCTATCATATACTATAAAAAAAAATCAGCAAAAAAATACATGTTCAAAAAATATTGCTGATTTATTGAAGAACAAATAGCGTTTTAAAAATATTATTTTCATCAATAAAAAATAGTAGTAAACATCAGCAACAGTCGTTCATCTATATATTATATAAAAAAGTCGCGTTAATTGCCCCACTTAAAAATCAAAAACGACGCGGCCAATTTTGTTGCGATTTTTGTGGGTTTGGGTTCTCTCTGACTAGTATAGGCTAAAAAGTATTAAAACTCGTGTTTGTTATTTTACACCTTCTTTTAATACATGGTAACATGATCTGATGGGAATCTTAATAAAAAATACACCAATTAGAGTGAAATTTTTTTTTTAAGTATTTTTATGTTCGATTTTTTTTTGCACTTCTTACTCATCTCGAAGTTTTTGCAAAATGCGGGGCAATATGTCATTCTGACAGTCCTATTCTTTGTTGGAACGCATAGTACAATGCTTATTAGGTTATGCTATAATTAGGGAAGAAATAGTTATTTAACGTAATATTTACTAATGGAGGCTCGACTGAGGCTCTTAACTGAAACTGATCGGATGCGGTTAAAGGGTGGTGCCAAGAGTCTCCAGAAATGGCATGTTAACGTGAAAAGAGCTATAAATGTGTAACAACCGAGGCAAGCCCGCTTCGATTGTATAATATTTAACACTCAGTTCTCTTTGTCGACCCTGTAAACGGTGCGGTAATAATAATTTCCATTTCCTTATTAGGTAAGTACCTTTAAAATATTTTAATTGTTAAATTGTGGGTTTTATTTAATTTCCACAGATTAGTCAGAATATCATTATTAATAATAGGCCATAATTCTGCCTGTCAGGGAGCTAGTAAAAGGCGAGCGAAGGATATATTTGTCACTATTTTGGTAAGTACTAGATGGTCGCTATAGAAGGTTATATAATATATACGCAGTAATTAAGCAAACAGCAACAGACTTCTAATCTGTTATATCCCTGCAACCTTGGATCAGATTTTTCACAAATTTATATGGGATCAAATAGGATGTATATCTTTCTAACCAAAAATAACAATTAATTAAATTTTATCAAAAGTAAATATCAATGGATTTTATTTCATTTGACATAATATGTAACTTACCTACTATTTGTTGATGTTTTATGTAGCATAATTATAGAATTTAGGCATATTGTAACGACAGAACTTCGCAAATTTAAAAAAATAACTTCTTACGTTACCGCCCCGTTGGTCGAGTGGTTAGTGACCCTGACTACGTAATCGACGGGGCTCTGGTTCGATTACCGACGTGGACCAACATTTGTGTGATGAGCATAGATGTTTGTATTTCCGGGTTTGGGTGTTTATTTAATATATTTCAGTACTTATATATGTATTTCTATGTATTAGCATCGTTGACTAACACCCATAACATAAGTAAATAATTTGATTACTCCTGTGAATTTATTTATTAATTGTTTAATGATTTAGTCTAAGTTCCCAAAAACAAATAATCAATATTATTTATTAAAACATGGATGAGGTTCAACGATATGTACAAACTTTTCTAAATCGGTTAATAAATAACCGAATTCTGAGATACAAACTTTAAAAAAATACAGCCGAATTGAGAACATCCTCCTTTTAGGGAAGTCGGTAGTAAATATGAGTATAGGTAGGCAGTAATGCGGCGTTAACCGCACTCAGTGGCGGATCCAAAAAAATTATTTGGGAGCAGCATGATTTAGCGAATTATTATTTGGTTGTTTAGCTTTATTAAACTTAAAGTTGATTTTATCAAGGTAGATTTTATCAAATTTGGTTTGGGGGGAGGGCTTGAGCTCTCTAGCCCCCCCTGGACCCCCTACTGCTATCGCTTGACCTGTACATGCTGTCAAAATATCAGTACTTGTGGCTGTCCACAGTGTTCCACAGTGGTAGATTTGAGGGTATTTAGCCGATTAATTCATGTTTGTAGCTCTAAATTCCTTCACGAACTCTCACATCTTCGGCATCATAAGACGACTGCTATCTCCTAACAAGAAAATTAATAAGCAAGTTTTAAAGTAATGGTCTTTTTAGCGCAAAAGCTACTGTTTATTATGTTAGTATAAAATTTTTAGTTAATGATTTAGTAATTAAAAAACACGTTTTGGTATGTTCTCGGGTAGCGTTTGTTGTTCCGTTTCCGGTTGCTATCTCACATATTAACTATTTAATGTTCTTGTAAAGTTAATAAATTATGTTTAAATTAATTTTACTAATTAATGAAAAAACCAGTTTGCCCCAGAAAGACGACGGAAGCTAGAAAATCGATAATGATAGCAATGTAACATTTTGCGATAGGTACATGCATGATTTATAAGTAGACCTTGATAAAAATATTAAATAAATAGCTATCGCTGACGGCTTCACATGTGTATATGCTATTGAAATTTATAAACCGACTTCTCAAAAATGAGGTGGTTCTCTATTCTAATGTGTTTATATTTTAACTAGCTGCACCGTGTAGCCCGCTGTGTTATAAAATTTTATGGTGAATTCCGCAGGAAAAACTCATGTTTTTATTGGAATAAAATGTAGTCTATTTCAGTTTATCATCCGAATCCATTCAATAGTTTGGGCGTGATAGAGTACCTAACAAATATACATCTATCCATACATCCAAATATCCAAACTTTCTCATTTATGATATTAATAATATAGATGTATGTTGAGGCATAGCTCCGTCATTTACAGACGTATTCTAATAATTATTTTTTTGTTTGAGAAAGTATACTTCTTAATATGAAGTTAAGATCTGGTCCAGTATTCCAGAGATAAAAGAGGTTGAAATGTTTTCTTTTTGTTCGCTAGTTCGAAGGTGGTTGTTGCAGTTTTACTGCATTCAAATTATTCGTTACATTGACGGTAGGAGGCTAAAGTTTGTGATTTATAAATTAATAGAATTTTATAGAGTAGCAAAAAAGCAAACGGTCTTCCTGTATTCTTGTGTGGGTCTACACCTTTTTAAGAATAATGTATCATCTGCCATATTGCCAATAGCTCGCAAAAGGTTTTATGTTTGGATATATGTCACTATATCGTGACTATTAGTCTCGTCTGGGTTTTGTACTACTGGCTTACCTATTCCAGCCGCAATTGCGTCAATGTTTGTTATTGTCGTGTTTGGGGGTTAGCTAAATAACATCCTGCCTCACGAATGGCAACGTACCATTAACATACTTGGTGTCTATAGGCGATAGTTGTCTCTTTTCATCAGGAGAACCATCTGTTTGTAAGCTATTTTATGATATAAAAAATTAAGGTTAACCCATTTTAAAGTTTAGCATGTACATTCCTGCCAGGTCATAAAGGCTCCCTCTTTATAATACATATTATAACTTATATGTATCTTACATTATAACTGTTATGTACAGTTCTGCAAAGTTTTAACTTGATTTATTATTAACATCGTATCTATTCCCGCCGCGCAGAAAGCACATTTTCTATAGTCAATGCCGTCGCGATAACTTCAGTTTTTTTCACTGTCGTGTTTCGACTGGTAAAATCAAGTAGCCGGTAAAGTTATGCATGTGGCATGCATGGCAATCCCTGCAGAATTACAATCCTGTCCCACGGACTGCAACTCACTATTAACATCTTTAAAATCTGAAGGTTAAGGTTATATCTTTCCGTCACAAGTTGCTCTACTTGTTCGCTACCCTATGTTTTATGTAAAAAAGTCCTACTTGAAATTTTATGAGCAAAATTAATCACATTTTGTCATCAGGTGTATAACAAGAGTAGGTAAAAGTTTATCTGATACAATCAAGAATGCCTCGGTTTAGAATTCTCCCACTTAACTCTTATACATTTTCACTTAATTCAGTAAACATTTAAATATATAATTACGTTATCAAAATAGAATTACAATAACAGGTATTGAATACTTTATTTAATTAAATTATGACAAGATATTTATTGTTTGTAACTTAATAGATTTTTATTATTACGGATTGTTTTAATACAATTATATATGTACGAATGTACAATAATACAATTATTTATATCTCGTCAACGAATTTATCCGTTTAACTTTCAAACTTTATTTATATTTATAAACTTTCTATTTATAATAGACAGTGGGTCCAGGAACAAACTTTTTTTGATTAATAACAAGCTGAATTTTTGTGAACAGCTTCGTTTTGAAGAGACGCCCATCTTTTCTATCTTTGAAAAATCTCGAATCGGGAATTTCGAAGATAGAAAAGATTTGCACCTCGTCAAAACGAAGCTGCTCACAAAAATTCAGATTGTTATTAATCAAAAAAAGTTTGTTCTTGAAACCACGGTCTATAATATTAATGTTTAAAATATATAGCTCACATCTCATTAATCCTGTTAATATCTTAATTAATAAAATACTTTCGCTTCCAAATGTTATAACTTCTTTGATTGAGATCTCGTATTTAACGTCTTAATGGTTTCACTGCAGATGATTAGTCTATTTTTTGTTGACTTGGCATTGACTTTATTATATTATATTAATTGAATTGACGTTAGAGGAAGTAAACTGTTACAAAATTAGGGAGGTGAAACATAATAAGTGAATCTTAACCTCATTAAAACCTAGAGGACTTTCCGCACGTTCAAGGACTAGTAGCCAAGCAGTGCTTTTTAGTGTTTCGTTATGTTCGTCCATCCCTCTATCTATATCTTAGCTCCGAAACTCTTAGTACTAGAAAGATGTAATATACTTAATATGTAATCCTATGTTATATAATTCTGTCACGAATGACAGTGATAAAATAAAAAAATGATTTTTTTTATTTTATCACTGTCCTTTCGACGTGTTGGTCCCGGCCTCCTTTGTAGAATAGGCCAACTGCCGTTCTGCCAGGCAGGTCGTAAAAGGCGACCGATTGGCTATCGAGTCACTGCCATCGTGGCTACTTGGTGGTAGAGTTCTGCATTGTCTCGCCCGGGTTTGGTACCACCGCCTTACCTATTCCTGCCGCAATAGCGTCAGTGCTTGTCGCTGTCGTGTTCCGGTTTGGAGGGTAAGGTAGCCGGTAAACTTATGCATGTGGCATTAGACCTCGCCACAAGATAGCAACGCACCATTAACATCTTTGGTGTCTATAGGCGATGGTTGACTCTTTCCATCAGGAGACCCATCTGCTTGTTTGCTATCTTATGATATAAAAAAAAATAATAATAAAATAAAATAAAATGAAAAAATACTACTCGTAAGAAAAAAGACAATTCACCTCTAGAAGAGGTGCATTACATCTCTACCCTCTACAGCTAAAGTGGGTTATTTTTTCTCGCGTGCCATGTCAAAATTAAAAAGTTAAACGTTCATAGTATAATGCAACGGAAAAGTCCTGTCCTTAGTCCGCATTATTGTGATGAGCAACTACAAAACTCTAGATAGCAATTATTAGGTATGTGTAGCATCCATCTCGGTTTTAATCGATTATATTGTAGCGGGAATGTAGACAATTATTTAAAAAAGTTAAATACATGATTAATTTTGCGGCGTTTTGGCTCAAATTTAAGCCTTAAATATTATTAAATCAATTGTGTATATTGTAATATCGTAAAAGCTTAACATGATGTTTAATAATTTTAATTGTAATACACAGGTTTAAGATGCCTAATGAACGCTCAATTTCGAGCCGTTTTTTTTTTTAATTCATCCATATTCCTGCTATATCATAATTGGCCTAGATAGCAATTTTTGTTTTGTGAGTATTTAACAACATGTAGGCAGGGATAGACTTATCGTAGACTTAAAAAACTTTACTTCTTAAAACGTTAAAGTATTAAATTTAAAAAATAGATATTCTATTAAATAGTTTAAATATGGAGTTTGAGGAAATTTAATTTATTTGTTAGAATAAGAACCAATTCTTAAATGCGAAACAGTATAAGTGTATTTCATATAAAAATAAATGATTTAAAATACATTCAGTCAAAAAAGTGAATTGAAAATTTATGGTTCCAGAATGCTTTTTTGTTGTTAGATTGGCGCAACTGTTTTCCATTTTGGCGGGGAGTTTAAGTTGCATAGCTGACATTTAGATTAAATTCAGTGCTCTTTTTAATTACATCATATCTGTTCATATGTAATTATATAATATGTGTATTGCGAATGTTATAATGGACCCCATGTTGGTTTGGGCTCCTTTGAAGAATAGACCACCTGGCATTCTACCAGGCAGTTTGTAAGAGGCGAACGATTGGCAATACCATCGTGGCTACTAGGTGGTAGACTTCTGCATTGTCTTGCCTAGGTACTACCTCCTTACCTATTCCTGTTGCAATAGCATCAGTGTTTCTCAACATGCTATTAATATCTATATATATATATATTATATATATATATATATATATATATATATATATATATATATATATATATATATATATATATATATATATATATATATATATATATATATATATATAAGGTATCTATAGGCGTTGGTTATCTTTTTCCATTCAAAGAACCGTTTGCTCGTTTGCTATCTTATGAAATATAAAAAAACAAAGAATAAACCATTATTTCCTTAAGGATTGACAGAGTTTTATAACTTAAGAGCGCGTATTCGATTTGCAACGAAAACTTCATGTTTTCAAGTTTTTTCAAGAGCAATATCGTAATAATGTGAATAGATTTATTCAAAGGAAATTACAGTTTTTGTAAGATTAAGTGTTGGTTTAGTGCACTACAGAGCAAGAATATAATTTTTGATAAGAGTTTTTTAAAACGACGACAATCTGCAGGGATTGTGTGTTAGTGTTTCACGAAAACAGACGTTAGAGTTATTTTTCACGTTGTAATGTGCCAAAATATTTTATTTTATGCATTTTTGCAATAGGATATATGGTCTTAAAGTGCACTACAGAGCCAAAATGGTGAAAATATTATTTTTAGATATTAAAAAATAATATTAAATAATTACAAAATCAGCTCACTTTAAATTTTTTTTTCACCAGTAAGTGTTTCAATAGAAACCTAAAATATTTATTATATGTAAAATAAGGTAATGTTTAATATACTGATTTTTTTCAGTCCGTTATATGAACTCATTTATTTAAAAGAATTATTTAAAAAACACTGTAAATCCTCGCGCGTAATCTTTTGCCGATCAAATTTTGAACCTATGATAAATCATAATTAAGACTAAATCTTGCAAAACTGTAATATCCTTCAAATAATCTGCTCACATTATTACGTTATTGCTTTGGCAAAAAATTGAAAACATGAAGTTTTATTTTAATACGCGCCCTTAATGCACACAGAAAAATAAACTTATTATACCATAGCCGCTTTTAGGAAATCATGATCGACCAGAAACAGAAGCACACTCCTCAATATTTGACATATTTATGTATACAGTAGGTGCAACGCACGGAGACATATGGCATAGCAATTTATGAACTCGAAGACCCATTACCATTTTAAATATTATTTTTAGGGAATTTCGTGTCAGATCTCACTCGTCGGCGGGTCGTATATTAAGAGATGTGATCCGCTGATTAAGTCGCCCTGATATTTGTAAGGCAGACTGCTTTAAAATGTTCTGTTAATTAATTTGATTTAGTGAAACATGACTTCATTTATTCTATTGAAGGAAAATAACATATATTACGTAATTACCAAAAATGTTTTTACGATTGGCACGAGTATTTGATGAAATAATTAAAAAGTAGATTCTAAAAGTGTTTATGTTTGAATCGTCAAATGTTTAAGTGTTTCTTACTATATTTATACATACATATAATCACGCCAGATCCTTTACAGATAGGCAGAGAAAACCATGTATCATATTTTATGGACCCTTGCAGATTTTTCTTGTTTCCTCCACATTTATTACTCTATTTATACAAACCTGGCGGTTGCGAAGACATATTAGTCCATTTTTGTAATTCCTAACAAATGATTAAAAATAAGATATTAACTGACTTTTATTTTTTATATCTTTAATCAATATCTAATTAATGTATCAAATGTATATGACGTAGCTGAAATGTTGTCCATATGGTATTTCTTTAAACAACGGACGAGCAGTAATTGCAGTAAAGCAATTAATAGTTAACCAGAACGGCTATGAATGGTGCAGTTGTGAACCGGGCTAAAGCAAACAAAGCTGGGTCAACCACGCCATTAAAGTTTATGAAACGGAAGCCGTCAACTCTCCCAACATGTGCGCCATCCCGTCCTTCGATTTGTCAATAACAACCGATCGGCGCGTGCGCAGACCCTCATTTCGAAGCCATACTTTAAAGTGAAAGGTTATGAAAATCAACTCTAATGTCATTAGTTTTAAAATTTATTTTCGACAGCCAAATACATTGTTACAATCCATCTAGTTTATTTAATACTGAGAATTGCTTACCTTAACACATGGCATATTTTAAATGAAAATAGTTAATGGGTGTCAATATCTACGAACATGGATATTTAATTACTCTCACGGGTTGATAGGATAAAAGTCAAACATTAGTATATGTATCTTTTTATAATATAAGATAGCAAACAAGAAAATGGCTCTACAGATGGAAAGAGACAATCATGGCCCATAGACACTTTTGTTGTTGCTATCCTTGTGAAGGTATCTTAATGCCATATGCATAAATTTATCGGCTACTTTGCTTTCCAAACCGGAACACAACAGTGATAAGCACTGACGCTGGTACCAGCCCCGGGTGAGACAATGTAGAACTCTACTACCAGATAGCATTGAATAAAATATATTTTTTTAAATATTTTGCTCGATTTTGCTCAATCCCATAGTTAAACCTGCTCCGTGTTTTCTCTAGATCTGAACTGCACAGGCTAGCAAGGGCGGGTCCAGCCTAGGGGGGTTATGGGCGTCATGACCCCCCTAGGCAGGAGTCTAGATATGGATGTTTTAGAATTAGATAAGGGTTAGAGTCTATCTTGACTGAACCTCAGATATGTGACCCCTCCTGAAACGAAGACTGGACCCGTTCTTGCATGCTAGACCATGTAACGTGTACCACTTATCTAATGAAGCAATCAAAATAACAGTAGTAGTGGGCGTTTAACGCCCACTACTACCAGACTGTATGTATGCATATAAAAATGTAACATTATCTATATCTTTATATGTAATATTATCTATAAATTATACATATCTTAACGCCAAATTCTTTACGGGATAGGCAAAGAGATTTGAGTGCCATATGTCACAGTCCAGACAGACTTGCCTTGCTTCTTGCATATTCATAACACTCTTCATGTCCGTTTCGGAGACTCTTGACACGTTCGGATAGCACCTGACCGATTTGATCTTGTCCTTGATCTTGATATACAAGCATGTGCTATGAAAATAAAGTTTAGTCTCATAATATCCAAGATGCAAAATGACATATGTCTCGTAGATATAAATAAGTCTTGTAGATCAAAATACTTCTGGTCGCTGACGGCATATATGTATATATGTACATAGAGTGAGTCGATCACGAAGTCAAAGTCAAAGTCAAAATATTTTTATTCAAATTATCCTTTACAGGCACTTTTGACGAGTCAATATTTTTTTGAGTTACTCCCGGATCGGAAACGTGGCCACACACTAAAAAGATCCGGCGGAAGAAACTCAGCGGGCTTGTCTTTTTTTTGTGCATATACATTTCTTTTTTTTAAACCATGTATTTGCAATAATTTATGAATAATATATTATAATTACTATGAGACTGCTACGAATACCTGGTGTTCAAGTTCATCATCATTTACTGGTTAGTCAGCTGGTAAATTTGTGGTCATTTTCAATACTGCATTTTCTTATTGTATTTTTTATTGCTTGTTATTTTCTAAAACCGGAATCAATAGCAAATGAGATCAAGTTAATACAGCATAACCGGAGTTTAGGCTGCAACTGAAAAATTTTTACATATTAAAAACTAGCGTTCAAATCTAAAACTATGCCCTCGTATTTACTTTAATTTTAACTATCTTAGATATGCTGCTGATTCATGCTTTCTATATGTTGCCGAAGATCGCGTTAACAAACTTGAGAAGCCCCAAAACTTATGTATCGGTTTTGTGTTTAGCTTGTGCAAATATGATCGTATCTCGAATTTTAGAGGCCAGATTAAGTTGCTTCCTATTTGACTTCGTAGAAATACCCATAAGAGTCGTCCTTGTAATGTACTCTATAACCGAACAGCTTTTTAATACTTTCTAGAGTATTTCATCTTTCTGTATTCTCCTATCCCTCTCTATTGCCAATCTGTGTGTCATTTATTGAGGTTTCCCGAGTTTCGAACTCAATAATTCGCTGTCCATCTGTAAGTTTAAAAAAACGGTACAGAAATTACTGTTTGCCATTCTCAGAAGATTTTTTACTCTTGTTAATTACTTTTAAAATATTTGTTACCTAAGGTATAAGTCCACCTTTTCTAGAATTTTGTTACTGTTCAATCTCTCATTGTTATGTATATGTTGAATAAAAGATATATATTTTTTAATATTTTGCTCGATCCCATATTTAAACCTGCTCCGCGTTTTCTCTAGATCTGAACTGCACATGCTAGCAAGGACCCCTGCCTAGGGGGGTCATGGGGGTCATGACCCCCCTAGGCAGGGATCTAGATATGGATTTTTTAGGACTAGATAAGGATTAGAGCCAGAGCCTATCTTGACTGAACCTCAGATATGTGACACCCCCCCCCCCCCCCCCCGACTCGAAGGCTGGACCCGTCCTTGCATACTAGACCATGCCATGTGTATGTGTACCACTTAACTAATGAAGCAATCTAAATATTAAAATCACAAAGGTTTTACGTCGCAAAAAATTTTAATCATGAAAGTCAATCATGCAACACATGTTTTTTCCATGTTTAAAATGTACCTACAGTAAGAAGATATACAAATGGTTAAAAATTTTAAATCATTGCGAGCTTTGTAATGTAATATTTATAGAATTTTTCAATATTGTACTCACGAAGTACTCGCACGTATCGTATAAAATAACTTCTCATAAAATATTTTAGATAAGCTGCTTATAAAATATTTTTAAATATGTGCCTCTTTCAACTTTATATGTTTGAGATATTATTTTGCGACCTATACTAAAGTATCATTAAAGGATTGGATCTTTTTTGGATTTAGATCTTTTAAGATATGGTTTTTTTCCATATAGATCATCTGACCTCTTGGATGCTATGAGAGTAAACTGGAAATCCTAATCTCATTAAATTGTCGATGTTAAAAGTAAGTCTGTTTGGTCATCCGTGCATGATATTTAAAGACATGTTGTCCAAAATTTAAATAAGTATAAACAACTACTTATCCCGAAAAATGCTCTATTCCTCTGGGATTCATCAAATTTTTACATGACATAACAGATTGTGGTCCTTCAGCTTTATTTTAAAGAGAAACATATTTTTTTGCAAAGTAATTAATTCGGGGCATCACATATATTGAAGAATATTTTATCAACAAGTATATAGTTACATCGACGAACTTATTAATTTATTGCCTACATAAAAATTTATTACATTATGAATAACTAACAACAATTTATGAGGCGTTATACTTTAAATGCACAGGTGTGTTGATATTTGAATGTTTTGTACAGAGAGACTAAAATATGTTTTAATCGTCTTTTTAGTAAAGTGCCACATTGGTCTAGATGTCAGCCTTTTCGGTGGTCGGGTCGGCAAAAACTATTGTTTTTTTTTTTAAAGTAACCAAATCTCAGTAGCAGTTTTGTGGTAAGCTAATACTTTCATTTTTCAGAGGGAATTTTAATTCCTGGACTATCCTGGTAAATTAGCAAATTTGATATTTTGGATCATCATATTCACAAAATCATATTACATTTCTCCAGGGCTACAAAATAGTGAACCGAAACGTCTTGAAATATTAAAACGCGTTGCCTGCATTGTATTTAAAAAATATATTAATTAATTATTAATTAACTTCCTTTTAGAAATTATCGCTGCACATACAAAGGTAAAAGTGAGGTTTTAAGTATTGTGGTTTTGGAAGCACTGGATCGTGACGCCAGGCCGGACGCTGTGGTAGGTGTCGATACCTTGCTCATCGCTGTACAATCAACAACATCTGCTATTTGTTTTAGGATATCAAATATAATTTATCACACTAATTTTATTGCGAAAGTTGGTCTCCGTGTATATGTTTGCTATATCACGTCTCCACATCTGGACGTATCAGGAATAGAAATTTATATCCAGTTATAAAAATAGTTGCATATGTTATCGATTGAGAACGTAGCAAATTCACAAGGTAAGTTTAACGTGTGGATGATATCCTCACGTTAAACTTACTTCAGTGTAAATAAGTAAAAGAAAAATGTGAACAACTTTTGACTATCAACACACAACTCAAACCACTCAATAGATTTGGCGTTTCAGTGTACAGAATAATTATAATGTCGCCTACGTTCTACAAAAGAATGGTTTTTAATCATTCAACTTTTATAGGGATAAAATTGCCGTTCAAAATTTAGCATAAAATTAAGCACAGAAAAATCTAGCTTTAAATAAATAAGTAAAAATAAATTCATTTCAAATCACGTAACTATAGTCGTGATTTAAAATAATACTAGATACCTTATATCATATAACGACGACGTGATATGTTATAATGTATCTTATAACCTTATAACGTATATTTGGTGCCCACAGTGATTATATTTTTAAATAATATTTTAAGAATTTATATTACTTTCAAAACATGATAAACAAATTTACTTTGTAAAAATGTACGTATGCATTGTACATACTTTCCTTTAATTTCCAATATATGTTAATGTAAGTATATTAAGGTTAATTGAATTAAAGTACTAAAGACCTCACATGATGTACGTGCTTATCAAAAATGACTAAATTGCTTTATTTTATGTTGTCTCCGCCAATAGCGTATAACTGGAAGCAATTTGAGAATTTTGTTACTGATTGTACTAAACGAATAATAAACAGGCAATATCAAACGGAAATATCGGGTTCGTCAACGCCATTATATTCATACAGCAGAGGTCACATCGTATTTATTTGAGGAAGTTTCATTAGTCTCGAATACAACCTGAGTACATTGTTTTTCTTATTGGTATTTAATAAGAATTGCTAGTTTAGTTAAATATACTTGACCTAGTAGTAAGTTTTTCAATGGTGATTGAGACTATGACAAGGAACCAATGGCAAATTATATAGTTGCATTTGGGAAAGCAAAAACATATTTTTTTCCTTCCCTTTCCGCTGCGTATGTAGATAAGGAAGTTACTGATTTTGCCTCGATTTTCGAAAATCGAGTTTTCACTAGATCTTCACGTTTTGAGGTCCTAGGAACCTTTTCCGACTATTTTCACGATGACGTCAGTATGTCTGTATGTATGTATGTATGTATGTATGTGTGTGTGTGGGTGTATGTAAACATCTCATAACATAACATAACTTAGTAGATCTTTATGAAATGTGGGCCAGTCAGTCGTCAATCCAGATTTGAACTTAGATTGCATTTTAAATCAATAGTAGGTATAAAATTTTCGATTCGCTAAAAATTTTTTAAACGTATTGTTGGATAAAATACCTATTTATTTCACATCTCTTATACAAAGTTAACCACTATGTTAACAATGCCCAATACTATCAAATTTTAGTTCTCTTGTTTTCTAGTTTGTAGAAAGTGGTGAAAATTTTGCAAAATATACATTAGAGGTACACCGTTATTTTCATATGATTTCTAGAGTCTAAAGTCTTATTTTTAATGGTTATAGTCGTAAAAGCTATTAGTTAAGAAAATTCATCAAATAAAAAACGATTGAAGGGCTAATAAACAAATTTTCCAACTCATACTAAATTCAAAATTCTCCTTGATAAAAGTATCGTCAAAATCAAAGGAAATATAAATGCTGTCCAAAGGCGAGTATGCGGCAATCCCTCACACAAGTGGGTAAGACGGCCTGAATTTTTAATGCTACACTCAGACCGTTGCAAACCGTAACAGTTTTCTTGTCATTGGTAGAGTGGAGATGTGAAATAAATTTTGCAGAGTGGCCCCATCTTTTCGTTTGACATTAATCTTTAATGTGAACAGCATAAGTACTTCATATGCGGCTTGTCTAACGTTATTTATGAATAAGTGGTTTTTATAAGTTTTATCGGTGATGCGGATACATTTATATTTTCCGTTAATCAACCTATATCATTTAACTCTACTACTATTTTCATTTCTTTATTTTCTCGATGACAGATCGACGCCCATGAAATTTTGTGTTGTTTACATTAAAATATCTCACAAATAATACTGTACCTCATGGACGGGTAGTGATGTACTACACATAATGATTAATATATGAGCTATATCAATAAACGTAACACGATAACAGACCCGTTTTTTTACAAAATGTAAGAAACTAAACTACTGTCGGATAGTTAATAGAAAAATTTATGAACTATAATATTCACCTTCACGTTTACCTTTCCCCATTGGCACTGAACTAGTGGATGCGGTGGTGGTAAATAGTATAATTAGCGATTTCCAAGTATCTAAATTTTTCTCTACATAAATCATTGGACTCTGTATATATGTACGTTATATTTTGACATATTTTTGTATAGTTGATACTTAAGTATTTGTTTTATCATTTATTGACACAGTTATTACAAATTTTAACATATTCGTTGACCAACTCGTGGTTGGTTTGACTGCTGTTGATGAAAATTGGTATGAACTAAGTAAACACGAATACGCAAATGATAAGACATAAATTTTGGATGTCTGTAATCTGTATGCCCCCCCAATATAACTCGAAAACGGTTTAACCAATCTTGATAAAAATTGGTATACAGTGATTGCGTAAGTAATAAGTTATATATGCGCAATCATAACGATATATTGCTGAGCGCCTCGTTGGTCGAGTGGTTGGCGAACTAAACTACGAATCGAGGGAGCTTGGGTTTAATTCTCAACATATTTGTGTGATGAGCATAAATGTTTGTATGTCTGGGTTTGGGTGACTATTATGTATGTAACAGTATTTATATATGCATTTCTATGCATTAGTATCGTTGAGCCTCTGTGGTCTGGTGGTCTGGTGTCGGAGTTGACCACATGAGGTCTTAAGTTCGATTCCCGGGTTCGGGTAACTGAAAATATGTTTTTAAAGTTTTCTGACAAAAACAACGTTGCCCCGGATTGGAGAAAGTACCAGGTTGGCGATAGGCTGGCCACTATCACATACTATCACATTGTGGGACTATCTTCGGCTGATCGTGGGTGCACTTGTTGTACCTCTGTCTACCTCTTCGGGGACACGGGCGTGAAGATACTTAGTGTCGTTAACTAGCATCCATAACACAAGCAAACAATTTGCTTACTTTGCTTAATTTGTCCAGCGATATTTATTTATATTATTATTTAATTGTTAATTAATGACGGATGTTAGCTATAGATTATAATATAGTATAAATAGGATTTCGCATACTTCCTTAGTAAAAGTACAGAAAATCTTTTCCCCATGTTGGTTCCGTGAGTTCTGTCAGGAAGGTCGTAAAAGGCGACCAATTGGCTATGCGAGTCACTACCATCGTGACTACTAGGTGGTAGAGTTTTGCATTGTCTCGCCCGGGTCTGGTACCACCACCTTACCAATTCTTGCCGCAATAGCGTCAGTGCTTGTTACGGCCGTGTTCCGGTTTGGAGGGTAAGGTAGTCGGTAAACTTATGTAAGTGGCATTAGACCTCGCCACAATCTTGTGGCCACAATCTTGTCTAATGCCAAATGCACACAGCTCAACGCACTATTAACATCTTTGTTATCTGTAGGCGATGGTTACTATTTCCAACAAGAGACCCATCGGCTTGTTTGTTAATTTATGATATAAAAAAATTTCAACAGCTTAAATATGTACTATAACCTGCCAAAAATGGTTTTAAAAATATATAAAACGGTGATTTCAACAAAGAAAAAATAAAACCTCCATTCTCTGCTGCTGAGTTAATGATAATAAATTACAAAACATATAAAGCCGTTATGGTTATAATAAGGAAGGATCGTGATGTATGGCACTCGGTTCTCTCTGCATACCCCGTAAGGGATCTGGCGTGAAGATATGTATGTATATGTATGTATGTATGTATGGTTATAATACTGTTTACTCATATAGATGAAATGCGGCCAACTTACGAAATAGACTCCAAATGACATATAAGGCTACTAGGTGGTAGAGTTCTTCATTGTCTCGCCCGGGTCTGGTACCACAGCTTTACCTGTTCCTACCGCAATAGAGTCAGTGCTTGTCACTGTCGTGTTCCGGTTTGGAGGGTAAGGTAGCCGGTAAACTTATGCAAGTGGCATAAGACCTCGCCACAAGATAGCAACACACCATTAACACCTTTGGTGTCTATAGGTGATGGTTGACTCTATCCATCAGGAGACCCATCTGCTCGTTTGCTATCTTATAATATAAAAAAAAATATAAAAAATCGATAGAATGAGACAGACTGTATAACAGAACATGCAATAGCGTCGATAGATTGACTCTTTTGCTGTAGGAATAGGTTAAGCGGCGGTACTTTATTTAGGCGAAATGTTACGGAATTTTGCCACCTAGTAGTCACGATGGTAGCTTTTAGTGGTAGTATATTTGACCAATTGTACGCCTTTTATAAACTGCCTGCAGAATTACAGAGGATTTCCTTAAACAGAACCCGAAAAACACGAGTCCCCCTTGTTGAATAATCATAACAATCATGGTTTTTGAATTTTGTTTGAAATTTTTATTTTAGGGTAAAGTTTAAGAATATTAAATGCTCATTTTGTGACGCTTTGAAATTTTTATTTATAAAAAAACAATTTTGATTTGTCTGTCGTTGCTCAATAGAATCATTCATTGTTTTTTTTAAAACATTGTTAGATAATAAACTTTACGGATGGAAAGAGAAACCATTCCCTTTGGACACTAATCCGTGTGGCGGGATGGCATGACGCAGGCATAAGTCTACCAGCTACCTTACCCTCCAAACCGGAAACGACAATGACAAATATTGATACTATTGTGGCAGGAACAAGCAAGGCAGTGGTACCATATACCCGGGCGAGACGGTGTGGAACGCTACCACGATGGTAGTGACAGTTATAGCTAATCGGTCACGTTTTACGACCTATCTAGCAGAACAAAACGGGGTCTATTCTTCAAAAAGAGGCCCAGACCTCGAGCCACGGGGAAAGTATTATATTATATATATATATAATATAATAATTATATATATATTCTGTGTAAATATGCAAGTGTGTGTTTATCCAAAGGTACTCTATTGTGTAAATATGCAAGTCTGTATGTTCATTTAAAGGTATTATTCTAATGTGTAAATTCGCAAGTGTGTATGTTTATCCAAAGGTATAATTTCAATGTGCAAATTTGCAAGTGTGTGTGTTTATCCAAAGGTATAATTCTAATGTGTAAATTTGCAAGTGTGTGTGTTTATCCATAGGTATAAATCTAACGTATGCGCAAGTTTCAAGGATTTTTTTGTAATAGATAGATTTCCCCATCTAATATATGGCAAGTTATGATTAGCTTTTGATTATGCGAAGAAAAAATCAATGATCTGGTCGATACAAACAGGCACAAATATAGGTACTGAGTAATTTGAATAAACCTCTATTTGAAATTTTAACCATTGACCTCACGTGTCTGGATAAACACTGATACTACAAGCCAAACGAGTAAGCAATAAATATTAACCTAAAAATTCGTTATTATACGCCAGCAATTAGACATAAAACTTTTCACGATCATTAAAGTACCTTGAAGATATCAGAATTCTGTAAAATTTTATGTAATGCAGAGCAGCAATAGGTACTTTGTTTAAATGATTATAGCTTACCTTGAAAATGGAGCGACTTCCTCACAATGATAATAATGACAAGTTTGAAACAATAACGTAGCTGGTGGTTTTTATTTTATGTATACTTAATTGAAGGCCAAGCCAACAATACGCAAAACGCTCCGATACAATTTGTCTCGCCATATAATTTCAGTTAATCAAACGCCACGTCACACAGGCGTGGTCCCGAATCGATTAAGCCATTACATTTCCGCTGTTTTTATATAAAATAATAATTACAAAAAATCATCACAAAAATTGAAGCCATTGGTTTCCTTATTTCTTACTAAACTTGCAACTGTAAATGATCGGGACAGTCAACTGTAACAACTTCCTCGATAAATCTTTATTTCTTCTTGAACAATTTGTTTTTATATTAAATGTTTCGTAGTTTTTTCATTTCGTCGCCGATGTCATGCTCTTGTTCTGCGCACCTGCCCGCGGCCCCGATGAAAGCAATGTTGATTTGGAATTATTAAGTGTTGTTTTTGTACGTTTTAACGTTTAAACGTTAAAACGTACAAAACAACACTTAATAATTCCAAATAAGAAGTAGATCACCTCAAAACATTATTAAACTAACGATTCAATAAACATGTCGATCTATGATAAAAGTTATATCTAATCCCACATAAATACATTTTTTTACAAAAACTTTCGTTTCGTTTTCTTACGGATATAAGTAGTCAGATAAGTTGCAAAAGATAATTAAAGAATAGGCCTCTGTCTTTTCTCACGATACAATGTGTGATCGGAATTTATTTAGCTATGTGGATAACATATATATTGTAATATTATATATATTCTGAGCTACATATCACAATAGATCAGGCAGTTCGCAAATATCGAGCAAAGGCTGAAGTGTCATAGTAATCGTGATTACTTGGCGATAGGGTTGTGCAACGGTTAGCTCGAGTTTCTGCTCTAACTTTACCTGTTTATACTATACCATTGCTTAATATAACAGTCGTATTCAACTTTGGATAGTCAGGTAGACGGTAAAGTTATGCCTATAGACGTCTATCTAGCCCCGTGGAGAGCAGCGCACGCTTAACAGTTTTGTTGTCTTTAGGTGACGGTTTCTTCTTCACACTAGGAAAGTTATTTTCTTGTTTGCTTGAAAATAATATGTCTAACTAGCTGACCCGACAAACGTTATTCTGCCTTTTATACCAATCTCTTATTTTTTTCTATATTTTCTAACCTTTTAAACCTTCCCTGGACTTCAACAATTAATTCAAAATCAAAACTAGCCAAATCGGTTCAGCCGTTCTCGAGTTTTGGCGGGACTAACGAACAGCTGATTTTTGATTTTTGTATATATAGATAATATACTTGTTTTTAGTCCTAGCAAAGGACTGTCAAATAAACAATAATATTGCAACAACTGCAACAACTGATTTCCCATTTCCTGTATCTCCAAAATTCTGCATCAGATCTCCGCTAAATTAAAATAGGACTACCTGGACCCTTTACGAAAAAAAATTCACTGGGTGTCTGGAAGAAATCGCTCTTTAGTAATAAGACCACCTCTTTTTGTGTACTTATTTTAAGAGTGTTTTTTTATGTTACTTGGATAGGCAAACTGGCAGACGTGCCACCTGAATGTAAGTGGTCGACGTTGCCCATGAACATAAATAAGTTTACCAGGAAGTGGCACAGGTAACTCGTTTATGTGCTGCCTATCCCTTATTATTTATTTATTATGAGACATTAGGTCTTAAGTCCCGGTGCCAGTAATTACACTACCTGTCTTGCTCTTCTCTCCGAAACACAGCAAAGCTGTTTCTACGGGAGGAATAAGCAAGATGGTGGTACCCATGCAGCTGGGAGCGCGGCATAGCGCTTCTCTCCTACCGGTAAAATTGTTATGTAAATGTTACTTCATTATGGTGTACAATAAAGCATTAAAAGAAATAATTAAAACTTACACAGACACGTTCAAATATACCTAATGATAAAGTAAAAAGAGTGACTGGTTCCATTTTACGATTTACATTGCTTTCTACTGACTATTGAACCCTAATAGAGATTTCCTTTCGACTCTGAGACGTCTCTAGTTTTTTAGCCTAATTTGATTCTCGTCTATTTCTGCATGTGTCAAGACCGGGATTTTAATTCGTTTACTTCTAAAAGTATCTTCACGCCCGTGTCCCCGAAGAAGAAGGCAGAGCTACAAGTCTACTCACGATTAGCTGAAGATACTTAGTCCCACAATGTCTTAGGTGACCAGCCTATTGCCAACCGGGCACTTTTTCCAATCCCGGGCAACGTTGTTTTTGTCAGAAAACTGAAACAACTTATTTTTTGAATTGCCTGACCCGAGACCTCATGTGGTCAACTCCGACACCGGACCCCTAGACCACAGGGGCGATTCTACTTCGTAATTACTTTTAAGTCTAAATTACTTTAAATTTAAATTGTTGTAAGTGCTTATCAAAAATTATCACTTTAAACTATTCATCCGGTACTAGAGTCTAAATCAGGAACCCGATGGCCCAAGTTGAATGCTAACCCACTTACTTAATAAGGTGTTCAATATTAATTTTAATATGTTATAATGGTGTTATGAAGCAACGTAATTTTATAGAAAATGTTTGATATAGATATCTCAGTATTTTTTAGTATCGTGTGGTTCGTACAAAAAAATTGATGAATCATAACCGTGATAAGAATTAAACTCTGAAGGTTCTTTTATACATGTTGACTGGTATATATATATATATATATATATATATAAATATATATATATATATATATATATATATATATATATATATATATATATATATATTATATATATTATATATATATATATATATATATATATATATATATATATATATATATATATATATATATATATATGTAGACATGGAGATGATGACGCAAAATATTAGATCATTTGTATGGCAGTTCTTCAGGTGACTAATTATGTTATGAAGAAAAAACGGAAAATAATGGTCATAGCGCTGGTATCGGCGGCCCAATGGCGTGGTCGTTAATCGACCCCTGAAGAACCACTATAGTGTTACAAATGATCTAATATTTTGTGTCATCATCTCCTGGTCTAATACGTGGAAGGCATAGGGACCCAATTGCCAAATGTCATCATCTCGGCAGATTTATTTAACATACATTGCAAATAATTAAGCTGAAAACGTATTAGGTACATCAGTGGTACCATCAAGGGTGGTTGTCCCTTCCTATCAGGAGAGCCACCTGTTTGTTTGTTATCTTGTGATAAATACTTGTTTTCGATGAAAGATACACTAACATCCTTTTCTGTACCCTTCAGTAATATGTTTGTGAAATATCAAGTTCAAATTGCAAATATCAAATATTAAAGCCATGAATTCATAACATAACTCTCATTCGTAATTATTAAAATATTAGGAAATGGGATATAAGATTTTCCTAATTATTTTATCAATATATTATCTCGTATGCTTTACACATTTTATGATCAGTTTATTCATAGAAGTTAAAGGCTTATATTTCATGTCGATGCTAAAAAATCAGTTAAACTGATTGAGATGAAAGCATTCCATCAATTATAAGTATATTCATATTAAGTTCCAAATGGATATCAGATTTATCGTTAATAGGAATAATGTTCATAATTTCTAATTTATGATGCGATACAAAGTCTTACACAATTTATCGTAGTAATAGTAAAACTGTGTCTTCGGGTATATTGGTTTACAGTTTGCTAGGCACTATACTAGCCAATAACATATAGGTGAACTATTACCCATGTATGTATATGGTTTTTTCCAAAATGCGTGGAACGCACGAAATAATGTTACATTGTTGATTCCTAAATTAGGGTGAGCCAAGTGCAGATGATCATTTTAAGGAAATTGCGTTAAATTATACAATAAATTGCCTAATACGGTTAATTATCTGATACAAAATATCGATCGAATTTTGCCAAGTAAATCATATTACAAAATATAACTACATATAAAGGAGAAACTTTGTATGATGACAAGTCGATAATGAAATGACTCTGTATTAGCATTAGGTACACACACTAACTACTTATTATTATTCTTTCCTTTTTTGGTTCTTAATTTTGCTTAACATTGTTTACACTGCGTTAAATCCCTCTGAATTACTTGTATATTAGCAAGTAATTCAATGACATTTATTAAATATTAGTACTTTTAAATAACATTTTGCTTATTGATATTATGATTTACGTTACATATCCCATACATGTCTATTATAAAATTAATGTGAAAGTTTGTATGTTTAGAAGTTTGTTTAAAAATTACTCTAAAATAGCTGGATCGAGTCGGATGTCTATAATGCAGCAGGTTGTACTGTGCAGCCAATGCGTATGTATATAACTACATATAAAGGAGAATGATGAGGCTCCATACAAATTTTGCCTAAAACGCAACACATGATGATGGCTGCTTACCGTATTGTATACATTATTAATTCCTTTGAAATGTAAATTGTATCACGGACACTTTTTATAATACTAAAATTCACGAAACTCCTCCAAAGATTAATATTACTTGAATTTACAATTGTTACATTCCATATTAAGCCACCCACATCGCAATATATCGTCAACATACATATAATTAATTTTTGTATCGTTTAATCATGAAGATTATTAATTGATTTTAACCTCTTAAAAGTTAAAAAAAGGTATAACTTTTGTTTACATTAAAATATTTATCACTCGTTCATAGTGTAAATAGATGACACTTGTTTTTTTTGTTTCTATACTAAGAGTACTCGTTTATACAGCCTTCTATGTTGTACGTTTCGACTATAATAATAAATATTTTAGCTTTTGTTGCATTTTATACAATAGTTTGTTTAAAATTTTGCGTCTTACCTATTTGATATGTTTATAATTTATTTTGGTTGGTCAGAAATAAAAGAAAGTGTTAATTTTAAGGCAGAAAAGAAAAAACCTTTGTTTGATTTAGAAATAAGAAAAAAGTTTGATTGGTTTCATGACATTCCAACTAAAATCCTTTTAAAATTAACTTGCTATTAAAAAGTGTCCGTTTTTTAAAAATTTTAATATTGACCTATTGCAAATTAAATTTATAAAAAAAGTTTTTTGAATCTTTTTATAAGTTTATATGAATGAATATTAATTTAAAAAAAGATTTTATAAAAAGATAATAGTCCGGGCTCCTTTGAAAAATAGACCAACTACCTACCGTTCTGCTAGGCAGGTCGTAAAAGCCGACTGCTTGGCTATACGTATCACTACCATCGTACTACTAATAGGTGGTAAGTTTCACAAAGTCTCGTCCAGGTATTTGGTACCACCGCCTTACCTATTCCTGCTGCAATAGCGTCAGTGCCTGTCATTGTCGAGTTCCGATTTGGAGGGTAAGGTAGCCGGTAGACTTACGCATGTCGACCTTCGACAAACTGGGCACACGGTTAGCAATGCACCATTTACATCTTTGGTGTCTATAGGCGATGGTTTCTTTTACCATCAGGAGAGCCATCTGCTTGTTTGCTATCTTATATATAAAAAGTTTTTGGGTTTTGGAACTCATTGCTGTTGTCCATCGAACAGTGAAAGTGATAACAATACACATTTCACCTTGCATACAGCTTGCCTTAATTTCAGTGGCGTCATCAGACGCCAATTTAAAAATCTTTTTATATCCAGTTAAAGTACACTTAATATTTCAGCTTTTTCAGTTTAACAGCATTTTCAGCGCTTATTTGTAAAGACAGATCTTGTGAAAATAAAACGTTGACATATACTGAAAATGATAAATTGAGTAAAGTATAGTGTATATTTATACAATACGAAATGCAGTTTCACTAAATGCCGATGATAAAAGTATATAATGTATATCTGCTTATATCTTATTCTATAAAAAATAGACTCTGTTTTGACTCTAATACCCCCTTCATAAACATTGTTCGTATAGCAGCTGGAAACATACAATTGAAATTGCTCAGGATAGCAAATAAGTAACAGATGTTTCTCACTAGAAGATTGTTCTACAAAGATTCAGGTGGTTTGTCAGCAAAATTTTTTTGTGACCAATTATTTGTACTACTTGAATCACAAAAAAAAACATGTACCTGAAACAATGTGTTCTAATAAGATTTTGATATTATGATACTAATACTAAAAATCGTTCATTAGGTACTCGTTTTGAATTTACTCAAAAATAAATTTTATTTAACTATAAGATAATATATTAAAGATATTATTTATAAAAATATATATTATATTTAAATTAAGATATATTATATTAAAGATATTATTTATATATTTATTATAGTTTAATATTATAGTATAATGTTAAGGATTCCAAGTCGTATCTCCTTCATCAGACTTAAAGAGATAGATGAACAGAGAAAGACAAAAAGACTATGTTAGTATGCTTATTTAACTATAAGATTATATTATATTAAAGATATTATTTATTATTATTTATTATATGTTATAATATTAAGAGAGGTCAAATGAGCAAATGGTACACCCGATAGCAAGGGATCACTGCCGCCTATGGACATACACAACACAAGATTTCTTACAGTTGCGCTTCCGGCCTTTTGAGAATAAGTAAACTCTTTTCTTAAAGGTCCCCAAGTCGTATCTCCTTCATCAGACTTAAAGAGATAGATGGACAGAAAAAGGCAGAAGGACTTTGCAAGTATGCATATTGCATTATGGGAGTCAGCGTAATGATATCTTTAACTATTATCTTTAAAAAATATATTTATTACTTACCTATATTAAAAACACATTCCTATAGCCTTTACAGTGGTCATTGAAGCTATTACCTATAGCATTGATAGACATGGCTATAGCTGTGGGTAATGTTTGTTTTGCGTAATTTTAGCGACTGATTTTTAAATCATTATATTTAAAATATAGTCAGTGAAGAGCTTTCAAGAACTTTAAAATAGGCGTAAGCGATGTAACACGATATTGTCATACATCATTAATATAAATGTATAACTCGTTTTCCGGAATAATCTATTAAATGTATCCCTATGTCAAGAGTTGACAACGGTACGTGCCATCCGCTTACGTATCGATAAGCCGTTTATAATCAGAATATTTGCTGGAATTCCTAAAAAATGAAACTTTAAGGTCTACACGTGAATGATAAGTTTTAAATGTAAATAAACCTGGCACATATTCCTTTTTTTCGTCGATATATTTCTTAAAATTAGTCATAAACAGCGTAGAATACATACGTATCCCGTACAAATATCAATCTTATGTTGTAATTGTACAGTTTGTTTTTGCTTAAATTTTGAGCAAAAGTTTGACAGCGGAAGGAACATCGTATTGCGTAGCTGCACATTTGTGTTACTTAATGATTTATGAAGAAGGATTACCGAGTGTAACATTTTTTGTACAAATTTAAACTTCAAGAATAGATAGTATAAGGTACTTTTTTGTACATCCAAAATACTAAGTAAATCATACACAGCAGCAGTGTGTTGATCTCAGGGTAATTGAGTTAACTGACGCACTGATGACATATTTGACGTCTGTTTAACTATTCCATAACAAAGTTGGCATGTAGTTCCGCTTGTATGTCAAAATGTTTAGAAATGTATACAAAAGTAAATTATTTTTATGTGCATTTAACTTAATAAATACTGTCAATATTGTATATATTAGATCCTAGTTTATTTGATAGCCTGAATATAATTTTTTAACAAAAATAGCTAAGTTACATGGAACGTTTTTGATCAAATAATGAACGTTTTAAATGACGAATTTTACGATTTTTTTTATATCTATTACATTCAAAAAAATCTGTAAGCTGGTTGACCCTGCAGGCCATCCTTGTTACTTCCCGCTAAATTGATTTTTGCTTGCTTTATGCTCAAAGGAACAAAAACTATATTTAAGGATAGATATTTTTAAAAATCGAAATTTTGTTATTTTAGAAATGCTGTGTATTTTGAAAACGATTTTTAGCTATAAAATTTTCTAGCTACATAATCTATAGGCTGAAAAATGCCGCAGTAATATCAAAAAACATTTATTTTTCAAAATTTTCGTTATTGATAAATCCCAATAAATCAACCGATTTTGATCCAATTCACAGTATTTTACGCAATTTTTTAAAGAGAAAAGCTGATTAGATTTTTAGGTCAATCGGTTTATTAGCCTGAATGTTATTTTAAAAATATAAAGTAAGTTTTCTGTAAACTTTATTTTTATTTTTTTATTATCGATAGGGAAGCGCTTGACCACGATCTCGCCTGATGGAAAGCTAAGATGCAGCCTAAGAAGGGTACCTTCTAGGGAAGTGCGTTCCATCTTTCACTCTTCTCTTGAAGATCCCTAGATTGTACTCGTCGGGAAACACAGACTCAAGAAGCATGTTCCAGTCCCTTGCGGTTCGAATGAAGAATGTCGAGTCGAACCTCTTTGTCCGGGCACGTGGAACGTCCACCATTTGGCGATACCTAGAATCTGTGCGCCTCGACGATCGATAGAAAAACGGGGATGGCGGAATCAAGTCATGCAATTCCGCAGCGCACCTTTCAAAATGTATCCGATAAGAAACCGATTTGAGGTGGTCAGTTATCGGCACGGACACACCCTGGAAAGACGGAGATAGGTGGAATGGACTCCGTTTAGCGGAGAATAGACACGTCTGGGTCTTACCCGCATTAAACTTGACCAGATTGGCATAGCCCCAAGAGGAAAATGCCTGTAAGGACAGGTTTAAACGATCGACCATCGCTTCCCTGAGAGACCGGATCTGTGCTGAACGGGCCCGCGTGCTGGATGCGTAACTCTCCACAATAGCAGGTTGTTAATGTGTAAAAGGAATAGAGTTGCGGAGAGAACAAATCCCTGAGAGACTCCGGCATTTATTGTCATTTGGTCGGACGAGCAGCCGTCGACGACTACTCTAATCGACCGGTCACTCAGAAAATCTGAGATATAGGCTCAGAGATACCAACCATACGATGGAAGCTTGCCAATAAGACAATGCCAGATCTTATCAAAGGCCTTCGAGATATCAAGGGAGATACCTAGTGCCTCACCATGATTATCGATGGCCGCGCTCAAGATGTGGTGGCATATACTAGGAGATCTCCAGTGGACCGATTTCGGCGAAACCCGTATTGGTGGTCACTGAGTAGATCTTTCGCTTTTAGGTGTGCCATCAGTCAGCTGTTCAGTACATGCTCGATAATCTTGCAGAGTACGGACGTGACTGAAATTGGACTATAGTTGGAGGGGTCGGCACGACTGTCTTTTTTGGGCACAGGCTGCACATTGGCAAGCTTCATGATTTCGGCAATTTTCCAGGGTCATCGAAAGGCGAAAGAGGCGTGTCAACACAAGAGCGAGTTCAGGTGCACAGGTCTTGAATACTATCGCTGGAATCCCATCAGGGCCACTGGCTTTGTTAACGTCTAGATTCCGCAGCGTTTTAAGCACCTCAGTCTGACGGATGCGAATTTCCGGCATATTCACCTCGCATCCAGGTAATAATTTTTTTTATAATAATTTATAATAATAAGTTTTATAATAATATTTTTTTTTATTTGCCAGAATAAGGTTACAAAAAAGTTATTAGTTATATATACATTGTTCTGCTTATCTACCCTTATATTTTAGGCATGCAAATTATAGTTCATTTTAATAAATAGCTGATTTAATTTACATTTAAATAATATTTAAGAAATTTTACATACATAAACATTACTCAATTGTATTATATAAATTATTAGATATTATTCAATTATATTACATATATGTAGCAGGTATAGTAGCAGGTAGTTTCGCGTTGGTGGGATCTATACGCGAGTTCACCGCGAATAAAGTAGCGATAAGGTTTGCTTTCTCAACGGCAGTGTGAGCCAGCGTCCCATCCGGTTTTGGCAGTGAAGGAAGTAAGGGGCAGCAGAAATTCGATTCAACCGATTTTGTCAGGGACCAAATACTTTACTACCTGAAGGGTATGAAGTCAATTTGTTCCCAATATGGCTGATGTGCTCAAATTGAGCTTTCAGTGGACCTTTTTTGCAGAACTTGGCGGCCCGTTTGAAGGCGTTCTTCTTCTCCGATACATCCTTGGCCTTGTGGTATCGAGCATTTGCCCAAGCCAGATATGCCTCATGCTTTAGCGCCTTAGCGCGTCTACCGTCGGCTTTGAACCAGGTTTGAGCTTTACTGGAAACAGGTACGTTGTAGAAAGGAATAAAATACTCTATTCCTTGCAGCAGCACATCTGTCCCAGCATCCGCGCAGATCGAAGAGCCTAAGGATAAGACGCAAAGAAGGAACGCCCCAATCTGCTGACTTGTATCACCACATACACGGAGAGCCCCTGGGACTGGGATCGGGTGGCAAGAATACAGATACAGATTTCACCAGACTGTGATCGGAGCTGCCAAGCGGCGAGGAAATTGCCACCAAGTAGCGTTCTTGATCTGTAGTTAGCAGAAGGTACAAGTAATTGGCTGTATTGCTCTCAACGTCAGGAACCCGCGTCGCTCCTTGAACCAGCTGGGTGAGGTTTAATGCTATAGCGAGTTTACGCATCTCTCTCCCAGTGAGGTCAGTGCACTGGTATGGGTAAAGCTACTCCTGGTGGTGGGTATTGAAATTCTCCAGAAGCACTAGCTGAGCGGCAGGGTATATGCGTTGAGCAGCATTCGCCGCCTCACTTAGGTACTCCGTAAGTCTGATCGTCATCTGGTCTCCGCTATGCGCATGGTAGACACAGACATAGAGAAGATTCCCTAGTGTCCATAGTACGGAGAAACGGGGGTCTTCTAGATACCGGAGACGCCGACAGCAGATGTCGTCAAGGACGTACGCGCGCACACCTGACCGAATTTTAAAATTATGCTCCAGGGTGTAGCCGGCATAGGTTAAGTACGCCAAATTAGACGGACATCTTATTTGTGTCTCCGTGAGGAAGAAGATACATGGTTTATGAGTCTCCAGGTGGAAATGGACTGCAGCGAGATTAGAATGTAAACCTCTGATGTTGGTAAGGTCTATTTCATCGAGAGGGAGTGCTGCCGCTGTATAACGTTATTCCTGTACCTTGCCTTTTTCATCTAATAGAGTGAATGAAGTAGGTGTGAAGGCGGCAGTGAATTGAGGCGCTATATTTCCAGACTTGAGACACACACTTGGAAGTTACATTGTTGGACTCTAGTCTGGAGACTGCGGGGACGCCCGAGCCCCCCAAAAAATGTCCATAGGGCTATTTCATCCGGTCGCCAACCGGCACTATGGCGCATTTTGGCATTTTTCGTTAGTTGGCGGGGCAGCCTTTCACGTGTGGCTAGCACTCTACTTAGGCCCCCTACTGACTAGCGGTTGGCCAGCGGTGCACCGTGCTTCGGATACTGCTACCCTCCGTGACTAGTCTCCAGATGCATTAACGTCAGTGTATATCAGATCGTCCAGATTGTATAGGCGCAACTGATTTGACCCGTCTTAGCTAAAGCTGCATCAGCGTTAACGTGACGGAAAACTGACGCTTGGTGACACAACTTCAGCTGATGGGTGGTCCTTATAGTTGCGACATATGTCTTCCACCATATCACCTGATTAGCACCACCCAGGGGCCACGTGTAGGGATACAAAATTCCGGGTGTTCTCCTACGGACGAAGCTGATTCAGCCCCCTTAACAATAAAATATTAATATTTAAAAAGCTGTTATTTTTAAAAGCCTGATTCGATTTTTAATTTTGACACTGCATTTAACGTAGTTTTTTAAGTACTAAAATATTGTAGAAGGTCAAAAAAGTTATGAGAAAAAAAACCCTTTTCAAAATTTTTCGTCAATAATAACTACCGAACAGATAAATCGATTTTGATGAAATTTATATATTAGACGCAGTTTTATACTTAATTGGTACATTAATTTGGAATATATATTAAAAAAATACAGTTTTACAACATTTCTTAATGATTTTTTTAATTTCTCAATATCTCCTGGATCGCATTGGTACAAGTTTTTAGGAAGTCTAAGTTGAGCGGAATCCAATCAAGAGCCATCAACCGCGTTCCGATAGGTCAAGCCGTTCAAAACTTATGAGATGTTTACATACAAACACACATACATACATACAGACATACTGACGTTATCCTGAAAATACTTGGAAAGGGTTCCTAAGACCTCAAAACGTCGAGATCTGGTGAAAACTCGATTTTACAAAATCGGGGAAAAAACAGTAACTTCCTTATCTACACACGTAGTGGAAGCGGAAGTTAAAAATATTTAAATAATTTAGTGTGGTCCTACTTTAATTAGTATAATTTGAATATTCAAAAAATGCTTGAGCTAATCTTAATTATTATATTTTACAATAATTAAGATTGGTTTACATTATAATAGAGATTAGTTTATGGCAATTAAATATTGTATTTTATTAATTTAAAATAAAATATATTGATTTTATTACATTAGGTTGATTATAGGAAATATTTTGTTTCGGATAAGCTATATCAATAAACTGTTATTAATTTTATTTAATGGATCCATCGTAAAAGTAATAACTTTGTAACTTTAAAAAACTTTAAAAACAAAGAATTTTTTCGACACGTAGCTTTGTAACTTTGTTTTCAAATTTAGTATTTCGTAGTGTTTTGTTTTCGAAATCCTTTAACCTTTTCACATAACGTGAGCACGTTGAAAGTGGTCAGTGTTACTGAAAAATATACTATAATTCAGTCCGTGATTGGAAAGCATGCAATCATTTACTGAATATATTAGACATATATACATGTATTATGTAAATCTTTTTTACTGACAAACTGATGTATATTTTCTCATGACTCCAACAAAATGTTACAAGATACACTAACATACAGTCGTCAGTGACTAAAGGGGAAGGGGCCATTTAAATATAACGTAAGCACTAAAGTCAGGCGGACGGTCTTTGCTTTGCTTATTTTTGATGACATGAGGGATTTATGGTGATTACGTTAGTAATATAATTTTTTTACAGAATTTAGTCGATGTTGTTTTAAGCACATATACACAACCTTACTTGCCTATGCTCGAAAGTTAAACGCCTCTTCAGGGATTCCCCAAATATCGATATGCTTACTGAGCAAACCCAGTCACTCAATATAGCAAACAATTAATGTTATCGAACACTAAAGACTCATTCATGCATGTGGGCAGATGACTGTTCATTTGACTTTATGTACTAAAAATTAAAAGAACAAAACAAATTAACGTGTTAATCGTTAATATATTATGAGCTAGATCCCGATCTTTCTCCTGGATCACTTATTTTTTATTAAATGAATAAAAACTTTAAAAGCATTCAAATATATTAAAAATACCACCCAGGGTTGGCATAAAATATTTAGCCCAGGATATTTTTAATTAAGTTTAAAAAAATAATTTTATGTAATGAATACAAAATCACCTTTCCTATAAAAATGCAGTAAATGGTTGACTTTGCAGGCCATTTTTTATAGCTACTTTCTGGAAATTTTTAAAAGGTGGTTGTGAATGCTGACCTTAAAACGCGTCATTCGTTTTGAAATTTTTTGGATGGTGCCTTGTCATCTGTGGTTTCTGGAATTTGATATCACAAAATGCATTTAGTGGTTCCACAAATATTTTTACATATATTACAAAATAAGTGTAATTTTAGATTATAATAATTTTAATAACTTCGGCTTATGAATTGGCAATTTTAAGTATATCATTTACAAACAATTACTGCAAAAACTTTATTACATAATATCAAAATCATACACGAGTTATCAAATATTTCTGTAAAATTCGAAGGTAAAAATACATTTTTATGACCAATTTAAGATGATTTTGTTACATTGAAGCCCCTATTTCATTTATAGACCATTTATCGTAGGCGTATTATTTTCTTAGATCGAGATATCAAATTGATAAGTGAGGTACATTCGAGGCTGGCGGGCGAGGCATTATGAAATTGGCCGTATGTTAGACGCCGTTACTTCCGATAAAATATAACCGGCTACGCTGCTCATATCTGTCGAACTAACCTGGGTAGGTTTACCAATCGTGAACCATGAGTCGGGACATTTACAAATTACTTGCGGAATGGAGGTGAAATAGTTGGGCAAACATGCAAATATAGTTCTACTAAACAAATAATTAAAAGTTTTTTTAGCAGCAAGCAGTTAAAAAATCTAATCTATATATTGCATTTAATCAATTCATAATTAATTACTCATATTACTTTAATATTTTGGGAACTTTTTCAATTTTTAAATACACAGATTTTTTTTCAATGATACTTCTTTAAAAACGTTGTGGTTTGAAACTCGATGAAACAGAAATGGGTCACGACAGAAAAACAAACAAATAAATGTACAGGATAAAGCTGACGATATTAGGAGAGCCCAAGATGTTAAATGCTGCAAAATGTGTAGTTATTCGAGTATCGTAGGGACCTATTGCATTTTGCAGATTAAATTTTAGGAAAAATAAAAGTTTCGATAATGTTTTTCATTTCAATTCTACAGTAAAATGTGCAAAAAAGTTCACATGGAAACACAAAAGTGCGTTTCGTTGCGTTCATTGCCAAATAAAATTTTGAAAATCTGACGATTTAAGTGTGGCGTAAGGGAATAGGAGGGTCACAAAGTTGCAAAGAAAACGTTGTTTTGACATTTTCGAGTTTGACTTTCTTTTGGTTTAGAGAAAATGATGTAATAATAACAGAAAAATATATAATCTGACAATTTCCACAAACTGAAGTTATTGGAAATTTGTTTTTTTTGTGTCTCCATATGAAGGGCTTATATTTGGTGGAAAGCCTTAACAGTATGCGAGGTACCTCCCCTATGTTAATGTGACGCGTTTGAGTAAATCCCAAAATCCCTTCTTGGACTCCCCTATTACGAGGAAATGAAATAGAATATATTACACAGTATTCTATATTTAAAATATCATTATCTATTCAATGGTTCCAAAAACTAGCCAGATATAAACAATATATTTACGCAAAGGGATTTTATTGCGACTTTAGTTTCAGTTCTACTGCGTGTGAGCTCACACTCCATGTTTTCTTACTTCAGGCCCAAACAACTGCCAAAATTACTATATTTTTACGTAACAAATCGTTTGGGCCTAGGAACTAAATCCTTAGTGGGCCCTAACGGTGTTAACGGGATTACCTACAGAGATTTAAGAAATTCAGACCCTAAGGGAAACAAGGGATATGAACTTGAGTGTGACGAGGTTTCTAAAAAAAGTATCCATTCTGTATTCATATTTTTTAAAATACACTATGCTACTAGGGGTAATATTTACACTTATAGTTGGATAGTCTAGGGCCAGAATAACCGGTTAATTTTCAAGCCTAAATCAGCACAAGTACATATCTAAGTAGAATTTTGTTAAGATTAGGCTCTACCTTAACCTCAAAAATACCGGTTTCCTTAAGGAGCAAAATTATATAAGGGTTTTGAATCAACAAGCCGGTTTATAAAGGTTTTTTAAAACTTTATTTGATATTCGCCGCACTGTGCTTTGCCTACTATACGCGGTTTTGTCTTAAACTGGTTTATTTAGTTTTATGAAGCGCTCTCATCTTAGTTACGTTTCGGGTGATATAAACCTCTTATAAAAACTACGAAAAACCTCTAATAAACGGTTTCTCTTAAATCAGTCCCAAACCTTGGATTCAGCTCACTACTAACTTTAAAATTATTAAAATGAATTGATGTGCCGAGGATCCATTAATACGTGAAATATTGGTAAGAGTAACAAATACATATAATAGGACTATGTAACTGTTATTAACATTAACTATATGGATAAGTACATAGAAAATTTTGTTTGTTAAAACAGTTGAAAGTAGAAGACTTATAATTTTTGTTTAAACAATATTTCTCATGTTGGTCTCGGGCTCCTTTGAAGAATAGGCCAACTGCCGTTCTACCAGGCAGGTCGGAAAAGGCGACCAATTGGCTATGCGAGTCGAAACTAACATGGCGACTAGGTGGTAGAGTTCTGCATTGTCTCGTCCGGCCCTGGTACCACCGCCTTACTTATTCTGCTGCAATAGCGTCAGTACTTGTCACTGTCATTGTTCCGGTCTGAAGGGTAACGTAGCCGGTTATTTTATGCATGTGGCATTGGACCTTGCCACAAGATAGCAACGTACCATTCCATTAAGAGACTCATTTGCTTGTTTGCTATCTTATAAAAAATACAAACGTATTTATTTTAAAGATAAGAATTCAAATACGCGTTCTTCCTTCCTTTCAAAAATTTTAGTAATATATCGCCTCTGTGGTTTAGTGGTCCAATGTCGACGCTGACCACAGGAGGCCCTGGTTTGATTTCCGGGTGGGGCAAATCAAAAAATGTGTTTTTTCAGTTTTCTGAGAAAATCAACATTGCTCGAGATTGGAAAAGTGCCCTGATGGCGATAAGCTGGCTGGCCACCTTTCACATTATGGGACTAAGTATGTTCGGCTAATAGTGGGTGTACGTGTTTACCTGCGCCTGCCTCTTCGGGGATACGGGCGTGAAGATTCTATAGTAATGTTACGAAGTATCGGGACATATTTCAAGGCCCTAAAATCAAAAGTCCAAAGATTTCCACGATTATTGGTAAAACTACTCATAAGCATTATACATTTATATTTATAGCATTTCCGACATACGTCTATACTACAAACGTCATTTTATCTCCCACATTAGTCAATAATTTATTAATATATTGATTCTATAATATATAGATACACTTTCCGTTATAACACAAATACCTATAAAATGGTTCAAATGTTAATGAAACGCAAACAAGTCCAAAACTATGTTTGATGATATGTGAAATAATAATTTCAAATGTATTATAATGTTATTTTAATGTGCGTTCGTTAGTCTGAGTGTCGTCATCACTGAATTTTAATATTTTACTTAACAGTTTTATGGTATAATCGAATAAAATACGAATGCGGGTACTAGTTGGTAGTTGGTTATCGGACAGTTATATAGAGCTATAAATATATGCTGTCGTTTTAATATACTAATCAAATGGAGGCTTCCACATTTATTATAAACTAGCTGTTGCCCGCGACTTCGTCCGCGTGGACTTCTTTTACGCGGAGTAAACGAAGTCCGCGCGGTCAGCTCGTCAGCGAAGTCAGCTCCTCCCCCCTAGGTGATAGCATGATAATATGTAGCTTATATGTTGACGCGACCTGTTAGTAATATTCATGCAAAATTTGAAATAAATCCATGCAGTACTTTTTGAGTTTACCCCGGACATATATACAGACAAACACAAACAGAGATAAATTCTAAAAACTATATTTTTGGCTTCGATATCGATTGTAGACCACGCCCCAAGTATTCTTTAAAAAAATATTCAGTGTACAGTTTTGAATTTCTTACGATTTTATTATATGTATAGATATATCTACACACCTGTATCTACGAAGGTGTAGGCAGTGGTACAACCAGGAATCTACAATGAGCTGAAGATTCTTAGTCCTACAATGTGATTGGTGGCAAATCAATCGCAAGCCGGACACATATCCAATCCCTGGCAACGCTATATTATAAAATATTAATACATAATTAATATATTAAATATTATTTTCAGAAAGAATAGCAAATGTAACGTTCGTAAAAGGCGAATGATTGATTATACGAGTCATTACCATCGTGATTTCTAGGTGGTAGAGCTCTACTCACTCTCTATCTCACTCGGGGTTTTAATACCTATTCCTGTCACAATAATCTCAATGCTTGTCATTATTCCGTTTCCGGCTTGGATGGAAAGGTAGCTGGTAAGCTTATGCACGTGGTATTATCACTCTGCCACACGGATGTTATCGTATCATTAACATCTCTGGTGACTAAAGGCGATGCTTTTCTTTTCCATCAGGAGAGCCATTTGCTTGTTTGTTATCTTATGATACAAAAATATACTAGACTAAGACCGATATACTATGATGAGATTGATCAGATGTCGTCTGATGTCTTTGCAACCGGCGATTTTGTTTTAGAGGATATCAGACTAATCTTCGAGGATCCTGACATATGGCACTCCGTCTTCTCTGCCGGCTAAGAGATTGGGCATGAAGATATGGTAAATATCATTGGACAAATTACACGAATTGTTTTATCCCCAAAGTAAGCAATTTATTTGCTTGTGATATGGGTATTACTTAACGACATAATACATAGAAAGATATATATATATATATATATATATATATATATATATATATATATATATATATATATATATATATATATATTTGATCTGTCGGGAATCAAACCCGAGCCACATCGATGCGTAGTCAGGTTCACTAACCACTTGACCAACGGGGCGGTCAAATAGTATGTATCGATTCGGAGCACGTAATTTTTTAGCATCAAAAATAAATACTTTTAATTTAGATCCATTGCAAAGCTTATTGATGTCAATAATACAAATGATGTAATTGACACGTTTTGATCCTCTAAATCCTTAAATATTAGGCAGGTTGCGAGTAGTGCATTCACGATTATCTAACGATATTAAGACCTATGGTTTGAGAGGTGGCCAATCTATCGACAAATTGGGGATATATCCAGTTTGCAACCTGTATTTGCAAGAAAATTAAAAAAAATTACTGAAACAAATTGTCCGATCGGGAATTCGAATCCAGAACCTCAGTCTCATACCTAAGCCGAAGCCGTTAGACTAGTGAGGAAACGTATATATTATCATTCTTTTTAAATCCGGAGAACCAACTGCTTATTTGTTATCTTATGTTATTTTTTTATAGAACAGGGGGCAAACGAGCAGGAGGTGTAACTGATGGTAAGTGATCACCGCCGCCTATGGAAATTGAAAAAAAAATTATGATAAAAACCGTATGAACTCGACTATTTTATTCTCTAAAAACATTTTAAAGCCATTTGTTGTTTGTAGCTAGAATACAAAATACCGAAACTGGTACTGCTTGATCCACGGACTAAACTGGATGCGTCTTTCAAGGGAATTTCTTAGGTAGCCAGCGTCGCTTGCATTTACACAGAGAAATACATAGTTATAATACTTACCGATGAAATTAAATCACTCCAGACTTATTCCTTAAGCCTTAGCTTTGTATTCGACACGATAAAATAACACAATATGGCATATTTCTATTTTTTTACGATATATCTACAAGCGTTTGACATTTATATACATTTGCTCATATGAGCGGCTACGCATTTTGCGCCCAACACCGTGATTATTAGTATTTGTGTGGTCTGTGGCAAGACCCGTAAAGTGGCCAATACATTAACGGTCACTTTCTGTTTATTTGCTGTCTTATGATTTATGACGTTAAGCCTATCGGCTATTTAATCCGTGAAGCTGTATTATATCTGGAGTCAGCACTTCTAATACCTACTTGAAACACAATTTTACATACTGCTGTCATCTTTTGAGGTCTTACCCTCTCTTTCTAACATAGCTGTATAAAAAGAGATGGGGAGACCTCATAGACAGAGATATAAGGTAAATATTTGTTTCAAATGATTAACACTGGTTTTGACACGTGAGCTGCACAGGTTTTTATGTGTTCCGCGAATTGTAAGCCGCATTAAAACCACGAGTGAAAAGAAATGTAAGCCGTCGCGGGACGCCCGAACGACCGGAGCACGTGGTTACTTGGCTACTTTTTTACCGGTGGGCCGTGAAATTTTGATAAAACAAAAAGTGTTCCGGGATATAAAAAGGTTAAAAACGCTTGCTCTAGAAATTTTATAAAGCTATATGCTGTTTGTAGCTGGAATATTTGGATACATAGACCTGCTTTTCGACAGCCATGTGCTACGATAAATCTGTGATTTTTTGCTAATAAATAAAAAAAAACAGTCAAGAGCGAGTCGGACTTATACTCATAGGATTTTGTACAATCGAGATATAATAACTGAGGTTACTTGTATTGGAACCTCTCTTATAAACTTGCATGGAATCTATCTTTTTTACATGTGATTTTTAGGTGTGATAGCAACAATAGCAAAACCACAGTGAAAATTTTAGGTGTCTATCTGTTACAGATCAAGAGATAGAGCTCTATAACAGACAGATAGCCCAGGCATGTTACTGTAGAGACATACACCCCGCCTCGTCGGTAGAGTGGTTACTGAACTTAACTAAATATCAATGGGGCGGATTCGATTCCCGACATGGACAGACATTTGTGTGATCAGCATAGATGTTTGTATTTTTGGGTTCGGGTGGTGCTATGTATATCACATTATTTATATAAGTATTTCTATGTATTAGTATCGTTGACTATCATCCATTACACAAGCATATAATTTGCTTACTTTGGTATTAGATTATTTCGTGTAATTTGGCCAGCGACATTTATTTACTATTTATTACTAGTATTCCGTTTGTCACCATTGCGTACGGAACCCTAAAAGCCTTCAACATCTAAAACGAACTGGAACGTTCAATGCCATGTGTACATTTTTCAGCTAAGCTCATAAAAATTGGAATTGAGAACCACACGATGATATTTAATGCACGCTTTGTGCTTAGTTCTTGAAATTTCTGCTAGCCATTTGGTTTCGACTGCATTTTCTTTTATAAATATTAAAATTATGACTTGTTTTTTTTATAAGTCAGTAAACATGCAGATGATTCTCCTGATGGAGAGACGACCATCGCTTTAGACACCAAATGTGATGGTACCATACACCCAGGCAAGACGTTGAGGAACTCTACCACCTCGTACTCACGATTGTAGTGACATATATAGCCAATCGGTCGTTTTTTTCGACCTGCCTGGCAGAAAAAAGTTGGTCTAAACTTAACTAAATATCAATGGGGCTCGGATTCGATTCCCGACAGGGACAAACATTTGTGTGATGAGCATAGATGGTATGGCATTGGTAACAATTAGGTGAAGATACTTAGTTCCACAATGTTATAGATGGCAAGCATATTGCCAATTGGACAATTCCAATTGTGGCCAACGCTGTTTTTATCAGAAATCTGAAAAAACACATGTTTTAATTGTCCGAGCCGGGAGTCAAACCCGGAATCTCATGTGCTCAACACCGACACCGGACCACTAGACCACTAACTAACACTAAACAAATTATGTGTAATGTCTGTGTACAGTTTAAGATGAATGCAGAAGACATGTGAGGGAGAGTCAATGTACGGGACAAACCCAATGGAATTCTTTCTAACACTGATTTATATTCATAGTTATAACAAAAATTATGATTAAATAAAAGTGCTATTGTAAAAATGCGTGTGCAAGTGTGTGTGCAAGTGCTATTGTAGCAATGTGTGCGTGTATAACTTATTACATTGTTTCTATGTAACCTAAATTAATTACATGTTAATGTAATTACATTGACTTTAAATATGTGCGGTAACCCGTACATTATGACTCAGCTTGTTCATAATCTATATTTAAATTTTTGTGTTTAAGAACAAGCTTAAGAACAAAAGAATATTGTGTATGTGTGTGTGTGTTTGTGTGTGTGTGTGTGTGTGTGCATGCGCATGTGTGTTATCAAACGTAATGTTAAACGCATGGTAATAAATATAAAAATAGCCTAAAATGAATATTTTCTTAATTAATTTAATTTAATTTATAGCAAATGTATCCATACTAATATTATAAATGCTAAAGAAACTCTGTCTGTCTGTCGCTGTCTGTCTCTTCTTCACGCTTAAACCACCGAACCGATTTGCATGAAATTTGGTACAAAGATAGTTTGAAATCCGAGAAAAGACAAATCTCACGGGAACGGAAACTAAGCGGGTAAAACCCCGGGGACTGTCTTTAGAAATTGTATCACGCGGATGAAGTCGCGGGCACAGCTAGTAGTTATATTATAAAGATATATTTTGATTTTTGTATTTCTCCAAATAATTTTTAACTCTGCCAACTTTAGTATTTCTTAGTCCGCGTAAAACTACGCGTTTAAAGGGGTACTAAGTATTCTTATTGATATAGAGTAATTATTAGTATTTTCTTTAAAAAAAAAAACAACTATTCACTAGTCTTCGCAATCGGCTTGTTTGTATGAAAAGTGTAATTAATGAATGTGGAGGAAGCAAGAGAAATCTGCAAGGATCGTGACACATGATACTCGTCTCTTTCCACCTACCCGTAAGGGATCTGGCTTAAAGATATGTAACTATTCACTAAAAACACAAGCAAAGTTTAATCGCCCTGTGTCTGGGTACTTACTGTAAATCAGATAAAGGTGAACTTACCATAAAGTACCTAGTAATTTTCTACAGATATATATTTTATTTCGTATCTATAGAACATTATAAAATTGTAAATATTTAAAAGAAAGTATCTTCACACCAATGGGAATACTAAAGAGGTAGGCAGAGGTTACAATAAGTGCACCCACGATGAGCCGAAATACTTAGTCCTACAAAGTGATAGGTGGCAAGCCTATCTCCAATCGTGAACTTCTCCCGGCTAACGTTGCTTTTGCAACACTGGAAAAACACATTTTTGAATTGCTCGACCCGGGATTCGGATGCTGGACCTCATGTGGTCATCACCGACATTGGACTATTAGACCACAGAGGCGATTATTATTGTAAACTTTGTTGCCCGCGACTTCGTCCGCGTGGACTTCGTTTACTCCGCACAGCTCCTCCCCCGTAGGTGATAGCGTGATAATATGTTGCCTATATGTTGACCCGACCTGTTAGTAATATTCATGCAAAATTTAAAGTAAATCCATGCAGTACTTTTTCAGTTTACCCCGGACATACATTGACTTTCCTACGATTTTATTATATGTATATGGATATTACGTAGACAAAATAAAGACGTAGTGGAAAGTCGAATTAAATATTACACGTAGAATCATAGAATCGATATCAATACATCTGAACGTTTGTTCGACGAGGAGCGGCGCGTTATGAGATCGTAAATCTCCCATGTTACATTGCCTACCCTGCCTTCTACCACCCATACCTAGCTCCAATAGTGTATCAGATATTGTGAGAGATACGAGTGCGGCCACTGAATTGAGGCTTATTCATTACGTTTAAGAATCATGCATTACGGATGAAGTGTTTAAGAATCAATAAAGTATGTTTCGCTACTCTTATTTCTTCCAGAACTGGAATTTCAGTAGGAAAATGTTATATTTCGTTTAATGTATAACGAGGATATAAATTTTTATTAGAATATTATTAGAGGCATCGTTACAAGTAGACTAGAGATAACCTTATCGCAAAGCGTATTATAGATAATTTAAAATAATAAAGATAATTTTAAGTTATTCAATTCTAAAGTTGGATTTTTGATTGTGCGATAAGATATTTCATTTCTTATATTATTATTTAATTAAGCATTTATTATAGTGCTTATGACTCTATATTTTTTATTATAATTTTATAGGTAACGATTTATTTTTATGACTTGTATATATTTAGTTATTCATTTTAAGCTTATTTTTATATATAAATATAAACATGTATATAAATATAATACGTGAAGCAAAAATTTTGTACCCCTTTTTAAGACAATCACGCGAACGGTGGAGTATGAAATTGGTTACAGGTAAAGTTTATATGGGAGAGGACCTAATATTTTTAAGTAATATGTAATAGAAATACATCAAATTAATAAAAATAAACATTACAACACTACATTCATTTGACATACAAGAGAACATAAACACTAAATGTATACACTTTACGGCAAAAGTATGCTGTCAAACTTAAAACAGATTTTATTGTTTGTTCTATGGTTGAATTTCGACCACAGGGCGCTAGTTTATTATTATTATCCGTGGTTCAGATCTTGTGATCTCAGGAACAGAATCTATTCAGATTCTGTTCCTGAGATCACGATTTGAGCAGCGGAACAGAAAAGTGTTATACCTGGAGTTTCTTACGAGGATACTCTCGAAAATTTAAATTCAGTAGTTGTGTGTTAACAACCTCGTGCCTCGACTACCCGGAAGAAGATTTTGGTCCAGTTATTGCAAGAAAAAAAAAGAAGAAAAAAAGTATTTTCACGCCCATATCTCCGAAGGGGTACGCAGAGGTACAACAAGTGCACCCACGATTAGCCGAAGATACTTGGTCCCACAAATGTGATAGGTGGCAAGCCTATCGCCAACCGGGCACTTTCCAATCCCGGGCAACCTTGTGTTTCTCAGAAAACTGAAAAAAACACTTTTTTTTTAAATTGCAAGAAACAAGTAATTATCTTCATTAAGTCGGCCAAAGACGATCACTACCCGTCTCATCATCGCCACTGACGAAGCGGCGAATTGTGATGTACTGGAACGTCTATTAACATTTGGGTTATTGTCTCCAAGCGAAAATACATACTTTTATTTCTTAATGAATCAAATATAGAATCAATTTTGAATAATCAGTAGAGTCAATGAAATTTATTAGAAACGGCTCAGAAATATCCAAACATATAAAACACAGACACATAATTAACACGAAAACCATTAGAATTATACTTACTCAAAAAGCTTCAAAACGTTTTGTCACTAAATTACATCCAGCTATCGGAAGTAACTAAAAAGGTGTCGTTAGTAATGGTTTTTCAAACATCATAAAGATGTCAAGTCGCTTGGTACCTGATTGTGGCTATCTGTGGCGTGTAATAGAGCGTGCGTAAAGCCGGCCGCGATGTACCGTGCGCTCATCCATTCTACAACGTAATACCAACTATGCCACGTGAATCAGTACTCCCCACAAATATTGACCAATAAAAATTTAAAAGCTTGTCATTCTTACTTTATTATGTTGACGAAAGTGTGATTATTAATTTATTAATTTGCTTGAATGAATAAACAGTGCAATTTAGTCGGAACTTTTTAGATCGCACTACCAAATTATGGCATAAACTCCCTAAGTCTATATTTCCTGAGCAATATGAAGTTGAAATATTTTAAGAGGCGGATAAATGATTTTTATAAGAGTCGGAACCGTATCTCTTTTCATGTTGCAGATGTCTATGGGTAAGATAGTAATTAGTAACTATTATATAGTCTATGCCATAGGCATCGGTGACCATTTCCCAGGTGGCTCGTCTGCCAGCTCATAATAAAAGAAATCTGGCTGGAATAATTTTGTAAGATCATATCCTAGAAAAATTTTAGTGTTGTTACAAAATTCGTAAAAAACGAATATGCTGGGTGTCTGTTAGACTAGAACAGAGTCCTGATGGTGTCAGAAAATTGACAATACGCTGAAAGTTTCTATTTTTGTGTTGCTTGCTTCAAGTATACTATTTAAGGGATATATCTTGATATTGACTCAGATTCATGCACATAACCTCGGGATACTCGTGATACTGGCACAATTCAGATCTCTAAAAAGACCTGTAACTTCCTACATTAGATCAACATTTCAAAAAGCTGTTCTCCGCTGCTTTGCCAGACTGATTGAATAACTTAATCCTATGGCGATGGCCTCGACAAACTGCGTCATTCACGTGAAACCAATTTCTAGATTTAGTAGGTCTCGTCTTGTATTAGTCGACTCCGATGATCCCATCATATCGGTGGCAATCGCCGTAAATCGTTACACAAATTCACATTTTACATCGTCGCCGCTGGTGGAAGTTTTGACGTGGAGACCTCTTATTTACTTTGCAACGAATACGCAATGCATCGTCATGCTCACTGTGTAATGTTACAATTCCCGCTTTCCCGATAATCCAAAATAAAAATCTCAACTTGCACTAAGCCGAGGTTCGATCATTCTCATAACAGACAGTCTGTAGTGAGGGCGTCAGAAGCTGAAATTTAAATTTAACTGCACTGGCTGAGCTCTCTACAAGTCCAATGACACTGTTGGAGGCTCTCAGACTTTATATTATTACCTGGATGTAAAACGATATATAAAATCGAAAATGTTTTTTCAAATAAAATACCTCACTGGCTCTTACACACGAAAATTATTTGCCAAAGGGTAGTTGAAATTATATTTTCTTGAAAATGCTTTTACTAGATGACAAGATGACAACTAAAATATTTTACTAAAGCACAAATAGATATATTTATGCCAAACGAAAATTTATGGGACATAATATAGGCAATGATTGTGAAATATCTAACGAAGGAAAATGTACGACGTATAGCATAATTATATTTCCATACATAACCGCAAAAGCTATCTTTTTAGGGTTCCATACGAATGTATCATAGTTTTTAACTAGATTCAATTACTCAGGCTCTTCCGTCTGTCTGTTTGTCACAAGATTATATCTCGAAATTTAATACGTAAATATACCTGAAATTTGTAGCTATGCAAGAATTAATTAAAACATAAAAACCTTTATATATAAAAAAAATTGAAGTGTCTGTGTTTTCAAAATAACTAAGTTTTTTCAAGTGAAGTGTTATATTGTTGCTATTTGTACGGGGTAATCTCTTAAATGCCTGGACCAATTTTGATTGAGCTTTCACTGAAAGATACAGAAGTTTATAGGGCAGTACATACTTTTTCCCGAGTAAGCAAAAGGAAGTAACGATTTTGGATCACGCGAACGAAATCGCAAGTAATAGCTAGTTTTAAATAAAAATGTAACTTTAGGAATTTTTACTTAGTCTATTTGAAATGTATTGTTTACTTGCTGACACTACTTTCTTTTAAGCACTTCATAACTCAACAGACAGCTATTGTCACGGTTTATCTTGTAATTTTTGATAGTCAATGGTTACTTAACACTTCAAATTGCTTTAGATAGATGTTTACTTACTTTAATGGTATTTTTAAAGAGCATTCCACTAATCAAAAAAAGTGCATTGTTCAATGAATATAATATAGTTTAGGTAATTATTTAGATACGAAAACTCATATTTAAGTTAACATTTTAATCACGAATCATTTATGTATGAATTATTTCTTCGGTGTATGCATTCATAGAGTCAAGTATATCAGTTTATTGAAAATTTAACTGGTTTTTTAAACTAAAAAATATCAAATTTATGTAAAGAAGGTGTAACAACTTAACTAAACTAAATCGTTAGAGCCGTTTCGGAGAAGCCAATTACATACTAATATATAAAAATAGCTCGTCGTTTAAAGTATAGGATATCTGATCGACCTACGAGCCTATACCAGGGCTTTAAGGGACGCTTTGTAAGGTAGACAGTGAACAGAGTGCTAAGTGTGAGTTTTTCTTTTCGCGTTCGATCGTGAGCGCGTTTCGAGTTTACAAGGAATTTGTATGTGATTTGTACAGCACCACCTAGTGGTAAACTGGTTTCTCACGTTTACCACTAGGTGGCGCTGTACAAATCACATACAAATTCCTAGTAAACTCCAAACGCGCTCACGATCGAATGCGAAAAGAAAAACTCACACTTAGCACTCTGAACGTCCTAGCATACAACAATTTTCCGGTTTGTTAGATAGCGAGTTAAATGGTGGTTATTATAGCATTTTTAATACCTATCGCTCGTTATTACTGAAACCAACAGCTTTATGTGTTCATCCAAGATACAGGGCTCTTAATAGAACATCAGACTATTGTTACTGAAATAGATATTACAAATAAACTAACCTGTTTTTTCAGTTCATTTTTATTTCATATCATTTTATACACCCAACCGGTTTCGCTTATCAGGGATATTTTGCACAGTTATTTACAATTTATTTGTAAATAATTTGTAAATAACATTATATATGATATTTTGCACAGTTATTTACAATTTATTTGTAAATAATTTGTAAATAACTGTGTGTGTGTGTAGTCTAGTGTGTTCTATGCTTCCTGAGCCTGTGTTCCCGGGCGAGTACAACCTGGGGATCTTCAAGAGAAGAGTGAACAGGTACCTTCTAGGGAAGCGCGTTACATCTTAGGCCACATCTTAGCTTACCATTAGGCGAGATCGTGGTCAAGCGTTTCCCTATAGACAGTAAAAAAATACGATATATATCTACAAGCGTCAAGTGATTAACATTTATATATATTTGCTCATGTGCATTTTACGCCCAACACCGTGTCTATTAATATTTGTGTGGTCTGTGGTATCTACTATCTTAGGAGAAACCAACGTGGTCTCGGGTTCTGTATCTGACCCAAACCAATGGACCATGGGAAGACATTTTTTTAAATGCGCATTAAGTATTACCTAACTGGAAATCAAATTTTAAAATCCTCCAATATTACTTTTATATTCAATTTATTTCCATTTTAAAATAATAATTAGTCTATAATTTATGATAGCACCCACTTAACGTATATGTAAATGATAAATATTTACATAAAAACAATATTATATTAAATATTATTACGATAATTTATAGTCGTTCATATAATATCAGAACAGATCGGGTTTATCACGAGTCCCCTATAGTAATATTTATGGTTGATTTGCTACTGCCATCGGCAAGCGGAAATTTTAATTTATGCGCTTGAGATTGTTTGTTTTTGTGAGAACATTGTTTTGGCTCCAGGAAAAACTTGGTTTTATTCAATTGAGGAAGTTACGGCAAACATTTGATTATTTAATATTTTTGTTGAAACAAATCAACTGGAACTCTGTTGTCATTACGTGTTAAACTTGTTACGTATTTCATCAGGTTTCTACAGCAAAGTTTTTTGATCCCTTAATTCATTGAGTTTTGTATAATGAGTCTGTGTTAGTTTTATTATATTTTTGGGTTGCAACATTGTTTTTAAATGTTAAGTCATAATTGTGGTTCAACCAAGTATAGTCATTAATTTTTTTTCATGGGATTGAAAAAAGCAAATGGGTCTAATACTGAAATGAAAAGAGATACCCATCGCATACAGACACTAAATTTTGATTCCTATGTGGGTGATTCCGTTCTAACTGTGATATTCAATGTCCTGTATTGTTTGTTCTCACAGGTCGTTAATTAATAATTAATTTATGAAATTTTTGTACTTATTGGAAAATAATAAACATATTTCAACATTATTTTCATATAATATAACTTGCCACTTACAGAAAACTTACAATATATCACTTAAATGTCAATACCGTGTCATGTCCATTTCTAGAATTTATTTATAAATTGTTAGTTTTTTTGTCGTAATAAATGATTTAAACTAATTACCTCATAAATTCTAATGTTTACGACAAAAAAAACTAACAATTTATAAATAAATTCTAAAAATAGACATGACACGGTATTGACATTATATCACAGTTAGAACGGAATCACCCATGTGGAACCAGCTAGTGGTAGAATTTGTTTTAAACGGTAACGTTACCTGCCTTACCTTCTTTACCTCCAAGAAAAGGGTTTACTCATTCTTGAAAGGCCGGTAACGCAACTTCAAGACCCCTGGTAGTGTAGTGGTCTATGGACGGTGGTAATCACTTACCATCAGGTAAGCCGCCTGTTCGTTTGTCCCCTCTTCTATATATAAAATAAAAACTAAATATATTATTGGTGTGTTGGTAGCCGTGTGGCCCAAATTATGATGGAAATTTTGGAGTTTACCAGTTACCTTACTCTTCAAACCGGAACTGGCCCTGTTGTGGTAATAAGCAGAACGCTATTGCGACAGGATAAGTAAGGTAGTGGTACCAGACCCGGGCCACGCCATAAGCCATATATTTTGATTGAGTAGTTTGTTTGTTTTTGAAGTTTGTGAAGTTAGGGCTTGTAGAGTTAGGGGGTGTAGAGATGGAAGCTTGATTCTACTAAGATAACTTTTTGACAGTGCGAGACATATAGTTTCGTCGTGGCCACATTTTACATGAAAATGTTTTTGGTGGGATAAATATATGCAGATAGAAAAACAAATAGCGGCACCTCCTGAACAGATCTTTTTACTTAAAAGGAGTGCTTCAACAATAAGGTAATCTATATCAATCTATATCAATAATAGTAATCTATTTAAATATTATAAATGTGAAAGTTTGGATGTTTGGATGAATGAATGTTTGGATCGATGGATGGATGTTTGTTATTCAATCACGCATAAACTACTGAACGGATTTGAATGAAATTTAGCATATAGATAGATGATGACCTGGAATAGCACATAGACTACTTTTTATCTCAGAAAAATAAGGTAATCACGCGGGTTTCGCCAAAAACTTAATTGAAATAAATATATGTTTTTTAATTTTAAGTTTAAGTTATTCTCATTTGACTGCCTCCTGGTCTAGGGGATAGCCTACTCAGCTTGGATCATGAGATCCCATGTTCGATTCCCGGGATGAGTAAAATGTTATTGATTTTTTTTTTCGAGCTTATTCTTGAAAACCCAAAGCTGCTACTGAGAGCAGCTCGGAGTCTGGCGGGTGGTGTGTTACCACTCTCGGGCCTGGGATGAGCACGTAAAGCCATCGGTACCGGTTATCGCTAGAAATAGTCGATAGTTTTTTATTGTCAGGTTGGTAAAACGCAAAGATGGGATCATCACTCATCTCGCTCACCGACAAACCGGTGAATCGTTGTGAACCGGAAAGTCTATAGACGTATTCGGTTTACTCTGACTACCCCACAAGGGAACCGGGCGTGATGATTCTTTCTCGTTTTTAGGGTTCCGTACCCAAAAAATGGGACCCTTATAGTATAACTTCGCTGTCCGTCTGCGAAAAACCCATTTAAATTTATATTTGACCACCCCGTTGGTCGAGTGGTTAGCGACTCTGACTACGCAATCGACGGGGCCGGATTCGATCCCCGATGGTGACATGCATTTGTGTGATGAACATACATGTTTGTCTCCGGGTTTGGGTGTTTATTAAATATATTCCGGTATTTATATATGTATTTCTATGTATTAGTATCGTTGACTAACACCCATTACACAAGCAAATAATTTGCTTACTTTGGGTTTAGATCAGTAAGTGTAATTTGTTCGTGGATATTTATTTATTTATTTAATACTCGGGTTTACGGTCTTCTCAGATGTGATAAAATCAAACTTGTAAGTCAACGTTATCAAAATATATTGACCATTTTGACGCATATTTTTGCAGTTTTAAAAGATAATCAAAACCAATAGGCTACTTTTCGTTGATCTAGAATTATGAAATTTGGCAAGAAGCAATGTCTTACAGCACATGTAAAGAAAAAAAATTCGAAACCGTACATTTTTAGTAACATCGCAAAAAAACGTGATCAAAAGGTATGTCAGTTTACGGGAACCCTTTTTTAAGTCAATCTTTCTACTTTCTACTAATCTACTAATTTTGACCGTCCCGGTGGTCAAGTGGTTAGCGACCCTGACTACGCAATCAACGGGGCTCGGGTTCGATCTCCGACGGGGACAAGCATTTGTGTGATGAGCATAAATGTTTGTATTTCCGGGTTTGGGTGTTTATTATGTATGTTAAAGTATTTATATATGTATTTCTATGTATTAGTATCGTTGACTAACACCCATAACACAAGCAAATAATTTACTTACTTTGGGGCTAGATCAGTAAGTGTAATTTGTCCCATTAATAAAAAAAAAATCTAAATATTAGATGTTTCTGGATTGTATTTCTAATATTTTTACGTTATAGATTTATGTAGACGGTTTTTTGGTTAGTCATTGACTAACAATTGTAGATGTTTGCAAATTTAGTTTTTTTTTTATATCATAAAATAGCAAACAAGGAGATAGGTCTCCTGATGGAAAGAGACAACCATCGCATATAGACACCAAAGGTGTTAATAGTGCGTTGATACCTTGTGGCGAGGTCTAATACCGCATGCATAAGTTTACCGGCTACCTTACCATCCAAACCGGAACACGACAGTGACAAGCACTGACGCTATTGCGGTAGGAATAGGTAAGGCACTGTTACCAGACCCGGGCGAGCAGAGCTCTACCACTTAGTAGCCAGGATGGTAGTGACTCATATAGCCAGGTCGCCTTTTACGACTTGCCTGGCAGAACGGCAGTTGGCGTATTCTTCAAAGGAGCCCAGAACCAACACGGGAAAAAAACAAATGTTATATTTGTAATTTTTTTTGGAATAACAACTTAGGATGTTGTTCTTTATATTTGTTCACCCGTTATATAAAGGTATTAAACTGAGGATAAAATTAAGTTTTAGTGGAATAATCAGATTTTAGATAGTTATCATATTCCGCAATGAAATTACAACCACTTGTAGTAGTATTACTGTCATATTATAAGAATTATAAAAATGACATCCTCCAGGCTACTGAAAGGATTTATATAATTAAGATATTGTTTAAAACGTCTTGATAACCTAAATGTTTTTAGATAAAAACCAACGTGGTGACTGTAAGATGCTATAGTATAGTATAAAGAGAAAAAAAATGTTTCTTTGAAAATGAAATGAAATGGATTTTTGCTACTCTGATGAAGATAAAACAAAGGTGCATCAACTTTGTTCTTATTTAACGAATTCATTTAGCAAGAAATAATATCAAACATGAACACATACACAAACTTCTGCATTTTTATATTATTATTTACAATAGCCGGTTCGGGTTTCTTTGAAGAATAGATCAACTGCCGTTCTGCCAGGCATGTAAAAGGCGATCGATTGGCTATACGTGTCATTACCATCGTGACTACTATGTTTTAGAGTTCCGCAACGTTTCGCCCGGGTATTTGGTACCACCACCAGCACTGACGCTATTACGACAGGAGTAGGTAACTCCTGTCGTAATAGCGTCAGTGCTTGTCATTCTCGTGTTTCGGTTTGGAGGGTAAGTTAACTGGTAAACTTATGCCAATGACATCAAAACCTCGCCACATGGAAAGTAGCGCACAATTAACATCTTGTTGTCTATATGCGATGGTTGTCTCTTCTCACCAGAGGAGCCATCTGCTTGTTTGTTATCTTATAATGTAAAAACTATGACAGTGTTGTCAGACGTCAATATAAATGTTACGTAATTAAATACTTGAAATCATTAATTAACTCAATATCTGGAACAGATTATAATGCCCATAACAATTGGTTACGCTTGAGCTGTTCTAATCTACGGACAGTGACATAGCAAAAACCATAGTGAAATCCATCGACTGATTTCATCCAATTACCAATAACCATTTATCTCGTGATTATGGATATTTTTGAAAAGATCCGATTGTTAGCACGAAACTAATTAAAATAGATGTCATTCTACTGCGAAAATCAATCATTAATCTTTGTTTAAAAAGAATAACATCGCTAATGTAATAATAAATTAGCAGTTGCTCGCGACTTCGTTCGCATAACCTAAAATATTATAGGTACTTTATTTTGCTTAGTCGGGTAAAAAAGTAGCTTGTGTTGGTCTAAAACTATTTTCGCATAATTGTCTTTTGATTGAAAGTGGTTTGGGACACATTGATTGGATGGTTTCAAAGTCGCCTGTTATAGATATAAACATTGTTTGTATTTTATATAATATTAACTGTAGCCCGCGACTTCATTCGCTAGAGACAAAAACATTACTTCCTTTTGTTAAAACTATCTCCGGATAATTGTTATTCAAATGATGTTTATAATGGACATAGGTAGAAATATTTTCGTATTTTATATATGGATAAAGAAATTATTTTTATTATAATGATAGAAGTGTTTTTATTATAATAATAAAAATGTTTGGATAATCTAGTAGCATTGTACTGATACTAGATTATCCAAACATTTTTAACAATGCGATACTAGTTGCACCCTGTAATCCATTGCGTGATCGAAGTTTTTGGTCTGGTGATGGTCTTTGAAGAAAAAATTTCTTCTAAAAAATAGAAGATAGTCCATCTTCGAATCTTTCAAACACTATGGCAAAGGCGAACGATTTGAACTTTACCACTTAGTAGTCACTACCATCAAGGGGTAATTCTGCAATGTCTCGTCTGGGCTTGGTGTCATCGTCTTAACTGTCGCAATAAGGTGTCTGAAAAATAATTTAATACGAAATGAATAAAAAAAATGTGTCAACGGTTGATCCTACGGGCCATCCTTGAAACTTCCCACCAAATTCAGGTATTTTAAGCTCAAAAGAGTAAAAAAAAATATAAGCATAGATTTTTCAGTTCATACATCTATTTTGTTAAAAATGGCAGTATATTAATTTTTGAAAAGCTGTATATTTTGAAAACGACTATGGCATTCAACTCAATTTTTGAGATCTAAAATATTGCTTTGGCTAAATAATCGATAGGTTAAAAAATTTCAATGTGACGTCAAAAAACATTTTATTTTTAATTTTCTTCTTTGATAAATCCCAAACAAATTGACCGATTTTGATTAAATTAACGCTATTTGACGCAGTTTTTAAAGAAGAAAAGCTGATAAGATTATTAAGTTAATCCGTGAATTGATTTGACAGTAATTTAAAAAAACATTAGTAAGTTTACTAAAAACAACGTAATTTCAATATTTGAAAAGCTATAAGTTTTGGGAATTAGATTTGATTTTAATTTTTGTAGCTTTTTAGTACTAAAATGTTGTAAATACCAAAAAATGATTGGTTGAAAAATTTCGAAGCTATGTCAAAAAACACTTTTTTCAAAATTTTTCGTCTACGATTACTCCCAAAGGGATAAACCGATTTTGATGCAATTTATGTATTAGACGTAGTTTTTGAGGAATAGAGTTGATTAGTTTTTGTCCTCAATCGGTACTATAAATCTGGAAGTTATATTAACAAAATACTGTTACACCAAAATTTTTTTTGAGGTTTTTTCAAAATTTCTCAAAATCTCTTGGACCAAATCGTCATTCTAGAAAATTTGAAAATTTTCTGAAAGCTTAAGTTGAGCAGAATCCAATCGAATGCTATCAACCGCGTTGCGATCGGTCCAGCTGTTCAAAAGTTATGAGATGTTTACATACACCCACACACACACATACATACATACAGACATACTGACGTCATCGTGAAAATAGTTGGAAAAGGTTCCTAGGGCCTCAAAACGTGGATATCTGGTGAAAACTCGATTTTCGAAAATCGGGGTAAAATCAGTAACTTCCTCATCTACATACGTAGTGGGAAGTTAAAAAAGTAAAATGAATAAATAAATATATTTTCGCTGGTACCTTTGCGTAGCAGGCTGACAAAACTAAATGTTATTAGATGCTCGGGTACATGCACGTTTCGACAAATTATACATTCCATTTGATTTCAACCTGAGTTTTAAGAATATACTTACGCGGATATTTTAAACTCAGTCAATTTTTACCGTGCTCTCTAAGAATTCTCTCTCTCTCTCTCTCTCTCTCTGGAGAAAATGAAGTTAACTAACTAATAATTAACATATATTAGTAAATTTTTAAGTAATATTCTTTTACTTGAATAAAAATACAGGGATAATTCCTATATATTACATCTTTCGATAAACACAATTAAATTATCCTAAACTGTCAATGCAAAGACAAAGCTGAAATAGAAAGCTAACATACAAATCTACAAATGCTGTCTTAAACACATCTCGATATGTAGAGAATAACAAGAGAACAAGCGTGTAGTACAGCCCTTATCTAGATCTGAACATTCCGAGAACAGAGGACTCTGCTACCAAATATCATGACTACCGTCTTACAAATGAGAAAATTTCGCTCTAATTATTTATGAATGTGTTATCGTCATATCTCGGGAGCTCACGACCCGGCGTCTGTGTGCACGACACGAGCAAAACCGTTGGTAATTAGCAAATGTGGCTTTCTTTGTTCTCATGGCACGTTTTGCATCGCTTTACCATCTATTTCTATATGCAAATAGAGGTGTACATTCAAGAAGAGTTGTCGATGTATCGTTAATAAACTTCCATTACTTTCATTAAGGCTATCTGTGGACAGTAGCTGTATCGTTGACAGTCATGCCTCCGACACATAACGAAATTAAGCTCGATGACGCTATCGAAGGCCGCGCATCGCGAGCTCTGCGTACCATGCCGCTATCCAGAACTCGATTTAATTGCAGAACAAATGTCGATAATACGTTTTAATCATTACACTCAGCTCGAAGTTCGACAACGTCCTGAATAATCCTGAATCTTGTTATGGAAATGTCTGGAATACCTAAGCATTTATAATAAATTACGTTTCAGATTATCGTATGATCCAATCGTAAATTAAGACAAGATACATAATTAAGGCGAATAAATAAAATGGTTGGCATTTCGACGGGAGCACGTTCGATTCTACTGAGCGATATACATACCCTCCATTTTGAGCTATCAGGCCTCTTTAATAAAGTGTAGTTTGATTCGTTACATTTAATTGCGATTCAATCGCCAACAATATTGAAAGAGGCAGAAGAGTGCGGAGGTGGGAAGGGGCTCTGAATGTCACGACAAGATTTTTAATTACGGGTAAGATATCATCTAAGAACTGAAGTTACTATAACTTTGCGACACATTGTGGCAATACAATTCAATAATTATTTTTAGATTTAATTTTAATTGATACGGATACCAAATATAGTTTATCAATGTCTACATAACTTCTTATCACTAAAAATAATATAATAATCTTTTTCCCCGTGTTTGTCCAAACCTTCGTTATACATTAGACCATCTGCTATTCTGCCAGGCAGTTGTAAGAGGTGAATGATTGGCTATGTGAGTTACTACCATCTTGGCTACTTGGTGGTAGAGTTCTGCATTATCTCGCCCGATTCTGATACCAACGCCTTACCTATTCCTGCTGCAATAGCATCCGTGTTTGTCAATGTTGTTTTCTGGTGTGCAGTGTAAGGTAGCCAGTAAACTTGCGGCTTTAAGACCCTGTCACAAGGATGACAGCTTACCATTAACATCTTTGGTGCCTGTAGGTAATATTTGTCTCTTTCCATCAGGAGAGCTATCTGCTTGTTTCCTATCTTATGATATAAACTCTAAAGTAGTACTTTTGTATAGAAATAGATTACGTATATCCTATATTACTGATTCTACAAATAATTTGTTTTTACACGGTGTTCATATCTAATGTTAAGGTAAGCTCCTTCACAAAGGTAGTGGAATGAGTACATGTGACTTTATTTGTCTGGTGGTGTTTGTCAGCAGTTTTGGTGTAGATGCATAGGTTTCTATATTCATTTATTTTGAGGTCAGGCCGTAAGGTTTCGTAACTTTTTTACCAGTAAACAGCATAGACGCATGAATGATCCTTTACTAAATGGCAAAAGTTTAAACACAAGTAAAGTTGCGAGTATCTGGTTTTCGGGTAATATGGGTAGTTATTTAAACACGCATGTCGAATATGATCCGGAGTTTATTTTCGTTCTTCTAATGTGTCTTCCCTGTCGTGCGGAGGACAATTAAAAATACAAAAAGTGAGACATTTGTTTCAGGCGTTCATTGTCTCTGTTATTAATAAATTCATTTTACTGAGTTGAAGTGGACGTGTATTTTATTCGCTTTAAGTGGTTTCACATTGTTTTATATTTATGTGCGGTTATTTTCGACGAAGACATTATAACGCAGTTTGTGAGGGAAGCTCACTGTTACTCCATTAGAGATATTTGAAACCACCGGAGTGCACTCATAAATTCACTTTTGTAGTAATAACACAATATCTAATAATACCCATTGTAAGCTTCTATTTTTGTAATATTGTTTATTTATGGTATTCTCTTTATGGTAAGTCTAAAACATCTACAACACTAAATTTCTTTACTGGATCTTCTTTGCATTTACCAGTTACTTAAGATTTTAAATTGAAACAATTTAGTGGTTACCACTAACGTTATGGATCCTCCATAATGGAGTAAATGTCAATCCAGTATAGTATATTGCAATCAATCGTAAGCTAATTTCGTTAGTAATAGAGGAGCGGGCTTCAATATGATCTGGTGAACTTAGCACTTGGGGTTAACAAAGCGTCGCCTTTTACAATTAAATATAATTAATATATATTAAAAATAATGCAGAAAATTACCTGTAATCTCATACGTGATTAGTGGATTTTTAAAAGATATTGCAACTTTGTGTTATTTTCCATTTTCTATTAGAATATTTGTTTTAGTATAGAATTTAAAAGATTTCTCGAAAAAGAAGTACAGGGCAATTGCCTGTACTTTGACATTGCAGATAAAAAGCGATTGTCGTTAAAATTGGTAGAATGGCAATGGAGTTTGAATTGAAAGTTTAAATGGAGAAGAAATGATGGATTATTTCTTCAGCTGGCAAACAAGGGAGTTTTGGAGAAACTGGCTAGATAAATTGAACCGAACGTCTCCAAACAGATTTCGTAAGGGATATGTAGAGTGAATAAAACGGCTTTATTCTGCCTACCTTGCAAGGAAATTATGATAATGTGAAAGTTATTCAGATTCTTCTGCAAAAAATGTTATTAATAGACCAAGTCTTAGAATAGTGAGTTGTTTGTATTAAGGCGACACGAAATCATTTGGCCTAATTAATCAATCGGTGAATTACATAGGTATATTATAAAATAATTATGCTAAAAAGGAATTATTAATTAATTTATTCATATTATTTATTATATATATTTTTTGCACGATCTTTCGGACGTATAGACGAATTAATGACTGCCCTTTAATATTAAGAGTGTTGCTATTATATATTTCTTGGAATTACCGAAAAGATGGTAAGATCATTTATTTATTTCTTGATTTTAAATAATTGGTTTGCTTTTTATTTTGGGTTCTATAGGCAACAACGAACCCTATAAGGGTAATAATAAATTTATATCTTTACATTCTTAATTTATTTAACAGCAATCTTGAGGACACTTCATGGTCTTTTAATGTTACTGTTATTATGTGTTTCTTGGATTTATAAAAAAAAAAACGTTTATTTCGTTACTAGCAATCTGCAGCCCTCTGCATTATAAAAGTTTTTTGTAAATCTCATGAGAACAACTATTTTTCTGGGATAAAAGTATTCTATGCTATTCTAGGTCACCATCTACCTGTGTGCTAAATTTCATCTTAATAGGGCGAGTCGTTCTTGCGAGATTGAGTAACAAACATACATACGTTTAAACTTTCGCATTTATAATATTAATATAAATATAGACTCATTGATTTTAAAAAACTTCGTTTGATAGGTTTCTGTATATGTAGTTATGCACTATGCACAACAATATAATGAGGATAAAAACTAACACAGCTAGGTAGGATTTACTAACTAGTTAGGTCAACGAGCGTTAATTTTCCTGTCACAATAGTGTCAACGCTTGTCGCTCCGTATCCGGTTTCGATGGTAAAGTAACCGGTAAACTTATGCAAGTGGTATTATCATCTCGGCACACAGATAGCAACGCACTATTCTACAGGCAATAGTTATCTCCTTCAATCAGGAACAAGTGGAGCGTTGGTACCAAACCAGGCGAGATATAGCAAAACTCTACCATCCATTAGTCACTACGGAAGTGATACATTTGTGTAGCCATTCGCTTTTACAAGCTGTTTGGTCGAAGGGCAGATGATCTATCCTTTGAAGAGGCCTAAATATTATTTTATTTATTTATTTAGACACTGGTGGCTGCGATGCGTCTAGGTTACAATTTTGCAAGTAATATAATCTATGAAATAAATTTTAGAACGAGCATATGTCTCTTTTATTTCTTAGCAGCTGTAAAAATGTATTATATTTCGAGATAATATATGAGGTAGTATTTTTGCTCTCACGCCAATAGCAGAAGGCACGTCCCTGTGGCTCTAGTACTGCATTTACTTTACTACTCTGATATTTTACAGGTAGAGCTCTTAACTTCCATATGTCCGTTTTATAGTCTGCTTCACGCGTTATGGCCTAATGTCACGTGATCCCTTGATTTAAGTATCTTCATGAGAGAACTTTATTAAGAATAGAATCGCCAGTGACTAATATTCAACATCACTTTCAATATTTTTTTTAATAATGTTTCATTTGAGCCATAAATTTACATAAGCCACATGCCATAGCCATATGCTTACTTACAAATACCTCATTGCAATTTTCAGGAGTTGCAATTAGCATATAATAAGACTATTATATGGAATATGGTCCCACAAAAGCAGAGGATAGTCCTGGTGAACATCCAAGTTTCTAATAAGGTTTTGATTTCTTTTAGCTTTTATTTTATTCGTCATGTGTTATTCTACTTTTCTTCATTACTTTACCCTCAAAGTTCAAATGCGCCAGACGTGTCACGACGGTAAAATTTTCCTGATAAAAGTCTCGGCCAGTTGAAATAGGTTCCGTAAACGTAATGTGATTTGCTCTACGCTGATATTAAGTGGCTAAAACAGCAAATAAAAAGTGGTTGAGAATTTAAGGTTCATACCTCTGTGACTAGCAGTAAAAAGTTCAGGCTGTGTATAGGTGCATAGTATATAAATGCTATTGTCATAAGTAATCGCTTTCCTTGAATTGAATGATTGTAATTTTTCACAAAATTATAAATGATCACTTAAGCAGGTTACAATACTCGTATAGTTAGTAAGTTTCCATACATACATGCAAATCGCCTCATAGTTTTCCCCGTATTGGTCCCGGGCTTCTTCGAAGAATAGGCCAACTGCCGTTCTGCCAGGCAGGTCGTAAAAGGCGATCGATTGGATATACTGCATTGTCTCGCCTGGGTCTGGTACCATTGCCTATTCGTGCCCCAATAGAGTCAGTGCTAGTCACTGTCATGTTCCAGTTTGGAGGGTAAGGTAGCCGGTAAGCTTATGCATGTTGCATTAGACCTCGCCATAAGATTGCAACGCACTATTAACACCTTTGGTGTCTACAGACGATGGTTCACTCTTTCCATCGGGAGACCCATCAGCTTGTTTGCTATCTTATGATATAAAAAAATAGTACACACAGAAAGTATAAGAATACGTCATGACTTTTACAGATCAAGCTTGCTTTTTTGACTTGTAATTTTTCTTATGTAAACCCGTTTAAATTTTAAACTTCTAACCACAGACCACATGAATACTAATAGACACGCCATTAGAACGGAAACGTGTCGCCGAATATCGCATATCATCAAACACTTCTATTACTGTCAAAAATTTCATACATTTGTAGGTTATATTATATTGAAAAATAGAAATAAACCATGTTGTACTGTTTTATCGTACCGAGTGTGATAAGGCAATGTTTAAAATTACTCCTGAAATGATTTTATTTCATCGGTAAGTAGTATAACTCTGTACTTCTGTATGTAATTGCAAGTTACACTGACAAATTAAAAAATTGTCTGAAAGACGTATCTATTTACTCCGTATTTTTCACACAACATTAGTCAAAGGTTTAATCGGCAAAGTGTTGAATTTTTTATCATAAACTACTAGAAATATGATCGTAGAAAATAAGTGTAACCTCTACATGATTTTGCAATTTATATATAGGTAGAAAGGCTTCGCAACAAAGTGAAACAAGATCCACTCTACTAATCCTACAAAAGCAAGCCTTGTTACCCTTCAAATTTATTTATAAGAAAACTCTCGGACAAGTCGTTAATACCTATAAAGTAGGGGCGAGAAAGGCGCAAGCGAGTTTATAACTCACGTACCGAACTTTACTCGCCGACACATAAAATAATAGGTGTAAAAACTTACACGGGAATGTACTCAGTGAGCGAGCCAACCGCGAGATGGACGGCATCTTCACAGCTTCAGCAGAGCATATCGCGTCTAGCAATACTTTGCTCTTAAAATCATTGTACTGACCGCTTTAACCACTAATAACACGAGCAAATTATTGAGTGGAATTAAATTAGCTGTGAGATTTTCTATATTCAATTAGAAGCGTTTAAGCATCATATATTATAATATATTGATGATATCATCACGATGGTTCCCTTGAGTTATAGGTAGAGTGAACCGAACTTTTTCCCCGTGTTGGTCCGGGCTCTATACTAAAATAATGTAATTTACAGGACTATTACTGATAAGAATAAAGTGTCGCTGTGCACTCTATACACTTTAATATATTTATTTAATTTTTCGTGAAAAACAATTTGTCAGAAAAGACACGTGCTCAATTTGTCGATCATCGATGATCGACAAATTGGGCACGTGTCTTTTGACCTTCTTCAATCTACTTATTCAATTTCCGCTTCATTTTTGAATATAATATACTTTCTCATTTTAATCCTCCATTATGCAGGTACAACTCAGTTATTATTTATAAGAGGAACTATTAAATCCGTTGGTCTGATGTGATAAATGCTTTTATTTCGCTTGTTATTATATTAGTATAAGTAGAATAGAAATACAAACATTTATGCTCATCATAACTGTAATATATGTCTTTTTCCTAAAAAAGATTGAATCCGAGCCTCGTATTAACAAGTTTCTTAGGTGTACATGCAAATCACTCGACCAAGTTATTTGAATGAAAGATTAGATTAATGTATTACATTAATAAATAAATAAATAAATAAAAGACTTTTTCTAAAATTGAAACCTAGATAGGTCAATTTATCACCCCCTAAATTCCCTGCATACTAAATTTCATGAAAATCGTTGGAGCCGTTTCCACATTGAGATTATATATATATATATATATATATATATATATATATATATATATATATATATATATATATATATATATATATATATATATATATATATATATGTATAAGTATTACTTGTTTAAAGGTAATATATACCTATATATAGATAGTTTCGTATTGTTCATGGCCCCTTTCCCTTTGAAGAATAGAACATCTGCTATTCTGCCAAGGTAAAAAAAATTAGATTGTCTGTGCGTGTCACTACCATCGTAATTACTAGATGATAGCGTTCTGCAACGTCACGCCTGGGTATGATATCATCATCTTACCTGTTTCTGCCGCAACAGCGTCACTGTATTACTATCATGTTTTAGTTTGAAGGGTAAGGTAATCGGTAAACTTTTGCAATTGGCATTACATTCTCATAGATACATGACTAGAAACGCACCAATAACATCTATGATATCTATAGGTAATAGGTGTCCCTTTCATCAGTGGTCATCTGCTAGTTTGCTATCTTATGATATAAAAAAATTACGAATGCGTAAATAAAATAAATAATCTTTCTCTAACACTAAATGCTATTCCAATTAAATTTCGATAATCGGTAGACGCCATGGGGTATATAAGAAATTATTATCTTGCATAAATCATGGTAATGAACACCTTTCCAGCGACTTATATTGTTTAATTCAGATATCACTGCGGAAACAAACGTCGGTTTATCCAGCCATCTGTGGCGCATGCGCACACCGGTAATCGTTAACCCCGAGGTGATATTATTTTGAATATCAATTTCCTTTATCATTATTATTCAAATCATCCTTATGTGAGGGTTCTAGAGCCCAGTTTTCGTATATTATTATAGTTTAGCTTGAACGCGAAGATATATGACACATATTCGAATTGGGAAAAGATACGAAGAGAAGCCGAGGGCGACGGGCACGTGCGCAAGCGCACCTTGTAATGTATTTTGTTTTCAAGCTCAATAGTAATGTTTTGTTTTATTTGTAGCACTGTTATTATAAGATAATGATAATATAGTAAGTAAATTTTAACAAAACATCGGAACATTGATTTTAATGGACTGATTATAAAATCATCGTATCTGTGGTCTAATTGTCCGGTGTCGGCGTCGATCACATGAGGTCCCGTTTTCGATTCCCGGATCAGGCAATCAGACAAAAAAAAATGTGTTTTTTTCTATTTTCTGATAGAAACAACGTTGCTTGAGATAGGATAAGTGCCCGGTTTTGGCTACGCTATCATATTGTTGGATACGGCTTGCCACCTAATACATTGTTGCACTAAGTATCTTAGGCTAAAGACCGACAACGGTTCAACAAAATAGAATAAAATTTGACCAACAAATAGCTTATAACCTGAATTAAAAAAGGAGCTCAAGTTATGATGATGATGTAAAAGGTGAAACTGGATGGTGATATTAATTAAATTAAAAGTGGTTTGTGAAAAAATAGAAGTGTGTTAATAAAATTAAAATATTAGCTACTTATTGATCTCGAACACCACTGTGTTCCTGTCAGTTTCTCAAAACTTTTATCACCCAACAAACTGCCGAGCGCAATTTGTAAATTAAAAAAATTAAAAACGTACCATTGGTTCATTATGTGCTTATAATTTTAGGTAACTTTCCATAAAAATTTAGCATAACTTGCATGATTAAAAAAATGCTTAAAAAAATTTCATTCACAAAAATTTTATCAAAAGACAAAAATAATAAGGGAATAGAAATAAAAAAACAAAACACACTTAGGTACATGCGTGAATTTTTGATGATCTTCCCTGAAAACTCATAATGGAAATATCTCATACGAAAACTCATAATGATGAAAATAAGACTACCTATGGAAATTAAAATACAAAAGTAAAATTTATTAAAAAAGTAATAAAGGGTTAGAATTAAAAAAAAAAATCAAAATAAGTTCACAATTAACTGCAGATTCTGACTAATTAAGAACTATTTTCTTTGAAGTAGCTTCTATCCAAAGATATAAGCATTTATATAATCAAAGATTCTATATAAAAACTATGTTAAAAAGTACACACGTATTATCTTCGAACTTTTTATTCAGTTGTAGAAACTAACTGGCGTATAATGGAGGGACGTCTTGATCGTTGTTCGTTGTTCATATTTGCATGCATACCAGCCAGTTATCCTTCCAGTGACCGAGGTCAATCAGCTTCTATGTTCCAACTATAAATTTCTTTTAATAAGACACAAATACAACTTTCTGTTCGTTTTTGAGTCGCGAGCTAAGGAAATTTAAATAAAACACTTATCAGATTCGACAGGTGGTGCATTGGTTTTATTTGTTTTGACGTCGCTGTAGGTTAGAGATTAGCTACTAGCTAATTGATTTTGAGATATTGTTTTTAACTTGTCTTAATAATTATTATCTACTAGCAACTCGCCCCGACTTTGCACGGGTAGCGATACTTATGTATACTATGGCCTGTGACAGAAAATTACCAATAAGCAAAAAAAAAATTGTCGATGAACTAAACTTAACAAATCACTCGCCGGGATGTAATCACGATCACGTAAGTGGTAGTCCATTAATAAATAATTTCTTATTTTTATTCTTATACACATTACACACGCATCAAATTTAATATATTTGAAGATAACTACTTTCTTATGGTCTACCTACCGATTTATTTATTCGGCGCACTTGAAAGAGCAAGAATACACTTGACCTAGTGGTAATCTAACACACACATAAGACAAAGTTTAGGGTAGGTGTATTATAGGTATAAAAGTAGGGGGTATAGGTATAAAATGATATACAACCTCACCCTCCAAACCGTTACATGATATTGATAGATGCTATTGTGGCAGAACGTAGTGAGACGATGGTACCAAATTCGAGCGAAATAATGTAGAAATCTATCACGTTGTCGCTATGATGGTAGTGAAAAATTTGCTAATTATTCGTCTTTTACGAAATACCTGGCAGATTCATTGGCTGGCATTGGCAACTGGCATTGTTCAAAATAGAATTGAGCTAAGATATGAGTGTGCCTTGATGTTACTAAAAGGAGGATTTAATTAATAACAGACATTTTTTCTTAACATTGGTGTTTGCTATCTACGGTTATGATATACATAAACCTGTATGTTTTTATATCTAATACATTTTGGGATGACGTACGTATAAACTTTATTTTTTAATAAACTTACAATTATTTTACATACATACATATCTTCATACAGGATCCCTTACGGGTTAGATAGAAGAGCTGAATACCATATTTCCACATATTATATGTTAATATCTGGTTGACCGAGCTTTGCTCGGTTTTTCACATACCCACATCTTGGGAACCGAGTTTTTCTTGGACCTGGAACCTTGATAAATCGATTTTTTGACCCGAAAAACCCCTAATTTGTGACTTTCATGAAAATTGTTGGAGGCGATTTTTTTCATATATTTATCTCTATCTTTGGATATATATAATTATCTGTATCTTTGGATATTTGTCATAAACAAGTTTTACTTTCATAAAGTAATAAGACAACTGTGGAACAAGAGTATGAACTGTTCAGCCAATTATATTGTTTCGTAAGACACTAAGTTGTTACTTGCCGCAGTCTAAGTAATCTCATCATGGGAAAGATGTCAACTTGACAACTTGATAATTTTCTGTCTGAAATTATACAATCGACTTTTGATGTACGATGTGATATTAAATTTGCTTTTCTTTGCTTTTCTGTTATGACTTTAGGGTTTTCATTTCTTGTTCATGTTTATATATATATATATATATATTATTATTATATATATTATAAGTATTGCTCGTTTAAAGGTATTAGGTTCCACTTATTTCCCGTGATGGTTCATGCCTCTTTGAAGAATAAAACACCTGCCGTTCTGCCAGGCAATTCATAAAAGGCGAAAAATTGGATATACGAGTCACTTCCCATCCGTTGCCCCATCCGGGACTAGTACTACAGCCTTGATTATTCCTACCGCAATAGCGTCAGTGCTTGTCACTGTCGTGTTCCTGATTCAAGGATAAGATAGCTGGTAAACTTATGCATCTGGCATAAAGACCTCGCCGCATAGATAGAAACGCACCATTAACATCTATGGTGTTTATAAGCGACGGTTGTCTCTATCAGGAGAGCCATCCGCTAGTTTGCTATTTTATGATGTAAAATATCTGTAAATTTTGTGCATCTAGTACGTTTTAGGATGACCTATATGGGTTAACTAATTTTTATCACAATTTTTTTAAGTATACTTGGCAACACTTTCGGCTAGATGAAAAAAACAAACGTCATCGCATCTATAAAAGGCGTAGCACCTTTGTGGGGCGCACTCATTTTGGCAATAGTGTTGGAGCCATTCACACGTGCCGAATTTAGTTCAATTGCAAAGTATCATTCATATTTCCATTGTAACCGTTAATTCTCTTTTTAGGTTTTATTTTCACCTAAAAATAATGGAAGCAGCCAAATATACATATATTTATACTTCATGCCAGGTCCCTTGCGGGATAGGTACAGAGATTAGCAGATATATCCTGCTCATCCACATTCATTACTTTTTCTCTTCACACAAACACGTCGGTTGCGTAGATTTGACATTACGCTTAGCACCCAATGAATTTAATCTTGGCAGTTTTGTAGTATTCCCCGGTACCCACTAATTCATATTTATTTAATCGGATTTTATAATAAGACTCTATGTCAATAACATTAGAACTATATTCTTATCTCAAGACTCAAAATGCTGTAGTTTAATTAATAATCAACAAAACTGAAGTGGTTCAATAAATCATTACTCCACATTCAGACCACGATTAAAATCATGAGCAGAAGGTTTAAACTGATTGCTTAATGCCCTACGACAAACTTTCTAATTCAATTTATTTAAAACAAAACAAAAAGTATAAGCCTGACTTGGCAAGAGTTCTGTCATTATATGAATAAGTTAGAAGCGTGTAAGATCAATATTCATCAAGTCGTTAATCAGTCGGTGCAGCCCACCCACGGCCGTGGAAGGAGTACTTACGGCGTACTCGCCATCAGTGTGAGCATCGTCATACTAATTTAGCACAATTCCGTCTGCAAATAGACTATGTGCAATAAATATTTAAGATTAATCTGATTGGGACTCGCAGCTAGTTAGTTTACGGAATACTAACGACCGCTAAACACTAGAGTTTGTTCGATTTTCGAAACCTGTGTATTTGGTTTTGAAATACCATTTTATAGTCAAAAAGCAAATAAATATTAGCTGTGCTTGAGTATTTGCTCTTAATGTTTTATTAATTGTACCCTGCAAACCGCTGTATTACAAAAGTTTTTGGCGATTTGCAAAAAAACTGTGATATTACAGCCACGGGAACAATTTATTTTTTCGAGATAAACGTAGTATATGTGATATTCCAGGTATCATCTATACTTGTGCCCAATTTCATCCAAATCAGTTCAGTATTTTTTGCATGATTGAGTAACAAACATCCATATATCCAAACATCCAAACTTTTATATTTATAATTTTATTATCTGCAGCAGCTTGCAGCCCGCTGCATTATAAAAGTTTTTGGCGAATTCCGTGGGATAACAATCCTATGCTATTCCAGATAATTCACTATCTGTGTGCCAAATTTCATTCAAAACCGTTTAGTAGTTTTTGCGTGATTGAGTAACAAACATCCATCTAACCAAACATACAAACTTTCGCATTTATAATATTAAAATATAGATAAGGTAGAAAACGAGCAGATTGCTCTGATAAAAAGGGATATCCATCGTTTATAGACATTAAGGATGTTAATAGTATCTAGCTATCTGTCTGGCAAGGCTGGAAAGCAACATGTATAATCGGCTACCTTAAACTTCAAACCGGAATACGACATGTGACAAGCATTGACGCTATTGCGGCAGGACTAGATAAGGCGGTACCAGACCCGGGCGAGACAATGCAGAACTCTACCACCAAATAGCCACGATAGTAGTGACACATATTGCGAATCGCTCGCCATTTACGTCCTGCCTGGCAGAGAAGCAGATAGGCTATTTTTCAAAAGGCGGTCCAGACCAATCCGAGGGGTCCTTCCTTCTAGTGCAGTGAAAAGCACTGACGCTATTATGACAAGAATCGGTTAGGTAGTGGTACCAGACCCGGGCGAGACAATGCACCTAGTAGCCACGATATTAGTGACACATACGATTACGATATGCCTGACATAACAGCAGTTGGTCTATTCTTTAAAAGGTGCCCGTACCAACACGGGCTATTTAAGTAAAACAACTCATTTTAGTCACGAGTTGTAACATTTTCTGCGAGGTGTGAGCTAAAACTGTTTATCTAAATGTCAATTTACCAAATGTCACGCAACTTGTCTCTTAATAATAATCTTTAACCATTATTATTAAATTGGTTGCTAATGGTTACTCTTACGAATGACGGATGGTTGATTGCAGGAATCCGGCATTAGCGTTATTCAAAGAAACATTAGGACTATGCTTAGTCTATATATTTACAAAAATATAATGTTAGAAAAAACATCAATGTTTCTCTAAAACAAGGATTAGTATAATACCAGACATAAGAATAAATTAGCAGGACACAAATTCAGCCGTAAAAAACCTCAAAATCTTTTATTTGTGTTTCATACGGTTTTACAACAAAATTCCCGAGGAAATCACCTCTTTAAACGAGAAAAAATTAAGCTATATGTTAAAAGATTTCTTTGTCAGAAAGCCTATCATAATGTAAATGATTATGTTAATGAATGTTTGGTGTAAGAAATGGCTTTTATAGATATTCACATTTCGATACATTTAAATAATATGATTTTAACGATAACATACTGTGATAGGTTTGATTATTTTGATATGATTGATATTAGCTTAATATTATTTTAAACAAAATTTATACAGAGTGCCGGAAACGGAATCCATTCAATTGATACAGTATCTCGGAACATTTTTTAGACCGTTCACAAAAAAAAAAACCAAGAAACTCAATTGTTTTGACACAGTATATATTTTAGATTTCACAATTTTTACGACCGCTTAATATTCTGTTTACTTAATGTTACGTTAAAAAGAAATCTGTTGTAGTTCATAAAATAACAAAATAGTACCTACTATTTCTAGACAGTCAACAAAATTATAATCTAGCCAATTACAAACGCTCAATCAAGACGATTGTATCGTAAGCGATGATAACAAATCATACGCAATGACACCTGCACTTAATTTAAATTCTTTTTTTTATATAATAAGATAGCAAACAAGCAGATGGATCTCCTGGTGGGAAGAGTCAACCATCGCATATAGACACAAATTTGTTTTTTTTTTTATTAAAAAAGAAGATTATTTCATTATTACAAAGTATTTATATGGAATAGTGTAAGCCCGTTACTCATTTTGAATAAAATTCTATTCTATTAGTACACATAATCTTAGTATGTTATTTATAATACGTCAGTAATAAATTTTATAATCATTAAGTGTGAAATACAACATAGTAGCGTCTGATTTGTTAAGCGTTCCCTACCTATCAACTTACAAATTGTATATCTAAGATCGATACGACCGTAATGAAGAGGGCTCAGCATTTAAATACATTTGCATATTAGAATGCGCTTACTCTATCAGTGTACGAACTACGAAACTGTAGCTACCGTACCTAAGTGAACTCCTACGTTTCAGTTTACTGAATGACCATAATGATTAGATGTATGCCTTACTTTCTAATGCCTGCTAAAATTCTGTACATTCTGATATAAATACTTTGTTTTGTAACGACGCGAACTTTTATATCAAGTCTCGTTGTTAGCTGTCTGCGAACGCCTATTCACCTGAGATCATGACATCCTTGGTTAAATTCTACGATCGGACAACTTTCTTTTATTTTCTTTTACTTCAATTTTTTTAACTTATTTTTTTTGTAGTTGTATGAAATCTTAAATACCACAGTTTATCACTATTTCTGTGCTTCGTACTTACTCGTATGTACGTAAAACTGTTGAGACAATTGTCATAAATAGTAGTTGTAAAATTAGGTTTGTCGAAGACATCATTGGGGAATAAATCCAGTGAATTATGGAAATGATGTCGTTAGTGTAGTGGTCCAGCGTTGGCGTTGACCACACGAGGTCCCGGGTTCGATTCCCGGGTCGGGCACATAAGAAAAGTGTTTTTTTCAGTTTTCTGATAAACACAAAGTTGCCCGGGATTGGAAAGTGCCCGATTGCCGATAGGCTTGCCACCTATCACATTTGTGGGACTAAGTATCTTCGGCTAATCGTGGGTGCACTTGTTGTACCTCTGCCTACCCCTTCGGGGATACGGGCGTGAAGATACTTTATTCCCTTTCAGAGATTAAGGTAACCGGCAAACATATAGATGTGGCATTACATTTCAATCACTAGTAGGTATAGTAATGCACCATTAACATCATTTACGTTAGCAGGCGGATGATTATCTTACCATAATATATATATATATCTGCTTGCTTGTTTCTATCTTATGATATCACTAGCTGTACCTGAGATTTCGTACGCGTGGAAAAAATTCTAAAATAAAAGTAGTCTATGTTACTCCTTGTTACATCAGATTTATTGCTTCAGAGATAAGCGGAAACAAACACAGAGACAAACATTGTAAAAAATGTTATGTTGCTATATGTACCGTGTATACTACATCTATATGCATTTACCTAGTAAAAAGCGGTTATTTAAATATTACAAACAGACATTCCAATTTTATTTATTTGTATAACTCTATAGAAATAAATAAATCTTTATATCTACTTATCTTTGTATCTATACATCTATGTATTTTTATATCTGTCTATGTGTCTATGTTAACTGTAATTTATATATCATTGTGTAGTTTGTGCACCAACCTGCATGTTTCAGCTTCTTTCGCAAGAAATCCTTAACCTGCTGGTTGTCTGGAAAGATCGCTTTAGGCAATAAGACTGCCAAATTGTATATCTTATATTATTATTTATTCCTTTAGTATGTATCCTTTGTGGTGTATAATAACGAATTATTATTATTATTAAAATTGGAGTGTTTGTTTGTAATATTAAAATACTTATAGATAACAAAAAACATCCACTATTAAAAGAGAAGTTCATAGTGTGTTAAACGCTTCACCCGTGACTAAACCAACATGTCATCAATATAATATCATACAAGCTATCATTCCTTATTTCATCCCTTGAAGGGTTGTTTTTAAAAAAATGAAAACCTTGGTTTACCATCAGCTTTTTAACTATTTGATCTATCGGATCAATGGTTTAGCTTTGAAAGCGTAACAGTCAGACGGACTGACCTTAGAATTTATAATATTAGTATGCATAGAACACCAACAGATAATACAAAATAAATTCTTAAATACTGCATACAACTTTAGGTACAAATCTAATGTACGTGTCACTTATATGTAAACATAATATTATATGTAAGTATACATACAATAAAAGTAGTGGTAAAAGTTAATGATTAATAATTATTATAATGTGGCTTTTTGGGTGAGCAGAGTGCTCAGTCAGTTTAAATTAAATGCACTTAGAGCCCGCCCAAAGAGACCTGTGATTTAGGGAGACCGAACCACGGCTTAGGGCAGTATCTTGAGAAAGTGAGTGGCGGATTTCGACTTGGTAATAACTCTTGAACAGGGCTCCCAACACGGCCGAAACAGTGGGCCGAGTCGCTGCCGAAAGTGAAGCTTGCGTGTGTGTAAATTGAGATGTGTAGGCTGGCTGACTGGCTGTGAATTGGTTAGAGGATGAAGCAATGTAAGTTTGTATGAATCGTGATGTTTCTCTATTTAATCTTTGACTACCTCTTAAAGGATTTGACTAGAAAATATTATGTAAATATATGATGGAAATGTCACCAATCCATTATAACATTTTAAAATGTTATACGAGAAACACGTTTTTTTAACTTAACATACCTATCTCATATATCATTGCCGTTGTTATGAATGTCATCAAAAACATTTAAAATTTATTAAATAGCGATACATATTAAACATTTTTTTATTAAAAAGATTACATCACGGTGTTTCATATTTATTTCTGTATTAGAAACATAAAGTTAAAAAAAAAACGAATTCACTATTGCAAACTTATTATTTGCGGTTGGTACTAAAACCATGCTTAAGAATCGAATCGCAAGGTTAAGTTTGTTTGTTTGACCTAGTTTACTTTTAGTTAAAGCATTAATGTTAAGACCTTTTTTTTATTGATAGGTAAGCGCTTGACCTCGATCTCGCCTGATGGTAAGCTAAGTTGAGGCCTAAGATGGAACGCGCTTCCCTAGAAGGTACCTGTTCACTCTTCTCTTGAAGATCCCCAGATTGTACTCGCCCGGGAACACAGACTCAGGAAGCATGTTCCAGTCCTTTGCGGTTCGAATGAAGAATGTTGAGTCGAACCGCTTTGTCCGCGTACGTGGAACGTCCACCATATAACGATACCTAGAATCTGTGCGCCTCGACGATCGATAGAAAAATGGGGATGGCGGAATTAAGTCGTGCAATTCCGCAGCGCACACTCCAAAGAGGAGAGTGCGCTGCGTAATTTTTTAGCTTATTACCTAAAAATTTGAACGGAAGCCTTGGTATGCGACTCCAACTCACACTTAACCTGTTTTTATAATTTCAACAGAACCCCTGGTGCACAGTCCAGCTCGTACTTGACCGCTTTTTATGGTTTGATTAGAACAACCTGGTGTACGAGTTCAACTCGCATTTCTTGGTTTTTGTGATTATGCTGTGTTATGATTCCAGATGACCTAGCCGTTAATAATGTATAAGAGATGAGTAAGATACTTCCTTAATTCGAGTTGAAACTACACTTAAACCATTACATAGGGTGTATTTATAGTGGGCAAGTATTTCTCATGGAAGCTAGGTCGTAGCGATGCAACCGATAGCGACACCAATTAATATGCAATGTCGTAGTACTCGTAAACTAGTCACGAACATATGCCAATATGTTGGTACCGTTAGTGTTCAGGCTATTTGTTCAATTCGGATAAACTACTTTATAGATTGAGGTAATAAAATTACTTGTATGTAATAAGACTCATACGTTATTTTTGTTTTAAATTCATAAGTTTTGTATTAGTTACATAACCATTTTTTATATTAATTTTACTATATATTAGTTTATATAAATACCAATATCATCACGCCCGGTACCCTTGCGGGATAGATAGAGTGAACCTAACGTTTATAGACTAATCGGTTTACCACGATTCACCGGTTTGTCGGTTGGCGTGATGAGTGGTGGTACCCATCGCCGCGTACCACCGACCTGATAATGATTATCGACTATTTCTAGCGATAACCGTGACCGACGGCTTTACGTGCGCATCCGAGGCACGGGAATGGTAAAACCTCACCTACAAGTCTCCGAGTTGCTATTAAGATTTTGGATTTTCGAGAAAAACCTCAATAAAACATTTGCCCAACCTGGGGATCGAACCAGGGACCATATGACCTGAGCTGAATGTGCTAACCTGTAGACCTCACGGCAGTCAATTTATTTAACAAACTGTGATTCTATTGAACCTAAAATTTGCTTCTTTTTTTTCAACTTTCAGTAAATATGTTATGAAGCAACACCATATTATAACGAAAATTTTGGTCACTTCAAGGGCCCAAAACTCTTTCAAAACTATAAGATAACGTCAATTAAAAAAAAAATGAAACAAATTTTATATTTCATCATAATATAATTAAATGTTATCTTTATTTAGGTATATTTAAAAATCTGTAGTTGCTTAAGATATTATGAATATGGTGCGGTGCCTAGTAGGAAGATGGCTGAAATGAATATTTTGTGCAATATTTAGTAATAAATTGTAAAAGTTCTTAATATGACTCGGTTTACTTCAATGTAATCATCGTGTTCAATGGAAGCCGAAATGGACGTTCCTTTTTTTCTAATAACGAAAAGTGTGAAGGACAACATAAAATTTACAGTAATTAGTTTGTGTTTTAACCGTGTCAGGGACGTGAAGCAACACGTACTCATCTCAAGAGATAATGTCATTTAAATACGTTTCACAGTAGTATAATATAATATATTTTTTGTTTTCTTTTTATTTTTAGTAGATACCTAATGCTGTAAATAATTTAATAGTACCCTTCTTTATGTTGCTGAAGTACTTTAGGTTACATTAATACATGTGTTTAAATATTTTTAGTATATTGTACCTTTCGACTTATATTTATTGTCAAGTATTTCACTTTACTAGGTAGGCTGAAAGAAATTTCTTTTTTAGAGATAAGCTCGCCTTTTGTACCTTTTTAAAAATATCGTTTGCTGTAATTTTTTTTCTGTTGTTCTGTTGTGTACAATAAAATATTAAATAAATAAATAATGTTTTAACTCTAAATTTGTATACATTGTATTGTAGTCTACGCTGCAGGTTGGCGCCGTTTGCCGATGTCGGCGATAGAGGGCGTCGGCGACGGCCCGATGTGTGATACCCGCACATTACCATATTGTTCGCACCGTACAATCATTATCAGTGATTAACTAACTCTATTGCCATTGTAATACATTATTACATTGAGCCTAATTGGATGTACGCAGCATTTTTCCGTTCTAACGTTACTATTTGTATCGTGTGACGCTTCATTTGTCTAGCGGTATTGATTTTGATATAGATGATTGAAGTTTTTTTAAAGATAGCAAATGAAGCAGATGTCTCTTTTGGTGTGAAGAAACCATCGCCTATAGATGATACCATACCAAATATACCAAAGATAATACCAAAGATGTAAATAGTTCGTTGCTATGCGTGTGGCGGGATGGCAATGCCTCATGCATTACTCTACCGGCTACCTTACCCTCCAAACCAGAACACATCAATGACCAGTATTGATGTTATTATGGCAGAAAAAGGTAAAGCGGTGGTACCAAATAGCCGGGCGAGACGTTGCGAAATTCTACCACCACAAGAGTCACGATGGTATTGACACGCATAGCAAATTGCAAATCGGTCGCCCTTTATGACTTGCTAGGCGGAACGGCAGTTGGCCTACTGTTCAAAGGAGCCCAAACCAACACGGGATCTCCTGTTATCAGATCAAAAGTCAGGTACATTATGCTGAATAAAATTTTCAGGTTTTGCGAGTAACACAATTCAGTACCTGGACAATTATATGGATTCTCCATCTTTACTTTATAGGACTAAATACCGTTCAGAGATATGGACGTGATGGTGTTTTTTATTTGTATCTTATAAAATAATTAGATTATCTGTACATATAATAAAAAGGTTGAAAAATAATATCTGTACATAAAAGTTTTTTGAAAAATAATAACGGAGTCTGTTAATATATTGATAACAGAAGCGGAAAAACTAAATATTATAATTTTTGTCTGTCTGTTAATTGGTGCGTCAATCACGCAAAAACTACTTTACAGAAAATAATGAAATTTGGCATGATGATAGCAGAGAGCCTGGAGCAACATATAAGATACGTTTTATCCTGGTTTTAGTTCCCGTAGCAGAAATAGAAAAATATTTATAATAATTAACACGCACGTTCTGTACATGTCTAGATATGGGCACACACATAATTTTTACTTAATATTTTTATTAAATTTATTTAAAAAAGAAAGCAATTTTCTCATCTATCTGTGTTGTGTAGGACTTGACATATGTACTAGATGGTGCTGATAACAATATAGGCATACTGTGCTATAGTGAGTAAATTAGTATTTACTAAAGAAAACTGTATTGAAACCGCGCAACATCTAAACCTATAAATAAAATTAAAATATATGTTTGTAATGACAATACTTTGTGCTTTTTACTAAGTGCATATTTGAAATTTTGCACGTTACTGATACGGAAAAAAATATTATTAAAAATAATAGCCGACTAAGTTGCGGGCACAGCTAGTATCATATAAGATTATAGAATACATAATCTAGCCATATACTGAGATTCTATGATTAATCCCATACACATCATGAATATGGGAGGTTATATGTTTGGATGTTTGTTACTCACGCTAAAACGGCTTAACCGATTTAGATGAAATTCAGCACACAAGTAGATAATGACCTGGCATAACACAAAATATGCTTTTTATCTAAGTAAAATAGGTATGTTATTTTTGTGGGATTCACCAAAAACTTTAATAATGAAACGAGCTGCATGATGCCGCTAGTTATTACTAACAGCAAATTAAAATCTATTGTATAACTATTTGAAATGTAATAAATCTTTATATATATTAAGTATATCACATGCATATAGTGTGTAATGATTATTTTTATTTATGTAATGTATTTCTAATATATTTTATTTAAAAATATTAGGTTTTTGCAGTCCTCTGCAATGTAACTGTGTTAAATTTCATACTCCACTGTTCACACAATTGTCTTGAAAAGAGGTCCATTTTTTTGCTTCACGAATTAATATCAAGATATTATTATAGATATGTAATGCCAATAACATCTGAGTGAAGCGCCTGGCACTGACACATAAATAAACGAACAGGTAAAAACTGAAATGGTTTCAGTTTTATCATTTTCATTTAAATTTATGTTTATTTTCATGGCCATGTTTCAATTGTAATGTGGCTCTGAAAACGTTGTAAAAAATGAAACCGACTTATATACAAGTTTAATGTAAATAATTTGCATTACAGTAGGTAATGTATTTTCACCTATTACACCTAAGGAAAATGTGAGCTAAAATAGTAACATGGATTTACATAATTTAAATAACCTGTCATGATAAGCTCTTGTAGATGAATAACCTACCTCAAGACGGTCGAAGAATACTGTGATAGTTAGGTAAGGGTATAACTCACCGACGTTGAAGCTCGCCACGCATAGCATAATAATTAGTCATTAGAAAGTAGCAGGGAGCGAGGAGGCCAGGGAGCTGGGTGGAAAGGGCGGAGTCGTCTGTTTCAGCTTATCTGAAATTACATCTTTTATGGGTATCCGCGATTATTCCGCGCTGCAGCGACTTGCGGCACGTTACCGCCTGGAAAACAAGTCAGCGCTACCATCGGTGTTCTACATAATCCCTACTATTGCTTTTTACGAGATCGCTTATATTTTCTCTCCTCTTCACTCAATTTCGCTTCCTATTAAGATTTTCTTGGTTGGATTAACAGTATTACAATAGATATAGATTATACACAAATCTTTGGACTTTTGTATTTAGAAAAAAAAATTGTTTTATGGATATATATTTTTTAGAAGTTAGACCACTAAAACATTATAGCTCATTATTATTTAGTTAATCCTGTTAAACCAATGATTCTCAGGTCAAATACACTGATTTTACAAGTTGCATCCAGGCATCAATCTATTTTGGGATAGTCTTTATACTGACACGATAATAGACTTGACTAAGGTTGTAAAAAATCTATTTTAATTATGACGTCTACCTCGGTTAAGATTAGGTAATAGCAACGCCCTACCTTAGAATAATTATACAACGTAACTTGGTACTACAAGTGCCCATAGACACACAAGGTAACAACAATGCGTTGTTTTTTGAGTCTATGCTTTACTGTTTGTTTCTTTACTCATTTTCAGAAAAAGCAACATACCATGCGGTTAGTGATGCACCAGTAAAACTATAATTATTTACTCATATACAGGGTTACTATTATAGTCTTAAATTTTAAAATTAGGAACTAAATATTGAATTGAAAATGCGTTTTAATTATTATTGTAAAATTATTACAAGATAATATAAACATATTCGTTTAAAAATATCCTACTAAAATCATGAATGCACCGAGTTTTGTGAATGAACTCTGTTATGCTGGCAGTATGTTATTTTACATTTAATATAAATACGAAAGTAAGTAACTATTATGTAATCTGTTGCTCTAAGTACCTACATTTTTTCGGATTACTTTTAATTTGGTTGTAGGCCCTAAAATATTTTAGTTCGAATTTTGCGTAATTGAAGTTATATCCGTACGTTTTGTTTCTTGGGTAGGATAAAAATGAAATTTTTATTTTTTTTATTACATAAATCGAACATATTATCGATTCTGAAAAGCCTCTGAAAATTTGACCGGACTTTGTGTTATTTTCTGTGTACATTTTTACCATTTATACGTCATGTAAATTCAAACAGTTAGATGAGTCATTTGGCTGTTATTCCATGTCAAACAAGTTTTACCTCAAACTCTTCTTGAAAATCAAATGTCAAAAATAATAGATTATAAAATAAAAAATGCTAATTAGCCACATTGTTAAGCAAAATACAACAGTGTACACGAATAGGTAAATTCGTTAGCGTCAGAGAACATCAAGTAGATTAAATCTAATATCGTTGTTTATTGTACAAAAGTAAAGTCTACAACAACAGAAGAATAACTCAGTGGAGTTAACTTGAATTCATAATCAAGTAATTTATGTGCACGGCGAATAAATTAGCCGCTCAGTCCGCGCACCGCCCATAACTTACCCCAATAAATTGCCTAAAGGGGGCCAACTTTATCTCCAAATACTAATAAGTACGGGTATGTAAGTATTATGTGAATATTTTTCTGTTTGGAATTATGTAAAGTTTTGTTAACCGCATGATATCGCTATCAATTAAAGAATCGTAAAGCGTAAACACATGGCCGTTTAAAGTACCGTAAAATATCCTTCATTGCAGTGTCATAAATTTCTCTAATTTTATCTTAAAAAAATATATATTTACGCCCGTATCCCCGAAGAGGTAGGCAAAGGTACAACCAAGATACTTAGTATCACATATATACACGAAGATGCTTAGTATCACAATGTGATAATAGGCAAGCCTATCGCCAAACGGGCACTTTTCCAATCCCGGGCTAAGTTGTTTTTAACAGAAAACTAAAAACACCCAGTTTTAAATTGCTCGTTCCGGGAATCAAATTCGGGACCTCATGTGGTCAACACTGACACAGAAACACTAGACCACAGAGACGAAATTTTATCTCCAAACGCTAATAAGTACGGGTTATGTAAGCATGATGTGAATATTTTTGTGTTTGGAAGTGTATAGAGTATCGCTAACGGCATTGTATCTCTATCAATTAAAGAACAGTAAAGCGCATGCACACGACCCCTTAAAGTACCGTAAAGTATCCTTCATTGCAGTTTCATCATAATTTTCGGTGACAGTACGTTTGCTCTGTCAACCAGGTCTTGTATTTCAGCGTAATCTAATTCTCCATGATCTATCTTCTCTTCTGGTTCCGTCCAAGATTTTACGGAAATTCTTGCGCTAATAATAAAATAATAGTAATAGAATAATATTTGTTGATAAAGAATAATACTTGTTTGATAAATAAGTAATAGAATTACTTATTTATCAAACAAGTACACGGTAGTCCTGCTATTGCAGAAAACAAATATATTTGTGCGTTTATATCCGTATAGCAATGTCTAGTTTACCAGCTCAACGTTCAACCACAAAGGTGATATTAAATATATGTAACAATGTAGAACTGCCTGGATGGCAGTCAACACTGAATTCAGCGCATCGCAGAACAAGCAGATACTGAGAGACTGTCTTGTTGGAAAGAGACGACCATCGTACGTAGGTACCAAGAAATTAATGGTGGGTTTCCCTTCATGAGGCAGGTTGATATGCCACATGCATAAATTTACCGGATACATTACCCTACAACCTGGAACATAACAGAGACTGACTGGCGCTATGTTAAGGTAGTAGCACCTAACACAGATGAAACGTTGCAGAACTCAATCGTCAATATACATAGTTTGTTAAATATTTAATGACGTAACAGCCCATACTAAATTACAAAATGGTTAAAAATCAGGACAATATTGCGTTCTCCAATAAAATATCGAGATCACTGGAACGGGCCGCAACAACCCGGGCTGGGCCGCATCGCAATAAAAAATGCTAACTAAGCACATTAGGACGGTCCGCAGTAAGGCGCAGTGGCCCGCATCGCAACGCAGCACATTTCCTTATTTCTTTCCAAACGTTTTCCCTCTTTGTAAATCCTCATAACCTGGATCTTGCAAATCATATAGGTGTTTGTACACACACACACAACTAAAATTATTAATCGTTCTTCATCTATAATTACGTGATTTTAAAATTAATGCTCAAAGCACGGAGAAGCTCGTGCATGCAACTCCGCTTGCTATAGCACACTCGCGACGGGGTGCAGTGGGTCGGGCCTGGCTGCATCACATTTTTCGAAATCAGCCCCGTGAAAATTCGCCTCTCTGCGTCCTGCGTTAGTAAATGTTAAATGTATGAAAGCGATCTGGGCGAAATTTAGCGTCCCAGTGTGCACGATCCTTAACGGTGCAATATCATAACACGGGACGGTCTTGTCTTAAACGAAACGTATGGTCACGTAAGGTATGAACTTGTTAACTACGTTTTGTTTTGATTTTATTTTTATTACTTGTTCCACCCTAATACTACTATGCGTTTTATGATGGCGTTACAAGATTACTGTTTGATAAGAATAAATAATACACTGCTGTAAATGAGTGCAGACACCGTAACGTTTAAGGGGCGTTAATTTCATAATAACTTGGTACAATAATTGATATTAAACTTGTAATAAATTCTTAAATTAACTACTCGTTAAATTTATTTATATGTTTAAATAAATTTAAATTTTCTCTGTTAAAACAGAGAAAATTTTTTGGTTACAGATTTTTGTTTATTGAAGAAATGTTTTTTTTGTTTAGATCTAAGGTGCTAAAACACATATGGTCATCGCAAGTAATTTGTGACAATTGCAAAGGTTTTTTTTACTATCGATAGGGAAGCGCTTGACCACGATCTTGCCTGTTGGTAAGCTAAGATGCAGCCTAAGATGGAATGCGCTTCCCTAGAAGGTACCTGTTCACTCTTCTTTGGAAGATCCGTAGATTGTACTCGTTGGAAAATACAGACTCAGGAAGCATGTTCCAGTCCCTTGCGGTTCAAATGAAGAATATCGAGTCGAACCGTTTTGTCGGGGTACGTGGAACGTCCATCATATGGCGATGTCTAGAATCTGTTTTTGGCGGAATTAAGTTGTGCAATTCCACAACGCACTCCCCAAAATGTATCCGATAAAAAACCGATAAACTAGCCACTCTGCGGCGATGGGCGAGGCTTTGCAGTTTTTGTCTACCAGATCATCGTCGTTTATAATCCTCTTATCTCGCCTCTTTATCCCTTCAAGGGTCTCCAGCCGGTATTTGGCGGATCCAGAGGTGAGAGCAGTATTCCATGGACGAACGGACTTGTGCTTGATAAAGGTTGAGCAACTGTCCCGAGCTGAAACACTGTCTCACCTTCGCCAGAGTACCAAGCTTTTTGAGGCAACTTGGGCTTTCGGTTCGATGTACAAACCAAAGTTGAGAGTGGGCGTTGATACCAAGGAGCTCGACGTGGTCAGTTATGGGATCGGACAAACTCTAGAAAGACGGAGATAGGTGGAATGGACTCACTCAGAGGTGGGTTGCCTCCTTTGTCTAGTCTTGACCCTGTTTAGCTAAGATGTAGTTATGGGTTCAATTCCCAGATCAGGCAGTGTTGTATAATATTTTTTAAAGTTTCTGTACGCCCGTATCTCCGAAGAGGTAGGGAGAGGTATAAAAAGTACATCCACTATTAGTCGACATCCACAACTAGTCCCACAGTGTAATAGGTGGCAAGCTTATCGCCAATCGGGCACTTATCTAATCCCGGAAATACTGTTTGACCGCCCCGTTAGTCGAGTGGTTAGCAACCCTGACTACGCAATCGACGGGGCTCGGGTTCAATCCCCGACGGGGTCAAGTATTTTTGTAATGAGCATAAATGTTTGTATTTCCGGTTTTGGGTGTTTATAAAATCTATTCCAGTATTTATATATGTATTTTTATGTATTAGTATCATTGACTAACACCCATAACACAAGCAAACAATTTGCTTTGAGGTAAGATCAGTTAGTGTAAATTGTCCCGTGAACTGTTTTTATCACAAAATTGAAAAAATACATATTTGAATGGCCCGACCCGGGAATCGAACCTGGAATCTCGTTCGGTCAACACAGTACCGACCACTAGACCAACAGAGGCGATTAATTTTCAATTTAATTTTCTTTCATTTCATAGGATAGTAAACAAGTAAATAGTTCTTAAAGAGGTTATGTCATCGCCTATAGATACCAAAAATATGTTTAGGTATATCTTCATGACTAGGACGTAAAGCGTCTTGGATGGGTGTTTACTGGTGCCTACCCGTTGTGTACAAGTAACACATACAAAAAATATATTGTCATTGAATTATACTTCCCATGACCAAGACCAATTACCGAAAGTAATAATGGTAGTAAAGTCCGAAAAAGTTTGAAAACATACTGATGGCTCTCCTAGTGGAAGGGAATAACCATCGCCTACAGACACCGCAGATTTTAGCGGTGCGTTGCTATCGTTGTGACACTATGGTAACGAAGTGATGGATGGTTTATCGGCTATCGCATTGTCTGAACCAGAGCACAACAGAAACAAGCAGTGACGCAATTACCATAGGAATAGGTAAAGCGTTAGTACCAGCTACTAGGCTTGGACGAAATTTTGCAGGACTCTACCGCTTAGCTGTCACGATGATAGTAACACGTCTTGCACATCGTTGACCTTTTACGAATTGCGTATACTTTTACGAATGGCACGTAGTTTATTCTTCAAAGGGGGCCCGGACTAACACAGGTAAAATTTCATAGCATCTGAGCAATATGTCATCTGACAGTTTTGGACCAAAACCGTAATTTCAGTTTGGTTGTGGTATAAATATCGCAATTTGTATGATTTGTCGTTATACAAACGACGTCGTTATTGTATAAACGTAAACCTGCTGAAAGAAAATTGTTGATGACATAAATTGCGGCAATGTCAACCATAAACTGCCGATGTCGCTAACGGACGATGGAGCCCCGAGTAACGGAGCTCCTTTTTCCAGGTATGGGATCTAAAAGTAACCTAATAAACCTGCTTCTTTTTATGTAAGAAGCCGGATAATGTTCTAGTTCTAAACACACTACCCAGTTACATAACAAGTAATTTAAACATTATGCCGCAGCAGTTTGCTAACGGCGGCGGTAAATGTCATGCATGTTATAAAATGACGACATTTTACATTCGGCGTAAGGCATTTTCTAAAGGCTTGTGTTTAAATGCCTGCCAGAAAAGCAACTATTTTACTACCAAACAATTCGAAATAGCTGCCAGAATGGATAAATGCTTATCAAATTGTGTTTTATAAAGTATTGTAGAATTGAACATATTTTCCGTTTTATTCTATGCCATAAAGATTTATGAATGCCTTTACAGTTAATTTCAGACTAAGATATTTAATATTATCGCTAAATAGATGTTAGCAATATTTTATTTTACGACTTTCAATACTGAGGCAAAAAGCGGATGGGTGATCGTACAATTTACCCAAACAGACGTTACTTATTTATTGTTTTATGAATTTGACTAAAATATGTATGATAAAATAGCCAAATAAATATTTCACTCTCAATGTTACTCCAACATATCACTAAGATAAATAAAATTAATCACTTACTTGTAGTTAAATGAAAAAAATTTGAGTGTTTGTCTTTGTAATCTGACGACGATATATGTATACAGACGAACTGTAGAATTTGCCTGCGACATAAATACCTAATACATAATATTAGTTACAACAATACCAGTTATAGTTTAGTTTTTTGCAAATCAGTCAGGCTACATAAAACATTTTAAAGTTGAAGTGATTTTATTTTAAGTTTTGTGGAGTTGAGCAGCACCTGTTTTGCATAAGGTGTGAAGCCGCGAACCCCAGTTTAAAGTGTAAATTTGCGATTAAAAGTATAAAACTGAGTTTAAATGCGGGAAACAAGAGCCGATTAGATAAGAATAATAAGCAATGTGTAATTATATATATGTCAAAGCAAGGTCGAACTAAGGTGTCCTTCTTTATAATGCTACCAAAAGTAAAGATTAATTTAATGACTTCGTATAAATGCGAATTCGATTACCTAGAATTATGCTAATATATTCTGTAAAAAGCATCATCATGTAGTAAGCAGAGTGAATCGAACCTCTATAGACATTCTGGTTCACTCTGTATATATATTTTGTGTTATAAAATAATTTCGACTTTATGAAAACATTACCTATTATTAGATATATTTTTAACACTAAACCCTTCACTGGATAGCCAAAGAAAACTGAGGGATATCAATCACAGTAGAAGATTAGTCTATTTGGCCATATATACATTTGTTAATAAATAATTCATATTTTCAGAGATACAGGTATTGGAAGTCGGTTGTTGCAGTTTTTTAATTAGGTCAACGTCGTGTTCTAGTTCTGGAATAAAATTTGCTAAACTTCGTAAATTTGTTAACTTAACTTAATCTCCTGTTGGTTTGCTCTCTCTTCTATAAAAAAATGTTTATGTTTTTTTACATCTAAAACACCATAATCGCCTGTGCGGTCTAGTGGTCCGGTGTCAGTGTTTATAACATTAAATCCCCGGTTTGATTTCCGAGTCGGGCTAGTGAAAAACGTTTACTTTTAGTATTCTGATAAAAACAACGTTGCTTGGGATTGGAGAGGTACCCGGTTGGCGATAGGATTGCCACCTCACATTGTGGGACGAAGTGTCTTCGGCTAATCGTGGGTACACTGGTTTTACCTCTGCCTACCTCTTCGGGCATACGGGCGTGGAGATACTTTTTATATCTGAAACATTTATTAACATTTGTTTGCCTAAAAACAATGGTTATCTTTGACCATGTTGAGTTTATTCCTTCATGTATCAACATCAAATATGATATGATACATACTGATGATTCGTTCTTAAAGTAAGTATACTGGCTACCAGTGTAAGTAAACATGTAAGTAGGTATACTGGCTACTCGACAGTTCAAGTACCATGATAGTACTGCTGCACTGGCGCCTTGGTCATTAGTAGATTTGTGAGTCTATTGATTAAAATGTTTAAAAAATATTTTACCTTCTAATAGGCGTTTTTTTGACGTTAGAGTAAGTGTTGGTCCGGGCTTCCTTGTAAGAATATATTATTTGCCATTCTGCCTGTCAATTTGTAAAAGGTAAAAGATTAGTGATATGTGTTACTACAGTCGTGACTACTAGGTTGAATAGTTTTGCCACCTCTTGCCCAGATTAGATACCACCGCCTTAGCCATTCCTACTACAAGAGTCGTGTTCCGGTTTGGAGGGTAAGGTAGTCGGTAAGATTATACCCGTGGCATCACTAGTGCGTTTCATTGAATAATTACTACCGATTTAAGTAAAGACGCATGCGGTCCGGAGGGTGAAACCAGATTAGGAAATTTGCTTCAAATAATTTTTACCGTTTTTCTGGACAATATAACTTGTCTAATACGGAATATGTACCTGATTTGCCAATAGGTTCATTAACATTGCTGCTGCCGCCGGAATGCTACCGAAATATGAGTGCATTGTTCTTTTGCCTAACTTATATGGTATATATAGGCGTGACATTGTTTATTTTTTATTAAAAAGTAAATTTTTTTTAGTTTGTTAAATATTGTTTAGCTATTTAAATGACAACAGCACACGGAAGCATACGTTAGTGTTAGACGTGTTAACGTCACACATTATACAAGATGGCTGTTAAAATATTTCGTGCATTTTTTTGTTAATCATTAGAGAATCTCGTACAATATACGTACTTCGGATTATGCTATGATTAACTACGCCGTAGCTTTTATAACAGGTTTGTGTGGACATTGGTCAAATAATTTCACGTTAAACTTGTACGTAGGTCACACTATAAGTTTTGCGTAACTCAAAAAACAACATGTTATAACCAAAATATTATGTTTATTGCTTTTCAAAATAATCTCCTTTACATTTTAAACATTTTTTCATGCGATCGAACCATTTCTTAGAACAGGAGGACCACAGATCGGAAGGCATGTTTTCTACGTGCTGGTTGAACGCTATCACTGCCTCTTCGGAGTTGGTAAAAGTAAAACCTCTCATCAAATCTTTGATTTTGGGGAAAATACAGAAATCACAGGGTGCTAGGTCGGGGCTATGCGCAGGATGAGTGACGAGGTGTACTTTTTCGGAAGCTAAAAATGACTGTTTTGTTGGCCGTGTGTGAAGAAGCGTTATCATGGTGTTTTTTATGTTATTAAGATAGGCAAACTGGCAGACGTGCCACCTGATGGTAAGTGGTTAACGTCGCCAATGCACAAAAATGGAAAACCTGGGCTGGAACTAACCCAGGTATTCCATTCGTGAGTTGCCTATCCTGAGACATAAGATGTTAAGTCTTGGTGCCAGTAATTACACTGCCTGTTTTGCCCTTCTCTCTGAAACACAGCAAAGCAGTTTCAAGGGGGAAATAAGCAAGATGGTGGTACCCATGCAGCCGGGAGCGCGGCACAGCGCATCCCTCCCACCGGTGAGAGAATGCGGTTTTGGGTCGTCTTTCGCGAACTATTTCTAACAGACTGGGTAAACAAATGCTAGAATACCACTCGGCATTAACACTTTTTTGATCTTTAAGTGGAACTGTACAGATGAGACCGGTAGCTGGGAAAAAAACACGATCATTTTTTTACAACGTTTTTCGCCTATCTCATTTTTGTTTGCGTGTTCACATTTTCAAACACCCATTCACAAGATTGCTGTTGTTTTTCGAGTTCAAAACAATAAATCCACGTTTCGTCTCCTATGACAATGTCATAAACAGCATTAGAATGTCCGTGGTCGTACTTCAGTAGCATCTGTGAGCACCATTCCACGCGAGCCTGCTTCTGCTCCGCTGTCAGTTCATAAGGAATCCAACGACAACAAAGTTTCCGAACTTTCAATTCTTCGTGTAAAATTTTCTGAATTTGGCTTATATCAATCGTCAACAGTCCTCGAATTGTCTCATAAGTAATCCGGGGGTTTTCTTCAATTAACCACTTAACAGTAGCCACATTATTTTCGTTGACGGCAGTTGAAGGCCGCCCTTCACGAAATTCGTCATGTAAAGAAGCTCGACCTCTCTCAAATTCAGCAAACCATCGCTTCACGGAGCTCAAACAAGGTGTTTCTCTCCCAAAAGCACTTTGAAGACGAACGGCACAGTCTTGCGGAGAAAGAAAACTTTTAAAATCACAAAAATCATCGCTTTTACTTTTCGGCTTGATTCCATTTTCGTTGCGTACGTAGAACTTTGATGTGTGATAAAAAAACAATTGACAAATCATTTCCCATCAATTGTTTTTTTGTCACTAAGAAGGTTGCAACGTTTTAAAAATATAACATTCGAAATTCAAATAGTTCCGATTAGCTAGAAGTGCAAAACTTTTAGTGTGCCCCACGTATGGAAAATCTAGTAAGTAGTGGCTGAATGGTAAGTATGCTAATTTCTGAGATCCTAGGAAGCCTTATATTGGACACTTTTTTTTTAATATCATAAGATAGCAAACAAGCAGATGGGTCTCCTGATGGTAAGAGTCAACCATCGCCTATAGACACCAAAGATATTAATGGTGCGTTGCTATCTTGTGGCGAGGTCTAATGCCATAATAATGCATAAGTTTACCGGCTACCTTACCCTCCAAACCGGAACACGACAGGGGCAAGCACTGACGCTATTGCGGCAGGAATAAGTAAGGTGGTGATACCAGACCCGGGCGAGACAAAGTAGAACTCTACCACCTAGTAGTCACGATGGTAGTGACTTGCAGAGCCAATCGGTCGCCTTTTACAACCTGCCTGGCAGAACGGCAGTTGGTCTATTCTTCACAGGAGCCCGGAACCAACACGGGGAAAAACTCTATCCAAGTTAGCTTCAGTTATCTTCTAGTTTAGGGTATACTTTCGGAAAGTTACCGTTTCACGCGAAATCGATACAGTTTTATTAACTCTGCTATAGAAAACAGGACCTGGTTATAAAAATGAAATTGAACACGCTTACACTAGCTAAAATCCAGGTCTTTGCCCATGATAGAGGGATTGGATAATGTTACCGAGTGTAAAATCTTGAGGAGCTTTTCAAGTTTGAATTGATTATTTCACATTTTAGTACATAGATAGCTGTCGGTTTCAGTGCCATGTAGTAAGACATTAGACAAACCAGTAAATCTTATTCTCACTATTTCTACGTCTAAAAATCGACTACCGTGCGATTTTCTTGGCATTATTTGCCTTGCACTATACCTTTGTGGTATCAACTAATAATAATAATATACTTTATTGCACACAACACACATCATTTACAATAGAATATAACAATGTACGATAAGGAACGGAGTACAAATAGGCGGAGTACAACTACTGGTGGGGTCTGTAACGGATACAACAAAAGGCTATCAATGCAACTGCAAGACCTCCGATATTGCTGCTGTTTAAGGGTAGCGGTGATCACTTAGCATCAAGTGAATCTACTTCTCGTTTGTTTCCTCTTCTATTAAAAAAATATACCTACTACTAACGTCATAAATGTCATTTTACATATCACAAAAATTAGCCACAGATTAGTATTATAAGTTTAGACTAGTCAATAGACGAGTTCAAAGAAACATTTGCTTTATATCAGCTAGACAGATATGAACTACAAGGGTGGTTTAACTACCCAAATGAATCAATATAAACCACAATAAAATTAGCATACGGTGAAGTTGCCGCGACGGAAGTATGGCGTAATTTGTAAGCTTTGTGATTAATAAAGTGTACTAAGTGTGACCCGAATAGGACAGATTAGCGACCACTTTATCACTTCAATACCGAGTTAACGTCGCGTGACGGATCTCGTTTGAAACTCATAAAGAGTCCAAAGCAAAATACGCTCGTAGATAACGCTTACTTTACGTCTTAAGGCCTTCCACTTGCCAAGTTTAGACCAAGTCACGCGGGAGGGTCAACTTAAACAAGTTTATTTAAGTTTACGGGCATTTGTAATTAAGAATTAAGTTTAATTACATCAAGGGATCATTGTTTAAATAATGTCGTAAGTTAGTGTTAGTATATTTAATAAGATATCTTATTCTGTTTTATTAGAATGTCATAAGCAATATTTGATTGTAAGAAATGACTGTAATCAATAGAGAAAGTAAAAATGAAGTAGGTGATTTGATATCTGAATGTGCTCTTAATAAATCTGTTTCAATTCATAACTTATGCATTATTTTGGTAATGTATATTTTGCGTCAATATCATCTGTCATAAAATTATGACAAAATGCGAATAAATTTTTAATTTTTAAACAAATCCAGTTTATAGGTTTGCAGGTTGATGAGATGAATGACTTCATTTCTCCACTTTTCTGACTATAATAATTATCGCTTATTTGCTTGTTTCTTGCGATAACCATAACCTTAAGTACTCATCTTCGGATGTCTCAACATATTATTTATTTATTAGACGGACGCCACTGGATTTCGAGCTGTTGCTGAAATTTAGGTTTTCGAGGATAACTCTATAAAATGCTTATAAATACTTTTGTCCAACCTAAAAAACTAACCTCGGAACTCATAATTTAAGCCTAATATTAATAAAAATATTAGCAATGAGCCATTAACCATATAAACCTACATATATAGGTCTATAAGTGATGGTTGCTTTTTAACATTAGGAGAGCCAACTGCTTGTGTGATATCCTACATTTTGTCATATTATGTAGTATTTCATAACTTTAAATATGTAAGCGATAACGGTTAATATAAAATATTTTATAATAAAATGGTCATAATAACAGGATGACATATATAATGATCGTTTCTGTTTTTCGCTTTTTCTTTATGTCACCATACGTTATTTCCATGCAGTATTTATTGTCTTATCAGCCAGGATAACTCACGCTTCCACCATTATCCAGTCATAGGCTCACATTAAAAAGGTGTTCACCCAGGATTATAGGCACTTAGAATTTACATAACATTTTCTGTCATTTGCTTATCGCTCACATGACAAGACTTGCGCATTATACGTGAATAGATTTGACAAAATGTCTTTAATCAACAATACCTAGATTTTGTCTCAAGTTATAAGTAAACTGCGCAGTTTGTTCGGCACGACCACACACTTTTTATCATGAAACGATGTAAATTTACACATTAACTATTAACATGCGTGAAGGCAGGAATACTTTTTCTGAAAAGTGTTTTTACTTGATGTCGTGTGTGAATTCGGGCACGGTATTATTTAACAACTTTGAGCATTGAGACCCCTCCATGAGGGTCAACCCACCATTACATATTTGGTGTCAATAGGCGATAGTTTTCTCTTTCCATAAGGAGAGCCATTTGCTTATTTACTATCTTATGATATAAAAAAACCGTTTTGCTTTTAATGCATTTTTAGGATATCATATACTTCCTTAAATATATTACATTCCTAGCTGCGCCCGCGACTTCGTCCACGTGGAAAAATTTAAAAAAGTAGCCTAAGTTACTCCCTGTCACATCAGATTGCTGCCAGTGGAAGTCCCGTCAAAATCGGTCCAGCCGTTTCAGAGATTAGCCGGAACAAACAGACAGACAGACAGATAAAAATTGTAAAAAATGTTACATTGGTACATATACCGTATATACATCCATATGCATTTAGTAAAAAGCAGTTATTATATATATATGTACCGTGTATACATCCATATGCATTTAGCAAAAACCAGTTATTGTAATATTACAAACAGACACTCCAATTTTATTTATTTGTATAGATTATTCATTTCATTCTTTTCATCCTGAAGATTCTTGAAAAAGTAGTATTTCTTTTTCAAGAATCTTAATTTATGTATACTTAATTTAGTAAATTAGACAATTTACTAAAAGATAATTTACTAAATTAAGTATACATAAATGTGAAGTAAAATAAAAGAACAAATGCATCATTTATTTTATTTACCTAAGCATAGGTTCTCCTTCCTTTAATAAAGAGAATTATTAAATTATTCATTTATACATGTTGAAAAAATGGCAGATGAACAGTTAGCGAAAATTATATACAATGTGAGTGTGAATGGATGTAGGTACTTAGGGAAACGAAGACTGATGTACCATGATCAAATTGGTCTTGTGCTTAATAGTGTCAAAAGTTTTCGAAACTAACGCGTTTTCATGAAGATTTATGAATATTCAGGAAGCAAAGCAAGTCTGCCTGGACCTCATGGAGTGGTCTTCGTTCGGTTCGAAGTTGTTCGCTAAAAATAAAGTTGTCGAGAACTGTCTAAATATAATAATATAAAAATGTTTGTGGTTTGTTATAAAAACGCGTAAATAAACCGCTTTTTTGGTTGGAACCTTGTATCTACTTGAGTAAAATAAAATTGTTCAAGTGAAAATTTTTACATTATTTAAATTTATTTAAAATATGCCTAACAGAGAGAAAATTAAGTAGATTGCCGTATTTGAGGGTTTTCTTTTGTGACATACACATTTTTTTAAATTTAATGTAATGAAAAACGCATGTAATATCTTCATAGTTTAAAATTAAACAAATTACGTAATTTCACTCTTTTTTGGCTGTTATTAGACAACTCTTGCTTAGTCTTCCATGGAATTGTCGATCAAAGTGAATTTTAGTAGGTGTGGCGTGAAGTATTCAATATCTGCGATGGTATAAGCTGGAGCCCCTATGAGCATTTGAATAATCGCCGTACGCTCAAAGCCAGGGTATTATATGATAATAATTTCACGCGCGAGCGCTCCCCTCTGCCCCCTTCTTCCTCGTTGCGCCGTATCGCCTCCGAGGAATGTGTGAAAAATTCAACCTCGCTGTTGATAATAAGGGAATAATATTTATCCTTATTTGATATGCCGCTGTTACAACTGTAATACAACATTTGTTATCGCTTTCTGTATCTACATATTTTTACTTACAATTAATGTTTTAGCCATTTTTCTCTGTATTGTAAGGGTTCGCGTGTTTGTAAATGAATATTGCTGGAATAAATATACTCACTGCTTAGGTCTATTACTAGTTATTACAATGCCCGGCCTTGGCAGAGGTGCAACTAGTCTACCCACAAGCAAACGGTATTACCATTATGCGCGATGCTATCTTATGTAGCAGGTACCATATTTGATACATAATCAAATTTGCGAGGTAGGCGTAGTCCACTAAAGGTCCAAAAATGTCCCTGATTTACCATGATTCGCCGGTTTGTCAACGTTCTTCATCCCTATCGCCACATTTGTCAAACTGAATCTAAACGTTCAATTGTCTTTGTTTGTGATAACCTGAACAAACCATTTGACACATGCTTTTTCAAGCCACGGGGGTGTCAAAACATTGCCGTTAGACTCCATATTGCTATTAATATTTTATACATCAATATAAAGAAAATCAGTAATAAGGTACCCAACCAGGAACTCGAACGTGGAACCTACCCACCACTTAAATAGTCCACTGCCATTAAGGTTATGGACTTACGGTTGCAACTCTCCCATAGAATTAAAAGCTAGGTTTTTGGCATACTGATCGGCTGAGTCTGAAGAAGCCATGTGGATATTAGCAAAACTAACCCAAGGGTCACTGCAAATATAGTCGTAACCTTACTATATTCGCTTATAGCTCCAAAGAATTACAATCATCTTGAAAATAAATTAAACCTGACTCGTTATTTTATTATACATGCAGTATTACTTAAAATAACGTTATAAAATGGTTCCTAAACATTTGTGCTAATGAATAGCAAAACCTGTTAAGATAATAAAAAAAAAACATTTATTTTATAATAAAACTATTTGAATAACGACACAGATAATGTGTGAAGTTGTTAAATTAACATACCATAAAGTTGTATTCCATAATTACTCTATAAAACGCCATCATAAAATTACTAATTCTAGTAGTGTTGTCTTTAGATGGTTTATCGGTAATGGGTGTGTTGGTAGTTACACTGGTAATTATTAATTTGTACATAAAGCAAACTGACACCACGGTGGGTGAGCAGCGCGTGTTTCTTCACCAATTAACTATTTACACGAATCATAACCCGTGGTGATGGATAGCTTCATTAATATCCTACTTGAATTGTTAATGTTATGATTCAGATATCCGTCTGATACTATTATGAAGACCGTAACTGCCTTAATATGCTGAGGGGAAAAACGTTTATTTATCGCGTATTTCATGTTTATTACCTACTGTCGATTTTATTTTCTACATTGTGTTTTATTTACATTAGAGTTATTATAATGTGAAGATAAATTAAACTTATGTTTAGAAGAAGACTATAAAGGTACTTCTAATATATGGTATTACACATTCTATCTAATGTAACATTCTATTTCTTTTGAGAAATATATTTACTTTGTGTGTCGTCAAATTTTGAAAGTAAATTCATGAAAAACAGTAATTCATAGGGTTTTTTTACGATTTATCGGAAATGAGTGTTCTGTTACTAAATAACACATTTAAATGTAAAGCTTCGTATCGTTAAACATTTTCACCGTTTAACATAAAACGTTACATTTATGTATTAATAACATCAGGGCTATAAGCTACCTAACGGTAAAAAGATAATAGAAAAATAAGTATCAGGTAGAAGTATTACATACTACGTTATAATATAGTAGTGTTTTTTTTTTACTTAAACTTTATGGTTTTATAAAATACTACTGGCTTGACCTAGTTTATTCAAAGTTTACAGTTTGAGTAGTTGGTATATTTTTATTATACTCGTATCTACATGTCTATGAAACTTAACCATTCACAAAACTTACGTCAAATATGTAAAATCGGATGATAGATTTCAATATTTAGTAAGTGTCAGCTAACTCTGTTGCATATTAACCAAATTCAAAAAATAAAATGATTGAATTTATGATGACTAAATCTATGATGCGTTTTGTTTACTTAGGTTTGATAACACCGGCAACAATTCACGCGAAACATCTACTACAGGAGACGTGGAAAATTAGTAAAATTTTAAGTAGGTATGTATACAAAATTGTCAAAAATTAAAGTTAGATTTTTATACCGGATTTTATTCAAATATTCAGTTTAAAAAATATAATTGTATTTTATAAAAAAATGTTTAATAAAACAATAAATGCTTGTTTATGCTGGTTATACAAAATCTGATAAGAGCAGGTAAAAATAAAATGAACGTATCGAAGTTATAATTACAACGAAATCCATATAAAATGTACATATTTATATCTCATAAATATTTTCCTAAAGGAAAAGTGGAAAAATGTAGCCATGTCCCTTAATGAATGCATACGTTTGAGAATAACTGAATTTCGTGCCCAATATATTCATTGTGCACCCATTTAGTAAATGATTAATGCTTAGATACGTCTTAGATATATTTGTACCGTGTACAAACAAAATGAATGCACTTCCTTCCAAACTGATAATGGATACCCTTTGTAGTAGATACTAATACGCATTTAAAAATGTGAATAGCTATAAACCTATAATTAACTACAAACTTCATGCACCAGTAAATGTAGACATTTATTTCCACACTAGTTTATCTATTTGGGCACACAACCCGCCTTTATCTGTCATCATTCTTAACGTTTTTAAGTAATAAACAAGAGCATGGTTAAAATATTTGATGTGTAATTTATACATTTAAGTAAAACTGAATAGGGTCGGTTTTACTCCGTCTGGGAAGCGCTGTCTGAGACTTTCTGTAAATAAGTTAGAGAGACTACGTATTGCGTTTGCTTGAAATTATTTTAATATGCAAATAAGAAAATGTGAAGGAGGATTGTTGATGTTAGTAAAGTTTGTTACGCAGACGTATTCTTTGAATTAATGGTAAAGCAAGATTAGAGCATTGCTAACTGTTTTACATAGAACAAACTTACACAGTGAGGTTCGCTCGTTTGTTCGGAGAAACAGACAAATGAAAGCACATAATTACTAGGCCGCCTCGTTCTGAACGCAACGAGGATTAGAATTTACATGCGAATGTTAACAAGCACGCGTATGGCATTTATGACTACATATTTGAATATTTTTGCCTGCATAATTATACCAGTTGATGAATGAGGAGCCTAAGTGCATTTGAACTAAACACAAGTCATGTTCATTTTATACTTTCCATTTTTTTAAACTATTATATTTATAAAAGCAATTTAAAAAATTAAACGGTCTCAAATATCAACTTTATTTATATTTAAAAACCTACTGAACCGATTTCAATGAAACCTTCACTAAGTTGGAATATACCTGGTTTATGTCAAAAATATTTATCTTAATACGGCTTTTAGTTCCCGAGAAATTCGTGTACAAACATACACATATAGGAATAACGAAATTGAGTACACGTGCTTGGATGCTTAAATAGATCATCACACTCAAACATTATCTAAACCGACAATATTACAAACATACTTTGATATAATACATTGATATATTAGTATGAAAAGCTATAATACTGGCAATACAGAAAAATATTTGGATAATGTGATTGATTAGAAGAAGTGATATGCATGTCTAAACAAGTGTAATATAGGTACTACAGGTGGTAATTAATATCTGTAAGATATTTCACCTACAGGTATAAATCTATGTACAGGTTGGAAAAAACCCTGTCAATAATTGTTTGAAAGCACAATATGATATATAGTATATTGTATATTATACATATAATATATTTTATGGATATAGTTAATTTTTTTTCCAGCTAAAAATAAGTTATTACTATTAAATAAATTACTACGGTAATTCAATATAAAGGCGACTACGACATTAAAAAGACCGCGGTCGTTGATTCGACGTGGAGTGGTCCAGTGTAAAATATTCGCTAACTTTATTTACTTTGCGTAAATATATTTGGAAAAAAAATATATTTTTATTCTTATGAATAGAATATATTTTTTTAATAAAAATATACAGTCTATTATATTGTATCAAATTCCGTCAGACTGTGTAACTGTTTCTTGCCGAAGCGCTCTATATCTAACTACACTATATCAATATCTAGGGGGCACACTATAACGAAATATGCACACAAAAATAATTTAGATATTTTAAATTATGTAGTTGTTTTAAGGTATTATTTTATCAACGCGGTTTGGTATTGCTAATATCTGCAGATGTCTCTTTTTTTTTTTGGGTTCCGTTCCTCATAAGGAAAAGGCTTTCCCGTTCACCTTGATTCATGATATTTATGTATCTATATAAATAAGGTTACCTACAAGTTTATACGGAACTCTCGGTATGAGAGTCCAACTCGCACTTGTTTTTATTTTTTTAATAAATAACGCTAGTTGCTTTATATAATATACCATGGCATCTATATTATAATTACGAAAATGACTCTGTCTGTCTGTCTGTCTCTTCTTTACTGAACTTCAACAAATTTGGTACAATATAGTTTGCGACCCGAGAAAGGACAAAGGATAGTTTTTATCCCGAAAATCCCACGAGAATAGGAACTATACGGGTTTTATTTTAGAATTTTTTCACGCGGATGAAGTCGCGGGCACAGCTATTAGATATACTTATACTAAGAAACTGTTTTATCAATGAATAATGAACAAAATTTACAACAGAGATTTTCAATAAAAACATAGTTTAGGTTATAATTGTAATAGCTAAATTTGTAGCAAAATGTTTTAAGACATTATTTCAGTTTATTTTTCTCGTGTGGTGGGTTTTTAAAAAATATTGTAGGTTTGTGAAAACAATTTTTCGATTAAAGGACTCGTCTGTGAAATAATTTGTTAGTCAAGTGTTAGTCAAGAAATTCGTAATGAGCACAATCTGTAACAATACCAATTTTAAAAACTTCCGAAAAACATTACATATAACCCCTCATTTTCGTACGAAAAAACCATTGTATATAGAGAATAAAAAACATCATAAAGCTTGAAAATCGACTTCCCTGTTTGTCTGTGTTTCATTGTTTCTCTGAGTTATGATACTGTATGGGTTGAAAGATTTATAATTCAGTATACTTACAATGATGCTTATCTTTAAAAATAAATCACTTAAAATTTACAGCACTTACATATTACGATATTAAAATATTTAATTGCTAAATATTACTAATATGAAGCAACTATTTTACATACAATGTAGTTTTAACAACACTCACGTCAATTTATACGCTAATTATTATGGAACGGTGTACCTATTACTTGTAACTACGTAGGAACTTAGCTGTTAAAATCATCGCATTTAAGCTGTATTAAGGTCTTTTGATCTATACTTATAGTATGTTTTTTTAACTCATTAGATAGAAATCAAAAGTACTTTATTCGATAAATCTTTACGGGATATTTTGAAGCGTCAACATTTTTGTTATTTTTTAGCTGATCAGAAACGCGGCTACACACATAGCAAACATTGATGGAAAGAGACAACCATCTCATATAGACACCAAACATGTTAAGGTTCGTTGTTATCCGTATAGTGGAATGGCAATACTACATGCATAGCATGACAAGCATTGACGCTACCTGGAAGAATGGAAATTCTATTCTCAAAATAAACGCTTTTGTAGTTTTGTTGACCTTACACAACAACAAAAAAAAAACGTATTATCGTCATCAAAATAAATAATTTCTTACAAAAGTAAATTAAGCAGATTGGGAAATTGTTTCCCCAATCAGAAAACATTAAAATATAATAATTAATTGTCTTCTTATAATTTTCCAAATTATTTTTGAGTTTTAAATAGAGTTTTACATCGGAAAATATTTATACGAAATGGCTATAAATTGGCTTTGATACGGTACTAGTGTGGCGGAATGTTAATGTCGCATGCAAAAGTTTATCGGCTTCCTGATCCTCCAATCCGAAACGCCAGTGCAGAAAATTTTATGAATGCGTAGGAAGCAAGGCAAATCTTTCTGAACTATGATATATGACAAACAGTTCTCTTTGCTTACATTGTATGGTATTTGGTGTGAAGATATACATATGTATATGTGCGTGTCAAAGGGCTCTCCTACCATCATCTATATACAGAGTTATAAATGTGGAAAAAATAAGTCTGCTTGGACCATGATATGTAAACTCTTTTGAATTTTGAATTTGGCCTAAACATATCTTCATGTGTTGTATTTTGCTTTAATTTCCTTGATGTGTTACTGTATCTTATTTTTGTACTTATTTTGCACCATGAATAATTACTAGATATCTTTTGCTTCGTCTTGTAACGATAATTCTTTTTATTAATTATAATATTAATTAATAGACACGAGGTAAATAGTTGTCTTTTTACCCCGGGTTGGTCGGGACCCTCTTTGAAGATTAGACTATCTGCGATTTTGCCACACACTTCCTAAAAGGCGAACGATTGGTCTATACAAAATATGTGTCATTGCCATCATGACTACTGGATAATAGAGTTCCGGAATGTCTCACCCGGGTATTTGATACCACCGTCTTATCTATCCTTACCGCAACAGTGTCAACGCTTGTGACTGTCGTGTTCCGTTTTGACCAATAATGTAGTTGGTAGACTTATGCATGTGGCATTACTATCTTGCTATATAGATAGCAACGCACCATTAATATCTTTGGTGTCTATAGGCGAAGGTTGTATCTTTTCATTAGGAAAACAATTTTCTTGTTCATGCTCTTATAATAAATCTATATCTATATATCTATACTAATTTGTTTGTTTGGTTGTACGCGGTAATCTCGAATACTGCTGAACCGATTTGAATAATTCTTTTTGAGTTGGATAGCCTGTTTATTGAGGAAGGTTATAGGCTATAAAACATCTTGCTACAACTAGTAGGAACGGAGTAAACAAAGTCCGCGCGGACGAAGTCGCGAACAACAGCTAGTATATAATAAATCTATATATAATAATACATAAAAAACCTATTTAATATCAGTAAGTATTTATTTAACTGATACTACGCAAAATAAGCATGTACAAGCTTAAAATTGTTTTTGCAACGTTATAAACATTATCATCGAGCGTTTTCGAATTTAATGCGCGCTTCAGCGTTTTTCTCGTCAGATATCGAAGTATAATTATAGTCAGAACACCGATTAACATCTGTCGACTATTAAATAAACTCAGATTATAAGGGTTCAATTGTGAGTAATTATTCTTATCCGTCGGATGTTCTCAAAGCTGACTGACTCGATCTCAACGTGTGCTCCAGCATAATTTTCTCATGATTCGCAAGCAAATCAGACCTGCCTACCCTTTTATTAAGCAGTCACATTGACTTGACTGCCTAATGTTCCCCGTCTATCTATCTACTGGTTCGCGATGTTGGTATAATTGCGAATCTCTCATATACCTACATTGATTGCAATAACGGCTTTGATAAGGGATTCGCATTGTTCTATTGATTTATTTTTACGTCAAATTTTCCATATGCCGAGGACTTAAAATTTGTTGATTTTAGTATAGTAAAGAGAATAAATGTGAGTTTTCTTTACCGTCTAGATAACCGTCTTCTAAGTCTGCAAAAGTGTGCTCCGAAATTCTTACAAATTTTGTGTGACGGGACATACAGACAAAAAATTTCATAGTGGTAAGATTAATGTTATTGATTAATAAAACATGAATATTTCTTCTATTATCTATTGAAAGTATAGACGGACGCTGCAGCTTTATATAGTATATATACGTAGACTTCATAAATTTTTATAGAACAAGAAGAAAATATATTTCAATAAAAATAATAGGAAAACGTTAGTCTATCGTTTTAATTAAGAATAATGATTACCTGAATACGAAATGTTGCTAAATTTATTCTGGCCGTATCGAAAATCAGTCTGTAAGACAAAATTTACGTTTAAGTAATACGGAATAGATAATATCCAAAACTTTTCATCAGACTTTTTCATTAAAGTCTATAATTTTCATTAGACTGTCATTTCGTGAAAAAGTAAAAAAAAATTCTTACATATTACATTTTTTGAGGAGGTTAAATGTTACTACGGAGATTCTGCGTAGGAATATTATGAGACAAAATTAGTATGTTATATAAAAAACATATTAATTTAAATTTTAAACGGTTGCCAATCAGAAATAACGTTAATAATCATTTATGTTAACCTAATGCATGTGAATTTTTAGCAGATCTTTGGACGAAATTAATTCTATTTTATTTTAGGTTAAGGTATTTTATATACGAAATATTTACTTAAGTTATAAATTTTAATGATTATTTTAGAGTGATGTGCGAGCTCGTTGTATTCTCGTGAGCGACTTAATTAACAGGGATTCTTAAGCGTTATATGCACAGCTTCAATATCCTCCCATACTCAAGCACTAAGACTAGGCGGTAAGTGGGCTATATACACATACATGCGCTAGATTTTGTCATCCCTATAATAGTAGTTAGCGACTCTGCCTACGCAATCAATGGAGCTTGTGTTCGAATCCTGACATGAGCATAGATGTTTGTATTTGGGTGTTTATTAAATATATTTCAATTTTTATATTTATTTATATATAGGTAGCGTCTGTCTATTAGAATCGTTGACTAACCACTCACATCACAAGCAAATAAGTTGCTTAGATCAATTTACGTAATTTATCAATCGATATTTATTGGAACGAAGTTCCTTACGGCAGGCTTGGAGAAGATAGGGATTTTGCTGCGCGACCGAACTGAAAAAAATGTGATAGTAAAACCGTAAGAAAAATGCGTGGAATAAAAGCGTTAAATGAGACGTGCGCAGGCGCGACAGTCGCGTACACAAGCGAGTAGTGCCGTTTAGCCGAAGGAAGTTCGTTCCTACCTGGTGTCCCGCGACACCACATCATTTTTTTATAAAAAGACAACCCTTATTATTTTCACAGCAAACCTTCTTTTCAAATGTTAATTGTTAAGAAGTATGATGTAGTAAGATGATACTTCGATTATCGCTTGTTCAAAACCAGCCAGTCTGGAGATATTACAAATATCTAGAAAAATCTCCGTAGAAGCTTAGAGTCTGGTGACACAACTAAACATCTACGTATATCAAAAAGTATGTAAAGTCATAGGTCTCGGTTAATGTAAGTAGCAATTGATAGTCGTTAAAATTGACAAATGCATGCACGCATATTGCCGCTCGGCTCACACACATAGTCATCCAGAGCGTTCGATGCTTCTTAGTTCACATTACCTATTTGATGGGGAAACTTGATGATATTTATTTACTTTAATATTTTTATTATTTATACCTAGCCGTTTAGTTGCTGCCATTGCACTTTAGTACAAAAAACCAAAAGCAGCGATAAAAAATCCAAAATGGGCGTATATAACCCTGTTAAAAAAGTATGGGGAAGGGATTGATATACACAAAATGTTAGTTATTCATCCAAATTTATTTTATCGCCTTCAAAGTATACTCCTTCAGAAACAATACACTTACGCCATTGATATACAAAACCCAAGATGCACAGTTTCTACCAAAATTGACATTCATAACTGTCCCTAATTTTACATAAGTAGTTATAGATATAACAAAAACATACGTCTTTCACGTCTAACATTAAGCGCAAGGTTTAAATTTGTTTTTACAAAGCAATAATAGTAGTAAAATTGAGTGTCGCGATCGACACAATTCCATTTAAAATGAGTGCACAATTTTAAATTGTGCGCTCATTTTTAGAGCACAGTTTTGAGACACTGAATGTGCATTTTGTTTTTTTTATATTAATGACTTACGCCAACAAATGATCCAATCATTATTATAATAGGGGTTTTTATATCAATGTTATAATAGGAATAAAAATGTCAATATATGTCCAAATGCCATATAGGTATATGAATGTATTAAGCTACTCAATGATACCTTAGACGATCGTGTGAAGACGACGAAGCGTGTAAAGGATGGTGTACTGAAAAAAGAAGAAAACATGCCATTTGAACACTCTAATCATGATGGCAATTCCTTCTTTGTGAGAAATGCAACATTTGCATTTTATGATTTTTTTGCGGCATTACTTTGCTCCGACTCGTCGCGCCCGCATAATTCTAGATCTAGTTGTTTATTTTTTGTAGTACGTGGTGCATAATACATTGTTTATTTTTTGCATTTCTTTAATTTTTACTGTTTTTAAGATTAAACACTGTAGAGTATTAAAATAAATAAAATTTTTCAAAATTAAGGTAAGAAAATAGTCAAAAAAAATTTAAAAAATCCCACATCCCATCCCACAAATTTCCAACGGTTCTCATCTCAGAATCATGGTCCGATACCATGGTTTCGATTATAGCTATATATTATAATATATACATTTATTTTTTTACACATGTAAATATTACTTTTTAAGATTTCTAATTTAAACTGCTCCCACGATACGTTGTAAGCTATTCTATGCTTCGTATTTTTTAAATAGATAACTTTATTTATTTGTTTGAAATGGTGTTACATATCATGACAGAAAATTTAAAGGTCAATGTTGTAGATACGACTGCGTAATACCTAGAACATTTCCAATCACGTCGGTCAATCGGTTTCAATCGTAATAGGGTGTTACGGCATGGCTGCGAATGCGATCAAACCGCGCCGCGTCGGCTTTCAGTTCTCTGGTAAAAACAACTGTTGCTAACATAACGATTATAATATATTAGTTGCCCTCTAATTGCGTCGATATAATTACGACGGTCTCCGGCGCATACGTGACGATATCCCGGCTGTTCTGCCCACGCCGCGCTGATATTAAGAGGAATATCTCGAGTTAACCGATCGAATGTTTTGCGATAATGAGCGGCGGCTAAGATCGAAGTGTCATTAGGAAGTCGTAACTGACGATATGCTCCCCAGTTATCTTGCTCGTCTCTTGCAGGTAATTTATCCGTTTATGCGGATGATTCCATATATAACATTGTATAAGTTCAATTCTTGGAAATATTTTTTGTTGATCATTCTTATAAACTAGGCATCACTGATTTTTTGTTTATTTCTTTCGTTTATTTTTTATTGTACACATTTTTCTTTAAATAGTAGCTTACCGATAAGCTTGAATTACTTTAAAATTGGTTTTTAAATTTAAAAATAACTTTAAAACATTTTTAAAACTTTTAATTATTAAAATAACAAACCGCCATATGATAGTACGGACAGCCCAGGTCGACTTAAATTTTACCGGTAAATAGAAAAATTATTCATAGTTATATTTAATCCAGTACTCGATAAATAAATATCGACGTTAGTCTGATAGGGAAAGACGCAAAGCTCTACAACGTAGAACTAAATGAATATTTCTGAATATAAAAATTAAATAAATTATTAATTACGTCTGATTTCTATGCAGAGTTCATGAAAAAATTGGTTTGTCCTCAAGATGTCGCATTTTTATCATGTACACATTTTAAACATGTCCAGTCTTTCATATTTTATTCTATATTACTTTCTCATATTTCATTCCATTTTTCTTTTGCGAAGCAAACATTTTTATACCTTTGTCAAATTTAAATTTAAGGAGGCAACAATTATTTTTAATCTGGTAGAAATATTACTATATGAGGATACCACATGAGAAATGTTCGGAAAGGTTATGACCTCTACGATACTCACCGGTTTATTATTTTATAAAACGGGTGCTCTTGATTAGCTGTCACTTATTTGCGAGTTCAACGGCTATCCAAACTCATCAGAGGAGTAGGACTGTTAACACACCACAGAACTCCAAGCTGCTGTCAAGATTCCTTAAAAATCTGCAAGATTTTTTTGTCTAACACGATATAGAACCCGAGACCTCTTCATCTGAGCCAAATAAGATAATTAAGATTCTGAAGCGAGCCAAATCTATACATAAAATAAAATCGTAGCAAAGTCAAAACTGTACATTGAATATTTTTTTAAAAGAATACTTGGGGCGTGATCTGCAATCGATATCGAAGTCAAAAATATATTTTTAGAATTTTTGTCTGTTTGTCTGTATGTATGTCCGGGGTAAACTCAAAAAGTACTGCATGAATTTATTTCAAATTTTGCATGAATATTACTAACAGGTCGGGTCAACATATAGGCTACATATTATCACGCTATCACCTACGGAGGAGGAGCTGTGCGGAGTAAAGGAAGTCGCTAGCAACAGCTAGTTACCTTTTAATTTATTATAGATTATATTATCGAATATGGAATAGCAAACAAGCAGACGGTTATACTGACGGAAAGAGACAGCCATCGCCTATAGGCGATACCATTGGTGTCTATAGACACCAATGATTTTAATGGTGAGTTGCTATGCCTGTGTCTTAATACCATGTGCATAATTTAGCATTTAGCACCTACTTAGTAGTGACGATGATAGTGATAGGTTCGTATTAGTATTCTGTCGTCTTTTACGAGATGCCTAGAAGTAAGACGCTCGAAAAGATCGATGATGATGATCTCTAGATCTAGATTTATTCAATAAGAGGCACAGAACAATCAAGACGGGGAAAAATAAATCAACTAAAATACGCAAATAATATGTAAATATTAAATTTACTACACTCGTACATTTATATATTAATACGTGAAGGGAAAACTTTGGACCCGTTTTTAAGACGATTCCGCAAATGGTGGAGAATGAAATTTGGCGTAGTAAAAGTTTATATTTTGGAGGACATATTTTTAAATAAAAAGCATGGGAAATACATTAAAATAAAAACTTGAGAGGTGTCAAGGGACACCCGGATGGAACGAAGTTCCTTTTATTATTATTTACAAAAAACCTGTATACACTCAACAAAAATAATCGTCGCGACACCACACTGTTCAATGCGAAATAGAAATGAAAATATCTGGCTTGCTTTCTATAAGAGAGAGAGAGAGACAGAGAAACATGCGCACGCCGCACAGCTTACAATAGCTTACTATAGCAAAAAGTGCCGTGACAACTTTTCGTAAGAATTTTTTCCGTCTAGCCCCCTTTCACAACGCGAGATAAGGAACTTCGTTCCAATAGAAAACAAACGTTGCGCACACTACATTTGTGTGACATCACTTTTACTATGCCACATTCTCCACCATTTGCGGAATTGTCTTAAATAGGGGTCCAAACTTTTCCCTATATATTAGCGATACTAGCTATATACTAGCGATCGTCCTGTGGTTGAAATTCGATTATAGACTAAACAATAAAATCTCTTTTAATTCTAACACCGGACATTACCCGTAAAGAAAATTGTGTACATGTGAGAATATTATAATGTATTAACATACATTATAATATTTTCACATGAATGTAGTATGTGTATTGTTTATTTTTATTAATTTTATGTATTACTAATGCATATTATTTTAAAATATTAGGTTTCTGCAGTCCTCGGCAATATAAACATTAACATTATTTTCTCGTGTTGTTTTTCCCCGCGTTGATTCCGGGCTCCTTTGAAGAATAGGCCAACTGCTGTTCTGCCAGGCAGGTCGTAAAAGGCGACCGATTGGCTATATGAGTCACTTCCATCGTGGCTACTAGGTGGTAGATTTCTGCATTATCTCGCCCGGGTTTGGTACCACCGCCTTACATATTCCTGCCGCAATAGAGTCAGTGCTTGTCACTGTTGTGTTCTGGTTTGGAGGGTAAGGTAGCCGGTAAACTTATGCATGTGTGATATGACGTAAAAAATCTGTGTCAAAGAACACGGGCAAGACTTCATTAATCGCTTTTTTCAGTTATTACCTTAAAGTTTAATATATTCTGTAAGATTCTATATCAACTCCTTAACTTAGGGTAAGGATAAAGTAAACAATCAGTTCTCTCCTTAGTAGACTGTGGCTAGGAATTTTACCTTGTCATTGGTGTCTTCAGTATAACAGCTGCTAATCTCAGTAATGTTAGTTAGATTGACAGAATTCTGAGTTAAGGTTTTGTGAAGACACTGTATAGATACTTAAAAGAACAAAAATAAATTAGCATTAAACTATTTTTTAATACAAAAACAGGTAGATTTTTTTTTATATTTATAATGAAAATTATGATATATAAACTTTTTGCTATTTTAATGCAAATTTAATTAAAGTTTTATATAATGGTAACACAAATATGATGATAGAAGTCATTCAAATTAAAGTCTCAAAATGTTTATATGATTGTTCCTAGCGATATATTTTATTTAATTGATTTAAGAAACATAGAAAATTATTCTAGTTTATCTAATATTCGTCAAGACACGCAAGAGATGTATAAAACCAAAATCGCCTGTGTTCTTTCGTATTTTGTTATATCATAAAATAGAAAAGAAGCAGATGGCTCTCCTGATGAAAAGATACAACCATCACCTATAGACACCAAAGATGTTAATGGTGCTTGCTATTCGTGTGTCGGGATGGTACTGCGACCTGCGTAAATCTACCGTCTTCCTTACGCTCCATCCGGAACATGAAAATGACAAGTATTGACGCTATAGCGGTGGAAATAGGTAAGACGGTGGTACCAAATATCCAAGCGAGACGTTGCACAACTCTACCACTTGGTAGACACGACGGTAGTGACAGTTATCGCCAACCAGTTGCCTTTTACGACCTGCTTTGCAGAACGGCAGTTGGTCTATTCTTCAAAAGGAGCCCGGACCAACACGAGGGAAGTTACTCCACCGTTCGCATTTAAATTGTCTTAAAAAGGGCCACAAAGTTTTTGCATGACGTGTTAATAATCGTATATCTATTGGTATTTATAAATTGGAACGCCATATTTTTTTAAATGATTAAAGATTTTTCGTAATACTTTTAAGGGGTCAGTATCATATGTTTAAGCCATTACCTCATAGAAATAGATTTTACGTGTTGGTTTAGACCCCATTTGAAGAATAAAGCATCTGCCATTCTGCTAGGTAGTCCTTAGAAGGCGAACGATTTTCTATGTCACTAACACCGTGCTTACTAGTTAGTAGAGTTCTACAACTCGGGTTTGGTGCTACCGCCTTGCCTATTTTTTGAGCAATAGCCTCAATGCTTGCCTCTGTTGTGGCCTGGTATGTAGGGAAAGACATTTGATAAACTTACAGACTTTACATTTACCACACGCTTTCGTCTTTTCGTTATGAGAGTCATCTTGCTTGCTCTTTTTATATCATAAGATAGAAAATAAACCCATGGCTCACCTGATGGAAGGAGAAACCAACGCGTATAGACATCAAAGTTGTTAACGGTGCGTCCTATCCGTGTGGTGATATGGTAATGCCACATGCAGAAGTTTATTGTCTACCTTACCCTCCATACCGGAATACGACAATAACAAGCATTGACGCTATTGCGGCGGGAATATGTAAGGCGATGGTACCAAATACCCAGATGAGACGTGGCGAAACTCTACCACCTAGTAGTCATGATGGTAGGACAAGTATAGCCAATCGGTCGCCTTATACGACCTGCCTGGCAGAACAGTCGTAGGTCTATTCTTCAAAGAAACCTGGACCAATACGGGGTAACCCGTTTATCCTATGATAATCTTCTACGATGTAAAAAAAAGATAATATGTAAGAAATTATTCACTTGCAATGTGTAAATGTAAAAAAAAAATTAGTCTTTTTGAGACAATCTTTATCGTATTCTATCAAATATCTATACTTGTTTTATTTTCCTCTATGTATATTATAAGATCGTTAGTCTTTATGACTGCATTGTTTTACGTTAGCTCGTGATAATTATGGCCTTAGACGTTGGAGACGATTGAGGCGAGAAAAATAAATTCCTATTACTTCGATGTGAGGACAGTTAACTATCGTGGGAATAAAACCAATCTTGACAACTTAGGCCAATTGTGACTATAATTCTGACAATCGTTTTTTTAGTGAACTTTCGAAAATTGAATTTTGCTTATAAATAATTAAATAAAATGGGTCGAAATTTATTGGACCTATTTATGCGCAGCTAGGGTACATTTTAGTTGTTCTTTTTTTAATGGCAGTCACAAAAATCAATAAACGCACTTCTAAAGATACGTAAAGTAAATATTTTGAAACCAATTTAAAGAATTGTTTTTTAAATTTCTTCAATTGTATAGTCCACTGAAGTAAAATTACTGGAATTCAAAATTTTTGTGTAGTATACGTTGCTCGCGTTGTTGCCTTACTTAATTATGGTCAAATTTCGATTATGCGGTGATCATAAGTACTTATATATCATTTTTGTATTGTATTGTATATATATGTATAATGTATATATATATATATATATATATATATATATATATATACACACACATTATATATATACATACATTATACATACATATGTACATACTAAATTATAAGCTCAGTTAATCATCCAAATCATAGACCACATGAATACTAATAGACACGCTATTGGGAAGAAACGTGTCGCCGTGCATAATATGAGCAAACGCTCCTATTACTTTCAAAAACTTAATACAGTAGGTCATATTATATTATAAAAAATAGAAATAAAGCATGTTGTACTGTTTTATCGTACCGAATAAGATGACAAGGTGTAAAAATTACCCTTGAAATGATTTTATTTCATTGGTAAAAGTATAATTCTGTATTTTTGTATGTAATTGCAAGATACATTGACAAACTAAGAAATTGTCCTGAAAGGCGTATCCATTTAATCCGTGATCCAAATCAATTGAGAAAACATAATTTTGATATGACATTTTAAATATACGTTGTTAAAGGTGCAGTAACTTGACATTAGCTAAACATGGTATGTGTAAATAATTTTTCTCTTTATCAATAAAACCAAATATGAATATCAAAGTTTTTCCTATTTGAATCATTCCAATTATAATTACAAATACCACATTAAACTTTATATTTGGACATTGAACTGACCAAGAAGGACAAAAATTATGAATTAATTCTGATAGGGCGGCACCTCTCAGTCGCACAACATACTTCGTCCAGATAAGGGAAAGCGTCGCTGGCTTATAAATGACTCTTTATTAAACGTGAAAGCAGCGACGTCGGCTAATGGGCCGATCATGCGCTCCCATTAAAGATTATTTAATATTCAAAAGCGACCGACGATAAATCACGATCGCCCGCCATGCTGCGTTGACTGTACTCTGCACTTTTGTCCAAATACTGACAGTGACTTGTTTTATGTGTTTTTGGGATTTGCTGGTATGGGCTACTTGATGTTTAGAAGATAATACTACTTTAAATGTTGTTTATTTTCGGTTTCTTCCCTGTCAGTGGAAAGTTGGGAATAATTATTCGAAATTTTCCTTCTGTACACAGCAAAGCAGAAAGTGTGGTTGCATCCCACTTCCACACAAATATCTCAATTTATAAATTATTATTTCACTATATAGAGTGGTGGAGTTCTGCATCGGCTCGACTGGGTCTGGTACCACCGCCTTACCTATTTTTGCCGCAATAGCGTCAGTGCTGGTCACTGTCATGTTCCGGTTTGGAGGGTAAGGTAGCCGGTAAACTTATTCATGTGGCATTAGACCTCGCCACGAAATAACAACGCACCATTAACATCTTTGGTGTCTATAGGCGACGGTTGACTCTTTCCATCAGGAGACCCATCTGCTTGTTTGCTATCTTATGATATAAAAAAAACCATAAGGGCAACCTATATTATAGTGGTCTTACTTGAAGGTTGCCTTAGTTGGTCTAAGCAGTACCGCTTTCGTTATAGACGCATGAGAGTAAAAGTTCTTAATAAGTTTTTAGGAAAAAACAGCTTACTTATAGATTTGTCGATAGCCTAACGATCTGGCTGGCTAGTTACAGATGTTACAGATGAATGAAAACTAGTGACATAAATATCATTATTTTTGCAGCACAGGTAGCAGCGATAAGCAGGACATACAAGCAAAAGCTAAACGTGTAAGGTAGTACCACCTACGAGGTGGTGGAGTTTTCTACTAGTATTGTCTGATAATAGAATCAATGGAGTAGTAAAGAATCGTCTGTTTGTTTTGGTACAGATTTTGTGTTTGGTGAACATTGTGACAGTGCAATAGGGATATTTAGAGGTATTACAAGTGTAATATTTATAGTGTTATTAACAAACGATCAACATCAAGCGACAATTGTTATAGAAGCAAATGACCATCACATTTGTCAGACGAAAGTTTGATAAATGGTGGTGAATAGAATCATCTATTGAAATTCAGTTAACTGTGTAATGTTTTTCTCGCATATGGAATTGGCATGATATACATATACTTACATTTTTGTGTGTTAGCTAGTTTATCAATAACAAATAAAAATACAACCAATTCTCTCCTATTTAGGGTTTCTAAATATTTGTGCGACTGAACTGACTTATACCTACAATTTTGTATAGCATAGGATATCAAACAAGAAGACGAGTTCCTGACGGAAAGAGAATAACTATCGCCTTTAGATACCTAGTGTTAATATTGCTTTGCTATCCGTGTTGCGGAATAGTAATGCCAAATATAAATACACCGTCTACTTTACGGTCCAAACCGGAATACGACAGCATAGATTATATAATAATTACTACTGCTACATATACCAAAGAACATCTTCGTATCACTTAGAATTCAAGTTGTTAATGAAACGTTTGACCAACCGCTCGCCTTGTATGAACTACCTGGCAGAAATGCAGTCTTCACACGGGAAAAACTTTTGCAAGTTTAACGAATATCTTTCATTAATTATGATAGCTGAGGCTTTGACTAGTATTGCGAGGCACAAAGGTGGCCCACGCCCAGTGTCAATACGCTTCGTCCCGCAATTTTTCTAGATAGAATAAGACTCAATAACATTTGCTTCACCCGGATTCAAACTTAGAACCTTCCTGATTTTCAGGCGCTAGATTTGGCATGTTCAAGGCTAGGTGCTAGATTTATTTATATTTTAGTATTTATTATGTATATGGTATTTACAACCCGTCACACAGATGGTAGCACAGCATTATTTTTTTTGGTTTACGTAGGCCATGGTTGGCTTTTTGTCATGAATGTCATCTGCTTATTTGCTAGCTTTATAAAAACATACTTTTCATAATTTCTACAACGTTAAAGTGAATCTTTAAACTTCAGTACATAATTAAATAGTCTCGCAGCGGTCTGGTGAAGTCAACGCGTCCGATAGTGTTGTCCTCATGATATCACCTTCACTGCTGCTTATTACATTAAGCGATGTTGCTTTTTAGCCTTGCATTATTTAAGTAAAACAAAATAGAGTCTATTATTAACTGCATTACTCAACAGTAATTAGTAGACTCTATTTTTTAGAAGTTATGCTATTGCAGTACTGTTTTTAACTTCCCGCTACGTATGTAGGTAAGAAAGTTACTGATTTTACCCCGATTTTCGAAAATCGAGTTTTCACCAGATCTCCACGTTTTGAGGTCCTAGGAACCTTTTTCGACTATTTTCACGATAATGTCAGTATGTCTGTATGTATGTATGTATGTGTGTGTGTGTATGTGTGTATGTAAACATCTTATATTTTTTTGAACGGCTGGACCGATCGAAATGCGGTTAATGGCATTCAATTGGATTATACTCAACCTAGGCTTCCTGATTATTTGAACGAAGTCGGGCCAGGAAATTTTGAGAAATTTTGAAAAAAACCCAAAAATTTTTTTAGCGAAACAGTATTTTTTTAATATAACTTCCAAAATAATATACCGATTGAGTACAAAACTAATCAGCTTTATTACTCAAAAAACTGCGTGTAATGCGCAATGCAAATGCCGTTTGGGAGTAATCGTTGATGAAAACTTTTGAAAAAAGCGTTTTTTCGACACAACTTCGAACTTTTTCAATCAATTATTTACTCTTAGTTTTTACTCTTTTGAGCTTATAATACCTTAATTTAGCGGGAAGTTTCAGGGATAGCTCGCAGGGTCAACCGTTTACAGATTTTTTTTATTGATAAGTGTGTTATATCCGCTATCCTATACTATAGTTTTTTTTTTGTATATTTCATTACATAGCAAAGAAGCAGATTTTTTTTTTTTATGGAAAGAGAAACCATCGCCTATAGACACCAAAGATGTAAATGATGCGTTGCTATCTTTGTGGCGGAATGGCAAACTAAAATACAACTTGATTGAGGAAGTCTACCGCCTAGTAGTCACGATGATAGTGACACATATAGCAAATTGTTCGCCTTTCTATGAACTGCCTTGTAGATTGGCAGATGGTCCATTCTTTAAAGAGGTTTCGGGCAAACAAGGGATCAAAAATGTTTCACGAATCTTGGGAAAGTGGATAACTATTTTGATTAAACCGTATCCTACGATGTGACTTTTTAAGTTTATCCATATAAGTGTGCTTTTCATGAAAAAACACAATCTCCAGGAAAAACAAAATTCTGTGGCCTACACGAAACATAACATTCTGTTGTCAAGTAACATAGATACTAAATAATGTACTTGAAAATTTGTTTCACTACATACATACACGTAATTTTATTGAATAACTAGCTGTTGCCAGCTACTTCGTCCGCGCGGACTTCGTTTACTCCGCACAGCACCTGGGTGCTAGGTGATAGCGTGATAATATGTATCCTATATGTTGACCCGACCTGTTAGTAATATTCATGCAAAATTTGAAGTAAATCCATGCAGTACTTTTTGAGTTTACCCCGGACATACATACAGACAAATAGACAAACAGATAAACAGATAAACAGATAAACAGACAAACAGACAAACAGACAAACAGACAAACAGATAAAAATTCTAAAAACTATATTTTTGGCTTCGATATCGATTGTAGATCACGCCCCAAGTATTCTTTTAAAAAAATATTCAATGTACAGTTTTAACTTTCCTACGATTTTATTATATGTATAGATTAATCAAACGGTTTTGCTTATTAAAGCATCTTGTTTTATGCTACGCCCTGAAGGTGATTTAAAAAGCGAAACCGATTGATTATTTTGTAAAAACAACGTGTGATTATTTAGTGAAACAAAAGCATAATTGAGTAAATTAACCCAATAATGATATGGCCTGTCATTTGCGATATCGTGTATTCTCATTGACTAATGGCAATTTCTTCCCCGCACTATTCCTCTGTGGAACCAATTACCGGCAGGGGTTTTTCCAAATGGATACGACTTAGTTACCTTCAAGAAAAAAGCCTACTCTTTCTTAAAAGGCCGGCAACGCAACTACAAGACTTCTGATAGTGTCGTTGTCCATGGGCGGCGGTGATTACTCACCATCAGGTGAGCCTCCTGACCATTTGCACTCTTTTTCTATAAAAAAATCTCATTGTTTCAGTCTTCAATTTTCATCAAGATCAATCAAGCCATTCTCGAATTATAACGACAACAGTTTACTAAGTGGTACAGTTCTACATTGTCTCGCCCGGGTCTGGTACCACCGCCTACTCATTCTTGCCGCAGTAGCGTTAGTGCTTGTCACTGTCGTGTTCTGTTTTGGAGGGTAAGATAGCCGGTGAACTTATGCATGTGGCATTATACATCGCCACAAGACAGCAACGCCCTATTAACATCTTTGGTGTCTATAGGTGATGGTTGACTCTTTCCATCAAGAGACCCATCTGCTGGTGTGCTATTTTATGATAAAAAAACATAAATTCAACATGGTGTAATAAAAGTCAGCCTCATAAAATGATACCCAATATATTACAAATAAACAAAAAAAATCGAATGTACAGACATATACCATAACAGTAGTATAGAATAGTTAAAGCAATGACATTTTTAGATAGGCCACGATAAAAGTAACATACAGCAAGTCGTAACAAATAAGGTAGTATATCTACTCATGTGATATTACCAGCAAGGGTGAAACAGAAAGACATTATTTCGAGATTGGGCGTCAGAAGTATTTTGTGTATTTGATTTTTTGTAACAAATGGCAAAACAATAATTCGTACCCTTACGTTGATCTCATAACAATAAAATAGAAAGGCGATCGGACACAGGGCGGCGACTGGTTCAATCAACACGAGTCAGATTTATTTTTATGAAAATTGGCATAAAATCGGGTGGGTCATCGGGGGCGCAGTGGCCCCGCGAGACCGCACGCCCGACCGTTTACTGCATATCGTTTTCTTCGACTAAAGCCGAGCCGCCTCTCGAAAATATTGCCAGTGGTCATAACTTTTTATATGCAACGATGACATTGCAGAAAACGTTTTGTATCTCTTGAACTATACAGTGCTGTTATTGTATTTTTTCTTGGTTTTAGATTATGATTTGAGCAGATACTGCTTTCATAAGTTCATCGAGCGTAATTACTTCAAAGTTGATTCTGAAAATGGAACTCTTGAGAAATGTTAATTATAAGGTATTAATTGACATGCAGAGCCCGATTGCGTAGTCAGTTTGCTTATCAACAATTTACGTTCTAGGTATTTCGTTAGTTTTTCATTAGTAAACTAAAAACATTGTAATATTCTTAACTAGATTACAAGTTTTTGAGTTTCTGTATTATAAACAAACAAATCTTTTCTTTTCAAGGGATAGGGGTCGGGTTGACGTACTATATATTTACTTTTCGCGATATCATTCTTTAATTAATGATCATCGATGTCTCAATAATTGATACTAATATTCTAACAAGGACACAGAATATCTATCTATATTGCACGGCTGTTAATGGGAAGCATTTGAGAGTGCTCTATAATCAAAATATATTTTCACCCCCTTTTACATTGTTATTCCATATATTATGTCCAATGATATATTTATTATTATTTATAGTTATTCAATTTCTAGTGCACAGAACTGCTTAATTTTATAAACCTATTTATAAGTAACAAAATATAAATGATGACATTTTTAAAAATTAATTGAACGTAATAAAATTATTAAATAAAAACCAAAAAAATTCCCGTCCAGCAGTAAAAAATTGTATATATATAGGTTGGAAATACTTACTGGTATAGATTATTTTTAAAGACTCATATTATCCTAGAAGAATTTTCTATTTGCTTGCTTGTTTAGATCATTTTTTTAAAGAATCGTATTGTCTACTACGAGAATTTTCAATTTCCACAATATTCGATGCCGGCTGTCGATACAGTACCTTTCTTTATTTTTTATTTTAAATATTTCTTTACACTTACTTTCTTCTAATTAGTTCTCAAATAATATATTTTTTTCGACGATCGAATGAGCATTGCAAACCGTGAACTTTTAGATTTTTCAAAGTATTATTTTATAACTTTAGCAAATATTAATTTATTTTTTATTTAAATACTTTACTGTACATAATGGTACAAAGATGTAACTTAAACTATTAAGCAATTTTGTCACAGTTTACCTTCCGTGATGCTGAGAGAAAAAATACACTCAGCTTTCATAAGTTCCGATCAGAAATGTTGCGATGTGTCGATTTGCAGACTGTGAGTGAAGCGAGTGTGAGACTCGTAAAAGTTTTCTCTATTATCGTTCTGTTGTCCTATCGAAATAAACCTTACTTTTCAAAGCGCTTAAAAAATGGATGAAATGTTCTTACGTATACAAAAAATTGCTAATGCATGACAGAAACTAACGAATATAAAATATATTTATGGTAAAATGTAGTTTATCTATTCACTCAATTTTATCAAAAGTATTAGGGTATCGTTATTACGTATTAATATGTAGGTATTAATATTCAGCTAGTTCGCTAAAATCTGTGAACATGGTTCAACTCTGTGGTCTAGTGGTTCGGTGTCGGAGTTGACCACATGAGGTCCCAGGTTTGATTCCTGGGTCGGGCAATTCAAAAATGTGTTTTTTCAGGTTTCTGACGAAAACAAAGTTGCCTGGGATTGGGAAAAGTGCCCGGTTGGCGATAGGCTGGCCACTTATTACATTGTGGGACTAATATCTTCGGCTAATCGTGGGTGCACTTATTGTGCACTCACGATTATCTCTCTGCTTAGCTCTTCGGTGATACGGGCGTGAAGATACTTTTTACTAATATCTGAACTTTGATCTAATGTCGTTATTTTTTAAATATTTTTTAAAGTATATAATAGGAAACATGCAAGCTCTTTTGATGGGAATAAATAAATAGGGTATTTTTTATATCATATGGTAACAAACATGCAGATGACTCTCCTGGAGAAAAGAGACACTAGACAGCCATCGCCAAAGCCACTAAAGATGTCTTCAGATGCGTTGCTATCTTTTGGGCACTAACACGCAAGATTATCGGCTATTTTACCCTACAAACTGGAACAAAACGGCGACACCTACGTGGTACCTACGTGGGTGAGAAGAGAAGTCTGCCTACTGGTAGTGACTTGTATAGTCAATCGGTCGCCTTTTACAGCCTGTCTGGTAGAACAGCAGTTGGCCTATTCCTCAAAGGAGCCCGAAACCAATACGGGGAAAAAGTGTATATACAAAATTTTGTCACCGAGCAGGCTATTATAGGTGACTTTAGCTGACACGCGCCACGGCACCTATTTTCTGTTTTTAAACAATGAACTTCGATATCTATGCGCGGGTGTCGATACTAGACATTTTTGTTAGATAATTAGGTAATAATTTGTTGGCAATTCTTTTACATGTTCGGTATCCAAATCGAGTCCTGAATGCTCTTATTCAATATTTATAATTTTTTGCCAGTCAACCCGTATAACATAAACAGAAATAATTTAAATATACGTAAACAGACAAATTATTAAAATGTACAGTGCATTGTAACCTTAAACATAAGGCACATACTAAAGAACCTTCATACTTAATATTATAATTACAAAAGTTTGTCTGTCTATTTATCTGTCGGTTTATTACGCTTTTAAGGCTAAGCAGCGGAACCGATTATGATGTAATTTGGCATGGAGATAGTTAAAGATCCAAATAAAGGCATTTTTTTTCAAAAATCAACCTCTAGGGGAAATCAGGGATGAAAGTTTGAATAAAAACTATATCGACAACATGTCAATTTACTTGCGGGCGAAACTGCGCGGATCAACTAGTGGTTAATATATTATTGTTCACATGAAATAGTATCTTTAAGCCTATTTTTAATAAAAAATTGGATAATCTTAAATAAAAAATAATATTCCATTGAATCAAAAACTCGAGAGAATAAAGGGAAATAATGCAAAACCTTCACACGATAAAGTATAAAAGTAATACAACTTTGTTGAAAATCTTAGAACAGACCAAAATGTTTGTACTAGAACATGCGTTCCCCTCATCTTCCCATCCCGGGAGAATAACTTCCTGATTTATGTAACACGTAAAACTTTATGTTCTCTTGTTTTCCTATTTCTTACTTCTGAAATTAACTTCATTTTATACTAGCCATAGTCTTAGATTCCATCTGTTGGAATTCTCAATTTTTTTGTCAACTTTTCTTGGCATCAGTTACCTAATCTATTCCTGCTATATTGATATCAATGTTAGAAACGGTTGTGCCTCAGATTTATTTAGTGAGATAGGCGACATACTAAATTTATTTTCGCTACCAATATTCCAGCAACATAATCCATAATGTTTATATTAATAAGTGAAGAAAAAACTTTGTACCCCTTTTGTATGAAATTTAGCATAGTTAACGTATACAACATTGCAGAGTAGTGCAAAAATCTAAATTTTTAAAAAATACGCATTAGAAATAAATAAAAATAAACAGTACACACACTACATTCGTTGACAAACATGACAACAATTCCCCGTGTTGGTTCTGGGCTCCTTTGAAGAATAGACCAACTGCCGTTCTGCCAGGCAGGTCGTAAAAGGCAACCGATTGGGTATGCAAGTCACTACCATCGTGACTACTAGGTGGTAGAGTTCTGCATTGTCTCGCCCGGGTCTGGTACCACCGCCTTACCTATTCCTACCGCAATGGCGTCAGTGCTTGTCACCATCGTGTTCCGGTTTGGAAGGTACTGTAGCCGGTAAACTTATGCATGTGGCATTAGACCTCGCCATAAGATAGCAACACACCATTAACATCTTTGGTATTTATAGGCGATGGTTGACTCTTAACATCAGGAGACCCATCTGCTTGTTTGCTATCTTATGATATAAAAAAATGATACTGTAAACACATGTACCTATTTTATTTTCTTGCCTTAAAGCCTGTTGTCAAACTTAAAAGAGATTTCGTTGTTCTTTCTATGGGTCGAATTTCGACCACAGTGCGATCGCTAGTGATATTTAAAAACATCGCACTACTTCGTGTACAAGCCGGGTTAATGTTTTATGAACGTAGACAAAACATATAAAATTTTATAGTCATATTTTAGTTTTATGACAAATATTATTGGATAGTATTTGTCAGTAAGTTCAATCTTCTAAGCCTTCAATACCCACAACGAGCGCCCCGCGGGGAAATCCAACTTTTCAATCTTGACGGTTATCATTTTACCAAAGCAAATCTCCCATAATATTTACTCGCTCGAGAGAAGTCTTCGAATTTCATATTTATTCGCGGGAGCAAACAGCTAACCCACGCCGTCGCCGGAACTGATATTATTGTGCATTCCGTATAATATTGTTTGCTGTTTGGCACATTCTCTGTTTGTTTTCGCCTTTCATATGAAAGGGGAGCTATGGATGGGCAAACAGATGGGTGAGAAGTTTCTTACTTATACCGCACTTAACTCTGTATCAGAAAATTCTATTAGCTTCAGTATTTTATAGTATCAAAATTGATATTTATTTCCATATTTTAATTTAAGATTTAGTTTAATGTATTGCAAATCATAAAAGCTTAGTTTCGCAGAGAACATGAAAGCAAGCAATCCATTAAATCGAAAAGGAATGTGAATAACTGGCGGAGACTCGGAGACGCGACTTTGCTTCTGATAACCCATAATACGCGGATATTTTTGCTTTACTCATATGTCGGAAGTAATGGTTCGTGTGCTTTCTCCATTGTAAACTAGAGGATACGCATGCTTTTATTTTCAATAATTGAGGTAGGATATTATTTTATCTCTTATATTTTTAAGTAATTTACTGCACAAGTATATATGCTACTTATTAAATAGGATACACAAAGTGGTAAAACTAAGCGGAGAGTAGTTATTGTATTTAACGAAAGCAAGTTAAATAACATTTTTAAAATTTTTAGATTTTTAGAATTTAAAAAAGGGGAAATAAAAAATGTATGTAGAATATTAACCTGCAATATACCAACCTAAGTATGAAGAATGATATGATTTTTTTTAACGTTATAATTAATAACTTAACATGCCAATTCAATAATAATATGTAATGTTGGAATATGTTAGCTGTATTAAACGCTGTTCCTAAATATTATTGACTATAGTTAATTAAGCCATGGTTGTGCCGTAGTTTCTTCAGTCTCAGTAATTGCAGTGTTCGAAGGTTTTTTACAACTTTCTCCAATTTCCTTTTTATAACTATAACTAAAACATTTATACACCTTAGCTTAGGCGTGGAGTGTTTGAGAAATAGTGCTAAAAAATTACACTTGTTACAAGTATTATGAAACAATAAGGTAGGTCTATAGAAACCTTTCGTAAGAAATGTTAACCATAATATATTATATTTGGCATATAAAAGGCTCGCTTATCTAAGGGGTTTGACTGGAAACGAACATAAAGGGTGATCCTCTGTGACAAATACCGTGATATACAGAGCGACAGTCGTAAGGGAAATATTTTTATAAGATGAAACATTATTATTTTTGGGGCCGGCGGGATCAGACGTTCATGTTATGAGTTTTGTGATATCATTTCTTTCTTCGATTGACTAATAGTAATGGCACTGCGGTAACGGGAATTTTTGTGACTGTCTGTTTTTACAAATGATTTATGTCATATTTATTTACGTGTATTAGTTATCCACCTGACATATTTGGACCAAACTCAACCTCGTTTATTTGCAGCGTAACATGATGGTTAATAAGCGAATGGTAAATATTGTGTGGGGCTTTGGTGGTCAAACGATAATACTTGCATGAACGTTTATGACGTTTCTTAAAGATTGGTGACACCAAGTTACTAAAACAAGAAAGAAAATAAGGATTAAATTACTACTTACTATATATCCTATTTATTCGTCTAAACAGAAACATGATGGCTAAAAGTTTGAATTTCAGTCTAGACAATGTTTCAAAAAGACTTTAAGTTTTCAGATTTTTTTCTAAAACTTGACAAGTAACCGATTTCAAAATTCAAACTTTATTTACGTCACAGGACAAGACGTATATTAATCATTAAATTATAAATGCTCTAATTCTATTTTCTGAAAATGATGGATCGTAAATATAACTAATTATAAATTACCTTTTTAAAAAGCGAAACAAAATCTCGTGTCAGTGCGGGCATCCTTTGAAGAATTGACCAACTGCTGTTTTGTTAGGCAGGTCATAAAAGGCGACCTATTGGCAATATCTGTCACTGTCATCATGACTACTAGGCGGTAGAGTTTCGGAATGTCTCACCCGGGTGGTACCACAGTACCACCACCTTACCTATTCCTGCCGCAATAGCGTCAACGTTTGTCATTACACCGTGTTTCGGTTTGGAGGGTAAGGTAGCCAAAAGATTTATGCATGTAGCGATGCCATTTCGCCACATGGATAGCAACGCACCATTAACAGCTTCGGTGTCTATAGACAATTGCTTCTCTTTCCATCAGGAGAGATATCTGCTTGTTTGCTATCTATTGATATTAGAAAAATAAGCTATCTACTTCTTTAAGTCGTTAAATATTGTTTACACAATAGCGTGCGCGTGAAAAATTAATTAACTATAGTCCTAATTCAAAATTAGTTATTATAAACATATTTATGAGTTATTTATAGTAAATCGTTTTTTTAAATAATATCTTTATAGAAATTGAATATTTCCTAACCTTATATTTAAATAAAATATTGCCTGTATCCCAAGCTCAGAGCCCAGTTCTTTATACCTACCTGTGAACTTTAGTATTTTGTGTTTAATAATTTTAGAAATATTTAGTCGTTATCAGTCATTTAGTAAATTTAGAACTAAACACAAAGACAGGCATATAGCGATTAAAATAATAACCGTTGTTTAGTGTTCTACAACCTTCCTCCTGTCCACGTGAAAATTTTGAATTATCATTTTTTTAACTTTAAAGAAAGCATTCACTCCTAAATAATTTCCAGATTTTGGCAACTTTTAAATTAATAAAAGCAGAAAATTTGGTAAATAAATTCTCGAATGTTGAAAAATTTACGAAAGTGTAAAATAAAATTATAATATATCTCATTGCATTGGTAACTGTAATAAAAATTATATGTATATTTATCAGTAACAATTCACAAATTATCGCAAACATATTTTTAGGATAACCCTATCCAATTGGATATAATAGTTTTTACTAATTTTAGTATTGCGTTTTTTCCAAACCCCTCCATGGTTATAGAAGTGATATAGTATGACTGTTAATTTTTTTTTATTTGCTGTCTTTTTTTATCACATTTTATACGTAAGATTAAATTCATAATAAAATATATTTCGTTCGAATTAGACCTGTTATAAACAGGCGAATGAAATTGCGTTTCAGAGCAGGAAATGGTTTGGCGTTAAACTGTTAATAAAACAAATTAATGTGCCTTAACCCTAAAATGGTTAAGTTCAATGTAGAGGTCGTTACCGCTGTAGGAAATAACCTGTCGAGTATTAAACAATGAAATCTGTTCGTTGTATTAGATGTCGTAAAAGTTGATAGAGATATTGCGGAAAAGTGTATTTTATTGTTTTGTGCGTTAGGATTCATTTGTGATGAGCGGTGGGGTAGCAGCCAATCAAAACATACAAGGAGCATATTGATTCCGAGAAGTGTCGTTGTTAACGTGGAGGCTGAAGTAGAATACATTAACCAGCGGGGTAATGAAGTCTCGCTGGTTGTAAACAAACATCAGGATCGGGTACGGCCCGGGGCGCGCGCGCACCCCGCTTACAGGAATTCTATTTCCACGGCTAGGGTAACCATTTTTAAATGTAATGCCTGAGTAGGGTGGCTGAAAATTCAGATTTTTGATGACAATTTCGTTAAAGATTTCAACGTTTGCACGATAGTGCTTAAAACAGAAAAAGGCAAAATATATAAATAACATCGAGAGGGTTAGATCAAAGAGCTCTGCGATGATTCGCTTGAGGAAGATACGAGTGCCATTACTTTGTGTCTTTTGCTCAAACTTCAGTGCTTGTCATCGAGTTCCAGATTTGTGAGTAAAATAAATTTACTGAGTTATTTAACCACTATGCCATATTCTAATATGCATTAGGGCTTAAGCCTGCTACAACTATAGCTATGTATTTTTTAATATCTGCCATTTATTTAATACTTTATTTAACAGAACATTTAGGACAAACTTCAGCATATCTGAAAAAGAAAAGACTTCAGTTTGTCTCAGCCAAAACGTGTTCGTTCGCGTATTAAAAAACAAGACCATCTGCCAGGCAGCTCACAAGAGGCAAAAGACTGGCTATATAAGTCACTACCATTGTGGGTAGGTACTAGGTGGTGGAATCCTGCATCATCTTGCCCGGGTTTGATACTACCGCCTTACTTTTTCCTATCGCAGCGTTTGTGCTTGTCATCACCGTATTTCAGGTTGGAGGGTAGAGTAGCCTGTAAAACTATGCATAGAGCATACCATCCGTCACACGAATAGCATCATACTTTTCTTTGTTTTGTATAGACGATGGTTATTTATTTTCATTAGGAGGGTCTTCTACTTGTTTGCTTTTTTCTATGATTTTACTTTGATATTTGTCTTAGTGTATATGATATTCAGCTGAAGTGATAACACTAGCACTACAAAAACGTAATGTTGGCTGTTTTTTTTATTATAAGATCATACATAAGCAGATGACTGTCCTGATACAAAGACCTGATAGAAAAACACCAAAGATGTTGTTTGTGAGTTGCTAACCTTGTGCTACATGTATAAGTTTACCGGCTACTTTACCGGAACACGACAGTGACAAGCGCTGATGCTATTGCAGCAGGAATAGGTAAGGCGATAGTACTAGATCCGGCCGAGATAATGCAGAAATCTACGACGTAGTAGCCACGATGGTAGTGACTCGCATAGTCGATCGAATCGAACTCGTCTAGCGACTGCCATACTTACTATAATACGGCCGATTTATTTTGGTCATGAAACGCTTCGCAGTTTGCACTGTGTGAAAAATCTACAGACGCGAATTATTGAGTGTGTATTTACATTACACAGTCATAATAATAAATTATGTTACCATGGATATTTCTTTTAGTGTCGTCTTAATTGATATGATAAATCGGTTAGATTGATAAATGAGACATTAATCGATTTATCTAAATGTCAAGTGTATTTCGGTAATAACAAGAACACAAAATGCTAATTGCATATTGTCGTAGCCGGATTTTTAAAATTTATGATATTAAATAATAATACATAACAGAAATAATCGTTTAAATCATCGCTATACTTATAGTAGAAAAATTAAGATATTGTTTAATTTTTCCAAGCTTTTAACAAAAGTTTATGTTCAGGCCCGGACAAGTTGTTTTCTGAAAAAAAATATCTCTTTTAGTACACCTATTTTTCTTAACAGAAAGCTTTGGTATGTGGAGGAGGGGGGCGGGGGAGGGGGGAAGAGAACCGTGTAGGGGATGCAGTAAAAGCTATCAGATGTGTGCACAATAAGCGCGATATAATCCAACTATATCTTATATTAGAATATTTTACACTATAATAACTGAAAAATTAATTAGAATTATTTAATTTTTAAACGTTTATAACGCTTTAATTTAGGGAATAATTCTATCGTAAAGTTAGTTAACCAATAAATTGCGTCAGTTGAAATTATTAAAGTTTATTAATACATAATATATTATTTAGTTAGCAATTTTAATAGGTAAGTTTTCTACGCTCTCCTTTAAATTGTGACTACAGTACTCAAAGTAAAATTCATATTTGCAACGAATAGTTGCCGTATGGAGACCCTATTCACGACAAGCGTCATGTGTTAATTAACTCGCACCTAGGTACGTTATTGAGATATTGCCGGAGATGCGACTGTTGTTATTAGCTGAGAAGGCTTATTGCTTGTTTCTTCCTACTACATCTTTATTAGGTATTGCTTTACGTATAAATTTGTTTACGACATGCCTCTATTTATTTTGACTTCAGCGCACACCAACTAAATTTTCCATACAAGTATAACTAACAAGCTAAAAAGAATTTCTGCCAATTAATCTAAAAAAATGCGTTTGTAAAAATATTTTTATTATCGTCGCAATATTGCTGTCGTGTCCCGGTTTAAGGAATGCGGTAGCCAACAAACATATGATTGTGGCTTTGCATCGCACATAACATTAACATCTTTGATGCCAGGAATTGGTGATAGATTTCATCAGCAGAGCTATTTGCTTATTTGTCTATGATATAAAAATGTTTTCTTATTATGAGGATCATGAAATAAGCGTGTGCTTCTCTTGATGGTACGAAATCAAGATACTAAAGATGTAAATCGCGCGCTGCTATCCTGATTGTTGGGATTTAAAACTATACTATGTGGAATTATTTTTATGAAAATCTTTGTAACAACCTGTAGGCAGAAAAATGCGTTGGTATGTTTCGGAGAGTACGTAAAACAGTGGAGCCATATTTTCGAAAATCGAGTTTTCACCAGATCTCCACGTTTTGAGATCCTAGGAACCTTTTCCGACTATTATCATGATGACGTCAGTATATTTGTTTGGAGGTATGTGTGTGTGTATATGTAAAAAACTCATAACTTTTAAACGGTTTGGTCGATCGAATCACGGTTTTATAAATTCGAAAATTTCCACTAATTTTTTTTTAATTATTACTTAAAAAACTACGTCAAATGCCGTTTGAAATTAAAATCGAATTAAATTTTCAAAAATAACAGCTTTTCAAATATTAAAATTATATTATTATTTGTTTACAGGAAATTTACTTCATATATTTATTAAAATAAATTTCAGACTTATATACCAATTTTGGTTCTAATAAAACAGTTTAGAGCTCAAAATTTGCGTTGAATGTCATTTGAAAGATTAAAATCGGTCATCATTTCGAAAATTATCTTTTATAATATTAAAATTATTATAATTTTATTTTGTCATAGAAAACTATAAATTATGACTTTCTAGTTTTCTATGACATAAATAAAATTATATGAGAGACTAGACACTATCATGTCCACTTTACATTTAGGGTGCCTTGAAAATTTTAACTACAGATCCCTAAAAAGGGTATGATTTATTGCGAACCTCCATATTTAAAACCGGGTAAAGATACGATTCGAGAATAGATTTAACATGTCTGCTTTTTATAGTCCGCTCATTTCTTAAAGCGATGAATGAAAACGTTGCTGCAGGGATTAAAAACAACAATGTAACGGGTATTTTTGTCAATGATACATCTAAATAGGCATCTTTGTATGACGGGTGTTCCACTTTAGAAAATAAATAAGATTATTAAAGAGAAGCCGTTCGGAAACCGCATAAAGTGTGAGCGCCAGCTGCCGCTTACCACGCCTTTATGATTAAAGGGTAATCTCTAAAAACCAGTCTGCCACTGTATCACGTTTCCTGTTATGACTTTAGTTTTTAATGCGTCTTTGTTGAGATATTTTTATAATAAAGGATTGTTGATGGCGGCGATGTTGAATATTCTTTGATGACTTGGATTGAAACCGATTTTCATCTGTTATCCGAGAATTCTATGCTTGACTACAACTAAAAACGAGTTGGTTCGGGCCTCTTTTCAAAAATAGATCACCTGTTTTCAATTTTCATGCCAGGCAGTTCGTTATAGGTGAACGATTGGCCAAATCTTATGTTATATATGATCTGAACCCAGCAGTAAAGTCTGCTGTCGGCCATTTTTATAATTTTAATTATTAAGATGATCGGATTTCCTGCGAGTTTATTATATACAAACGAAGTCCAAACGGAATACGTATTACTACTAGTTGTCATATCATTTTTATAAATATGGAAAATCCGAAATTTATATCCGAAAATATAATTATATGAACTAAATAGTAATTTTCAATAGGAAATAATTCTGTGATAAAGTGCAGCTGTAAAAATAGTACTGATAGGTCAAGTATTTTTAACGTAATCGTGGCACATCCGGACGTCCACCATTTTTTTAAATCAGTTTTTTTTTTAAATATTAAACTTGATAAATATATTTTTTAAGTATTAAATGTGTTTATATAAGGGTTATTATTTATATCTGTGTACGTATACTATTGTATGAGTAAAATGTGAATACAATAGATGCAGTTTAAGTCCAAAAAATGCCTGACTTTGATATATTGAGAGTAGAGCACTCCCTCAATGCTCCGCTTATGAGGCGTACAAAAATAAATAAGATTTAAGCAATAATGTGTTAATACATAGTTTGCATAACCACGGGTGTTCTATGATATACTCGTTTCATGTAAATGGAAAAGCGGGACGAACTGCTCGTAAAATTTGCTATTTCTTCTGTTTACGATAACCATGGTTTTATAAATTTTATTATATGCCGTTAGAATTTTACGAATGTTTCTAAAGGTATTTCATTTCTATTATAACTTTATTATGACTTTCACAATACAAAATTTAATATTATGTTATGCACAGATATTTTTACAAGGAATTTCACAATGTCTTGGCAGACGAGTAGAATTTTTGACACGAAACTTCATAGTAATATTTCAGTTCCTACTATTTGTCAATTTTTTCATCTCATAATAAGGGTAACAAAGTGTGAAAAAACTAACAAAACAATATTATAAGCGTTTATTGCAGGTTCTTTTAGCGTACCTCATGACTGTTTATTATAGACATAAGTATCTTCACGCTTGCATCCCCGAAGAGGTAGATAGAAGAATAACGAGTGCACCCACAATTAGCTGAAGATACTTAGTCCCACAATGTGATAGGTGGCAAGCCTGTCGCCAACTGAGCAATAAATTCAACCCCGGGCAACGTTGTTTTTTTTTTAATAGAAGAGGGGGCAAACGAGCAAGAGGTGCACCTGATGGTAAGCGATCACCGCCGCCCATGGACATCTGCAATACCAGGTCGTGCAGTTGCGTTGCCGGCCTTTTAAGAATGAATGAATTTAACAGAAAACTGGAAAAACACATTTTTGAACTGCACAATTCGGGAATCAAACCCAGGATCTCATGAGGTCAAAACCAACATGGGACCACTAGAACACAAAGGCGATGTCTTATCGAAACATCTATACAAATAAATAAAATTGGTGTGTCTATTTGTAACATTAAAATAACCGCTTTTAACTAAATACCTAAAATCATATTAGGTGTGGTTGTTGACTGCCTCGTAGGCTAGGGGTAGCCTATTCGGCTCAGATCATGAGGGCCCGGGTTCGATGAATGAATGATGATGATGAATGTCCTTTATGAATTGAAACTTTCTCATTATTACACCACAATTATCGAGAAATTCTGTAACATATTGAAAATAATAATTACTTATCGATGCATATTTACGAGATTTGGACTGATTTTAAAGTATAAAGTAATTATTATTTTCAGTATCTTATACGGAATTATTATATGGAATCTATCCTAATTCCGAATACATGTTTTTCGTATTGAATTCAAGTCAATACAAGTTATTTTTTAAACCTTTCTCGTCTTGTCTCATTTCGCCTTGTTTTGCCTCACTGGTGAAAGGGGAGGTCCAGAGCAGTGCACTGTTTCAGATGACATTAGGTATTAGGTTAGGTTATTAAAAATACCATTTTTTAATATTTTTATTTCAGGTTAATGATGCTTAGAAACGTATAGCAGATTGCTGCTGCAATAGCGTCAGTGCTTGTCACTGTCGTGTTCCGGTTTGGAGGTTAAGGTAGCCAGTTAACTTATACATGTGGCATTAACCCTCGCCACAAGATAGCAACGCACCATTAACATCTTTGGTGTCTATAGGCAATGGTAGATTCTTTCCATCAGGAGACCCATCTGCTTGTTTGCTATCTTATGATATAAAAAAAGTTAAGTATTCCTGTTATTCAACTAAAAAAGAAAAAGGAATCTTTAATGACAACTCTTACGGCTGTAAGAGATTCTACGTCCATCTTTATTAAAGAGCCAATGCAGAATGGTCAATACACCAATGTATAAACAGAAACATTTAATGTTGGCCCAACAGTTGGCCCAACACCTTGGCCCAATGTGTACAGCCGCTATAAAAGTCATTTCGATAATAAATTATAAAGGCTATTTTCGCATACATTTCGGACTGCGTGTGCCTGAGCGCGCATATAACTTGGGGACGATAGACGCAAGTGCGGTCCCAGCATAATGGTAACCCTCATAGTAGTTTGGCTGACATTAAAAATTAGCGTTGAGATAATACATGTTTCAATAGTAGCTGAGTGTTGACCATTTTGAGACAGCACACCACGCAGTGTTTTTTTTATATCATAAGATAGCAAACAAGCAGATGGGACTCCTGATAAAAGAGTCAACCCTCGCCTTTAGACACCAAAGGTATTAATGGTGCGTTGCTATCTTGTGGCGAGATCTAATGCCACGTGCATAAGTTTAATGGCAACCTTACCCTCTAAAACCGGAACACGACAGTGACAAGCACTGACGCTATTGCGGCGGAAATAGGTAAGACGGTGGTACCAGACCCGGGCGAGACAACGCAGAACTCGTCCACCTAGTAGCCACGATGGTAGTGACTCGTATAACCAATCGGTTGCCTTTTACGACCTGCCTGCCAGGCAGGTCGTAAAAGGCAACCGATTGGTTGGCGTTTGGCCGAACGGCATTTGACCGAACCGAACCGGCATTTGAAAGGAGCCCGGGACCAATATGGGGAAAAAGTGTAGTGAACACCGACGATAGGCTCAGATTTGATTCAATATATTTTATTGTATAAATCACCTATGTGGTCTAGTGGTCTCGCCATATGAGGTCCTGTTCGTTTAATTCCTGGTTTGGGTTATTAAATAATAGGTGTTTTTTTTTCAGTTTTATGACAAAAACAACGTTAGCCAGGATTGGATAAGTGTCCCCGGTTGGCGATAGGCTTGCAGCATATAACATTGTGCAGGACTATCTTCGGCTAATCGTAGGCTCACTTATTGTACCTCTGCCTATCTTTTCGGGAATACGGGCGTGAAGATATTGTATATATTATTTTAGTTTATTTATTAATTATTGACCTAAAATGTTGCCTTTTCAGAACTCGGTCATAAACTGATTTTGAAAATTTATTTCTCGTTTGAGAGAGTATATTTCCCGTGTAGTTTCACTTTACGATGAAGATCAGTTGCAGGGTTCCGGAGCTATAGGAAACGGAAAGACGGTTGTTGCAGTTTTACTGCGCTAAAAAAATATGTCTTAGTGAATTGTTATTAGTACATTTATGTATTCTTTTTTAATTCTATATACTTTACTAGCTGACCTGGCAAACGTTGTTCTGACTTTTTAACTACTCTTATTTTTTTCTATATTTTTTCACCTTTTAAACCTTCCCTGGACTTCAACAATTAATTCAAAACCAAAATTAGCCAAATCGGTTCAGCCGTTCTCGAGAGTTTTCGAGAGAGAGAGAGAGCGACACTAACGAACAGCAATTGATTTTTATATATATGGATTTTCAAGTTTTGTTACAAACATCTTTTGCTATATTAATGTCCGGTAACTCTTTGTATAATTTTTTGTTCTGTTTATTGTCCTTATTTTTATTTTGTTTTTCTTTTTTATTTTGATCATTTGTTTAATTTCAGTAGTGTTGTATATCTCAAATTAATAACTTCTATTTGAATCTATTCTATAAGATTTAAATAACTGTTACTCGCGACTTCGTTCGCATCATCCAAAATTATTATTTTCTGGGTCGGATAAAAAGATAAAATTCTGTAACTTGTCCCGTGTTGGTCCGGGCTCCTTTGAAGAATAGACTAACTGTTATTCTGCCAGGCAAGTCGTAAAAGGCGACCGACTGACTATACGTGTCACTACCATCGTGGCTATATGTGGTAGAGTTTCGCAACGTCTCGCCCGGGTATTTAGTACCACCGCCTTATCTATTCCAGCCGCAATAGCGTCAATGCTTATCATTGGCTTATTACGGTTTGGAGTGTAAGACAGCCGATAGACTTATGCATATGGCATTGCCATTCCGCCATATGCATAGCAACGCACCATTAACATCTTTGGTGTCTATAAATGATGGTTTCTCTGTGAGCTATCTGCTCGTTTGCTATCTAATGACATAAATAAAAAATCTTATTTTCGAATATGGCTATCATACACAAAAATATTTTTTATATCCAACCAGTTTATCGTGGGTGAAACCATAAATTAGCGCTTTTAAACAAACGAGCACATAAAAAAATTCTTCAGCTTTATTATTGTCATAGAAATATATCTATAATGAGATTAGTGTAGATAAAGAAATATGTCAGTCAATTATATTTGTATTTTTAGTACTCACCACTTGCTTGGGAAAACTTGAAAAATATTTAAAACTTTAAAAACAACGAAGGAAAATTTCGACACGTAGGGTCGGTAGGGGTTTTACGTCAGTCAAGTAATAACCCGTGCTTTATCCTAAGGAATGATAGTTTTTTTATTGTTATATATATGGATATATAACAATAAAAAAAATGTGTAAATGGTTGACCCTGCGGGCCATCCCTGAAACTTCCCACTAAATTAAGGTATTTTTAGCTCAAAAGAGTAAAAAATATAAGCATAGATTTTTCAGTTCAAACATCTATTTTGTTAAAAAGTGCAGTATACATGTATTAATTTTTGAAAAGCTGTATATTTTGAAAACGATGATGGCAATCAACTCAATTATTGAGTTCCAAAATATTGCTTAAGCTAAATAATAGATAGGTTGAATTTCGATGCAATGTCAAGAAACATTTTATTTTTGATTTTCTTCATTGTTAAATCCCAAACAGATTAACCGATTTTGATTAAATTAACGGTGTTTTTAAAGGAGAAAAGATTTTTAAGTTAATCGGTGAATTAACTTGAAACCAACGTAATTTTAAATTTTAAAAACTATAAGTTTTGAGAATTAGATTCGATTTTGATTTTTGAAACGGCATTTGACGTAGTTTTCCTAGTACAAAAATATCGTAGATTAACAAAAAATAATTGGTTTAAAAATTTCAAATCCGTGTCGAAAAAACATTTTTTTCAAAATTTTTCGTCAACGATTACTCCCAAACGGATAAACCGATTTCGATGAAATTTATGTATTAGACGTAGTTTTTTTATGAGGAATAGAGCTGATTAGTTTTTGTACTCAATCGGTACATAAATCTGAAAGTTATATTAAAAAATACTGTTTCGCCAAAATTTTTTTTGGTGTTTTTTCAAAATTCCTCATAATCTACTATACCGAATCGGTTCAAATTATCAGGAAATCTAAGTTGAGCAGAATCCAATCGAATGCTATCAACCGCGTTTCAATCGGTTCATCAGTTTAAAAGTTATGAGATGTTTCCATATACACATACACACACAAACACACACACACACACACATATACATACGTACAGACATACTGACGTCATCGTGAAAATAGTCGGAGAAGGTTTCTAGGACCTCAAAACGTGGACATCTGGTGAAAACTCGATTTTCGAAAGTCGGGGAAAAATCAGTAACTTCCTTATCTACATACGAAGTGGGAAGTTAAAAAACTATCATTCCTTAGGTTCTCAACTATTTTCATTCTAACCTAATTGTCTATCTGACCAACTATGTTGAACATCAACTAGAATTATGTATTTTGAATGTATGGAATTGTGCAATGGGAGGCGTATGCTCCCACGTCTAGATCCAGGCTCCTTTGAAGGATAGACCAACTACCGTTCTGCCAAGCAGATCATAAAACATGTTTTTGATTATTAGATTGGCTACACGTGTCACTATCATCGTAACTACGTAGGTGGCAGAGTTCTGCAACGTCTCGCCCTAGTGTATGTAACCACCGCCTTGCCTATTCTTGCCGCAATAGCATCAGTGCTTGTCATGGTCGTTTTCTAGTTTGGAGGGTAAGGTAGCCGGTAGAGTTATGTATGTGGCATTGCCATCCCGCCACATGGATGGACCTTTAATGTCCTTGGTGTCTATAGGCGATGGTTTCTCTTCCCATCGGGAGAGCCATCTGCTTGTTTGCTATCTAATTATATCTTTATAAAAAATGTGTAGACGGTTTTCAGTTTATATATCGTTAATCAACTTTTCAAATGTCCTTCAACTAAATTTTTGAGATCTAAAGTATTGTTCTAGCTACATAATAGGTTATATAGGATAGTTAGGATAGAAAGGTTAAAAAATATCATAGCAATTTAAAAATTTTCGTTATTGATAAATCCCAAACGAATTGGCCGATTTTGATCCAACTAACGGTATTTGACGCAGTTGTTTAATAAAAAAAGCTGATAAGATTTTTAAGTCAATTCGTAAATTATTCTGAAAGTCATTTTAAAAATATTAAGTTTGCTAAAACAATGTAATATTAATATTTAAGAAGCTGTAACTTTTGAAATTTGATTTTGATTTTTGAAACTGCATTGGACGTAGTTTTTTAAGCCCTATAGTATTGTAGAAGATTAAAAAATAATTCATTGAAAAATCTCGAAATGATGTCGAAATACACTTTTTTAAATTTTTCGTCAACGATTACTTCTGAACTGATTTTGATGAATATAATATTATGCATCTAATCAGCTCTTTTCCTTAGAAACTGTGGACTCAGTATTTGAGGATAGAGCTGATTAGGTTTTGTACTTAATCGGTACATTAATCTGGAAGTTATGTTTGAAAAATACTGTTTTGCCAGAATTTTTTTTGAGGCTTTTTCAAAATTTCTCTTTAAGATGTTTACACACACACATACACACACATACACACACACATACACATATACGTAAAAACTGAGATCATGAATGCTCGATTTTCGAAAATTGGGGCAAATTTAGTTACTTCCTCATCTGGGGGGGAGCTGCCCTGGAATTTGTTTACCTCTCTAATATCTACTGTTATATATATATATATATATATATATATATATATATATATGTATATATATATATATATATATATATATATATATATATATATATATATATATATATATATAACATTATAAGATAAAATAATTAAACTTTTACAGAGCAATATCATTTCAAATGTGCGAGAACATGAAAAAGTAACAAAGCTGCATACGTCAAATAGACATTTGCACAGAATGAGTGAAGAAACGAAATTACTCTCAAATTCATTTTGGTGGAGTATAATAACGGATTATATTTATTAAAATTAGCAGTAATTCGTAAAACACATTGTTTCCAGCTATTTGTTGAATTGAACATCACATTGAAAAATTATTGTGTTATTTACATTTTTATTGAGTGAACTTTTGGCACAAAACAATAAAGTTCTGTAATTTTATAGTCGGTAAGACAAAATTAAATTTCAAGATTTAATTAATTACCCGAACAGCTGTTGCGGTTCCATTTTGACACCTTGTCAAGACTGTCCTCTTTAACAATGAATTGTCATTTAAAAGCTTTTACATATTTGATTCATGATTTCATAGCAAAATCGAAAATAGAGAGACTGCCCCTTTAGTTGTGTGGTTAGTGACCCTAACTACGCAGCCGATGACGCTCGGGTTCGATTCCTGGCACGAACAAACATTTGTGTGATGAGAATATGTGTTTGTGTCTCTGGGTTTGAGTGTTTGATATATTTGAGTACTAGCTGTGCCCGCGACTTCAACCGCATAATTTTTTTTATAATAAAAGTAGCCTTAATTACTCCTTATTACCGTGGATTAAAAGTTAGACAGTACTGTGGTTTTACTCGCATAGTTCCCATTCTCTTGGGATTTCCAGGATAAAACTATCCTATGTCCTTTCTCGGGTTTCAAACTATCCAAATCGGTTCAGTGGTGCCTAAACCACTGAACCGATTTGGATAGTTTGAATCAAGAATAGACAGACAGACAGAGTTACTTTTGCGCTTATAATATTAGTATGGATTTTTATGTGTATTTTATCTATTAGTATCGTTGAGTAACATTAATATGGCAAGCAAATAATTTGCTTATTTTGGGGTATTAATTTGTTCAGCAATATTTATTTATTTTTGCGGTAGTAACCTTGGTATGGTATTGTCGCATGAGGTCTTCGGTTTGAAACCCACTTTAGGCGGGTTTTTATACACAATGAGGTCTCTCTTCAAGTTTCAAAGTTAGTGAACAAGAACAGTAAGTAAGAACAGTAAGTTCATTGTTGTTCGTTTGTCTCGTATATTCCTGGTCGGAACAGTAAAAATCTGGAACAATTTCCCTCACAAGGTGTTTCCAAAGAGCTTTGTTATGGGTTATTTTAAGAGTAAGATTAACAGTTTCTTTAGAGTTCACCATCTCATTAGCGCCTAGTTAGTTTTTCTGCTGATTTCCGTGGGTAGTGGTATGCTTTCTATGAGGCGACTCACTTGCACGTTTGCTGTTAATTTCTATGTATAAAATTTCAATATAGAAAACAAGATATTTATGATAAAAATGTGGGAAGTTAGACAACTAATTTGTTATCATATAAATTTGACTTGCTTCATTTTATTTTCAGTTATAGTTATAACATAAAAGAACGAATAAGATAATATTCCGGATGTAAGAAAGTACTCTTCACTTATAGCGACAAATATGTTAATAATCGTGTGGTATGGAGGTAATGCCAGATGGATATGTTTTGCATCAAGTCATTCCCTTATAATTTCTCCTTTAACTCTTTGTAGTTTTAAAATGCTAGGTACCATTGCATGAGTAGGTACGCATTGAATTCTTCAATACAAAAATATTTTACAACAATTTCAATAATTTACATTTAAATATGTAGTTATTTATTTCGGCAATATTTTCGACACATATTGTATTGTAGGACTTTAAACTATAATATGTTCGATTTAAAGGTCGGTTGACGCATATATTATATTTTTAGTGAAAGATTCACTTCCAATTAACTAAAAATAACATAGAATATAAAATAACTACATAGTTGACATAACATTCAGTCTATTTCCGTTGCACATGATACATTTATATGACATAAAAGTTAAGACACTTATGAAAGGAAGAGTTGTATGTATTACGAGTGTTTAACTAATAAACACATCTTAATTTCACAGTGAATAGTGGGCTATTAAAATAAAGTTCTAAATTATGGAATGTCAGAATTTATTTACGTTTGCTTAATTTATAGTGTACGGATGCGTAACGCTCGTGCGGTGGCACAAGGCGGTTTAGCTGCGCGCTGCGCGGGCGCATCGCTGACATGCATATGACAGAGCGCTGATAGTTATATTTTCCAGACGATTTATTGCATTATAAGAGTGTTCTGCTTACAGTTAATGCTCTTTTAGATTCATAAATAGTAGTGATTTTATTTTGATGTCATACAAGACATGTGATGACACGTGAAATTATTTAAACGTGTATTAATAATCTCTATTCCAGTCAAAACAGATTTGTGTATTATCAACTTAAGACTTTTAGGGCAAGAGTTCACGCATTCCGACATTTTGATTTCATTTTTTTACTTATAAGGTTAATTACGTTTTAAGATCAGTTGTATTCATAAAATAAATTGTGAAATTTCTTCTTGTAAGATCATATATCACAGTGATTGCACATTATTTTCATAAAGGTCAACCTTTCTTCGGTATAACTTTTGAGAATTCAAACCAAGCCGTTTAATTAATTTTATAGCACATTGATGGTTGAATAAAGAAATAAAATAACTTGAGAATGAAATCAAATTTTGTGTTGAAACCACAAATTATCGCAATGAAAGAATTGTATGAGAATAATGTTTGTCATTTGAAGTGTGTTGTTTTTCGACGTATTTTGTTGGAAATAAGGTCATCGATTTTAGTCCGTCCATAAAATTTAAGAGGTTACGATGAGAAGATTTGAAAGACGACTTACAAAATATTGTTATGTTCATTACAATCTTATTTAAAAATACAAAAAAAAAATATTTGTGCCGTGATACGATTGTTCAAAATAAATACCTCACGACTCTATTTTATGAAGTTTTTTACAGAATTAGCGATCGCCTGTGTCGGAAATTCGAACCTAGACTATAAAATCTCTTTTAAATTTGACAACTGACTATCGCCGTAAAGAAAAAAAAAACAAAAATATGGTATGTGTAATATTTATTTTAATTAATTCAATGTAGGTATTTCTAATGAATTTTATGTAAAAATATTAGGTTTCTGCAGTCCACCGCATTATAAGCTTTAACTTTGCAATATTTCATATTCCACTGTTCGCGCAATTCTCTTAAAAAAGTCTCCAAAGTCCAAAGTTTTTCTTTCACGTATTTATATATAGATAGAGTCGTGTATGGTAATGGTACGATACTATCCATGTCGGGGGATGGCAATACTGCATGAATAAGTCTATTGGCTAATTTACCCGACAAACCGGATCAATAAAATTATTAATGAATATTAAGTAATGACGCTATTACGACAGGAATAGTTACAGCAGTCGTGTGTAACCGGGCGAAACATTGCAGAACTCTACCCCACTATTAGTCGGGATGATATAGACACATATAGCCAATCCTTTGCCTTTTACGATCTGCATGGCAGAACGGCAAATGGTTGATTCTTGTAAGTAGAGGTGCAACTAGTACACTAAAATTAGGCAACGGTATCAAGTCCTATGAAGTAAGATGTGACAGGGGGCTAACCTATCGGTAAATCGAAGACATATACAGTCTCGGACAATATCCTCACATGATTTTCCAGTAAAACTGAAAATCTTATTAAGAATGAATTTCCAGATCCCAGATTCGAACCCAGGACGTTACAAGCCTATACCAAAGTCATCACTGTTAAGTCATTAGGCGTCATTGATATATTTAATAAAATCCTTTGGACGAAACGCAGCCGAGTTAGGGCACAAATATCTGTCAGACAAATTATTGGAAAAACAAATTATGACTTAGATTGACCATTGACAAAATAGTGTATTCATATGTGTGGGTACGTTAAACGGATGTTGATGTTGACACAAATATCCTCTCCGGCGGATACATCATATCTCTCCTACCCGGGGTACAAATTAGTTTAATTAGCATTCATTTGTACCCCAGACTGGAGTTTCTTACGTTACGTTACGTTAGAGAGGATATCTGTTCCCGACGTCTCAGCAACATTGAAGGCAGGGATCTATCCATCCTTTGGCTACGCATAGAGTGCGACGACCATCCACGCATCTATGCGTGCTTTTACAGGTCCCATAGTGGAAGTGCCGAAGTAGACCGACTCGTAAAGCATATACAAATAGCAACAGATTCCTTGTTACAGCAGATCCATAGATGCTCCGCTAGGTTCTTCAGATCACTGCCTCATACGGAGCGAACTGCCGATAATGCGACTATCGCGACCTCGTTTCTCAGGCTGTCGCCGCGTTTGGCACTACAGATCAGCAGATTGGGACGGATTGTGGTCCTTCTTTGCATCCTACCCATGGAAGCAAATATGCTTTTCAGTGGATGATCCAGATGTCTTCGCTGAATGCATCTCCGATGTAGTGCAGCAGGGCATGGAACTGTTCGTTCCGTTTACTGTGGTACCCATCGGTGGTAAGTCACGGCCATGGTTTGGTCACCACTGCAAAACGACTTCACGTCGAAAGCAGGAGTGCTACCGAGCGTGGGCTGCTGCGACGGCATATCATGATGTAAACACCAGTGTAGTTAGAAAGAAGTATAACTTTGCCTCTAGGTCTTTCAAAAGAGCCATTGCTAAAGCTAAATCGGAGCACATTGGCAGAATTGGTAAGAGACTAGTATACCTTCCTTCGGGAACTCGTGCGTTCTGCTCTCTCGCCAAGGCTGTCCAAGGGAATTTCTGTCTGTCCTCCTTTCCACCTCTATGCAGAGCTGATGGCTCTTTGGCTCATGCTGCCAAGGAGAAAGCCGATCTTTTGGGCTCACTCTTTCCTGCTAACTTGACCCTGTACGACCAAGGAAACACGCCGCCTACTATCACGCAGTGTGACAGTTCCATGCCTGAGATTCAATTCCTCCAAACAGCAGTGCGTAAAGCACGCATTTCCTTGGATGTCCATAAGTTTAGTGGGCCTGATGGCATCTCACCAATCATGCTCAATATCTGTGCTCCCGAGTTGACACCGGATTTAACGCGTCTTTTCCGGCTCTCATACACAATAGGCGTTGTACCAACATCTTGGAAGGCAACTTTAGTGCACCCAATCCCCAAGAAAAGCGATCGCTCAGATCCGTCCAACTATCGGCCTATAGCGATAAACCCTTTGTTCTCCAAAATAATGGAATCCATTATTAACACCCTGCTTTTTGGGGTATCTAGAAGAGCACCAGCTGATTAGTGATCGTCAGTACGGCTTTCGTCGCGGTTCCTCAACTGGTGATCTTTTAGTTTACCTAACGCACCGATGGGCGGAGGCTGAGGAGAACAAGGGGAGGCTTTGGCAGTTAGTTTGGACATAGCGAAGGCTTTTAATCGGGTATGGCACAAAGCACTTCTCTTCAAGCTCCCTTTTCATGGGCTTCCTGTGAAACTCTACAATTGGATCACCAGTTTTTTGGCAGATCGGAGCATCAAGGTCGTTGTTGATGGGGCATGCTCTGAACTTAAGCTCGTCAGTGCTGGTGTTCCTCAGGGACTGTGTGCTATCACCTACACTGTTTCTTCTGCATATTAATGACATGTTGCAATCAAGCAACATTCATTGCTATGCGAACGGATAGAATGGGTGATGCTTCGTACTCTGCCCGCAGCGGAGTTTCTCAACAACACATCAATGAGTGCCGGATCAAACTTGTGTCGGAAATCGAAGAACAACTTTCCTCAGCCTCAAAGTGGGGTCGACTAAACTTAGTCCACTTTAACCCCAAGAAGACACAAGTTTGCGCGTTTTCCACTAAGAAATCTCCCTTTGTCGTATGTCCTTGCTTCGAAAATACTCCATAACAGCCACAGCCTGTCTTGAAATTCTTGGAGTTGACATATCGAGCAACGTTCAGTTCCGTGATCACTTGGAAGGCAAGACCAAATAAGCTTCAAAAGAGCTAGGTGTTCTTAGCAGGGCCAGGCAGTACTTCACGCCGGCCCATCGTTTAAAACTTTATAAGGCGCAAATTCTGCCTCATATGGAGTACTGCTCTCACTTGTGAGCGGGGGCTCCTCAGTACCAGCTCCTTCCTTTTGACCGCATTCAACGTAGAGCGACTCGAATCGTCAATAACAGGACCATTTCTGATCGGCTTGATTCTTTGGCATTACGAAGAGATGTGGCTTCGCTCTGCATCTTTTATCAAATCTATCATGGGGAGTATTCCGAAGATCTGTTTGGATTAATTGCTGCCGCAGAATTTCACAATCGGATATCGCGACTAAATTCAAAATTTCATCCTCATCATCTCGATGTCTGGAAATCCACAGCTAAGCGATTCTCGAGGCACTGTTTTCCTCGTACTATTATACTTCTGTGGAACCAATTACCGGCGGGGTTTTTTCCAAGCTGATACGACTTAGGGACCTTAAAGAAATGAGCCTACTCTTTCTTAAAAGGATGGAAGCGCAACTACAAATCTTCTGATAGTGTGGTCGTCCATAGGCGGTGGTAATCACTTACCATCAAGTGAGCCTCTTGTTCGTTTGCCCCCTTTTCTATAAAAAAAAATGTGTGTAATGATTTTGATTTTTATATTAAAGTATTTTTAATGCATATCATACACAAAAAAAATATAAGCATTCAAACTTCTGCCGACAATACACTTTACTGTGCCAAATATAATACGTATCAGTTCGAGCAATTATCTTAAAAAGGTGTACAACATTTTTGATTCACTTACCTATATAGATAACCTTCTTGTGAAAAAGTACACGGGTACCCTTCAAAACCACAATCCGTATAGTGAAGCGGTCAGAACTGACTACCTGAACAAGTTCTAGTAGATTAAAATATAAATAGCTGTACTTAAATTGTTTATAATTACTAAAAGAAAGTGACCCTATAACATTACCCTGTGCGTATCACAAAATATGCCTGCATATTTGTTTTACCTAGATAATAATCTGAGGCTTTCAGATCGTCTGTTTTTTTATCAGGTTGTTCGTATAACACGAACAAAATCGCATTACAGTAATATCTGTGGTGTCTCACACAAGTTGATTTCCACTGCTTTTTCTGTTAGACGTTCTAAAGTTTTTGTTCGCTATTGTCTTGATCTTAATAAAGGAAGGAATGAACATACAGTGAAGTCTAATGCCGCATGCATAAGGTTACAGGCTACCTTGGCCTGCCTTGCCTTGTCGTGATGCTATTGCGGCGCGGCAGGAACAGGTAAGGCGGGATGGTACCAGCGGGCGAGAAAATGCAAAACTCTACCAACTAGTAGCCACGATGGTAGTGACTCACGTTGCCAATTGGTCGCCTTTTTACGACCTGCCTGGCAGAACGGCAGTGAGTCTATTCTTCAAAGGAGCCAGGATCCAACACGGGGAAAGTTAATAGCACATAGTTAGAAGAACCGTCTTTTTAATTTTTATCCTATACGAAATATGCAAGTAAGTGGCTTTAGGGTAAATCTGGTGGATTAGTCATTAATAGAAGAAATTATGACAAGTAGATGTAGTCCTCCTTGTGGCATGTCTGATTTATCTTTCAGTATCTAGTAACTTTAATATTCATCGAAGTACTCATTTACCTACTTATAGGATATTTTTATTACAATGTATTAGCAATTTTACACAATGAGCAAAAATTATGTAAACATTTCCATATTTCTATGGGTATAACGTCTGATTAGCTCCAGGAGGTCACCTTTAAATTTTAATGAAATAACGTTAACTAAATTTAGTATGTACATCTGCTAAATATATTCCCTTTTTAATTAAAGAAGAGTGACTCCATATATTTTATCTACAGTAACTTTTAACTTTTAATGTAGTATTTGTTAGTAATGCAGAATACGTAACAATTTAAATATGATATTGCCCTCATAAAAAAATATATTTGATATTTTGTTTTAACATATTTTAAGTAACAACCAAATATTTAACATGCCCAACTCCTCGTCTATTATATTAATTTTAACGTAAATTTCGAATTTTCTCACGAACGTAATTTTCTCACGAAAATTGCATGCATGTAATTGGGTAAGTAATGCGATAATTTAAATTACAATTAGTCAGACATTACCCAATGATTATATACGTACATGTATACTTAGAAATAGATATTAAATTGAATGAATCTAACTTACACTTATTGACTGTGTCTCAATAGACTACAATGCATGCCTGGGAAGCATCAATCTCTAAATTAGAACTTAATAAATACTTTTGAAGTTGAGTTTCGCCTCCTCCGAAACAAGATGCTGTCGTAGGAGGCGAAACTCCTCCTACGACAGCGTCTTGTTTCGGGGTTAACGCTAAGCTTGCTTTAACGTAGTTGCTTTTTTGCTGAACTGATGAGTACCAGAGAACAAAACCTACCAACTGCTAGGAACAATTGAAGAAGTCCTGTTGAAAATAGCTTTTCCTTGTCTGCTCCGGTAACTAGATTATGGATCAACTCGTGCTGATGTATACCTACTCGCTCTACTAAGCTCGTGCCAATATATACCTACTTGTTCTCCTACTAATCTAACGCAGTTGTAACTCGTGGTTTTGGAATTTGTTTTAGTATATATATATATATATATATATATATATATATATATATATATATATATATATATATATATATATAATCGTGTAATCTGTATAAATAAAATTCAATTGTCACAAATGTTTATCCGCTTTACTTCAAAGCGCGCAAAGCTTTACGTATAGGTTTTTTGTATTTGTAATAGTGAGGTCAAAAAATTTAAAAAAGTCATAGGGAAAAGTGAAAAAAGGGATTTAACATTTGAACATCCCTGATATATATATATATATATATATATATATATATATATATATATATATATATATATATATATATATATATATATATATATATATATATATATATATATATATATATATATATATATATATAGTTATAAAGAAAATATTTCCTTCGCCTTAGTCAGTATAAAATAATGGATTCTCACCAAGTGCAGACGATAAGTAGAGTACGCACACAGTAATTTATAATCCTTGTTTCTAGCCATCCGCTAATCAACGAATAAAATAAATTAGCCGGCCGGCTATCCTATTAATTTATTGTAGCAAGTGTGTATAATGCAACAAGCATCATTTTAATATATGGCTCAAAATATCCACAAGTTAGTATCTACCCCACTTTTTATATAATTGTGAAGTAGGTTTGTTAGGTTGCCTTTAGGTCACACACTCAGAAAAAAGACTCTGGGCTCCATCAGCTAAGAGCTTGCTTAAAATTCTGACACTGAAATGATACTTGACACATACTATTAATGGTCATGCTAATTTATACCGTAAGAAACGTGTAAACGTGATAGTGTGGGTCAAATCTTGCAATCTAAATTTGACATACTTCTCAATGGTCGATAGAGCTGAAATTTAGAATACAACTTTAGTTTTGATGACGTTTAGTTATATATAAGCAGTATTGGTTTAAATCTAAAACAGCCGGCGCGAAAAAATGCAAATTACAAATTTTGTACAATCCACCCAATAGAGTATCAAATGAAAGGCTTAACGTGTGGAATACAATATGCTATGAAATCCTATAAAATTCTAATCCTAGATGACTGATCGTTTTAATAAAATAAATTTATATAAAATAAAATAATAAAATAAAATAAAAAGCCTTTTATTTCTTGCTTATTCGTAATACAAATACTATAATAATGTGCATGCAAAATTTTTTACAGATCCAATTTAAATTTGCAAAATTATAAAATATTTAATAATGGTAGAAATAACAATATTGTTAAATAGTATCATAATAAGTAAAGTTCGTAACATAACATGAAATTGTTAAATAAATATTATATTTAAAAAAAAAATTTTTTTGATATATATTGATTTGATTAATCAGATATAGTCATTTTGTTAGCAAGAACCCTCTCAATGAAAGGTAAAGGCCTCCTCCAGAGATGACCAGTACTCCCTATTTTCTGCTACTCGCGACCATTGAATACCTGCTACTTTAATGATGTCGTCTGCCCATCGTGCGTTTGGTCTACCTCTTTTTCTCTGTCCTAGTGGACCAGTCCTTGTTGTAGTCTTTTTAGTCCAGCGGTTATCGCTAAGTCTTGCTACATGTCCAGCCCATCGCCATTTACGCCTTTGTGAATATCTGAGAGCATCAATGGCTCTATTGTTTTGCCTTATATCAGTGTGGCGGATCTTTTAGATTTTTTTTATTTTTAAGATGCTTCTCTCCATACTTCTTTGACAGGATGTAATTTTGTTTTTCGTTTTTTTAGTAAATTTCCAGGTTTCGCAGGCGTATGTTAATGAGGGGAGTAGGCAGGTGATCGTGACTTTAGTTTTCAATCGTATGGTCATATCGCTTTTGAGTATTTCTTTGAGGCTCCAAAACTTTTTTTAAGTGATGTTGATTCTTCTCTCTACTTCTAGTTCGTGATTTTGTTGGTTGAATAAAACTTGCTTTCTCAGATAAATGTAAGCATCGACATATGTTAAAGGTGAGTTTTCGAGATATATAGGTTTTTTTAATATGGTTTGTCATGATATTAGTTTTTGTTAGGTTGATTTTTAAGCCTACTTTACGGCTTTCTTCATGTAGGGTGTTTATCATTTCTTGTAGTTGAATTATACTTTCCGATATCAGGACTATGTGGTCGGCAAATCTCAAGTAACTCAAGTAACACCCATTTATATTTATGCCAAAATTTTTCCAGTTTAGTTTCCTAATGATGGATTCTAGCACCGCTATGAAGATAGTTGGCGAGAGTGGGTCTCCCTGCCTTACACCTTTTCTTATTTGTATGGGTGGTCCTCTTCACTCTGCTAGTACTGTTTTCGTATATATTTTTTAGGACTTTGATGTAGTCTAGTGGAACTTCTTGAGATAGTAGAGTTTCCCATATTGATGAATGGAGCAGAGAGTCAAATGCTTTTAGGTAGTCGATAAAGAAAATGTAGAGTGGTCTCTTGAACTCTTGGTATTTCTCAATCAACATTTCCAGCGAGTGAATGTGGTCCACTGTTGAAAATCCTTTTCGAAAGCCCGCCTTTTCAACAGGTTGGTGTTTCTCTGTGCTTTCTCTTATTTTTTTTTTCTATTATTGAAGAAAATAGTTTATATAGTGAAGGTAGTAGGTAGCTTATCGGTCTGTAATTGCTTATGTCATTTGGGTCCCCTTTTTTATAGAGCAAGATGATTTCAGATTCTGACCATTGACGAGGAGTGCACGAGCTGGTAAGTATCTGATTGAACAGTAGAGTAAGTGGTTTTGCTATGTACGCACATCCAGTCTTTATGACTTCATTTGTGATCCTGTCGGGGCCTAGACTTTTCTCAATTTTCAGTGATTTAATCCCTTTAAGCACATCGGATTCGTCTATGACTGATCTTACTTCTACTCTATTTATATCTGGTAATTCGTATGCTTGTAGATTTGCTGCGCTATATAGTTTCTTATAAAATTCTGTTGCTATTTTCAGTATTTCTGTTCTATTATGGGTATTTTCGGTTTTGTCTTTCAACTCTTCAATCCATACTTTGTGTGTTCTTAGATCCTTATATACTTTCTTGATACTGTTTGTTATATTAAGATGTTTTTCGCTTGTTCTTGTACGATACGTCTTGTAGTCAAGATGGATACGTTTACTTATGAGTTTGTAAAGTGCTTTTAGTTCATTTTTGATGGCTCTTGATTTCAGTTTTATCCTTTGTAGTTCTTGTCTTCTACAGATTAGTGCCTTTGTGCGTGTTGATAGTACTTGGTTTTTCCCTGGGTTTGTACTGGATGAAACCTCGTGAGTTCTTTTCAGGCTGGTGTCTATTGCTTTAGTTAGAAATTTATATAAACTATTATTTTTAAATTTTTTATCAAATTCATATTTTATTTTATTCGTTCGTTTAGCGGACGACGTGGCGGATGATTAGGTCAATATAAACTGCTGTCTAGGTCAATATGAAAACGATAGTCATTTGAAACTCAAAATAAATCAGATTAATTTGAATTTTTGTCTCATTTTAAGTGACATGACTGATGACGTTGTCATTAAGATCATGGTTATTTAGACCATGAATAATACATTTAAAACGTTTGTATATTAAAAATAATAATTAAAAAATCCATTAACTTAGTTTATAAATGGCATTTGTCTTATTAAGCTGCCGCTTAGATTTATTACAAACATTTGAAGATAAATCCTTAGATATATGATAAGATAAAAATCTAAGAAAGAGATCGTAAACGCCGTTCTGGGCATCGAAGTATATTTCATATCACATAATGGAGAATTTACAAGCTGTCGGAGTGAAATGACTCCCAGAGGTGGCCGCAACTCCTCGCATCACGCTCTACGTGGAAATTCAATATCTGAAAATATTGCACTGACACTATTTTAAAATCTATTTGAACCACAATTTTTACATTCTTTTATTGCTTTAAAAAATGTATAATCGGAGTAAAAATAACAAGATTTTGACTAAAATATGACACAAGTCCTTAAATTAAAACTGTGAAAGTTTGAAGAAAAAATTTTATCATGTTTTTTTTGATTGATTCAGCAGCCTACATACATACAGTATTTCTAAATGAAAAAGTAAGATGAAATATTTTTTTCATATTTTGCGACAGCAGTTCTATATAAGTAATATGGCGAAAAATTCAATTTCTTTTTGTGTTACGTAGGTATAAATAAATAGTTTCTCTGTTTAAGTTACTTATTTCTTAATTTTTTATTATGTCTGTACCATTTTGAAAATTAGGTTTAGAATAAGAAAAACTACAGGTAACACATTTTATCTTGTCAAAGGAATCTAATACTAAAGATTTTAGTTTCTTATGGATAATAATGATAGGTCAGCAAGTTCTACGAAAAAGTAAGTTTAGTTTTATGGTAACGTGATAGATAGTTACAAGAAATTAATTTTAGTATAAATGTAAGATGCTTTCAGATGTCCGTATTATGGATGTCTGCTCGCTTAGGATAAACCGCGTGTGTTGTGTAGAGCGCAATAAAAAACAGTTTCATAAATATGGAGAACTTATATTTTTTATTAATTCGACGCAACGGTACGAGGAAACGCTTGTCACGGCGTCAAATGAGATGTAAATTCTTATTGGCCAAACCTCTCGTATATCGCGATTTTTATTCTAAGACGTAAAGTTTTACGAAGAAACGTTTTTCAGTCTTTAGTAATAAAAACTACGATCATTAGTTTGTTCATTAAATCACATTAGGTAGACGTGAACTATATTTACATCATCACATTTCATCAAATTTACACATTAATTATTTCGCTTGAACGTATAATACCAGACAAAAAAGAGAAAATATACAAATTCATATAAAAATAAAGTAACAAAAATTCGGGAGTGTCTTTTTACTCTTAATACGTTGTAGGCAAAATGTTCCCTGAGCGGGCAGCGCCGCGTAGCCAACATTATTATTAATGTCCTCGAGAAAAGTACATTTATAACAATATTACGGCTGACCGCGCCCGCCCTCGAAAAATGATTTTCCTATTTTCTAAAGATTGCAGGTGTATTATATTTCATGATCGTTATTTATGGCGAGACTTTTATTACAAATGCGTGCAATGTCTCTATTTCGTTTTATATCTTCTTTGAAATAATTGATTGACGATATTTTGTCACAAAAATATTATTAATAACAGGAGTTTTATTTCTTTATTTAGTATCATTGATAAAGGATATACATGTAACCAATATGTTTACGGTTACAGGATATGTCTGAATTATGCTGCATTAAGAGAGAGTTCGTTCCATTATAGATTTGAAAGTAATCCAATGATATTATAATATATGCTACGGATTAATTGCTCCTCATGCATATTTTTTAATATAATACTCTTTGTACATTAAATAGCCATACTTTTAACACTTAAAATCGTCGGCACTTTTTAAAACTCCATGTTAATGTGTATTTATACGTATATAATTTTACAAGCACCATCAGTATTGATTTGTTGTCCTAATGGTGCGTTAAGGCTGGTTTGTTTAGTCACGTTTTTTTGTATTGATTGTTAAATAAAAATTTTACAAAAAATACACGATATACTTGAAGATATTATCTAAGGAATGTGCTAACTTGTTACATGATAGAATTTACTTTACTCGATCATATAAAACTCCGAAAACAGGCAAAAAAAATCTCTAAAACAAATAATTTGTTAATCATATTACTAATCTTATCGGGAATTGAACCCGAACCTCATCGATTGCTTAGTCAGGGTCACTAGCCACTTTCGGAAACGGGACAATATCACTACATAGTATAAAACAAAGTCGCTTTCTCTGTCTGTCTCTATGTATGCTTAAATCTTTAAAACTACGCAACAGATTTTGATGCGGTTTTTTTAGTAGGTAGATTGATTCTTGGGGAAGGCTTAAACATATAAAATTTTACGATATTCCCACGGGAACAAAAGCTACGAGGGTGAAACTGCGGGCAGGTCGCTAGTAATATAATATAACAGAACCTACGTATTTTTTAAGTAAATACTATATTTTTATGATTTACTTACGAATGTATAGGTTTTTCTTCTACTTGTAGTATAAGACGATATTACTTTCTATAATTTCATAGTTCAAAGTACCCTGTCCCCCTTTTTTTGTCCTTGAGAGTGTCAAAATAAAAGTTTTTTACGCATAAACGGCCGTATCTCTTTTATGCTAACTTAGAAATTTGATTATTTACAGCTTCAATGGACTATAGACTCGAGTTTATGGTTTTGATTTAAACTAAATACCCCCACGCGTTCCCAAGATAAAAGGTCATTGCACACAGACGTATAATAAAGTTGATACTACATTATTAGTTAAAACTGGGTTATGATCGCTTGTACTTTAATTTCACTACAAATATGGACAAATAATTTTAAATTAATCGACCGGTTTCGCTTTTTAAGGCATCTTTAGGACGTAATATTCTATATTTGTAATATTCTTTACTATATTGAAAGTGTAATATTCTTAACTATATTACGACCTGAAGATGCTTTAAAAAACGAAACCGATCGATTAATTTAAAATTATCCATACTAATATTATAAATGCGAAAGTAACTCTATCTGTCTGTCTGTCTGTCTGTTACGCTTTCACGGCCAAACCACTGAACCGATTTGGATAAAATTTAATATAAATATAGTTTGAGACCCAAGAAAGGACATAGGATAGTTCTTATCCCGGAAATCCTACGGGAACGGGAACTATGCGGGTTTTTATTTTAGAATTTTTTCCACGCGAACGAAGTCGCGGGCACAGCTAGTTTATCTATATTTGTAGTGAAATTAAATAACAAGTGATCGTAACATAGTTTGGACTAATAACAATGGAATGTCACCGAGTGCCGACGATTAAAAGTGTAAAATCTACAAGGGTTCCGTTTATCCTTTCGAGGTACAGAACCGTAAAAATAAGACAAACCTGCTGATTTTGTTTCATAATGCGGCCAGCGTTCCAATCCTGTAAAGGTTAATTTTTATAAAACGTAATTTGATTTGATCTCAAGTTTAGCTTGTAATTCAATAATGTAGAACATTTATGTAAATATTTTCTTTTTACTTTTTTACGCTAATTTTTTTACGGGTCATTTTACGGGTTATGTCCTTTCTGCGTCTTAAAAATTTAAGAACACGTAATTAACAATATTATTTACGGGGTAAAAAGTTCCCGTATTTTTACAAATTTCAATATGTCTGGCAAACGGGGTAAAACATGAGTCGAGCATTCTCTCTGAACTCTTTGGCTGTGACTTTAAATTTGTTCGTTGGTGTGGTTGGATGTCTAGTGGGTTAAAAAGTATTTTTTTAACCCGCCGGACTTTGATATTGGTACCATTAGGGCAGAGCTTCAAGTAAAACGTAATTCCAAATTAACATATAAAGATTTTTATGCCTTTGCTTCATGAAGTGAAGATCTTTTACAAGCTGTTTCCTCTAACAAGATATATAAGTTTAAAAATTAAACATAATGTTACAAAATAATGCCGTTCTAATTGTCACCCGTATCTCTATTTTTGACGTTGTTAGCCAGTAAATAAAGTCGTGGTAGGTGGCAACCATAAGTAGTACTGTCTTTGAATTAGGCGCATAAAATTGATAATCCAGACCGCAATTGCATCTGTTTATCTCTTCCGGATATATGCGTGATGGTTTTTTTTAATTTTTTCTAAGCTCATATTATAAGTTCGTCGATTTTTAATCCTAAATATTTAAAGCCTAACTAGCTTTATAGTTTTTCACTATAAAAGCCTTTACTACTAATAACTGTTAATCTTCTTCACAAGTCTAAAAATTATCAATGTTTTTCTTCTTTACGCAACAAAAATTAAGACTTGAAGGAGAACTATTTAAAAGAGTGTTTAGTGCCGAGTGGTATTCTACCATTTGTTTACCCAGAGTGTTAGAAAAGGTTCGCGAAAGACCACCCAAAAGCCGCATTCTCCTACACCATGATAACGCTTCTCCAACACACGGCCAACAAAACAAAGTCATTTTTAGCTTCCGAAAAAGTACATCTCGTCACTTATCCTGCGCATAGCCCCGACCTAGCACCCTGTGATTTCTGTATTTTCCTCAAAATCAAAAATTTGATGAGAGGTTTTACTTTTACCAACTCCGAAGAGGCAGTGCCAGCGTTCAATCAGCACGTAGAAAACATGCCTTCAGATCTGTGGTCCTCCTGTTTTAAAAAATGGTTCGATCGCATGAAAAAATGTTCAAAATGTAAAGGAGATTATTATGAAAAGCAACAAACATAATATTATGAAAAGCAATAAACATAACATGTTGTTTTTTTAAGTTACGCAAAACTTATAGTGTGACCTACGTACAACGAAGTTAAAAAAACTATCACAGCTTACAGAATGTACTTGGAGAAAATGGCGTTGAAAATATTCATAGATAAAACAATGATAAAGCCCTCTTCTAAGTCTGAATCACGCGTGGTCTGTCTGACCCCGTGTTTTTTGTGTCGATCGCTGAATCAAATAAAGCCACATTGTTTTATTTATTTCTATGACTACCATAGGTATGAAAATGGATTATAACTAACCAAGACATAGCTTTTACTACTGCTCTAAGAATGGTAATTCAACGTAATGGTAACACCTTTTAAAATTATTGTATCCATACTGATATCCATACTGCCATACTTCCATGCTAATATAATGCGAAATTTTTTCTATCTATTTATTACGCTTTTTCACGGCTAAACCCGTGAAGCTACGTGAGCCAGCTAGGTAGTATATATCGAATCAATGGACCTATAATAATATTATATATGCGAAAATTTGGATGTTTGGATGTATGAGTGTTTGTTACTCAATTACGCAAAACGATGAACCGATTTAAATTAAATTTGGTACACATGTGGAGGGTGACCTGGAATAGCATATAGTATTTTTTGTCTTAAAAAATAAGTTGTTCCCATGGGATTAACCAAAATTTTTATAACGCAGCGGGCTACACGCTGCAGCAGCGCATATAATAAAATCGTAGGAAAGTCAAAACTGTACATTGAATATTTTTTTGTTTGTCTGCTTGCCTGTATGTATGTCCGGGTAAAATATAGCGATAATTAGGTCAACGATCTTTTTGAAATTACTTGAATATATAATGCACAAATATATTATTCAGTCGGCGAAATTTTGTCGACGTAAGATTTGGGTAACTGCCGCTAATTCCCTAAAGATGAATATATCCGTCAAACGCTACGCCCTCGGTGTTAGCGGAATCCGAGATTATGATGCACTCGGGAGATAGTCGTTGTCCAATACAGTAGAACATAACCAATAATCGTAACTTATCTTTAAAGTTGTTGTAAATGGTGAGAAAGGAGGGAAATCCAAATACAGCGTGTAAAAAAACCCTGTCCAATCGTCAAAGGTAGCTTTGGTAGCTTAATACAAACATATCTGTGACATTATTTTATCGATATTGATACATAAATTTTCAAAATATTTGCTTGATTTAAAGGGAAGTTGTTCAATTTTAGTACTTAAATAAGGCATTTAAAATTACGATATTTTTCTTATGTTAATGAAAAGATTTTTTTTTGACAATGCCATTGATATCGCATTCGACGTTGGATCGGACAGGGTTTTCTTTACACCTGTATATCACTGGACAAATTACACGAATTGATCTGACCCAAAAGTAAGCAAATTATATGATTGTAGTAGGGTGTCAGTCAACGATACTAATACATAGAAATACATATATAAATACTCTGATATATTTAATAAATACCCAAACCCAGAAAAACAAACATCTGTGCTCATCACAGAAATGCTTGTCTCTGCCGGAAATCGAACCCTTTGATTGCGTAGTCAGGGTCGCTAACCACTCGACCAACGGGGCGGTCAAATAATAAGAGTAAGATTGAGATTGTTTACATATGATCTTTAAGCGTCGTGTCATAGAATATTTAGGTACAATCTTTTACCAGTCGACCTATATATAGGTTGTGATGGGACTCGAGTGACTTTTTTTCACTCAAGTCACTCGCCAGTGAAAACTGATTCACTCGTGTGTCAATTTATTGTATTTTTATATTTACGAATTATTTTTAGGATTTCGCATTACCTTAACTACATAGCCAGACATTATAAAAATAATGAAACGAAATATTTAACTATACTAGTCGTCATCCTGCACAGATTTGTACTGAATTTCAAATGGAAGATACATCGGCTAAACTTGTCATAACTTGAATTTCTCACTCGAGTCCGTATAGGCCACTCGAGTGTTCCGAGTAATTCGAGTTGACACGACTTCACTCGTAATCTCGTAATCCGAGTCACCATATGTTTTACTCGAGTTCGAGTAGAATATTATAAGCTACTCGAGTGACTCGAGTGAAACATGGCTCGAGTCCCAACACTGTATACAGGTGTATATGGTTTACAGTCGGTATGATAGACATCCTCAAATCTTGTGTTTAGATCCCACAAAAGTAAAAGTATGGGTGAAATGCTTAAACAATAATGCGCATTGGAGGCAGGCTATTGTCAGAATTTTAAACATTCTGACATCGACTAACGATCTTGCTAAGTCAAGTGAAGCGAGAACTGTCGATACGACATACCCTTCGGGTTAAAAAACTCGGCGATTATATAATCAGCGATCCATCTGTAGGCCCGTTCGTAGATTATGCTGAACTTGATTAGAAGTTTTTGAAAGATAATTCACCCATAATAGTTAAATATAGATAATTCACCCATAATAGTTAAATATAGTTATAAAAAATATATTTAAAAATTTAAAGCTTAAATATATTTCGAAAGAAAATGGCGGACGTTAATAACGCCACTGCTAAAATATATAATTCCAATATCTTCATTTCTCGAACTAGGATTGAGACGTAAATCATCATAGCATCAAATAAATAGCCTAAAAATATGACACGTCTCACATCAGGAATTCAAATGGGAAATGACTAATGAATAATTAATAATAATTCTAGGAATTCTCTATACGTAGAAATAGTTGATGTAACGACATAATAGATTCTGGTTATCCTTGGTCTAGTGGTTAGCTTAATGGATGGGATCATGAGGTCCTGGTTTCGATGTTCTGGTTAGGCATCTTATCTGATGGTGTTGTGGTGATGTTCTCGTGTTTTGAATGAGCACCTAAAGCTGTCGGTTTCCGGCTATCACAAGAATTGTTTTGAAGTGATCGTTTCAAAACACGTCTAGTGTAACGCGGCGATGGGATTAATAACAATTTCTCCAACTGATAATATGATATATCGACGCTCCCTACGTATAAAAGGACATGTCAAAAACTGAAGTTTTCAGGATAGTGTAATTAAGTTCAAATCTCTCTTAAAATAATTCTATGCATAATTATAAATATTTTTTTCTACAATGAGATATTATATTTAGGGAGTCCATAGTAGTATTTAAGAATTTAATTTTTTTTAATATTTTCCCAGCAAAACTGATAGACTTTGCTTGCTTTTTTCCCAACAAAACTGTTTTTACATTGACATTCATGACAGACAAGTCGGAGATACCTCTTTATACGCTGAAAACAAAAAAATCTGAAAACATAATTCAATAAATTCATAAAATGTAAATATTTTATGACAAAAAAAACTTATTTAACTTTAAATACCATACCTTAAACAACTTAGGATCACCATCCAAAAATATTAAAAATAAGTAAATTAATAAAGACATGTCTCTTATTACGGCGTTTTAAATGTTAACATGCGCATTTTAAAATACCGTATAGAACGATAAGTATAGATAGATATCCGCATATCCGACACCTACTGTTTGTAATTATCACACTTGTTCTCTTAGTTGATTTGTATAAGTAGCGAAATACATAAAATAAAAGAAAAAATCTTATATAGATATAGTCCGACATAAACTTCGCCAATTTATTTTATTTGGTGTATTATATTGTTTTATGTTATTCTGTCGTGTGCAATAAGGGATTAAATAATTAAATATTAGACAGTGCAAATAAAGTCACGGGCTACAGCTAGTTCAATCTAAACTCAGTGAATACTTTCTTAAAACAAATATCTCAAACCATCGGTCGAATATCGTTTATTTTTACCTGAAGCCCGCGATCCTGCGCATCTCTCCCTATTAAATTTTGTTTGCATTTATTTTAAAGGTGCGACGCTCGAGAAGACGTGGTATGTGAAAAATTACACCTCAGTCCAATATTTATGGGTGATATTCGGCAGCGGTTCCTTTGTGTGATGAGGGTGTATAAATAACATCTCTTATCGCGTGGGAGCCTACCCCTTAAATTGGATTTATTTTAATTATTTACTGAATCAATTAAATAAATCTGTTTATTTGTCCTTGCTCATTTAGAATTGTATATGATATATTCTTAACGATAATATTAAGACTTTGTTTCATTGCTTGCTATATAAACAAATAGCCTTACTTATTTTATTATAATCTAAGATATTGCCTAATTTATAGGTTTCTTTACATACTGTATTTGATTGTATGCAAGCAGATGGATGTCTTGATGGGAAGGAATAATTGTTACCTACATTTGTTAATGGTGCGATGTCATTTATGTAGGAAAGATGGAATGACACACACCGGCTACCTTATCTTCTAAGCCGCAACACGATATTGCGGAAGAAAAAGATAAACCTGTTGTACCTAGCAGAGTGAACATATAAAACGATGTGATTTTTTTGCGATCCTGTTGATGTTTGCCAGCTACCCTATCTTCCAAACCGGAACACGACAGTGACAAAGAATAAAATATATTGCGGCAGGAAAAAAATTGGGCGTTGGTCAAAACCCGGCTAAAGATGTTGCAGAACTCTACCATTCAGTAATCATGATTGCAGTGACACACTTTACCTTCGTCACTTTTTAATAACGTGCAAAAATCTTTTCTTCATAAGGAACCAATAGCGATATAATATAAAAAAAATTAGATGCGGCTATTAGACAATTCATTTTACGCTGAGCTACTTGTCTGTGGTTCAGTGTGCCAAAATTTGTTTTTGGGATTTTGATCGTTTCTGTCGGCAGTACTTACAGTTCGCTAGATATTGTATATGTATACTAGTTAAATGAGTTCGTCGTCGTTGGTGAAAAACCACATTTATAAAATTTATATTTATTTATAATATTAAATAAAACTTTCATGTTTCTAGCTATTAATTACATGTTTTAGTGTCTTAAAACAAAGAAAAAAATAGACACAATTGGATTTCAATCGGTGTTTCATCTCCAGAATAAACTGCAAATTATTATAATAGGGGAGCCCAAGATGCTAAATGGGTAGTTACTCGAGCGTCGCAGGGACATATTGGATTTTGTAGATTAAATTATAGAAAAAATAAAAGGTTATATAATGTTTTTCATTTCAATGGTCAAAAATCTACAGAAAAAAAATTTTTTTTAAAAAAACTGTGACATAAAAATACTAAATCGCATTAATTGCCACCTAAAATGTTGAAAATCTGTCGATTCCAGTGTAGCGTAAGGAAATGGGAGGGTCACAAAGTTGTAAAGGTAACGTTGTTTTGACATTCTCGAGCGCGTCTGGATTTTCTTTTATTATACATGAAATAATGTAAGAGTAACGAAAAAAATATAATTTGACAATTTCCACAAGTCGAAGTTTTAGGAATTTTGTTTTTTCTTCTGATAGTTACCCACCTCTATATAAATGGCTTATATATGGTGGAGAGCCTCAACAGTATGCGAGGTACCCTCTCTATGTTATCTGACACGTTCGAGTAAATACAAAAATCCCCTCTTATGCTTCCCTACTAATGCAGTAATTGGTTAGCCGTGGGAATCCATATTTTAATTTTTTTTAATTTTATGTTATAAGATAGAAACACTTTTATGTTAAAAGATACAATCGCCCATAATGCTTTCCGTGTGGCGGGATGACAATGCCACATGCATAAGTCTACCGGCTACCTTACCTCCAAACGGGAACACGACAATGACAAGCAGTGGCACTATTGCGGCAGGAATAATTAAGGCGGTGGTATCAAATACCCGAGTGAGACGTTGCGGAACTCTACCACCTAGTGGTTACGATGGTAGTGACACGTATAGGCAATCGATTACTTCTTACAACCTGCATGTCAGAACGACAGTTGGTCTATTTACAAGTGTTACATCGCAGATTTTCAATAACCTTAATTAAATAAAACAAACTGGATACACGCAGTCCTTAAAATTAATCAATTGATTACATTGATATATACATGACTAGCGGCCCGTTACGTGCTTCGCTACGTATCGCCATTTATTGAATTCATTTGTTACAAAAAATGTGATAAATGAAGAACCGCTCTATCGATTTTATGCAAACTTCACATAAACCATCTACTAAATAGTCCGAACAAAGCGTAAACATTTGGTTAGGATAGGTGAGCTCGTTTTTGAGTTATAAAATTACAACGAAAAGTGGCATGGATTTATATATATATATATAGATTACATTATATATTACAGATATTACATTGATATAAAACCCAAGATGCACAATCAGTGTCTCAAAAACATCCTCTAAAAATGAGCGCATAATTTTAAATTGTGCGCTCAAATAGAATCGCGTCGATCGCGACACTGTCAATTTTATTACTTTTTATACATTGTAAGGTTTTTTAAAATCAACTATAAATTTTGCATTTAAGGTTGGATATGCAAAAACTTATGTTTTTGCCATATCTATAACTACTTATGTGAAATTAGCGTCAGTTTTGTAAGTTTTGTTCGGGACTGTGCATATTGGTTTTTTATTCAATGATTGATTATGATCGATCATACTGATAAAAATAGCTTCTGTATTTTATTAAAAATACACAAACTCTTTTATTTGGTAAGCGCCTATCATCGTCTGCGTTCTTAATCTCTATTTCTTTAACCTAGTATCATAAACATTTCAGTTTTATCTTTGCGTTTTACCTTTAGTTTTAAATAAATAAATTATCGCCGGCGAGAGTAACGTAGGTTATTTTTATCTATAATCGCAGAGTATGACCATAAATTAGTTCTATATTTAAAAGCACGTTGTTTTGCATACAGACAAGCCGTCTGCACATGCGTGCGACATCAATCTCAATTCTGAAATATTTTTCCGTCTGCAACACATTGCAATGTGACTGTGGTGTTTAGTTGACACTATTTTATGTTTAACCAAATATTACCTACTGCTTTGTCCCTATAAATAAGAAAAACATTTATTCGGTAAATGTAATAACGTGCATTTGCATGTTTATTTGACAATCAGCCGACACTCACTTTGCTTTTTTAAATTATAAGATAGCAAACAAAATATGGTTCTTCTGATAAAAAGAGACGAACATCTCCTCTAGACACAAAAAATGTAAATGGTGCGTTGCTATCGGTGTGGTAAGGTGCTATTTCCACACGCATAATTTTAGCGGTTACTTTACCCTCCAAACTGGAACACGTTGGTGACATACACTGACGCTATTGCGACAATAATAGGAAAAGCTATGGTACCAGACAATAAAGATCGGTAAAGCCGCTCTTTAGTTAGAAGTAAGAGCTATAGAGAACGTGATATATTGATAGACCGATACACAGACAAAATTGACAGAGAAAAAAAATTAAAACCAGTCGACAGTAGCTAAATTGGTTAGAGCATGCCAGTCAGAGGCAAGATCGCAGTTTCAAATTCTGCCGTGATTCTCTAACGTGAATCTCTTACGATAAACTCATTTAATTATTATAAATATTATGATACGGAATCGATCCCAAAGCATGGAAGAATTTCGTCATATAAAACCAGTCGACAGTAGCTCATGTTGTTAGAGCGCGCCGACCAGAGGCAAGATCGCCGGTTCACATTTTGTTGTGTCGAAAATTTTCTTTCTTGAAAAAATATAATATGGCATGTCATTTGCACAATCACGTGTTCTTAATATTTACCAATTTTTATCAAGGTGTTTCAAGCCGTTTTTTAGTTATAGCGATACATATAGACAAATATATTTTTAATGGTGAAATTGATATTAGAGAGATAAAAAAAGAATAATTATCACACAATTTGACAAAAAAATATTTATATAGTACAGATCCATACTTACTAATATTATATGGGAAAAGTTTGTGTGTCTGGATGCCTATTTGTTACGCTTTCATTGCTAAACCACTGAACCGATTTCGACGAAATTTGACATGGAGATATATATTTATCAAACATAGATTAAGCTTTTTTATAAAACCAACCCCTAAGGGTCTGAAATAAGCGATAAAAGTTTGTATGAAAAACTATGTCGACGACATGTACCTAAATCTATTCGCGAGCGAAGCTACGCAGGTAGCTAGTAGTAATAGTAGAAATAAAAACTGAAAAATAACTCTTAGTATTGTTTAATTTAAATGCAATGTAAGCATTATTCGTTGAAACAAATCTCCCTTAAATGCTAAGGTTAGGGGAAAATGATTGACAGTGTCAAGAAATTTCATTTTGCGGATTGTTGAGAAGTCGAGAGGACGTCGATAATACGCTGTGGTCGCCACTTCGATGCTTGATTGTCTGTTCAAGTGCGCTTCGGTTATTGCTCTTATGTAGCACTCCATTTACTTCATTTGTGTTACGTTTCATTTAACAAAGAGAGGTTCTGAAGTTGGAAATAATATTGATGAAGATTTTTTTGGTAATCCTCAGATCTTTATGTACTTTAGTTGATGCAATAAATGATGTTTGATCACTGCTGTCTATGAATAACTGCAACACTAGGCATGTTTTGTGGGAGCGTAGCGTTCTAATTCGAGACATTCATAAATTTCAAATTTGGACATGTGGTTGGCTTTCGATTTATTATGCACCGATAGGTTGGTTTTTTTTATATAGTATAAGATAGCAAACAAGTAGATGGCTCTCCTGATGAAAAGAGTCAAACACTGCTTGTAGACACCAAAGGTGTTAATGGTGCGTTGCTATCTTGTGACAAGGTCTTATGCTATATGCATAAGTTTACCGGCTACCTTATTCTCCAAACCGGAACACGACAGTGACAAGCACTGACGCTATTGCGGCAGGAATAGGTAAGGCGGTGGTACCAGACCCGGGCGAGACAATGCAGAACTCTACCACCTAGTAGCCACGATGTTAGTGAGTGGTATAGCCAATCGGTCGCCTTTTACGACCCGCCTGGCAGAACCGCAGTTGGCTTATTCTTCAAAGGAGCCCGGGATCAATACGGGGTCCCTGTTATAGTCTGTTAGCTCCATTATTTTACTATAAAAAATAGTACGTAAATGGTAGTTCGTTTAACAATATACACAGTTTTTTATATTTTATACATTCAGGCGTTACTTTGCGGAAATCCATAATTCAAAGGCGAAATTAAGGTATTTACTTTGCAAAATTTCCAAAAATTCTTACATGAAATTGATGTGATGCAACTGAAACAAAAGGTAGTATAAGGAATGTGGGCAAACTTATCAGGATACAAGAACTGTCGTTCTGCCAGGCAGGTCGTAAAAGGCGATCGATTGGCTATGCGAGTTACTACCATCGTGGCTATTACGTGGTAGAGTTCTGCATTGTCTCGCCCGGGTCTGGTAACACCGCCTTACCTATTCCTGCCGCAATAGCGTCAGTGCTTGTCACTGTCGTGTTCCGGTTTGGAGGGGTAAGGTAGCCGGTAAACTTGTGCATGTGGAATTAGACCTCGCCATAAGATAGCAACGCACCATTAATATCTTTGTTGTCTATAGGAAATGGTTGACTCTTTCCGTCAGGAAACCCATCAGCTTGTTTGCTATCTATGATATAAAAAAAAACACAAGTTTCAAAAAAAAATTGTAGGCAAATTAAATATCTTAATTGCGTCTTTGAATATATTTAGACAAGGATTACAAATCAATAAATATAGTGTAATTAATTAACATGAAACTAATTTCATCCTAAATTCTATTCTCATTTTGTTAGTAAGTATGATAGTAAACTTAAGATACTTTTAACTATATTAGTGATTGCAAGTCGTTCTACTAATAATACTGGAAGAAATTTTACTACAAAATAATCCCGCCTTATATTACGTGTAATTTGATTATTTTTTGTGTCAGTTGTGTACAATAGTGTTTACACTGCGGATGCTAGTTTAAATTCACCAAATGTGACTAAGCCTTTAGAATAATGTTAGAATTTCCGCGAATTCAACTCATTGCCGATGCTTTTCTTTTGCTTATTACTGCATATAAATATTAACCGCCCCGTTGGTCGAGTGGTTAGTGACCCTGACTACGCAATTGACGGGGCTCGGGTTCAATCCCCGACGGGAACAAGTATTTGTGTGATAAGCATAAATGTTTATATTTCCGGGTTTGGGTGTTTATTATGTATGTAAAAAGTATTTATATAATTTGTATTTCTATGTATTAGTATCATTGACTAACACCCATAACACAAGCAAATAATTTGCTTACTTTGGGGTTAGATTAGTAAGTGTAATTTGTCCCGTGAATATTCATTATTATTATTATTTATTATAGTCTAAATATAGTCCAAATAGGTTTACTAAGAAGTGCCTGAATGTGTTTAAATTTATATAAAAAAAATAGTAATCTCTTATAAAGAGTGGATTGATGAAAACATCAAAGTAGTTATCTTAGATATACAAAAATGGATCACAACGAAAATAAATAAATAATTACAATTTAGTTAAAGTATTCTGTACATGAGCTATTGTAATGCTTAATATTTCGATAAACAAAATACGACATTTTTAAGTTCATTCAACTGTCATATAATTTTGCATACAATATTTTGTTGGAAGAAATGAAAACGAGCAGTGACAGGGGAATTTAATAATGACAAAATAATACATGGTAAGTTTAAGGGCAGCCCTTTCTGCTGTCCGTCATACGAAGCTCTATTCATGCACATAATATTTCTGAGATATTTGCCGACCGCCTAGCGACTGACTAATTTATTCGTCTGTGGTGGGTAGACACATTTTTCTGATGAGAGATATTCTCTTTGTTACAAAGTCCGGCGCGTATAGTAGAGAATAACGAGTTTATGCATACATACGTAAATATGCATCTTATGTATGATCACACATAATTTACTCATCGCGAACTTATAAACTATTTTCCTACGAAGTAAACGTGATTCATAATGAGGAAAAAAGTTGTGTTTTCGAGGAACAAATTTTTAATACGATGTTACTGTTGTACACTTAAATAACCAAGAACAACTATTTAAAAATTAATGAACCCCAAGTGAGTATATGCAGGTGAAAAGGTTCTAAAATATTTTTTGTTTAATACTTTCCACCAATAGAACTTGGTGGAATTGTATTAAGTTTATCCACATAAAACTATTTAAATTTAACACGTATAGGGTAAAAAGGGTATCAATGCTTAAAAAACCTAATAGGCGTAATTTTGGCTAGTGTTTGCAGATTTATTTTCAACATCGATCTTGTTGAACGGTACATCTCATAATTCGAAGTCGTGGGAAACGTTTTTTAATCACATAAATAAATTGTCATAAACAAATATCACATAAAAAAAGAGGGCTTTTAATGTTTCATATATATTTTTTTTAATAACTTTACTCTCTCGTTGCTATTTATTGTGCAACGCTTTAATCATGCTTTATTATATTCTTTATTAACTATTGTATTCAATAGTGCTTCTGCGAGTTTGTGTTAGTTTTTAACTAATTTTAGTAGCTTATCATCTACGTATAGTATAAAGTTAAAAAGTTACAATAACAATTATTGTTTTCATATGCGAAACTTTTAATCTTTTTTGTTTCTTTTATCTATTGTTACTTTTTTTTATAAATACGCCCTTGGGAAAAGTTTGCTAAATTTTCAAATTCTTTCAAAGTAAGTTATTAAGCTTATACTAATTACATATTTCATTATTTTATTCAAATTATATTATTATATGTATTACATAATATATACATTATTTGTCACAATAGTATTAATTAAATATTATTATTTCATTAATTATTACAAGTTATATTTATTACAACATATCTACCATTATACGGATATGCTGGCAGAGGGGGCTGGGGGAACCTTGACTCTAAAAGAAATTAGCGCTTTAATACTTTATATTTCACAAACGATTCCCTTAATCGAAAAATTGTTTTCGCAAACCTACACTATTTTTAATACCTATACAATGATATCCCATGATATCCCACATTATTCAAGACTTGTAAAATAAATACGTATATATATATATATATATATATATATATATATATATATATATATATATATATATATATATATATATATATATATATATATATATATATATACCGCTGGACCGATCTTCATGAAATTGACATGAATATAGTTGAGGATCCGGGATCAAACATAGGCTAATTTTTTTTCAAAAGTCAATCCCTGGAGGGCTGAAATAGGGGATGAAATTATTATTAAAAGCTATTTGGACGACTTATTAATATACTCGCGGGCGAAGCTGCGCGGATCATATATATATGTATATATATGGGATATGAATTAAGCTTGATTTAGTAACATGTTTCTAGATTTGTTTAGATTCGGCTATTAATTATTTTTGACTTTAGACAAAAAAATAACAAGATTTTATGTTGATAAAATATCCTGAAATACCAAGTCATTCCAGTTAAGGTTCAATTATAGAAAAGAACTAAAATTTATATGACACGAGATATTAATGTTATAATATCATTAATAATTTAATTGATACGGTTATATACAATGAGTTTCTCAAAGTTAATCGGAGACACGATGACAAATGCATATCGCTTCATCTCGAACGAGGAGATTAATGTTCGAAAGACATCGAGCTTGGCTAGACAAAACCGCCTTTGCGTACGCAACCAACAATTCACTACGAACCGTAGTTCTAGCGTAAACGTTCACGCGACAGACATACAGACCTGTTACCAGTGTCGCTTATTATTTATCTGTTACAATCTCTTCATTATCTTACAATATATTTCCATTTGCACTCTGACTGAATCTTTTGTATATTGATTTAAAGCACAAATTGTTTTACCCAAGCGCATTACTATATTGGACAATCGGCTTTTGTGCTAACAGAGACAATGACGCGATCTACATGTAGGAACCATAGTTTGATCTAAAATTAAGCGAGATGAAAGGGAATATTTGTTTGATACAAAAAATATTACTAAACGAGTATTGTCCGATGCAATGCTTTGTGTGGATACAAATATAATACACATGTATTCCGCTCGATTAAAGTCATAAATGAGAGAAATGTCGGATCAAAAGAATAGCAGGTGTGCCTTATTATTACAATTTGTCATTTGCTTTCATTGTGCTTTTGTGATATACCATATAAAGATAAATGAAAAGTTATAAAATTAATAGCTAAATCATCTTTTGATAAGCAATAAATTGATACACATTTGACGAATTGCACGACGTGGCAAGGCGGTGCATTATCAGTTGAAAGAAAATGTACCTATGGCTCAACAAATTTTAATCATACTCAGTATTAAATTCATACACTAATTTGATGTAAAAAGTATATGATTATAAAGAGAAACCTTAACTCTTCAAATTCTGCATAATTTTAAGCTTTTTACGAGGGTTACTCTAAAAACTTCCGTTGAAAAAAAATTTTGATGGCCGCCAGTTGATTCCGTTATGTCTGGTAACACGAAATAGGTTGATTGGCCTTATGAATTCACTTTATTTTATTATCAATATTATCTAATCCACTCAGAATAGGGCCCTATTGAAAATCACTTCATTCGCATTTGTTTTTTATACTAAATAATTAAAAAAAAATGTTGCGGCGTGCACTTTTCGATTTTCCAAACTTTTTTTACTTATAATTTTATTGTATTGATAAATACAGGGAAAACAAAACTTGTGTGTCCAATATATGAATCAAATAAAATGATGATATTAAATTGAGAAAAATATTAAATAATATGTTTATAGGTTGACTGGTAGAAGATTGTACATATAGGTCATGATAATTAAAAGTCATAAATAAACAATAAAAATCAAGTTATCAAAATGAGAATATTGCTTAACCACATAGTAAACCTCAACGAAATTAGTGTAATAATATTTAAAAAGTATGGTCACTGCACGATGTACTAACTAGTCTAATCGCGAGTTCGGTAAATCGTTCTTTATAAGCAATGAATTTAAATCTTTGAGCTAGACTGCGGACGGACTTACAGACGGACACAGTAAAACTATAAGGGTTCCTAGTTTATTTTGGAACCCTAAAAATACGGTACGAAAACAAAAATAACGTATCTGCACCTGGTTCTATCTCTCAATATTGACTAACCGTGATTATATTAACTCCAGCTTTAGTTGCACCGTGGTTGCACCAGTAGGGCAAAACAGTCACTTAAAAAAAATTGACACGTAAAAACGTATCTTCTCGGTTGTTATTTCTTTTATTTTATAAAAGCTTTTATCTTGAAAATAATCATCATTATTGAATATGGTTTTGGTGATGAAAAGAGAAAACCGACACCTGTGGACATCAGAGATGTTAATGGGATGTTGAAATACATAGGGCAAGGTTTAAATACCACGTGCATAAGTTTACAGGCTACCTTATAGGCTTCTCCGAACCAGAGCACGATAGAAGGTGCTCAAGGAATGGTGAAAGGGTGGTGCAAAATGGTAAGCGAGATGGTCGAGCGAGACGTTACAGAATTCTACCACTAAGTGAATCACTAACATTTGAATTTGAATTTGAATTTGAACATGTGATGCTAATTGATTCCGATGTAATTAAAGAAATGACACGGATCAATAGGGAGGAAATGTAGAACATATGACCATCGGAATACTCTTGACTCTTGGAATAGTATCAACGTTTTAGTTCATTTAGTGTACATTATATGGTAGCAATAGAGGATAATTATGTATATTAACGGTGGATCCGTGGTTGAAATAAAATCTCTTTTAAGTTTGACAAAACACAGACTTTAGCCGTAAAAAATGTATATTATCATGTACTTACGTCACATGAATGGAAATCATGGTCATGGTCTTGTTCTTTTTCGGTACCTACCTGAATCGACTGCTGTGAAAGCGAATATCGATGGTAAGAATCCAATATTTTACATCTAACGCGTAGGGCCAGACCGGCTGTTAACGTGGCGAACCGTCGCCATGCATAAATATACAAGCTCGGTGCGGTGATAGATAGAGAGGAATGCGAAACCGAGTGAAATGACACGAATTTTAAAATAAATAAAAACGTCATAAAAAATAAAAAATAAAAATTAATAAACGAAAAGAATAAATTAGTTTTAGTTCTGCCATAAATTAATTTTTATTAACAAACCATTGTTTCATGCATGTTTTCAGCACAGAAAAGCTTTATGATTAACATTAGCCGATTCCCCGTGACTACTTTTTAAAAATATGTTAGCATTCACTTTAAGTGTGTATTCCATAAAAGATAAGCGTATTGTTCATAAATTGTTTCATGATTGTATCCCAATTGATACAAACATTTACAAATTGTTAGCTGAATAACAATGACCAAACATAATCCAAATCTAAACGCTACAACAAACTTGACGGAATATAAATGTGTGGCTTGGAGCTGAAGGCTTGTGAACCGAGGACGTGATGTGTCGTTATTAACAAACCTGCATTAATGACCCATAAATACAATACCGCCCACATAATACTCATAGACTTTCACACACCTTATTTTTTATATTAAAAAAAAGTATCTTCACACCCGGATCCTCAAAGGGGTAGGCAGAAGTACAACAAGTGCACCCACGACTAGCCGAAGATACTTGGTCCCACAAATGTGATAGGTGGCAAGCCTATTACCAACCGGGCACTTTTCAATCCCGGGCAACTGTGCGTTTATCAGAAAACTGAAAAAACCCTTTTTTTATGTGTCCGACTCGGGAATCGAACCCGGGACCTCATGTGGTCAACGCCAATGCTAGACCACTAGACCACAGAGGAGAGCGGGGAGAGGTATTTTTTATATTATAAGATAGCAAACAAACAGATCGACATCCTGATAGAAAGTGACAACCATCGCCTAAAACCATCGAAGATGTTAGTATGTTATCTCTATGTGATATAATGCTAAGTTAATTGGCTACCTTATCTTCTCAAAAACCACAGTGGTGGTAGGTAGTAACCAAACCTCTGTCGAAACGATACAACCTAGTAGTCACGATGTTAGTGGCAAGTTATAATCCCTGACAGTTACTAAACAGGTAATCTATTATACAGTTGACTGGTAAAATAGTGTACATATTGAAGGATATGATGGTTATTGGTCATCTGTAACCAATCTGGGGGCATACTACGATAAAAATAAGCCAACGGAAGCGTAGAGCATTACCTACCTTTTATCTATCGTCGTTATGCATATCGTCGTTTTTTTAAAACTATATAACTTGAATTGGATTATACTAGATAAATCTACATAAATATTATAAATGCGAAAGTTTGAATGTTTGGATGTTTGAATGGATGGATGTTTGTTACTCAATCACGCAAAAACTACAAAACGGATTCGAATGAAATTTGGCACACAGGTAGATAATGACCTGAAACAGCACATATGCTACTTTTTATCCCGGAAAATTTAGGTGATCTCGCGAGATTCGCTAAAAACTTTTATAATGCATCGGGCTGCACGCTGCACCTAGTAAATAAAAAAAATCTTGCTATATAATCTCTATAGAAGATTTATTAAACAAGTTTCAATTGTAACTATAACTTGTACTTTAGATTTTATTGATATCTAAAAACCCCGATTTCGACACTCACTCACTGATGATCATGAAAATTCTTATGTTGCTTCCTGAAGTTCTAAAAAGCTAAAATTTGGTATGCTATTAGTACACAAACAACAAAAAAAATTATAAAACTTAGAACTTGTATCCTCCAACCTCTTCTACTAGGGGATGGAATTTTGTATGTGACTTCCATATATTTTGATGCTAGGGGTCTGAAAATTTATATAGGGACTCCTTGTTATAAATAATAAAAGATGAATTCTTTGAATTAGCGAATGGAAGTTTTTGTTTTTTTCCGTAGAAACTTAATTTCATGCTAGAGATCTGATAATAATACAAGTATAAACCTTATTACAAATTAACAATACGTATAAAAAGATATTTTAATAATCAATTTACAAAAAGAAGCGAATTTTCACTAAAAGATTTTAATGTAAAATGTTACTACGACAAGACTATAACATGACTTGCACTGTCAAAAGAACCAAGCTTCTAAGTCAACACGCCCTTACTCTACACGCCTCAAAATATGTGTCCTGACCTTAGATGAAGAAAACTACTACTAGATATGAAATAACCAAGGTCCACGGGAAAACCGTGTCATTTCATCCCTAACAATGGTGGACTTAAGAACACCTGTTTACTGTCTACATAACAATTGATAAGTTATATTGCAATTGAGCATGTTATTTTAACAATTTGTTTTTACTTTAAATTTAAGGTACACACTAAAATTATAGAAAAATACAAATAAACGCTAAAATCAATTTAATATTTTGTAATCAAAGGATTATTTGACATTAAATTTTAACTTACCTACATTGACTTTAGTAATGGCGTTTTGGCCGGAAGCTGTGTAAGGTGTCGTTAATTTTCTTTTTATTCAGCGTTGAAATGCATGCAATTTTATAATTTGTTTATAGAGATTAATGTCATCCCAAGCAGCAATCAAGCATGTTTAATACCCATAAAGCAGCTCATATAGAACTTAAAGTTCTATTGCAGCCGTACAATGGTGTAAAAAGATGCTTTTATCGGTATAAGAGACCTTTATGAGTTTTTATACAGCCTAATGCTGTACAAGGGCTTTCTTAGAGTTCCGCGTAAGCTTTAGGCGTTATATCTGAATATTAATACACTACTGTACAGCTTTAAGCAATTTGTAACTCATTAGGCTGATTTTAATCCTTAAAGCTGTACACTAGCTGTATTTTGTTTAGCACGGGAATTTATTACAGCTTTAAGTGTTATTATAGTATCACTCAACGCTTGTTTCTGTAAAATGGGACATGCAATCACCGTTCTACAGCTAATATTTATGGCGTAATTGTAGACTGTTATGCAGCCAATAGTGTTAAAAATCTGCATATACAGCTATAGTACAGCTCAAGGCTGTATTACTGAGAAAATTGTTGTTTGCTGTTTTTATATCTGCATAGTTGATATCATGTGGAAAAAATCAAGAGGAATATTGAAAAGGAATATTTAAATATTATAAATTACCAACCAAGTAATCGTGATGAAGATAAAGCTGAAAAATTACTAATTCAGGTAAACCTACAATTGTCATTTTTATTAATGTTCAAGGAAAAGGGTTCCGTAACAAAAACATTAAAAAGTGATTGTAGGTTATCTGATTTATTATTTTTTAGGCTTATCTTCTTCATTAAGGTTACTTGGTTGGTAATTTACAATAACTGATTTTTTTTAATGTCATAAGATAGCAAACAAGCAGATCGGTCTCCTGATGAAAAGAATCAACCATCGCCTACAGACAGCAAAAATGTTAATAGTGCGTTGCTCTCTTGTGGCAAGATCTAATGCCCAATGCATAAGTTTACCGGCCACCTTACCCTCCAAACCGGAACATGACAGTGACTAGCACTGACGCTTTGCAGCAGGAATAGATAAGGCGGTGGTACCAGACCCGGTCGAGCCAATGCAGAGCTCTATCACCTAGTAACCACGATGGAAGTGACTCGCATAACCCATCGGTTGTCTTTTACGACCTGCCTGGCAGAAAGGCAATTGGTCTATTCTTCAAAGAATATATAAAAAAGAGTTAAAAAGAGAAATAAAAATCATTACACTGAGAAAATATGTATTTTTTTATTTTTAACTTGCTACTATACGGAGTTTTACAAAAGCGGTATAGTATGTCGAAAGAGGATGACTCAGAGGGTCATTTTGAACAACTTTTGTTCAACGATTTGTGAAAACTCCCGAAAAACAATTTTGTTTTTCCATTGTGAAAAGTTACGTGACCAACAAAGTTTCTATGGAGAATCAATATTTTTTTCGCGAATTTCCAAAAGTCGTTAAACAAAAGTTGTTAAGAATGACCCCCTGAGCCACCCCCTTTCGGCTTACTATACCACTTTTGCAACATCCTGTATATATGTATACTTACAATCGTTTTAAAAATACTATATACTTAGATACAATTACAGGCAAAAGAGTATGTGTTTCTCTTTGAAGAACTAATAATATTAAATCACAAGCACGAAATAACGTATTCTTCTTAAAAATATTTTTGTGATAGACCAATCTTTAAAGGGCTTGATTTTTCGTTCTTGATCAACTTAGTTATATCAAGTTGTTTTCTTGGTCATTATAATTCACCTTTATCCTCCCACAAACTGGGTACGATACAAATACGGTTTTGGCTTCTCTCAATTGTTTTTATTATTTTATAAGGCACATTTCCCTGAAAAATAAAGTAAAACATGATTGAAATACATGTCCCATAAGTTATAGTTAACAATAAGTTGGTTTATTTGTAAAGTCAAACGACCGACATCAATACAACACAATAGCGAAATCAAGTGACAAACATATGTTTTGTATTTAGGGTTCTTCAATTTTTGTACGCATCTCTAAACATAAGTTAAGTTATTAAAAGCCAATTACTGTACAATAGATTTATATAGGGACTTAGTACAGCCTAAAGTGTATTTGGACGGTAATTAAAAGCCAATAGCCGTATAATAGAACAAAAAAGAGATTCAGTACAGCTATTTGCAGTATATCACCCTCCAAATACACTTTAGGCTGTATAACAAAACGCCGCCATTATTGTGTATTAAAAACAACATTAAAGAAATATATTGTTAAATAAAAGATATATTTAACAATAGCTAAAGCTATATCTTGACAAGCAACTTATATTATGATCATTATGCCTTTATATACAATATTGTACCATAAATACTTGTATATTCTAACCTTAAACACAAACATTTACCGTATTTTGCAATGATTTTATTTGTGTTAACATGATTATTTCGTTGGCGCGTGAATATTTTGGAGGAAAAACATACACGACTTCACAGTCATTTAGAATTTGCACTTTGAATACACCATTGAATACTGCTCCAAGTCCAAGAATTTATCGTTTATTAATATATTTTTAATTATGGCGTCTGCAGATATAATGTTATACAATATCAAAAACAGATTAGTTACTTTTTATCATTTTCAAACACCTATTAAGAACATTTAGCTGCACAAGAGAGTATCTTAAGTATTATAGTTTCTTTATACACCGAATAACAGCCTTTGTACAGCCTATACCAGCTTGTACAGATATTGTGCAGCCTATTTAACGCTTAGCTGTACAAGACAGTTACAAGAGAGTATCCTTAGTGTTATAGTTTCTTTATACACCAAATAACAGCCATTGTACAGTTTATAACAGCTTGTATAGCTATTGTGCAGCCTACATAACGCAATAAGCTGTATAACTTGGGGCCCTTTTTGGTGTTATATCGGCTGTAGAAGCGCTTCTACAGCCTTTGTACGGCTTCGTATACAGCTTTAAGTTTAAAAATGAACCTAAATGCAGCCTATATACAGCTTAACGTGCTACTTGGGATGTCCTTATCTTTCTCTTGTCAAAGGTCCCGACTGTTTCGTTACTACAAACATTGTTGTATAACTGAAAAGCAATGAACCGAAAATAATTTTTTCACCTTACGCTCATGTGACGGTAGCGAAAGACCAAGTTACATATTTTGACAAAGGTGTAAAGTTTATGAAGTTAGAGCTTAAAGAGTGAAGGCGTGTAGAGTAGAAGCTTGGTTCGACGTGAGATCTGATAACTTTTTGACAGTACGTGTTACATAGTCTTGTTGTAGGAACATTTCATATGAAAATATTTTTGGTGGGATTAAAATATAATAAAAGGAGAATATTGCTTAAGTACACGGTAAACCTCAATAAATTCAGTATAGTAGTATTTAAAATGTATGGTCACTGTGCGGCTTGCTAACGAGTGTGTCACGAGTTTGGCAAATCACTGTTTTTAAATAATGAACTTTGTTCTATGCCCGGGTATCCTTACTAAACATTATTGTTGTATAACTAGGTAAAAATTTAAGTACCGTTTTATTTGATATCATCTACTCAACACCCTCATTACCAACAAATATATATCAGCATGGGAAAAAGGAAAGTTTGAAATTGTTTTGTTACCGAATGTTTAAGTTAGATATTTTCATTAAATTAAACTGCAGTGTCTATTTTGTCTAATCTGTATAAAAGAAAAAATGTCTTTACTTTGGGGTTAAATCAATTCGTGTAATTTATCTTATCCTCTAATCTATAGACACGAGTTTCAGTCTTAACTAATAATCTCCAGAATTGGTCTGGGCTCTTCTGAAGAATAGACCAAATAAATGCCATTCTGCCAGACAGGTAAAGGGCGACCGATAGGCTATTTTTGTCACTACTATCGTGACTACTAGGTCGTAGATTTCACGCATGTGGCATTGCCATCCCGATACACGGATAACAACGCACAATTAATATCTTTGGTCTTTTTCCATCAGGAGAGCCATCTGCTTGTTTATTATCGTATAATATATAAAAAAGTGTTCGACCATTGACAACTCACACTACACTAATAATGTTTGATTTCCTGTAGAAAATTAGTTCTGTCAATAATTTAACAGGTGGGGAAAAGGAACGCGATGTTCCAATTGGCTAATTCAAAGTCAGTATTTTGTCACGCGTGTTTACAGCTCACGGGATTGGTGGTAAGGAATCAATTCTTTTGGATTATTAGAAAATCTAAGTCAGTCGACTATCGAATATTATAGATAAAACCCACGATTCAGAATATCAAACATGTATGTTTTCGTTACTTAGGCTTTATCCAATAATCATATTTGATCTGGAATACATCCCGCTGTTCGTCTGTCAATTTATTCTTACAATTGCAATCACACATTTTTCCCCGTGTTCATCCCGGGCTTCTTTGAAGAATAGGCCAACTGGTGTTTGAAGAATAGGCATGTCGTAAAAAGGCGACTATATTGTTTGAATAAATATAATATGTTAACTAAAGGTTGCTGTATTCACCCTAATTATTTAGGCTAGAATTATTACTTGCCTTCAATGTTTTTTTTTTTTTTTTTTTTTAATCTAGAGAAAAGGGCTTTTTCGTAGAAACGAATAAGTCGCCCATGTACATACTACATAAATAACACGCTTGAAACACAGATGATTTAGGTATTAGGTCTGTTTAAAACTAATTTGTAAAGTGTTCTGGCGGAAGCCGACCATGGTTCCGCCAGAACACTGTTACAAATACCAATTAGACTACTATTGGGATCAGACTGAGGCCTGAGGTGGCTATTCCGAACACATTCTGTAAGAATATGGTATACATCATCCAACTTATTACAAGATGGGCAGTTTGGGCTGTGCGACTTTTTCATAAGATAGGCAAATTTGTTTCCAGGAGTGTGCCCAGAACGCAACCTCAGCGCAGTTATTGTTTCTATCCTATTTATAACTGTTCTCTCGAACCATAGAGCTTTCAATGGATGTGGTTGGATTGTTCTGTACCAAATACCCTTTTCTGCCGATCTCTTGTCGAAATACTCCTTCCAACAGCTATAACATTCCTCTTTAATTGTACTGATAAAGTTAGCATAGAAAGGTCTATAAAGATAAATTATCCCGTCTGAAATAGCCTGTTTAGCCAATGAGTCGACAGCTTCATTGCCCCCAAGGCCAGTGTGTGATGGAATCCACTGGAGAACTACTTTTAGGTGTCTGCTTTGTAATTTGGAGAGCTGGTCCAATATTGTGTAGGCTATCGGTGTTCCTCGAAGAGTCGAGGTACACCGAGCCAAATGTTGAAGCGAACTTTTGGAATCTGTTAAAATAACAATTTTATCTTGATTCGTGTTCTTTACGTATGAAATTGCTTCCGATATAGCTATTAGTTCAGCCTCCATAATACAAATCTTAGTTTTGACTTGGAATTTACTACTCAGACCGGTCTGAGGGTCAAAAAAGGCTGCACCAATGCCTTCTTGTAATTTAGAGCCATCGGTGTAAATTTTATAAAAGTTATAGTATTGGTTATTTATGTATTCAATACAAATGTTTTTCAAGTAGACAGATTGATACTCTCTCTTAGGATAATTTAGGTCTTTAATGTATGTAACTATAGTGTCACTTAAATTTAAACTACTAATCCATGTATCAAGTGAGAACATATTGAATTTATTATAAAAGTGTATGTCGAATATGTCAAACTTTTGAAAGGCTAGTGATACTAGAGGTTTCTTTTTGTTCATCCAGTATCTAGAGTTGCAAAGATCTGCTAATTCTGCAATAAGGTTATACTTGCGACTAGGCTGAATAGATTTCAGTTTAACAAAATATTTACCAGCTAAGTAAAGCCTACGGAGGTATAACGGATGTAAGCAAAGTTCGCTTTCCATAACATGTATGGGTGTAGACTTTAGGAAACCCCCAATAATCCGCATAGCCTGGTTTTGAATTTTGTCAATTTTGGTTAAGTGACATTTTGCGCTTGAATCATAAAGAAAGCTAGCGTAATCAATACGGCTTCTTATTAATGATATGAATAGCTTTCTAAGGTGTTTAGGATGTACGCCCCAGCCAGGACCACATAATACTTTTAAAACATTGAGATATTTTAGAGCTCTCTCTGCCACTTCATTAATGTGTTTTCCCCACCTTAAAGATCGATCCAACCACATGCCAAGATATTTGACAGCGCTTACGACTTCTAGATCGTGACTATTAACTGTAATATTGACCTGTTCCCTTTTGTTGCCTTTACTAAAAACACAAATTTTGCTCTTTGATGACGATATATTGAGATTAAGGTTTCCAAATAATGTTAATAATTTATTAAGAGCATCTTGCAATTGAATAGAAGCCTGTAAAGAATCTTGTGCAGATATATAAATTGCAAAGTCATCTGCGTATTGTGTTATGTTTACTATGTTAGATACAGCTTTACATATATGTATCGTGGCAACGTTGAACAATAAGGGGGACAGAGGGTCTCCTTGAGCTAGACCACGTCTGGCTATTCTAGAAATATTGACATTAGTATCCTTCACACCTAAATTTCTTTCTTTTAGAAATGACCACAAGTATCTACAGAATTTAGATCCTACGCCAAGCTCATCCAATGTCAATAACAAGCTCGTGACGTCTACATTGTTGTATGCGCTGTCAATATCAATAAAGCATCCTACGGTAAAAAGATTCTTCGAGAAGCCTATTTGTATGCTTGTGACTAGCATGTTCAAATTATCTATACAGGAACGACCTTTTCTAAAGCCCACCATCTCCTCTGAAAAAAGGCCATTGTGTTCTATATACCACTCTAGTCTTTTGTTGATAATAGAATGGAAGATTTTGCAAATACAAGATATCAAAGATATGGGTCTTAGCGCTGCCTCCGATGTTACTTGTCGCCCCGGCTTCGGAATACATATCAGTTTGATTTGCCGCCACTGGGATGGGATGAAGCTTGACGTAAAAAACACATTATAAAGCCGAATTAAAATGTGTTTAGCACTTTCTGGCAGATTTTGAATCATAGAATACGACACTTCATCTATACCAGGTGCGGTATCCTTAGATTTAAATGCTTTATTAAATTCATGCATAGTAATAGTAGCTTCCAGTTTGCTGTTTTCCGAATAAAAAGATGGTTCAGGCGGACAAGTAAAATCAGGAGTTAAGTTGTTTAGAACGCGTTCTGTAAGTGAGGGATCTATCAGAGTTTCGAGGTATCGGTGACCTTTTAGCCATCTCATACGCCGCCACATATCGTTTATAGATGTGCTTTCATCAATAGTAGAACAAAACTTGCGCCAACTCTCACTTTTAGCGTTTCTTTGTAATTTTTGAGCTACACGGATTTTTTCCTGCAGTAGATTTAGATTATCAGGGGTAGAATTTTTCCTAAAAGTTGCTAAGGCTAAACGTCTTTCGGCTATTGCTTTTGACAGAATGGGTGACCAATACGGTTTAGGGCTAAAGTTTCTGCTAGGATTCTGGTTAAATTTATAATAAGGGATACTCGAATTTGCGGCTTGATTAATTATTTCTAATAGTTGATCGTAAGCTACTTGAGGGTCATTAGGAATATTAAAGTTAGCTATTTTTTTGAGAATATAAGTTCGATATAAATCCCAATCGGCCTTTTTAAAGTTTCTTTTTTTATTGAAATTTGAAGGGGTGTGATATATCACCGAACAATGGATAATGCGATGATCACTTCCCAGTGTTTCGTTAGTAACTTGCCAATTAAAATTAAGGCTTACGTCCGAAGATATGACGGACACATCTGGAGAAGTCTTGTGTAGGATACCATTTACCAATTTTAATCGAGTTGGAGTCCCGTCGTTTAAAGTGATATAATTTTTGTCCAATAAAGCATCAAATATTTGGGCACCCCTGTGATCTGTTTTGTAGGACCAGTTCGTATGGTGGCCATTAAAATCTCCTAAAATAATTGTTTTGATACAAGCAATGGAGAAGACCATTTCCCAATCTACAACAGAGGTATGTACAGAAGGTGGGCAATAGAGTGAGATTAAGTCTTCTATAAAAGGACAGTTAAAGATTTTCACATGTAGGATTTCAATTCCTGACTGGCGTGTTTGAGTACACCTACAATTGCAATCGGTAAATGAGCACAATTGAGCTTTGACTGAATTGTGCGTGAGTACAGCCACGCCTCCGTAAGAGTCTGCCCTATCTTTACGGAACACATTGTAACCTTTTATAGAAAAACTACAATCCGAACTTAACCAGGTTTCACAAAGACATACAATATGAACCTTCTCTTTACAAAGAAGTGCTTCAAAGTCAGTTTTTTTGGGGTTAATGCTTTGAGCGTTCCATTGATAAATATTTAGTTTAAGTTGTTTATCCATAATTAAAGATTTTTCCAAGGAAAGAAAAATCTTTAGGTATAATACTTACTAACATTACACACAACCATTCAACACAATTTTTCACAATACATATTATTTTTTCATTCAAGATCATCCCTTTCGCTAGCATTATTTCTCTTAAGTTTTCTAACAGTCGACTAAAACTATCACTTTTTTTAAATCCACAAGGTCTTTCCTCTTCACCGTTACTATTATCCTCTTTATTTCTATCTTCTTCATATTCCTGATCCATGCTTCCTTCTTCATTTGGCATGTCCCACATTAAGATACGTTTGTTCATTTTCTTCTTTGGATTTTTGTCTTTCTCTTCCTGAGCTATATCATTAGTTAAAGTAGAGACTGCTCCTTGAGTTTCTCCTTGAACGAGCTTACGTTGAGGTTCTAAAAAGCTCTTTTTCGGATCTTTCCGGACGGCACTGGAATAACTTGGGTTTCCGGTGACAGCTCTTTCCAGCTGTAAGATTGGTGAAGAATTTACAGAAGGGTAAGACGTCACTTTTGGCTCTTCAGTTTGGGGGACATACATTTCCCTAGCCTTTCTGTAGGTAACATTGAACTCAGCCATAATATCTCTTATTTTTTTTTCTTTTCTGAAAATTGGGCAGCTCTTATCCAATGCCATGTGCTTGTTAGTACAATTAATGCACTTGAATATCGTTGTCTCGCAATTTTCGTGTTTTCCACCACACTTAGGACAAACAATTTTCGTCGAAGGGCATAATCTATGAGTGTGGCCAAAACGCCAGCACCTCGAACATTGCGTAACTGGAAATATATATGGTTCTACATTTATCCTCATGTCATATATAAATATATGGCCGGGTAATGACGAGCCTTTAAATCCTAACCGTACAGTCTCACTTTCGATCCACCCTGTTTCTGTCTTATTTCTTCGTTTGAGACGCCGTACAACAACAACCTCTGAAGAACAAGTAATCGACTCCATCAATTCCTTTTCGGATAGGTCAATCTCGATATTTTTTATAACTCCATAAGATAGCGCGACCTCGTATGGACGGTGAAACCTCCAACCTTTATCTAATAACTCCTTGCAAGTTGTCAATTTCTCCGCATTCTCACTGTCGCTAAATTCCATAATTATTTTATACGGATTTATGTACCTCACTTTTGTGATGTTGGATATATTAAAACTTTTTAATAACTTCGCAAATGCGAATTGTTTAGGAAATATATCCTTACTAGTAACGCATAACTCCATGGTTCCCCGTAAATCTTGTATTCTCTGTTTTCGACTTTTAACTACGCTCCACTCTTCTTCTCCATCTACTCTAGGCCTTTTAAACGGTCTCGTTCCACTGTTAGTTACATCCTTTTCGTGGAATAATAAAGATAAGTCTTCGGATTGCATATTTTCACTCACGTCTTCAATATTATAGGTATCACATTCTTCATTTGCATCTAAGCCATCTTTACTCATTAGGAACAAGGTTTATAATCGCTTAAAACGATCGGTCCGGCCGCGGCCGGCCGAAGGACGCAATTCCGGGAACTGATAAGCCGAGTGTAGCACACAATACAATTATACGCGACCCGACAGCACCAGATGTGCTATGACACTGGCCTTCAATGTTTACAAAGGACTTTGGCTATACGAATCACTACCATCGTGACTACTAGTTGGTAGAGTTCAGCATTGCCTCGCCCGGGTCAGGTACCTACCACCGCCTTATCTGTTCCTGCCGTAATAGCGTCAGTGCTTGTCACTGTCGTGTCGTAACACGACAGTGACAAGCACTATTTAGAGGGTAATACGACGCTATTTAGAGGGTAATACGACAAAAAACCGGTAAACTTATGCATGTGGCTTTAGGCCTCCCGTCGATAGATATTAAAAGACAAAATAAATTTGTTACTCGTTTCTCTTTTTAAAAACGCATGCGCACAAGAGAAACATAATAAAGTAGAAGAATGGAATGTGGTTTTATAACCAAGATGCATTATTAATCTATATAATGTAATTAAAAGTATCTTCCCACATCTCCGAAGAGGTAGGCAGAGGTGCAACCAGTGCACTCAAGATTAGTCGAAGGTACTTGGTCCCACAATATGATCGGTGGCAAACCTATCACATTGTAGGAACAAGTAAGCCAAGCCAAGGGACCAAGGACCAAGCGGGCACATATTCAATCCCGGACAGATTTGTTTTTATCAGAAACTGAAGACATATTTGCCTGGCCCAGGAATCGAACCCGAGACCTCATGTGGTCAACGCCGACACCGGACCCCCAGACCACCCTAATTAATGTTTATTTTATCACTTAATTATAAATATTTACAAGCAAATTTTTACAATATTACATTAATTTTCAGAAAACGCACAGCAGCCATTTGCGTCAATTCCAGAAGAAGCGAATCAGATAAGATTATATAAAGCGAATACGTCATTATAAAAGAACACGTATACCAAATGTATGATCTTTCTCTTTCTATTAACGGGACATTTTCGCTCGCCTACTCTATTTATATATTATCTCTATACTGTTGAGGTCTGAAAGACAATGACATGAAATCGCAACTCAGATCATTATACGTGCAAGTATTTAATAATAGCCTATAATAGTGTTTTTATATCATCGAAATGTAAATGCTTTTAAAGTTTCTCAATACATGACTCATAAAATAGGTATTATGTTAATATTTTGACTTAATAATTCGTAAAACTAACATTTTTATCGTTAAACCGCATGTGAATATTAAGAGCAACCCAGCGGCGCTTATGCCTTATTAGAGACGTTTTATCGACTGAATATATATAATTTAATCGGCATAGCGTATGTTTTATTGAAAACAAGATAATTAATTGACAGTTACCATGCTGGATGTAATAATATGGGACTAACCGCTGTGCTTGACGGTCACCATCGTGTTTAGGAACCAAAATGCCGCTTTTATATCGTCTAGCACGCTCCCAACGGTCATTCTGGCCAGATCATATTGACATTTATGCACATATTACTCCATGTATGTTTTTACGTTTGTAAAATATGAATCTCAAAAGCGATTTAAACTTTAATACGATACCATTCTTAAAGTAGTCGTAAAATTTGCATAATTGAATGAATTTCAACTTAAATAGGTATTATTTTAGGCAAATGTCTTTATTTATTTTATATAATCAATAAAATTATGATAATAGACTATGCACTAAACGGATATAGCGTTTATGGAAGGGTATCTCATAAAATTGCTATTAGATTGTGTATATTCATAGATATTGTTTGAATAAATATAATATGTTAACTAAAGGTTGCTGTATTCACCCTAATTATTTAGGCTAGAATTATTACTTGCCTTCAATATAAAATACAATAGACTTGTGTCCACTAATAATGAATCGGACTTATTGTAGTATTTAATGATTAATTATACGGAAATAACAAAAAACTAAATCATTTGTTAAAAAAGATAAGTATACTTTAGGAATGCCGCCCAGTTGGTCGAATGGTTAGTGACCCTGACTACGCAATCAATGGGGATCGGGTTCGATTTCTGACAGGGGCAGGCATTTATGTGATGAGCATCATGTTGTATTTGGGTTAGAGATCAATTCGTGTAAAATTGTCAATAAAAATAATCGGCAAAAAATAGACATTAAGTCACGTGACAGTGAACGCAAATCTGGAAGCGTACGTCACGCCGTGGTAAAATGTCATCATGATGTTGTCATTTTCATAGAAACTACACAGTATGTAATGTAGATATTGCCACAGAATGATGTCATAAGATTGCCATGACAGTCCAGAGCGTTACCGCCGTAAATTTTGATTTCAATTTTAAAACGCGAAATTTTTTGTATAAATGTACGTTACTTAAAAAAAGTTTTTTAGTTAATATAATATATTAACTAATTTGAAAATTTTTTTAATAATTCATTTACCTTGTTAAATATTATTTAACAAGGTAAATGAATTATTAAACAAATTTTCAAATTTAGTCAATAAGAGTATTATAATAGGATCATAAATATTATTCTTGCAAGCTTCGTGTTCCCGATATTAGCATATAAGGATTAGAACATAAGGTTTTAGGTTTTTAAGAATATTTCAGTGTTATTTTGAAACATCAAAATAAACTGGTAAACTTATGTTATATTTTTAAGATAGAAGCATTTTATATCATTAGATAGCTAATAAACTGATGGCTCCCCTAATGGTGAGAGAATTATTGCTTAAGTCACTAAAGATGTTAACGGTGCGTTACTGTCCGAGTGGGGTTTGCAATATCACACGCATAAGTCAACAGGCAACCTTACTCTTTGAACCTTAACATGACAATGATAACCATTGATGCTAGCGCGGCAGGAACAAGCAAAGCGGTGATACCATATAGCTGCTCGAGACGTTGCGGAATTCTACCACCTAGTAGTCATGACGGTAGTGACACAAGGAAGATAGGCAGATGGTCTATTCTTCAGAGGTGGCTCGAACAAACATGGGGAAAACATTACTCTGATGTACTATACTGTAACAAACTCTCCCGAAGACCCTCTAAACGCACATTTTAAATATAACAAAATTGTCTGTTATATTTCGTTAATAAAGGAGTCAACAGAGTTATAATCATATTATCTGGCCAAATGATTCATCTAGTGTTAAATTGAGGACCCATTTTGTATTATATAGTTTACCCATTCATTCTTTTCAAAGGTACACTTCATCTCTTATAAACAATCATACTTTATTAGGAAATGTATACTATAAATTGATTTAAAGGACTAAAATTTAATATATTGAAGATATTTGGCTTAAGGGAGAGGAGTAATATATTACATAAATACATAAATAGATAATAAGGATATTTAGCTTTAAGGAAGGGAATAATATATTAAATATATACATAAAATACATAATAAAATATATGGCTTAAGAGAGCGATATGATGATATTAATAATTACATTGACTTCATCTAAAGGAAAGAAGTACGGTGGTATGGAATATATGGATAAAATTATTGTAATATTTAGGTTGAGAGTTGTAAAGCACTTTAGTGCCGCAATTTTATTATTGTGGGATATGTAAGAGGCGCCGCCTCGCCTCACATGTGTGAATACCATGCCGGCTGAAGGCCTTCCTACCGTATTCCCCAGAAATTTATTGAAACTAAAAGGAACTAAAGTCCTTAATCTCAAAGAGAAAATCAATATATTATGAAGAGCCAAGTTAATGGCAGATAGGCATTACTATTGTGGGGTCACAAAATGGTAGCCATATAGTTTAATGTCCAAACATGTGAATACATTGTTTGGAAGTTGATGAGTATAGGCATGACCAAGGTGCATCATTAATATTGAGCACAGCCAAAAGGCCAAATAATAAATATATTTCTCAAGTATACAATTAAACATTGACTTGAAGTAAGTAAATGTTGATAAAAATATATACTATTGTTATTTTAGTAACAAACAGTAACAAAATAATAAATAAATATTGGCATGACAAAGGTGCATCATTTGTATTGAGCACAGCCAAAAGGCCAAATAATAAATATGTTTCTCAAGTATACCATCAAGCATTGACTTGAAGTAAGTAAATGTTGATAAAAATATATACTGTTGTTATTCTAGTAACAAACAGTAACAAAATAATAAATAAATATTGGCATGACAAAGGTGCATCATTTGTATTGAGCACAGTCAAAAGGCCAAACAATGAATATAATTCTCAAGTATACGATTAAGCATTGACTTGATCAAAGTAAAATAATTAAAATAATATATAAAATACTCAAGTTTGAGATAGCATTGACTTGGAGTACATAAATGTTGATAAAGTATATACTGTTGTTATTTTAGTAACAAACAGTAACAAATTAATAAATAAATATTGGCATGACAAAGGTGCATCATTTGTATTGAGCACAGTCAAAAGGCCAAACAATGAATATAATTCTCAAGTATACGATTAAGCATTGACTTGATCAAAGTAAGTAAATGTTGATAAAAATATATACTGTTGTTATTCTAGTAACAAACAGTAACAAAATAATAAATAAATATTGGCATGACAAAGGTGCATCATTTGTATTGAGCACAGTCAAAAGGCCAAATAATAAATATATTTCTCAAGTATACAATTAAGCATTGACTTGAAGTAAGTAAATGTTGATAAAATTATATACTGTTGTTATTTTAGTAAACAGCCAGTAATAATAAATATTGGCATGACAAAGGTGCATCATTTGTATTGAGCACAGTCAAAAAGCCAAATAATAAATATAATTCTCAAGTTTACAATTAAAGTTTGTGCAAGTTTGTTTTAACAATTACTTGACAAAACTAAGACAAGATAATATGTTGTCTTCAATCACAATACCGAAACATTAATAGCCGGTACGCGATAAATAAACATATATAAAAGTAATCATTGCTCGCAATGAACTTCAAATAGTCCAAATCATAAAAATTTCATAAGTAAAATCAATTAAGATAATCCTTATGACGAAAGTCAAATGAACTCAGGTTAATGTATAAAAATACATTAAAACAAGCAATTTAATATATCCAGCTCTGTGATGTAGCTCATACCTGGTTGACGATTTGATTAATTATGTAAATAGTTCAACTTTGCTAGGCGTTAGATAGTTGGTGTTTATCTGGGTTAACCCTCTGAATACACTGTTTGCGGTAGGCCTTATCCGAATACCACGCACTGGCAACGAGGAGATAACCATAACGACAACATTACATGTGTGTCTTTATATAGATATACACAATGCATGCGACATGCATACAACCCTGATGCCTTCGCAAAGCCGACACTACCTTGTGACGAAGGTATGGTCCAATCAAAAAGCCAAATAATTAAAATAAATTATTACTGAACTAGAAATTAACCTTTGTTCTAAAGATATTATAGTCAAATTTCCTCCTATAACCCTAATAATTTATAGTCACCACAAGCAATGAAATATTACTTATTAATCGAATTTGAAGTTATAGATGAAATTTAGTAAGATCTTTGAACTCTTTAATATTGTGATTGAATACTCAATACATCTTAGAATCCAAACAATTCGTCTTATACTCGTTTTCCAATGAAACTAAGTTATTTATATCTTCTCCTGACTATTAGAGTTCTATTACACTTATTTCAATTTCTATTTAATCAAATTTCAGAATTTAATAAGGTCTGAACTTTTAGAAATCAACGCTTATTAGATCTATTGTTGCTTTAAGTGAACAGTATTATGAAACGTCTAGCCACCCGAATAATCATAAGTAAAGTTCATTTGTACAATCCTTATGATGTAGAGATTCAATCATGGAATCCAGGTTAATACATGAATATATACAGATAAACAATTTAGACAAATAACTCTAGTTCTGTAAAATAGTTCATGTCTGAGATGATTAGATATGAAAATGGATCAACTTTGCTTGGCGGTATAGTTGGGTGTTTATCTGGGTTATCGCCCCAAACACCTTGCTCACGACAGAGGGGCATATGAACCGTGTGTCTGCACTGGTGAAGAGAAGATGACCATAATGACAACATTACATGTATGTCTTTATATAGATACACCCAGCACAACTTGTTGCCTTCGTAAAGTCGATATTCCCGTGAGATGAAGATGACATGATCTATTTACCAAGGTAAAAGGTAAAAATATCTAATCCAAAATTAGTAATTAACCTTAATTTCAGATTTATTTAGTAAACTTCCTATCTTACTAAAAGATCTGTTATGCACTGTCACTATAAACAATAATATTTCAATTATCCAAAAGAATTAATTTGATAAAGAAGTTTAATATTATAATTCCTATCCTCCTAAATCCCTATATAAATAATATAAAATAAGAATAAAATAAATAAATAATTAATTAAATTAAGTAAATAATTTATACAAAATATGGTTAAATAAACATAATACGCTTGGACTAAAGTTCATTCATTCCTCTCTTGTACTCTAATTCCCTGAAGCTTTATTAAAGTCATTTAAAATTCTCGCTCCAAATTTAATTCAACAATTCAGTTCATATTAATTATTCCTTTGTTAGACACGAAGAGAGTAATTTGTATTAGTTTGTGATTATCTCGTTTAATATTTGTACTCGGTTTTAAATTTGATTGTAAATAAAATAATGTTTTATGAAGATTTGATTTTAAGAGACTGGCCTATGCAATCAATTTACGTATTAGTTAATATTTAGTTTTATAATAGGATATAATAATTCGTATTAACATTTCATAATTTTAATAATTCATATTAAGGTAGGTTTTCGTGTGAATTTTGTGTAGATTTATGCCCCCACTTATTGGTTGTAATATATTATTCCTACAGTAACAGACCTTCTGCCTTCAATTCCTAAAAGTTCCTATTTCCTCCTAATCCAATTTGAAGCATTAATTCAAGTAATCATTTTAACTAGAGAAAGTTTCTATAATAAATATTTCCTAAGCTTGAATCACCTAGTTTTAATTGAAAGTCAATAATAAACAAAGTATTCCTTAAATTCCTCAATATATTAAAGCATCAATTCTTCCACCTAATATCTACACGCCCTACCCTATCACCTAATTGTTCCTTCATAAAAAAAAATATAACTGCCCAAAATTATAACAATGCAGAAATTAAAATCGTATTTGCCATACCTCCAACTCTGCAACAAACCTACAGTAGCTCTGCCTTTAGCTCCGACGACAGCTAAGAAGTCACCCCCACGCGGCCTCGAAGGCTCCAAAGGAATCAGCTCTCGATCCCTAAAGTTTAAATAACAAGCAGGATCAACTGTACTATGGAAATTATTCTAGGAACTTCCTAGCCGGTTCTCATCTATAAAGATATGTGGTAGTTATCACCAGTTAGTAGATTTTAAAAGATAAAACCGCACGCAAAACTTCGAAACGGATTTGAATGAAATTTTACACACAGATAGTTGATGACTTGGATTAGCACATAGGCTATTTATTATCCCGGGAAAATCTAGTGATCCAGCGGGATTCGCTTCTATAATGTTGCGGGTTGTACGTTGAAACTAGTTGATAATATTAATTCAGGTGCAGTAGTATTAGTATCTAACAATGGAATTCCTTCAAAATGACGAAGATGAAAAGTATGATTTAAAGTAGTTAAAGCACTTAAATCTATTCCTAATTAATAAGCTATTTAGCCAACATGCTTTTGAATTTGGTAATGCAAAGCCATTTCTTACTCCTATGAAAAATAAACAAACATAGCAATATCGGCCATTTGTAAGGTAAAGATGCAATAATGATAGTTCAAATGCATATGGTAAAAGTATAGTATAAACAATTAAAGCACATAAATCTATTCCTTGTTAGTTAATAAGCTATTTAGCCAACATGCTTTTGGCATTGGATAATGCAAAGCCATTACTTATTCCTGTGAAAAATAAACAAACATAGCAATATTAGCCAATTGTAAGGTATAGATGCAATAATAAGTGTCTAGAGACAACGGGATTCCTCCAAATACCGACGATAAAGGTATAATATAAAGTAATTAAGTCATTTATTTCTATTTCCTAGTTAAATAATAAACTGTCTTGCCAACATGTCCTGAAATTTGATAATATAAAGCCTTTTCTTTATATTATATGAAAATTAACAAACATAGCAATCTTAGTCACTTGCAAGGTATAGGTATAATAATAATAGTGTCTAAAGGCAATGGGTTTCCTTTAAATACCGATGATGAAAATCTATAAACATATAATTAAGTCCATAAATCCATTTCCTAATTAATTAATAAACTGTTATCCGTCAAGCACTGAAATTTGATAAAGTAAAGCCATTACTTAGTCTTGTATAGTTATACAAACTTAAATTGTAGTCTTGTATTGTTATACAAACTTAATTTAATTTAAATTGGAAAACTACATCACCTGTGTTGTTTAGAACTCCGATTTATCCTCGTCTTGATTAGCAGCCCTGCTGCAAAACTGTAAGACAGCAATTGCTCCACAACCATTGCTCACATTTTTATGGAAAGAAAAGAACAATTAAAATAACAGCAAAAATTATGGTTTTATTTTCCTAAAATCAAAATAAACTTCCCTAATAATAATATCACACAATTTCTATAAAGCAAACAAGTCCACGTTTCTCCCATGTTATTAAACATCTTTTCAACAGCTATTCCTTAAAATAAATAATTTCCTTTCTTCATACAACAAACATTCTTCACTCAGTCAAGGATCGATCCACCTTTACACAACATTTTGCACAATTTCATTCTTGTAAACCTAATCACATATTTATCGGTAATATGTTTATTAAAGTTGTATAGACAGCATTCAAAAGATTTACCTTCTAATAAAACTACATTCTACCAATACTGCTAGATTTAAATAAACCCAACGACTACCATATCAAATACGAAGTTGCACAAGTACATACGTAATCCCTGAATAAATCCCTATTCTACATACTCACGGTTTTTGATCAATAAAATTTTTACCAATCCCTTTTCCTCCTATCTTTTCTCACATTAAGAGTATTTATATTATTATTTACACTCCGGAATATCCCTGATATATTTATATTATTGTCTCAAACGAAGAATCTCTTTTATAACGCCCAGAACTTTAAAACAAATCCCCCGTTTTCTCTCCATTTTTCCATTTTTTTCAATCCTCCCATTCTTTTTTCTATATCCTCCAATCTTCTTTCCTGTCATTCTCTTTTTAAGGTTTTATATGTTTATATCTTAGGTCTTATATATTATTGAGAATTAGTTTTCTTTATTTATTTTCGTCTTTAATTCCATTGATATTATTTATTAAACATAACTCAGACATATTTTTAACAAAAAAAAAATAGTATAGATTCTTATTATTTTCTTTTATTACACTAAACCTCTTAAGGGATAGATGAAGTCTGTTACAATACTTTACCTACCCGGCAAAAAAATATTTTACTTTTACGGCGTTAGAACCTAAGATGTTCATGCTTTGCCATCTAATATTCAATATATTACATATTTCAAGTCCATTAACTTTATAAATAGTCTAACTAATAAACTAAGCAAACGGGCAAGCGGCTCATCTGATGGTAAGTGATCATCGCCGCCCATGAACAGCTGCAACACTGGAGGTACTGCAGGTGCGTTGCCGGCCTTTAAGGAATGAATACGCTCTTTTCTTGAAGGCCACTAAGTCGTATCGGTTCGGAAACACATCCGCTGGTAATTGATTCCACAGAGCAGTCGTGCGGGGCAAAAAATGCCTTGAAAATCGCACTGTAGTGGACTTGCAGACATCCACATAGTGAGGGTGGAATTTAGAATTTTGGCATGATGTCCGATGGTGGAAATCAGCGGATGGTATTAAGCCGAACAACTCCTCGGGACACTCCCCGTGGTAATAGCGATAGAAGATGCAGAGAGAACCAACATCTCTTCGCAACGCCAAAGCATCAAGCCGATCGGAAAGAGCCCGGCCATCGACAATACGAGATGCTTTACGCTGTATGCGGTCAAGAGGAAGGAGCTGGTACTGCGGAGCCCCTGCCCAAAGATGAGAACAGTACTCCATATGAGGCCTGACTTGCGACTTGTATAATAGCAAACGGTCGGCTGGTGTGAAATACCGTTTCGCCCTGTTCAGAACACCAATTTTTTTGGACGCCAGCTTTGCTTTACCTTCCAAATGACCACGAAACTGGACGTTACTCGATATGTCGATACCAAGAATTCCAATGCTGGCTGTATGAATAATATGGCTAATGAATATATAATAACTATAAAAAAATATACTCCTTATGAGTAATTAATTCCATGCTTTTTTATGTTTCAAATATTCAGATATTTTATGTCCCTATTTCATATATTTGATTAAATATATTTTTAAATTTATTAATTAGAAGACCTTAATAGAATCGCGAAGCTTATTGTAGGAGAATATAGTCTGCCCAATAAAGGAGTTATTTATCTATGGAGACGCAATACGTGCACAGTAAGACTGTTTTTATTTTTTGGATTTAGGTACATCGTGACAATACAATTTTTCCAAAGTGAGGAAACATTTTTGCGAACGTACATATAGTTTTTAAATATTACAGCGATATTATGGTTAAAATAGTACTTTTTTTTATAAATAATTCTCTCAGAGAAAGCTTTGGACTAAGATTGTGAATGGCCGTTACAGCTTTTTTTGTAACAAAAATATTGAATTTATTTCAGCAGATTTCCTACCCTACTCAATAATCTCTCTAATTTTTTTACTGCGATTTTGATTGAACCATAGATATTCAATTGTAAAAATTTTTAGTTATTTAAGACTTGTATCTACATATAAATTAACTTTATCACCACAGAATAATTTTGATACTAATAAGTAATAAAAGTTAAAATATATACATAAACTTTTAAGCTGAAATAAATATAGGTGTTTTTGTAGGTAATTGAAAGGTTAATCTCCTACTGTCAACAGAGTGATTAAAAATTGTAGTAGTGGGAACGTAGCCTCCTGGCACAGTGGGCGGCATGTGGCGACAGCGACACGTCGATCTGATAACATGCCCACTAGACAACATCCACCAGTTATCTGCAGACGTGAAATCAATTGAGAGAGTGGAATTATCGCATTACGATGCCTTTGCCTAATTGGACACTTCCTTTCGCAAGCACTTTTCAAAATACGCGTGTAAATACTCGTAAAACAATGTTTGTCATTTTAAACAATATTACTTGAGCCTATAGACATTTTTTTTAAATTATAAAAAGTATATAAAGCCAAGTACACGATTTAACTTATTACCCTACATACAAAAGTAGCCAGTGAATTGTTCCGCTTAGGCCCCTGTAGTCTGTACAGTGGCTGTACCGTAGTTGATATAAATATATATTTGTGTGTCAAATCAATCTATTTAGATCGAGTAGGTAAGCGTTACTATCATCCTCAAAACCGGCTATTTCATCCTAAAAACCAGAATACAACCATGACAAGAATTGACGCTATTGCAGCAGGAAAAGGTAAATCGGTGGTACCATATAATCGGGTGAGACCAGCGGGCGAGACGTTGCAGAATTAGCTAGTAAAAACTATATCGTTGGTTGTTAAAAAAAATACTTATAAATTGGTATAGTGCGTGTCAGGCCACACGCAACGTAGGGTTCCGAAGTTGCCCATCACAATAATGCCAACTAAGAAAAAGGGCTTTTATAGTTTCATACTACGAACATTTAAGCTATTCAACGTCAATGACAAATGTAAAATATCCGCACCACACCGACTATAAACACTTCTCTAAGTACATACATTTTATAAGTTGGTCGACTATTACTCAAAAACTTGTAAAGCCTTCTAAGCCGTGATAGTTTTCATTATATTTACTACTGCCATGATTTTTTACTCACCCGCGAAACTAACCGTTTAGCAGAGGGGGGGGGGGGGCATAACGAAACTATAAGGGTTCCTAGTTTACTTAGGAAACCTTAAAACTGCTGGTGTGATGACCTAAGCTGTGATTTTTATTTCGTCTTCATGCATGAGTTTGCTCGCGAGTTTACTCTATAAACCGGAACATGGCAATGTCAAGCACTGACGTATAGGTAAGGCGGTTGTACCAAACTTATAAGAGTTCTTTCTACCACCTACAAATCACTATGGTAGTGAGTGATTTGTCATAATCGATCGCTTTGTACAGACTGTCTGGCAGGAATGTAGATGTTCTATTCTTTAGACAGGGTTCGAAATTTGGACCAACATGGTAGACAAAATACCACCAGATTTCGAGCCACAACGGTTTTTTAAGTAAAAAAATCTTTAATACTTAGCCCGACCTAAAAATTAAGCCTGAAAACTGATTAATAATAATAGTGGTATTTCATAATTATGTCAAATATAACAGGTACAATTGGTAAGTCCTGGTTTTCTTAATGGGATTCCCTGTGCATAAAAACCCCTATAATTCAATAAAGTGCAACAGATAAATTTAAACTTGCAGTGTTACGATACTTTATTGATATAAAACAACACGCAAAAACATAGTTTAACATTTAAATCGTAACATATGTCCATACATATTTATAACTTTAAAAATATGTTTAATGTTAACCGTATGGAAACATTTTAGCGTCATGACTATAAAATGACATGACAGAAAATAAAGATAGAAATATAAAGGTCTTTATATCACAATTAATCACCATTTCACTGAAGCTGAATAATATGTTCGACGTTTTGCTATTGTCGATCTAATTTCAACGAGCAGAAAGGGTATTATCGTATGCGTTTTTTATTGAATGTTTTGTAACAGGAAATGCCACCTTGACTTCGGTAACCAAAAAAAGTCTGAAAACATGAGTTATATTGTTAGTTGAAATTTGACGTATTGTAAATTTAAAAGGCTATTGTGACATGCTAAATAATTTTAACTATATATTTATAGCTCTTGTCTGAAATAGTTTTTGCAGAATAGAAAAAATCCACAGTCTAATAGGGCGATAATAAATAAATTTACTCCAATTATTAGGTTCCTACATTTGACTAGCATGTAACACCCAACTCATAGATTTAGGACTCGCCTATTATTATTAGCATTGCTATTGTAAATAAATAAATATTGCTGGAATATTACAATAGTAGTGACGCGTTTGATTGTTCACTTTTACGAAGTACTTGGCAGATGGCAGATGATCTGTTCTTCAAGGGGGCCTGGACCAACAGCCCAAACCGTCGATATATCTACTTTTTAATACAGCCAATTGAATATTCATTCGTGACATGTGGGATGACTTATCATTGATATATAAATTTTTCTTGGTCACGACATCGCGCATGAATGGCTGGAACGATTTCGCTAATTCTTTTTTTGTTGTGTTTGTAAGGTTCTTATAAAAGAAAATATTAAGAAAATTGAGTAAAAAATTAGAAAATTTAAGAATATTTAACCACCATGTAAAATTCAATGCCCTTTCGGCTGCCTGGAAGGACAATCCCGTATACTTATACAAATTACGTGTCACGTTGTTTGTCCTAATATGTACCTATGGCAAAACAACGTTTGTTGGGTCAGCTAGTTTTTAATAAAATAATCTTTAACATCTTTTATTTCTCACTTGTCAACTCCTTCAAATTGTTTCTGGAGCAATTTGTTGCATTATAATTGGACTAATTTTATTGAGTACCCATTTTACTTTGTTACTTTTAAATAGCACAAAAATATGAACAGCAAGTACTGTTTTGATGGTAAAAGTTAAAATTAATTAATATGCACCATAGATTAGCAAGTAGCAACTTGATGCCTTATGAAACAATATTATATATAATATAATTGTCTGAGCTGTAAGTATAGTCTTGTAGTTGTCTTATTACTTCCCACCAACTGACGAACTAGTGAATCGTAGTAAACCGGGAAACATATTGACATTCGGTGTTACGGTTAAAGTTTGGGCAAGTTTTCCGGCTATTTGGGAACAGAAGTTTAGCCTTGAAGGTTGTAGTTTCTCTATTTCATAGACGATAATGCCACGGACCAATACGGGGAATGCAAAAAGAATATAGGAAAATATAAAAAAGAAATACCTAATTATTAGTTTCAAAATACTTTGAGAAAATAATAGAATGTTTTAAGTACAGAATAATGACACATCAGACAAACATCCTCGTTAACATATAACAGAGTTAATTTGAAATGTATAATTTGACCTTTTTTGTTTGATATTTAAAATTAAAACTCGAGCTCAGTATTGATTATAAGAACGATATTTTAAAAAGACTACTTTCAGATTGACTTACAATGTATAATATGTATTAATAAGGTAAATTTTATGATGACCTTAGATTTAATGTAATGTTGAATAGGTATTACGAGTATTTTTTATAAGATAGCAAACTAGCAAATGGTTATTCTGATGGAAAGAGACAACCATCGACACTACAGGTATTAATGGTGCGTTGCTACTCGTGTGGCGAAGTGTTGATGTCACATGCATACATTTACTAGATATCTTACCCTCCAAGTCGGAACACGAGAGTGACGAGAACTGACGCTATTGCGACAGGAATAGGTAAGCCTGTGGTTCCAGGCCCGAGCGAGACAATGCAGAACTTTACCACCAGTAGCCACGATGATAGTGACCCGTATAGCCAATCCTTCGCCTCTTATGAAGTGTTAAGCAGAATCGCAGATGGTTTTTTTCTTAAATGAGCCCGGACCTATACGGGGGAAAACTATATTTGTGTTCCACACTTTTCCCTTGTAAAATTTTGACACAGCGTGATTTGAACCAGCGATGGATTTTGTCTTCTGTGCAAACAACTTCCAAACTAAACTTCATGTTGCAATTAAGCTTCGATCAACTACGTCCATTCTGGTAAAACGTCGGAACTACACCTTGAAACAAAAATATGCACTTCATCTGCAAAGATAAGCTCAATTAAGTGGTATAATATGAATAAGTGAACTGGCAATCAGTTACTTCTCAACTAATACATGAAATGAAAACATAGGCTCTATAAGTCCTAGACCTTGTTACTTTTGTACACAATGTCGCTAGAGGCAAGGTTATGTTTTTCGAGATCATGTATGTATGTTTTTATATCTTTAGCGCCCTCCGTAGCCTGTTGGTTTGCTGGATTTTAGCTTAAGAGGTAAATTTCACTGTTGTATTAATTGTGAGATTGGCTTAGGCTATACTATATATACTATACAACTGTAGAACAAGAGTATGAACTGTTCAGCCAATTATATTGTTTCGTAAGACACTAAGTTGTTACTTGCCGTAGTCTAAGAAATCTCATCATGGGAAAGACGTCAACTTGATAATTTTCTGTCTGAAATTATACAATCGACTTTTGATGTACGATGTGATTAAATTTCCTTTTCTGCTATGACTTTAGGGTTTTCATTTCTTGTTCGTGTTTTTTTTTTATTGTGTTCAACGTGTTTGTTGTATTTTCTAATACATAAAAGTAATATCAAATAGTCTCTTTTCTATAATGTAAATAATAATATAAAGACTATTATATATATATATATATATATATATATATATATATATATATACATATATATATAGTATCTATATTTCATATTAAATAAATATTTTTGAATTAAAAAGGTTTTCCTTTCATTATTACTTTAAAAATATTTTTGTCTGAATGTACTCTATGAACTTGAATAAAAGATTGTTTTAATTTAAGCGTGGTCTGAGTCACTGAAAGAAAAAAAAAAACTGAATCAACCCTGCAACTGGGACCATGGTTCCAGTTAATATGGTCCGAGTCACCAGGAATCTCAATATATGAGGCCAGCAATATACTATAAAATATTTACCAAACAGTTTCTTTTTTAAATTTGTTGTAAATCAAAACATGATAATAATTAGACTACCTAGAAAAATCTTGAGTATACTTGAATGGTCGATTCAGCGGCAAATGGAAGTGACATTGACATGTTTGCATTTTTGATCTCGAATTCCATTTTAAATTATACAGAATAAATTACATAAATTTAAAGAAAGCAAGTTATTTGCTATTAATATGAGTGTTCATCAACAATAATAATATAAATAAATAATACCAGAAATAAAAAAAAATATTATCACGCCCGGTTCCCCCGACGTGTAAGCAGAGTAAACCGAACGTCTATAGACTTTCTAGTTCGCCACGATTTACCGGTTTTTTGGTTGGCGAGATGAGTGGGGATCCCTATCGTCGCATTTTACCGATCGGATCACCTAATGTTTGCAATCCGCTAGCGGTCAACGATGACTTTTAAACGTAACGAAAAAACCATCATAATGAAGTGGCAACGACTGCCACTAACTATTAACTACTACAACTACTAACAACTACAAGACTGTTATGTGTCTAGCAATAAATAAACAATTACGATAATTTCGCAGTTACGTGATAACCCCGCGGATCCGATATCTTTTCATGTCCATGAGATTTTAGGTTTTCGAGACAAACCTCAAAGAACCTCAATAACACTTTTTCCCCCGGAGATCGAAACCGGAACCTCATGATATGAGCCGAATACACTATCCCCTAGACTACAAGGTAGCCTAATACTAATACAAAAAATTAAAACATAAATAATAAATAAATATAAAATGAATAAATATCACTGGACAAATCACTCGAATTGATCTAACCGCAAAGTAAGCAATTTATTTGGTTTTGTTATGGGTGTCAGTCAACGATACAAATACATAGAAATACATATATAAATAGTCAAACGTATTTAATACTTAAAAATACGAACTTCTATCCTCATCACATAAATGTTTGCCCTTGTCGGGAATCGAACCTGAGCCCCATTGATGTGTAGTCAGGTTCGCTAACCACTCGATCCACGAGGCGGTCAATAAACAACCAAATATAGAAATACTAACATATATTATGATCGCCACGCACATGATTGTCTTTATCTGACATGCAGAACCTGATTCATGCAGAAAGAGCTGTGCAATGTGCATTTATTTATGATTTTATTATATTGATTATTCGTGGATTTAACGTTTATTCTATTCACGGATACTGAACGTCCAAGGTAAAACTATTTCGTCTACAGGAATGTTCATGATTATAAAAAAAATAATTAGTGTTAGTTGTTCTGATGCACGAGTTCAGAAAGATTTATTGACTTTAGCCATTGTGAGTTATGTCTATATTTTGATATTTATTATCTGCCCTACATAGAGGATGTACTTTAAGAAATTCAGAACTCTCTTTTAGGATGGTATTGTCTAATTGCTGAGAAAGAAAGCATTATCTTTCCAACCAACTTCCCGAAAAGGTAGACGTTCTTAATTCGGTTGTATTTTTTTTTATTTTTACCCCAGAACTCGCTCATTTAAACACTGATTTGGAAAATTGTTTAACTGTTTGGGGCATACTTCATGATTGGTCTCATATAAATTCGCTAATTTTCTAATTTAAGGTTACAGAGATACAGGAGGTTGGAAGGCGTTTATTGCAATTTTACTATGTATATATTATTTTTTATCGACAAACAAGTAAATGACTCATCTGATGGAAAGAGAGGACTATCGGCTATAGACATCAAAGATGTTAATAGTGCGTTGCCATCTGTGTGTTCATTGTAATGCGACTTGCTTAAATTTACCGGCTACATTAACCTCTAAACCGGAACACGACAATGAGGAGCATTATAGCTATTGCGGTAAATGGCTAAAGCAGTTAACATACTATTTTTACTTTTTTATTAGTATATATGTATGTATGTGTGAAACATACATACTGCTTTTAATTGATTGAATGAATGAACGAATGATAAATTTTATTGCGTAAAAAATGTCAATCGTTTATAACTACTACATAAACGTCACCTAGTTTTTTCATATCCTGCATCTATTGATAAAGTCTTGCATATGACATTTATTTTAAGCATCATAACAAATTACAATACATTGAATTTCCAGTGAACCTCGTATTTCAAGTAAAAAAGTTTTGATATAGATTGATAACATTTCAGTAATGCTTGTTTTTTTAGCTGATTTAGTCTAGACAATAGATCTTAGTTTGTTCTAGAAATAGGTTGAGAGTATGTACCTTGACGCATTACTCCAGTACACATAAGATTATTGTTAATATATTCAATGATATTTCAGGATCATCTTTCAAATGCTATATATACATAGTTAAATTTATTCACATTGTTCAACTTATTTGTACGCCATTAGGCATACCACATAATATACTTTAGTTACACAATTACGTGACTACCGTTGAAATTAAAGTATAAAAAATATTATCATAAGGTTTACAAAACAAAATCGTGATCGATTCACGACGAAACTGTTAATCAATATCTATTTTTTATATATATCTATATATATTATAACGCTGAAGAGTTTGTTTGTTTGGTTGAACCATTGATATAAAAAAACCCCAAGATACACAATCAGTGTCTCGAAAACGTCCTCTAAAAATGAGCGCACAATTTGAATTGGGCGCTCATTTCAAATAGAATCGCGTCGGTCGTGACACTGTCAATTTTATTAATTTTTGTTCATTGATTTGTAAAAACAACTTTAAATCTTGCGCTGAAGGTTGAATATGCAAAGACATTTGTTTTTGCCGTATCTTTAATTACTTATGTGAAATTAGGGACAGTTTTGAGTGTCAGTTTTGTTCGGGACTGTGCATCTAGGGTTTTTTATATCAATGGGTTGAACGCTCTGGATGTACTAGTCTGATTTAGAAAGATATTTTTGTGTATGGTAGCCATATTCACGAGGAAGGCAATAAGCTAGCTTTTTACCCAACTCAGAAAAAGTAAGTAGTAATATTTTTGGGTCTCGCGATGGAAGATGCGGTAAACAGCTAGTATAGTATTAGATATGCTGTATTTGCCAAGCAGCGTGCATTTTACTCTTCACTTTTCTATTTTTGTTATAGTTACTAATAACATGTAATTTTAATGCTTACGTGGATTTCCCACGAGAATTCAAAATACTTTAAAGTTTTATAAATTCCATGCAAACCAACGCATAACCGCGGCTGATAGTAAATTTTAGAACAGTTTATGTTGTAAATTGTTGTTAGTAGATCTCTTATAGAATAAAACAAGTGGATTCTTATAATAGTAGCTTTCCAATAAATATAAACTGCAAAAAGTTACGTCTTATTTAAGCTCAAAATGAGAGTAATTTTTAAATAAAAACTTAAATGTTCGTAAAAAACGATCAGCCTGTATAATATCTAATTTTATAACTTTTGTATGATGGGTTAGGCCTGATCTTTCAGAGAAGCAGACATGTGTCATCTCATGATGAACACTGCACATTGTGTGGTAATTTCGTTCGACCATTTAATTGCCGTTTGACTACATTCTGACAGTTTTGAGCAATTTATAGTGACACCGTGAATTGCTAAGTTAGTCAAATATAGTTTATCATCATTATGAGAAGTAGGATGAGTTTGTGCGCCATTTAAGCTTATGAATTGCTTATTTAGTTATAGATTAACATGTTATTAAGTTCTTTCCAACAATATTTATTTTTATTATCAGCGGCTATTCGAGTGGCCGAAAAATTCAACCTTACCCATTGAATTAATATTAATTTAGAAAGAACAATAAATGTATTTATATATACATATATTTCAAATTATCGCCTCTGTGGTCTAGCGGTCCGGTATCAACGCTGACCACGTTAGGTCTCGGGTTCTATTCCCGGATCAGGCAAATCAAAAATATGTTTTTTTCAGTTTTCTGATAAAAAAACGTTGCTCGGATTAGATAAGTGCCCGGTTGGCAATAGGCTTGCTACTTATCACATTGTCTAACTTTGGCTAATAGTGGATGCAATAGTTTTATCTCTGTCTACCTCTTCCGGGATACCGGCGTGACGATTCATTTTTTTTATTGTGAATAAAAAATATGTAGTTTATGATAAAACTAGTTTGAACATCAGAGTGGATAGCGGCCCTTACTAGGCGATCGATGAGTTCGGGTTCGATTCCCAACACGGATAAACATATTTCATGTGTTGAGCATAGATAGAATTGTGTTCTGGGTTCGGGTGTTTATTTATGTATTTCCCTATGTGATAGAGACTCATATCACAAGCAAATAATTTGCTTATCCCCGCAACGCGCATACATCCCTTGTAGTTTCGCTCGCGGTTTTTTTCGAAATGACAAATACAGTTTACCCTACAGGTCTTCATGGCGATACTGGACATTTGGGGTGAACAGAGCGCTCAGATAGAGTTTAAATTTAAGTGGAGGCTACTAACGTCTGCGCTAAGGGCTATCTCCTGCGACACCGGACCTCGGATTAATGCGGCGTTCGGACATACCGAAATTATATCAGTTAATAATGAAATATTTAAAGAAAATTGAAAAATCGTTTGCGTTTTCTTGGTATAATATATTTTGGAGTTTATGCTAAGATTTCCAAAAAATCGTTTCAATTTGCATGTTTGATATATTTCGTAAGTTATGCTAAATTTTTTAAATATTCGCTTCAATTCGACTGCGTCTTCTTGAGAAATTTTGTAAATTATACTTAAAATATTATGCATGTTAAAAAATATGCCATGAAATGAAGGGTAAATATTAAATTAAAAATGCTAATAAAATTTAATGCTAATATAAGGTTTTTATTCATTTTCCAATGACAGAAGACGTAAACAATAAATATGAATAAAGTTATTTTAAAAATTCATAAACATTTTTTAAATTTAAATGTAACCTCATAAGCATACCCCCTTAAGTGTTATTGATCTAAGAATTTAAAATAAGATTGATATGAATTTCTGACAAGATACAGTTTCACGTTTAAGGACACGTTCTACTTTCGTTATCAATCTACATTAAGTACATATCTATTTACAAGATTTGAAATCAGTACAGGATTATTTTTAACATATTAAGTTCGCTATGTTTCTTCGGCCGGATCTTTTCTGTGTGGCCGCGTTCCCGATCCGGTTGCAGCTTGTATAAGTTTTCATTATATAAAGCACTTCTTATTTCTAAATCAAAATTTTGAAAATAATTCATTTTTATAAAGCAAATTAAAACACACGATGTTCTGGACTTGTGAGATTATGAGCTTGTTATGATCTGTTTCTTTGGTTTTATTATAATGGTGTTGATATGTGTACATGAATTTCTTTCATCTCAGTAGTGATTTCGAATTACAAATTCGGTTATTTACTCACGACGTTATTAATTTTAAAGAAAAAATATAACCTATACAGCTCTGCTTTTCTTTAATTTGGGTATTGATGATCAGCTGATCTTTATTTTATATCATAAGATAGCAAACAAGCAGATGGGTCTCCTGATGGAAAGAGTCAACCATCGCCTATAGACACCAAAGGTGTTAATGGTGCATTGCTATCTTGTGGCGAGGTCTAATGCCACATGCATAAGTTTACCGGCTACCTTACCCTCCAAACCGGAACACGACAGCGACATGCACTGACGCTATTGCGGCAGGAATAGGTAAGGCGGTGGTACCAGACCCGGACGAGACAATGCAGAACTCTACCATCTGATGTGCTACTTTGCACCACAGAATATACATAAGTTTTTGTTGTTGTACATTAATCGCTTCGTACACAGTTTTTATTTTCCTGTATCATACGGTAGCAAATAAGCAGATGACTCCTGTGAGTCGCTATCCGGGTGGCGGGATGGCAATGCCACATGCATAAGTCTACTGGCTACTTTACCCTCGAAACCGGAACACGACAATAACAAGCATTAACGCTATTGCGGTAGGAATATATAATGTGATGGTACTAAATACCTGGGCGAGGCTTTGCGAAACTCTACCACCTAGTAGTCACGATGGTAGTGACACAATAGCCAATCGACCGCATTGTACGATGTATCTGGCAGAAAGGCAGTTGGTCTATTCTTCAAAGTAGTTTAGATGACCATGGTGGGAAAAAATCTATAACAATTATGATAATAACCGACTTTGTTAAAAACTAACCCCTGCAAGCAAAAATGTTCCTAAACGTTAGAGCATTAAGTAATTATTAAATCGCAGCAACGCGCAGTCACATTTTCGTCGGAAGCCAGGGCTGCTACTTTTACAATAATATTTATTTTTATTATCATATATATATATATATATATATATATATATATATATATATATATATATATATATATATATATATATATATATATATATATATATATACATACATATATATATATTACAAAATTATTTACAAAAGAAAGGTTACTTCACCTTTTTGATAATGGATTTCCGCAAAGTAACGCCTGAATCAATAAAATATATTAACATTTTTCCGCGAGGAACTTAGTTTTATTTAAATGTCCTTTATTAATCTATCATTTCTTTATCAGTCCTTTATTAATTATTAAGTATCTGATAACCAAATTAAATAAAATGTAGCACATGCGATTTTTGTAATAGTCAATAATATAAATGTAATAATTACTGTATAGGTAAACGAATAGAGTGATACAGCGAATATATTAATGAGTTGTAAATTATAATTACGCAAGTATATGTTATTGTAATTTTTGTCCAAAAAAAATATGTAGTAGTAGTAGTAGAGGCTAATAAATTAAAGAAGGAAATTGAAAAAGGCCTAATACATCCACAATTAGCTAAATAAAAATACTTACTAACTGTAAGAGTACGAGCATTATTAATTATTTTACTCTTCTGTGTTGATTGCAGTGCCTTGTCAGTGCACTCTGAGGCCGCGAGCAGATCCTTCTACTACGCGCCGTATTCCTATGTACTGTTATCAGTCGCTTTTAGTCCTAAAGGTTAGATAGTCATAACATGATTAAATTGTTCGCCCTTAATTAGCTGACTTGCATGAAGGCGAATAAACAAAAACTTAAAATAAAACTATAATTTTATCCCCACATTTGTTAAACAAAATTATTATAACAGCTCGTACGGCATGAGACAAATTTGAATGTTCATTAAAGTTACCAATATCTAATTAAGCGTCAATTTTATTTTGATTTCGTTCATAATAAAACAGCAAAATTTGCCGTTTTATTATGTTTGCTGTTATATTTAATATAAATTTTTTCAGCAAATGCTAAATTCGATTACACATAATTACACTTATAATAATCTTACACAAAAATACAAGTGACATTGCAAGTGCAATTGCTGTATTGTTTAATGTAAGCAAGCAAGTTGCAGTATTGCTGAAAATATATTTATAGACTGAATTATATTCTTTATTCGGTTCAAAATTTCAATGTATTTCACGAAATATCCGCTATCACTCCTTATCTGCAACATACAGATACGAGGTTCTGAATACGGAATTTAAAATAAGGTATACTTGCTCTACTAAATTTAAAGAAAATGCAGATACATATGGTAATGCCACATATGCCTCGCTTACAGATTCATAATAAAATGACGTCCATGTATTTTTAAAATAATGTCGTAATCGTTATATGATTTTCAATCCCTCGCGTGTTTAGCAACGTGAAGTATATCTTACAAGTAGAAAATTCATGTTAACTTCGTTAACAATTCCTAAATTTTGTTTGCAAAAATATTCCTAATATCTTTGAAAATAGAATACATCTGTTTCAATTTAGAAGTTAGCTACGAGTACACTGTTGCGTAGTATGTCAATTTTAATCTATGAAATTTTATAAAATTTTTAAATTGGGCCTTTCAAACATAAATTATTTTTTAATCTGAATTATTGCACTTCACAACACATCCTTTGCATTTGCTTTTACTATTCGATTTTTTTTTCAACAATATATTGCGGCGATAATGCCAAAACGTTGAGGTTCAGGCAAACACAATTTGAGACATGATAATATTTACTTTCATAACGCTATTTTATTATTTTTTATGTAGGTATAATCGCACAAAATCTACTTAATGGACACTAATATTGAGCTAAAATAAAGGATACTTACTCCACGATCATATAAAAAGTAAGATAATATTTTTAAGTAAAAATATAATTACGATAATATGATCTAAATGAAAAAAAATAGGCTTCTACATTGGTCTAATATTTAGTTAGCAACCCTACCTAGTAACTAAAAATTATATCACACTAATCTATATATTATAATATTACAAAGCTAAGTAGTTTGATTTAAAGGCGCTAATCTCCGTATGTACCTGTCGGATTTACAAAAATTGTTTATGATAATTACATTCAGGAGGAAAGCTATATCTAGCTACGGCTATCATTTTATCCAGTTGAGCAAAAGTCATATTTTTTGGTCACACAAACGAAGTCGCGGGAAACAGCTAGAAGTTGTATAAAAATACTAGCTGTTGCCCACGACTTCGTCCACGCGGACTTTGTTTACTCCGCTCCTACTGGTCGTAGCAAGATGCTATATAGCCTATAACCTTCCTCGATAAACAGGATATCCAACTCAAAAAGAATTATTCAAATCGGTTCAGCGGTTTTCGAGATTACCGCGTACAACCAAACAAACAAACTCTACAATTTTATAGTATTAGTATCGATAATTATTTAACGATTGCCAGGACTTGGGTTCGATTCTAAACGAGTCAAGCGTTTATGCTATGGCCATAAATGATTGTATTTCAGGGTTTTTTTTTTCATATTATAGTGATGATAGCAAGATATATGTATGTAACTATCGCCAAGAGACATCAAAGATATTAATGCTGCGGGTAGGTACATCCATGTGGACACCAGTGCACCTAAAAAAAGGCAGAGGTACGGAGGACGCTGCAAAAATCGTAAAATTAGTACATACATATACGTAGGTCACACCATAAGTTTTGCGTAACTTAAAAAAACAACATGTCACAACCAAAATATTATGTTTATTGCTTTTCAAAATAATCTCCTTTACATTTTAAACATTTTTTCATGTGATCGAACCATTTTTTAAAACAGAAGGACCACAGATATGAAGGCACGTTTTCCCGGTATCCCTAACGGTAACGGTAACGGTATCCCTGCCTCTTCGGAGTTAGTAAAAGTAACAACACCTCTCATCAAATCTTTGATTTTGGGAAAAATACAGAAATCATAGGGTGCTAGGTCGGGGCTATGCGCAGATAGAATGAGGAGATGTACTTATTCGGAAGCTAAAAATGATTTTGTTTTGTTGGCCGTGGCCGTGGCCGTGGCCGCGTGTGAAGAAGCGTTATCATGCTGTAGGAAAATGCGGCTTTCGGGTCGTCTTTCGCGACCGTTTTCTAACACCCTGGGTAAACAAATGGTAGAATGGCATTAACACTCTTTTGATCTTCAAGTGGAATTGTACAGATGGAACACGGAACTGAGAAAAAAAAACGCGATCATTTTTTTACCAACGTTTCTCGCCTGTCTCACTTTTGTTGGCCTGTTCTATTTTCAAACACCCATTCACAAGATTTGTGTTTTTTTTCGGGTTCAAAACAATAAATCCACGTTTCATCTCCTGTGACATTCTAATGACACTAAGACATTCAGACGAACCGAAGGACATTCTAATGCTGTTATTGTCTCATAGGTAATCAGGGAGTTTTCTTCAATTAACCGCTTAGCAGTAGCCACATTATTTTCGTTGACGGCAGTTGAAGGCCGCCCTTCACGAAATTCGTCATGTAAAGAAACTCGACCTCTCTCAAATTCAGCAAACCATCGCCTCACGGTGATCAAACAAGGTGCTTTTCCAGAGTAAAAAATAGCCTATGTGTTATTCTGGGTATATTATTTAAATTATATACCCAGAATAACATTAAAGTATATAATTTCATCGTAATCGGTTCAGTAGTATTTGCGTGAAAGAGTAACAATCATCCATACATACATACTCACAAACTTTCGCATTTTTTATATTAGTAGGATAATGCATATTATGACTGCCTCATGGTATAGGGTGTAGGGAATTCCTTGTGTTGGTGCTGAGCTCCTTTGAAGAATAGGCCAATTACCGTTCTGCCAGGCAAGTCGTAAAAGGGGACCGATTTGCTATACGAGTCACTACCGTCGTGGCTACTAGGTGGTAGAGTTCTGCATTGTCTCGCCCGGGTCTGGTACCACCGCCTCACCTATTCCTGCCGCAATAGCTATTAAATTCATAGTCACTGTCATGTTCCGGTTTTGAGGTTTAGGTAGTCGGTAAACTTATGCACGTAGCATTAGATCTAGCTGCCAGATAGCAACGCACCATTATCATCTTTGGTATCTATAGACGATGGTTGACTCTTTCCATCAGGTAACCCATCTACTTGTTTGCTATCTTATGATATAAAAAAACTCTATTCGGCTTAGACCATGAGTTCGTGGGTTTGATTCCAGGGTCAGGCAAAAGTTATATTAAAGGTTTTTTCGAGGTATTTTTCAAAAATCCAAAATCACTCTCTCAGTTTGGCGGAGTGGTTTGTTACTCGGATACGTTACACTCCCATACCTTGTATGAGCACGTATAGCGCTCGGTCTCGGTTATTGCTAGAAATAGTCTATAATCCTTATTAGTTCGGTGAAATGCGACGATGGCAATCACCATCTCATTAACCGACAAAACCGGTGAAACCGCAGTGAACTGGAAAGTCATCACGATTCACCGGTTTGTCGGCCATCACAAAATTTATGTTTCACGAATTAATATATAGATATTGTTTATGTAAAGAGAGATTTAATGTTTATTTGTATACCATTATCCAGACAACACATCACCATGACTGAATTGGCCGGATGTTTCTAGAGGGTGTTTTTATATAATATCAATATAGCGAACAAGCGACAACCAAAGCCTATAGACACTAAAGATGTTAATAGTGAGAACTATACAAGTATCCGGGTTGTAACACCATATGCATAAGTTTACCAGCAGTTACACACTCCAACCAAAACACGAGAGCGACACGCACCGACGCTGACGCTATAGCTGCAGGAATCTAAAGCCAAGCCCGGGCAAGACGTTGTAGAACTCTACCACCTAGTTAGTAGACACCATATTAGAGACACACATTAAGATATGTCTTACCTATAGATACAGGTAATAATAGTAATTCCACAGAAACATTTTCATGTAAAATGTTGTCGAAACCAGACTAAATGGCTAGAACTGTCAAACATTTATCAGATCTCTGTAGAGCTAAGTTTCTAACTCTACACGCCTTATCTTCAGAAACTTGACATATTAATTTCAATACATAAATACTGAAATGTATTCAATAAACGCTTAAATCTAAAAATACAAACATTTTTATATTACATAAATACCTGTCCCTCTTAGGACGTTAAGTATCAAAAAGGAATCCCATTGATTACACTCCACTAACGATACATGGCGCAATACGATGAAGGAGGGAGTTCCCCATAATTTTTTCATAGTTTACAAGCTAAAAGTTGTAGTGAAATTTCTTTGGTTGCATTTTTGATACCATTAATAGATGATTGGTTATGATGATTATTCTTTAGTTTTTGTGTCCGCCAAAATGATTAATAAAAGGGAACACAGCAAAAAACATTCGTGACACTTATGGGCTTAACACAATGTTAGTAAAAGGAGCACAAAATTGGTTCAAGCATTTTCAGTCCAAGATTGTTGATGTCAAATATGGAGCTTCCTCTAGTTGATCTATTACAGGTTAAGTCGATGCTATTTTCTAAGAAATGAACCACGATCGGCATATGATATTAACGACATAGAAGAAGAATTAGGGTTAACCAAAAATGAGTTATGACCCCCTTGAAAAAGTCTGTATATAAAAAATGGATATTCAGGTGCTACCCGAGCTCACTAAAAAACGTAATGAAACTGAACAGTTTTTGAAAAGACTGAACACTGGTGATGAAAAGTGGATACGATATATGATAAAGTTGTGTAGAAAAATTCGTGGTCAAAATGCAGTCAAGCACACACTATAATGAAACCCGAAAATTAACTTGCAAAAATGTGATACTGTGTATATAGTAGGGTAGGATTGAAAGGGTCTCGTTAATTATGAGCTTTTACTGCCGGGAAAATCTATATATTTGGATCTATGACTATTAACAACTGATGAGACTTAAGCAAGTAATAGAGATTAAACGACGGAAGTAGATCAATAGTCTAGTTTTTCATCATAATAGTATAGGACCGTACACATCTGTAATAACATTACGAAATTATGCATCCATCATAAAGCCCCACCTAAAGTTAAATAGTTGTACCCTTAGATTTTCATTTATTTCAATCTCTTCAGATTTATTTAGGTAGTGATAGGTCAAAATCAAGAGAGGGCTGTCAAAACTATTTGTCGCAGTTAATCAGAAGTGGGATGTGTATGTATATGATACCTACAAGAAGGCAACAAACTGGAACATGTATATCCATATATATCCATGTATTTTTCAATCTCTTATGAGTCACATGGCTTACAACGTGATGATCTGCCTTGTAAGAATTTCATATAACTCCATTTTAAATTCATAAAGTGTATTGGAAAATATTTTCTAATATCTCCTTGAAAGCAGAATACATTTGTATCGCAATTAGGTTAGATTACGTTGATGTGTCTGCTTTTTGAGTTTATCATAGCGTAATCTAAATTCAACATTAAATCTCTTTCATATATAATCATTAGTCAGGGTACAGACCACATACCATGTAAGTTATGTACATGATCCGTGATCCTGATGTTTTTAAGTTCAAAAATATTTTGCGATTTGTGTCAACTACTAGAATAGGTTAGGTGACAAAATTTGAAAAACTGTTTAATAGTTTATCTAATTAGGTATATTGACCAAAAACTATTTTTTTTAATATTGTACTTTTATAATAAAAATTAAAAACAAAAATTCTTTTAAATTTGACAACAGACTTTAGACGTAAAGAAAATAGTACACGAGTATGTATATTATCTTTGTGTTGGTTTTATTAATTTAATGTATTTCCAGTGGAAATTATTTAAAAGTATTAAGTATTTGCAGTCCTACGCAATGTAAACTTTGACTGTGTCAAATTTCAAATTCCTCCGTTACCGTAATTGTCATAAAAAGAGGTACAAGGTTTTTCCTTTGCGTATTAATATATAAATTCTGGAGCTAATTTTGGATATCCCGCACCAAGCCTGTAAAAACTTCTCTAAGCTACATTTTATAAGTTGATCGTCTATAACTCAAAAACTTGTAAAGCCTTCTAAACCGTGATATTTTTCCTTTTAACTTCATTATATTTACTACTATTATGAACCTTTTCCACCTACAAAACCATCCGTTTAGCTGGCAAATAGAGTGGGGACACTTGACTAACAAAAAATATCATTTTATAACTTAATATTTCACAAACGAGTCCCTAATCGAACAATTGTTTTTACAAACCTACAATATTTTTTGAAAACCTATCCAGCGATATCCACACCATATGGTTAAACAAAAAAAATAATTAATATCTTCACTAACCCTAAAAATATTTTTCAAAATTTACCGTGACTAATGTTACATTATGCCTAATTACAGGTTTCTAGTATTAAGGAGTAAGGACCTCTTAGCTAGAGTGCGGACGGAGGGACTTTCGGACGGACATATTGAAACTATAAAGGTTCCTAGTTTACTTCGGAACCCTAATGATGTTGAAAGATAATATAATTCGCGATCTAAAAATTATTCCAACAACGGGTTTTTATGACTACATTCTTATCTATAAAATATATCCCTAACATCAAAATAATGTCAAAATGAGGTGATTTTTATTCAAGAGCTGCAGAGAAAATGGGTAAATTGCGACATTATAGGCTGGTTGATATCAAAACATCGATTTCATCAAGTACAGCACATTGTAACCCGCAGCTCACGTATCCATCAACGTTTAGAATGTTAATTTCATATGTAGCTACATTACGCTTCGTCAGATACCGTGTGCTACTGTAAAATTAATTCTAACCGACCCACCATGCCCCCTGCTCGCACGCTTCTAAAAAACTAAAAAAGATTAAGTAAAGAAGTGCAGGAGGTCACACAAAAATGGATATGCTATCCGCGACTGAATTGACTCCACACGCACTAGTTTTATTGCCCTCATGTTTCTAAATGACCCTCATTTCGTTTCGACCATATTATTTATATTTTACTACATGAACAGATCGTTTCCCAATCGTCTGTTGACCTAAAAAGCATTTGTAACGCACTCAGGCGTATACGTAATAATGCCGATTATACCATCGCATAGCAATATTCTGTCATTGTTGGTATTTGTTGAAATTGCTATGGGCACGGTAATGAATTAATTTAATATAAATCAAAGATGCAAATATGTCAAGCAAGTTTCGCATTGCTTTAAGAAGCTGACAAGACCTAACTTGCTGAAATACCATTTGTCATAGCACATCACAAAAAATATATGTTAATATTCATCACATATCAAAGACCATGGTCGAACTCGATACATAATTGAACAAAATTGAGTCGATAGAAAATAATTGCGAAGATTGGTCTAAAATCATCATTAAACAGTTCTATACCTATCTTTATTTTTTGACGTATGGGTCTGCAATTAAAAACATGGAGTCATCATATTCATACCTAAACCAAGTCTGTGTATATTTACATGTGACACACATGTAAACATACAAAAATTAATTCAAAATTTAAAAAAAAATATTTAGTTTATGGTCGAATTTTGACCACAGGACGAACGTAGGTTTTGATTGGACAACGCATTGTCATATTTATTTTTTTAAATACGGGTACAAGTGGTTTCGGGTGAAATATAACAGATCTACATTTATCTAGACTTGCCTAGAAAGCTTGCATAGAAAACACTCGCTCACTTTTTCTTCCATCCAGTAGTATTAAAAAAAAACACGCAGCGGGTTGTTTTAAGGCAAGTTGCCAGTATTACGAGTAGGTATGTAATATTTTTTATAAATTATTGTTAAAATTTATTCGTGGATAAGTAAGTAAAGAAATTATTCTTATTTTCGGTCTAAAACACAAATGATAAGATAGGAGAAAATTCGTTTTTTCAACCGACGTCTTAAAAGGAGGATGTTTTTTTGGTGTTCTATGGTTTTTATAATTTTTATGAGGTAACAACCTCAGAAATCGCTTATTTATTAACCGATTTAGAAATTAAATTTTATTTTGGAGGGAATACTTCCCCTTTGGCCTCGTAGAAATTAAGTAAAGATCTAATTCAGGATTCCAGAGGCTCGTAGAAATTTAGTAAAGATCTAATTTAGGTTTCAGTTTTACTTCGTTTTATTCTAACAATAACTGGTGTATTTTTACCTGTTTTTAAGGGACATTACCATATTGTTTTACAACTATATGTAATCGAATTTTAAAAAATATCCATATTTCCATATTCCTGCCTTATTTGCACCAGTGCTTGTCATTATCATGTTTCGATTTGGAGAGTAAGGTAGCCGGTAAACTTATGCATGTGACATTAAGAACCCGCCGGACGTCACAATGATAACAACGGAACTTAACATCTTTGGTGTCTCTTAATGTACGGTAATGGTTTCTCTTTCGTAAAGGAGAGCCATCTGCTTGTTTGCTATGCAATAACTCTTTGTACACCAAAATGTATTATAATTGATATGTATTATTTTATTATTTATTGATATATATATATATATATATATATATATATATATATATATATATATATATATATATATATATATATATATATATATATATATATATATATATATATATAAATGTATTATAATAGTATAAAATAAAGTCGCTTTCTCTGTCTGTCCCTATGTCCCTACGTATGCTTAAATCTTTAAAACTAAGTAACGGATTTTGATGCGGTTTTTTTAATAGATAGATTGATACTTGGGGAAGGTTTAAGTATATAAACTTTTCCGATATTCCCATGGGAACAAAAGCTACGCGGGTGAAACCGCGGGCAGGTCGCTAGTAAGTTATAAAATAATTTTCGTACATATAAGTTTCACGGACGGGGTCTTATCACCAAAAAGTGATCTATCTCTTCCAGACAACTTTTATAACAAGGGTAACAATACTTGGAAAAGTGGTGCTAACACTTCTAACCCCAAACAAATTTACTTATTAAAATATCGACATAAAGATAGTTGAAGATTCATTGTCAAATATAGGCTGATTGTTTTCAAAATCAGACCCAGTGCAAAATACACTAATCTTGCATACTGAACATTGCATAATATAGGTATATCGACAAATTTCTTCATCTTTGCATTATAAATATTAACAACGCGAGATACGTCTCGATCGAGAAAGCGACGTTTATCGACCTTGATTAATATCTCGAAATTGTTCTAATGTGAATGCTACGATAAATATTTGTAACGTCAGAAATAAATTATTCAAAATATACTTGAATAGAAAAATCAGTGTTGAACAACACATAATTATAATATGGCACTGCCATCATTTTAAAATAGGTATGTGTTGTTAGGTTCGTTTTTAATAATAAACAGTTTGACGTACATAGATGTTTATTCTTTCAAGACTACCAGCAGAACGACCAGAGTAGGCCGGTACAAGGTATTTTATCGTATCATAAGTTTTACTATAATTAAAAGTAGGGTAGATTGAAAAATGTCAGTTTCAAACACAGATCAGTTGAGACGGCACCACTCCCAAGTTTATAATTTGATATAACGATTCCACGATGTTGCGAAAGTGGCGCAGCTGTAGTACAGCATTTTGATAACAACAAATTCTAATATCTATTATGCGAGATAAATGAATATTAATATTGTATTCAAACATTATTTACAATATTATTCATATTACAAATAAATATATCTAACAGTATATAAGCTGGATCGAAATTTACAAAATAAGGTTATTATTAATATCTCAATTAACTTATAATAAAACAAATCAGATCGATAAAACGACAGTAAAATTTTCGATCAGTAGAGAAAACAACTACTGTCGATTAAAAGTGATCATTTTCTCTTCCTTTGATGTATTATATCGAATCAAGTGTCAAATGCGTTAGCGAATAGAGAAATCGACATAAATATCGATAAAATTTAATCGCGGTGCGCTTAACCCAAGCCTGTAGCTATACAATGTTACCTATCTACTACTAGATCAATATCTCAATTAACAAAGACATAGATTTACCTTATTATTAATTGCGACATCAAAATTGTTATTATTAAAAAGTTAAGACAAATGAATTACACAATTTAAAACCATATTTATTACAGCCTCTACAAAACAATTATAGAATCAAGACAAACAATGAAATTGGAATTACAATAAATGACCCTACATAACCATCATACTGTAACTCAAGTCTAATTGATTGTTTTAAATCGAGCTAAAACTTACAAACAATAAAATGAATCATTTATTTGTAGGGTATCCAAGTTTTAAGTAGTTTCAGTGAAGACTAAATATCAATATGTAAAACTAAATTTTATAATGAAGTGTTGGTTCGTGTCCCTTTTGAAGAATAGACCAACTGCTGTTCTGCCAGGCAGGTCGTAAAAGGCGACCGATTGTCTATGCGTGTCACTATCATTTTTGGTGCCTATAGGCGGTTGTTGTTTTTTCCATGAGTAGAGCCATCGATTTGTTTACTATCTAAAGATATAAAAAAACTTACCTTCCAAACCAGAACATGAAATGACAAGCACTGAATCTATTGCGACAGGAATAGGTAAAACGGTGATATCAGTTCTTTTTAAAAATGGTCGCTCCTTTTGATTCTTTACTATTTGAATATTAATTAATATAATATTTAAAATAGAAACTAGATCAAACCGATATATGTTTTCTGTATTCTAGACTATTGTTCTAGATCACTGATAAAATTCCGGTTGTACTTATCTACTGAGTTCAAGGCTACTAGTTGTTAATAAATAAAACCTGTCCAAACAACATTACAATACACGATCAATTTTGGACTTTATTAAGTGTAAAAATCTATTTTGTGTTATATTAGTAGTAAAAAATAAATTATTAGCTGCTATTTCACGTGGCTACCATGTAACGGTCTTCATTAGAATAACATGTCTGCCTGGATGGAAAAACGTTGGCTATTTTTATATCATAAGATAGCAAACAAGCAAATGGCTCTCCTGATGGAAAAGATAGGACGGTGGTCTAAGACCCGGGCGGCAAAAGGTGGAACACTACCACTTAATAGCCAGGATGGCAGTGTCTCGCATAGCCAATCGTTCGCCTCTTATGAACTGCTTGGTAGAACCGCTGATGGTATTTTCTTCAAGGGGGCCCGAATTAACATGGGGTAAAAGCCTTTTCTATACAAAAAAACTTAAAATAAAGAAAAGTATATATATCCTTACACACTAACTTAAATTAGTGGGGTGCTGATTTTTGTTACTCTCAAAGCAAGGGCAAAACAAATAGTACAATTATTGTATGATCGTTTTTGTTACATATATTATGGTAATAGTCTTCAAAAGCCTTGGACCTTTTCTTTCGTTAATATTTTATCTCGCTCTCTCGTTCTGTAAGGTATAATTCAGACCAATCGGCTCGCAACGGCCCGACTCGGTCGGTATCTTACTATGCGGTAAAGCAATTTCCTTTAAATGGAAAGGAAATTGGGACCTATAAATTAGAATCACAGTTCATATTTTCTTTACATTCACGTTTCGAGTCCGTACGGATCTGTCGAGAATCGTTCAGCCGTCGTGGAGTATGAATGTATCGGAAACATGAACTGTAATTTCTGTTTACACGTTACAATTTTCTTTTTGTAAAATAATATCCTAGCGGGGCCGATGCTAGCTAGTTGGTCTAAATTGTCGATAACTTGCACACTTACAACAGATGATTTTTTTATACATAAGATAGCGAACAAGCAGATGGGTCTTCTGATGGAAAGAGTCAACTGTCACCTATAGACACCAAAGATGTTAAATGGTGCGTTGCTATCTTGCGGTGAGGTCTAATGCCACATGAATAAGTTTACCGGTTACCTTACCCTCCAAACCGGAACACGACAGTAACAAGCACTGACGCTATCGCGGCAGGAATAGGTAAGGCGGTGGTACCAGACCCGGGTGAGACAATGTAGAACTCTACCACCTAGTAGCCACGATGGTAGTGACTTACACATCCAATTGGTCGCCTTTTACGACCTGTCTGGCAGAACGGCAGTTGATCTATTCTTCAAAGGAGCCCGAGACCAACACGTTGAATATATGATATTTGAATGACAGTGAAAAGACCACAAAGTTTCCTAAATATACTTTGTATAATTAAATATTTACCAGGTTTGAAAGTCGATTTACAAAGATTGGATACTTTGTATAACGGTTAAAACAGCATATACTCATAAAAAACTAGATGGTAAGAATTAATGCCAGTAAAAATAACAAGTATTTAATAACGATGGTTCTTCAATTACATCTAAATGGTCACAACAAAACTGTAACGCATCATCAAGCACGAAGTCTCTATGACCGCAGCTGTTAAGATGTTGATTTACGTTAATATGGAGGCCGGTCAATTATCTTATTAGAGGGCAATTTATTGTTCGTTACATTAACATATGAAAGGCATACACAGAGACTGAACCAAGGAAATTTCAGAAAACATATTTTGAATGCAAGTTGTGTTTTTTGTAATGTAAATTTAAATTTTAAACGCTCTACTTATATTCTAGTAGCAATTGACATAAAAATTATGCGTTCGATTAATAACTTTAGCCTAAATTTAAACTGACATAACAACGATAACAAGGAATAAGATAATATCAAAATTAATATATCGTTCGTATTTCGGATAATTGGTATATCATGACGATTTTAATATATAGGGTGAAATAGTTTTATTTCAATCTCTATTTATTGAGCATTTGATGATTGATCGAACGGCTTAAACAATGTAATTAATAATTCTATTAAATGTTAAACTAATTCTAAACATTAATCTTACTTGATTACTTCGCTTTTTTATAATAGTGTATGTCACCCAACAACCTATTGCATTAAATAAAAATATTTCTGGTTTCAGCACCGAGTAAAACTTGAACTAATTTCTTTTCCGAATTAAACATTTGCAAACATCATCAGTTTTAGTTACTAAGACAACATACATGAAAAGGATCTGAAATTTATCTGACATAGACGGTATGTCTATGTCAGATAAATTTCAGATTTATTCAAATTCAGATTTTTAAATTACGCAAATACAACTTATCGATATTAATAATACAAAACTTTTTTAATTATTCAAAAATTTATTAGCAAACAGCTGGTAGACATATCGGATTTATATTTTATTAACATAGTTTTTTAAACTCTTTATACTTATTACAGCGCCATCATTCCGCGATGACCGATGCGATAAATGTCGATAGATCGTGAGATCGCGAGGTCGATTGATTTGTTTACAAATATACATGCGATGAATATATATATACGTATAAAATATGCATTCGAAAATTTATATAAAGTAAAGTAAAAATTTGTATAAAGCAGTAGTATAAGATTCGAATGCCTACAACAAATAATGTTTATGTTGGTTCCTTATTACGTACTACCATCACTAATAATTCGCTTATTTCACTATCTGTGGGTCAATATTTTCTCATGAAGCTCGACGTTTTGTCACACAAAATTACGTGTTTTATTGCTATTCGCTGCTGGCTAAATGTTTTACGGCAATAACAATAAAGAAAAACAAAAGCATATTGTCTTTTCTTCCCGCGCTTATTTTCTCACGAAAAGAAACACAATCGGCCAGATTTATTGATATATTTTAGTTGAGCAAAATTCTTCGCTGACCTGGTTAACCTTGTATGTTCGTTATTTAATTAATTTGATTGCTAAAAATATACAGCTCATTACTTTGATTTTTCTTTATTAAAAATATATCATTTTTTTAAATATATTGTTAGTAACTTGATCAAGTTAGTAGGACATGCAAATTGTTATAATATATACTTATAAAATGAAGCCAAAGAGTACTTATTTTTTAATTGAATGTGGTAATCTCTATATTTTTTCTAATCCGATTGGGTCACAAATCGGATTTTAAAAATTATTATAATATTAATCACGTAACCCAAATAATATTAATAATACTAATTATTGTTTAGGCTATGTGAACAAAATAGCGGATAGTGGTTAAGTTTTTTTAATATAGAAGAAACTCTAAGCTTCAGAGATCTTTAGTTTTTTAAATTTTCCTTTGCCCTAAGATTACAAGTAGTAATTATTCGGCTTGATGCATAAATTTACCGGCTACCTTACTCTATAAATCGGAACACGACAGTGATAAACACTGACGCTATTGCGGCAGGAATAAGTAAGGCGGTGGTATCAGACCCAAGCGAGACAATGCAGAACTCTACTACCTAGAAGTCACTATCATAGTGGGTCGTATAGCCAATCAGTCGCATTTTACGACCTGCCAGGCAGAACGGTAGTTGGTCTATTCTTTATATATGAATATGAACCCGGACCAATATGAAGAAACTAATAAAAAAAAATCGGTTAAACTCCAATTCAATCGGTGTAGATCCCGAATGGTTAAATTATATTTTTCAATATACGTAGGTCACACTATAAGTTTTGCGTAACTTAAAAAAACATATTATAACCAAAATATTATATTTATTGCTTTTCAAAATAATATTCTTTATATTTTAAAAGATTTTTTCATGCAATCGAACCATTTTTTAAAACAGGAGGACCACAGACCTGAAGGCATATTTTCTACGTGCTGATTGAACACTATCACTGCCTCTTCGGAGTTGGTAAAAGTAAAACTTCTAATCAAATCTTTGATTTTGGGGAAAATACAGAAATAACAGGGTGCTAGGTCGAGGCTATGCGCAAGATAAGTGACGAGATGTACTTTTTCGGAAGCTAAAAATTACTTTGTTTTATTGGCCGTGTGTGAAGAAGCGTTACCATGGTGTAGGAGAATGCGGCTTTTGGGTCGTCTTTCGCGAACTTTTTCTTACACCCTGGGTAAACAAATGATACAATACCACTCGGCATTAACACTCTTTTGATCTTCAAGTGGAATTGTACAGATGGGACCCGTACCTGAGAAAAAAAACGCGATCATTTTTTTACCAACGTTTCTCACCTGTCTCACTTTTTTTGGCCTGTTCTCATTTTCAAACACCTATTCACAAGATTGCTGTTTTTTTGAGTTCAAAACAATAATCCACGTTTCGTCTCCTGTGACAATGTCATAAACAACATTAGAATGTCTGTGGTCGTACTTCAGTAGCATCTGTGAGCACCATTCCAAGCGAGCCCACTTCTGATCCGCTGTCAGTTCATGAGGGATCCAACGACAACAAAGTTTCCTAACTTTCAATTCTTCGTGTAAAATTTTATGAATTTGGCTTATACCAATCCCTAATAGTCCTCGAATTGTCTCATAGGTAATCCGGGGGGTTTCTTCAATTAACCGCTTAACAGTAGCCACATTATTTTCGTTGACGGCAGTTGAAGGCCGCCCTTCACGAAATTCGTCATGTAAAGAAACTCGACTTCTCTCAAATTTAGCAAACCACCGCCTCACGGTGCTCAAACAAGGTGCTTTTTCAGAGTAAAAAATCTGCAAGAGCAGAGAAAGAGAACTTTTAAAATCACAAAAAATTTATCGCTCTAAAATCTTTTCGACTTTATTCCATTTTCGTTGCGTACGTAGAACTTTGATGTGTGATAAAAAAGCAATCATTTTCCGCCAATTGTTTTCTTATTACTAAGAAGATTGCAACGTTTTAAAAATATAACATTCGAAATTCAAATAGTTCCGATTAGCTAGAAGTGCGAAACTTTTAGTGTGCCCCATGTAATATGTAATGGCAATAATTAAACCGACTTGCAATATTTTATTAAGTTTTTGTTCCTGTATAGGTACATTTGGTGAAGATCCGATTTATAGTTTCAAAGGTACAGGAGACAAGATATCGTTTATTATATTTTTACAGTGTTTAAAATGTTACATGAATACCTTAAAAGTAAATACATAATTAACATAAATATTATTTATGAAATATTAATTTTAAAATAATATTTATTTGATAACTAAACAATATCACCATACATAAAGGTATATGATGATAAGCGAAAGTTACGTATTTCTTTTTACAGAAGAACTTCATTAAGGTCTAATTTGTTAGTTTGCTAACTTATTAAATTTCTTTGACATAATATAAAAAGCTATTTTTTTTATATATCATAAGATAGCAAACAAGCAGATGGGTCTCCTGATGGAAAGAGTCAACCATCGCCTATAGACACCAAAGATGTTAATGGTGCGTTGCTATCTTGTGGCGAGGTCTAATGCCACATGCATAAGTTTACCGGCTACCTTACCCTCCAAACCGCAACACGACAGCGACTAGCACTGACGCTATTGCGGCAGGAATAGGTAAGGCGGTGGTACCTGACCCGGTCGAGCCGATGCAGAACTCTACCACCTAGTAGTCACGATGATAGTGACGCACATAGCCACTCGGTCGCCTTTTACGACCTGCCTGGCAGAACGGCAGTTGGTCTATTCTTCAAAGGAGCCCGGGACCAACACGGGGAAAATATTTCAGTAATGAGCAGTAATTTTATATTAAGACAAAGACATCGTATAGTTTTCTTTAAGATGGTAGTCAGGGGTAACTGAACGTCAATAGTTTCTCCGGTTCAACACTATCCAAATGGTCTTTGGGGTTACCAATGTGGTCTGTGATTAGAAGATTCGATGAGGGATCCTGGTCATATTTCAGTCCCGAAATTTTTGGGATTAAATTTAACGAATCCCGGGATTTTTGATATTGATACATTTTTTAAATAAGTCACTAAAATGTGCGTGAAACGAAACGCACTTACCTTGATTTGACATTTGGCAACCATCTTGTTTTCAAACTCTTCATATTTATTAAGCCCCGTTTTCACTTTGATTAGTTGGAGTGCGTGTGTTTAATGCAGGTGCTTAGTATTAAGCAAAAAATATGTGAAGACAGCCATTGATCAGTGCGAGTGATTTGTATTCAGCGAATTAAAAGTAAAAAGACGTTGATTACTAATCACTCGCACTGTTCAACGGCTCTCTTCGCGTATTTATTTCTTAATACTAAGCACCTGCTTTAAACAATCGCACTCGCACTAATCAAAGTGAAAACGGGGCTTTAGGTACCTATTTGTGCAACAAATTGAGATGTATGTTTGTAGATCAGACGTTGGATGTGTTGTTTTTCCTTAGATTTTATTTTCGTGGTTTAAATATGTGATTTATAAAATTTCTGGTCCATTTAATTTAAAAATATAAGTACCTATAAACATTGATCTCTTTAGCATAATATATTCTTTTTTATAGTTTATCAAAATATGTCTAAAGAAGTTGATTTTTTGAAGTTTATTGTTAGTTTCATAAATTATTTACAGAAGTGCCTAGTTTGTTTATTTTATAAGAAAAAAGTATAATTTTGTTTAACCGCCTTTTTGAAGGTTTAAAACTAAAATATTCTATGTCCTCACAAAACTAAAAGTTAAATAAAAAATTGATTTTGTTATGTTTTACTGTCTTTTTGTTACCACTTTCCGTTACCAATACAATGCCGGGACTATTACGGGATCCTGAGATTAACTGTAGATAATCCCGTAATCCCGGAACTAAAAAAATCAACCGGGATCGAATCCTCTATCTATGAGTTACCGAGATGAGCGGTGATCTCCATCGCCGTATTTTAAAGACTGTTATCGAATTGTTAAACAATTACAGCTTGTTTCTTGCGATAACCGAGACCAATAGATTTCCGTTCTAAGACGCGACATGCAAGAGTATGTAATAGGCATTTACCTACTTTTTTATATCATAAGATAACAAACAAGCAGATGGGTCTCCTGATGGAAAGAGTCAACCACCTCCTATAGACACCAAAGATGTTAATGTTGCGTTGCTATCTTGTGGCGAGGTCTAATGCCACATGCATAAGTTTACCGGCTACCTTACTCTCCAAACCGGAACACGACAGCGACAAGCACTGACTCTTTTGCGGCAGGAATAGGTAAGGCGGTGGTACCAGACCCGGGCGAGACAATGCAGAACTCTACCACCTAGTAGCCACGATGGTAGTGACTCGATAGCCAATCGGTCGCCTTTTACGACCTGCCTGGCAGAACGGCAGTTGGCCTATTCTTCAAAGGAGGCCGGGACCAACACGGCGGACACCTATATATCACAAATCTCGAAATATTTCAATAACATTTTTACTCCACTTCGGATCGAACCTGGCATCTCATGATTGGAGTCGAACAGCCTAATAATTAGACCATGAGCATTTACGCATAGCATTTACGTGTTTACTTATTAAAATTACAGATTATTGGAATAGATTTGATCAACATTTTATAAGAATACATGTGTCTTCGATAATAACTTCATAGGAAGTGATTCAAACCGTCTTGCATAATGAACAACCGTAACGAACAATTAATCCTCTGTTTATTTCTCCAGAACTCCTGATTGCCATCTTGTCTGAAACATTTGTATGAAGTTAATCATAATATTTTTATCTTCTCGTCTCACGATCAGCGACGGTGGTTTAGAGCTAGATCTCGAGTCTAAGTCTTAGGTAAATCGTTTTTTACAAACAAAATAATATTTTTTACTTTAAAAAAAAGAAAAGAATTTTTGTTATTATTTTGAGAAACATAAATGCCAGCTCCGATTTGAAATCGATATGGAGATTTTTTTATATCATAAAATAGCAAAGAAGCAGTGGCTCTCCTGATTTTTTTTATGGAAGAGGGGGCAAACGAGCAGGAGGTGCACCTGATGTTGAGTGATCATCGCCGCCCATGGACGTTTGCAATACCAGAGGCCTTGCAGTTGCGTTGCCGCCCTTTTAAACAAGAGTACGCTCTTTTCTTGAAGGTCCCAATGTCGTATTTGTTTGGAAAAACCCTGCCTTTTATTGAATCCACAAAAGAGTAGTGCGAGGCAAAAAGTGCCGGGAGAACCGCACGGTTGTGGATTTCCAGACATCAAGATTGTGTGGGTGGAACTGCAAATTTTGACGCGATGTCCGATGATGGAAGTTAGCAGCAGGAATTAATCCAAACAACTCGTCGGAACACTCTCCATGATAGATACGATAAAAGACGCAGAGTGAGCTTACATCTCTGCGTAATGCCAAAGAGTCAAGCGGTTTCGAAATAGCCTGATCGTCAACGATTCGAACCGCTCTACGTTGAATGCGGCCAAGTAAAAGAAGCTGGTACTGGGGAGCTCCGGCCCAGAGATGAGAGCAGTACTCCATGTGAGGCCGAATTTGCGCCTTATAAAGTTGGAGACGATTGATGGATAAACAAAACCATCGTCTATAAATTCCAAAGATATTAATGGTGCGTTGCTATCCTTGTGGCGAGGTCTTAATGTCAGATACACAAGTGTGACGGCTAACTTACTTTTGGAACACGATAGTGACGAGCGCTGACGCTATTATGGCAGAAATATGTAAGGAAGTTGTACTAGACCCAGGCGAGACAATGCAGAACTCTACCACCTAGTAGCCATGATAGTAGTGACTTGCATAGCCAAATATTCGCCTCTTACGAACTGCCTAACAGATATACGTTTTTTTACAACATAAGATAAATAATAATAAATAAATAAATTCACGGGACAAATTACACTTATTGATTTGACCCCAAAGTAAGCAAATTACTCGTATTTACTTGTGTTATGGGTGTTAGTCAACGATACTAATACATAGGAATACATATATAAATACTGGCATATATTTAATAAACACCCAAACCCGGAAATACAAACATCTATGCTTATCACACAAATGCTTGTCCCCGACGGAGATTGAACCCGCAATCGACGGATTGCATAGTCAGGGTCACTAACCACTCGACCAACGGGGCGGTAGATGGCAAACAAGCAGATGGCTCTTCTGATAGAAAGAGCAACCATCGGCTAAAGACACCGAAGATGGTAGTAGTACATTGCTATCCGTATAGCGTGATGTCAATGCGACATGCGTAAGTCTAGTCGCTACCTTGCCCTCCAGACCATAAAAAGACAATGAAAAGCAATGACACTATTGCGCTTCATACGACCTGTCTGGCAGAGCGGCAGTTGTTCTATTCTTCAAAAGGGGCCCGGACCAACACGAGGTACGTGTTGTTTACACGTGCAAAGATTTACATATTCCTGCTGCAAAAGCAGTCAAGTCAAGTCAGTGCTTATCACTGTCGTGTTTTGGTTTAGAGGGTAAGTTATCCAGTAAACGTATGTATGTGGGATTACCATTCCATCAGACGGATAGCAACGCATCATTAACTTCTTTGGTGTTAACAGATGTTAGCTTTGTCTTTTCATCAGGAGAACCTTCTGCTTGTTTGCTATTTTTTGATTAAAAAAAAGATTTAGCGCACTTTTTCAACCTCTATCAAAATGGTTATCGAATTTACTGACAAACAAAGATTGATACTATCTGGTTATCATTGTACGATTTTGTTTGATTAGTTTTTTAAGATTTGAAATGAAACCATTTGTCTACTTTTATTAATGACATTTACGTTTTTTTTAAAAAAAGGAAAGTATCTTTACGCCCGTATCCCCGGAGAGGTAGGCAGAGGTACAATAAGTGCTGAGTGCACCCACGATTAGCCGAAGATATTTAGGCCCACAATATGATAGGTGGCCGGCCAGCCTAACCCATCCGGGCACTTTTTCTAATCTCGGGCAACGTTGCTTTTTTGTCAGAAAATTGGAAAAAACACATTTTTTTAATTATCTGACCCGTGAATCGAACCTGGAACATCATGTGGTCAACTCCGACACCGATTTTTTTCCAAATGTACATAAACATTGCCATATATTAACTGTTTATAGGACTAAAAATATTTCACTTTGTTTCAAATTGATTAATATTGGAGTTACAGCAGCTGTCAGATCGACAAGAAACAAACCTGTTAATCTCGACGTCACATGATTTTCTTATCAACTAGTTTTTCCGCCGCTGTTAATCGACAGCAACAAACCTTTATGCTATGTTTAGTCAGATTAAACATATATTATACAATATTAGGTGCAACGACAGTAAACGTTATTCTTCAATTATCATCTCAAGTGGCGGACTTCCTGCTGGGTAGACGAAGTAACGCGTGAAATGATTCTGTCTGTCTGTCTGAACTAAGTCACTGCTTAGCTGAAACCTTTCTCATATATTCAGCCGAGTTCTTCTGGGCTCCTTTTGAAGTATAGAATTTCTGCCATGCAGTTCGTAAGAAACGAACGATTGACTATGCGAGTCACTAACATCGTGGCTACTAGGTGGTAAAGTTCTGCATTGTCTGGCCCGGGTCTGCTAGTATAGCCTTACCTTTCTTGCCAAGATAGCATTAGTGTCTGCCAATCGAAATTGTGGCAGAAATATTTAAGGCGGTAGTACGATATACCCAGTGGTTGATCGAGTGGTTACCATATTCGGATTCACTCATGAGCTCACGAATTCTATTTCTGAGTTAAACATAGTGTTATAAAAGTAATTTTGGGTCTATCCTTACAGATCGAAATTCTATTACCAGCTCGGAGTCTGGTGGTCTCGGCTAACACCCCCATGCCTGATATAAACATGTAAAGTTGGCGGCAATGATTATTGCTAGAATCAAGCGCAGTTTGTTATCGCCAGAACTATCCATAGCCGTTATCAAGTCTGGTAAATGCAATGATGAGGATTTTCAACCATCTTACCAACCCACAAACAGGTGAATAGCAGTGAATTCGACGTCAAGTGAAAAATTTGGTAAAATAAGGTAACATAAAATTTATATGTGTTGTAGCATTGATTTCGTACTACAATGTCGTTGTCGGGAAAACTTAAAGACGGTTCTTTTTAAACTAACAATAATGCAATCCTATCAAAATTTATTTGTTTAGATTTTTTTAGTATTAGTTGTAAAATACGCAAGTATACAAAAATCGGACATCGCGTCAAAATTTGAAGTTCCACCCACACAATCTTGATGTCTGGAAATCCATAACCGTGCGGTTCTCCCGGCACTTTTTGCCTCGCACTACTCTTTTATAGAATCAATTACCGGCAGGGGTTTTTCCGAACAGATACGACATGGGGACCTTTTTTTTTTTTTTTTTTTTTTTTATGTCATAAGAATTTAATAAATTTAATAAAATAAAGGACCTTTAAGAAAAGAGCTTATTCATTTTTAAAAAGGGCGGCAACGCAACTGCAAGGCCTCTGGTATTGCATGTCCATGGGTGGCGGTGATCACTTAACATCAGGTTCATCTCCTGCTCGTTTGCCCCCTCTTCCATAAAAAAAACTTGTGTGTATGTTTGTTAGTCTTTCAACCTTCAATATCTCGATGAATTAACATATAATTTAATATCGCTAATATCGCTGGGCAAATTACACAAATTGACCTTACCCCAAAATAAGTAAATTATTTGCTTGTGTTATGGATGTTAGTCAACGATACTAATACATAGAAATATATACGTAAATACTTTTACGTACATAATACACACCCAAATCCAGAATTACAAAGAATCGGACCCCCTCGATTCGCAGTTAGGTTCGCTAGCCACTCGATAAATGAGGCGGTCAAATTTTTATTTTAAAATTTAGTTTATGAGTTTTTAATACATTTGATTTAGCCACATAACAATAATTTTTGAAGTGAAAACTTCTTTAGGCGCGTTGAGCGTTTTGGTAGAGGGTAAAATCCTCGGTTCGCGTCACCGACATGCTAATGATAATAGTATATCTATAGCTATGTTTTGCATATAGTTTTAATTACTCTCAACTTAATAGTTCCGTTTTCACTTCTATCGGCAGTCCCACGACTGCTACTGTTTTTTTCTTTCAAATACTTGAATAATCGGGTGACGTAGCATCTCATATGAAACATTGTTGTTATGAGAAGTGTTGTTTTATAGTACAGACAAGTTATGTACCCTGATCCATGACAATTAGCATATGCATGTTAACATTAACTACACGTACCAACAATAAAACATACAGGAAGAATATTATAACTGTTTCAATGAAATATTACCAAAATATGTTTGATATTCAAATAGCAAAGGGAACTTCCGTTGGGAATGCAACCGGCCCTCGACGCATCGTCGGATCTCAGGCACAAATACTCGTATTTTACTGCTACAACCGAACTGAATAATAACACGGTACATTAGTTTCCCATTATGCCTTTGAGACAATAAAATTTGCCCAATTTTACGATCACATTAATAATTTTATGAATGGAAGCTAACGTTTTAAATCGTCAAATGTGAAGAAATGAATAAAAAGTATGATCGTAAGGGTGATTGAGGTCATTTCATTATAAAGGCAATGTGCTAAATGTAATAAGATGCGTTTTATTGGACGTGTTCCCGGGCGAGGACAGCGTTGCAGCGTTGGTGTTGATGTAGGGTCGACGCGAGTACAACGGAAGACGGTAAATTCCCAGAGTATCGTTTGCAGTAACGCCGGATGCTTATAAACCTGTAGTTGAATTATTATCTACTTAACATTTATCGATAATTCACAAATAACTAAAGTAAAACATTTTTTTTTATTTCAAATAGGCAAATGATTACGTGATCTTGAATATGAATTTACAGCTGTTTTAAAACACGTCGCTAAAAACGCACCCTTGAAGACTAAATTAAAACTTTACCGATCTCGCTATAGACACACATTGTCTTGGGTTCGATTTATAGGCAAGGCACATTGTTCTATATTAGTTTTTTTAGTTATTCTAAAATTTTTAGGACTGGATATGTTCTTAGTTTCGTATTAGTTGTTGTCACGTCATGGCAGGCGCGTGCGCTCCTTATAGGCAGAAAAGCAGTGCTGTACTTGCCATTCACAGATATTTTTAATAAAACGTTAGTACGTTTTAGATGATTTTAATTAATAATAAGAAAATTAATAAAATGTGTCACAATCATGTGCACGCCGCTGAAATCTATAAAAGAAAAAGTTTTTGTGGCCGAGTACTCCGTCGCATACTCAGTACCATAATCCTGTGCACGCCGCTGCGTCATGGCGATAATATCCATTGGTTAATCGTGGGTGCACGGTATAAAAAAACCGATCAAGTGCGAGTTGGACTCGAATACAGAGGGTTCCATATAAACTTTATAGTTACTAATGTATTTAAAAATTTACAGTTTTCGGATTTTTTCCTTTACATGACATTACAGCACATTGTGCTGAAAGACATTGCTTCTTGCCAAACTTAATAATTCTGGGTTGACGGGAAGTACCCTATAGGTTTTGATTTCTATTTGAAATTGCAAATTATGCGACTTAAATGGTTATACAGGGTATAACAAAAATAAGCACTAACTTTCAAGGGTATACGTGTACATGAACTAAACAAACACCTGGTAAAATATTATACCAAAAGGCACACATTTTTTGTTTCATATAAATTTAGTAAAATAAGAAATTAAAGTTTATTTTCACACCCCTACCTTGAAGATGGAAGTGATGTGACGTCAGCAACACGTTGAATGAATAGCGTGACGCACACATAGACATGAAGAATACCGCGTACTTGTACTTACACACATTTAATAAGCAATTTTTTACATATCACTTTCGTCACTGATTAATTATTATACATTAATCCAAATTCACTATTTACAGGCAATAATAAAACAACACTGTCTTCAAATTAATTTATAAGTAAGGTTCAAAATGACCACCACCCTTCTCAATGCAAAGAACAGTTCTGCGTAACATTGATAACCTTACATTATGCAACATATGTGGGGTTATGGACCTAAATGCTGCATTAATTTTACCTTCTATCTCTTCACGTGTATGACATTCCACAGAGTAAACTTTATTTTTCACATAACCCCATAAAAAGTAGTCTAGGCACGTGAGATCTGGAGAACGAGGTGGCCAAGGCACCGGGCCACTTCGACCTATCCACTCTGCAAATCGATCGTTTAAATAATCACGCACAGGGCGTGCAAAGTGAGCGGGTGCTCCATCGTGCTGAAAAATTATATTACGGTATACATTCAGTGGAAGATTTTCCAGATGTTCTTCTAAATCCTCTCTCAGGTGTTGTAGGTACCTTTGAGCGTTAAGACCCTGAGGTAAAATAGTCGGCCCCAAAACATAGTCCCCAACGATGCCTGCCCAGACATTAATTCTCCACTGGTGCTGAAAGCTACTTTCACTCGAGGCATGCGGGTTATTATGTGCCCACACATGCTCGTTGTGCAAATTGAGCACACCATTTCTTGTGAAAGAAGCCTCATCTGTCCATAAAATATTAAAAGCAAATTCGGGATTTGCTTCAGCACGGTTCTGGTACCACCTACAAAAGTCCATTCTGGGCATATGGTCTGCAAGTCCTATCTCCTGAGTCCTTGAAAAATGGTAGGGATGTCGTCCATCATCCTGCAGAGTACGCCACACCACCATATGGTTTACATTTAACATAGCACTGCATCGGCGTGTGCTGGTCCGAGGATTCTCGTCAAAATGATTTAGAATTCGAGTCTCAATAGCAGTACCTACTCTTGAATTAGGACGTCCAACGTTTCGTTCGCGGTGGAAGGAACCAGTACGCTGAAGTCGTAAACACATGTTACGGAATACTGAGTACGGAGGTAAATGACGTTGTTCTGCTGGTGGCCTTCCATCAATAAACCGTTGTCGGTAAATCTCCCTCGCTTCATTAATGCTACCATTCCTAGCAGCACCAACACATAGCATCATTTCGTAAAATTCACTATTAGTGTAAAGGTGACGGTCATTATTATTTCTACGTGGCATTTTTAAAATCGCGATTTCCAATCAATGGGTATTAAGTAAGATTCATAAAAAATCGGCAATAATAGCAATAGTTACGCTCTCCAAAGACAAACGGCAACTGAATAAAAAAATAAAAATTCCTTTACAATTATCTAGGTACTTTTCCGAACTAATTAGGGTTCAGTGAAACAAATTTAAAAATAATCTTCTTCATCTTAGAGTTTATTCCGGTTATTCTCCACGCTTGCGCTAGGAACGAGTTTGAGTTTGCCGTAGCGACTGTCGTCTAACCTCCGAACCTCTCTGGAGGAAGCCGGTGCCAGGACCTCTTTCATTGTACAGCAGTCAGGTTGTCTTCGGTCCCGAAGGTGGTGGTGGGACCCCTTGCACCATAAATAAAAAAAAATCATTTCCCGTGTTAGTTTGAGTGCCTTAAGAAGAATTACCCTCCATTCTACCAGGCGAACTGAGAATCGAACCCAGTACCTTACGAAGAAACGCCTAAACCGGCATCACTCTTATCATAAAAGTGACAAAAATGTTGACTAAAACTATACGGAACTACATATTAGTATGATTTTACATAAAAACAAAATGGCAGAAAAAAGGGAGTGTCTTGTCTCTTTCCGAAAGTGGTCTTTTCGCCAATCAAAGCGTTTCGTTGCACTTTGTATAAGCCGCAAAACACGTGTAAGTTCTAAAGGCCTGTACAAACGACCGGCGGCGGCTTTAAAGTTAACTTAATACTTTTTCATTTCCAGTATGATAAACAATATTTTGATGAAAAAGATTAATTTTTCTGAATGAATGAACAGGTTGATATGTAATCCCGGCAATCGCTAAAATTAGCAATAGTTTTCGTTGGTTTCGCTTGCGTGGTTTATTTTTGACATTCACAAAAAACTCTAACCACGCGTGCGAAGCCGCGAGCAACGGCTAGTATTTTATAAAATCTTTGATCTAAAATGTAATCAAAAAAACGTAGTCAAAAATTATCTTTTTCCTGAAATAACTACTACTTAGAAAGGTCTTGCCAATTTCTCCCGTGAAACAGCTTTGCTGTGTTTCGGAGAGAAGGGCAAGACAGGCACTGTAATTACTGGCACCGAGACTTAACATCTTATGTCTCAGGATCTTAACATCTTATGTCTCTAACACATGAATGGAATACCTGGGCTAGTTCCAGCCCAGGTATCCCATTTTTGTTCATTAGCGACGTCGACCACTTACCATCAGGTGGCACGTCTGCTAGTTTGCCTATCTCAATAACATAAAAAAAGGTAAGAAGAGGCGCACCTAAAACAAACTTTAGGTAGGTACTAAGTTCCATCAGCCATGTAGTGATAGTGACAAACGAGCCTATCAACTCACCGGGAACATTCCGATTCTTGACATTTTTTTAGCAGTGCTAGCCATGTCAAATTTCATATGTAACGAAAATTAATTTGCGCAATTAAAATTCCCGCGGAAAATATTCAGTAGTGTGTGTGAGCAAGGCCTTAAGTCGGGCGCTTGGTTGGCCGCGTTGAGACGCCTAGCGCGATGTCGGTAATACTTCAAATCAAAGGACTTCTAGGCTAATCAATGCGTAGGTTTATTTGTCAAAAATGCTTATAAAAGGTTGTGTTGTGTCTTAATTCTTAATGATAATGCATATTTATTTTGCGAAGTGTCGTGTAATCAACGAGAAAGTTTTACTAAGTTTTTAGAATTGTGTGTAAAAAAAGTGATAATAGCTATGATTTACCTGCTCAAAAACTAATTACCTATTTAGACACCTTGTTATGTGAAGTTAGAAGCAAACAGGGTAGGTACTAGAGGTAAGTATTATGCCATTAAAACAGTTTGTAAGTTGAAACCATGCCAGATAATACATTGTAAAATGCCTATGAATCACGGAATAGATTTAGGTACCTACACTGAAAACACATGTAAATAGTTGACTTTGAAGGTGGATATTGTGTGATGAAGTAATTTATGTAATGTGTTTTCATAACAAAAAGATACCTTAATTAGTTATATTGGATTATTTGCCACGATTGTTTTAGAATGTATGTACCAAACTAATAGTTTCACTCAGAGTTAGAAATAATAATCCAGGTCACAATAAATTTTAGGTACACAGCTGATATAATTTTGTTGCCAGGCGGGAGATTTTCCTGCATGAAATGCCTAATAGCCGCAGGTTTGCCTTACGTAAACTAGGTATGAGACTACTAGGTAGGTATTTACGATTAATAAAATTTTATGAGATTTTTTTTATTGAATATGAGTATAGTAATTAATAATTATTTTAATATGATCGTAATATGCTATCGAGTGACACCAATAGTCGGACAGTGTTTTTTTTAACATAATGTAATAATTATGGCTATCAAAACCCAGTTAAGTTACCTATGAATCAAATTGTCCAGCCTGGTAATCAAACTAAGGACCCTCATGGGTTTATTCCAACATCAGTCCTGGTAGAAAAAAATATAAAAAAACTCTTTAAATAATATCTACATTATTTACTCTGTCAAGTAATTAGTACTTTGTTGTGCGTCTAGCAGTTCATTGACATCTATCATATGATTGTGACCTTTCATAGCTGCGTAAACCGTGCGCGTACGTTACTGCGTGCTATACTTCAGGGCTGCCACAGATCATTTTGAAAAAAAACTTTGACATTCATTTTCTCAGAAATTTCATAGTTTTTATTTATTAAAAATGTATAATTAAAGAGCTAACCACACATCCTGAACGCTCCTTCAGTATTAGTGCTTATTTTTGTTATACCCTGTATATTTTGGTCGCGTTGACTTACAAGTTCAATTTTTTGACAGCTGAACAGCTGAGAGGGACCTCAGACTGAAGCATTTGATATAAATTTCAGCTTGATACCTCTACGCGTTCTGGAAAAAAATTGTCTTTACAGACGGATAACGAAGTGATTCTATAAGAGTTCCGTTTTTCCTTTTTAGGCGCGGAACCCTAAAAAGAAAATAGAAAGCTACTTTTGAGTAACCCACTAACTTCTTTGAAGTAGATAGATTATGTGTAGTTTGAAGTCATATTTTTATTTTATTATAAATAAGAATTGCAGTCTCAACTACCTAGTTACAAGTCAAAATTCATACGTCGTTTAATGCCGTACATTATGTAGGTATTTTCTGTTAACTACCTGAAAATATCTAACATGTCCTTGCTTACAATATTCTTAAACAGACGACAGTTTTCGCCTGTTATTAAACAGATGTTGATTTTGTAACGGCATAATATTAAATACGTAGCTGCCAACGCTTGTCGTATTAAACGTATGCATGTGCAAATAGCAATGCAGCATTACGATCTTTGGTTTTATTATTATTATTTTTCTACGTTATAAATAAAATATAAAATTACTCACAAGTTTGTCCAATATATTTACATCTAAAAAGACGTGTACATAAATATTTTTTGAATATGGCAGAGAAATTGGAAGTAAGTATGTAACTATGGTATAAACGTGGCAGAAATGGACAAATGTAAGAAGAAATGTTCATTAAGTAAATATCTTTTTAGATGGTTAAATATTATTATTGACGTTTGGCAAAACTCCGCATATGTACTAAATATGTAGTAAAATATGTTTTGTATCTTTTTATTGATACGCGAAGCAAAAATTTTGAACCGCTTTTTACGACACTTACGCGAATTAGTATTTTGAAATTTGGCACAATTAAAGATAACTAGGGATCGCCTGTGGCCGAAATTCGACGATAAACTAACAATAAAATCTCTATTAAATTTGACAATTGACTTTAGCCGTAAAGTACACGTGTGTATAGTATCATGTATGTCGCATGAATGTGGTGTGTGTAAAGTTCAATTTTCTTAATTTAAAATATTTGTAATACATTTTATTTTTAAATATTAAGTTTCTGCAGTCCTCCGCAATGTAAACTTTAACTGTGCCAAATTTCAAACTCCACACTAATAATAATAAAGCTAATAGTTTTAAATAGACATTGCTGTTTCCATTTTCATAAATCATTTAACATAAATTCATTTGACACAAACCATAATAATTATACTTACATGTATACTGTTATAAAAAAGAATCGATATAAATATAAACCATCACTACGCTATTGTTAATGTTCTCGTAATTATCAAGAAGGATATGCAAGTAGAGAAGTCTATCGTGTTACGCGAATTAAACCACAAAATCAACGTTAACCGCGAAACAACGGAAGCCACTACCGAGGTTCCCTCATAGTATGTCTTTCAAACATCTGATTTTAAAACAATTATATGAAATCTATCCATGTTATCCTGGTTATGGTTGGATAAGCAAAAGAAAAAAGTATTTTGTAACATTTTATAGACAAATTTTCCTCAATGTAGAGGTTAAACCATATTGTTCTTATCCTCATAATGCGAAGAAAACTAGGTTAACTAATATGTTAATAAGTGCGGAACTTTTTAATATTTCTGTATGTTTATCAGACAACAGTTTTAAAAGCGTCGGTTAGAAACAGTGACTATTCTGATCATATCGTAGGTATAAGAATTACCTGATATGTTACCATATGATTTATCGTGTTACATGTGACATATTACCGGCCAAATAAACTTACAAGTTGAAACGTGAACCCTAACAAGAAAGCGGCTAAAATCTCATATTGCCAGTATTCAGAAAATCCTCATTTCTCCCCGTGTTGGTTCGAGCTCCTTTAAAAAGTAGACTAATTGCCGTTCTGACAGGCAGGTCATAAAAGGCGACCGATTGGCTATATGTGTCACTACCATCGTGACGCTTGAGTTCCGCCACTTCTTACCCTGGTAATTGGTATAACCGGTATTGGTACCACCTATTCCTGCTGCATAGCGTCAATGCTTATCATTGTCGTGTTCCGGTTTGGATGGTAAGGTAGCCGGTAGACTTATGTATGTGGCATAAATAAAAAAAAATGAATAAGCGTCAAACATGTACAGATATTGACATCTTACACTACGTATTATAATTATTACTCTTCAATGTTCGTGATACATTTAATTTCATTACAGTTTTATTAAAGTTATTCTTGCATAAAACAAATACTTAAATCGGCATCTGAGCCAAATTACAGCAATAAAAGTGACGACCATTTATGGCATTATTCAGAGGCATATCGAATCTGCTGCTTTCTATATCAACCAGTACAACGCAGAGCATTAAAAATGAAAAAAATCATAAGCTTTTGTAGTATTACATTTTTTGATATTATCCGGTTTCAATATAAACTTTTTTTCTGTTACTTGGATAAACAAACAGATGGTAGACGTGCCACCTGATGGTAAGTAGTCGAAGTCAGCAATTAACATAAACTAGTGTACCTGGAACTAGTCCATGTAACTCATTTATGTGTTGCCTATCCTAAGACATAAGATGTTAAGTCTCGGTGCCAGTAACTGCCTGTCTTGCTCTTCCCTCTGAAACACAGCAAAGCTGTTTCACGGGACAAACAACCAAGATAGTGGTACCCATGCAGCCGGGAGTGTGGCACAGCACATCCCTCCCACCGGTACTTATTTTACTTATAAATTTATAAAGTTATAAATTTAGAGTTCGAATTTTTAGCCGGGCTATTCGTTTTGAATGAATTTTCCAGTTTCTAGAAAATATAATTTACCTTCTGGTGGGTTTTTCCGTGATCTGTCGATAGGTTGACCTACAGCCACATCTTGGGACTTAACATCGTGGGTGGGTGGCTCTGTTTGTGGCTGTTTAATTATTGATGATATAGGTGTGATGATATTTATCATATTGTTGATATTATACTGTAACAATTTTGATTTCGTAAAATCTAAAATTTAAAATAAATGTATGTTAAACCCAGGATGGGTTAAGTTTTCCGTCTAAAAATACAATCATCACAAACATAATATTCTAACAGGTATTGTTTGTAATTATCAACTTACATCATATGGACTTAAGAAAACGAAACTAATGAGTCAACGTACCTACCTTAAGAAAATGTTTTATAATGTTGTTTCAAATACTACATTAAGATATTACATTAATAAATAAACGTTTTACGTTACATACTGTCATTTTATTAATTGTATCTACTTCACGTGGCCAGTAGTGTAAATGAGGAGTTATAGGTTTCATTTGCGGGCGATAGACGACAATTTTCAATTTTCTTGCGCGTGCGTCCCATTTGAATATTTTAATTTAGGGGGCGGTGCGACTATTTCAATTTATTTTATGAGTACAGATTCAAAAGGGGTTCGCGCTGCCGCTCTCCTCGTTTTAGATTAATAAATATTTTATTACTTTATAGGTAAATTTTGCACAATTCGTAATAGAATCATGGCGTTTATACTCTTGAACTCAATAGGAGTAAGTATTTGATTACAGATATAGAAAAAAACGTTTGTTTTACCTATTATTTTACCACAAACAATAAATTTTCAAACAAACGTTTGTACCTTTAATCTAAAATAAATATTGCAAAAGATTGTATGTGCGTGCATGTCTGTGTTTGTGTTTGTGTTTGTGTGTGTGTGTATGTGTCTGTATGTGAGGGGGGGATGCGTTGTTACTTATTTGCGCCTCAAATATTTAACGAATTTGGTTGAAATTATATATATTAATACTAATACTAAGTTCATGTCAAGTTAAATATATAACAAAAAATATCTATGTACATTTTCCGGTTCACCACAATTCACTGGTTAGTGAGATGTGTGGTGATCCTCAGTGATCCTCGTCTCAGAATTTTACAGACCTTACAATGATTATCGCCTATTTCTAGCGATAATCGACAGCTTTACGTGCTCATTTGAGACAAGGTGAGGCCAAAGTTCTTGTTCAACACGAGGAAAAAAGGTATACCTGACAAAAATAAAATTAAGTCCCGTAACTATTAATATGAGTAATTCCTAATTTTAATAATTAATTAGTTTTTTAACTGTTATTACCTGTTTATTTATATTTTACAATCATAAATAATTGATAAAAAGACAAGTAGAAAATTAGTTTGGGTTTTATCGCGACTATTTTGCATTGAATATGTAATTTCTATTCTATGTAATTAAAATTGCTTGTAATATTTAAAATACCGACAAAAATTTATTATTTAGGTATGCAAGGAATTCGTGAAACGTAGTCTGTAGTTATTTTCCACTAGCAAATTGTACTCATTAAATAACCATAATAATTTAACATGAAATTGAATGGCGTATGTATTTGTAAGATTTGTGTTTACATATAAGATTTGGTGTAGGGTGGTTCGTTATTTTTTTTTCTCGGCCTGACTAATGTTAATCTTACTAGCTGACCCGCTGACCCGGCGAACTTCGTGCCGCACAACAGTCTATAAATGAGTAGATTTAGGATTTTAAAATTAATACAAATTCATTAATATGACAAATATAAATAAAAAATCAAGTACTATCATTTATTGAAGCGTCAAGGATTAATTTTATTGATATTTTTTATTGATGAATATCATATTATAGTAATAGTCATTATCCTATTCCCGACGGAGACAAATCCAAAAATACACACACACACACACACATATATATATATATATATATATATATATATATATATATATATATATATATATATATATATATATATATATATATATATCAGGGACGTTCAAATGTTAAATCCCTTTTTTCACTTTTCCCTATGACTTTTTTAAATTTTTTGACCTCACTATTACAAATACAAAAAACCTATACGTAAAGCTTTGCGCGCTTTGAAGTAAAGCGGATAAACATTTGTGACAATTGAATTTTATTTATACAGATTACACGCGAACTACACCTAAAGCCTACTATAGTCTGAGACTACAATTTGAATTGCTTATGGAGACATCTGTGTAAACAATATTCAAATTATTATATTAACTTCACACCCATCGTATATCAGTAATGAATAAAGCACGATAGGCTGATACTGTGGGGGCTGCTAACTGTTTAACCTCACATAGCTATGTTTCATCTAATAGAATTGCGAGCTCGTTATCTGCTCAGATTAAAATATTCAATATTTGAGTGATTTCACGAGCGAGTGAGCGGCAAAGGGTTGACTAGTCGTTTCGCCCGCTTTGAACACTTGTGGGGAGAAACACTGTGGGTTAGGTTGTGAACTACAAACTACCTACTGAGTATAATTAAAGTTATGATTTCACTACCACTTAGTTTTAGGTTAGTATAATCCTACAAAGCTGTAAAGATAGATCCTAGATTATTAATTTATATTCTAGAAGACTATATATACTGAGTTTTACCTGTGTGTGGGCGCCCTTTTAAAAAATGTACCAAATTACTAGCCTGTGATATATTTGTTAGTCTTAGATCACATAAAAATCAACGATATTATCTTTATATATATATATATATATATATATATATATATATATATATAAATTACGTGTCACGTTGTTTGTCCTCTATGGATTCCTAAACTACTGGATCGATTTCATTGAAATTTTTAGATATCTACTCTTTAGTAGAGCTTAAAAGATAGGGTAGTTTTTATCTCAATTGACCCCCAACCCCCCTCAATTACCCCACCATCTGTATGGCATAACAACATTTGCCGTTTGTTTAATAGATTCAGACGTTACTTTGCGGAAATCCATAATTTAAAGGAGAAATTATAGTATTTTATTTGCAAATTTTCCGCGAAATGTTATATGGAACTGCTGTGATGCAGAAATAAAAGGTGTAAGGAGTAGGGCAAACTTATCCAAAGTCTGAAATTATAGAAGACCACAGCGACACAATAGTCCACCCACTTCCACGATACTTTCTTCCACGTCAGAAGCAAAGGCAGTAACTCATAAGTTATGTAGAGTACATGTAGAGTACAGGGCAAAGTTTATTTGTATTTATGTTTTTTAGTTATTCTCAACAAATATCTTTCAAGTCCCGAAGATAAATATTAAACTACACTAAGATAAATATTAACGCGGGCAGTAGAGACAGAGTATTTAATTTGATAGAGATTATTAGTAACTATTTTTAAGCAACCTTTAAAATAAAACAACCCAATCAATATAAAACAATCCTACCATACATTATTTCGTTATACTTAACTCGTAAGAATTAGCAGCAGTTTCGATGATAGCTACTAGCAGTTTTGAATTTTTCAGAGATTTCATAGGACTATCGTCATATTTTAACCAATTTACATAAAACCTAAACAAAGCAGACCACCTAAACCAACCCCTCAAATCACTCTGCTTGTTAGTGAAAACTGCATGAAATTCCGTCTAATATTTTGGAGTTTATCGTGAACACACAGACAGACAGACGTGGTGGGAAACTGTGTTCTATAATATGTATTGACTAGTTGTGCCCGCGACTTCGTCCGCGTGGAAGAATTTCTAAAATAAAGTAGCCTAAGGTATTCCTTATTACATCAGCTATCTGCCAGTAAAAGTCCCATCAAAATTAGTCGAGCCATTTCAGAGATAAGCCGGAACAAACAAACAGACAGACGAACAAAAATTGTAAAAAATATTATTTTGGTATATGTACCGTGTACCAAATTATGCACTTAGTAACAAGCGATTAATCTAATATTACAAACAGACACTTTAATTTTATTTATTTGTAAATGTATATAGATATAAGATACTTCATAATCGCACAAAAATTATTAACTTGCAAACTTGCGCTTACTACCGTATCAACAATCAACACACTCCATATTATATCAGTATCCGTGTAACCTGTCACACTAATATTCTATATAAATAGACGGATGTTGCCGACGGATAAATATTGCACTCCACCCATGGAGAGCTAATTTTACGAGTGAAATTAGTTATTCACCTGTTGTTGCCATTTATTTATAGTGAGTACAATGAGACCGGCAGCGAAGCGCTCAGCCGCACCCACCTATTATTTGCGGGCGCATCAAAACCAATTTGTCGATTTCATATTTAGTGTTGCTCATAGATAAACATTATAAAACATATTGTAGCATAACAAAACAATGCAGAAAATTTCTTGTATATAAGTACGAAATTCTTTATATTGTATTTTATTTCTTATACTTCGTGTTGATTTGTAACCCTTAAGACCCTAGGTTCAGAAATGTTCACATTGTAAGAGTTTGAGTCACAATACAATTTGCAAGTCATTTAAGGATGTTTGTCTCAGTAAGGATTTATGAAGGAAGAATCTAATGTTATTAATAATTTTCCCCGTGTTGGTTCCGGGCTTCTTTGAAGAATAGACCAACTGCCGTTCTGCCAGGCAAGTCGTAAAAGGCGACCGATTGGCTATCCGAGTCACTACCATCGTGACTAATAGGTGGTAGAGTTCTGCATTGTCTCGCCCGGGTCTGGTACCAGCGCCTTACCTATTCCTGCCGCAAAAGCGTCAGTTCTTGTCACTTTCCTGTTCCGGTTTGGAGGGTAAGGTAGCCGGTAAACTTATGCATTCGCTTATAATTGCTTATGCAGTGCTTATAATTTCGTCATTGTGTATCAACCGATTTTCATCGGATTTAAGTTTTTTACGCAAGTTTTTAGGTAAAAGAAATGATTTGATTTTTAAATCAATCTGTACTAATATACCGATTTGACAGTTATTTTAAAATATGAATAAAATTTGTCCAAAAAAAACATAATTTAAATATTTGAAAAGTTGTAACTTTTGAAAACTTTATTCGATTTGGATTTATGAAACATCATTTGGCGCAATTTTTCAAATATATAATATTGTAGAAAGTCAAAAATCGATCGATCTCACCCGATACGGTTTCTCCAAGGCCGAATCGGTGCAGATCTTCAGGAAATCTATGTTTGACAGAACCTAATCAAATGACATTTTAAAACAAATATAAAAGTGTAATGCACAAAGCGTAACATCTCATAAGTTATGAGATGTTTACATTCACATATTAACACACATACACACACGCACATAAAGATCATAGATTACTCTGTAAATAGTTGGAAAATTTTCCTAGACCTCAAAAAGTAAAGATCTGGTGAAAAGCTGATTTTCAAAAATCTTCCTTTTAATGTAGTAAAAGTAGTGCAAAGTAAAAGTAAAGTGCAAAAAAGTAGTGCAAAATTTAAAAATATGCAATATTGCATGCAAATATGCAAATATTGAAGGTTGAGCATCAAGAGAATGTATTTATTATACCTATATACTTATAGAAACAGAAAAATGCGTGGAACATTCGGTTGGAACGAAGTTTTATTTCCTCATTTTTTGTCTCCCCCTATTTTCATCTCTTCATGTAATCCCTCTCATCTCCTATTCTATCTTTCTCCCTTTCCTGTTCCCTCTTCCTCCCCGTCTTACACCTTCTCTCTCTCCCCCCCAATCTTTCACTCATATTTTTTCATCCATCATTCTCCCTCGTGCCCCTCTTTCCTTCTCTATCTCACCCTATCCGCCTCGTGCCCCTCTTTCCTCCTCTATCTCCCCCTATCCCCTCTTCTGCCTCTTCCCCTTCTTTTACCCTCTTTTCTTCCTTTATTCTCCTATTTTCTTCCCTCTTTCCCCTCTTACCGTAGCCCTCTCTGTCCCCCTCTCTTTCTATCTCGCTCCTTCTTCCTCTGCTCCTTTCCCGCTTTTTCCCTTCCTCACCCCCTCTTTTAGTCAGATGGTTCATTTTTAACACCTTCTTTAAATTTTCTTTAATTTTTTTTATAAGCTTTTAAAAATCGTTTACACTAAAGAACTCTGCGAGTCGGCGGTGAAAAAGTAACATCCTAATATTTTAGCATATAACCATTGGCTTTTTTACCAATGTTTACACGTGGCTAAAACAAATGTAAAATTTTACATTTGTTTTAGCCTAGCCCTTATCCGCCAAGTCCATACTGTGCGATAAGGAATTTTATTCCAATTATTTACTCTCTTATAATACCAAAATATATTAACAAAGGTTAGGCAAATCTGATATTGGCCATGGTCAAATTAGTCAAGTTTTAAAGTTGGTCAAGGTTTTCAAGATCTTGATGTATAGTTCTCGATTCTGATGCCTGGGGTAGCAAGACAAAGTTAGCGGCTTGAAGTAAAAGTCTAATTAATGCATCTCTAAGTTATTGAATCATAAAGTAAGCAAATAATTAGATAGCTTTTGTAATAACATAAAGTCACAGCTTATAATCATTAAAAGATTAAATTAAGACACAATAGCATTGTACTAGTTATTTCGTCCCCCCAAACCAGAGCAAAACAGTGGTAAGTTCTGATAAAACGACGGCAAAACTAGGCAAGTGAGTGGACACCATTCCAGTGCAAATCGCAATTTCCACTACGTAGTTTTAAGTATCACGAAGTTTTTTGAACAATATAAGCAAAAAAGTAGACGGCTCTCTCGATGATAAGAGGCACCTATCGCCTATAGAGTATACATATAGGATTTTTTATAGTATAAGATATTGCGGCAGGAATAGGTAAGTCGGTGGTACCAGACCCGGGCGAGATAATGCTGAATATATAAATTATGCGTTGTTATCCAAATGAGATGTTTGCAAAATATGTGTTCTAACTGAAAGTTTATCGTTTAAATCTATATTTCTAAGTATACTGTAGCAATACGCGCTGGTGTTATGGTAGTAGAAACAGGCAACAATTTGTTTAAAAACCTTATTACGAATTCATTTTTGTCTACGACCTGCAGGAAGCAAGAATATATTATATAGTATAAGAGCGACGAGTACAGGTATAATTAAAAATAATGGTCGCCAAGTAGGCGAAAAAGGACGACCTCTATGGCTCTATGTGTATACAAACGTAGTACATTAATCCCTTTGGCGAAATACGAGCGTACCCTACTGATCACAGATCACCTTATAACCTTGATATAGATAAAATTGTTAAGCACTATTAAGCGTTAGTAGAAAATAAAGTTCGCTATTTGCGCTTTTTAGCGCAATTAGCGAACTTTATTGTCTACTTTGCATTTCGAAACGTTAGATGTGCCATATACCTTCTTTAATAATAAAGAAGGTAAATGGCACACCTAACGTAATTTGTTTATTGATTAATTAAACTATTATTATACCTATAGATATTCCACTAAAATTCATGTAAAAAAGATTTTTTTATTAAATATAGTTTTAATTATTGGTAACATAAATATTGTTTTATATCATAAGATAGCAAACAAGCAGATGGGTCTCCTGATGGAAAGAGTTAACCATCGCCTATACACACCAAAGATGTTAATGGTGCGTTGCCATCTTGTGGCGAGGTCTAATGCCACATGCATAAGTTTACCGGCTACCTCACCCTCCAAACCGGAACACGACAGTGACAAGCACTAACGCTATTGCGGCAGGAATATGTAAGGTGGTGGTACCAGACTCGGGCGAGACAATGCAGAACTCTACCACCTAGTAGCTACGATGTTAGTGACTCGTATAGCCAATCGGTAGCCTTTTACGACTGCCTGGCAGAACGGCAGTTGGCCTATTTTTCAAAGGAGCCCGGGACCAACACGGGGAAAAATGTGTTAGATTTTTTTTATATCCATGTAAGCTTTCAATATGCTTAAATCGTGTTGGTCCAGATCCCCTATGAAGAATAGACCTTCTGCTATTCTGCCAGGCAGTTCCGAAACCACTGTGTCATTAGTCATTACCATCGTTACTATTAGGTGGTTAGAGTTCCCCAACTTTTCGCCCGTATTTTGTACCACTGCATTACCTACTCCTGCTGCAAAAGTGTCAGTGATTACTGTTCTAGTTCCGGTTTGGACGATAAGGAAGCCGGTATATTTATGCAACTATCATTACCATTCTGCCACACGCATAGCAACGAACTATTAACATTTTTTGCATCTATAGGCGATTTTTGTCTCTTGCCATCAGCAGAGCTGCTATAAAAAGCCCTCCGAGAGCTCAATCTTCTAAAACCGGATCAGAAATTTTTGCTTCACGGTTAGATATGTAAATCTTCCTTTCTTTAAAAATTTGTTCAAGCTAAACGATATAATCTTTGACTTTCAAGATGAATACAACCTGTCACGTTATTCATCAAGAAACCTTTTCTTACCAGCGCCAATGAAGCGCGGTCAGAATTTCGGTTTATCAATAGAAATATAGGGAAAATAAGAAGTCATCACGTCCTCCGCTATAGTTATTCGTTTTACCGTAGACAGTTCACTTCGTACAAATTTTATAGTAATCACTTGATCGTTCCATATAATTCGTGAACTACGTGACCATCATTTTTTTATATAAATTAGAACGGTACGAGCGCAGCAGTTCAATGGCGTGATAATATTCCGTACAAACAGGTGTACTGTGTGAAGCGATCCAAATAAACGTCACGTGCTTTAACAGTGGTCAAGTTATATTGAAGATGTAAAAACTCTCTTCACTTTAATACCTAATACCTTATTGACTTTTGATGTCTGGCGATTTAAACTTTACGAAGAAAATGTTGAATAAAAAGGGGATACGAAGTAAATATTAAATACAAAGGAGTTACGAAGAAAATCTTTTATTAAATTACACAAAGAGTTCCATATGTCTGTATGTTAATTTGGACGTGCTAAAATCTAAATTCTGAAGAAAAATTGGTGATTCTCAAGTTTTTATAGTGCACGAAAAAACGTCAGGAAAACAGTTTTATTACTACTACACGTTCTCTTAAATAATTATGAAAAAGGATTTGAGGTTTTTGGTGCAGTATAAAAACTTAAAATAATCACAGAAAAAACTTTTATTTCTAACGTTTGATATAATGACCTAGTACAAACAAACATACAAAGTTTTTTACATCTTCTTTCTTACTACTTCTTTCAAATGCTTTTTACTTGATATAAACCCGAAATGTGCCAATCGAATTATTACACGAACAATTAATAAAACAGTAACAACAGATAAATTTTCAGTTAGTGATAGTGATATCAGTGAATTATTGTCACCATACGCGTCGATGAACCTGCCCGCTCGTAGGCGCATGTGTATGTATGTTTATACTCCGATTTGTGCTGGTGCCGTTCGTGTTTAATCGTTTTCCACATAACAAAATTTTACTGATTTTTGGGATAACATATGACATACATTAAAAATTATTACAAGCAATTCTATTGCTGATTTTGAACAAACTAGTTTCGGCTTTTTTATCCAGTAAGAAGCACCCTTTATAAGAAATATTAGAAAGATGGACAATGATTCCCAGCTCTCAGCTGATCGGAGTTAGTAGTTTTGTGTTAGCATACACAAAACTACTAACTCCGATCAGCTGAGTTAGTAATAATCCTATGATAGACATTTTAATGTTCGTACACCCGAGGAAAATTAATATTTGCAGATTTGTGTACTTGTATACCTATTCTGTAAGAATTTTTCGACTTTTCTTGGTGGTGGATTCACCCGTAAGCCCGCTAGGCCCGGGCCTCGGGCGGAATAATTCTAGGGGCGGCAAAATTTATAAATCCGATGCTTAGTTTCCTTTAAAGTAAAAAAAGCGGCATATCAGGGTCTACGGCGGTATAAAGCGTAAATCCATCACTGTTTTTCAGTGTAAGTTCTGCCCCCTTATTCACGTAATTGAGTCAATGCGTTTAAGGCTCTCACATATATTAACACAATAGAACGTAGATATATGTAAGAAAATGTGTAAGAGTCTTAAACGCTTCGACTAGATTGCCGTTTCTTACGTGAATTAGGCCCCTGGTCGTTTGAACTTAGAACGAAAATCAGATATGTACCTATGGCATAATTTTTTTAAACAATGAATAATTTTAATATTTACTGAATCTGAAAGAGCGACCTATGTACGTCTTAAACGCTGGTAACATCTTTTGGTATTAATTACGTTGGATTACGTCAACTGTAGCACTTTATGGCCTATAATCCTGTGAATTTTGTTTACAGATAATCATATAATTATGATTGATGAGTGAATTTCGTTTAAAGATAATTGTGTAAACAAAATTCACAGTTATTTGTTAAACATTATTTCATTATTATAAATTCAGACTGCCGATAAATCAGATCGCTCCGTTGATCGAGTAGTTAGCGAACTTCACAACGCTGTTGATAGTGCTCGAGTTTGATTCCCGACAATGACATGTATTTATGTAACGAGCGGAAATGTTTGCATTTCTGGGTTTGGGTTTTTATTAACTATATTTCAATATTTATATATTACGTATTTCCAAGCATTTGTATCTGTGTAAAATTTAACTTTGGGGCTAGGTCGTCTTGTGTAACTTATGCAGCGATAGTTTCATATGATATAGATAGATAATTAGCCAAATCGGTTCAGCCGTTCTCGAGTTTTAGCGAGACTAACGAACAGCAATTGATTTTTATATATAAGAAGATAATACACATAAAGTATTAATCTCGTCCTTTATATATCACTAGTTGATCCGGGAAACGTTGTTTTGCCGTATTAATTATTAAATTACTTACATCGTTATTTAAAAATAAGCGTTGATGGTAGAAGGGTAAAAAGTTAGGGTTGTATGTAGGTATCTTTTAATGCCACATTATAAAAAAATAAAAAAAACACATAAAAAAATGTTAGGGATGAACCCTTGTCACTGAGGGGTATGAAAAATAAATAGTAGCCGATTCTCAGACCTACTGAATATGCATATAAAATTTCATAAAAATCGTTCAAGCCGTTTCGGAGGAGTATGCTAACTAACATTTTAACGCGAGAATTTTATATATATCAAGATAAGATAGGAAACAAGCAGTTGGGTTGGTTGGTTGGTCTTGATGGAATGAGTCAACCATCGCCTATATACACCATACATGTTAATGGTGCGTCGCTATCATGTGGTGAGGTCTAATGCCACATGCATAAGTTAAACGGCTACCTTAACCTCCAAACCGGAACACGACAGTAACAAGCACTGACACTATTGCGGCTGAAATAGTTAAGTCAGTGGTACCAGACCCAGGCGAGATAATGGAGAACTCTACAAAAAAACACTATGTTTATCGGATTAAAAATAATGCCAATAATCACAACCAATTGACAATTTTTTTAAAAATATTTAATATAATTATATTATTATTATAATATTATCCTTAATAAATTAATTGGATTAAACACAAAACGTCTTCTGTAAAATAAATTGATTGCTGCATTGTTTCATATGTACCGAATAAGCTGCATTTGATTTTTAACCGCGTCGAATTGATTATACCGCGCTACCGGGCAGCAAAGACTCGTCTGAAGAAGAAATGTTAAACTTTATAATTAAAGTAAGCTCTAATATCTGTAGATAAAGTTTATTTTATTTTAATAAAATTATGTTGTTCCATGCTCATTCTTAAGCGGTAATGATTGGGCACTTTCCTTGAATTATAGTCATTATAACTTTGAATCTTTAATTACATCGTCTTAATAGACATTAAAACCTTCAATTAATATAAATTGCTCTGATTTTTTTTTCAATATTTAAAAAAATAGCAGAAATATGGTATCATAATCAAAAACAACTTCATAAAATATATTTAGATGTTAAATATAAATTTCATGCTACATTTCACAATTTATTCATAATTTTAATATAACTTTATAGTCAATTAACGAACCATACTTATAACGTTATAGTTTTAGGCATGTACTTATCAAACACGGGACTCAAGAGCCTACATAAATAATGATTTTCATATACATTACGAAAATACAAAATTCTTAACGTATGAAAAATAAGCTTAACCGTGACACCAACTTTATTTTCGTTAAAATCTTTCTTTTGGATCTCAGACTAACAAAAAGTATTATATTTTTATGTTGGTCTGAGGTTTAAATAGAAAAGACATTTTTCTAAGCCTCAGATTACCGTGAGTACGGGTCAACCGTGCATTGAATCGACAATTTACTTGGCTTATTTCTACCTACTGAGAAGGTCATCGTAAAAATCAATAGCCGAGATGTAGGATGCAAATTGCAAAAGAACCGCAAAGATCATAACGTTTTAGCGTAGAATTTTCCATTCTGTGAGAATGTGTAGAAGGTCAAAATTAAGGTTTCGTTGATCCCACAAATTATATCTGGTCTGTGGTTGATCCAAATAATACGGCTGGGAAGGAAAAAGGTATTACAAATACAGCATTGTGCTTTACTAAGGATTCCTGAAATTCTGGTACTGCTATCTGGTACACCTATGTGTTTTACTAGGGATTTCTGAAATTCTGGTACTGCTGTAACAAAGAGATTTTCATTAATAAAAATTAGTCCAATTGTCATTTTTTGAATATGACTTCTGAGAAGTAAAAAAAAATATATAAAGAATTTTGATTAGTGTTAACAAATATGATTAAAATTTATAATTTGAAAATAATTAAAATATACCCTTACCTTCATTCATATTTTTACATCAATTAAAACAGATGATCTTTTTGAATATTTTATAACTATTGAATATCAAGTCATCGTTAAGTGCATTTCGAAATCGTATCCAAAGCATTAAATATTTTCAAAAATGTTGAAAGTGATTTCTTATGCTGAAACCTTTTTATTTTAAAAGTAAAAATAAGCATAAAAAACTATAAATAACCTTTATTTTATTAATATTATTATATTGGTTTTTAGAAGCGTCAAAATGATACATAGGTTATGAAATTTTAAGTATATAAAAGTTAAAACCCAGACCAGACGGACAAACTGACAGAGGAGTTCTAGGATTCCAATGGTCTTCCTGGTGTGACATATAGTAGGGGAGCTACTGAACCCTCCGACTAACCCGCTTCGCACAAAGCTAGAAATTAGTGTAAATTTTATTTTTAACAATTTTTTAACTGATCCACAATTTACTAGATTCGATTTCTGTAACGACTCGTCTATGTTTAGCGTAAGATACTTGTAAACTTATCTTTTCTATTGTATTAGCACAATGTAAAAAAGTATTATATAGACTGTGGTAATAGCGTCAGTACGATATCCATATATCATATTGTCCCAGAAAAGCTCTGACGAAGAAAAAAGAAAAAATAATGTCAGTGCTTTTTGATATGTTTTGGTTTGAAAGAAAAGTAAAGCCGGTTTACTTTTACATGTACAATAATACCATTAAGGTATTTAAATTTTAAGGCACTGGTTGTCTCTTTCTATTAGTGAAACTACCTTCTCACTTCGATTGATAAAAATAATGTACATAATTAAATGTAACTACGTATTTACACATCATATTTTAAGAAAGCAAAATCCATCATCTATTAATGTATTATTTTCAGGTAAGTATATCAGTCTATAGTTTTTATTAACACTTAAAAATGTCAAACGGAAGCACGTAGTAGCAATGATGATGGACGAATCAAAAGAGTCAATAACATCATCACAATGCAGCTAAATACCAAACTGTCTCGCGGCTCTACACGCCGTGAACATTGCTTACTGATCGACCAATCTTGATAGTTAGGGTATAAAAACTTGTAGAATACTGTTAAATGTAAAAGATATATTAAAAGCGGATTTTATTCAAACTTTTCATTAACGGCGCTTGATAAATTTGTACTACATATTTTTTTAATTAAACTCTTTTGTACTATAATTGTACTATCTCTCGTACTATTTCGAAGTTAAATGCTTATATCTAATATTTTTTTTATTATAAAACAGTGTAAATCCATAGGTATTAGATTTCACTTTTTTCATAGCATTAATTAATAAGCTAGGAGATAAAAAGACGGTTATATGCATATAGCACCTGCATTGAGCACCTGTCAAGAAAAAGTTAAAAAAGTATTATCACACTATATACATACAATGTGCTAATATTTAGATGTGTATGTGTGCCTGTGTGTATATGGACTAAGGATATATTGGTCTATTATTGCTGATGTACATATTTTATATGGGATGCCTTGTACATAGCCCTGCGCACTTGCTCGAATTTTTTTATATTGTAAAGTAGGAAATTAGCAGACGGCTCCTCTGTTGAAAACAGCCATCTCCCATATACACCAATCAGTTTATGCGCTACCTAACTCTCCAAATGAGAATACGACAAGCACTAGCACTATTTAGATTTAGAATTTCTTAGAACGAACAGTTGAACTTGAACTACTGAACTTGAATGTTTTTTTTGATTTATTCAATTTCTTTTAGTTTTTAAATAAAAAAAACAATAATTCTTACAATTGATCGTCCCGTTGGTCGAGTGGTTAGCGAACCTGACTACACAATCAATAGGGCTCGGGTTCGATTCCCGACAGGGGCAACCGTTTATGAGATGAAAAAAGATGTTTGTATTTCTGGGTTTGGGTGTTTATTAAATATATTTGATTATTTATATATGTATTTCTATGTATTAATATCGTTGACTAACACCTATATCACAAGCAAATAATTTGCTTACTTTGGGGTTAGATCAATTCGTGTAAAATTGTCCAGAGATATTATTTATTTATAATTCATATTTAGACCGATTTTAGTAGGCGATTTTAGTCTGTGTTATCTACCAGACTAGACTATACAAATACTAATAGGTACGGTTTTGCGCGGAGAATGTGTAGCCGCTCATATGAGCTTGTACGTGTCAAGTGCTTGTAGATTTATTAATATATCATGAAAAAGTAGAAATATGCCATGCTGTGCTGTTTTATTGTGCCAAACAAGAAGCCAAGGCTTAAAAATACCTCTGGAATAATTGTATTTAATCGTTAAGTAAGGTAACTCTGTGTTTCTGGGTAAAAATGCAAGCTACACTGACAACCCAAGAAATCGCCTTAAAAGGCGTATCCTGTTTAATCCATGACGTATATAAATATATAAGCATAAGTATATCGAGCAACTTAACATGACATGCATTAACATTACTTCACCAGGAAAAGGTGATTCGGTGGGTAATATTGAACTTAGCTAAGACGTTGATGAAATCTACCACTTAGCAGTGACGATGGTTCTGAAATTATTGGTCAATCGTTCACCTTTTTATAAACCACCTGACAGGAAAGCAGATGAGAGAGAAATGGTCTATTCTCCGAAGGGGGGCAGACCAACACTGGTACCCACACAAACGAGAATCAGCGTTCAGCCAATCGTTCTTATTTTACGAAAAAAAAAATTACGAACTACTTAACAGGGAGGAAGGAAGCTTGTTCTTAAAAAGCGGCCCGGACCAACACACACATAAAAACAAGTCGCTTGGGCAATAGCTCACCTTTTACGAATTGCTTAACAGGGAGGCAGGTAGTTTGTTCGTTAAAAGCGGCCCGTGCCACCACACACATAAAAACAAGTCACTTGGGCAACAGTTCACCTTTTACGAATTGCTTAACAGGAAGGCAGGTAGTTTGTATGTTAAAAGCGGCCCGGACCAACACACACATAAAAACAAGTCGCTTGGGCAATAGCTCACCTTTTACGAATTGCTTAACAGGGAGGCAGGTAGTTTGTTCGTTAAAAGTAGCCCGTGCCACCACACACATAAAAACAAGTCACTTGAGCAATAGTTCACATTTTACGAATTGCTTAACAGGGAGGCAGGTAGTTTGTTCGTCAAAAGCGGCCCGGACTGTTTTTAGGTCTCTAGTCAGTTTGCTCAATGAGTTTGGGCAATCGTTAACATTTTACGAACTGCTTAAGAGGAAGGCGACTAGTTTGTACTTCAAAAGCAGTTAGGACTATTACACATACAAAAATAAGTCGTTCGAGCATTTGACCTTAACAGTCAGGCAGATGTAATATTTTTTCCTATTATTGAATAATAGCGGCTCGCATAGGAATAGTATGGTTGGTTTGAAAGGATACTACTTTCACGTTAATACTCTTGGTTTGGGCTTGGCTCTTGGCTGGACTTTTTGTATTTAAAAACAGACCATCTGCCATTCTGTCAGGCTGTTCGTAAAAGGCGAACATCTGGCTATACGTGTCACTACCTTCTTGACTACAAGGTGTAGAGTTCCGCAACGATTCACCCGGGTATTTTGTACCACCGCCTTACCTAATCCTGCCTCTATAGCTTCAATGCTTGTCATGGTTGTGTTCAGGCTTAGAAGGTAAGATAGCTGGTAAACTTGTGCACATGACATTACCATTCTGCTACATTGATAGCAACGCTCAATTATCATCTTCGGTGTCTATCTAAAGGCGATGATTTCTCTTTTCATCAGGAGAGTCATTTGTTTGTTTTTTATCTAACGATATAAAAATAGGGAATTTATTTTTGAAGATCGCGCGCATAGCGTATTGTTGCAGATCCTTAATCGAGCCGAATAAGTAGTATCTGAAAAAGCGCTTACGGCACTAACCTATATTCTTCCTACTCAAAACAAAGCGTGACGCACAAAATTCGAAGAACCATAATATGCGTTATTATAATGTGCTTAATAACTTAAAGTCATATAACAATAAAAAGTACGTATATTACAATGTGTGAGATACTTAATTAATGTATAGATAAACCGTAAATGTATGTTTGCATATCAAAAAGTTACCGCCAGGTGGAATTATACCCTGAAGTAAACTTATAGAATACTAATCATTTTAAATCACATAAGGCATTATGATGCATAATGGAGGAATTCCTTCATAAATGCGTTTGTTTATTTACTAGCTTGGCACGTAATTATACAAAAGCAGCCATGATTGATAGCATTTTACCAGAGCTTGTTTACTCATTTTTACCTAAACCAAATCGTCGGTGTTTGACTATCGCGTTCTAATTTGCAGACACTTCTAACAAAGCTACAATTTTTAAATATATCGGATTGGGAAAGTTGCCACAGATTGAAAAGACGAGGAACCAAAGTAACGGATTTGTTTTTATCTCTGATTTTTTTGCATATATCACAAAATAAATAGAATTACAATGCAATATTCTTTTACTCCATGTTGATCCGGGCCCTCTTTAAAGAATAGGTCCCTCCTTTTGTGCCAGGCAGTTTGTAAGAGGCGAACGATAGGTTATATAAGTCACTATCATCGTGACTATTAGGTGGTAAAATTTTTAATTATCTCGCCCGTTTCTAGTACCACCACCAGTTACCTATTTCTACCGTAATAACGTCAATGTTTGTCACAGTCGTTTCTAGCTCGGAGGGTTAGGTAGTCGGTAAATTTACTCGTGTAGCATTAGTACTCTGCCACTAAAGTATAGCAACAAACCAGTTCTAGTCGCCTCTGTGGTCTAGTGGTCCGTGTCGGAGTTGACCACATGAGGTCCCGGGTTCGATTCCTGGGTCGGGCAATTCAAAAAATGTGGTTTTTTCAGTTTTTTGATAAAAACAACGTTGCCCGGGATTGGAAAGTGCCCGGTTGGCGATAGGCTTGCCACCTATCACATTATGGGATTAAGTATCTTCGGCTAATCGTGGGTGCACTTGTTGTGCCTCTGCCTACCTCTTCGGGAATATGGGCGTTAATACTACTTTAGGGATTAGGGAAGGGATACTACTACTACAAACCAGTAACATTTTAGGTGTGTTAAGGCGACGTTAGTTTCTTTCCATCTGGAGAGCCCTGTTTCTTTAATCTGTCTACTTGTACTTGTTTGTCGTCTATAGGTAGCGTATATTATTAAGCCTTTGATACATTTGGCTGTTTGCTATGCCGGATTGTAAAAAAAAATACTAAAAAGTTTAGATCAACTTATCTGACCCGAGCTATAAAGGATCAAAACCACACGACCTGAGTTTATATCAATAGGTGAAGAAAAGTTATTATTTTCTGAACTATGGTCATTAAAATTTTTGATTAACAGCTTTTGATCCGTGTCGATAAGATGACGCTGCAAGAAGCTCTGATATCGTCCCCTTTCTTCAAACCGTAACTAAATATTTTGTAATACTTTTTATTCCTCATAAAGATATTATAAAATATCTCGGAACATTCTGGAATGTGCGTAGCCGCAACCTTTTAGGCTTTCTAATAAAACAAAAGATTGATAACATTAAATTACCTTTTTTTTTGAGCAAACATTTTACATTTATTCGGCAAGGAAACTTGTAAAGATCGCTTTTAGATTTTTCTTTCGTTACTTTTTGTAACGTAGGATATTTTTTATATCATAGAATAAATAGCAAACAATCAGGTTAATGGAAAAAAATAACCACCACCTATAGAAAAAGCTGTTAATGGTACGTTGCTATCAGTGTAGCAGGCTAAAATATCAGATGCGTATTTAATTTTATCGGCAGCCTTACCTTTTTAACAGGAATACGACAGATGCTATTGCAGTCGTAATAAACCCACCACCTCCCATTGCCCTGTCTACCGTTTCATGGTTTGATAGGCCGAATCTTAAGAAGATTGCGCGTTGTTAGGCGCTCTGCGTCGCGCAACTCTTCTCTCCCAAAAAAATATTTAATTCTCGATCTTTGCCCCTAATGTCAACTTTCTCTTAAAGGGACGGACTGCACATAAACGTTGCTCGTTCGCCGAGTCTCAACTCGCTCTTCTCTTCTACAATCTCCAAGGGTCTGCGGTCGAAACAGTGGTACCAAACCTGGGCAAGATGTTGCAGAACTCTACCACCTCGTTGTAGTTACGATGTTAGTGACATTTTAGGACGATAATTTGCTTCGAAACTGGACCAATACAATTTGTTCTGTATGTTTTTATAACAGTAGGGGAGATACTAAACCATTTGACTAACCGAATTTTCCTACAAAACTAATACTTTATTAAATTTTAAAGGATGGCGTCACAACCGCTAGGTGTTTGCCAGAACGGCACTTTCTTAATTGACCGATAATAAAACTCTATTTAAAAAAGTTCTAACTTTGTGGGAAACGGTCAGTCAAATGGTTCAGTAGCTCGTAGACTATAAGCATAAGGAGAGAACATGTTAATATAATTGGTTGCTTGCCAAAGTATGACATTTAATTTTTTATTTAACCTCAACGTAAGCAAATTATTTGTTTGTGTTATAGGTGCTACTCAACATTATTAATGCATACGAATACATATATAAAATACTGTTACATACATAATAAATACCCAAACCCAGAAATACAAATGTGTACGTTCATCACAAAAATTTTTGTCCCTGTCGGGAATCGGACACGAGCTCCATCTATTCGTAATTAGGTTTGCTAACCACTCGACCAACAAGGTGGTCAAACCTACTTATGTATATACGTTTGAGTTTAAAGTATCAAGAAACCGGTACGCCAAAACACATTTTATTAATCGGCCTCATTAACACGTCATCACAAATTCTACCGCCTCGTTGGGCTTGATTTTGATTCCCGACAGGAAGAATCACAGTTGGACAGGAACAATAATGTGGGTGTTTATTCAGTATAATTATATGTATTTTTATGTATAGTGTCGTTGACTAATGCCCATATCACAAGCAAATAATTTGCTTACCATGCTTACTTTTAGATCGATTCATGTAATATGTCCAGCGATATTATTATTTTTATGTAGAGAATATAGAAGTTGATTATTTCCAACGACCTCTATGTGCCTACTAAATTGTATGTATACTTTATGCACTACTAGGAGAAACTATGTAATTGCTTTCCATTCAGTCACTCGATTCCCTCGCGGTTTATAACCTAATGGCGTGTTGCTATCCGTGAGGCGGTGTCTTAATGTCACATGCAAAGTTGACCGTCTATCTTACCCTCCAAATTGGAACATGATAGTGTCGTATTCCGGTTTGGAGGGATAAGTACTGACGCTATTGCGGCAGAAACAGGCGAGACGATGTTTTGTCAAAAGCCTTATTCAGATATAAAAATTATGTGCGAAATTTTGCAATACGAAAAGAGTTTTCAATAAGTGTAATCCGACTTAAAACGATATTTTTGCGTACCGAATAAAGTTCTACTGTTGTTCTGTCGAGTTGTGATATGAGTACTCATACGCATCCTAGTAGGTTACAATTGTGCCCTACCTCGGTCGCACGAGCTCGGTATAGAAACTAACCATTCGTCATCCATTATTCACGGCCTAAATTGCACAACTTTAGAGCGCCATTTCTAAATGACATCTAAATCTGTTACTGTATTAACATTGTGAATAAAATTCATACAATCAATCTACATAAACGTCCGTGAGCGTCCGTCCATTAGTCAGTTAGAGCACAAAGGGCACACGCTCATCTCGTAAATCAATCGTATATACTTGCATTGAATTGGTTGCCCAAATCGCACTCAATAACCGACATGCGCCAACGCTCGCGATGCTAAACTTCATAGACGTAAAACTTTCCAGCTATTATTCTTTGACTTTCTTCTATTGATGCTTAATGATCTACATTTCATAAACATTGGAAGATTGATGAGATATGCCTCAAGTGCTACAAGAAAGAAAGAAAGAAAGAAATTATTTATTTGCCAGAATATGGGAGTTACAAATTATTAAAATTTGATTAAGTTACCAACATATTCTACCATGATATGGTGTGCAAATATTTTAAAATTATAATTATTTATCAATAAACTAAAAATGTTGTGAGTCGATTTTTACAATTACTACCGGATCGGAACGCGGCCACACACTGAGAAGATCCGGCGGAAGAAACTCAGCGGGCTTGTTTTTTTAAAAAAAAATTATAGTTACATGATACAATTACACACATTAATTGACATCACAACTTATTTCTATAAATTACAAAATTCATTTTTTGTTTAATTAAAATATTGACAATATTGACAAGAATCCAAATATCGTCATCCAAAATTATCAAATTAATTTAATGTATAATTATTAAAACCATTATTAGAACTCAACGGACACTTTTTAATAGTAGATACTAAAGTAAATTTTAAAAAAGGAATGTACTTAGAAGTCATGAAACTAATCAAACTTGTTCGCTTTTCTTATTTCTAAATCAAACGACGATTTTTTTTTCTGCCATAAAGTTTTCACTTTCTTTTATTTCTGACCAATCAAACAAGTTGGAAATATGTCAGATAGGTAAGACGCAAAATGCTGAATAAACTATTATATAAAATGCAGCAAAAAGGACAGTATTTATTACTATAGTCAAAACTTACAACACAAAAGACTGTATAAACATGCTACTCAGTATCATCCTAAGTAAACCAAAAAAAACAAGTGTCATCTATTTAAACTGTGAAAAAGTGACAATAAATATTTCGTTTTGTTATTTTAAACAAAAGTTTTTCATCGTATAACTTATAAGTGGTTAAAATCAAATAATCTTCATGATGAGAAATTCAAAAACGAATAATCTCCCTCAAGTCGGGACGCTCTGCCACTGAGATAGTGTATAGTGTGTTGAGGGAGATGTTCGCGGGTTCACTCTCGCGTGTCGACATTTTTCTTTGTTGTTTTTAAAGTTTTTCAAGTTTCCCAAGCACGGGGTTAGTGCTATAAAAACAAAAATAAAAAATACAATTAAGAAAATTACAGATACATTTCAGAAGAAATTAATAATATATTAAAATAATATAAACATCAACATGAATTGCGTTTGAGGCGAACTTTGGTTGGACCCTCATCGATCTCCTTAAGGTTTAGCCGTTGTTATAAAAGTTATATTTTAAGCAGTAAACCTGTTTTTCAAGAAACAAACAACAATATTTTTAGTAATGTTAAATTTTAGACTAAATCAATGCAATGTACGTTCTTTATTATTTATAACAAATAGTTCCTATAACGATTTTGAGACGCCTAGCATTAAAAGATGTCTCATATAAAATTATATCCCCTATTTTAATACGTTGCGGGGTAAAGTTTCAAATTTTAGATTTTTTTGTTGTTTATGTGCTAATACTAACTTACATCCCAAAGGAGAATGATAAGAGTCCATACAAAGTTTGCCTAGAAACATTACATTACATGCTGATAGATGCTTATCGTATTGTAATGTATTATTAGGTACTTTTTCTGAATTATAAATTGTTTTACAAACACTTTTTTAGTGATATAATTCACGAAAAACCTGCAAGGATTATGATTAATTGGTTTCACAGATATTACATACAATTTTAAGCCATTTATGTCGTAATATATCGGCAACCTACATTATACAAAAATGTGAGATAAAAAATCTATATTTAATTTTTTAATCTCTCGTTTTTGTATCTTCATCATGAAGATTATTTCTTTTTTAACCGCTTAAAAATTGTAAGATGAAAAGCCTTTGTTTTTTTTTTTGGCATGGGCGTTAACAAACCTTTATTTACAACAACAAAACAAAATAATTATTATCACTCGATTACAGATGAACTACATGACTCTAGTTTTTCTTTTTTTAGGAAGATACTAAGATTATCTTGTTTGCATAGCCTTCTGTGTAAATTTCGACTATAATAATAAATACTTCTCTTCTTGTTGCATTTTATACAACAGTTTATTTAACATTTTGCGTTTTCGCTAGTCGAGAAATTTCGACAAAGTCGAGAAATTTCGACTAGTTTCATGACTTATCCGGTATGTTCCTTTTTAAAATTTATTTCTATTAACAATTTGAATTTTAATTTTATACCTCATCTTACAGCTAGACCGATATTATAAGCGTTGGGACAAAGTAAAACTATGTTAAACAAAATACAAAAGTCACTCCAATAGTATTGGCCGATTTACTTTTCCTTTTACGCCATAACAATTTGCTAACTGCAAATTGTAATCATTGAAAATATTTTACTGAAAGACAACAATAACAACGATATTATTAGCGTAAGTATAAGTTGGTTTAAGTACATAATAAACTGTCTACAAATATTTAAGCCTGAACTTGGAGACAAGGAATGTATCTAGTAACCCCTCCACGAATAGGCGAAATCCGGAACAATTCTGATTGAGGTATCACATAGAATTACCTATATTCCAGTTTCAATTTATAGTTTACAATTTATAAATTATGTTAAGAGAATTAAATGCGATCCTTTAGAAAAAACAATATTTCAAACTACCAAACCATTACTTTAAGTTATATATTTACTTTTGATAATAACAACTAAAATTACTTTTGATAATAATAATAATAAAAATTTCGAGATTAAATGAGATAACCAGTGGCAATTTTGTCAGACATAAATTGGATAATTATTCAACGTTGCCTAAACACACCCTAAATGGTTATTAAGATATTAAAATAACAAGTACGAGCGTGTAGTGTTGGGGCGTAGCAGGCGTTGTGCCGCGCGACGGGATACCCAGCGGGCGGTGCTACCGGCAACTCAGTCGTGCCAACTAATTGCTATCACGGACACAGCTTACCGGTTATGAAACATTAACTTTTTTTCATAGAATCGCCCAGTCTACGAGGCACGACCAAGTGGGCCGCCTGATTTTAAGTGGTCATCGTCAGACAATTGACACAGACATTTGCAACATGAGAATTCAGCTGTTAACTTTTAAATAAACTTCTGAGGCTTTAAAAACAATAACATGTTTTTTTTAAACTTAGTATTATAGCTGTTATAAGATCATACAAATTATAAAACAAATATTACTATGTCGGTTCTCTTGCAATAACGTGAAAGTATTGACGTTAACCACAATTTACAGATTTGGTGTTTGGTGAGATGGGTGGTAGTTCTTACCGGTAATGACTACGCTTGTTTTTAGTAATAACCAGGGCCAACAACCAGCTTTACAATACTTATATTTAAATGAATCCCGAACACATATAGCCCGGATGACGCAGGAAATGCGAATATATCGACGCGTCCCAAGAACAAAATCGTATGGAGAGATCAGACGAAATTGGTTTTATTATAAAATTCGCATTAAACACGCATAAAGCTACAAGACAATATATTTGTTATATTTATTGGTCTTTTGTTTTTGGAAATACTCAAGTGAACATCATCTTATCTACAATATATTCCCACAAACATATTGTAATTTGGTGGTTATGCAGATACGATTTTGTTCTTGGGACGTGTCGAATTATATATATATATATATATATATATATATATATATATATATATATATATATATATATATATATATATATATATATATATATATATATATAATTAGTAAGAAACAGTACAAGTGTAAAATTTAAATAAATCAATAATTACTCATATAAGACACGAGGGATGATACATCGTCGCTATTTAAACTGAATTATTTTACAAAATGAGCCAAGTTATGCAATTGTTTTATTGATAGAATAATTATTATCAGCCCTCTGATAGTAATAATGTTGCTAATAATAATTATTTTATCAATAAAACAATTGTATCACTTGGCTTATTTGGTAAAAGAATTAGGTGCTCATCTGGGGCCCGTGGTGTTAGCAAATAATCACTAGACTCTATCTACGTAAATTTTTCAACAATATAAGAAGCGAAAAACAAATCCTTTACAATATTTTTGCCCAATCCGAGACCTATGATCCAAATCGAATATGTTAACCTCTAGACCACTCGTATAAATATAATGTTATATTTGAATAATTGAAATATCATGTTTGTAAATGTTTTTGAATTATTTATTTCAATTGCGTATTTCATGTTTACGTCTTAGGGCAATGGATTAAAATGTAGTCATAATCGAGGTGGAATTAAAACAGCAGTCTAAGTAACAATGCTTGAAGATGCCAATTTAACATTATTCAGTTGATTTCATTTTAATTTGTTGTTATCATTACAAACATGATTTTAAATAATTTTAAACATTGTCAGCCCGTATAATTTGTCTTAGCACGTCAAAGTTCATGATAATAAAAGTTCTCCCCGTATTGGTCACGGGCTCCTTTGAAGAATATTCCAACTGCCGTTCTGCCAGGCAGGTCGTAAAAGGCGACCGAGCGCCTACGCGCGTCACTACCATCGTGACTACTAGGTGGTAGAGTACTGCATCGGCTCGACCGGGTCTGGTACCACCGCCTTACCTATTCCTGCTGCAATAACGTCAGTGCTAGCCACTGTCGTGTTCCAGTTTGAAGGGTAAGGTAGCCGGTAAACTTATGCATGTGGCATTAGACCTGGCTACAAGATAGCAACGCACCATTAACATCTTTGGTGTCTATAGGCGGTGGTTGACTCTTTCCATCAGGAGACCAATCTGCTTGTTTGCTATCTTATGATATGAAAAAATAATAATAATAGCGTTTATATTCGTAGTGGCAATATAAGGACAATTAAAATGTTTTAATAAAGAGTAAAAGTATTGGGACAGCAAACTAGCAGAAAGCTCTCCTGATGAAAAGAGATAACCATCTGCTCAACTTTTGCGGACTGCTTGGTGGAATGGCAAATGGTCGACCTATTTCTCAAAAGGCGAGCCCCTTTATACTAATACATAGACAAATACATATGTCACATAAATTTCCTAAGAAAGAGATGTGACCTATTTTGTGGTAATCTAGCCAAACGAAAAACAAAAAAGTACTAATGGTCTTCACTTCAGCCGTTTTTCACATAATACACATAATAAACATAATAAATTTTTAACATAATAAACATAAAAATAAAAATATTTTTTGTTGGTCAGTAGCTCAAAATTTGATGAACGTGGTTAATGCGAAAATTGGTATGTGAGTGTGTATTTGTGATTTCTGGGCATTTTTAAATGGTAATGGACCCACCTCTCGTTCCCACCACTGTAACTTCTGTAAACCAGAATCAATAGCGAAAACCTTCGTTAAATTCACTGAAATGTGAACTCGGAGTGCCCTGGGGAAAGCTAAGGCGTCTTGAAACCCGCAACGAATTAATCAGAAGTATATAAAGGGTGTAAGAAAATACAATATTTTCCCCGTGTTGGTTCGGGCTCCTTTGCAAGATAGACCAGCTGCCGTTCTGCCAGGTAGTTCATAAAAGACAATCGAATGGGTATACGAGTCACCAATATCGTGCCTACTAGGTGGTAGAGTTCTGCATTGTCTCGCCTGAGTCTGGTACCACCGCTTACCTATTCTTGCCGCAATAGTGTGAGTGCTTGTCAATGTTGTGTTCCAGTTTGAAAGGTAAGTAAGCTGGTAAACTTACATGTACAAATGGCGTTAGACCTCGCCACAAGATAGCAATGCACTATTAATATCTTTGGTTTTGGCGATGGTTGACTCCATCGGAAGACCCATCTGCTTGTTTGCTATCTTATGATATACATATATAAAAAAAGTATTGAAGAACCCGGTTAACTTCAGAGCGCTGTAAAAATTAGGGCAACGAAATGGAAAACAAATTTGTAGTGGAAATTATTTGCTGAAAATTAGATTGCTCTCTATATAATTGCTCTGATGACATTTTGTTGTAAAGTGACCAGTAAAAGCTATAATGTCCAAAAAATTTGTTTAAAAAAAATCATCCATTTGTTTGCTATGCTATGATAAAAAAATAACATATATTTTCCTTCCCTTTTTAGCTGCAAACAGCAAATTGGTGAAAGTATAAAGATACCATAAAATAAGAATTTTACAATCAAATTAAGCCTAGCAATCAGGCTAGGCAATCAATGACATCACGGTAGTTCAGACATTGAGGACCTACCGAAACGGCCTCCTTGATTCTGCTTCCAGTAGTATGATGAAATCGTTTAAAGGCATGGAAGTCCCCCACGTATTCCACCACCAACTACCACACCACAAGGTCGGAGTAGTAGATTAAACTGGATATACATCGAATACTATCAAGCATTTAGCCACATTGGTTTTGCCAGAGATTACACTCTTTAGTCCTGAATATGATGTTTTTTTTATATAAGAAGAGGGGGCAAACGAGCAAGAGGTGCACCTGATGGTAAATGATCACCGCCGCACATGGATATCTGCAATACCAGAGGAATTGCAGTCGCGTTGCCGGCATTTTAAGAATGAGTAAGCTCTTTTCTTGAAGGTCCCTATGTCGTATCCGTTCGGAAATACCCCTGCCGCTAATTGATTCCACAACAGAGTAGTGCGAGGCAAAAAGTATTGGGAGAAACGCACAGTTGTGGATTTCCAGACATCGAGATGGTGAAGATGGAACTTCAAATTTTGAAGCGATGTCCGATGGTGGAATTCGGCGGCAGGAATTAATCCAAACAACTCGTCGGAACACTCCCCATGATAAATACGATAGAAGACGCATAGTGAACCTACATTTCTGCGTAATGCCAAAGAGTCAAGCTGTTTCGAAATAGCCTGGTCGTCAACGATTCGAACCGTTCTACGCTAAATGCGATCAAGAGGAAGAAGCTGGTACTGGGGAGCTCCGGCCCAGAGATGAGAACAGTACTCCATGTGAGGCCGAATCTGTGCCTTATATGATGTACAGTTTGTTCATATAAACAATTTAATGTAGAGCATTTGCAAAAAAAAATGCTGGTCCTTTACAGCTGGTTCGATTTTGATCAAATTTGGTGTAAACTGTACAAGCCGTATATATCCAAAATTAACCCACAGGTTACATATTTTCATTCCGGCAAACTACATCATTCAAAAAAAGGTTTAAATATGAAAAAAATAGTATAAGAATTGTTTATCAATGCAAAGTTCACCGTTTCCTATTATCATTTTAAATTATTTATTATATCCTGAACACAATCATTAAATAGATCTAATATCATAAATATTATAAATTCAGTAAAGCATCGAGTTACATCAAACTGCTTTAAAGAGACCTTATCTCTTTATCTCTAAAATATTGTAGCCACATCTCACAACAGTTAACACGCAGGTATAAGAGAGGTGACAAACTCAACTTTGAAACTAAAGTATTAACACAACAGAGCAAATAAAATAAAAGGGTACTAATATATGCATAATAATGTTTTTGGTTGGATAAAAATGAGGGAACCGTACAAATATTTGAATAAAAGATTGTAATGTCATAAGGCGCGATGGACAGAGGATAGGCCAAGGGACCGGGGACAGTTACTTTCTTCTTAAAGTCTTTGATTGAAAAAATATTTTTTTTTTTACACCTCGTAGTCCATTGCAACTATCTTAAATATAAAACAATTATCTTAATAGAACAAAATGTATTTGTTTTTTATATTTAATGCACCACCACACATTCGATTGGGAAGAAACTTTGTAATCTTATTGCTTACATTCGGTAGGTGAAAGGCATAGTTCTATTAACTTACAATAGGTAGCGTGCGTTTCATGTCGTTAAAGGTATTTGAAAAAGCATTTCTGCGAGGAAAATGTACCAGGGCTAGTAGTTTAAATAATAATCTGAATATCTATTTTATGGTTGAACAATTTATGCTCGTATATAAAAAAAAATTCGACGAAACATTAATGTAATATACCAGTCATTTCCTGTCGCCTAACAATCGTGTTTACGCAATGGAACATTTTTCAATATAAGATTTATTATAAAATGCCAAATCATTCGAACTACTCCAAAAATAACAAAACAATTGTAAGTTCAATATATGTAAATATTTTATTTGTAGAAAAATATGTTTACTCTTGTTTAGAAAAAAATATTAAAAATAATTTATATTTGAAAAATGTTAAAAGATTAATTGTTCATAATTTTATGATAATTTAAATATTTCACAAACTAATTTACAACTTCATAGCCACGTCGTCATCGTTTTGTATTTATGCCAAAATTTGTATTTTTGCGAGTTCTCATATTAATTCTATTGGATGTTTAAAGAAAACCAATGATTTTAAAAAACGAGCTTTGTCCCATGGCCTATTCTAGCGAACGGGCCTAGCGTTAGATGCCGCGGCGAGATTATCTTTGTCTCTCAGTGCCTGCTATCATTTATATCATTTCATTGCAGCCGTTTACATTTCATTCATAAGATCAACCACAATTTTCGTTTTGGTATAAAATTCCCATTAGGGTTTTTGTGCTCACATAGTAAATAGCGGCAAAGATAAAAGATAACTATTGTGTTTTGTTTATGTGACTTCAACCATGTTATTATTACGTAATGTACTATCACGTGAACTAAACGTCTACTGACTTTACAGTTCACCCTCATTCACCAGTTTATTGGTTGGCGAAATGAGTGGTACTCCCCATCGCCTCATTTAACCGGCCTGATAACGGTAACCACATATTTGTAACGTTAAAAATAACATTATATGCTATATCTGACAAAGGTGAGTCTAGCCCAAGTTCTGGAGCCCTAATCATTGCCTTTGGATGCTTGATAGGTGACTTGCTAATCAAACTGCGGATGTCTTACAAATACAAAATGAATCCTTATATCATCATGTTCTCCTTCTATGAAATATTGAGGTTCATAACTATGCAAAGTGTTCTCTCTACATCTTAGGTTGATTACTTGTCCGCATACCATTTGTTTTATATTATAGTCTCAATGTAAGTGTAGTCAATATTACATAAAAAAATCCCTATACGAGACGATATCTCGATTCAACTCCGGGTGTAATTGACCCACGGATGAATTTTTAAACGAAGAGTTAATAGCTTTTAAACAGTTCTATTTATTATAGACATCTGCAACATACCGAAATAATACAAGAAATTTCAAGAAATGTCTCTAGAAATGGATATATTTTTTTTCATCAAACAGAGTATATAAAATTCCTTGTCGAAATCACAGCCAAATTACTAATTAATGCAGAGTCGTAGCTATTGAATATTAGCACCCACGTAGAAAGGATTTAACAAACGAGATTTTTTACGTTTTTAAATTTCTTCGTTTCATTTATTCATTTTTATTGGCCATTGATTCATTTAATCTACAATAGATGATTTATACAGCGTCCATAGAGGTTCGGTAGATACGGTACCTACATAGATAACTAGTAAGACCAATCCTAGAGTCCTTTTTATAATTTAGAACCCTTCTTTTACAGTCAATGATTTAAACCACCTGTTGCAGTATCTTCTAAATTAATAAACAACAAAATTATTTAATAACAAATAGTCTGTTGTATCTAATTTGGAGTTATCATCCATTATTATTAATCGAACTGTCTTTTCACCAGGTAGTTCGTAAAAAGCAATCGATTGGCCAAGTTATAACTTTATTCTGGTCATTTTACAATAAAATGACATAAGAGCAATCTAATTTTTTTTCGAATAATTTCAGTTACAAATTTGTTTTTCATTAATTTATCAGGATTTTACGGTGCTCCGAAGTTGACCGGATTCTTGAATTCTCGTAAGAATACGATAAAAACGGGCCATTGGTTGGTTGTCCGTATTGGTCCCGCGTTCTTTTGAAGAATAGGCCAACTGTTGTTCTGCCAGGCAGGTCGTAAAAGGCGACCGATTGGCTAGTCACTAGCATCGTGGCTACTAGCTGGTAGAGTTCTGCATTGTCTCACCCGGGTCATTTTTTTAACATTTATATGGGGAAAGGGTTGATAATAAATTAATAATAACATAGGAATATTAGGAAATGATAAATTATAGGAGTAAAGAAATATATAAATATATTATATGATCGTTTTTTTTTATATTCTTACAAGTAAGTAAGTAAGTAAGTTGATAGAGTTCTGCATTGTCTCGCCCGGGTCTGGTACCACAGCCTTGCCTATTCCTGCCGCATTAGCGTCAGTGCTTATCACTGTCATGTTCCGGTTTGGAAGGTAAGGTAGCCAGTAAACTTACGCATGTGGTTAATATTTATTGTAAATACCCTGAGGTTATTTGTGTAAGCGAAACCGGTCGGAAATTAAATATAATTATCTTATTGTGAAACAGTACAAGTGTGATCAGCTAGCAAATATTGTGTTATGTATGTGGCATTAGACCTCGCCACAAGATAGCAACGCATCATTGACATCTTTGGTGTCTACAGGCGATGGTTGACTCTTTCCATCAGGAGACCCATCTGATCGTTTGCTATCTTATGATTATATAAAAAAAGTAATGAAGAACCCGGTTAACTTCAGAGCGCTGTAAAAACTAGGGCAAATAAATAAGAAAACTTTTTTGTAGTGGAAATTATTTGCTGAAAATTAAATTGCTCTCTATATAATAAGCTCTGATGACATTTTGTTATAAAGTGACCAGTAAAAGCTATAGTGTCCAAAAAATTTGTTAAAAAATTCGTTTATTTTTGTATATAATTTTTGTATTTTCATTTTAGGATAATAATAAAATAGGAATAATGTTATAGAAAATTTAATTTAATAATAATAATGTCTTGTAATTTTTTCTGCAGATTTGCTACTTTACGAAATACAGCGCGAAAACCCTTTGCAACCCTTTTTCCAAGGTGGCGACCGGAGGACAAGGATGGTGACCCCATATATTTTAATTTTAATTCACGTACCAAAACCGTAATCGAGTCAAAGCGTGTAAGACTCTTACACATTTTCTTACATATTATGCCCCGTCGTAGTACGTCTCGACGTTCTATTATCTTTATTTGCGTGATGGCCCTAACCACATCGTTGCAACAAGCATCGGCTTTTTGTTCGCTTTAAACACTTGACGTTGCCGACGCGCGGCTCGGGCGCGTTGTGTGACTAGTTCCTTACAATCAGGCCAATAATTACGTCAGCTGTATTTACGTGTATCGTGATACACGAAAATGAATGAGAAACATAACCTAAATCGTGATACCGTACATAAATATACAAATCGACGGCCCCAGCGAATATTTCGGTAATAGAAAAATGCATATTGTTCAGAAAAATAAAATAGTATTTTTTTAATATTTACTTTTCGAATAGTTTTTTATCTCAAAGGAAAGCTACTTTTTAAGCTGTCTTCATATCGAGGCAAAATACACTTGCTTACAAAAGTTTGATATGTTTTTTATCGATGGAAATTAGATTAAAACCGTATTATTTCTTTGCATAAAGTTAATTAGGACTTTCATATCTTTGTTAAAATTAATAGAAAAATTGTGGAAAAAATTACAAGGTAAATCACGACCTCTAAATGCTGAAAAATACATAAGACAAAAAACTCAGAATCACTTATTACCGGAATATTCGCGTGGGGCGCCGAAATATCAAGTCACCAGTTCCAAATTCCGTACAAATTTACTACCATATTTTATAATATGCCACGTTATCTATATACCTATGCATGATTTACATAATGTTCAATAAGACAACGTGTCCAACAGGTCAAATCACAAATAAAACAACTGTCAAATTTCAAACACAAATATGGTAAAAGGTTTCAAGTCTACGTCAACTGAGTTGGTACGTATTGAAATAAAATATATAAAGTTTTATCTATTTTACGGCCATAAAATCTTAATATCATTAAGAAATTAAATTTCCATGATAGTTATTGGCAATAAAACAGTACGATAAAACAGGGTCAAGATGCGACGACGTAAAAAAATATCACCTCAAATTTTATTTACTGTGTAAAGAAACAAAATATGACTAAAGCCGGTGTAGGTAATATTATAAACAGCGATCGTATTCATTTTGTTTTAATAAGTCTCGGCGTGTATGTGTCGCCGAAGCTCGCACGTTGCCTCCTTATTTATTGACCTATTAGAGATAACATTAAGATCAAGATGCACGGCCAAGGACCTTTGTTATAAAAATGTCTACCTCATTATTCTTAAAAAAATTAAAACAATCCTAACGTGGACCTTCCTAGCCAGATGATCGTTTATTATGAGATCTCAAAAAGCACATTTTTTATTACTACTAAAACTAACAAGGTAAATCATAAAATTTTATTTTATTAAGAAAAATGAATAAAATATAATTTAGCATGGATCTTCACTTGATGCAAGGCAATTAACTAGACAGCGATTTTTAAGATTTTACAATATTGTATTATATGATGATAATTTGGATCATGATAAGCTTCGATCAAAAATGATAAATCAAGAAATCACGTGACTATGGAAATATTCAAGGAATAGACTGCTCCGGTGGTAGAGTGGCCCTTAGCTACTACGCAATTAATAGGACTCGGATGGATTTCGGAAAGGGTTATAAAGCGTTTGTGCAATGAGCATAATTTTTGTATTTTTGGATTTGGATGCTTATTAAATATATTTTAATAATTATATACGTATTTTTATGTATAAGTATCGTTAATTAATACCCATATCACAAAAAAATAATTTGCTTACTTTAGGGTTAGAGAAAAAAGACGTTAAGATACATTTTTTTAAATTTCACTTTATGAAATATATAAAATAAGTGAATTTTTATAATATATTATGCTATGCAAAATAAATAATGAGTGGCTTTAACCATGCTATTTTTACAAGTGTATTACTTTTTATATTGTACAGAAAATTTTCCATTTTAAAAGGTGAATATATTCTTATCTATTGATACTTGCTTAATGTTAGAATCTTACTGAATTTATTGACACACAGTACTATAGGAAATTCATTTATTTCAGGTATTGTTTTCAGGCGTTATTTGACTGTCTCGTGGTTTTGGAGATAGCCTATTCGGCTCAGATCATGAGGTCTCGGGTTTGATCCCTGGGTCGGGCAAATGTGTTATTGTGTTTATTTTCGAAGTTTTTCTCGATAATCAGAAATCTCAGTACCAGCTTAGAGTCTGGTAAGTGGTGGTATATTACCACTCCCGTGCCTCGGATGAGTACGTTAAGCCGTCGTTTCCGATTATCACTAGAGATAGTCGATAATCGTTATCAAGTCAGTAAAACGTGGCGATGGAGATTACCAAACATCTCGCCAACTGACAAACCGGTGAATCGTGATAAATTGAAAAGTCTATAAACATTCGGTTTACTCACGCAACTTACGCACGCGTGATGGTACAATTACTTTGTGTTTTATCTAACTCTACCTTTCTAAAGCATTTCTATCTCGCCGCCTAACCTTCCCGTTTCTTTTCTTCTAACCGCCCTGTTGGTCGAGTGGTTAGTGACCCTGACTACGCAAGCAACGGGGTTCGGGTTCGATCCCCGACGGGGACAAGCATTTGTGTGATGAGCATAAATGTTTGTATTTCCGGGTTTGGGTGTTTATTATGTATGTAAAAGTATTTATATATGTATTTCTATGTATTAGTATCGTTGACTAACACCCATAACACAAGCAAATAATTCGCTTACTTTGGGGTTAGATCAGTTATTGTAATTTGTCACGTGAATATTTACAATTATATTTTTTATATCCCTGTGTCATGTGATATATCAGGTGCATAACTTTACCGGCAATTTTAACCCCCAAACCAAAACACAACAGCGACAAAACCGACGCTATTGAGGCAGAAATAAATAAGGCGATGGTATCAAACCCGGTCGAGACATTGCGGAACTCTACCACAAAATTTACTAGTCACAATATATCAGCCTTCTCTCGTCTTTTACGAGATGCCTAACAGTAAGGGAGTAGACTGTAGATCTATTATTCCTTAGAAAAGGGACCCGCAGAGAAATGGTATATCCACAGTATACATTCGATTAGTTGAGTGGCGACCGCTCGTTATAATTTTTCCCAGATTTTTAATCTAACGAATTTAAATCAATACTCATTATAGGTTTTGAAGGGACACTCATTTTGAATTTTTAACACTGAGACACAAAACTTGTTTTATGGTTATTATTAAAGGCATTTTAATGTTTATGAGTTTCTTTTCTTAATCAATGGTTATAATTTACATTTGTTAATTGATTTCTAATGTGTTGGTCTTATATAGCTTCAACATGATGTTATTTCTTGTAAATACTATATTGTGCTGATTTTTGCTCGTAAATCATACAAAATATTGACAATTGTTGTATACGAGATGTAAAACAGCGTATATATTATATATATATACGCTGTGTTACGTTACCACACAAAACAAAGTGTGGTGGATGTGGGCGGATAAGTGTGCCGCTGGGGTCTTCGTTTGATCGGAACCATCGGTGAGTCCTATCCATTTATTAAACCGACGTCTCTCTTTTCGGTACCATCACGGAGGATACATAGAATAATAGTTCGCGGATAATAGCAAATTTAATTAATTTCACCTTTTAATAATGGATTTCCGCAAAGTAACGCCTGAATCAATAAAATATGTGTATATGTATATGTTTATATATATATATTGTTTCTCTTACTATGTTGTGTTTTTTAATATTATACTAATAATAATAATAATAATAATAATAAAGTTTATTCGGAACAAAAATCGTTACACATACAAACAGTTTTAGGGCTCTCAACTGCTAAAGTTAAAAACTGTAGCGCAGTGAGAGTGCCCCCTCTTTAAGTTAGGTAAAACAATGTTCCTTATAATTAAAAAATTTATAAGAAATTTATCCATACACAATTTATCATACACAAACAATATGTTCTTAATTAAAAGAAAAGTGTATGAACTTTTGAATTTAAGGTGCTGATTTTGATTTATGCGTGAATGTGTATGTGTGTGTGTACATGCGTGTGTGCGTGTGCGTGTGCGTGTGCGTGTGCGTGTGTGTGTGTGTGTGTGTGTGTGTGTGTGTGTGTGAGTGTGTGTGAGTGTGTGTGATGATTATGACGATGGCACAGGTTATCTCACGTATTTTAATAAACGTTCCGACTGTTCATATGAAAGCCGTACTAGCCAGTCAAACAATTTACGCTTACATAGTTTTATTGGAAGGTGATAAATTTCCAATTCCTTATTTGCTAGGTTGTAGAGCTTTGTGCTAAGATGCTGATAGTGACGGCTTGCAGCTGCCGTTCTGCGACTCATAGTTGGACATGCTATATCTGCTCTTCGCTTGTTATAAATCTAGTCATTTTCCGTATACACAATTTTATTAGTTGTAGTTTTACTTTATTATTATTATTATTTATTATCTTTTTTATCGTATCAGTTTTTTCACATAACCGTTTCAAGCGACAGCTGACAAAGGTAACCCAGAAAATCAGCTGCAGGGTTGATAATACTTGTCGCCCTATGTGTTTGCTGAGTGTCTTACTATTTTCCATCATACTGCTATACATAAACATTATTATATAAATTTTATGTTCTTTCTTTTTACTTTTCATGTGCTGTAAAAATGTTATCTATTGATGTTTTTTAAAAAGTGTTATATGTTTCATTTTCTTTTGTTTACTGTAATTGTTGGCTTTTTGTTTCTTTTTTCTTATCGCATGCTATTGTTATTTACTATGTATGTATAGTACTGTGTGGTAAATAAAACAATTCTTATTCTTAACATTATCAGTTGTGCGTGCTTCTTAGAATTCTCAACAGTAGTTTAACTTTACCTCAAATTATACAGTGTTTTTTAAAGAAATGGTATGTTAGTCTAAGCATTCCGTGTCAAAACGGATGGAGACTCAGAATAACAACATTTTTTATGTCATGTCAGCTAGTGCACCGTGCAGCCTGCTGCATTATAACATTTTTTTGGCGAATTCCACGGGATCACCTAACTTTTAGCCTATGTGCTATTCCAGGTCATCATCTACCTGTGTGCCAAAGTTCATTCAAAACCATTCTGTAACTTTTGCGTGATTGAGTAACAAACATTCATCCATCCAAACTTTCACAGTTATAATATTAATAAATATAGACGATAGCAAAGAAGTAAATGGCTCTCCTGACAGAAAGAGACAATCATCGCCTATAGATACCAAGTTGATATTCTTGTGGCGGGGTTTCGATGCATGCCTGAGTTTACCGGCTATGTTATCCTCCAAACTGGAATACGACAGTCATAAACACTGACACTATTGCAGCAGGAAAAACGCAGAACTCTACCACCTCGTAGCTACGATGTTAGTGACTCGCATAGCAAATTGTTGGCCTCTTAAGAACTACCTGGCAGTACGGCCGGTGATCTGTTCTCCAAAAGAAGCCCGGACTAACACGGGGTAAAGTGCTATTAGTTATCTATATCGGTAAGAGTTGACACTAGCCCCGTGTGAGTTACCATCCCTCTTGGTAATTGATTAATATATATTTGTGGTTATTTACCACGTACTACTCATTCTTGCGTTAAAAGTGGATTATTTTATGCAAAAAGGCGTAAATCGTTACGAGAAAAAAATATTTTGTTCGTAAAAAACAAAAAGTTTTAGTCCCTTGAATCACGTTCTTTTTTGGCTGGATATTTTTGATTAGACCTACTGGACGCTGTGTTACTATATGTTAACATATTTTGGAAGGACCTTATATATTGCTTTATGGCTATTAGACAAATAATGATCCATTGGTCTGGCGATTTTTAACTTATCTATTTTTTTCTGGAGAGTTTCTTATCTTAATTTTTTTTTGTGAAGTTATGCGTAAGTAAATCATTTGTTTTATCATTTGAAAGTATTTTGATCAGTAAAGCAGAAAAATTTAAGTTTGACACTGCCAGTCTTGACAAAACTGTTATTAGACCACCTTCAAAATATTTTTTGCAATCTAAATTTTTTTATATAGATTTTTTTATATAGATATAAGAAAAAAACTAAACGTCACAGTTTGTATTTTTTTCTCTTTTGAATGGAATTGTTCGAACACGTTAATAGGAAAAGGAAAAAAATAGTTTCTACAAAAAAGTGGTACAGATCGCTAGACCGATCCATTATTATTTGTTTAATGACCAAAAAGCAATAAAATGTTCATTTTTGTGCTTATTCTGGATCACCACATTTTTTGACTGTCCACGCTTGGACTATGTCTACCATATGTAATTATTATAAGTAGTCCCGTTTTCCCTTGCGAGGTAGACAGAGTAAATCGATCGTCTATAGACTTTCGGTAAACCACGATTCACCGGTTTGTCAGTTGGCAATGAGTTGTGATATCTACGGCCGCATTTTATCGATCTAATTATCGACTATTTCTAGCGATAGCCGGAACTGAGGGGTTCACGCCCTCATCTAAGGCACCTCGTCTGAGGTTTGGTTACATACCACTCCGCCAGAATCCGAGCGAATACTGAGTTTTTTATTTTCGAGAAATCCTCGAAAAAACCTCGGTAACACTTTTGCCTGACCCAGGACCCCTGGGAATCAAACTCGGGACCTTATGAACTGAGCCGTATAGAGACCACGAGGCAGTATGTTATTATTTAACTTAAAATATGTGTTTATCAAGGTAATCCCATTTCCAAACAACCAACTTCGCAAGAAAAAAGGAGGACCTAAATTCCGTTGTATTTCTTATTAATTTTTTGCCGGCTTCGGAACATGAAAACCCCATCGCCCATTGGTGTGAAATTATTTCAATAATTACATTATATTTATGAAAATAAAGGATTGACAAAACAATATTTCATCGCAGTTCTTTTTTTTTTTGCTTTACATATTTTATTTCTAATATTAGAACCTATGCAGAAATAAAGGTCACTGGACAAATAATATGAATTGCTATCAGATTACCAATAATAACCGATCGAAACTGAATTTTTAGCCGAAACCAAAACCGTAACTGCAGCTTCTTTTCCAGTTCGAGCCGAAACCGAAACCGTAAAATTTTAAGACTATATTTTTATCTTATTTTATTTTTATCGATAACAGTAGACAATTAGTAGGGAGGTATACAAATTCCGGGGTCGTCAGCTGGCCCTCTCTGCACCCCTCCCCTTCGTTACGTCCATGGGCCAGTATAACTAACCATTCGACCATTTAATAAACGTTTAGGATTATTTATACACATTCGTGAACAACCAATAAATATAGCGATTTTTCCAAAACTGATACTATGATAAGGTGTTGAACTAAACACAAATCATGTTTATCAAGTTTAAAGAGACTTGTTCGTGACTGAGTATTGAAAAGACGTGCCGCAGACGCGTGAGGTAAAAACTAAAGGTGTCTAACGGCAAATTCAATTGGATTATTATCTAGCTTGGTCTAATATTGGTGTTTACCTGTGGGTATCCTTGCGTGAAATCGACGTGATTGGGTTTTTTTTAAAATAACATCTGCCTTTCTGTCAGACAGCTTACGAAAAGTAAGAGCAATTTTCGTCGTGTTAGCCCCCTTAGAAATAAAATTTTGTCATTCTACCAGACAGTTTTTAAAAGACCAACGATTGACTTAACATGATACCAGAGTTATTACTATTTAATAGAGTTCCGCAACTTCTCACCCTTATTTGTTACTACCACTTTACCAAAGCACTAAAAATATGTATTTAAAACATGAAAAAATAAACTAATATTTATCTTTTTAAAATACTGTTTATTTTCCTTCTTACACCTGTAAATTTTTAGTCCTGATGATGCAATAAAATGTGAAACAGGTTGTCCATTTAATTTAACATAAATTTATAATTAATGAATTTTGAAACAGTACATATTCTTAAATTTAATATAATCATTATAATAGTGTTTCACTAAGGTGAGAGTATAAATTATTCTTCGTCTGTTCCAATGATTGTCATTTTCTATCAGGAGAGCCATCTGCTTGTTTACTACCCTATGATATAAAAAATCATGTCACGGTGTTGTTTTTTAGCGAGTCACTTGTTTCAATATTCTTTGTATTGTTTTATAGTGATTTAACTTAGTACAATGATCCTCACATTATCTGATGCTAAGTGGGGATGAGATCGAAAGTTGATGCATACCAAGCTATAACAATTTCAATGTTTACTAGATATCCATAATAGTGTGAAGATTCTATAACATTTCTTATTTTGCGAGACGGTATCAAGTCACCTAAATGACTACCTATAAAATTATATCATGGAGTTCTAAGTTGTGTTGTGTGTGTTCAGAGTATTATAGAGTTCAAAATATATCTTTTAGAAAACTGGGAGATTGACAAACACACTGCACACTCAAAATATTCTGCCATTCTCAAAATATTCTGCCATTAGCAGTCCCCTACTACATAAATAATATAGTACTTGAATGATTGATCATTGCTCGGCATTTTTAGGTATAAACGACGTTTTCTAAAAGTGAAACCTATCTAACTTAAAATATCGGCCCCGAAACTCCCTGCATACTAAATTTCATGAAAATCGTTGGAGCTGTTACCGCGATTCAGATTATAAATTTACATATATATACAAGACTTGCACTTTTAAAGGTATTAGATATCGATATATGTAAGTCCGCTACAGCACGATTATTAAAATGTTTTTGGTTACTATAAGCATAGTGGAAAGAAACTCCAAGCTAAGTCACTTGTCAAACAATAAATGAACGCTGCTGGAAAAATTACATGAATTGATCTAACCAAAAGTAAGTAAATTGTTATGGGTGTTAGTCAACGACACTAAGCTATGCTCATCACACTAGGGTTTGTCCCTGTCGGGAATCTATCCTGAACCCCATCGATTCGTACTTTACTAACCACTAGACCGACGCGACGGAGCGATCAATTTGACTAACAAGCCTTCAAGAAACTGATTTCTTATTCCCCATAGTTAGCAGCTCACTAATCACTTGCAAAATTCCTGGTATTGCAACTGCTCATGGGCCCCGGGGATCTTTACGATCGGTAAGCCTTCTGCTCCTCTTCGTCTATAATGACACTACTGATGAGTATCATAAGTGGTGTTTGGCTTTACTATAAGCATTAAGATCACCTGTCTTTATGATAATTATCATCATCAAATCCTATAGAAATAGGATTGTAAAACTGTTAATTAAACTTATCCAATTTTAGAATTGTTAAAAAACTAATCAACGCCGTGTTATTTCGTTTATGTAAATTCGCTTTTGCTGAATAAAATAAGTAGCGCAATAAATATTCAAGAAAGTTTTTTTAATTTCTTCTTTACATCGCTTAGATTACCAGGCGCAATCGAAAAACTTCCTTGTTTTTAATTTTCTTTAAAACATCCGTTGTTTTCTTCATTTATTTTTACTGTATAGTCGAACGGCAATGCTTACTTCAAAACGCTTATCTTTCTCAAAACCTACACAGTATCTATAAGATAATATTTCTTCAGTTTCTGCACATTCAATTATAAACTTTATTACTCAGAAATACGTAATACTATTAAAAAAACAACCTAATTTCTTTAACTTTTTTAATAGCGAAGTAGAATGCCAACTTTTCAGGGTAATTTATTTCTTTTTTCTCTATACTACGAAAACGATTCCTCATTTATATGAAATAAAGCGTAACTAATTTAAAAATAAGATGATTCAAATAACCAATTAAAAATTTACTTACTTGCTATTGGTATAATAGTACGTAATGCGTAGTTTTTAACTTAATTAAGAATACATAGGTACCTAGTTTAAATCGAGAAGTGGGTTTATAGGCTCTATAAAAGCAGACTCTGTTTAGTTTGTTTATTATCGATACAAGATACTGTCGTCAGCAATAGATTGTATATAACCTTGATAACTTTTTGTTTTTTTAAGCTGAAAAATCGGTAAAAGAGATATAACCTTGATATTTATTTATGTATTTTTTGAGCTGAATAGTTTAATCAGTAAAAGAAACATAACCTTCATTTTTTTTATATCATAAAATAGCAAACAAGCAGATGGGTCTCCTGATGGAAAGAGCCACCCATTGCCTATAAACATCAAAGGTGTTAATGGTGCTTTGATATCTTGTGGCGAGGTCTAATGCTACATGCACACAGTTTTCAGGCTACTTTACCCTCCAAAAATAAAAAATGTATAAAAATATTAGCGCCGTTAAGGACACCCATATCATATAATTTTCTTGCTTTGGAATCAGATCAATTTGTGACATTTGTCTATAGTTTTTGCTGGAACTACGGCTAGTAGTGGCGTAAAATCATATAGAATGTAGAATTCCACATGTTGATTACCAGTTCCGAGGAAATTTCAGATAGTAGACCTTATCCACATTGATTTATATCTTAACTGGGAGACGAAGTGAGTAACGCATCTTTATCGCAATCGTCTGCTCAAACGTTTTCTTGTTTTTGTTGAATGCCATATTTTTTATATTATAAGATAGTTAACAATCAGATGGCTCTCCTAATGGAGACAAAGTTAATAGTGTTTGGCTGTGAGAAGCACAGACGCTTTTGCGTCATGAATAGGTTATACCAAATCCGGGCAAGACAATCCAGAGCTCTTTTACCTAGTAGTCACGAGGGTAATAACTCGCATAGCCAATCGAACGATTGGCTCCTCTTACGAACTGCCTGATAGATGGCAGATGATCTATTCAATATGGGGATAGCATACACTTCAATGAAAATATTGATACGGTACAAAATTAAATTTTATAAGTTATATGATAATGGTATGCGATCATGAGAAAATTATTACGATGACAAAGCGCCTATGGATTGAAAGCTTTGCGACTGGAGCTTATCGCTATAGTTTGTCCATTGTATTAGCGGAGTATTAGCGATGCGCCGACATATTCTGACATTTATAATATTCTGCACCGCATGACAAATGCTATACAGATTATATCAATTCGATTTGAAGTTACTTGTATTCTAAGTACGTCATAAAGTATTCTTGGTTTCATAAACTGTACAAACAATAGACGAGTAATGATATTAAGGAAGTTATTTTATTCAACCTATTACTTTGTGACTTACAAGATGACCGTATCTTGGAAGTCCCGTATGATGAAATATTTTGTTACAAAATGTCATACATTACGGGCAGAGTTTCCCAAATATTGTTTTGATCTGGCCTAGTAATTTTGATACTCCTACTTCGTGACCCACTTAAAAGTTTTAAAGCCGCTGGTATATTAATAGGTAAAATGAAACACATTTTGGCTATTAATATACACTAACTTTTACTTATAATAAAAATAATAATTAGTTAGTAGTATAATAATAGTTAATTGGTACTATTAATTTGAATAATTAGGTCTTAGAGAAATGTATAACACTCATTATTTTTTGGCCAAGGAATCTAAGTTTGCAAGAAATAATGTTAGAATTATGTCAATAGGAAAATTCTATGACTTTGTATTTCATTTCCATAACTCTGGTCCTAATCACGATCCACCAAATAGCAAACACTGCCTTAAGGGTAAATAAAATAAAATAAAAATTAAGAAGGAGTGCCATCAGGCTTTTTTAAGTTTGTTTTGCTTCCACCACATCTATGAATCTCTTCATGCAAGCACGTTTGTTACGGAGACTCAAGACAACTTTTTAGGACAGCATTCGATTAATTTGATCATGCGCTAGGTGTCTTGGTCTTCTCCGTTAAATACATATTTTTCAATTTGCATAGTATGAACTCTTCAGAGCCAATATAAATAGCCTTCGCTTTAATAAAAGTAAAACCTAAAAAATCTATTATCGCAATCTAGAACATTAAGAGCCATTTCACCAAATCGCCCAACTGAAATTTAGGTATTTTGTAATCGATGCGAGAGCTGAACGTCGTCGTCCATATAGTGCACCTAGTGCTGGTAAAACGAAAGTACTATTGATACTTTTAATATTTTAATTATTACTATGCGGTACTAATTTTGGCACACGGACGTAGCGTATTTTATAGTATTCTTTTTTATTTATTTTTGAAATAAAAAATAAATGAATGTTATTTAAGTGACTTATTTTTGCATGAAAATAGAATATAGTTTTATTCTATGCTAATTTCTACAGGAAAATGTCATTATTTGATGACAAAAAACCCAAATAATGTTTCGTTAATTTTCATTAAAATAGACATACTTACGTAATTAATTAAATATAGTTTTAAATTTTTTAGGAAAAAAGTAATCCATTCAGGCATAATTGCTGGATGTTTCTGGTAATACTAAATTATTATTTTTTCTAATTAAGTTTATTGATTCTAGCAGTAGCAATACCTTTTGGAAATATAGCTTCCTTGCGTAATTTTAGAAACTTGATTTCGGAGAACATTTATTATAAGAAATACAATCGATGATTAAAAAATCTGTTCCATTGAGGCAATATTTAAAAGATTAAACTATGTAATGGTACTATTTAATAATATAAAAGTACCTTATAATATGAAAAATTAGAAGTTGGAAAATTTTGATTTCTCGTCTAAAGTTGGTTTAAAGTGTAAACTGCCTCTTAAGCTTTCAACCATCGCTTATTTATCAAACTAAGAAGCATAAGTGTATGTGTGCGTGTTGAACCGGGCTTCTTTTTGATGAAAAGATCAACTGTCTTACTACTGAGCATCTTGTAAGAGGGGGGAGAAGACGTGTTACTAACATTGACAAAAAAGTATCTTCACGCCCGTATCACCGAAGAGGTAGGCAGAGGTACAAAAATTGCACCCACGGTTAGCCTGAGATACTTGGTCCCACAATGTGATAGTTGGCATACCTATCGCCAACCAGGCACTTTCCCAATCCCGGGTAACGTTGTTTTTTGAATTGAACCCAGGAGCTCATGTGGTCAACACCGACACTGGACTACTAGACTACTGAGGCAATAACATCGTGACTGCTAATTAGGTGGTAGAAATCTGCAAGATCTCGATATAGCTAGGTACCTCCGCTTTACTTATCGCTGCTGCAATAGCTTTAATATTTGTTGTGTTTGTTGCTTTCGTGTTCAGGTTGGAATGTAAGGTAGATAGGTAAAATTATTCATGTAGTATTCCAACCTTGCTACACGAATAGCAACACACCATTAACATGTTTGGTGCCTATAGACAATGGTTATCCTTTCCCATCAGGAGAGCCATCTGCTGATCTGCTATCCTACGAAATCTATATACCTATAAACTTATATAAAAATCAATCGCTAGTTTCGGTGGTCACGACATTACGCGTGAATGGCTGGACGGATTGCGCTAATTCTTTTTTGTTGTGTTTGTAATTGTCAGGAGAAGGTTCTTATAAATAAAATATTAAGAAAATTGCGTGGAAAATTAGAAAATTTAAGTATACTTAATCACCACATAAAGTTTATTGCCCTTTCGGCTGCCTGGAAGGACAATCCCATATGTTTATATAAATTACGTGTCACGTTGTTTGTCCGCTATGGATTCCTTATATGAATGGCAAAATAACGTTTGCCGGGTCAGCTAGTAAATAAATAAAAATAGTACTATTGTTCTAGTTTAAATATTTTATGTATAAATACATAGTAAAACATTAAGATTATTCTAAAACACATACTATTAGTTTACAATTTTATAACAGTTATATCACACTCAACTGGTTTCCCTTCAGAATAGTATAGCGTCATCAAGAATGTTTTATTTAATTCAAAATGAACGAAGGTGTCACGACTAATTTAATTTAAATAATTTATTATCTAAATTTTTTCTACTACTACTATGTAGTGTAGACTTAAGTTTGAATATTTTTAATCTTAAATCTGTTTTTAAAAAGTATTATTTATTGAACTATACTTATCATGCAACTAGGTTTTTTTTTAATTTATAGTTCCGACGATTTGAGGGGTAAGGTATCCTGTAATTTTATTATGTGTTATAATGATGTGTTATAGATGTTAGTTTAAACTTACGATAATCAATAATCAATTAAGTAGATATATTAAGATCATGAAGATGCTTAAAAAAATTAAACCGGTGGAGTGATATGAAAAAAATAAAGTCACAAAGTGAAATTAATGTACAAGTGATAATTTAATCGTATAATAACAATGGAATTTCACCAAGTGCCGACGATAGAAAGTGTAGAATATATTTAATATATGTGTCATTACATTCTTGTCAGTGACGACGGTTATCTATCTCTGTTCCATTTCCATGAGTTTTATATTTTAACTTTAAAGTAATGCTTATACTAGATACTATATTTCGGAATAGGCGAGTGAACTAACCACTGAAAGACACTCCATTTATTACAATTCTCCCGTTTATTAGTTAGCCACATAAGCGATATTTTCAATGCAGCATCTATAAACCTTAATGGATTGAGACACTGAGACCGGCCGCAGTGGGCCGGGGCGGGCTGCATCGCAACGAAAAATGAAGTATAGCTCATTTGGACGGGAAGCAGCGGTGCGCAGCAACAACGCAGCACATTTCCGTATTTCTTTCCAAAATCAGTTTTTCTCCTTTTCTGAATATCTTAACGTGGATCTGCAAATACCATAGTTCTTTGTAGCCTTCAACTAAAATTATTAAATTGTTTTTCATCTAAAATTCTTTAACCAAAAAGCAGGGATGAATTATCATCAAACATCGCACACTGCGTCGAGGTGGTGCAAAGCGCATTGCATTCACCGAAATCCGCCGAACCACGGCCTGATCAGCCTCACGGCGGCCCGCTGCGTCCCACCGTAGTGAACGATATTTCATATAAAATGTATAAAAGCGATTAGTAATTGTTAATTGCAGTAGGGACCGACAACTTTATATGCTTGATAACCCACCTACTTGCTTGATAGTGATAGAACGTGAGTTAATTTCAGGCTATTACCTACTTAATATTTTTCAAGTAGGTATAAGGAACCCAAATATCTTTTTATAGGTACCTAACCCGGGAATCAACCATTACATTTTATAATCTAATGTCAAACAAATCACATAATAAAGATCGTATTTTGTGCTGCGTGCTGACAATGCGGTATTTTATATAAAATATCTTAAGCAACTTATGTTGATATTTATAATACGATATTGTGTGGGAATGATACTTAGATAAAAAATAAAAGTGTATAATTATCTGTCGTTATAGGAATTACGATTCATACAATGTATGTGCTTCGATAATCTACGTTTACCTGTTTTAGACGTTTGTTATGTCATAAACTATGAAAATTTCTAAAGCGTATTCTTTAAGTCCCCCGTGTTGGCCCGGGTCCCTTTAAAGAAAATACCGTCTGCTGTTCTGCTAGGTAATTCATAAGAGGCGAACGATTGGCTTGACGTTCGCTACATTTCACTAACATCATGGCTACTAGCTGATACTGTGCTGCATTATCTTACCCGTGTCTGGTACCACCGCCTTACCTATTCCTGCCGCAATAACGTCAGTACTTGTTACTGTCATGTTCCGGTTTGGAGGATAAGGTAGCCGGTAAACTGGGGTAAACGTATGCATGAAGCATTAAAAACCCGCTAAAAATAGCAACGCACCGTTGACATATTTGGTATCTGCAGGCAATAGTTGTTTCTTTCCATCAGGAAACCATCTGTTTGTTTGATATCTTATGATTTGAAAAAACGTAATATCGTAAGAATTAAAAAAGTGATAATAATACGGTATGCGTATAACTCAACAATTTAGGCTTAAAATTTATGGAATGATTTACACTTGGTTTTCTCCCAGTTAACATTTAAGAAATTTGTGGAAGAACTGGGACATGTAAAAATCAATTACGTAATTGTCACCACGGCTTACTTAGAGAGATAGAATTACTATATATATATATATATATATATATATATATATATATATATATATATATATATATATATATATATATATATATATATATATATGTATATATATATATATATATATATATATATATATATATATATATATATATATATATATATATATGTATATATATAAACTTGAGAGGTGTCAAGGGACACCCGGATGGAACGAAGTTCCTTTCGATACAAAAAAGCTGTATACACTCAACAAAAATAATGGTCGCGACACCACACTGTTCAAAGCGAAATAGAAATGAAAATATCTGGCTTACTTTCTATTAGAGAGAGAGAGGAGACAGAGAAACATGCGCACGCCGCACAGCTTACAATAGCTTACTATAGCAAAAAGTGTCGTGACAACTTTCCGTAAGAATTTTTTCCGTCTAGCCCCCTTTCACAAGGCGCCATAAGGAACTTCGTTCCAATAATACGCAATATTTCTGTGAAAGAATTTGGATGCAGAACGTGCATTTACACTACTCGGTGATGTAAGTGTCAAATTTATGGAACGACGAAGATACGCTTGTTGTTTCTCGCCGAGATCAAATTTAAGGAATTCGTAGTACGTATATTTCAGTATGTATATTTCAGTTAAATTATAAGATAATTGTGAAGTAAGTTGTATGGAAAATAAATTGTGAATTAAATTAGTAGAATAACGTCTACATACTCGTAATGCGCAATAATTCTATATCGAACATCATAGTGTAGAGAAGCCACAACAATGAGATATACCGACAAAAAGTGCGTCGTCATAAATCGTCGATCGTCGATAGATTTAAGCAGTGAATTCATCAATTCTTGGCGACAAACTAATTAAGATTTGTAGATGAGATAACAAAGATAGTCGAATAAAAACTTGGAGAAATATTTAACTAAATCTCAGCTTTTAACTTGATCAATAACTATTATTGTATAGCATTGGAAAAGCATTCACAGGCAACTGTTTTCTGCAGTATGTATCAGATATTAATACAGCCGAATTTTTCTTCATTATTAATGTATTCGATTTTCATACGGGAACCTTAAATACAATTCCAATTAACTGCTTTTGAAAAATATTTGACATAAATTAGTCGGCATTTGGACAAAGATCAAAAAATGAAATATGCAGACGTCCCGTCAAATTTATTATCAACAGATATTATGACATAAAAATAAAAAATGAATTATTGTTGTTTAGATTCTTCAGAGCCCATCGAGTGTGGGTATGCTATAAAAACTGACTCTGTTATAGTTTGCGAAAGCAATTAAGTTATAAAACTTAGGGATCTCCACAGTCTTAATGAAATATACCCTTTGATTAATAATGTATGCCATTTATTGGTGTGCCATATAATGTAGATAACTCCGCAAATTTATTTATTCAAGTCTCGATATTTTCACATTTTATGTTGGGTGTATTAAATTTTAATGATCCTTCGTATAAATAATTGCCATGATCTATAATGTCGATGAAAATAGGTGTATGATGCTTATCTTCGCCATAAAGAAGTTTAACGCAAGGTGACAATATATTTTGTATTTTTTTTCTTATAATTTTTATCTTGTCCTACATTGTCTACTAATGACCCGTTGTCGGGTGGTAAAAGATGCAGGTTTCAAAACTAATAACTCTCAAGAAGAAAAAAAATGCATGAAATTCAAGTTGAATAAAATCTGAGTGTTAGTATAGGTATTCATAGTATTATTTATTATCTTTTATCTTTAAACGCAGGCATAAAGCCTTTAGTTTGTGATATTTATTGCGTCATATGCGTTTATCTAATCAATGTAATGGTAATATGATTTGATATAAAGAGAAAACAAGACATTATAATAAATATTTAGTTGATTTTTACATTATTTTTTCGAGATAAGTAATTATGATAAAATAGCAATATGATATTAGTTATACACTGATATATGTTTCATATATTATCATTAAAGACTAATAAAGTGTTGCAAATAATTATCTTTAAAAATGATGCCGCTCAGTAGCTCACTTATGTTAAACATTTTATAAATTTAAATATTTATAAATTGTGAAAAGGAATACTGGTATTTTTTTCCTTTTTAAATTGTAAATAAATCAATATACCTAATATTAGAAATGAACTGATAAAGTGCCTCGTTTCTAAAAATATTACACAGAGGAAAGATTTGATGTTTTGTTTGTTTGTTACAATTTAACTAAAAAAAACTACTTGACCAAATTTATAAACTCTTTCACCTCTTGAAACCATTAACCAAGAGCCGTGTTAGTCCTGGGCTCCTTTGAAGAATAGGCCAACTGCCGTTCTGCCAGTCAGGTCGTAAAAGCCAACCAGCTGGCTATACGAGTCACTAACATCATGGCTACTAGGTGGTAGAGTTTTACATTGTCTCGCCCGGTTTTGGTACCACCACCTTATCTATTCCTGCCGCAACAGTGTTAGTGCTTGTCACTGTCGTGTTCTGGTGTGGAGAGTAAGGTAGCCGGTAAACTTATGGATGTGGCATTAGACCTCGTCACAAGATAGCAACGCACCATTAACACCTTTGGTGTCTATAGGCGATAGTTGACCCTTTCCACCAAGAGACCCATCTGCTTGTTTACTCTCTTATACTATAAAAAAGCCAAGACTTCAATAAAGTAACGTACATACTACGTGTTACATTAAACTCTCTGTCAAGGAGTGACATAGGATACTGTTTTACTCGACTGACAAAAGGAAGTTAATTTGGGTCACACGAATGAAGTCGCGAGTAATAGTATATTATAAATATAGAATAATAAAATGTTGTAAATGTTTAATACTAGCTGAAGCGTGCAGCCCGCTGTATTATAAAAGTTTTTGGTGAATCCCGCGGGATACGTAACTATGGGACCTGTATTGGCACGCGTAGATACGTGGTTGGTCGTCGCAAACTACGCGCAGCCAAAGGATGGAAAGGTTCAAGTTTGCCGAGGCGACGATAACAGACATCTTTGACGTATACGCATACACCAACCCGCGGTACATAGGAATTTTTCAATTTGTACCCTGGGTAGGAGAGGTAGGAAATATCAGCCGGAGAAGATATCTGGGTCGCGATCAGAACGAGCAAGGCTGGCTTTGCCGTCTCGGGATGGTAATGGACGGCGTTGAGGTTTGAGTGAAGCCCCCTGATGTTACAAAGGTCCACAGTGACGGTGGAAGGGGGTGCCCTGAGTTTCTTGCTCTTATAGCCCCGTCCAATTTTGTGACTGAATGCAATTTTGTCCTCCCAGAATACGCACGGTAGCCTGAGCATCCGTGATTTGGCTGTTTAAAAAGTCCAGAGCACGGATGTTCAGGGGGGGTTCTCCACCGCTAGCGCAAGTGGTACCCCCCTGGTGTAAAATACCTTTAATATGGTATATGGATGGGGGATTGGGATGGGGGGGATTAGGCCCCCGGGACTCTCACAAACTGAACGAAACACGACAGCAGAGCAGAGTTGCTTTACATCGGTGTTGCGTGAGAGTGGTGTCTCCCCGGGTGTGTCGGTCTATTCATCTGCATTTTCAGTTGACACTACCACTAATTTGGTCGTCTGGCTGCACCAGTGAAATAATTTTGCAACAAAATTATCCCATCGGTGGGCGATAGGGTAATCTACCTATATGGCGAACTTCATTCAAATCCGTTGAGTAGTTTTTGCGTGATTGAGTAACAAACATCCATCCATCCAAACATCCAAACTTTCGCATTTATAATATTAATATAGATTTATGACAATCAAATAATTTATTCTATACTAGCTGCAGCGTGCAGCCCGCTGCATCATAACATTTTGTAGTGCATCCCGCGGGAACAACTTATTATTCCGGGAAAAAAGTAGCCTATGTGCTGTACCAGATATCATCTACCTGTGTGCCAAATTTCATCTAAATCCATTCAGTAGTTTTGGCGTAATTCAGTAACAAACATCCATCCTTCCAAACATTCAAATTTTCGCATTTATAATATTAATAAAGATATTACGTTTAAATTGAATTTGAGTTCCTCATTATATAAAGATAATTACGAAAACTATTTTCTTCAGGTGTGCACTTTTGGCTTTTCCAAACTATTTATGTACCTATATAATATGTGTCAGTCAAAACTTCTAGTGAATAGATTTAACGGCCTAAAAACTCATACATTTAAAAAATATTACAAATTTAATAATACTTGATGTATAAATAATAATCAACATTTACCACAATTATTCATTGTAAAGTCATAATTACATAAACGCACAATAAAACTTGGGTCGAGCAGATAGATTGTTTCTGAAGCAGTAAAGAAATTATTATTTTCTTAATAACAAATTATAGACAAAAACGGCATCACGGTGGTCCAACTCATTATTTTATAAATCAAACTGTTTTTATCTCCCCATTATATTTACTAGTACGTGATGGTTGTCAGTCATATTAAATATACGATAAAAGAACACGATATGTCTTCGCTAATTAATGTAAGCACCGAGGGGTTAATTAATTGTCGGCTACTCGTGTACAGCACATGAAATATTTATAAAATTCATAACCTGGCTAATTATGAAACATTGCCGCGCTCTCTGTGCGCCACCCGCAGGTATTTTGTACGTCCTAAGGATTGTGATTCGCTTTACAAAAACCGTTTTCTTCGCTGGCTTCCCTTATTGCCAACAAATACTTTAGTTGCGTACGCAATCATAAATAGTTTTTGTTAAAGAATCCATATGCGTCGAGAACTATGTAGTCGACAATTATCGAAGCACGTAGACAAACGTAAGTAACAGGAATACTAAAACAAATTTATAGCCTGCTAACCTCTGATCAAACAAGAGTCTATTTATCTTCATTCATCAAAAAGAAAATGTGTAAGTGAACAGAAAATAAATAGCCGTATAAACTTCGTAGTCGGATTGCCGGAGCTATAAAATTTTGTTACAGTAAAGAAGTGACGTGCCATCTGTAGTATTGGCACGAATATGGCTGCAGTTAAATATTTATCAGTAAATTAGTATGCCTAAACTAAAATCAATTAACTCGGTTTTTTGTTTATAACTGGTTTCGTTTCGACATTCCGGGATTTCGGGACATGGATGATGTTTAACAATCGTATAGCCATAACAATTCTTTAGGTACATATTTGACAAACGTTCCGCCTGTTTTTATATGGAATCGATAGCCTTAAGTCTTGTAATACCAAACAAATTTAAGATGGTGCCCGGTGTAAAAAGAAAATATATGAGATAATTATTAATTAGTTTCGTTTCTCCAGCATAAATGACGCTGCAATGATTCAGGGTAATATATTAAATAAGATATTTTAAAGTTAATAGTTAAACGTAAGCTGTTGTCTTAAAATATTGCTGCGGAACTGTTGTTGTTACTCTGTAAGGGATTTGATATATTTGGATATATGCACGCATGTATTTTAGACTACATAGTACGTCAAAGCGAAACTATATTTTCTACATGGGTCGATTTCTGTTCAACATGTGATTAACCTATAACAAATATTTCAACATACACATACACACACACACACACATATCTTCACGCCAGATCCCTTACGGGGTAGGCAGAGAGAACCGAGTGCCATATATCACGATCCTTGCAGGCTTGTCTCGCTTCCTTCACATTCATCACTCTCTTCATACACACACGCTGGTTGCGAAGACTCTTGACTCCACCTTCGGACAGTACTCGATCAATCTGATCGTGGTATGTCAGTCTTGGTCTTCACCGGTACCTACATCCTTCCACATTCGCATTGTATATCTGTTTTGTTAACCTTTCATCTAACATTCTTTCTACATGTCCGAACCAATGGAGCATGCCCTTTCTCTTCTTTACACTGACACTTTCTTTCAAACCTAACCTCTGTCTCACTTCAACATTACAAACCCGATCCGCGAGTGTCACACCACATATTTTTCTTCTTCTCTTCATCTCGACCGCGTTGATTCTACTTTCATGCCCTTTCTGACATACCCAACTCTCACTTTCATGCAATAGCGTCGGGATAAGCCCATGATTATGCAGGGCTAGACGGGCATCCTAACTTAAAATTGTGCTATTAAGTAATCTCCCTAACGCTCCATTCACTCTGTTCCCTGCACACACTCTTCTTTCAACATCAGCGGTGTACCTTCCATCCCTGCTTAAAGCACATCCAAGATATAAAAACTCATCTACTTGTTCCAGCACTACATCATCGACCACAACTCTTACGTCCGTTCTGGTTGCTTTTCTTTCAAATACTAAAACTTAATTTTCTTCGCATTCAAATGTAAGCCCATACTCTTACATTCCTCATTCATAATTGTGACCAGTGTTTGCAGCTCAGATGGAGTTGAGCCTAGAAGTACAGCGTCATCTGCATAAAGCAGGCAGTTCATCACTAGATCACTATATGATATTGATATATTTCAACATTATATCAAAATATGTGACATCGAAACCGGTCGAACAATTTAATTCTATAGTTATAGTGAAATAAAAGTACCCACAAGTGTGGTATAAATTAGTTTTAACTGATAACTAAGAATGTATTGAATGTATTTAATACGTTTTTCAGACCGTTTTTATTTCTTATTTGGTGGATGTTATGCTCAGTTTACTAAGAAAATATGTCAATGACGAGTTGCGTGATATTATTCAAAATTTAAACTGTCTGGGTATATTGCATATTATTAATACCTGTCTCTATATGTGAATTGACATATAGAGGCAGACATTGATGCTTTGGTACCACCGCTTTGGCTATTCCTGCCGCAATGGAACTTCTTTTTGTTGACTAAATCGACTTAATAATAAAATAGGATTAAAATAAAATACTCGTAAGCAACATTAATAATCTGCACAATCTAAATACATATCTACTCTGTGTATATTTATATTAACAACAGTTAAACAACCCTTTCAGAACAATTGTTCTAATCGTTTAAAAATAGCCTATAATCATAAAAAATGCTAAAGTCGGTAATACTAGTATGTCTATAGCAATAAATATTATTTTTTCTGTCAAGTATCAACTTTTAAATCAATGTAGCGAAATATACGAAAACCTACCGGCTAGACTATATGGTGTTTTATGGTACATAAACATATATTATGATATTGATATATTTTAAAGCTTGATATTTCATAAACGGATGTTTTAATTTTAACACTGAATATCGTCGGCACTTGGTAAAACTGCATGTTAACTTAGGTTTATATTGTGTTAAAAGTATTTGTACTATTTTTACTTGATTTTTATTGATTATAACCAATCCGTTTCGCGTTTTAACGCATCATCAGGGTCAAGAATATTTTTAAATTTAAAAATTTCATACTACATTCAGTTACATTCAGTTCATATTGTTAATTGTCAAATTGACAATTGTCGACAATTCTAATTTTTGCCCTAATGATGCGTTAAAACGTGAAACCGGTTGGTTTTAATAAATAAAAACCAAGTAAAACAGTACAAGTGCTTTTAATCTTTACTAATATTATAAAATTGTAGTTTGTTTGTTTGTTTGCTTGTACGCGCTAATCTTGAAAACTGCTAAACCGATTTGAATAATTCTTTTTGCGTTGGATAGCCTGTTTATCGAGGAAGGTTATAGGCTATATAATATCTAGCTGCGACCAGTAGGAGCGGAGTAAACAAAGTCCGCGCAGACGAAGTCGCAGGCAACAGCTAGTACAATATATAATAAACGGATGTCTTAATCTAAAAATAGTTGTCATAAACCCACAATATTTTTTAAAAAACTTATCCAGCAATGTGGAAGATTGGTGGATTTTCAGGTACGCGAGAAAAAAATTATCATACCCACTTTACATGTATAGGAAGCACCCTAAAATATTTCTCAATATTTTATTTTACCATTTTCTCGGCATGATTAATATGTATATTTGAGCCAAATAACAATTTTTTAGATGACATACGGACAGACAGACTGATGAAACTATAAAAATTCCTAGTTGACTTCGGAAGTTGTAAGCAATTATACCAGTACCTATTACTTGAAATAGATTCCTTAATTTCAGAAAAGTACAATCAAAATTGAGATGTGTCTAGTGTTGTGCTTACCAAGGAAGTAAGATTGTATCAAGTTAAAAAATTGTTAAGGGTAGACGTGGATTAGATTTCAAATAAAACGGAATTCTTCCGCTACTGCTGACAAACATGCGTGGTAATGAAAAAATATTCTTTTTTAAGCAAATAAATGATGTGATTTAAAGTAAAATGAACAAGTAATAACGGGTAAAATAAGCGGTATCCAAAAAACCAACTAATGATTAAAAACCTGTACACTTTGCGTTGTCTACATTAATTGCTGTTGATTTATGTATCATCATAAAACATTTGTACTTAATGTAAATAATTAATTTTAAATACTAGAAAAAAATATAATAAAAAGTGACACTTTTGAAATGTTGATTATTATTTAAAATTGTACCATAAAATGCTGATTAGCATATTATAGCCGCTAAACGATTTAATTAGGAAACAGAGACCCCAAAGATGTTAATAGTGCGTTGCGATTGGTGTGGCGGGATGGTGATACCACTTGGGGCTCGAGTTTGATTCCCGACAGGACACACATTTGTGTGATAAGCATACATGTATTTCTTGGTTTGTGTCTTTATTATATATATTTCGGCACCTACATATGTATTAATATCATTGACTTAACATCCATACCACAAGCAAATAATTTGTTTACTTGGGGCTTAGATCAATTCGTGTAATTTGTCAAAGGATATTTATTTATTGATTAGTAGAAAAGACTAGGAAACTAGGAATAATTTCTATAAATATATTGAGGCTTTAGTAATTTGTTGCACAGATCTGGGATCTCGACGTTCTCGCGGAAATGTGTATTGTTCCTAGGATTTTTAATCACCGTATTATGTTTACATCTTATAAGAGAAACAAACTAAATGTAATAAAATTACCAGTACAGGTGACTTATAAGAGGTAATCAAAGACTGACTTTGTCACTTTGCGTGACAAAGGTGGGAAATAGGTGGAAAAACTATTTGTTATCTAGGTGGGAAATGTATGTCCGACGTCGTATTCTACCACTGCTTGGCATATTTTAGACATGCAAACAATATTTTAGACCTCAAATTTAGAAATGCATATTTACCATTTATTTTAAAGTCTATAAGTAGTGATAGTATTATTGTTAGGAAACCTGTTTCTTACCATCTATGGCCTTTGACACTATAAATATATAAGTAACTAGCCGACCCGTACAGCTTCACCCTCGTAATATTTTTTCATACAAATTTCGTCCCGTATTTCAGCACTTTAGGAGTTAATTTTTGAAAAAAAAAATAGCCTGTGTTTGACCCCAGATCTTCAACTATTTCCATACCAAATTGCATAAAAATCGGTCCAGCGGCTTAACTGTGAAAGCGTATCAGACAGACAGACAGACAGACTTTCGCATTTATAACATTAGTATGGAATAGTATGGATATAATTCAAATGTTTTGTAGATTTAATTAAGATTTTCAAGTGCTCCTCACATTATTCTCGTACATATATTAAGTAGGTGTAATATTTATTCAGCGCACGTCTGTGTAGCAGTACGACCAGTAGTTTCTCTCGTACAATGTTGACATAATGTCTATTATCTCATTAATTGAACAACATAGTAACATAAAATATTAGAATGTGCTTACATTAACTAGTAATAAGATTGGTTGGATGGAAAGGGTTATAAAGTAATTATAAAATAAGAATCTTTACTAGCGCGAATATACAAACTAATAATAACACACACGCATATCTTTATGCCAGATCCCTTACGGGATAGGCAGTGAGAACCGAGTGTCATACATCAAGATACTCGGAGACTTGTATTGCTTCTTCAACATTCATTACTCTATTCTTACAAACATGCCGTCATATCGTTACATAGTCATGATGGCGATTCCTTTTTTGTGGAAAATTCAACATTTGCGTTTTGTGGTTTTTTCTTATTTTCACGTCACGCAAATAATGTAAGGCGTTCATTGCTCTAACTTGTCGTGCCCGCGGAAATCTCAAACTAGCCATTTATTTTGTGCAATGTGTGGCACATAATACATTGCTAATTTTGTGTATTTCCTTGAATTTTACCATTTAGAAAAACACTATAGGTACTCTGTACTCTGTGTATTAGAATAAATCAAATCATGCAAAGCTAAGGTAAACAATTCGTTAAGAAATCGAAAGTTTCTCACACTTTCCATTCCATCACAGAATTATGGACCAAATCTATGGTTTCGATTTTCGGTAAACCGTCCCTTACACGCTGTATACTAACTTTATACAGATGGACTGGTGAGATACCTTCAATATTTAAGGACATGATAGTTGCCGATCATGAGAAAAAATAACATTAAAAATAAATATTGAAATTAGTCTTAGTAAACTTAGTAAACAGTACACCGAGAATCCTATATTTATCTGTTTCATACTTGGATACCGCGCGGACACACGTATTACGCAGGTAGTGAGGTAAAGGGCAGGGTGGTGGCGGCGGCATGTCCTTGATGTCGACTAGCGCGGTGCGCTTAGAGAGTATAATAGTTACATTTCACTTATTTTTCGAGAAATATTGGCCAAAATTTCAAATCAAATTCTCGTTAAAATATTATTTCATTTTAACGAAAATCGAGTACCGAATACTCTCCAGAAGTATCGAAGGTGACTCACCAGTCAGTCTGTATAATAATGCAGAGATTAATACTGAATACTAATAGTATTCAATTTGTTGGTCAAATTTCGTGATAAATGTGCGTATGATTCATGGTTACCGATATTTTGAAATTTTTCTTTTGATTTTCCTTATGTTGGTACGGGTCCCATCGAAGATTTGTTTTAGCTCCGTGTTGGTATGGGCCCTTTGAATTGTCCATTTACCTTTCTTCCAAGCAATTCGTAAAATGCGAACGATTGGCTGTCCGTATCCCTACCATCGTGACTACTCACTACTAGGTGGTAGAGTTTTGCATCGTCTCGCCTGGGTCTAGTACCACCGCCTTACCTATTCCTGTCGCAATAGCGTCAGTGCATGTCACTTTTATGTGCTAGTTTGGTTATTTGTTTTTATTTGGTTAGAATCCAAAGCCTTTTATCCTCTAAGTAAATGTAAATTTTATAATACTCTTTTTACGTATTCTAATACGATTTTTTAATTTATTTACTGGTAAAGCTCTTCGGGAAACTAATTGTTAAATATGTGCAGAAAAAATCAATTTTGTTTATATCTACAAAGATAGCCTAAATATTTTTTATTTTACCTATCGTATATTAGAAATCAAGAAAGTATGTCCATATTTGGACTTTAATTTAAATATACACATATTAATAAAGCTGACTGTACCTTTAACCATTTTAATACTATGGCATATAAACAGGCTTTTTTACCGCTTAAATACTTTAAACTGATATATGAATAATTAATATTGGATATAACATTAAATTTATTTTAATTAAAACATGTTTTCAATCACACCGAGTATGAAATATCACAATAAAATCTATGTTAGGCTTAGAAACATATTATCTATATTTGAATCCGAACCTTATTCAATCCTGAGTAGAAGGGCATGGAATACATCGAAACTTCTCACCTTACAACAGAAATATTGAAACAGGGATCGAGTCTGCAAGTCGAGTGGACATCTTACATCAAAACAAGTGATGTAGGAGCTACGCGAAGCAAGGTGGCTTAGGTGGCGGGTAGAGGGGTGGGGGCGTAAGGCGGACCGGGGGGCGTGCAATGTAGCCTGCAGCGCCCGCGGCCCGCTCACCTCCCAGCTGCAACTTGCAAACTGCACTTCATAGACACTAACCTAACGATGCACTTGCTATTTCTCCTCAATCATAAGCACTTGTAGAACTTACTGTGATTGCTGTACATAAATAATACAAAATATTTCAGAACTACGAAGTGCCTGTAATTAGTATAAATAATTATGGAATATCTAAGTACTTATACTTAAGAATCTCGTAGATCTACGTAGAGGTCATTATTTAATATTTTTGTAGTTTCTACATAAGATACAGCTAGTGCCATCTATTGGTCGATAGCAGAACTATAACTACAACGCAACTCTGCTAGGTATTGGTGTTTTACTATTTGTTTAATCGCAATATGTAACGTATCTCTTATCTTACTTCTAAGAAAAGTTTTTAAATTGATTATTTTATCGTTTTTAACCAAGTTTAGATAAGATGGAGGTTATGTGATTATTTAATTTTGTATTCCATTAATTAAATTTGTACGCATTTACAATGTACAATTTTATTGTACATCGATTGATCACAGTTTAATGGGCCTATTCACACTATTTATTTCATTTCCTATCGTACTGTTGAGGTAGCCACATATGAAATGGGATTGCACCGTGAGAAAAGCAAATTATTGAAGTGAAACTTCTTTAGAATCGTTGTGATTTCAAACCTGATGCAACGGAAAAACGACAGGTAAGAGACACAAATACAAAAATGTGTAGAATGAAGCCGATAAAGAATGAGACAGAAATATACATACTATTTTATATTATCGGTCTCTATTAGTTTCACTTCTATCGTGTGTGAATCGCACACACACCTTTTTTTCCTTGTGATATGGGTGCTAGTCAATGATACTAATACATAGAAATACATTATATAGATACTGTTACGTATTAAACACCCAAACGCAGAAATATGACCATTTATGCTCATCACATCACTGCTTGTCCCTGTCGGGAAACGAACCCGATCCCCATCGATTCGTAGTTAGGTTCGCTAACTACTCAACCAACGGGGCGGCTAAATGCTAAAGTAGTCGACAAGATGAATTAACTTTCTAATATTATTTGTTTCCAAATGTTTTGATAATTTATTATTTTAATGACCAGGTTCTGTAGGTATGTTACATTGATTTTCTATAAGTCTTTAGTGACAGGAATGAGTCGTAGTACTTGTTAATAGAGCTGGTATGTTTATAATATTGTGCCCGTCTTATTTCTTATAATATGTAAAACGGGCCTTATTCGTTAGGTAGTGGAAACCCGCTACAATATTTTTTATTTGCATTTTACAATATTATTATCTATTTAACTAATGCCGCTGAAACTTATACATCACTTCAGCCTTCAGACTAATTGTAGTAACTATTTACTACAATTAGTCTGAACTATTGACCTTTGTAATCGAGCGAACATTGTGACAAAATCCATACACCTACTAACATATTACTAGATGTATAAGTTTGGGCTTGTATGTGTGCAGCATGTATATATGCTGTCATTGTTCACACTAAAATAAGTTGAGCCAAGCATAAATTTGACCAAGTTACTAAGTATCGAACATAACTCAGTTTTACATTGGCGAAACCGAGTCTTCGCCGATTTGCTTGCTTCAATACAAATGAAATTGTAAGTCGGCAAAACTATAGTGCGCGCGGAACTAGTTGGCCGCGCCATACGTATTACGTATTACGTATGGCGCGGCCAACTAGTTCCGCGCGCACTATAGTTAAGGCTTGCTCAGAATCCACCATGTGGCTAATGACGAATATGTTGTGGCCCACACTCTTTCTTAATTGGTAAACTCATACTCCACACTTAACACTTTTAATTTCTCGACAGGACACGCTCGCTCGTAACACTTTCGACAGGACAAACGTCAAAAGCAGCTCATAATCACAGAAACCATCCTAAATGTATTTACTCTTAAATCGTGTTTGTCTTATACAAAATCAAAATCTTAAAATATTTTATTCATATAAACCTTTACGAGTACGGCACTTTTGAAAAGTCAACATATTTAAGAATTACAAATGAATCTGAACGCGGCTTCATACACAGAAGATCCTGCGGGAAAAACTCAGTAGTGATAACCGACTAATTTGATCACGGTGCAGATATTAAGCATTAAATAAGCAGATGGTACTTCTAGTGGAAAGAGGTAAACATTACCTATGGACAACAAAACAGTGATGGTGCGTTGTCATCATAGTGGCGGTGAGTGGAGTGAGATTTAATGCCACAACCATAAGTTTACTGCTTTTCTTATCTTCCAAAACTGAACAAGACAGTAACAAGCTACAGCGTCATTGCAGTAGGATGAGAGCATGCCGGTTTTTTTATATATCATAAGATAGCAAACAAGCAAATCTCCTGATGGAAAGAGACAACCATCAGCTATAGAAACCATAGATGTTAATGATGCGTTGCTACCCTTGTGGCGGGATCTTAATGCGAAATGCATAATTTTACCGACTATCTTATCCTCCATACCGGAACACGACATTGGCAAACAATGTCGGAACAGGCCCGGGCAAGACTATGAAGAACTCTACTACCTAGTAGCGACGATGATAGTGACTAGCATAGACAATCATTCACCTTTTACGAATTGCCTGGCTGAACGGCAGATGGTCTATCCTTCACAGGAGACTAGAGCAACACGGGGGAGATCAAACTCTTTGAGATGTCACAGAGCTATATCATGTTACACAAATTCATTAATTATAATTATATATAATAAATTAATTCGTGATATATTATTGACTAAATAATTAAATAATAATGATTGACATATATTTATTATTCTAATAATTTAGTAAATTTCTTACGATAATTTAATAATTTAATAACTCTACGACTTATACCAGGTTCCTATAATTAACGATCCATCATTCGTAGTAGTAACCATTAGTAGGTAATTTAATAACAACGAGGCGTTCTACAAGTTGTTTGGACATATTGTAATTAGACATTTGTAGGGACAGTTTTAGTTTACGTTTAGTAGAAAATGTTACTACTCGTAACTAAAACGACTCGTTTTACAGATATAAGAACCGGGCATTAGACACGATCAAAGTGTCATGTTAAGACAACCTATTTCAACCTGCTTATCAGAAAACTTGGTGTATTCATCTGAGGTCATTTTATCTTTTTCTTTAATATAGTCACGTTGATGCCTTTTCGGGCTAGAAAGGAACTTTAAAAGGCGCCCTTCCTTTATTATGATTTAACATTTTTTTATATAGCTATATAAGCAACAATCTATTTTGTCATATTTTGATAACTTTGAATGACTATTCAGCATTCAATGGCTATCGATTATCGATATAGAGGGAATGTGGACGATTTTTCTAAAAACGTTACTAGTAATAAATGATTATTTCTCCGAACTTTCGGCTTGAAATTGAGCCTTTATCAGGCATCAAAACACAATAATAACAAAGAATCTCCGCTTTTTTATAGATAGATCTAAAACCTTTTTAGTTGCAATTCGCACTGGCAACAATAATGTTCTAGATCTATCTATGAAAGCATAACTTTTTTGTTGTTGTGTAAACATATAAAAGTTTTAACGGTTACATTAAATCAATTGTGTGAATTGTAATACCATCAAAAGTTGAAAAAAGGTTAATTAATTATAATATACAAAGTTAACATTGATGTCATAAAATGTAATTTTGTTTTGTAAAATAAGACAAAGAAGATTTGCCTCTTTGATTTGAGATGGTTCATAAATTTATCTGACTGATATTGTTTTGGTGCTGTGTATGCTTTTAGATGCCTGATGAAGTATCAATTTCGAGCCGAAACGTCGCAGAAATAATGATGTATTATTAGTAACGTTTTTGAAAGAATCGCTCGCATTCCCGCTACATCATAATCGATTAAAACCGAGATGAACATTACATATAAAAATAATTAGAATGAATATATTCATTCCTTGCGATAACCGGAATCATTCCATCCAGTGATGATATTTTTAAGTAATTTTCATTACACATTTGATGTTATATTAAATCGAACATTACTTTGCTGCGTCGATATACATTATAAATTATAATGCTAACAGCCGCGGATATGGACTTCATTTATATGCAAATAGATCAACATTATTACTAAAATGAGCATCCTGTCGCAATGTTATCGATTTGCATATTTTTTAATAAGTTGTCTGGAAAAATAACAATAGAATTTATTAAATGACGGGTGCGCTGTTGTTTGGTTTTCCGGTGTTAATGTTAATTAAATTCATAAAGTCAAATCGGTGCCATCTATGTCAGATAATAATTACGATTAATGAATGCTACAAAGCGAACGCGTGTTAAAAAGGAATGTTTTCATCGAGAGCATAGTTTTGTAATAAATATCGTACAAAGTACAAACTTCTGAATAATCACACATTACTTTTTTCACCAAACACCAAAATGTTCTAATAAATTATGGCTTAGAGTTAGCTGAACTCACCTAGTTTAAGATTTAGATATAAAACGCCTATCAAAATAAAGAGAAATCTTTGCTTCGTGTCCTAATAAATTAAGAAATTATATGCTCTATGAGGAAAAGTTAATAACTACTTACTGATTTTTTGCTGTCCATTGACAGCTCGTACATTTTCTTCTAAAATATGTTTCAGACGGAAATATAGTATATGAGTTTTTACTGTATCATTTTCCATTAATAAGGATTTGGTGACTTTTTCCAAGTCAAGATAGTTTCAATATATATCAATCTGTCATTGACTCAAAATCACCCAAAAATGTTCTTGGTGAGTTTAACGTGTCACCCAACGATATATTATTACCTAAATTACACAGAGATCAAAGGCTGTAAGATAGAAATATAGTATCCATACAAAGAAAAATACAAAAACTTTCCTTTTTGTCCTAATAAATTAAATATATCTTAACTTTTTTTTTATATCATAAGATAGCAAACAAGCAGATGGGTCTCCTGATGGAAAGAGTCAACCATCGCCTCTATAGGCGATGGTGTCTATACACCAAAGATGTTAATGGCGCGTTGCTATCTTATGGCGAGGTCTAATGCCACATGCATAAGTTTACCGGCTACCTTGCCCTCCAAACCGGCACACGTCAGTGACCAGCGCTGACGCTATTGCGGAAGGAATAGGTAAGGCGGTGGTACCCGGTCGAGCCGATGCAGAACCCTATCACCTAGGAGTCACGATAGTAGTGACGCGCATAGCCACTAAGTCGCCTTTTACGACCTGCCTGGCAGAACGGCAGTTGGCCTATTCTTCAAAGGAGCCCGGGACCAACACGGGGAAACTTAATTTACCAGGATTCCAAGGATATAAGATCTAGTAATCTGGTGTCAGTTTAGACCAAATAAAGTCTCTGGTTCGGTTTACAGGTCAGGCAATTCAAAAAACGAGAGTACCGAGAAGATGTTCCTATCTATGTACTTTTTGCCTCTAAACTGGAATATGACAGCTGTAAGCTTTCATCTTTTTGCATCAGGAATAGGTAAGGTGATTGTACCAAACCTGAGGGAAACGTTGCAGAACTTTACCACGTACTTAGTACTCAGGATATCTGAGATACATATTATTAGCCTTTTCTTTTACACGATGCTTGGCGTAAAGCAGGTGATATATTTTTCAAAAAAGCCCATATCAACACTGGGAAAATGTTCTAGTTTTTTATAATACGTTAGTTTAATAATTGTAATAAGGAAATATAATTAGACTAAAAGTTGAGATATATTTGGGTTAGTATGAGCCACTTTAAGGTATGTTAAGCATTAAATTACAATCAAAGAACACCAATATGTAAGGAAGCTATATCTAACTTTGAAAATGTTTCTTATAAAATCTTTACGCAGAGACATCTTCTTTACTTTTCCCGTGTTGAAGCTGAGTTCCTTATAAAAAATGAAGCATCTGCCTTTTTTCCAGGCAGTTCGAACAGGTAAATAAAGTTTTACAATTATTCTTCCGTAAACAGTAGTAACACACAAAAATGTCTTGTGTGTTACTATTGTAATATTAATATAATATTACAATAGTAATAGTAATTATATAATTAATATTGTAAATAACAGAGTAAGAAAACCAAAAGTCGTTACATGATCAGATTCACCCAGGTTTACATTGTTTTCAGCTGGTATAACAGATGGTGAATCTCATCTTTTGCCAACTTGAATTGTTATCATGTACACTTAAATACACTTGTACTATTTAACAAAACACTTTTTAATTAACTAACAAGACTTAAGTCTCGTAGTCTTGAAGATGCCGTAAAAAGCGAAACCAGTTTGGTGATGATTTGAATTAATTGAAAAGTCCTTTGTGAAACAGTACAAGTGTATTCAAGTGTGTTTATACACACTATAATGTAAATGTAATTATTTACAAATTGAGTTCCACCAAGAGCCGACGACAAAAAGTATAAAATATGAATTGTTATCATTTTATTTATATATCAAGAATAATAGATTCAACTTTTTTTGTTGTTATATCGAATGATAGCAAACAAGCATAGAGCTCTCCTGGTGGAAAGACACAGTCATCGCCTATAGACACCAAAGATGGGTGTACCCAGGTTCTGGGCCAGGGGAGGGCTACCGTAACATTTTAAGACTATTTTTATATTAATATCTACAATAGTAGATAGTTAGTAGAGAGGTAAACAAATTCCAGGAGAGGGGGGGGGGGGCAGCTGCCCCTTCCTGCGCCCCCCCTCCCCCTCAGTACGCCCATGATGTTAAAGTTACGTTACTATCCGGCGCGATGATAATGCCGCATTCTATATACGATGATATATATACGATGATCATTTGCCGACGCTATTGTAAGGCCCTGGTACTGAACCCGGACGAGATGGTGCAGAACTCTACCATCTATTAGGCCCCGATTACACTTTGATTAGTGCGAATGCGATTATTTAATGCAGGTGCTCAGTATTAAGCAAAAAACACGCGTCGACAGCCGTTGATTAGTGCGAGTGATTAGAATCAGCGTAGTAAAAGCAAACAGAATCTGATTACTAATCACTCGCACTCGCACTGATCAAAGTGTAACCGGGGCCTAAGTCATTATGGTAGTGATATGTTTTTCCTTTTTCGAACTGCAGATATTTTGTTCTTCAAAGGGGGTCTGGACCAACATTAGAAAAAATAAAACTTTTGTAACATGTTAATGTATGCAATTAAAAGAATAACAAATGATTGTGTGCATTAAAATGATAAGATAATAATGAAACAAATTTATTAGTTTCACGGAAACCTCGAGCAAGCGTATTCTTATGTAAATTACAACAAAGTGCACGCATCGCAGGCGTAAACAAAAACAGCCGGTATCTATGACTATTAACGTTTTTAACGAAAAAACAATAGAGGGTAGATCTGATATCTATTAACGCGACACACACAAAATATTATGTGGGTCTATTTGTAATTTAGAATTTTGGAATAATCTTAAAAATATTTCCTTTTTATTTGATTACGCAACGCGAATTAAGTGATTTTATTATATTTTTTTTTAAATTACTTATCGGTTCTTTTTCTTACAATATACATAATTTTTAGCATTTTTTTAACTTATCGCCTTTGTGGTCTAGTGATCCGGTGTCGGTGTTGACCACATCCCGGGTTCGATTTCCGGGCCCGGCAACTCAAAACATATGTTTTTCAGTTTTCTGATAAAACAATTTTGCCTGGGATTGAATATTGATTGATTAAGTACTTTTTAATTGGGACTATGTATCTTCGGCTAATCGTGCACTGCTTGTACCTCTGCCTACCTATGCGGGGATACGGGCGTGAAGATACTTATTTATATTTTTATCAGATTACTGAATACGAAAGGAGGATAATGATCTTTTCTAAACTAAGAAATATAATAAGTAGACATTTTTAACTCCAAAAAATAAATCTAAGTAAATATTAAAACGAATTTAAATAAATAAATTTGTTATTAAAATTATCGTGAGCGGTCATAGTTAACTACGAAATAGGTATTTAAAATTAATTGTAACAGGACTCCTGGTGTTTCTGATGCCCTTTAGCGGTGGTGATCAATTACCGTCAAGGATCAAAACAATATTCCATTAAAATTATAAAAATTTAACTGAATAAAAATTTCTTGTACCTAATATGTTTCCATAACAGTAAATAAAAATATGCCCAAAAACATCACCCATTACCTGCATTAACTTTTAAGTAGATTCTCACAAATTTGTACGTTGCATACGTAAATTATGAACACGGCTAATGGTGTAAATAAGTTGAAAAGCCATTAGGTGACAAAATATGTTCCAACGAACTCAGATATTATCGCAACTCGTCACCTGAACGGAAGGGAAGTAGAGCGTATGAACACAAAAACCACATTAGTTCGGCTCAACTTAATTATAAATATTTGATATCCATTTATCTATTATGCTACACGTAGATGTATGAGATAAAGAATGTGTTTTGTTAACAGTTCGATTTTACATTATTCTAAGGTTGCCAAGCTTAATACGTTTGATAGTATACGGTTTGAGTTTTGAATTGACTTGAATTTGTAAATCAAAAGGTTCAGACAGGAGAAGTATTTCAATTAGTTAATATTTTTTATGCGTGTTCCTTGATTGGTCAAAGACGCCTGGGCTGATTTGGTAATTTTCATTTTTATTTTGTGGAAGTATACTTTTTATATAGGAATATATAACTTTATATTTTTATATAGGAATATATAACTTTATATAGGAATATATAACTTTTGTCAATATCAGACCATGGATTTCAGAGATGCAGGTGATTGGAAATGGAAGAAGATTTGGTTGTTGCATTTTTGAATTCGTTTAATAAAAATATGAACTTTTTTCACTCATACTGCACATATCTTTACATTAAATAACGACAAGAACAAACATATAAATAAGACGAAAATATATATTTATTTATTTATAGATATAGTAAATCTATAATCTTTCCCCGTGTTGGTTCCGGGCTCCTTTGAAGAATATACCAACTGCATGTCGTAAAAGGCGACCGATTGGCTATGCAAGTCACTAACATCGTGGCTACTAGGTGGTAGAGTTCTGCATTGTCTCGCCCGGGTCTGTTACCACCGCCTTACCTATTCCTGCTGCAATAGCGTCAGTGCTCGTCACTGTCGTGTTCCGGTTTGGAGGGTAAGGCAGCCGGTAAACTTATGCATATGACATTAGACCTCGCCACAAGATAGCAACGCACCATTAACACCTTTGGTGTCTATAGGCGATGGTTGACTCTTTCCATCAGGAGACCCATCTGCTTGTTTGCTATCTTATGATATAATATAAAAAAATTAACTCTTAAATGAAAACTGGTGAATCTTGTTAAATCCAAACTAAATTAAATTTATTGACGTTCTATTTAGCTTGTATAAACCGCAGAAGATCGACATTACTAAATTTATTTACCTTTATTTTAAGCAGCTATATTTAGACGCAGATATATTTGAAAATGAATGCTAATAGTTTTTTACAGCCTAGTGTTTAGTTATTTATTTATATATTACTAATGTGTATGAGACACATTAGTCATATATAAATAAATATGTTCGAGCAAGAAATATTATTTTCTAGAAAGTTCTCATCAGCAGTTCGGATATTTACAGTGGATCATCCCCAGGTCTTGAATAAGCAGATAAAACTATCGATTCAGATTATTACGAGATTTCCCAAACCAACGAATTAGTGAAACCTGGTAAATTGAGGCATCTACTGAGCGAACCTCAGTCAGTTTACTCCTCAAGGGACCTAGTGTTTGGATATTTGATTATTTATTTATTATAAACTCTAAGTATCATTGCATAGTCAATTTGATGGTAAAGTTTGCTAGTAAATGCAAGTAAATAGCAAGTCAAGTGAATGGTTCCGAGTAACGCTAATAATAAGCGAAAGATGTTGACGTTGATGTATGTGGTTTCAGGGATCAACACCTAGGAATTATCAATTTTACGGTAAATCCCTTTCTCCACTACCAAGGAAAATCGTTATAACCAATAATACGATGTAATAGTTTCTTGGTGAATATAGTATTGCTTTGATAGTTACTTTTGCTCCGATAAAATAAAATTAAAAAAATCAAAATATGTCATCCTCCTATGCATTTTGTATTAGTAAAGGAAGGAGCCTAAGAGGGGATTTCGGGATTTACTCGAGTGCGTCAGAATAACATAGGGAGGATACCTCGCGTAATATTGAGGCCCTCCACCAAATATAGGCTCTTTATAGCCGGGCATCTAGGGCAGTAAAAAACAAAATTCTGATAACTTTGGCTTGTGGTAATTGTCACATTATATCTTATTCGTTGATCTTACATAATTTTCTCTCAAATAAAAGAAAATTTAGATTTGCTCGAGAATGTCAAGACTACGTTTCTTTGCAAATTCGTGATGCTCCCACTTCCTAATGCTACACTTGAATCGTCCGATTTTCTAAATTTTTGTCTACAGTTAACCCACCATACTTAAATCTGACAGGCTTCAATGTATATTCTAATCTATTAAGCCCAATAGATCCTCACGACGCTCGAATAAATACCCATTTAGCATCTTGGGCTCCCCTACTATATATAACGTAGTCTTAACGATACAAAAACGATATATAAAGGTTTTTTGGTAGACCATCATCAGCAAGAGATGAAAAAAAAATTACAGTGTTTTTATGTAATTACTCAAATTTTTATCAATCTATACATATAGTAAAATCGTAGGAAAGTCAAAACTGTACATTGAATATTTGTTGAATATTTTTTTAAAAGAATACTTGGGGCGTGATCTACAATCGATATCGAAGCCAAAAATTTAGTTTTTAGAATTTTTGTCTGTTTGTCTGTATGTATGTCCGGGGTAAACTCAAAAAGTACTGCATGTATTTACTTCAAATTTTGCATGAATATTACTAATAGGTCGAGTCAACATAAAGGCTACATATTATCACGGTATCACCTACGGGGGAGGAGCTGTGCGGAGTAAACGAAGTGTGCGCAGACGAAGTCGTGGGCAACAGCTAGTAGCAAATAAATTAGATTCACTTATTTCTATGTGCTAACATTTTTTTAAAGTAACATTTTCCCACGAGAAAAAGCCATACAACCTTTTTAATGTAAAATTATAGGTTCTAAACATTTTATTAGAAAAAAATTGTCTTGCCCTTACAGTTTTTTTCAGTAATTGCAACAAATCCTTTTTAACTTGCTTTTTCAACTCTAGTCGATAGCTGTCGACCAATACAGATTTACATATCGATTTTATATCATTAAAACTACATTTTATTCAAAATGCAAAAAAGGATGACACGTTGATTTAAAAGTTTATTTTATTTTATTTACCATGTATTTAATTTCTGTTTCAATTTTAAAAATGAGATCATCTTAACTTTTTTTTATAATTTATTAGTCTCTAGATATTATTAGCCTCGTTGGTCGAGTGGTTAGCGACCCTGACTACGCGATCGACGAGGCTCGGGTTCGATCCCCGACGGGGACAAGCATTTGTGTGATGAGCATAAATGTTTGTATTTCCGGGTTTGGGTGTTTATTATATATATTCTAGTATTTATATATGTATTTTCTATGTATTAGTATCGTTGACTAACACCCATAACACAAGCAAATAATTTGCTTACTTTGGGGTTAGATCAGTAAGTGTAATTTGTCCCGTGAATATTTATTATTATTATTATTATTATTTCTACGTGCTTTCATTCCTTAGGTTGTTTTTTCAAAATCGTTGACACCAATTCCGCTTTTTGGGCCGAGTTCCTTCCGAGTTCCTTATAAATGGTAGGTATATTTATTAGAATTTCGTAAAAGGTAGAACAACAAGAATAATATTAATAATGATACCCAACGATGCACTAATTTATTCTAACGGCAATACTAATAGATACACATTTACAATCATTCAAACGTCGGGTGTCATAAGAGTGAAAGTAATAGAGAGAACCTCAATCTACAATTGCTTAAATACATTTATTATAATCAATAAAACCGCCCCGTTGGTCGAGTGGTTAGAGACCCTGACTACGCAATCAACGGGGCTCGGGTTCGATTCCCGACGGGGACAAGCATTTGTGTGATGAGCATAAATGTTTGTATTTCCGGGTTTGGGTGTTTATTATATATATATATATATTCTAGTATTTATATATGTATTTCTATGTATTAGTACCGTTGACTAACACCCATAACACAAGCAAATAATTTGCTTACTTTGGGGTTAGATCAGTAAGTGTAATTTGTCCCGTGAATATTTATTTATTTATTATTATTTAAAAAAAAAGCTTTAGTAAGTTATTTTCTATTATACTATCAATGTCATTCTTGTTTTACTTACCTATAAGTGCCGAGTGCAGCCATTTTTCTATGGAAAATGGAAATAGCTGCGATTGCCATCGAATTTGTCAGCCCTTTACGTTGGGACAGACACGTGCATAATTTTCAAACGTATGCAAATTGGCCACCAATAGACAAAGCTACTGCAGGCTGTGAGCAACTGTCTAATTGTCTCTGTGCAGGATAGCAATATTCCAATTTTAGCGAGATCGTAGTGAGCTCAGATATTCCAAAGCGTAAACGTCATTACTTGTAATCAATACTATATAAATCTGTTTTGTCTGTATGTGCATTCAATTTTTTTAACCTTAATAAATATTCGGTTTATGACTTACTAACAATATTTTATAAATTTTTGCCTGTATGTCTCATTATAACTCAAAAAGGGCTTGACTGATCTTGATGACAATTGAAGTACAACGTTTGAACGTTATCAGTTGCGCATATGACATAAGAATTTAATTTTATTACGCCTTTGAACCTGGTATTATACACAGGTATTATACCATCAAATATTAATTTTGTTTGTAATCGACAAACTTTAACACTATAGATCAACTTTAAATTTTTTTTTGTAGTATTATCTGTGTTAAAAGTTGAATTGCCAATAAGAAATATAGACTATAATTTGCATGTGACTATTTTACTAAATCTTACATTATATTTTCAGAATCTTATGTTTCCATTTTTTTTTTTTTATATCATAAGATAGCAAACAAGCAGATGGGTCTCCTGGTGGAAAGAGTCAACCATCGCCTATAGACACCAAAGATGTTAATGGTGCGTTGCTATCTTGTGGCGAGGTCTAATGCCACATGCATAAGTTTACCGGCTACCTTACCCTACAAACCGGAACACGACAGCGACAAGCACTGACGCTATTGCGGCAGGAATAGGTAAGGCGGTGGTACCAGACCCGGGCGAGACAATGCAGAACTCTACCACCTAGTAGCCACGAGGGTAGTGACTCGCATAGCCAATCGGTCGCCTTTTACGACCTGCCTGGCTGAACGGCAGTTGGCCTATTCTGCAAAGGAGGCCGGGACCAACACGGCGAAAAGTTCCATAAAATTATTCCGAAGAATAAGTCGCTATGTTATTAACATAATGTTAATGACCACCAGGAAAACCATCGATAAAACATATTGTAATAAAACGAAAGGCTATTTCATATACATTAATATTTTTGGATACCACTGTCAATAGCAATGTAGTAGGTAATAATATCTGTGGACAAACCCGGTGGTACCAAACCCGGGCAAGACGTTGCGGAAATTTACCACATAGTGTTACGAATTGCCTTGCATTAAAGCAGATCGTCTATTCCTTAAAAGAGGCACAGACAAACACCGAGTCGAGACACACCAGCCAGACTCCGAGCTGCTACTGAGATTTTGGATTTTCGAAAAAAACCTCGATAATACTTTTGCCCGACCTGGGAATCGAATGAGGGACTTCATGATCTGAGCCCAATAGTCTATCCCCTGGACTACGAGGCAGTCAACGGTTACTTAACTATATAAACAATTAATTCTCTCTGTGTTTGTGGCCCTTTCTGAAGAACAGATCAATTGTTTTAATGCTAGGCACCTCGTAAAAAAGCGAGAAAAGGTTACTAAAGGCCAATTGCACTAACATTGACTTAGTTTAGGAACATCGTAAGTAATATGCTCTCACTTTTTATCTCAAATGAATAGAATGTGATAGCATGTCACTAAAGACTGTCCTAAGCTAATACAAGGTTAGTGTAATTAGCCATAAGTGTCACATATATCGTGACTACTAACTGCAACAAGGAGGCAGAGTTTTGCAACGTCTCAGTCGGGTTTGTGGCACCAAAACAGCCTTACCTATTCTTGCCACAATACCGTCGCTCCTTGTCGCTGACGTGTTCCGGTTTGGGTGTACGGTAGCTGGTTAACTTATGCATGTGACATTCGAACTTTACCAAATGTATAACAACGCAATATTAACATCTTTGGTGCCTAAAAGCAATGGTTATCTTGTTCCATCAGCAGAACCGTTGGCTTGTTTTTTACCAACCTATGAAATAAAATAACAATAATTACAAAAGCGAAACAATAGAACTAATATTTTTATGTATTTAGGCAACAGGTTTCCACTTTACTGCACAAATAACAATTAATATATATATATATATATATATATATATATATATATATATATATATATATATATATATATATATATATATATATATATATATATAAAATCTAAACGCAATTAATACATAAAACCAAGAATTATGATATTATAGCAAAAATATTTTATTTTTAATATGTTACAGCAGGTTCACGTTTTGCGCTTTTACAAATACATTCCCGTTATGTTATTTATAATATGAATTGATATGAAGAAGTTAGTAGAAACGAATAAGCAGATCTTGACCAGATGTTTCAACGCCAAATTATTTCTTCAGCGGTAAATCTTATTTGAAATAAAGTATACTTGTATTATAAACATCTGAATCTGAATAAACATACATGCAGGTAAATCAGAATGGTGAATGAGTAACTGTAATATAAATATCAGAAATAGTAAAACTAGCAACACATTCTAGAATCAAACAATCTTTCAGCCGCTTCCACAAAGCTTAGTATTTTAAAATGTAACCAGTACATCGTAAAATATTCGATAAACAGGGCAGATATGTTTGCTTTCGCCAAGTTTAACATTGCTATTAAACAGTCGTGAAATGAACAGAAATAATCAGGACGATCCGTTATAACGCATCATTCGTATTACGCTGGCGTCCGCATACATTATGTTTGCACTCACGGCCTATTGCCATTTGCCATGCTAGTCTGCTTTCCGCATTTTCTTACTTTACTATTCACTTAATCGTTAATTCATTTACTTCATTACATTTGGCGAAATAGGTGGGTAGTTTAAATTAATTATCATATCGATGGTCGATTGAGTATGGGATATCTTTTTAGCATGCAAGAAGTGGTTGCGCCGATGCGGCGGCGTGACGAACGCGATGCACGGCGTAGGCGAACTTTGAAGCTCTCCCGGGACGACGCGCGGCGCACACGCGCTCACTTGGGTCAAGCACGAGACGTTATGTTTTTTGTGAGTCGCGACTCGCGACACGGCCTTTCGCCGCCGATTCTTCAAATTCACTCATACAATACTCAGAATTAGAACGTTTCGTCTCAACGTATTTTAATATATACAACCACATGCTTTCTTTCAATTACTTATTTCAAATTTATGTATAAATTTTGGAACGAAGTTCCTTACGGCAGGCTTGGAGGGGATAGGGATTTTGCTGCGCGACCGAACTGAAAAAAATGTGATAGTAAAACCATAAGAAAAAATCCGTGGAAAAAAGTGCGTGGAATAAAACCGTTAAATGAGACATGCGCAGGCGCGACAGTCGCATACACAAGCGAGTAGTGCCGTATAGCCGAAGGAAGTTCGTTCCTACCTGGTGTCCCACGACACCACATCATTTTTTTTCAACAGTGTAACATCGAACTGTTTGTAATGAGCTAGCAGTCGATATTATAAAAATACATCACGATTTTGGAACCAAATTAACTTTACATAGGAATTCTATTTACTTTTGAAGTAAATATATAGAACTAAATAGATTCTTGCAAACAAATGATTTTCCGATGTGATATTTTCACTTACAAGTTTCTTGTAATAAGCATCATTACATAGTATAAAACAAAGTCGCTTTCTCTGTCTGTCCCTATGTCCCAATGTATGCTTAAATCTTTAAAACTACGCAATGGATTTTGATGCGGTTTTTTTAATAGATAGATTGATTCTTGAGGAAGGTTTAAGTGTATAAACCTTTCCGATATTCCCACGGGAACAAAAGCTGCGCGGGTGAAACCGCGGGCAGGTCGCTAGTTTCTTCATAAAATGCAAATATGAAACCATTCCTTTTATGTATCTAATCAGAAAACCTATTTTCAATTATGGTGCTTGGACTTTTTTGCAAATTATCGAATTTTTGCATTGCATAACTAGTATGTAATTGCAACTGGTTTTAATTCAAATATTTAGAAGCTCGCAAGACGCAGCGACGGCGGTCAGCGGGCGGCAAACGCAAGCGGCAGTGCCTCCCGTGGCGCGTCTCCGGCTCCGCTACTTTTTATCGACACATGCTCGGCTCGTGTCTTTTTCGCTCTTCCAGGTTGGAATTCGTTAAGGGACCGCCGATGCCGGTGGCAGACGTCTTGTGTCATGACATGTATGTGCGTTGCGTACTCGACAATTAACAAGTCATCTCACTTCGACTTATCACTGACTGGATTCTCCCTCTTGCGACAATATGTTTCTGGTGACACCCGTTCAAAGAATCACCGTAAAAATACTTTAACACAGTGAATGGAAATTCAACTTATTGTTTCTTTGGTGACATCATTAGCAAAATTTGTACTGAATCTTGTTACGTAATTTAAAATTTCCATAATTGGTAAATATCGCGGTTCTCGTTGGCATTATAATGATAATAATTTTTCGTACTTTATTAAATTACTTGTGAGACTTTCACCATAATTATAAATATGGCATATTAAACATTCATGTAAAGGTTATCTTATTTTATATCGCTGTTTATTCACAATCGTAAACAAATGACTTGTATACCTATGTTACATAAATTCTTATCTATAAAAGTATCATCACGCCCGGTTCCCTTGCAGAGTAGGAAGAGTGAATCGAACTTCTACAGACTTTTCATTCCACAACGATTCAACGATGAGTGGGGATCCTCGTCGCAGCATTTTACGACTTGATAATGATCATCAATTATTTCTAATGATAACCGGGACCGACGGCTTTACGTGTTCTCCCAAGACATGGAAGTGGTAACACAACACCCGCTAGACTCCGAGCTGCTATTATAGACAAAAAATCTTGCTTCTTTGTAATATTGGTAAGAAGCTAAGTAAGGTAAGTAAGGTGGAAGCTAAGTAAGGTAGGTGTAAGAGATACTCAATCAAAGTTTTGTGTAATATTTTAGACTAGCTGTTGCCCGCGACTTCGTCCGCGCGGACTTCGTTTACTTACTCCGCACCGCTCCTCCCCTGTAGGTGATAGCGTGATAATTTGTAGCCTATATATTGACCCGACCTGTTAGTAATATTCATGCAAAATTTGAAGTAAATCCATGCAGTACTTTTTGAGTTTACCCCGGACATACGTTGACTTTCCTATGATTTTATTATAATATTTTAGATAATTTAAAATACCGCTCAAAACAGGAATGAAACCCGGGAACTCATGGTCTTAGATTATCTGCTTTTAATAATAATTACTAGCGGTCCTACGCTGGGCACAATCTATCTCATAGATACCATGTTATGCAATTTTTTTCCCGTGAATGCAAATTGGCTAGCGATCGAGTAGTACATTTCGATGAGTTTGAAGCAGAACAAGCAAAAATAATTAATAGTTATATATTATTCAATTCCAACAATTATTCTAATCGTATGATATTATGAAGATCTATGCGTTCAAGTGTACTAAATTTTTTAAGTGTATGTTTGTAATTTGTAATTTTTTATGGTAGTCCACGGAATTTCTGGGGAAAAAAAGTTATATCGAGATAATTCTTTTTGATTTAAATCAGGTATATTCTAACTTAGGGTCCTAATTTTGTCAAAATCAGTTTAATATCTACTTTTTGTGATATGAGAATTGATGTTTGAAGTCGGTTTAGTTTTTTATATTACTTTTATTATATTACTTCTATCTTACAAAAATATACAACCACTTATTTTAGTGTAAAATATTAATTAATTAATACTGCTGGACAAATTACACGAATCGATCTTACCCCAAAGTAAGCAAATTATTTGCTTTTGTTATGGGTGTTAGTCAACGTCAACATACGGAGTGTAAGGGACGGTCTACCAAATGGATGTTTGGATGGATGGATTCACGCAAAAACTGCTGAACGGATTTGCATGAAATTTGGCACACAGGTAGATAATGATCTGGAATTATAGCACATAGGCTACTTTTTATCCCGCGGGATTTGCCTAAAACTTTTATAATGCAGCGGGATACAGGCTGCCGCTAGTATTAAATAAATTCTAATATGTATCTTCACGCCCGTATCCCCGAAAGGGTAGGCAGAGGTACAACAAGTGCACCCACGATTAGCCGAAGATACTTGGTCCCAATATGTGATAGGTGGCAAGCTTATCGCCAACCGGGCACTTTCCAATCCCGGGCAATGTTGTTTTTATCAGAAAACTGAAAAAACACATTTCTGAATTGCCCGACCCAGGAATCGAACCCGGGACTTCCGTGATCAACTCCGACACCGGACCACTACATCACAGAGGCGATCTTCTAATGAATACGTAAAAATTAGACAATCTAACAATAAAGCTTGGATGTTTGGATGGATGACTAGATATATGGATGGATGGATAGATGTATATTACTCAATTACGCAAACACGGACGGATTTGTATGAAATTAGGCACACAGGTAGATGATGACCTGAAATAGCATATAGGGTACTATTTTTATTCCGAAAATATTTGTTGTTTCTCGGGATTCATCAAAAACTATTATAATGCAGCGGGCTTCACGTTGCAGCTAGTATTAAATAAATTCTAATAAATACTTACGTAAAAATTAGGCAATCAGTGACTAAAAAGGTGAGATTAATTAAATTTGCTATTATCCGCGAACAGTTCGCGGATATTTTAGCGGAACAAATTTAATTAATTTCTCGTTTTTAATATTGGATATCTGCAAAGTGACGCCCGAATCAATAAAATATTTTATTTTATTGATTATATCATTGACTGTTTAGTGTCAAATTATTAAACCAAATTTTCTCACGTAGGGCATTAAATGAGTATGGAAATCGAATAAGTTCATTGCTTTAAAGAGTAAAACACTAAGGCAATTATGGAAAAGGCGAGCGAAGGTGTCGTGAGTAGCGCGGGAGCCGACTACACGTGTTACCGACCACTTGCATAATGGTATTTCAGGGTTATACAACACGTAATCAGAATAAATATATTTTATACTTATGCTAAATTTCTTTGTTTTCAAAGACATAGTTGTGAATAAAGAAATCTTGCGTTGATCCAGGCTCCCTTTGAAGAATTAGTATCGTTGACTAACACCCATAACACAAGCAAATAATTTGCTTACTTTGGGGTTAGATCAGTAAATGTAATTTGTCCCGTGAGTATGAGTATGAGCATAATATAACCTATAAATATATGAAATATATGAATAGACCATCTGCCGTTCTACCAGGCAGTTCGTATGAGGCGAGCGATTGGCTATGCGAGTCGCTTCTTTCGTGTGTACTCCGGGGCAGAGCTCTGCATATTCTCGCCCGGGTCTGGTATCACAGCCTTACCTATTCCTGCCGCAATCCAGTCATTGTCGAAAATTTATTTTGTTTAAAAAATTATTATTGCTAGGTATATCTTTTTACAATAAATGCGCGAACGGTGCAGTCGAAAAAATGGCACAGTTAAAATTTACATTGCGGAGAAGCGCAGAAACCTAATATTTCTAATAATATGCATTAGAAATACATTAAATTAATAACTGTAATATATATTTTCACCGCTTCATTCATTAAGATACACAACAATACACACACATATTCTACCTATATTATTATATTTATGACTAATTTCTGTTGTAAAATTTAGAAGAGATTTTATTGTTTTGTCTATGGTCGAAATTCGACCCCTGGTAAATGGCGATCCCTAGTATATTTTGATTTGCTTTAATAATGTTTTCTAATTAATGTCGCGCGAATACTTTTTACATTTATAAATATGTATAGATTATTACTAAAGTTTAATTACACATATCATATTGAAGTGGAAATAATGTACGCGTAATATAATGTCTACGTTTAATCAAAAATTCTTATTTTTGTACCTGGATAACACACCAATAAGCTACCAAATACTAGACCTATAAACGTAGGGAAACAGTGGGCGTAACCATAAATGCTGGTGTAAAGCCAATGCCATACAAGTCCCTACAATCTCGACTACTAGGTGGCAAAATATTTTGTAGACTTAGTTAAGTAAGGTTACCGCTTTATCTATTCCTGCGCCCATTACATTAGTGCTAGTCACTGCCATTAAAAACGACTTATTTATTTTATTTTATAGAATAGCAAACAACCTAGCGGTTTTCATAGAAAGACATGACCGGTACTTACTGACACCAAAGATGTTAATGATGCGTTGTTATCCTTGTAGCTACATGTCTGAATGCATCAATGCCCCTTGCAAAATTTTACCGGCTACCTTATTCTCCAAACTAGAATACGATAGCGCCAAGCAGTAACGCTATTACAACAGAAATAGGTAAGAAGGTGGTACCAACCAAAGGTGGTGGTAGTTACACTGTTAATGACATGTACTAGCCTTTTCTCGCCTTTTACGAGATACCTAGCTGTTAGGCACTTAGCCTATTCTTTAAAAAATATGTCCGAATCAATACGGTAATAGTGGTCCTAGGAACATTTTTATTTTTGATTAATAATAAGCTGAATCTTTGTAAATAGCTTTGTTTTGACGAAAACTCATCTTTTCTCTCTTCGGAAAATCTCTTATCGGATAACTAATAAAGTTAGAGGCTCCACATGTTAATTTGGTGAAGGCAAAATATTGATTAATAACAATAATAAGTGTTTTACTTTAATAGCTTGATTATTTTATGAAAACTACAAAAAAAATATTTTTCACATTCGATGGTTTTTCTAGTTTTTCTGAGTCCTCCACTCTAAAGATGTCGCAATTATGATATTTTTAAATTGATTTATGGCAGAGCCTATGGCAGAAAAGAAAGCTGTGTTTGCTTGATATAGAAATAAAAAAGTTTGATTAGTTTCGTGACTTACAAGTACCTATACTTCTTTTTAAAATGTATTTGCTATTAAAAATGTCCCTTGAATTCTAATATGGACTTATTGTATATTAAAATTATTTGATAACTTCGGGCTTCGGCTGATGTTTGTTTTCATTCTTATAGGACTTTAAAGCCGATCTCATCAATCTCCTTACTAACTAATTGTTTGTATTTTTTTTTCCACTCTTTGGTAAATTTTTAGATTTTCCATCTGTTTATTAACGGGTCATCAAAAAATTAAGAATTAAACAAACCTATAGTACTTTTTTACCACGCGTTCAGTACATGTATAGGTAAACTGTGTGTCTATTTATTCTATTGTATGATGGACGTGGGTGAAATAATTTGCTGTTGGGATCTCATTTAATTTCCAGATCTTCAGCGAGTTTGTTACTTTTCTTATTCCACTTTTTGCTTTAGAGGCAACGCAGAAGACACCTGTAAAATTTCATGGAAATCTGCAAATTAATTACCTTATTTTCGTCTTTGAAATATAGATTTTCATACAGTACTTACCGCCTGAATCTATAAAAAGAACTGCAATATTTTTTACGCTTATATTAATGCTTTTTTAACCTTTTTGTTAATGTATTAACTTCCCTCTACTTATGTAGATAAGGAAGTCACTGATTTTGCCCCGATTTTCGAAAATCGAGTTTTCACCAGATATCCACGTTTTGAGGTCCTACGAACCTTTTCCGACTATTTTCACGATGACGTCAGTATGTCTGTATGTATGTGTGTGTGCATGTATGTGTATATGTAAACATCTCATAATTTTTGATCGGCTGGACCGATTGAAATGCGCTTGATGGCCTTCGATTAGATTCTACTCAACTTAGATTTCCTGAAGATTTGACCCAATTCTCCTTGACCGACTTTAAGAAATTTTGAAAAAACTACAAAAAAATTTTGGCGAAACAGTATTTTTTTAATATAGCTTCTAGATTAATGTACTGATTAAGTACAAAAACTAATAAGCTCTATTCCTCAATAAATTACATCTAACGCATAAATTTCATCAAAATCAGTTTATTCGTTTGGTAGTTTTTTTAAAAATGTGTTTTTTCGGCATAACTTCAAAATTTTTCAACCAATAATTTTTTGGTATTCTACGATATTTTAGTACCAAAAAACTACTTCGAATGCCGTTTCAAAAATCAAAATTTAATCTAATTTTCAAAAGTTGCAGCTATTCAAACATCAAAATTACGTCAATTTTTAACAAAATAGATGTTTGAACAGAATAAAATCTGTGCTTATAGTTTTTTACTCTTTTGAGCTTAAAATACTTTAATTTAGCGAGAAGTTTCAGGGATGGTCTGCAGGGTCAACAGTTCACAGATTTATTTAATTGGAATAGGCGTTTGTTTTCTATCTACCACCCCATTGGTGGAGTGGTTAGCGACCCTGATTACGCAATCGACGGGGCTCGGGTTCGATTCCCGACAAGGACAAACATTTGTGTGATGAGCATAGATGTTTGTATTTCTGGGCTTGGGTGTTTATTACGTAGGTAACAGTATTTATATACATATGTATTTTTATGTATCGTTGACTAACACCCATAACACAAGCAAATAATTTGCTTACTTTGGGGTTAGATCAGTAAGTGTAATTTGTCTCGTGAATATTTATTAAATATTATTATTATCTCACCCTATGAAAAGTGTCAATGAAATCGAAGGTGGTACACGCCCATCGAAAGAAACCTATTCACTTTACTCAAGATTTCGAGACTATATTTGTCAGGAAAAATAGACCCAGGCAATTCGTTCCACAATTTGGCGACTCGAACCAAAAAAGAGTTGACAAACCGTTTCGTTTGATTTTTTGGTATATCCACAATGTACAAATGGTAATTCTGTCTGCGTCTAGTAGTCTGATACAGGAATGATGAGGGTCCAATAACTTCGAAGAGAGCTTTCGCACACTCACTAATCACTACATAGTATAAAACAAAGTCGCTTTCCGCTGTATGTCCCTATGTCCCTATGTATGCTTAGATATTTAAAATTACGCAACGGATTTTGATGCGGTTTTTGTTGATAGAGTGATTAAATAAGAAGGTTTATGTGTATAATATTTAATCAAGCAAAGCAACGTTTGCTGGGTCAGCTAGTAACCTATAAAAACTGATAAACTGGCAAACTTACGACGATGCTCGATGATGAAGTTTAAAAATTGTGGTTAATCAAGAATATATTTTAGTGCTATCAATGTCTAAAACGTATCTTAAAAAAAATATTTCACTATATGTATTCATTTGTAAGGCAAAGTTAATAATATGTTTATGGTTACGCGGATATTAGAATCGCAATGATAGTTCATTGTGAGATTTTTCATGGTAGTTTTATATTATAATTTTATAATAGTGATGTATGAGTATTTTATTTATACATTTATTATTTGCGTAAATTCGTTGCTAAAACGTAGTACACTTTTAGGGGTAAAGGTTACTTTAAATAAAAATCGCTAGTCGATTTACATTTATTAATATATTATTGTTAATTTGCTGAATTTAACAAGGATATAATATGTAGGTCACAAGTAAGTAGGTAGGTAAGTTTTTCGTAGCTTAAAAAAACAACATGTTATAACCAAAATATTACATTTATTGCTTTTCAAAATAATCTCCTTTACATTTTAAACATTTTTTCATGCGATCGAACCATTTTTTAAAACAGGAGGACCTAGGTATGTTTCTACGTGCTGATTGAACGCTATCACTGCCTCTTCGGAGTTGGTAAAAAAAACAATTTTGGGGAAAATACAGAAATCACAGGGTGCTAGATCGGGGCTATGTGTAGGATGAGAGACGAGATGTACTTTTTCGGAAGCTAAAAATGACTTTATTTTGTTGGCCGTGTGTGAAGAAAGGTGCCATGGCGTAGGAGAATGTGGTTTTGGGTCGTCTTTCGCGAACTTTTTCTAACACCCTGGGTAAACAAATGGTAGAATACCACTCGGCATTAACATTCTTTTGATCTTCAAGTGGAATTGTACAGATGGGACCCGTAGCTGAGAAAAAAAAACGCGATAATTTTTTTACCAACGTTTCTCGCCTGTCTCACTTTTGTTGGCCTGTTCTCATTTTCAAAACTTTCAAATTTTTTTTCGGGTTCAAAACAATAAATCAACGTTTCGTCTCCTGTGACAATGTCATAAACAGCATTAGAATGTCCGTTGTCGTACTTCAGTAGCATCTGTGAGCACCCTTCCGCGCGAGCCCGCTTCTGCTCCGCTGTCAGTTCATGAGGGATCCAACGACAACAAAGTTTCCGAACTTTCAATTCTTCGTGTAAAATTTTCTGAAGTTGGCTCATACCAATTCTCAATAGTCTTCGAATTGTCTCATAGGTCATCCGGGGGTTTTCTTCAATTAACCGCTTAACAGTAGCCCCATTATTTACGTTGACGGCAGTTGAAGGCCACCCTTCACGAAATTCGTCATGTAAAGACACTCGACCTCTCTCAAATCCAGCAAACTATCACCTCACGATGCTCAAACAAGGTGCTTCTCTCCCAATAGCATTTTGATGACGAGCAGCACAGTCTTGCGGAGAAACAGAAATTTTAAAACCATAAAAAATCATCGCTCTAAAATCTTTTCGACTTTATTCCATTTTCGTTGCGTACGTAGAACTTAAAAAAAAACAATTGACAAATCATTTCCCGCTAATTGTTTTTTTTTTATTACTTTTTATTATTTTTAAAACGTTGCAACCTTCTTAGGTTGCAACGTTTTAAAAATATAACATTCGAAATTCAAATAGTTCCGATTAGCTAGAAGTGCAAAACTTATAGTGTGCCCCATGTATACTTGTAAACATTTTGTAAATAACTTTTTTCCTTCAATATATTAAATGTATAATTTTGACAGACTTGACTTATCTATTCATACATACGGAATAAGTACAAAGCTACCTACTTTCAGTATTCTGAAATCATAGATATACGGCATCAAAAACTTTATCGTTATCAAATATGAGCATTAAGTCACAATATATTTAATAACGACTAAATAAAAAGCTAAAAGCCGGTTGTCACTGCGTTTACTATTATTATAATTGGTGCTCTTCACGCTGACAGACCATATGCTTACGCAAAATGAATAAAAAAATATTCAGTGGTTATTGAAGTAATATAAGCAATTGTGGTGCTGTTATAGCGTGCGATTGCCAAAAAATGTCCATTGAAGTCTAATTTTGACTTCGGCTGACACTATATTCTTGTAGCCTTTTAGGCCAATCTTATCGATCTCCTTTCTTCGACAACCCACCCATGATGATGATGATGATACCATGTACCACAGTTTGAGTAACACCAGCCGGTATAAGTTTACTATTACTCAAAATCCGACTTTGAAAGTTATAATTTTTCATTGGTGTAATTCCGGCGTAGTAACAGCAACACATCATTGACACGTCTTTTTTATATATCATTTGAACGCAAACAAGCAAATGGCTGGAAAGCGAAACCGTTGCCTATAAACAACAAAGATGAAGCGTTGCTTTCAGGGTATCGAGACTACAATTCCACGTGCATAAGTCTACCAGCAACCTTACCCTCCAAACCGGAAGATGACAATGACAAGCAGTGACGCTATTGCGGAAGGAAAGGTGCCTGGTTATCTATCTCTTCAACAGAAGATCCGCTTGTTTCTTGCTATTTTGACTTTAAAAAAGTATCTTCACGCCCGTATCCCCGAAGAGGTAGACAGGGGTACAACAACTTCACTTACGTCTAGTCGAAGATACTTATTCCCAGAATGTGATAGGTAGCAAGTCTATCGCCAACCTGGCATTTATCCAATCCCGGGCAGCGTTGTTTTTATCAGAGAACTGAAAAAAATACATTTTTCAATTGCCCGACCCGGGAATCGAACCCGGTACCTCATGAGGTCATCACCGACACTGGACCACTAGACCACAGAGGCGACCTTGTCTTTATTATTTTTATTGATTATTATTTATATATGAATTACAATTTTATACTTTTCATTAGTGGCACTTGATGAAATTTCATTATTGTTAATATAGCAGGGGAGCCCAAGATGCTGAATGGGTAGTTAATCGAGCGTCGTAGGGACCTATTGGATTTAGTAGATTAAATTATAGGAAAAATAAAAGGTTGGGTATATCATGTTTTTCATTTCAATGGTGGGGGAAAAATCTACAGATAAAAATATCTTTAAAAAAATCAGTGACATGGAAACACTGAAGCGTGTTAAATTAAGATATGTTGGGTATTAATTATTTAAAAATTAATTATACCAGCTACAATTTAGAAAATCTGACAATTCAAGTGTAGCGTAAGGGAGGGTCATAAAGTTGCAAAGAAAATGTTGTCTTGACAGTATCAAGCGCGAATGAATTTTCTTTTATTATGGAGGAAATTATGTAAGAAATACGAAAATAGTATAATCTGACAATTTCCACAAACTGAAGTTAGTTTAATTTTGTTTTTTTTCTGCCATAGTTACCCCCCTCTATAGAAAGGGCTTATATTTGGTGGAGAGCCTTAACAGTATGCGAGGTATCCCCTCCTATGTTAATCTGACGCGCTCGAGTAAACACCAAAATCCCCTCTTGGGTTCTCATACTAATAGACACTATTATACACTTTTACTTTAATTTCACTTCGAAAATATATATTTTAATATATTACTCAACCGATTTCACTTTATAAAGCATCTTCAGGATCCTTAACTTGGTTTATTACATGATCATATTCTGAAGATATTAAGTAGGTATTATTACATCCTGAATATACTTTAAAAAGTGTAACCAGTAATATATTAAAATATATATATTTTGGAGTGAAATTAAAGTACAAGTATACAATAATTCATACTTCCCATAATAAAATCATAAATACGAAAGTAACTCGGTCTGTCTGTCTCTTCTTCACGCCTAAACCACTGAACAGATTTGAATGAAATTTGGTACAAAATAGTTTGAGACCTGAGAAAGGACATAAGATTGTTTTTATTACGTAAATCACACGGTAACGGGAACTTTGCTGGTACAATCCCAGGATTGTATATATGTTAAACCACGGAAATTTTAAATATTTTTCCACGCGGACAAAATCGCGGGCACTGTTGAGTGAGTGGTGGAGTGGTGGAGACTAATAATTAAACTACAATTAGTTTTTTAAAAGAATAATCCTCAAATCTAAAGATTCAAGCTGTACTTTGCGAAAATCTATAACTGAAAAAAGAAGTTATGGAAATTTAATTTACATTTTTTCTCACAGTTTTTTTTTAAAGTAATCTCGCTGTAATTCCGCAAGTAGTTGCCACATACTTTAATTAGGTACCTTTTAAAATGTTCTAAGCTGATTCAAGGATATTTATATTATATGCCTAACAGGCGTTGGACTTGCATATTTTTAATACAATGTCGATTCAAAGAATTTTCGACTGTGGACAGCACAACGTGAAAATTTCTGATGCGCCCAGCGCAATGTGTAACAGCTTTTTTGTGATCTTGTGCCTTTGTTCACTTATAACTTTTTGTTGATTTTAATTGTTTGGTGTTTACCTCAATGCTTCACTCATACTTATTCATGTTCATGATAATAGCAATAAATTTATGCTGAATTAAATATCAATTCATCAATATTATTGCGTAAGGTATTTTAAATGCAAATTATAACTGAATATTCTGGAGCTTCTGTATAATGTCGCCATATTTAATTTCAAAAAAGAAATATGGCAACCGAATGCCCCGGTGGCAGCCCTTTGCAACAACAGAAAGAGAAGCCGCTGCCCTTCCATTGAATCAAATTCATATATTTTGAGATTCAGTCGCCAATTTTATTTGTACAGTCAGAATCATACTTTTTTTTCAAAATTTATAGCGAATAGAGCGCCTTGTTGTTTGAATAGTTACCGTACATGCCGTCGACATCGATCCGGATGAGACTCAGGTTTGATCACCGATAGAGACGTATGTTTTTTCATCTGTTTATTACATACTAGCTGATCCGGCAAACTTCATTCCACCTAACAGTCAATGAATGAGCAGATTTAAGATTTTACAATCATTACAAAGTTATTAACTTTACTTTATCATCACAATAAAGTATCATCACGCTCGGTTCCCTTGCAGAGTAGGCAGGGTAAACCGAACGTCTATAAATCAGTTTACCACGATTCACGTACGTACGTATGTTAGGACGTCCCAAACGATGACTTATTTAATACCCCGTGTTGGTCCCGGGCTCCTTTGAGGAATAGGCCAACTGCCGTTCTGCCAAGCAGGTCGTAAAAGGCGACCGAGTGGCTATGCGCGTCACTATCATCGTGACTACTAGGTGGTAGAGTTCTGCATCGGCTCGACCGGGTCTTGCTTACTATTCCTGCCAGGCCACTGCCTTAGCTATTCCTGCCGCAATAGCGTCAGTTCTAGTCACTGTCGTGTTCCGGTTTGGAGGGTAAGGTAGCCGGTAAACTTATGCATGTGGCATTAGACCTCGCAACAAGATAGCAACGCACCATTAACATCTTTGGTGTCTATAGGCGATGGTTGACTCTTTCCATCAGGAGACCCATTTGCTTGTTTGCTATCTTATGATATAAAAAGGTGTTCTTTTTTGTTACATGTATTTGTAACTGTCATTACGGTGCTCGTATCTAAAAGTGAAAAAATTTAGAGATGACATTTGGTCTCCTTTAGTAGTCGGCAAGAAAAATTAAATTATACATAGGTATACTTATTAACTAAAATAAAGGAATATTACTATACTGTAATTTTCGTGACCTTTTTATTGAAATGAGAAGCAGCTACTAGCTGCCTAATACCTGCTATTACGATATTGCTTTTTTGGGCAAATACATTGTCCAGTCAGAATATACTTTTAGTTTTAATTAGGTAATATCTAGCTTGAGTATTTGTGGAACAGTAAATTAAATTATAGTTTCGGCTCATTTCAGTTTATGTTGCATGCGCGTGTGTGTGTTTGTAAGTTGTGACTTGTAGAAATAGGATCTACTAGGTTTGCCGGATACTCTTATGATTTTACGGACTTGAGCAAAACACAAAATATGATTCATAGAATCAATAGTAGAATTATAGTCAGCGGACTGTACTTACATTCCGAGAATTGTTTTATTGGATTATGCGGCGAGGACGCGAAGCAGCTATAACTATTCAGTGTCGTCTTTTGTGTTATGGAAAAACTTGTTCTTGAACCCATGTAGTGTGAAAGTGTTGTTTATTTTTGCAGTTTAATGTTACATATGTACACATATTATCGCCTTTGCAGTGCGGCTGTCATCTCTTTGCCTGCGCGCGTTGTTAGTGGAGACAATGAAATGATGCACATTACAATAATATTTTCAACTTTCGAACTAACTTGTAAAAACGAAGTTCTTAGTGCGTTTCAATATTTTTATGTGTAAGTATACTCAGCAATAGTTTCTTAAAACGTGGATAGATTTCAACGATTTTAATATTTCTCTGTAACGGTCCGGATGAATATACCTTATACATCTTTGGTATCTATAGACGATGGCTATCTCTTTCCATGAGAGAGCTATCTCAATATTTGCTATTTTAAGATATTAAAAAACATACTTTCTAATTAGGTACTGGTAATCATTTAAATTTGATCAACTGATAAAATATGCTCAAGAGAAAATTATCAGACTCTTGAATTTAGAGTAAGTTTTTTTAATTTAAAATATTATTTGTTTAAATTTAATTTATCGTATGATGAAATCTTCAAATAGTGACGACGATTGGTTAACGATACTATACGACTTCACAAAATAGTAATTGTTTTTTTAATGCAAATATTTCAAAATGTCACTGCTTGCAACATATGTGTTACTGTGTTTAAAGAACCATTACTGGTTAAACATCGCTCAATAAAGTGAATTTATTAATATCTGTTAATTATTAAAAATGGCTCCTTTGAAGAATAGGCCAACTACCGTTCTGCCAGGCAGGTCGTGAAAGGCGACCGATTGGCTATGCGAACCACTTCCATCGTGGCTACTAGGTGGTAGAGTTCTGCATTGTCTCGCTCGGGTCTGGTACCACCGCCCTACCTATTCCTGCCGCAATAGCGTCAGTGGTTGTTATTGTCGTGTTCCGGTTTGGAGGGTAAGGTAACCGGTAAACTAATGCATGTGGCATTAGACCTCGCCACAAGATAGCAACGCACCATTAAGACCTTTGGTGTCAATAGGCGATGGTTGGCTCTTTTCATCAAGAGAATCTGCTTGTTTGCTATCTTATGATATATAAAATAAAATAAAAAAGATTAAATGTGAAATTTTGGATTTTTGGATGTATGGATAGATTTTTATTACTCAATCACGTAAAAACGGCTAAATCGATTTGAATGTAATTCGGTACACACGTTGACGATGATCCGAAATAGCACATAGGGTACTTTTTGTCAGTGAAAAATAAGTTGTTCCTGTGGGTAGATGTGTGGTGTATTGTTCAAATAAACTATTTTATGATTATAGACATATATTGGTTATGCGAGTCACTAACATCGTGACTACTAGGTGGTAGAGTACTGCATTGTCTCGCTCGGATCTGGTACTACCGCCTTACCTATTCCTGCCGCAATAGCGTCAGTGCTTGTCGCTGTCGTGTTCCGGTTTGGAGGGTAAGTTAGCTGGTAAACTTATGCATGTGGCATTAGACCTGTAGCATTAGACCACAAGATAGCAACGCACCATTAACATCTATAGGCGATGGTTGACTCTTTCCATCAGGAGATCATCTGCTTGTTTGCTATCTTATGTTTACATATTTTTTTTATTTAATACAAATAAAAAAAATATGTAAACATTCAGCAGGGTGCTAGTTTAGTCGAGAAGTTGAAGACCTGAGAAAATTAGTTCCAAGTCTTGTAAAAATATGAGCGGTAGTTCATTGGATCCGGTATATTATTTTGAGAAAGTTTTTTATTTGATTTTTATTTTACAAATTTTCGGATCGAATCGATTCCTCCCCAATGTTAGTCAACGATACTAATACTTAAAAATACATAAAATTTACAATTGTCATCAACAAAAAAACAAAAGAAAAAAAGGAGTTTAGTTTTTTGGTTATAACAGTAAAATTATAAATGATAGTTACAATCTGGAAAAGATTCGAAAAGGTTAACAAATTTGTTATCATTTTTTCTTGGATTTCTATCTCCATTATTATTAATTTTAACGCTGAATAAGATTATAATCTAACGGCTATTGACAATTTCACTGCGACATATACATTAGGTACCTAAACTAGTTTTTAGGGTATTAAAGGTTGAAAAATAATATAAATTATGTTATATTTATGATACTTTCAATTTCCACATTGTTATATTTTCCTTGTCCAGTTGGATAAAATTAAAAAAGATATTTTACAAAAAGTTAGACATTTGTAAATTACATTAATTTTATGGGACCTCTGCTGGCATTTATTTTATTCAACCAAAGAATTTTATACAACCAAATTATATTATGAAAATGTTATATTACAATATTGCGAATAAAGTGTTACATGTTGCTCTAACAAAAGTAGCTTAATTCATAGAAATCAGGCATAAATTATGTTTAGGGTACTAAATATACACGGGAGTTAGAAGTATCTTAATAGGATTGTATTGCATTTAAATGTTCACCTTGTTCGCATATCTACACTTTAATAAACCTACATACCTACATAATTTATTGCTACTATTTTCATTACTATTTTAATATCTGTTTTGGCTTGTCAAATTACTTTCCAAGAATGTTACTAGTATAATTGCAGCAGTTTTAGGTTTTGATCTAACAATGGCGTAGACAGAACCCTACTCGATTTTACAGAAGTTGTTTGAGACTAATGTTTATTTGGACATATTTATGGCTATAGTTCCGCTTTTTGTTCGGATGGAAATATGTGTGGCGGATCGCACGTCTGCGTGAGATTTCGGACACCTCTCCGCTTACTAAATTTAATATCGTCGGCCTTTACGGCATGAAGAAAAAAACTACAAAATTGCCATTGTGTCGGCGACGAGAACGGCAGTTCGCGCCTACTGCTACTCATGAAATCATTTCGTTTTTATTGCAAAATGTATGTTTATGATAACACCTGTTTCGTTGATGCCTCCGCGATCGGTGTCAGTCGAAGCTTGTCTCGATTTTTTGCCAATTTAAAGACTATAAAGACGCCCGCATCGTGGACTAATTTAACCGCTGTTCACCGAATTACACGTTATTCTATTGTTCAGATAATACAAATCCCCTGGTAATTGTAAAAAATATTGAATTGAAATTAAAGAATGACAAGGCTACTTTGTAAATTAACAATTTTTATTCATGAGGCAGTTTAAAGTCAATACGCTTCTAATTTAGTTAAGAAAAATAAGTTGATAACTATGAATGATCAGTAAATTAAGATTATTTTGAATCAAACAATTTTAAAGAATAAACTAACATAACTTCTGAGACGATGCTAATACCTATCATAAATGTCAAAATCTGCTTGTCTGGTTGCATTTTACGCTTTCACAAATAAACCGCGACGCTGATTTTTATAAAATTTGGCAATGAGATAGTTGAAGACCCAGAGTCAAATATAGGCTGTTTTTAAAAAAAATCAACGCCCAATGAATTCAAATAGGTGATGAAAGTTTATAAAATATTATACATTGTGCGGGCCAGCTAGTATCGTATAAAATACTCTAGTTTGATGAAATAAACTTTCCGAAGAGTGATACCAATAATCTGATAATAAATTCTCCTTATTAAGAAGTAAGATTAAAACGTACAGTCAGTTTAAAAATTACGTTGAAATTTCCGTTAGACTTATTTTATTTGGATAACTTCACTTCAAGTTTTTTAAATAATTACACCTTCATCGTAAATCACTACGGTTAAAATAATGTCACTGAAAATTTTCGCACTGCTCTTGGTCATTTATTTATCATTTATTATCATTTATTAGTCATATAGACAGAGAATTCGCAACACTCTGGTTGGTGATTATTAGATAGTTTGTTAGGATCAAGTCATGAAATCTTGTGGTTGATTTTTTTTATATTATAAGGTAGCAAACAAGTTGATGACTCTTCTGATAGGAACAGACAATCATCATCTGTGATCGCCTTTCGTGCTACCTTCAAGACTGTTCCGCATTTTAATGCCAGTCAGAGATAGTTATCTTTTGATGTTATAAAATAACAAACAAGCAGATGGTTGCTGATGATGGATGGGATCGATGGAATCCATCCCGGCACCTCATGGGCTCAATATCGTCACCAGACCTTATTATAGACCATAGACGCGATTATGTGTCTCGCCTATACGTGTCGCAACTAAAACCAAAACTAAAATCATCATGAATGTTTCCTCGTGAGGTGGACGTAAAAAAGTTTAAGAACGATCGATTAACTCTGAACGAAATGTTTCCCGTATTGATCTGGGCCTCTTTAGAAGAATGGATCAACTGCCTCACTGCTAGTCACGTCGTAAAAGGCGAGAAAGGACTAATACATACTCGTATCAGGTGGTAGCGTTCTGCAAAGCCTCGACCGGGTTTCTGTACTACCGCCTCACTTATCCTGCCAAAATAGCGTCGGTGCTTTTCACTGTCATGTTCCGGTTTGGAGGGTAAATTAATCAGTAATTATATGCGTGTGGCATTCCACCACACTGATACCAACATACCGTTAACATTTTTGGTGTTTATAGGCGATGGTTATCTTTTTCCATCTGGGAAACCACCAGATTGTTTTCTATGTTATAACATAGAAGAAGTTGCCTAATACTCTGTTTGCAGAGACTATAGAGACTTTACTGGCATTAAAATGCGCAACAAGTTTTGCGGGTAGCGTAATGCTAATCAGCATTGTTAAAATGGTGACCAAAGGCTTTCCAGTCAACCACATCTTAGCACTAAGTGAAATAGCATTTTACTTGAATGCGAAACCTTTTGTCTGACTCCATCGTTACATCAACACTTGTTTACTTGCTTATGTTTTGTTCAGAAAGACGACGCATATGAGAAGTTAAGGTTCACTTAAAGAAACGAAGAAGTGCAGCATCATTAGTAGATATTAAGATATAGGCAGCAGCTACTTTAGCGTCAGGAGAGCTAGCGGTGTTTTCTTTGTACTAGAATTTTTTAAAGGTAAAATTACCGGTTTCGACCACCTAAGTACATTTTTTGGCCACTTGAAACTTGAATCTATGTACAATTTTTTCAACTAATATTAAATAATATTTTTATTAAGTTTTTGAAACATTCGTACCTAAATGAATAAAATTTATGAGGATGTTGTATACATATAGAATTATTTTAATTTTTTTTTTACATTAAATGATCACAAATGGTACAGTGGCCACAACGACTACCTTCCACCCAACTATATTTATCTACATCTACATTAATATTATAAAGAGAAAGATTTCATTTTTTGTAAATTTGCCAAATTGTTTGTAATGGATAAATTAAAAACTTTTTTTGCCTGTGTAAAGCTTCATGCGAAATAACATTTTCGAAAGAAATAAAAGTTTTGGGTCACGCGAATGATGATGTGGGAAACAAGTAGCAGGATATATTTTTTAGAATGTATAACATCATAATATTATTTACAAAGAAACATATTCAAATTTTTAGTTAGCTAATATTAATAATATTAAAATTAGCTAACTTCATGTCGCTGGCTGCCGGTGTGCGCGGGTATCGTAATATTAGCTAACTTCATATCGCTGGCTGCCAGTGTACGCAGGCATCGTAATATTATCTAACTTCATGTTGCTGATTGCGGATGTGCACGCACATCGTAATATAAGTTAACTTCATGCCTAAAGAGATTACGTTAGTACATAGAAGTCGTTGTTCATGTTGCTTGCTGCCAGTGAGCGCGTGCATTGTAATATCAGAAAACTTCATCATGACGGTTTTAGCTGTCGGCTGTTGGGTGTGCGCGCCTATCGCAAAAATTGTATTCTCATCATTTTTTTTCAAACGCCCCAAAAAAGAATAACTTCAAGAATAAATATATTTACTTCATTATCCGCATATGTACGTAATGACATTTTTTAAGATAATTTAAAAAGTTATTAAAATAAAGTAGTATATTTATTAATATTCCAAATATGTAATGGCAAGAACCTCATTGCAGAGTAGGCTATTAATTATTATCGTAAACTTTAAGAAAAGGCAATTTAACCGCTCGATGACATTTAATAGGATCATACGATCTTGATTTACATTTAACCTGCATAACTCCATTTGTATAATGATTTATTATTTTGACGATTAACTTAATATCAAGGTGAATAGTATTTCATATTTACCTTCTAATAAATCAATCGTATAAATCTTTGTTTATGTCAACTATAATGATGCGGTTGTCAAAGGAGGGCCGCCGAGACCACGGTCCAGCTTTTTGCATAATTACGCCGAAGGAATGTCGTTCTTTCAATATGATAACAAAGAAAGATGACCAACCTTATGATAGTAAAAATTTATAGCCGTCTGAATTTGATAATATTTGACTGGCTGTGAGCTAATCAAGTATTTTATATAACCGTTACATTTTTAAAATAGGTGCATTAGTTGGGATTATAACGAAATGAAACTCATCTATCGTCAAATAATGGTAAGCAACGCCATCAAAGTGAAACATTTCAAAAAATATTTCCTTGTTCAAGCCACATGTGCGTGTTATATTACGAGAAAAATTTGTGTGTAAAAGACAACATCCTCGCTCCGAGGATTGCCGCGGATCATTAATATATTTAATGTTAATAAACGGTAGTTATTTTATAAAATCTATATAACGCATCTATCCGTTTCCATGTCGTAGAATAAGGAACAAGCTAAAGATTCGCCTAATAGATAGAGATAACCATCATTTATAGATACAAACGATGTTAATGGTGCATTACTCTCAGAATGAAATGGATGTAATGCCGCATGCATATGCTTACCGGTAAAACGAAACACGACAGCAAAAAGCACCAACGATGTTTTCCACCAGGAAGAGGTTTAGCAGTTTTGATCTTATTAGGCGAGATTTTTCAGACATCTACTACCAATAAATTAATAATCAATCAAATATTTGACAGTTTTTCACTATATTACTATTAGTAAAGATATTTCGGCAGTAAAACTTGCCTACGATCAATGGAACTCCTTAACGGTGTATAATAAATGCATATTACATAGTAGAATTCTTAATAGATTAACCAAATTATATGGGCAGGGGGGCAAATAGTCTATTGTTAAAAAAGTATCCGAGCCAATACGAAAGGAAAATGATTTACATTTAGATGCACAGTTCTAGAGGGTGTTGAAATCCGTTGTTGCGGTGTTTTTGTTTATATTTCTAGCAGATATAACTAATAGAATATACGATAAATACTGACCCATGTTCAGTGACGTTTGCTACATTTATCTTCAGATATTTATCTATTTGTTATTAATTCCAGCGTAAATAATTTACAAGAATTGAAATCACAGTTTATCTCGTAAACCAGCTCAAACATTGGCCAAAGGAAACAAATATGTCTATAAAGCCGTTCAAATTGATAAACCACATGAAATCGCAGATAGTGAAGCCCTCCTTAACGTATTCGCGAGTTGTATATTATAGTAACACAATCCATAAGAAAGAGCTACAATAATCGTACATTTCTCTTGACAATGTTCCTTTGCGTATAAAGTTAAAGCGAACAGATACAATGTCGAAGATTTGTTTAGACAATATTTCGTGGTCAGTGCAGCGTGATTACCTCACTAGACTACATCGGTGCTTGTACATCTTTGCAAATATAATAAATTAATGTTGAAGAAAATTTAACTTTTCGTAATAATTAATAGACAATTTTTTTAAAATAAATTATATGTTATCTTTATCAATAACATTGTTGAATGATGGAAGAGTTTACAGGTAATAAAAACAACGGGTGGTTAAGTTTTATATTGTTACTAGCTGCAGCGTGCAGCCAACTGCATTATAATTTTTTAGGTCAATCCCACCCAACTTATTTTTCCGGGATAAAACGTAACCTATGTGCTATTCCAGGTTATCATCTACCTGTGTTCCAAATTTCATTCAAATCCGTTCAGTAATTTTGGCGTGATTGAGTCACAAACATCCATCCACCACATCCACATCCAACAAAACATTCGCATCCATATATTAGTATAGATTGTTTTTAGATTAATTGCGGCATAATATTTGTTTTTGAAGATTCATAAAATGAATGGAAGGAGTGTTAAGTAAATTACTCCAAAGCACCATTCTAAATCAAAGTACCCGTTTGGCCCTGCATATTTCTGTGCGGGTTAAGTACCTAACGCTGTTATATAAACCCTAATTAGATAATTGCCGCTCCGTTGATAAAGTGGTAGGCCACGCAGACGAAACCGCCGATGGGGCGGTGGTTCAAATTCCGACAGGGACAAACATTTATATGATGAGAGATGTTTATATTCCTAGGTTTGGAGGTTTATTAAATATTTTTTATACATTGTGTGGCGTGAAAAATATACGTGCGCCATGCCATAGCTTATAGTAATAAACTTTTTATTTATAACATTAAATTAATGATAAAAACATTGAATACATAACTTAACTTTTTAATAATATTTTATCTACTAGCAAATTTTTAACTACAAGTGGTTTAGAAAGAGCTATTACATGAACAAGTTTACTGTCTATCTTACCTTCCAACCGGAACACGAAAGCAACAAACATCAGTAATTGCAGCAGCGACAAGTAAGGCGGAGGTACCAAGCTATATAGAGATATTGCAGAAGTCTACCATCTAATTAGCAGTCACGATGTTATGGCCTGTATGGTGTAGTGGTCGTCCGGTGTCGGTGTTTTAAAAAATGGTTGGATCGCATGAAAAATGTTTAAAATGTAAAGGAGATTATTTTGAAAATCAATAAACATAATATTTTGGTTATAACATGTTTTTTTTAAGTTACGCAAAACTTATAGTGTGACCTACGTAACAGCATCACGAAATATTTTTTTAAAGCGCATGTAGTTGACTTCGCGGGAGCAAACAATTCTCCGAGGACCAACCAGAAGATTATTATTGAACTAAACGGCAATCATCAAGTCTATTATTGGTGTTCTATTGGCATAATTAAACCTATAAAATGGATCCTTTTCCGTGGTTATAAACGTTTATTATCCTATTATAGTCCTGATAAAATATGGTTCCAGGATATTTACGGAACTACTATTTACTATTTGGAACAACAGTGACGTTATTGCGGCAGGAATAGGTAATGCGGTGGTACCAGACCCGGCCGAGACAATGCACCTAGTTTCACCTAGTAACCACGATAGGAGTGACTCGTATAGTCAATCGTTCACCTTTTAAGACCGCCTAGTAGAACGACAGTTGGCCTATACTTCAAAGGAGGCCGGACTGACACGGGGAAATCTCGTGTTGTCCAGGAATCCATACTCTTCCTGGGCTTAGTTATCCAGCTAAGAGCTACAACTGACAATGTTAATGACATTTTTTGTCTTCTTTTGACTTTAACGAGATGTATACTCACTTGAAATATTCTAATTAGTTAGTATTCTAATATAGTGAAAATATTCTAGTTTCAATATATATTTTAATTTTATTGTGCAAATATATTTTATTAAGAATTTGTTTTGGTTACAACATATGGTAAATTTATTATATTTTAAAGGTAATATCGTATACCTCGTAGTCTAAGAGTAAGCGTTTTCGGCTAAGAACCTGAGTTGCCCGGGTTCGATATCTGGGTCGACCAAAAGTGTAATTAAGCTTTTTTCGAGGTTTTTATTAGAAATCCAAATTCTCAATAGCAGCTCGGAGCCTGGCGGGTGGTTTGTTACTACTCACGTACCACGTAGATTCGAAGGTCCCGGTTATTGCTAGACAAAATCGATAATCTATCGATAAACTATCAGGTTGAGGTGATGGGGATCACCACTCATCTCGCCAACCGGCCAACTGGTGAATTGGTGTGAACAGAAAAGTTTATAGACGTTCCGTTTACTATGCCTACCCCGCAAGTGAACTAAGCGTGATGATATTAATACCTTAAACATTATTTTGTAATTTCAAGCAATTAAAATACTTGTTAAGATACTGCGTGTGCACATCTCTTTATTTTTACATAGAACAGTTGACAGATACTGTGTTAGACGTCTTACGTCTTCCCCCCCATGGTCCCAAGCCTTGTCGTGGCGGGGGGGCTCATTACCCGGGGTGCAATCCAGCACCCTGGGGAAGCTAATTGGGCCGCGGTGACTGCTCTTGGTACCCCTCTTATTAGGAGAGGAGACCGGAGATGCAGAAGGCACCTTTTGGTGCACGAGCACTAAGTGCTTAGTTGAGCGAAGGGCTCGTGGGATGGTGGATCTGCAAGGTCCGCGGTGTAGATATAAGGTTTTACCCTTATCCTGCACACAGTAAGCATGGGCGGCCTCCCGGTCATTTTTAAGACAGGTTAGCCGGCCAACCCGTTATCCTCTCGCGTAGAGGACCGGGGATCCCTTTGGATTGCGAGGAAGTCCAACCTCAATAAAAAATGGGCCCGAACACCAAGGTGTGACGCTTGCCGACGGTGTGCATGGCCGGGGGGAACCTGGTCGCTAGAGTGTCAAAACAAAAACAAAAATGGAAGTCACGCTCAAGGAACCAAATACCCAGGAGGGTACCGGCGTAGCCGGAGAATCCCTCAGTGTATCGGCAGATGTCCAAACGGCAACTGCGGATACACTCAGCCCACTCGTATCTGGGGGGGCAACTAGGCGTGAGGACAGTAAGTTGGTGGAAGAGAGATGTGAGGATGAAGTATCACGGGCTGAGTCCAGATATTCTCAGAATAAGGCTGCAAGGGCAGGGCAAGCATCAGCTGGAAGATTTTGGAGAGCTGAAAAGAGAGCAAGGTCCGTGGAAGTAAATCAAAATAATACCGACTCGTCGGAAAGCAATGTGGCTGTAATTCCAAAAGTACCAAAGAGACGAGGAAAGCAGAATGTTCACACTCCGACTAGCGCTGGACTCAAAAAAGCGAAACAAGATTTACTTTCCACGCGACGGGAGATGCGACGGGTAGAGGCCGAACAGCGAGCAGAACGTGAGGCCGCTGACCTAGCCGAGGCCTATCGCCTCTCAAGGGCTTCAAGTTTAAGTGCGTCATGCGCCTCAGTGAGCGAAGCTGGAGCTCAAGAGTCCACGCGAAGCTTTAGAGAAGAAATGCTGCACCTTGTGGCTATCGTAGAAAAAGTCGAGCGGGGCTCTAAAAACCTTAAGGGCACTTTTAAAAAGCACCTGAAAGATGCAGCGGCTGGTCTCAAAGACCTAGGGAATAGAGTTCACGGTGTCACTGCTTCAGCAGAAAATGCAAGGTTAGAACGATTGGTCGCTGAAAAAGACGAGGAACTTATTCGCCTAAAGGAAAAATGTGAACATGTTGAGACCATTAATGCCCGCATGTTCACTGAATTGGCGGAACTGCGCAAGGAGGTGGCTGCGCTACGAGAGGAAGCGAAGCGTGACGACGGCGAACGTGATCGCAGGCTCATGGTCCAAATAGGAACCATGATTAACGCTCGGTTTGAAGCTGTCAAGTCACGGCTTTTACCTGAAACCCGTGTTCGGCCGCCGCTTGCTGCGGATAAAGCAAATATAAATCAGTCGGATCAGAACATCACTACAGGTAGTCTTCAAGTTCCCCAATCTAAAGAGGAATAAAAAGAACTGATGAAAACGCAAACATTAAGCTTAGCTGCATGCGATGGCGCTTCCTCTATAAATAGTAAAAGAAAAAGAAGGAGGAATAAGAAAGGAAATAAACAACAACCTGAAAATAATGAGACAGTACCAAGGAACGACACCTGGTCAACCGTATTGAAGCGGGGTACTAACAAAAATGGTCCCACCCAGAGCAATCGTGGCGAACCAGCAAAACCACAACAGAAACCGAAACCTCCTATAAGACTACGACCTCCACGATCATCAGCGGTAGTGCTAACGTTACTACCAGAAGCTGAGAAGAGAGGCGTGACTTATGCAATGGTAATTGGGGAAGCAAAAAACAAAATTGACCTTGGAGCTCTCGGGATTGAATCCGTTCGCTTCAAACGGGCTGCAACAGGTGCCGCTATTTTGGAGCTCCCTGGAGCGTCAAGTGAGGAGAAGGCAGACTCTCTCGCTTACAAAATACGAGAATGCCTTAACTCAGAGGAAGTGAGAATCACCAGGCCAACAAAATGCGCAGAGATGCGCATATCTGGACTGGATGACTCAACTACCGCAGAAGACGTAGCAGCTGCTATTGCTAAAGTGGGTTGTTGCTCCATAGAAGCGGTGCGGACTGGCGTTGTACGCCGAAATTACACTGGTATGGGTACTGTCTGGGCCAAGTGCCCTATAGCGGTGGTCAGGAAGCTGACACATGACGGGAAACTCCTTGTGGGATGGGTCTCAGCACGCGTACAGCTCCTAGAAAAGAGACAGCTGCGTTGCTTTCGATGCCTAGAGCCTGGGCATGTACGGGGACAGTGCAAATCTGACATAGACCGCGGCAACCAATGCTATCGTTGTGGCGATGCTGGCCACAAGGCGAGAGACTGCTCAGCCACGCCAAACTGTACTTTGTGTGTCGCAGCTGGCCGGCCGTCTACACACTCGGTTGGCAGCAGGGCTTGCTTTAACTCAAAAACTAGAAGACCACGAAGAGCTGCAACAATACCACAGCAGCAGACTTCAAACCATCCGGTCGTCACGGATGTGGAGATGTCTCCAAGACCATCTAATTAGTATGGCCCTACAATGCCTGCAGGCGAACATAAACCACTGTGCCGCAGCTCAGGATCTTCTGATGCAGAGCATGGTGCAGTGGTTGGTGAACGTTACTGTTGTGGCCGAGCCATATTACGTACCTGCTCGAGATAACTGGGCTGGGGACATTGAGGGCCTCGTAGCTGTGGTCATGCGGGTAGCATCTGATACTCCACCCATTGAGAGAGTAGAGAGAGGTCATGGCTGGGTTGCCGTTCTGCTGGGAAGCTTTGTAATTATCGGGGTATATTTTTCTCCCAACCGACCGGTAGCAGAATTTGAGGATTTTCTCTCAGAGCTGGAAGTTATAATCGTACGAGAGAACTCCCGCCATGTGTTGCTTGCTGGAGATTTAAATGCTAAGTCTCAGACCTGGGGATCTCCGGTAACGAATGCTCGTGGATCCGTACTAGAAGACTGGCTTGTGACGAGTGGGCTGGTTGTCCTGAACCAAGGCTCTGTGAACACATGCGTACGGCAACAGGGTGGATCGATTGTAGACGTAACGTTTGCATCCCCCTCCCTGGCGCATCGTGTTCAGAACTGGAGAGTGCTCGAGGACGTTGAAACTTTATCAGACCACCGATACATACGTTACATCATTTCCGTTCTTGAAACTCCTCAGACCAGTCAAAGACAGGGTTCTTGGCATAGGGACAGCCCCCGCTGGGCACTAAAGCGTCTTGATCGTATAGCTCTAGAATTAGCGACCATGGTCCAGGCATGGACGCCTGCGTTGAGCGAGCCAACTGTGGTTGAGCAAGAGGCGGAATGGTTCCAGAGAGCGTTGTCGCAAATATGCGATGCGGCCATGCCCCGGGTTAAGTCTTTGCCTCCTAGACGACAAGTTTATTGGTGGTCAGAGGACCTTGCAGTACTACGGTATAGTTGTGTGATAGCCAGACGCCGATACACGCGGATTAGACGCCGACGACATCGTAATGAGGAAGAGGAATGCCGGCTCTATGCAGTCTATCGCGAGTCGAAGAAAGCTTTAAGAAAAGCCATTAGCAAGGCTAAGACTAAAGCTCGTGAAGAGTTCTTAGAGACGCTCAGCCGCGACCCGTGGGGAAGACCCTACAGGATGGCGTTGTGTAAACTTCGCCCTTGGGCACCGCCACTGACGCAAAGCCTCCCACCTCCTTTGCTTGAGCAAATAGTCGCGGCCCTATTTCCCGGACAAAACAATCATTTGCCACCAGTGATGACTCCTATGTCAGGAGAGCAAGAAGAGGGAGAGCCACCTGCTGTAACTGACGTCGAGTTTAATGCGGCACTAATGCGGTTACGGGCCAAAAATACTGCCCCTGGGCTTGATGGAATTCCCGGCAGAGTACTAGTTCTGGTAACAAAGTGGTTAGGACTGAGGCTCCGGAACCTCTTTTCCACCTGCCTAAAATGCGGTAGTTTTCCACGACAGTGGAAAGCTGGTAAATTAACTCTGCTACGAAAAGAGGGCCGTCCTGCTGACTCGCCGTCTGCATATCGCCCTATAGTTCTTTTAGATGAAATAGGCAAACTCTTTGAAAGAATTATTGCAGATCGTCTAGTCCAGCATATGGAGAGCGAAGGCCCCGGTTTAGCTGACTGCCAATTTGGGTTTAGACGACAGCGCTCCACGTTACACGCTATTTTGCGGGTGAAAACTATCGCGCAGGAGGCGGTATACCAGGGTAAATCTGTTCTAGCAGTTTCCCTTGATATACGCAACGCCTTCAATACACTCCCTTGGTCGACGATTAAGGAAGCGCTGCGGTATCATAGAATACCTCGATATCTCCGACAGATCGTAGAATCATACCTAGAGGAAAGATCGGTTGAGTACCCCAGCATGTCAGGTTGGCAGCGGTGGCCCATGTCGTGTGGTATCCCGCAGGGGTCAGTCCTTGGACCGCTCCTGTGGAATATTGGCTACGACTGGGTGCTGCGAGGCGCTAACCCCGACGGCGTTGAGGTTACATGCTACGCTGATGATACCCTGGTCACTGCAAGCGGGCATTCTTTTAGAGAAGCATCGAATCTAGCTGCGATAGGCGTAAACCAGGTCGTAAGTAGGATCCGACGACTGGGGCTGGAGGTTGCTCTTAACAAATCAGAGGCTTTGTGTTTTCATGGGCCTCGGAATCCGCCTCCGGCAGGTTCCAGTCTTATTGTTGGGGGAGTCACCATTGCTGTCCAGTCAACGATGAGATACCTCGGCCTTATACTTGACAGCAAGTGGAATTTCCGCGCTCACTTTGAGCTTTTGTCGCCAAAATTGCTGCGGGTAGCAACGGGGCTTGGTAGATTGCTGCCTAACTTGAAGGGGCCGAATAACGCGTGCCGGCATCTATATATAGGCATCGTGCGTTCGATAGCATTATACGGAGCTCCTGTCTGGGCTGACTCGCTAACATGCCGAAATATTGTTCATCTACGTCGGCCTCAACGGCTGATGGCAATTAGAGCAGCCCGAGCATATCGTACTGTGGCATATGACGCAGTATGTGTGCTAGCTAGGACTATACCCTGGGACCTCGATGCAAGGGCCCTCTCGTCATTATTCCATTGGCGAGAAGAGGTGCAGCGAAACCGGGGCTTTCGGCTAGCTCCTATTGAAATGGAGATGCGGAGGATTCGTCTCCGTAAAGAAGTAGAAGAGGCATGGGCCAGAAGACTGGCGAACGCCGTATCGGGTCTTCGGACCATTCGTGCGGTAATGCCAGTTTTCAACCAGTGGATGGAGAGGCGCCACGGCTTCCTATCTTTCCGCATGACACAGATCTTAACGGGGCATGGTTGCTTCGGAAGGTATCTGTGTCAAATCGGAAGAGAGCCAAATGCTGCCTGCTACCACTGTGATGAAGCAGAAGATTCTGCTGATCACACCTTACAAGTGTGCTCAGCTTGGTCACAGGAGCGCTGTGCGCTTCGAGCCACGGTAGGGGATGACTTGACGCTCCCAGTCCTGGTGCAAAGTATGGTGGAAAGTGAAACCAATTGGAGCGCGGTACTTTCATTTTGCGATGCGGTAATGACGCAGAAAGAAAGTGCCGAACGCGAACGCGAGCGGAACAATCCCGCTCGCCGCGGAACACGCCGCCGGGGCACACGACCTCACTGATTGTGCCCCTTACCTTGGCGTTGCTAATTGTGTAGGGCGGGGGCCTTGCGCATCATTATTAGCAACCCAGAGAAGGAGGAATAGTGCCTAATTGCCTGCATGATTCCCTCAAAAAAAAAGGAACTTGTAAAAGAGACTCCATCTTACTCTTTAGAGAAGAGCTGCGCACTGCAGCAAAGCGCTTGTGGAAGCACTGTGTGAGTTCCTTTCTGGAGGTCCCGGGGCTTCCTCATATACGCCGAAGGCGGTAATCGTGGGGTTTTAGTCGGTACGAGTCCGACATAACCATTCTGTCACTCCCGTGATAGGGTGGTGCCCATGACGGGTTTCCCCACGTTAAAAAAAAAAAAAAAAAAAAAAAGACGTCTTACGTCTCATGATTATTGCGACGGATCCTACGTAAGTTGTCGTAACTTAAAAAAATCTATTTTTATTTTATTTATGAAAATGAATCCACTTTTATATATCTTTTAGTACCTAACACTAAGAATAAAAATGAAATTTCTATTAGAAAAATCCAAATTCTAATAGAAATTTCATTTTTGTTCTTTGTATTATTAAAAAATCTATAAAAATTGAGTCATTTTCATACATAAAACAAAAATCGTATTTTTTTTTTATTTACGACAACTTATATAGGACCCGTCGCACATCGGTGCAAATGATATTAATATTGTTTTGAATACTCTAAAATAGCCATTCAAAACAATATTGCAATCAAAACGGACGTGGGAAATATACTCATTTGTAACTGAAGTTGCACAGCTTGCGACGATAAATTTTACAATGAGTTATAGATCTGCTGTCTATCTGTAGATGTTGCATAATTCAATCATAATATCTTGAATGTATCGCTCTATAAATATTGCGACCTTTATGTATTGCAATTATCTGTAGCAATATCGTGTCCGACGTTGTCATTTTGTCTATAAATATAGACTAGTTACATTACGAGTGTTTTCATCTTAATTAAATCTCAGTAATACTGCAGTAACCGACAACCTGCCTCTCTATATCTCTGTTTTCGAACTACATGGGAAGCTTACTCTCTTAAATAAAAAAAACTCAGTTGGTTAAAAATGGCCGAGTTCTGGTAGGTCCTTTTTGGAAGTCGGTTGAAAACTGATTTCTGAATTCATATAGTATTCTATATCAAGGGTATATATATATATATATATATATATATATATATATATATATATATATATATATATATATATATATATATATATATATATATAGAGGTTATTCTTTATCTAGGTAAACAGCAGATAACTCTTCTGCTAGAAACATACGAGTATAAAAAACGACTATAGATATCAAGTATTTTATTAATAAAGCATTGAAATTCTTGTAGTAAGAATGCAATTAATTAATCTGCATTAGTCTTCCTGTCTGTATTTCGGGGTAGGAATGTCATATGCATAAGTTTACCAGCTAACTTATTGTCCAAACTGGAGCTAAGAAGTGACTAGCAGTAATGCTGTTGCAACAAGAAAAATTAAACCAGAGTAGCAAAATACGGATAAAACTTTGCAGAGTTCTACCACTTCGTTCGCAATGATAGTTTCCGAACTGTTTCGTAGAAAGGCAGATAGATTATTCTTTATAAGATCTAATCTCTGCTACCTTTTTGTTGCAATAGTAGTCTTTTTTTTTCATAAGATAGCAAGCAAGCAGATGGATCTCCTGGTGGAATGAGTGAACCATGTCTATGGACACCAAAAATGTTAATGATGCATTGCTATCTCATAGCGATGTCTAATATAACGTGCATAAGTTTACCGGCTATCCTCCAAACCGGAATACGACAGTGACAAGCACTGAGGTTATTGCGGCAGGAATAGGTAAGGCGGTGTGATGGACGAGACAAAGTTTACAAACTGTTTGGCAGAAAGGCAGATATATTTTTTGCAAGAAATCCGGGTTAATATGATGAATAATTTTTAATGTTTAATTGTATGAAATATTTTAATTTAATGCTAAATTTTAGATTTAAAAAGTAGCGGCTTGACTCGGCCTCGCGTAGTTATACAGAGTTATTTTCTTATCACCTGCCAAATTTAAATAGGTGGTTCAGACTATGAAAATAAACAACTTTCCGAAAGAAACAAGGGTCGAAACGTGAAAAAAAATTCGACTCTCCCATAGAAAACTGCTCGATCACGTGGTCGATTTCGTATGGAAAGTCTGAATTTTTTTTTCACTTTTCAAACCGTGTTTCTTTGGGAAAGTTGTTTACTTTCATGGTCTGGAACACCTATTTAAATTTGGCAGGTGATAAAAAATAACCATGTACATATGTACAGTAGCGGTACGAATAGGTTCGTCAGTTTTCAAATTGATTCATTTAACAAGCTGCGAGCACATATGATCTTTTGAGTTACGATAACATGGTTCAGACTTGGTTGCATCGACACTATTTCCTTATTTCATCTTGTGTAAATGATTATTATTATCTAAAGAGATGCTAATGTTTTTTTTTTTAATTAAAACCTTTTTATTGATTTTACCTGCCATTAATATTTATGATAAAACTATTGTCATGGTTAATGCCACCGTTGTTATTTCTAGATTTCTAGTGTTATTCAATATTTTATTGCAAAATATATTTGCTATAAATATCCTTTATTCTCATAATGTCATAATAATGCCGAGACCTTTAAGAATTGAAGAACGAGCAGTTGATGACAATGCTCGCACGCACACCGCTCGTATTGTAAATGATTGCTTCATCCGGCATGGTGGTATAGTGGAAATTCCCTGGCCAGCAAAATCTGCAGATATAAATCCCATAGAAAATCTATGGGGTTTAATAGTTCAGCGATGGGAAAACGAAAATTAAAGGACAAAAGAGGCCATAGAAAACCATTGCTGAACTTTTGGGAAGATACAAGAGGATCAGATCTATGCTCTCGTCTCGTAAGTTCCATGAGAAATAGATTACAATGTGTCATCGACGCTAATGACGGCTATATCCGTTATTAATATATTATATATTTTGTTTGTATCTTTTATAGAAAGCTTGTTTATTTGGCTAGTTGTCAATTCAATATATGATTTTTTTGAGTTAATCTTCCTCTTTAGTTTCATTTCAATTGTGCATTATACCTATTATGATAATTGATACGCCATCAAACTTTATTTGATAGAAAACGTCACATTTATTTAATGTTAGTAGAACTGTTTCTGTACTGGTATGTTGGCATGATTGATTTGTACACTACACACTACACACTCACATCTTAAGGTGACGAACCTATTTTTACCTTCATTTCGCGACTATACTTAGGTATATTAATACTTGAAGCGAAAAATTTGTACCCCTTTATAACACTATTGCGCGGATGGCGGAGTATGAAATTTGCTACAGTTTACATTATGGAGGAGAGCACAAATCTAATATTTTTAAATAACATGCATTAGAAATATATTAAATTTATAAAAATAAGCATTACACACACTACATTCATGTGATATACCTACATGGCATTATACACGTAAGGACAACTGAACTATTTTCTTTACGGCTTAAGTTATTTGTCAAACTTAAAAGAGATTTTATTGTTTAGCCTATGGTCGAATTTCGGCCACAGCCGATCCCTAGTACTAATAAAACAATGAGATCGATCCGTTTAGTATCGCCCGCGAGCTTTTATTTTTGTAAAAGACGATTGGTTACAATGACAGAACTAAGAAATAAAACAGCTTTTTATCATCATAATGATGATAATATTAAGCTTCTCTGAAACACGCTGAATATAAAAGTACCATGTCAATTTGGCGGTTTTGCACGAGGCTCGTGTAAAAGAAGCAACTACATTCCATAGATATAGAAATTTATAAACATATTCTTGTTATATTTTTTAAAATTTATTATTACATTCATTTTATACACACTTTCTATAGATTGAGAAATCTATAGAAGGTGTATAAGTGTAAGGTGAGAAAATTGCCACAAAAATATTAAAGTTCAGCGATTCAAATTAATAATATATTGCAATTAAGTTCCTATCTATCACCTAGCATTCTAAAAACGAATTATTGTAAAAAAACTACTGGCTACTCAATACGAAAAAAATATAATATAGCCATGTGGCCTATAACATTCTCAGAATTAAGAAGAATATAATACCTCCATTGATATAAAAAACCCAAGATACACAATGAGTGTGTCAAAAACGTCCTCCAAAAATGAGTGCACAATTTTAAATTGTGCACTCATTTCAAATAGAATCGCGTCGGCCGCGTCACTGTCAATTTTATTTATTTTCGTACATTGCTTTGTAAAAACAACTATAAATCTTGCACTTAAGGTTGGATATGCAAAGACATGTGATTTGCCATATCTATAACTACTTAAAAGAAATTAGGGACACTTTTGAGTGTCAGTTTTGTTCGGGACTATGCATCCAGGGTTTTTTATATCAATGAATAACTCAGTTAAAATCTGTCAAGCTGTTGACAACACAATATGCGAAAGAAATATACATACATACTCTCAAAAAACATAAACTATCTTCTAATCGGGTGGATAATATAACGGTACGCTTTCCTTAAAACTTCATAATTGAACAAAACCATACCATTAAGATTCTTAGACTAAAAAAGCATGAACACTTGCGCAATGAATAAAAATTTGACCAAATCCCATTTGTACATCGAATTATCATTATAGAATCTCCGCAATCCATACATCCATATGTAAACTGATACAAAAACTATGCATCATAAATACATGAATAACTGGATAAGCACGAGCAAACGAACAGGCAGTGTCCGGGTGCTCACATACGGGATGTGATCGGTATGGAGAGCCCAGCTTCCTGTTTTAATTTCCACTTTTTGTAGAGTGCGTGAGGTCGTATGCATCGCGGATATGTATTTCTTGAAACTGCATATTATTAAGAAGTTTATCTTAGATTTCCATTTACATTTTTTAAATAAATAAATATTATTAGACAACTTTTTTACTTGAATTAATCTTGTCTCAAGGTCAGCAAATTATTTGCTTGTAATATGGGTGTTCGACGATACCAATGCATAAAAATACACTTTTTTATATATATCATAAGATAGCAAACAAGCAGATCTCTTCTGATGAAAAGAGAAACCCTCGCGTTTAGCCACCAAAGATGCTAATGGTGTGTTGCTATCCGTGTTTTGGGATGGCCACCGGCTACCCTACCCTCCAATCCGGAACACGACAATGACAAGCATTGACGCTATTGCGGTAAGGCGGTGGTTCCAAAACCCGGGCAAGACGTTGTGGAGCACTGCCACCTATTAGTCACGACGGTAGTGACACGTAAAGCCAATCGGTCGCCTCTTACGACATGCCTGGCAAAACAGCAGTTGGTCTATTTTTCAAAGGAGCCTGGACCAACGCGAGGGAAAGTAATTCTGAAATAAATTTATTTATACACCTAAACCTATAAATAAAAATATCTAACTAATCACATAAATGTCTGTCTCTGGCGTAAAACGAATCCAAGTCCCATTGATTGACAAGTCAGGATTGGTCATATGACGGTCAATTTTTACTTTGAACAATGAATATCGTCGCAACTTGGTAAAACTCTATGTGTGTGCCCCGATGATTCCGTTAAAACGCGAAATCAATTGGTGTTAGTAAATAAAACCAAGTAAATGGTACCAGTGCTTTTAATCTATCTATATTAATTAATATTATTATTATATTATTATAATTATTATCTTATAATCTATGTTAATCTTATATATAAAATTCTCGTGTCACAATGTTCGTTCCCGTACTCCTCCGAAACGGCTTGACCGATTCTCATGAAATTTTGTGAGCATATTGAGTAGGTCTGAGAATCGGCCAACATCTATTTTTCATACCCCTAAATGCTAAGGGTAGTCCACCCCTCAATTTTTTATCTTATTTTGGAAAATAAGATAAAAAATTTAGGGGTGGACTAATTTATCTAAAGATAAAATTTTTTGTTTTTATTTTTTTATGATACAGCATTAAAAAATATATACAATCCTTAATTTTCAACCCTCTACGATCAACCTCTATTTTTTAATTTAATAATTTTTATACGGCAAAACAACGTTTACCGGGTCAGCTAGTATAATATATTAATATAATATTATAAATGCGAAAGTTTGGATGGATGAATGGATGTTTGTTACTCAATCACGCAAAAACTACTGATCGGATTTGAATGAAATTTGGCACACAAGTAGATGATGATCTGGAACAGCACATAAGCTACTTTTTATCTCTGAAAATTTAAGAGATCCCGCGGGATTCAGCATAAACTTTTATAATGCAGCGTGTTATTTGCATACCTCTTGTATATGAGATATCGATCTAAAGTGGAATTAAGTAAGACACCTAGTCGATTGCGTGAGCCACGGTCACAGCGGTGTTGCTACAGAAGGACAAAGCGAGGTATGATGTATTTGTCAAAATTAATAAAAAGTATCGTCAATTTGAAAAATATTTAATTTAAATTAACCAAATTGAAATAAAAATAAATAAAGATGACTTGTTATTTAATGTGGGTTAAAACTGTAAATAAATTCAAATGTGTATTTCCGAATGTCATTACTTAGGTACTGCTGAATATAAAATAATATAAAATCTGTGATCTATTTTCATCATTGACAACTAAGGTCATTCTTATTCTTAATTAATTTGACGAGGATACAAGAGTATCCAGTAATTCTTTTACTCATAAATTGATAATTGATTATATATATTGGCATGGTGTCTATAGGCATCGTTGACTCTTTCCATTAGAAAACCACTTTGGTTGTTTGCTATCTCATGATATAAAAGTAAATTAGTATTTTGATGTTTTGTGCATATTTCGCCTTTCTTTAGTGCATATTGCATGCGTATTTTGGAAGTTTGATAGAACATATAATCCGACGTCTAATCGTAACAAAAACGATTATTCTTGCTTTACCGTTACGGTTGTTGTTTTCTGTTCAATCGTCATCCAACACCATAAAAAGACAATATAAACTTAAAAACTTTTAAAACCAACCTGAACCAAAAATATTTAGATGTAATCAGCGGTACCCATATAGAAGAGAGCCATTCGTCATTTGGATACATATGTAAATTTTGTCAGACCATTAAATCGAAAAAACAAAATAATCATTTTTAATAAGACAAAATGACGTACGTATAAATCTTCATTGTTCTCCTAACGACTGGATCAAACGTGAAAAAACATCGTGATCCCCTTTACTCAAACACGATTCCATAAAAACTTTAACATATTCGTTATTATGCACAGAAAACTGAATATATAACATTTGAAAGATCCGTGATAGTATAAAGAGCGTGCACATTGCAGGCAAAATTGACATTCAAATCAGATTAATCCCATCAGCTGAAATTTATGACGCACCCATGAAGGAGCGCGCATGCCATTCAGAGATCTGTAGTCTTTGCTAATCAGTTGCCGACCAACAAAGCAAATCATGTCCACCAACAATGGCTCTTTCCTTTTTATGAATTCATGCTGCAAGTATTACTAATGCAAATGAGCAGGAATTTGGTATAAATATTATAAGCTATACTTATTATCAGTTATGTGTTATATTTAAAACACAAATAAATACTATTACACCAGTTCTCTTGCAGTGTATGCTGATTAAGCGGTACGTCAAATATTTTTATTTAGCAACCTTCTTCTGTTCACTTGTAGTCATGCTTATGATATTGATTGCATGACGCTTGGTTTTTAATTGCTTTTTCGAAATGTCTATGCTGATAATCTTCTCCTCAAGAAAAGCCCCCAGACCAATAAGGGAACAGATAAATTCAGTTTAAGGGAAAAAATATTAACAGGTTTTGTCTTCGATCAGAAATTTTGATCGAAAGGTTTTGTATATAATACTGTATGAATAGGTTAAAAATTTTTACTTGTTTATTTTTGCTTATTATTACTTGCGTATTCATAAAAACATTTTGAAAGTGTGTTTACGGAATCAAAAACGTACGAATAATTCAAAGGCAAAAGGTGTTTTTTTTATGTAAATAGGAAAAAGTTATATGTACTTTGCTTAACAAAAATGTTATCTGCATTTAAAGAAATCTGCCTAACTTCTTGCAGACATTAAACTTCTATAATTAGTTGCGCTTTAATAAATACGGAATCAGAAGTTTACTTATAAATAATTAGAAGCCGAAATGATATTTTTATGCAAAATGTTTGTATTATTTGTACTTTATTTAATAAAAAATCAAATGTAAAGAAATCCGCTTAATTTCATGCAGCCAATAAGCTTCTGTCCATAATTATAATATAAATGCGAAAGTCTGTCTGTCTGCATATTTGTCTATCTCTCTTTTACGCTTTCACGGCTTAACCGCTGCACCAATTTCATTGAATTTTGGTATGAGAATAGTCAAAGATTTGGGATTAAACAAAGGCTATTTTTTTAGCAAAATCCATCCCTAATAGCCTAAAATGGGGAATGAAACCATACTTATATTTGGTTCCGCAATTTTTTTTTGTTTAAACAAAAGTTCTAAACTTGTGACAAGATCCTACGTATGCACAACATTATGTATTATAATATAATAACGTACAGCACACAGTAAACATGATTTTAAATCATTCCCTTAGAACCCTTACTGTTTCTTTATTAATCGTTAATCAAAGTAGAGCATTTATATTCTACGCGCACAACATGTAACACCAAAGGTTCGATTCCATTGAAATATTCTGAAATTTGCCAATGTCATCAGAAACTGGGTTTTTGCTGCAATTACAGAAACGTGCAAAGCGGCTGCCGCCATTTCAAACATCCATTGATTTATATGTCTCCAATTACGAGGTACGAGTATAATATGAGCCAGCCTATCAAATATTCAGCCATTTCACGACTCGCAACCAAGTTTATATGCTCATTATAATAAAAATGCAATAGTTCAATTCCATGTATTACGTATCCAAAAAAATGTGTGGTTTGTCAATTTATTTTTGGATGTATGTGAACTTTATTAGTATAATCTTGATGCTTATTTATATTAGATGCTAGAACTATATGACACATATTTTGTGTTTCATAATTATTGTTCCTAATTATTGTTCCTAATTTCATAATTATTGTTCCTAGTTTCATATAAATATAACTTATCTTTTCTCTCGTGTTGGTCCAGGCTTCCTTTGAAGATTAGGCCATCTGCCATTCTACCACGTAGTTTGTACGAGGCGAACGATTACCAGTCACTCTTATCGTAACTACTATGTTGTGGTAGTCGAGTTCTGCATTATCTCGCCCGGGTCTGGTGACTGGTGCTACCGCCTTACCTATTCCTGCCGCAATAGCGTCCGTGCATATCACTGTCGTGTTCGGGATTTGTGGGTAAGGTAGCCGGTAAATTTATGCTTGTGGCATTAACACCCTGCCACAAGGATAGCAAAGCACCATTAACATCTTTAGTATCTATAGGCGAAGATTTTATCTGGAAAGATAAAACCGTACTCAAGAGAGCTATTTACTTGTTTCCTATCGAATGATATGTATTATTTTTCAACTTCTTGCTACATATGTAGATAAGGAAGTTACTGATTTTACCCCGATTTTCGAAAATCGAGTTTTTACCAGACCTTAACATTTTGAAATCCTAGGAACCTTTTCCGACTATTTTCACGATAACGTCAGTATGTCTGTATGTATCTGGTGTATGTAAACATCTCATAACTTTTGAACGGCCCGACCCATCGAAACGCGCATGCGATTGGATTCCATTCATCTTAGACTTCCTGAAAATTTGAATCAAGTCGGCCCAGGAGATTTTGAGAAATCTTGAAAAACCCAAAAAAATTTGGCGAAACAGTATTTTTTAATATTACTTCCAGATTTATGTACCAATTGCGTACAAAAAACAAAAACATTGCATCAACATTGATTTATCCGTTTGGAAGTAATCGCTGACCAAATATTTTGAAAAAAGTGTATTTTTACTCAAATACACTTTTTTCATACTCAAATACACATTATATAAGAAAAAAGTGTACCAATCATTTTTTGGTATTCTACAATATTTTAGTGCTAAGAAAACTACGTAGAATGCCTCAAAATTTGAGTTTAATGCCATTCGAAAGATTAATATCGATCATCGTTTCCAAAATATACAGCTTTTCAATAATCAATATACTGCTATTTTTACAAATTAGATGCTTGAAGTTTGAATTGAAAAAATCTATGCTTATAGTGTTTAACTTTTAAACTTTTGAGCTTAAAATACCTTAATTTAGCGGGAAGTTTCAGGGATGGCCTGCAGGGTCAACCGTTTACAGATTTTTTTATTACAGCATACGACACATGTTGCTGGCACTTAAGGAACATCATTAGAGTGAGCTTAGATGGATTTTTTCTACTTATAATTGATTGTTTGTTATCGTTAGCTAATATGTTCTTCCATTCGTATCTCTACTGTCCTAAAAATCACATTTCATTAGGTTGAGTTAATATTCTACCTTTAACTATTTTTACCCTTATACTATCATTAGTAAGTAAGTAATTAATTATCAAATTATCAAATTATTGAAAATATTGTAAAGTAATTATCAAATTATTGAAAATATTGATTAATCTGTAAGTGCAATTTTCTAAAAAAAATTAATCGTTTATGCTCGCTACTTGAGACTAAAATGGCCTGGATTATTTAATCCTACTACAAAAGATCGGTTATATTTCATCCGGTGTTCTTGTCAGATCTGCGCGGAGATTCATCTTTAATTGGGTGAATCAAGCCAAGACCACTGTACTCTTATTTTAAAGTCTAATTTAAATAATACTAATGCATCTTAATTTTAATACGCATTATGTTTTAATTATTTATTTGTATAAATATAAAGTTGTACAGAATAAGTGTTAGGAATTATAAATCCTGATGCAATTGGATCTTTTATTAAAGATTAGCTGTTGTCCGTGATTTCGTTTGCATGACTCAAGAACTTTCTTTTATTTACACGAGTAAAAAAGTAGTCTATATTACTTCAGAGTAATTAAAATCTTTCCATTGGTGAAAGAATTTTTAAAGTCATTACAGTTTTATCCATTACAAAATTACAAAATTTCCTTTTTATAATATTAATGTATTTTACATAAGTATTTTTTGTATTATTTTTTAATATTGTATTTTGACAGGGTAATAAAATAATACTAAAAGAGAAATATCCTAAAATGCTTCTATTCACTTTGATTATAACGAGTAAAGTTGATTAGAAATTGCGGATGATTAGTACAGGTATGTAATGCAAGTTTAGTTTTAATGCAGGTTAAGTTTAGTTTAGTGGCTGTGTTTAGTGAATTTATTCAGTTGTTAGCTGTTGACCGGCAAATATAGATGCATCTCAAAAATCGCGCTTGCAATTACAAGAAATACTGAATGAAATATTAAAAGCGGTGGTGTTAAAGCCAAAGAACTTTTGGAATCGGAACTTGCAAGATCAAGAAAGCTGTGGGTACGAAAATGGATAAGTAGAAAACCCATTCTTAGCGCTAGCTATCAACTCCTTAAGGAATTGGCTTCTGAGGATACGACAGAATAAAACTCCGCTAAGCGTTAAACACAAAATTTAGTCTAGACGTGTTTAGTGGCACTTGGCAGCAATAGACAGATGCAGCACGTGGCCTTACATCTCAGCCACTAGGATGTGTTGCTGTACATTAATATTCACTCTCTCACACGCACCCATCATTAATATTAATATTTACTTCGAGATGGTGGTCATTCGTCGTTGCACACTATACTATAGCGGCACTGTAAGAGCAAAAACCCAGCACGAAACCACCTTAAATTTAAATTTTGCGTAGAATAGGGACACATACACAGATGTGGTTAACTCAGCGAAATTCCAGTGAACCAATGGTGCACGGTGATAGCTAATAATTTCGCTTCAAGGCACATTTTCTATATTCATTAACGTGCGTACTGAGTAAGACGTAATCTTAGCTTAAGTGAGCGCTCTATAAGTATGCGGTACGCTCAATAAAAGCATATGAATTTTGTCAGTGGGAAACACGTACAAACACACACAAATAGAAAGGTGGGAAGTAGATACATTAAAAATAAAGATTAAAGTACATAAATAATTAAACTATAAAACTAGGCAAGAATATGAAGGGGTTTCCTGTCTTAATATAAACGTTCGTATTGTGTATCAAATAAAAAAAATACGAGCATTAAGAACAAAGATTTCAAAGAAAAAAATTACAACAAAACGCAATATTTACAAAAGAAAAAATCAAATCATAAGTACATTATGTACCATCCTATCCTTCGTACAAAAGGATTATGATCAAATGTTACTAAATTAACTCTTCACAGAAACTGGAATTGTGACATTTATTGAAAAATATGTAAAGGTCTTTGAATATTAGCCTTAATATAATTATTATTAAGTAACTAGCTGACCCGGCAAATGTTGTTCTGCCTTTTTAACTGCTCTTACTTTTTTCTATATTTTCTCACCTTTTAAACCTGCCTTGGACTTCAACAAGTAATTCAAAACCAAAATTAGCCAAATCGGTTTAGCCGTTCTCGAGTTTTGCCGAGACTAATGAACAGCAATTGATTTTTATATATATAGATTCTAAATTAAAAAAAGGTAAGTTACATATGGCATATTATACAGAAGTAGCATCTGGATGAAATCGTTACCATATTCGCCCTGAACTAAGGCGAATGGCCAGCAGCGCTTGATATGCGTCAATCCATGGCCATTTACGCGACTGTCATTGCGGCCTGCGACGCGTAATTAAAATCAATATTTATAGTCTTATTAGAAGACATAAATAAAGAAACGCTGGACGTTTTGCCGCTGATGCGTGCTGACACTCCGTCACTGTCAAGCAATCATAAACATTATTGCGTTTATAATAGTGCACATACGACTTATGCGATTATTATTGTTTTAACGATTATACACCAAGACAGAACTGGCTAATACTTTGAGGTAAAATCTTCCAGCATCATAATAAACATATCCATTATTAATAAGGAAAAAATGATCTTTAATTTTTGTACAAACCGATCAATATAAAATGTAGTCACCTTATTGTATTTGCGCGATAACCCTATTTTAAAAACAATTTCGCAACACGCACGCGCTTATTGTGGCAACTAGTTTTACATAATTTTTGTTTTATAATTTAAGTATTTTTTGGTTTGGAGCGTAAAGTAGTCAGTAGTAAACTTATACATGTGGCATTAAATCTCGCCACAAGATAGCAACGCACCATTAAGATCTTTGGTGTCTATAGGCAATGGTTGACTCCTTTCATCAGGAGACCCATCTGCTTGTTTGCCATCTTATGATATAAAAAAATGCATATTTAAATAGAATGACTGGATTTTTATTGGCCCTATTTCTTATAATTGGGCTTATAGAAAAAATAATAATTTTTTTTGTAATAGGGATATTACAAAAATATATATTATTTACTAGCTGACCCGGCAAACGTTGTTCTGCCTTTTTAACTACTCTTATTTTTTTCTATATTTTTCACCTTTTAAACCTTCCCTGAACTTCAACAATTAATTCAAAACCAAAATTAGCCAAATCGGTGTAGCCGTTCTCGAGTTTTAGCGAGACTAACGAACAGCAATTGATTTTTATATATATATACATTGTCTTAACTGTTTTTTAATACCGGTAGTGAATAAAAAATTTGTCTATTCGTTAAAAGTGCCTGTAAAGGTTAATATGCATAAAACTTTACTTATTTTGATTTGAAATCTAGCATTGCTCCCGCACTGCTACCAAACTATAGCATTAGAAAATCAAGCAATTTATATCCAAGCAATTTATTTCAGACAACAGATCACCTACGACGTTGATTATATGTCTTTTCAATAGATGTCGACTTTTGGCACTGTTATCACAGATTATATTATGATATTTGCTATTCTGATATTCTACGTACGAACATCGCAATATCCAAAAATCGAAGGCTCCTAGATGACTGAAATTAGATCTAGTGTATAAACTAACATAATTATATCACGTCTGCTATTAAAGAACAGACCAGTCTACCTTCCAGACATAAAGACTGGTCTGTTCACCAATAGCAATCATTCAGACAGTTAATTAAATGTTCAGTTAAGGAATATATTTGATGTATATGACTAAACGTATCTTAACCATCGTGACTAATAAGTAGTAGAGTTCAGGAACATCTTGCCGGTGTATGTTACTAACTTAACGTAAGAAAATTAAGCGCTCTATATCCAAACAATTTATTTCAGACAGAGCCCCAGCAGATCACCTACGTCGTTGACATGGGTATTTTCAATTGTCGTTAACTTTTGGCACTGTTATTACAAATAATAGTCACTATTCTGTTATTGTAGGTAGGAAGGCCGCAATAATATCCAAAAATCGAAGACTTGTGGATGATGGTAATTAGATCTAGTGTGTAAACTACAATATAAATATTTTTATGATACTCTCTAGAGAGTGCGCTGCGGAATTGCATGACTTAATTCCACCATCCCCGTTTTCTATCGACCGTTGAGGCGCATAGATTCTAGACATCGCCATATGGTGAATATTCCACCTACCCGGACAAAGCGGTTCGACTCGACATTCTTCATTCGAACTCGACAAGTACAATCTGGGGATCTTCAAAAGAAGAGTGAACAGGTACCTTCTAGAGAAGCGCGTTCCATTTTAGGCCGCATCTTAGCTTACCACCAGGCGAGATCGTGGTCAAGCGCTTCTCTGTCAATAATAAAAAAAATACACGACCGCTATTGAAGAACAGACCAACCCACCTTCCAGACAGTTCGTTAATGGTGAATATAGGTGACTTGACGTATATATATCACTAAACGTGTCTGTACCATCGTGACTACCAAGTGGTAGAGTTCTGCAAATTGTCTCGCCCGAGTCTGGTACCTCAGCCTGATCTTTTCCTGTCGCATAGTGTCAGTGCTTATTTTAATATATTCTTTACTTTCCATCGTCGGCACTTAGTGAAATTACATTATTGTTACACAATTAATTATGCACTTATTCTTTAATTTCAATTCACAACTTTATTTTTAGTATATCACTTAACAGGTTTCACTTTATAAGCATTTTCAGGATGTAATATACTTAATTGACATACTCGATAGTGCTTATGAATGAATATATGCTTATGCTTATATATTACGCCAATGCTTATCACTGTCGAATATGTTTGAAGGGTACATGTTCGTTTTGTATTTGGTTATAGTATTAGTTCCCCGCCTTATGAATAGCAAAGAATCGTTAACAGTCGGTGTTTGTAGGCGATATTTACTTTTTTAATCTGAAAAAGCTTTAGCTTTGTTATTATACGATATAAAAAGGACTTTTTTTATATAAGAGGGGGCAAACGAGCAGGAGATGCACCTGATGATAAGGGATCACCGCCGCCCATGGACATCTGCAATACCAGACGTTTTGCAGTGGCATTGTCGTCTTTTTAAGAATGAGTACGCTTTTTTCTTGAAGGGCCCTAAGTCGTAACCGTTCGGAAACACCCCTACTGGTAATTGATTCCTAAAAGCAAAAAGAAACCTATTTTCACAAATTCGGATCAGATGCAGTGTGAAATCACACTTAAGGTTACGATCGCAATAGCTCATTAAGCTTTTACTTTCATAATACGTACTGCCAGCGGGAGCATTATATGAGTCCTGATCCAAAACTGGGAAAACGTGTATTATGTCACAATAATTTATTCGACTTTATAGTAGAAACAATCATCCTGCTGATTCCCTTGATTCGTAGACCGGATGAGATGAGATGAGTAGAAAGATGCTCTTTGTTTGCATCGATTCACCGATTTATCGGTTGGCGAGATCTATAGCTACTTTTTAGCGACCTGTAAAGACTATCGCTTGTTTCTTACGATAACCGGGACCAACATGTTCCTAACAAACCGAAACCAGAGTCCATGTAGCTACAATAATTTTTCTTAACATCTCCAACTGAACCAAATAGCCAAAAAGCTAACCACTAGATCACAAGATTTTTTTTAACGATTAAATAGCAAACAAGCTGATGGTTCATCTTATGGAAAAAGTTAACCCTCGCCGATAGACACCAAGTGCATTGCTATCTTGTAGCGAGGTCTAATGCCACATGCATAAGTTTACCAGCTACCTTACCCTTCAAACCGGAGCACGATATTGACAAGTACTGACGCTATTGCGATACGAATAGGTAAGGCGTTGGTACCAGCCCCGGGCGAGACAATGTAGAACTCTACCACCTAGTAGCTACGATGGTAGTGACTCACAAGTCAATCGGTCGCCTTTTACGACCGGCCTGGCAAAACAGTAGTTGGCCTATTCTTCAAAGAAGCCTGAACCAACACGTATAGTCAATATGTAATAACCATTTCAGTATTAACCGTATAATTAATTACAAATGAACGCGGTGATCAGTCTTGCACGATCTCCATTGTCACGTGTTAATTGTATTGAGTAATTACTATTTATTTTTTAGTGCAATTAACCTTATAAGTGTACAATTGCATAGAATGACCACCACGTCAAAAACAATTATTGGAAAGTACACAATGTTGCTAATGTTAATAATTTGAACGCAGTAAAACTGCAAAAACCGTTTTCCAACCTCCTATTTCTCTGGAACCCTAAAACACATCTTCAACAAATTATATAGGACCAAATCGTAAGTATACTCTCTTAAATAAAATAATAATTTTGCAAATCCGTCTAATACCCGTCAATATGTGACCGTGTTATGCCCAAACATAATAATGAGAACCTCCTCTTTTTGGATAATCAGTTTAAAAATACAATATAAGTCTATGTTTTCCTATGAATACATAATGTTTATACATTAATTTAAATCAATAATAATAATAATATAAAATATAGCAAAAAATTAATTTTTTGCTGTAATTTGTATGAATTAAAACTACATTTTGAGTTGTTTTAGGTCGATTTATTACAGATAAACAAATTTTAAAATTGGCTAGGTTTAAAAGTAAAAAGGAACTTTTTCAGTAATTTGTCATAATCAAATATTTTAGCTTTTAATGCAGACAAAATCAAGTAGGTATCTACATAATTATGGGCACAAGGAAACAGGTTAAGTACTGCAGATAGCGGCCCAAAAATGAGATTAATAAATAGAATTGCCGAGACTTAACATTCAGATGTGCCCACGGGCAAGGATCTATATTTTGTACAACAAGCATAGGAGAATATATTATTGTCAGTGACCTCCAAATTGTTGTGATTTTTTATAACATTGGATATTAAAATAGTTCGTCTTCTGATGGTAACATATTTTGTGTTGGTCCGGGCCCCTTTTGTGTAACAGACAATTTGTATCAGGCGTTTTATAAAAAGCTAACAATTAACAAAATATGTCCCTGATATTGTTACTACTAGGCGGTTAAGTTTTGCAACATCACACTAGGGTTTAGTACCACTGCCTAACTTATTCCTGTATCAATAGTGCTAATGCTTGTCACTGTCATAATCCTCTTCGGAGGGTAAGGCAGCCGGTAAACTTGCAGTTAAGAATATAATCACAATCTCAAGATATAACGTGAAGTAAAAGCAAGATAGTTGCCCCAGGGGGGTACATGTCCCGATTTTGAATACTCCTTGTTGAAATGATAGGAGGCATTAGCACTTTACTATAGTTAGTGCCCCCCTCCAAGGCCTAAATGTCATATGAGAGTTCAGAATAGACGCATTCATTTTGTCCGTGTGGCCAAAAATCTTCTGTGGCAAAAGCTTGACGGGCTTTGAAATAAGATTGGTCAGTAATTTCTGTTGAAAATATTTGTTACTGATTGTGGTTTGTCAACTTTTTGATTTTTTGCATGAATTAGAGTTTAAATTGTTACACGTTACATAAACACTGTTAATTATATTTTTTAATAAATAGTTCTTATTTAATACGAAAATAAAGAGGGAAAATAACATTATTATGCCAATATTTCCTTTCGCGGATAGTCGCCTTAGGAGCAACCGCAACTATAGATACTTTTAAATATTGTTACCAAATTCAAAATTGGACAAAGTTTTAAACTGTACTGTGTAGATACTATATTTAGAATAGTATCTCCTCTCTTTGGTTAACTCGGCAGTATACAGGCATATATTTCGCACATTCCTTAATAAGCAAGAGAGAGGAGTCTACGAAATATTGCACAATAAGACTGTATTCCGACAGGCTTAATCCTATAGATGTATGCGTTTGTATTTTTACTGACACTTAATTTCATCGAGTTTCAATACACATCAATTCGAAAGATATTTCACTTCAATAATTGTAACTAAAATAACTTGAACTTTGGAAACCATTTTTGTTAAGTATTTATAGTACGAAATATAACCCTTCATTAGTTTAGGTTTTGATTTGTTCTTAATAAGTCTAGTATATATGTCTAGTATATAGTATCTAGTCTAGTAATAATCTCAGTACATAAACAGTGAAGACTAATTACTAAAACTCAAAACTAATATTAATTATATTTACAAAAAAAAGTCTTTATGTAAGAGATAAAAGACCTATGTTTCGATATACATGCGATATTATTTTTAGTAAGTATAAATTTAGAGCTTTTTCGAAAAGTGGGGCAACTATCCGTCTTTTAGCTTACTTAAATATTATTCGTATATAAGACTAATGGTATAAGGAACCGTCAAGGTTTTGTTAACGAAGTTTATAAAGAATAATTCGTATAAATCTTGCGAAAACGCACAAAGAGTAATTGTCATCTAACCACGGTTGTTAACTAGGACAATTTAAGTGTATGATGGTTGTAAATTTCATGTTGCTTGCGTATTCAATTAAGAGTCATGGATTGAATAACATAAAACTCCTGAGATAGCGCTATAAAATACTTGACAATTACACGTCAAGCTAGCAGTCACTTTGACATGACGACATACGAAAATGCAAAATTTCTTTACAACAAGGTGCACAATAAATTAAAGTATTGACTACTTTGAAAACTAAGGTTTTTGTGTATAGAATTGCAAACAAGCAGATTTTTCAACTGATGGAAAGAACTGTCCGCAGGCTTCAATTAAATTTGATGCGTTGTCATTAGTATGGTTTACGGATTATACTGTACAGCCATTGACTACCTAGGAAATTGCATTGAAAGCGATGACATTATACATATAGACAGGTCACACGCCAAAATTAGTGTGATGAAGGTGTAATGTAAAACAATACGAGCATCAACTTTACTACTACAGCTACTTCATTATATACTATTCATGACATGTGACATGCGTGAATAAATAAAATTCTGGCATTTACCTTGCTTTCACATTGCTATTATGGAGGCATTCCAACGCATCTATATTTTTTACATCATTGCTTGAAAAACAATTTCTTAGATTGTCAATGTAGCTTGCACTTACAGAAATATAGAGTTATAGTACTTACCGATTAAATAACGTCACTCTAGAAGTACTTTTAAGCCTTGGTTTCTTATTCGGCACGATAAAATAACACAACGTGACATATTTCTTTTTTTCGGCTTTTTATAAGCAGCTACACGTTTCCCGCCAAACACCGCATCTACTATAGTAGTCATTAACATCTTTGACGCCTGTAGGAAATAGATGGCTAATATATGATGAGCTTGTTATTTTTTAGTCGTATATCGTTTCCCTCTACGAATGACTCAGATATCGTCTAAAAATAATGACACAAAATTGAAATAATGGCGTTTTTTTTAAAATAAAATATATTCCGTTTCTTGGTTTTCAGCATGTAATAGGGGAAAGGGAACCCTATATTTTATGGAATTAACAAGGCAATAACACAAGTTTACGTTAAAAAGTTCTAAATAAGAAGTATATAAAAACACTTCGCTGTGTAATAGCTAGGTTTTGAACAAATTTAAACAAAATTCTTATACATAAAGCTATAATAGACACTGACATATAAATTTTTTGTTAACAATCGTAATCTGTAATAGATACTTGTGCAAGAAGTATATTTTCTGTTGCTAAAATATTCAATGTAGATATGCATAACAACAAAACGCCTCTGGAATTCCATTACATGACCTTAGGAATACCTTAGGAAATGTATATTGTAGCCTACATTGTTACAAATTCTTCAAACTTAAAGTATGCGTCAACAAGTTCAACTTTTCTCAATAAAGTTATATTTTTACAGGAATTTTTAAAAAGGTCTTGAAACATAGTGTTGAAGTCATGTTACTTGTAGCAATTATTGTAATTAAACCCATTATCCTCAACGAACATACCTTTCAGCTGCATCTTGTCTAATTCATTGTCCTCGTAGTAAAAAACTTATCGGTTTATTAAAAGGATAAATAAAGGTTGTAAAATACTACACTTTTGTTTTTAGACTAGCTTTAGCTAATCTTTGTAAAAAAAATACCAGACAAGTACGAGTCAAACTAGCTCAGCGAGAGTTCCGTACGAATTTGAAGGTATTTATTGATAGTTCATAAAACGAGTCTCGCAGTTTTGCCGGGCTTTAACTTAAATGCAGTTTCCGAAATCTTTGTGATTTAAATAAAGACTATAATTTTATGATTTAATTACAAATATATAGTTTTCAGATTTTTCCCTGTAGGTACTTGAAGGAAAAGATGCTATTACTTGCCAAATTTCATAGTTTTAGGTCAACAGAAGGTACCCAATTTTGATACCCTTGAGAGTGTTTGTAATGTACTCGTACGTTTTTTGCGCCATAAGCGGCCGTATCTTATTTTAGATAGTCGCCTCTGTGATCTAGTGGTCGAGTGTTGGCGTTGACCACATGAGGTCCCGGGCTCGGTTCCTGGGTCGGGCACATTAAAAAAAAGTGTTTTTTCAGTTTTCTGAGAAACACAAAGTTGCCCGGGATTGGAAAGTGCCCGGTTGGCGATAGGCTTGCCACCTATCACATTTGTGGGACCAAGTATCTTCGGGTAATCGTGGGTGCACTTGTTGTACCTCTGCCTACCCTTTCGGGGATATGGGCGTGAAGATACTTTATCTTTTTTAGAACATTTTTTTACACATCTTTAAGGGAAGGTAAACTTGAGTATATGGTTTTACCTCCACGCGTTTCTGAGATTAAAGGTTTTGACTGATAAACGGACAACAAAATGGTCCTATAAGTGTTCCGACTTTTTCTTTTGAGGAGCGGGACCTTAAAAATCGGCCAAATTTGTGTCAAACCACACACAGTATAAGGTTCCATAGGATTTCGTAGCCGCACCTCACAATCAACTACTAACTTCAACAAAGTAATTTTCAATGGAATTTGTATGAAACTTTCCTTTCTATTTATTGTATAAATTGGTCAACTGATACTCAATATTTTATAAAGCTTACCCTGATGTAATAGATATTTATTTTTAATTTATCGGAAAACAAACATTGGCATTTGATTTTAAATGGCACAATTCTTTGATAAAAATAAAATATTTAAAGTTTGTTCTATACATAAAGATCTAACTTTTCATAAACCAAGATAGGTAAACAAAAAGTCGAAGCAGTCAGTCGACAGAAGTGGACTTAAAACTATGTTTACGAGCTTAGATATGTTATAGTAAAATCTACTGGCTATATGATACACTATTTTACGAACACACATATCTGTGTATGGCTATGGATATACCTTTATCCATATATATCCATAGCCATACACAGATAAGTGTGTAAGATTTATTTACACACGATTTACAAGCATAGAATTACGGTATCATAGTTTGCAAAACCATTTTTCAAAATTTCCCCCATTCTTTTTATTCCAAAATTTATTAAAAAATAAAAGAAATAAAAAATATAAAGTAAATATATTTTTTATTTTATGAATATAAAACGTCCAAATGAAATAATTACAAAAAAAAAACAATAAATAATTAAATTATTAATCCTATAAATACTAGGTTCCGATAGGATTCGAAACCTAGTCGCATAGATTTTATAGTTAATATATTTTCTAATCGCTCGTCCAACGTCAGCAACATGCTCGTTGCTGACGCGAATCCATTCGATTTTCCCCTCCCAGAAATCGTCTAACGCGGCTAAAGTTTTCACTTCAAAAATATTTCACACTTAAATATACTTTATGTGTAGCAGAATTATACTTTTTCAAGATTTTATTTCACCACTCTGTGGGTACACACCAACATTCAAGAATAAAACCCTCGCATTTGTAGATATTTGCTGTGAAAAAAATATCATTTGGCTACAAATTTAGGTGTTAATCTGTAAATACGTAAACGACGTGCTACAGAAATATTGCATACTATGAAACAAGTAAATTAGTATTTTTAATTATAACCATAAATTCAGCACTCAAAATCTTTTTTCATGATTTTTATGAAGTCATTTATTCTAAGTTTGAGCGAAACATATGGGCACAGCCTATACACAGGCTCACCGTGCAGCTGTGGGTTCATTAACATTTATTAGATTCAAACTGAGATGTTTGTATTTGTAATTATTATTAAGAATTAATGAGTCGAACGTTTAATAATGTCAGCTTACGTACAAAAATGTTAATGTTCACAAAAATTAAAAGCTGTTAAATTAACCAATAACTTAATGTATACAGATGGCGTGTTTTAATATGTTAAATGTTTTTAATAGCCACACTATTCTCTTTTAAAAGTTCACACATTATATCCTAGGCTACTTTAAGTCTTAAATCAAAATGACCAGTAGTCTCACAGCTCCTACAGGTATTCTAATTTCCATTTTAACATTACCGCACTGAAGATAGTTTTCACTATATCGGTGTATCGAATGTTGATATACCAGGAGTTCTGAGTTATGTTAAATACAATAGCACACACTCACATACAATTACTAGAATATTTAGATACACAAGCACTTATATAATGATTTATGACAGAACTTATGAGCTATAAGTACTTGGTGCGGGTCGCGGGGGTTTTAATGTTTATTGCATGTATAAAAACAATTTTTTGTAGTTGGAACAAAGTATGTCTTTTCTTTATTATATTTTTATTTTTTTCTTTAAGTCAACTCTCTAAGAAAGGTGTCTAATATTTTTTTAATAATTATTTATGAAAAGTATAACATATGTTTAAAAATGTTTAAATTCATTTTAAGTTGCTGTTTCTGAACCAACTACTTTTCACTTGCTAATACAATCGTGAAACACGTTCAATATTGTGGGGCATAAAAATAAAATCTTTGGTAAACTTGGGATCGGATTTTGATTAAGCTTGATCTGTTCACTAAATAGAAGTAAAAAGCCAATAATGATCATAATTCTTTGATACAATAATTAAATTAATAATACTAACACTGAACCATTTTTTATCCCTCCTGTTAACTAAATATATTGCTTAGATTCCCATTGCTGCAGCTTTTATTAAAGAGTTAAACCGTTTGCGATACAGAGTTAAGGGCCGAGCATAATCGTAAATGCAAACAGTTATGTTTTGCGACTTAATAATATTGCAATGATTTCGATTTAACATAAGTTATTAGATGATTCTTAGAAATTGTAAAAAAGGAAAAAACGAGCCTCATTATTGTCCTTAATTATGACAGTTTTCCATATAAGAGTGCCTTACTGGATCGCCACACTGCACGACACAAAAACACAAACATGTCTTGTATTGCTTTACATAGCAACTTGTCATTCATAAAAAGCTGGAAGGGGTCTTAGAGTATGTTCGTTCATAATATTACACGAGTTGATACAGAGTTATTTAGCATATAATTTTCATAATGAGGTCTTATCAGATTTTTTCAACATTTTAAAACTGGAAATAAAAGTCTTGTATGGTTTCTGAAATGATACATAAACATTTAAAACATACAATGATGATAGTAAAAAGCTTGTAATTTAAATAATTTAAACCGGTACTCAAGACGCTGTACTTTGAATTTATATGCTTATAAAATTAATTTAAAATAATAAATAAAAATAATTCCACATTCTTTCTTCTTGCATTCCTGAACGTTATTCAAAAATTTCGGTCCACATCACGTGTCTTATAGACATTATACATATGATACGTGATGCAAATGTGCAAATGTTAATCTTCTCACCTAATTTTATTGGAACTATTTATGTCCAATCGAGGATATTATTTGCTGAAAAAAAATTTGACACGTCAAAATAACTTGTAAAAATTTAATCGAATAAAATAAATTTAATTTTTGATTTTTTAACATTAAGTTAGCGTGTGTTATATACAAAAAAAAACATTAATTAAAAACTATATTTTAACAATTTTCTCTGAAAGAAGTTTTTGTTTAGTTCTTCTAGATTCAAACATTGTAATGAACATTTCCAACTATCATAAAAGATCAATTTTTCTTTACACGTAACGATTCTTTCTTTTTAATTAAATACTATTCTTCTTTTAATTATAAAATTTACTTTGATAAAATTCTAATTACTAAATAGACACTTTTTCTACCAGAGAGAGAGAGACAGATTTGCTATCCAGCAGGTTTGGATTTTGTACTATAATTATAGTATTTATACTATAGTTTCGCCCTTTGTGCCATATACTATCCACATGTAAGGATAATACGCTAAAATACTATAATTTATATTTTTTTCCCGAATGCTTTTTTCGTCATATAGAATATTTCGACCGACCAAATTCTGATCTTGCAATGTTTTCTCCTAGATTGTTTAGTACTTGCACATGCAAATGCCGACTGCGAACGAATAGGTATTCAATAAAGTAAACCTTATCAAGTCTAAAATACGAAAGAAACTGGAACACGATCCATAGACGCCATATTATTGTCTTGTGACGCTGTCAAAAGCGGGGTGCAAAAGTGAGAATTGTACTGATTTTATTCCTACTGAGGATATGTTGATGAGATTACATGCCAAGGATGAAGATCTAGCTAAAAGTAATATTCAAGAACTGATAAACTTAGAACAGGAGCAAAATTTTGCCATACATGGTGTTGATTTTATTGATTATATAATAAGTTAAATTAAAAATAATGAAAGTGTACTATAATTTTTTTATAAATACTACCCTTTTCATTTTTTTGTACTATCTTTTTCAACGTACCTAAATCCAACCCTGCTCTCCAGCGAATATTTCATACTTATCTATTATTCTCGGGATACAATTTATATTTTTCTGTGATCTATTGAAAACATGTGTAAACTTGCTTTAAATTAGCGTTCAACTTGTACTACAAAAGAGACATCCGCGATCAAAAGTATATTATGAATTAGTCAGTTTGTAATGATCTGTATATATATATATATATACAGATCATATATGAAAATTTTCACAGTCATATAAAGTAGACTAGTAATAGTAGACAAACTTATAATATATCGTATCTATTCAGCGTAATGTTATTGTATATTACTTTTGTACAAAAGAGATAGCATGAGCATAAGCTTATAACTGCAGTCAAAGACATATGAATTAGTCTGTTTGTAAGATTTAAACGCCACTATAGAATAGAGGAAATTTTACCATTGGAAGGGGCATCTGCATGTTTACATATCCTCTGCTATATATTTATATATAAAAGTTAGTTTCGCGTAAGTTTGTGATTATATTAAGTTAGTTTAGAATTAGTTCTTAAATCCAAACATTAAGCTTGGACCGATACTCCGACAACCATGTTTAATTGTGGCTATTAGAACAGATGGCTTATTCATTTGTAGAGCATTCGGTCGTTGTGCTCATGTCGTAAACTGGCGATTCGTTCCCGTTCTGATGTTATTGTAGCATTTTGTCTATGCTCCGCTATTTTATTGAGCCGTTTTGTTGCCTCTATGACTTGATGCATTCGTCTTTGTTTATCTTTTTGATTAATTCAATGCCTATTAAATGCATTGTTAACGGTCACGTCTTTAAATAAAGTTTCTATTAGAATAGTATTTCTTAATACAAATCTTTTTTACTTTCTTCTCATTGTTTAATTTGGTAAGGTTTGACTAACGAGTTATGAGGGCATAAGTGTTATTGAATTATTTTCGTAGTTATCCTCGCAAGTTAAAATCTCAATAATAATCTGGAGTCTCAATAATAATCTGGAGTTTGGTGGCGATGGTGTACCTCGGATAAGCACGTACAACTTTAGCCCCGGTTATCGCGAAAAACAACGGATAATCAGATTGATAAAAAGTGGCAATGAAGATCACCACCCAGCCCGCCAACTGACAAGCGGGTTATGGTGAAATCATAACGCTTAACGCCGTAGTCCCGTCTTAAAATCGACCCATAAAATAAAAACCTAACAAACCGTAATAATTACGAATTATTTTTGTTTTATAGAACTCAGCAAATAATTATTTTTGTTAAGTTTTATTAACCATTTTATTTGCATAGATTAAAAACAAAAGCTGGTTTGTGGGGTTGCAGAAAATATGAAATCCGTACTAATATTATAAAAGCAAAATTAACTCTGTCTATCTGTATCTGTCTTTTCGTCACGTCTAAACCACTGAACTGATTTGAATTTAGGTACATAGTTTTGAAATCCGAGAAGAACTTAGGATAATTTTTATGGCAGAAATCCTACGAAAACGGGCACTATGCGGGTAAAAGCCTGGGACTACCTATTTTTAAACCACGTAAAATAATAGGAGTAATTTTTTTTCACAAGTCACAAGCTACTTTTAGGTATATCAGTAAATGGGTATGGCTAAAATTATCTAAAAAATTAAATATATCTGATATATTTATCTTAAAATATATAATATTAAAAAAAATCTTTGTCTCCACGCTAGATCATTTACAGGCTTCCTAGACAGGTTAGAGGACCGAGTGTCATTTACTACTTCCTTCATACAAACATTTTGATAGTGGTTGCCTGACAATCTTTATAACTTGACAAATATTACTGTTATAATTTGATATATGAACCTATCACAAAATTAATTAAAACCAACTTCATTCCTAATTCAAACATTTTTGCCTATGTTTATTAAGCAAAGTCCTCCATTTTCTCTCACAAATTAGTCTTTTAGAATACAATTTCAGAATAAACAAGCCATTTCAACGCATTTGATTGTGGCTAGTCGATAAGGGCACATTTACACGTATATTACTCGTGTCAATGTCACATTGTGGAAAGCCATCTGGGACGCAAGCACGACATAATCGGAAAAATATTCATATGTATTGCAGATCGATTATAATTAGAAACCTCTCAAAGTTTTACAACATTGTTGGTAATCGGCTTTTATAATTGACTTAGCTATGTAATGTAAATATGTATGTAAATATTATGTGATTGTTAGATGTATGTGTATTTTTTTAATAAGTCATTTAACTTACATAAAGGAATAATAAAGTAACTTAATCTAATAAGGGCATGTCTCTTTAGTCCTTGGATCGTGATTTTCTTCGATTTGCTTAATGCGAAAGGTTTAAAACTATGTTAAAAGTGTATATTAAGTGTATGTGTATAATAAATTTGCAACTTTATTTCAAAGTTCAAGTCAGATTTATATGTTGAATTGATATTTAAAAACTTATAAAAAGTGCCTCGTAATCTAGGGATAACCTGTTCGGCTCAGATCATGAGATCCCGGGTTCGATCCCCGGCCGGTTCACCGTTTTTATCGAAAATCCAACATCTCCGTAACAGCTCGGAGTTTGGCGGGTTATTTGTTACCAGTCCCTTGCCGGATAAGCACATAATAATAATAATAATAATAAATTCTTTATTTGTTTGAAATAGCGTACATTATGATGTTCTTATATTAATATTGCTTCACTTATTTCACCAGACAAGTGGTATACAATTTTTTATTGCTGTTATTTTTAACATGCATTAAAGTAAACCTAGTAAGTACATTTATTTAATTCAATTAATTATCTTGTTTTTAAACTTTATATTCATTCAATACATTAAATCAAAATAAATTTAAATAATAACAAAAAAATATATATTATAAATAAAATTCAAAAATTCATTAGCATTAAAATAAATAAAAATAAAAATCTTAGTAATTATTTGATGCAATTAGAATTAAAGTTTAATATTATATTTTTTTTTACAAATAATTCATTAATATCGTAGAAACAGTTCTCTAACAGCCATTTCGATAGTTTATTCTTAAATTGATTTAGTGGTAATTTTTTTTATGTCATTCGGAATCTTATTATATATTTTTATAGCCACTACATGAACATTTTTTAGAACTAGTTTTATATTACATTTGGGCAAGAATAATTTTTCAGCATATCTTTTAACGAACATTGAGATATCCCTAATGTACATGCAAGGTAATGGCAGTATTTTGTTTTTTTGAAACAAAGATTTACAACTATCGAGCGGCGTGTAGTTATATATAGCTCTTACACATTTTTTTTTGTACTTTGAATGCTTTATCCATTTCTACTGAATTTCCCCACATAATTAAGCCATACGACAGAACAGACGATACATAACCATGGTACGCACTAAGTGCTGCATTTCGTGATACTATTTGACGTAAACGTCTAATTGCGTAAATAAATTTATCTATCTTTGCACAAACCATATGTATATGTGACTTCCAGTTACAAAATTTGTCATACATTATACCTAAAAACTTGATATTATCCACTTCGTCAATTGTTTCGTTATTGTATCTTATTCGTAAAGGTATTTTTTTCATGTTAATATTATTAAATTGAATAAATTTGGTTTTATTTATGTTAATATTTAAATTATTATCACGGAGCCATTCAATTGTTTTATTTAACGTTTTATTAACTTCATTTTCATAATTATTAATATTTTCACATTTAATAAGTATTGTCGTATCGTGTTGGCATATAATATACAGGGATTTGTGATTGCTTTTGGGAGGTCATTAATATATAAAAGGAAAAGTAAAGGTCCTAAAATGTCCTGTGGAACACCGATATTATTAAGTCTATATTTTGAGCGATATCGTTTTTTTATTCCATTAAATGTTTTATTTATTTCTGTACATTGTTTTCTATTTGATAAATAATTTTTAATCCATTGCTAGGCATTACCTCTAATACCATATTTTTCTATTTTATCTAGCAAATTTAAATGCTCAACAAAATCGAAGGCTTTACTCATATCGAGGAATATAGCCGTTATTGGTTTTCTATCATTTAGGGAGTCAGTAATAAGTTTTATCAGATGATAGCATGCTAGCGTAGCTGAGCTATTATTACGAAACCCAAATTGTTCTTTTGCTAGAATATTATTTTTTATAAGAAAATTATTTAATCTACATAACATGGCTTTTTCAAATATTTTAGCTAGTACAGGTATAAGAGTTATAATATAAATATATAGTTATAACATAAAGCCGTCAGTCCCGGTTTTCACTAGAAATAGTCGATAAATTTGTTATCAGGTCGGTAAAATGCGGCGTTGGAAATCACCACTTATCTCGTCAACTGGCAAACCGGTGAAACGTGGTGAAGTGAAAATTCTATAGATGTTTGGTTTACTCTACCTACCCCTCAAGGAAACCGGGTATGATGATACTTTTTTTACTTATAAAATGCCATGTCTATCCATCATAAGAGATCTCTGTTTGTTTGTTATTTCATGAATTAAATAAATAATAACGTAACCAGCTAACGCTTCATCGACCCGGAGTCGATTGAGAATTGAGAGGTTTCAGTAACCACGAGCCATAGGTCCCTCCTGGTTGTGGTTAATGGAACTTCTCAAACTCAATCGAGTGACACGAAAGTTCAATAGTTTAAAAAAGGAACTTCACGCCCTTATTCCCGAAGAGAAAGCCAGAGGTTTAACAAGTGTACCCACGATTAGCCGAAGATACGTCTTAGTCCCGCAATGGGATAGGTGGCAAACCTATCGCCAACCCAGCACTTATCCAATCTCGGGCAACGTTGTTTTAATGATAAAACTGAAGCACATATTTTGAATAACCGACCCGAGAATTGAACCGGGACCTCGTGTGGACACAGACTCCGGGCTACTAGATAGAGAGAAGAATAGTTTTAAATGCATATTTTTATTTATCTATACTACTAGCGGCCCGCCCCGGCTTCGCACGGGTATAAAATATATAGCCTATGTCGCTCAGGGGAAAAAAATGTGTAAGCGTTTGACCCTACGGGCCATCCCTGAAACTTCCCACTAAATTAAGGTATTTAAGCTCAAAAGAGTAAAAAATAAGCATAGATTTTTCATTTCAAACAACTATTTTTTTTAAAAATGGCAGTATATAAATTTTTGAAAAGCTGTATATTTTGAAAACGATGATGGCATTCAACTCAATTTTTGAGATCTAAAATATTTCTTTTGCTAAATAATCGATAGGTTGAAAAATTTCGATGCAATGTCAAAAAACATTGTATTTTTAATTTTCTTCATTGATAAATCCCAAACAAATTGACCGATTTTGATTAAATTAACGATATTTGACGCAGTTTTAAAGGAGAAAAGCTAATAAGATTTTTAAGTCAATTGGTGAATTAACTTGAAATTTATTTAAAAAAAATTAAGTAAGTTTGCTAAAAACAACGTAATCATAATATTTAAAAAGCTATAAGTTTTGAGAATTAGATTCGATTTTGATTTTTGAAACTGCATTAGACGTAGTTTTTTAGTACTGTTTCGTTAAAATTTTATTTGGTGTTTTTTCAAAATTTTTCAAAATCTCCTGAACCAAATCGGTTCAAGTTTTCAGGAAGTCAAGTTGAGCGGAATCCAATCGAATGCCATCAACCGCATTTCGATTGGTCCAGCCGTTCAAAAGTTATGAGATTTTTATATACACACATACGCACACACACACACACACACACACACACACACACACACACATACATACAGACATACTGACATCATCGTGAAAATAGTCGGAAATGGTTCCTAGGACTTCAAAACGTGGACATCTGGTGAAAACTCGATTTTCGAAAATCGGGGCAAAATTAGTAACTTCCTTATACATACTTAGCGGGAAGTTAAAAAGATACAGAAAAAGACAAAAATAATAATTATACGATGTACCTGATTAGCTAAGGAACGTGCTAACTTATTCAAAACTTATAGCTTTTCAAATATTAAAATTACGTTGTTTTTAGCAAACTTACTTAATTTTTTTTAAATAACTTTACCGATTGACTTAAAAATATTATCAGCTGTTGTTCTTTAAAAACTGCGTCAAATACCGTTAATTTAATCAAAATCGGTCAATTTCTTTAGGATTTATCAATGAAGAAAATTAAAAATAAAATGTTTTTTGACATAGCACCAAAATTTTTCAACCTATCGATGATTTAGCTAAAACAATATTTAATATCTCAAAAATTGAGTTGAATGCAATCGTCGTTTTCAAATATACAGCTTTTCAAAAATTAATAATACTGCCATTTTTAACAAAATAGATATTTGAACTGAAAAATCAATGCTTATATTTTTTACTCTTTTGAGCTAAAAATACCTTAATTTAGTGAGAAGTTTCAGGGATGGCCCGTAGGGTCAACCATTTGCACATTTTTTCCCATTTGCTCCGATGCCTCGCCTTAATAAATCGCAGGGTCAAACCTTCAACGTTGCAGACTTAGATTTGAGCGTTGACTGTTTTTCACATGGCTATATGTCGCTCTTTCAAGAGTAACCTCTAAAAAAACATGTTTATATTGTCTAATGGCAAGAAAGCTGTGAACGTCGTATATAAAGACATTCTGTAATATATTAATTGTAAAAATAAAAAAAATAGGTAAAAATGTAAAAACTAAAAATAGGTAGGTACTACACCTATATGAATTTAGATATTCCAAAGACAGCAGGAAATCTTCATGGTATAGGGAAAGGGGAATTGTTTTACTAACGTATTTTTTAAGTAAAGGTTTTACCGTAATATATAAATAAACTGTAGGTACATAATAACCACTCTTTCAACGAAATTATTTTATAAGTCGTTGCAGAGCCTGTATTCATGGCAAAACCAAGAAATTTAAGCATTATTATTGTATTTAAATTCAATTTTATTTTCGTGAGTGATAAAAATAAATAAAAGAACGAAACTATGATACGAGGCGAGTTGCGAGTTATTGGTCCCCGTGCGCTGCCGCGGCCGCTCAATTTCTCTAATTAATTAACGATCCCATAGATAAGACACGCTGACAAGCTTATTTGTGGCGAACAAATCTTTGAAACATAAATTTCACCGTACATGCTCTAAAGTTGTAAACTCTATGCACGATTACCGGTCTAACCATAAATACGTTCCCAGGATATCAATATTCACGTTGTATGCATTCAACCTATTAGCAGAATAAGTACTCCACAGGCGTGGCGTGTGTCGTTTAATTGTGCTATGATAATTTTATTGTCATGACAGCTAAATGAACTAACTGGAAATTTTCCTTCTAATTATCAGCTCTGTATATATGAATCTAAATAATTATCACTGGTCAAGCAACGTAATATGCGTTAACATCGCTTTTATTATTCCGAAGTGCTGTGTCTGTACAGTATCTTATGATTGTACCTACAGGTTTTCACAAATAAATACTCGCAATATATTTCTTGACTGGCTTTGTAGTCTATCGATTAGTCTGTTGAGATCATAAGGACTCTATCTTTGAGATAAAATGTTATTGAGGTGTCTGGAAGAAAATTTTAGAAGAGGTGGTAGACTTCCGCAACGTCTTGTCCAGGTACATGGTACCGGCTTTACCTAATGCTGCTGTAATAGCGTCAGGCTTGTCACTTTCGTGTTCCGGTTTAGTGGGTAAGGTAGCCAGTAGACCTATGCATGTGGTATTGTCATCTTGCCACACGGATAGCAACGCATCGATAACATCTTTGGTGTCTATAGGCGATGGTCATACCGTCAGGATAGCCATCCGCTTGTGTTCTGTCTAATGGCATAAATAAAAAAAAGAATATTGAAGTCTAATTTTAGTGTGTTTGATTAGCACATAAAGTTGTCAGTTGCGATTATCATTAGAAATAAGCGATAGTCGTTACGGGTTAGTAAAACGATGATGGATAGATGAATGATCACGACCTATATCAATAGCCATCAAAGTATTTCCTTTTGAAGAGGCCTTAATCAACATGAAGTGAATTCCCTACATTAGACCGATTCGATGAGGCGCCCAACATCAAAACTGACTCCCCTTGAGATTAGTGTAAGCCTATTTTTTAGAGATTAAGAGATTTAGTGTAATTTTAGTGTAACGTATATTAGAGCATAAAGTCCCTAATTCGATCGAAAATTTTATCGATCAATACAAATTTGTTATTGCAGTTCTTCTGAAATAATTAGTCAGAACTAATGGAGTTTCTTCAAGGTATGCTAACAGCATAGTGGCTTTGATGAAGCAGTAAATGTGTCATTGTGGCGACAGGGATCATAACCACTAATCTACAAAATCAAAAATCATGAGAAAGAACCTTCTACCGTTCTGTGGATGTATATAAGTGAATGATTAAATACAAAGTTTATTACAACACAAAAAATAGTAACTGTAAGTAACTTTGTTTGTTTTGCAACAACTACCAATGGCGCGTTTTTCAAATACTATATTAGTTTAAGAGATATTGATAATCGTTGCACTTTCCCCGTAGTCACTTGCTCCAATTGACCTTATAACTGTGCAAAACATCCCTGATGATGCTGTAATTAGCGAAATCGAAGTGTGTATAAAAATATAAAAAGTGAACTAGAAGTACAATTGAGTTTAATTGTAATATTGTGATGAGTCACGCGCTATCTCGGCAGGCTCACGCGATCAGTGTTCCAGTTACACGTTATAATATAGTCTATAACGTAACGCGCTAGAAAAACATTGTTTATAGACTATAACACGCTATCATAAAATAGTTTATTTGAATAATACTAATTTACACGCAAAAGCGAAAGTCGCTACCGGCGACAACTCAGCCTTTTGTCTCGGCCCGCGAGTACTCGAGACGCCGGTCAAGAGATATAAACGAGTCGAAATCTTGATATCCCGATGCCACTTACTGTTCCACTTATCGTCAAGATACTGCCCTGAGCCGAGGTTTGGTCTCACAGGAGACACCCTTAGGACGGGCAGTACTTAATCAGAGTTTGAATTAAGAAGGCTAAGATAGCCTACTCAATTTAAACTCTGATTAAGCACTGCTCTCCTAAACAGCTCGGTGTCGCAATAACGGTCATTTGGACCAACTGCCTAAGTTCATTTCGAAATAAAAAATCATGGTGATATTTATTTATATTAATTTCATAAAGCTTACTCTTACTTGTCTTTTGCATATTAAAATGGTAAATAATGTGGCCAAAAAACCTAACAAAGCCACAAACAATTTGCATTTGTCACATAAATAAAAGTGGCAAGCAGCCTCATTAGCAACAGCGCGCTTTGCGACACCGCCACCCGCTCTCCTCGTAGCCGTATCATCTCTTCAACAAAAATATGTATGTAAAGTATGTATGTCTGGAAAATATACTTGGAATTGTATTTCTTCGTGATTATATACAATTCTCATTTTTGCTTTGTTTTCAATATTCAGACTAAGACGGATAATGCTAAACGAATCAAGCGATTGGTTTAGCTTTATCAGCGACTAAGAAATTCTGTGGCCTTAGATCAGAAAGTGATAATTACAAAAAATAATTTTACATATATTATGCACAATGCATAAGTATTATTATGATCAAATGTAATATTCTGTTTTTTAACTTATCTTAAAATGTTCATAGACTATAGAAGAGTACAGTGTTGATGGAGATATGTCTATCTGATCAAACGATCCATTTTTCGCAATGCTAATTGTATTATTAACATTGTGTAACAAAAAGTGCACTTATCATGGTCTGACCAATGGCCACAGAATTTATTTTGGTAAATGATTTGACGAAGTCAGTTGAGGTCATTTGAACGAGTAATTAATTGGAGGCGATATTTACTTATGCAGTTGTTTTTGAAATATATAAAAACGCTCAATATATATAAATAAAAAACATAAAAATTTATTACATCAGTGTCGCAGGTAACATACCCTCTATAAAACAAAACATTGATCCCTCTCATAAATTATGAAAATGTAAACATAAAATACAGATACGACAATACGGAACTACCCTCTTTTAAAAGGTTGACTTTAGTCCATATCTTAATTACCGCAATAAAACTATACTCAGACAAAACCTCATAATTTTTAACCCTAGTAAAAAATAGAGTGACCAAAAATGTTAATATAGGCGGGACGGGTCGGCTCTCGACAAATTGACCAATGCTTATACACGGTCGATAGCGACGAGCTGCCGACACGCCACCGACCTTGTACCAGTGCCATGACCATTAATAAATTTAAAACACTTTAAATATTTTCACAAACTTGATTAACGTTTTATCACAATAACTAAAAACGATTAACCAATGCGTTTGAATTATTAGCGTGTCTTTAACTGCGAATTATACTGTTGTATTATCTATTCAATTATTAATTTTCCCCCGTGTTGGTCCAGGCTCCTTTGAAGAATAGACCAACTGCCGTTCTGTCAGGCAGGTCGTAAAAGCCGCCGACTGGCTATACGAGTCACTACCGTCGTGTCCACTAGGGTGTAGAGTTCTACACTGTCTCGCCCGGGTCTGGTACCACCACCTTACCTATTATAATAGCGTCAGTGCTTGTCACTGTCGTGTGCCGGTTTGGAGGGTAAGGTAGCCGGTAAACTTATGCATGTGGCATTAGACCTTGCCACAAGACAGCAACATAGCAACCTACTATTTGCGGCTTTGGTGTCTATAGGCGATGATTGACTCTTTTCATCAGGAGACCGATCTGCTTGTTTGTTATCTTATGATATAAAATAAAATAAAATAAAAAATAACTAGCTGACCCGCGCTGATTTACCCACGAATTGACAAACATGTCTTCCATATAATACAAAATTTCATCCCCTGTTAGTCCCTTAGAGTAGATTTTTTTAAAACACTGTTAGTCTATGTTTGACCTCGGATCTTCAACTATCTCCATGCCAAATTTTATCAAAATCGGTTCAGTGATCTAAAAGTTCTGAAAACACTTTAGTTTTTTAATCATAACCCGTAGTCCCGTCTTAAAATCGCCATGAAATAAAACCCTCCATAACTATAATATAAGAATAAGATAGCAAACAAACTAATGGCTCTCCTGATAAAAGAGTTATATCGTTTATAGACACCAAATATGTTTATGGTGCTTTGCTATCCTTATCATCGGGATGGCGATGCCATATGCATAAGTCTACCGGCTACCTTACCTTCCAAACCGAAACACGACAATGACTAGCATTTAGGTAGGAATAGGTAAGGCGGTGATACCAAATACCCGGGCGAGTCGTTGCGGAACTCTACCACCTAGTAGTCACGGTACTAGCAACACGTATAGCCAATCGGTCCCCTTTTACGACCTGCCTGGCAAAACGGTAGTTGGTCTATTCTTCAAAGTAGCCCCGATCAACACAGAGGAATATAACATTTTTAAGATAATACCGTTAACAGAATTACAAATTGTAACTTGTGTGTGTGTTGACTGTAGGTTCGAGGGTTAGGAGATAGTCTATTCGGCTCAGATCATGAGGACTCTGGTTCAATCCCCGAATCGGCTAATAGTGTTACTGTGTTTTTTTAGCTTATTCTCGAAAATCCAAAATCTCAGTAGCAGTTTGGAGTATGGCTTGTGGTGTATTACCACTCCCATGCCTCGGATGAGACGTAACGCCTTCGGGCCCGGTTATCGCTAGAAATAACCGATAATCCCCGGTTACTAAGTCAGTAAAATGCGGCAATGGGGATCAAAACTCTTCTCGCCAACCGACAAACCGGTGAATCGCGGTGAACTGGAAATTCTATGGACGTTCGGTTTATTCTGCCTACCCCGCAATCGAACTCGGTGTGATGATACTTACTTATGAATTTAAATAATTTTAAAGGCACTGCTTTACTCCATTTTAACAAAGGAGGAGGTTTTTCAATTCGACGCTTTTATATTTTTTTTTAGAATACGCATTATAACGTTTTACAGAGTAGTATGACTTTGATAATTATTTTTTATTGGAATGAGTATACCCCGAGGGTGATCCCATTAGATTTTTTAAATTCCAACCATAAGGGTATGTAAACAAGAAATGATTGATTCTTCACTCACTGATTTTAGTGAACGACCCCACATAACTTCTTACAAAGTGATTTCACTTTGATAATAATTCTTCTTTTATAGGATAGAATTTATCTCGAAGGTTGTCTCATATAATTTTTGAAAAAAATCCACCCAAAAATTACGAAAACTCATTAAATTATTCACTCAGTGATTCTAAGGTATGACCACGCATTACTTTTTACACAGTGGTCCCAATTTGATAATTTTTCTTTTATAGGACAGAATGTATCTTGAAGGTTGTCTCATATGATTTTTGAAAAAATCGACTAAAAAACTTACAAAATTTCATTAATTCTACTCAGTGTTTTTTAATGATTTTAACCACGTATAACTTTTCGTCTGTTTATTTTTTTGATATAAGTATATTATTTATTAACACCAACCGGTTGTGCGTTTTAACGCATCATCAGGGCTAGGGTTAAACCATGAAAATGGTTAGTGTTAGTAAATAAAACGAAGTAAAAAAAGTTCTTTTAAGATTGTATAAATACAGATTGAGATGAAGTTTAACCAAGTGCTGAATATAATCAGTGCTAAAAGTAGTTTGTGAAAATTTAACAAAAAGCGAATTATAGCTAGCCTGCAATAGTGCTCATCCGAAGCAAGGAAGTAACTCACTAACCGCTAATATTCGAGCTTATACTGAGATTTAGGGTTTTCGAAAAAACTGTGACATAACTTCAATAACAGGACCTTATGACCTAAGCCGAATAAGCTTACCCATAGACCATGAGTTTTATTGTAGTTTTATAATGTTGGAGCTTGTTACTCTCTTGTTATGTTTATTATTTACATAAATGATTACATTACAGAAACTAGCATATTATATTTTCAAATGTAACTACCACCAGAAAAGCTACGCCCACATGTTACGAATATATTAACATTATTGATTTATTCTAAGTAGCTTTCAAGTATATACCTTTTATAGTATGTACAGAATAAATCATATGTTTCAAAAAATATATTTCCAGAAATAAATACACTTAATATTAAACACATTAAATGTTAAAGAAAAAAATGGGCTAGCTACTTACTTTTTTCAAAATAAATAAATTTAACATTAGGAAAGTTTGAAACTTATACGAGAAGAAGATCACGAGCTATTTTTTAAACAAAGACATTTAATAGTAAGAGAGTTTGAAACCTAGAGAAGAACGTGGACATTTTTTTTAAATTAATACATTTAACATTGAGATAATTTAAAGCTTAAAGAAGAACACAGTCCACTTTTTTCAAATTAGAACACTAAACACTGAGGTAGCTTAAAGCTTAGAGAAGAAGATAGGTTAGTTTGTTAGAAGTTAATACATTTAACGTTGAGGTAGTTTAATAGAAAACATGGACTACTTTATTTAAATTAGTACATTAAATATTGAAATAGTTTTAAGCTTAGAAAAGAACATAAGGTAGAACTCTACTCTACCAAATAGTATACCAATGATGTTGCTATTCGCTAGGCAAAAATATAAAAGACTAAATATTAATTCACCTATTCTTATTACTGCTGTAATAGCGCTAGTGCTGGACACTGGCGTATTACGATTTATGGATGAGATAGCTTGTAGCTTCATACCTGAGGCAATATGTCAATGTTACAAGGCAACACACCATTACCAACTTCGATTTCTGTAAGCGAATGTTTTCTCTTGCCATCAGAAGAAACATCTGTTTGATTGCTAGCCTTGATTGATAAAAGAAAAAAAAATTTCTCCGAATGTGGGATAAAATCTACGAAAATAATTGAGGTTTATCGATACTGTCAGAGTACAAGCTGTTGCTTCCTATCATATATAAAAAGTTACAAATAAATTCTATCTTAATCATAAAATAAAACCTATTTTTGGGACGTAATATTAAAAAAAATACACAAAATAATATTTTACATGACCATACTCCAAACATCGGAGGTTACTTACGTAAAAGAGACGCGCAAAAATGATAAAATCATTTTAATGCAAACAATGTAAAGCTTAGAAAGTAACAGCCATATTTATTTCCCGGCCATGGGAGCGAATTCGCAAATTCTAATTCTATGTGACCTCAAAGAGGCTATTTACCATTGCAACGTGTTCTTTGTCTAAGCGGACCAAAATTTCTCAGGCGGTAAAACCTCACATTAAACTGTTTACATTTATTACATGTAACGGCATATGACATCAATTCGCTGCCAAGCTGCCTTGGCACTCAGTAAGCAGAATCCCTGTATGATGTAAATTATTTTTATTAGAGCAAGATAGCCAAGTCACATAGACTGAATATTTGCGATTTATATATGTATTATCAACTAGCTCTAATAGTAGTGTGGAGAGGGAAGGACAAGAAGGGATTTTGGGATTTACTCGAGCGCGGCAATTTAACATAAAGTACCTCGCATACTGTTGAGACTATCCACTGGATATAAGGCCGAGCATCTAGGGTAGTAGATAAAAAATCCTGTAACTTCGTCCTGTAACATTGTCAGATTATAGTTTTTTTAGTTAATCTTTCATCATTACTTCAAAATTAAAGTAAATTCAACCGCGCTCGAAAATGTCAAGGCAACTTTTACTTTACAAATTTATGACCCGCCCACTCACTTAGGCTACATTGAAATCGTCAGATTTTCTAAATTTTACCTAGCATTTAAACCACCATACCTTAATCTGACGCACTTCAGTGTTTACATATCACTATTTTTTACATTTTTTGTATGTAGATGGATGAATTTTCCTCACCTTCATATATACCTTGGGCTCCCCTAGTCTGGCTAATCCCGATAACTATAGACTGCGAAACAGTATTTTCAAAATTTGGATATCCTGTTAATTTGAAAGTAATAGTTAAGGAAGGCATATGTTTTAAAAATAATATATGAAATTTTACTTTTTAACACTTGTCTAATTCCAATAATATTATAAACCAGCTTTTGCCCTAGACTTTGTTCGCTTCACTCAATAATATTAGTATTTTGCTTATTCATGTAAAGTCCTATAGTTAAACCATTTTAATGTAATTATTGTTTTCAATTTTACACTTGTACTGTTTCACAATTTCAAGTGTAAAATTTAAAACAATAATTATGACGGAGTTTCACCAAGTGCCGACGATGGAAAGTATAAATTATATCAATTTAATGTAGCTATTCATAAGTCAAATAAATTTTAAAATCGACATAGTTGTTTGGTAGTTACATACTAACAATCAGATTGTTTATCTTTATAATATTAGTATAGATATAAAGGCGTGTCTGTATGTTCGCGTAAAAACAGCTGGATAGATTTGAATAAAATTTGGTATGCTCACACATATTATACGTCTATATTTAAAATGTTTTATATCCTAAAAAACAAATAGCTTTTTCGTGGCTTGAAATTTGCAAAACACATTGGGCTTTATGGGTTGCTAGTAAATAATTACTAAAACGCAGTAAAAACTGTTATTACAGCCAGCATCAAATTCTCTGTATCTCTAAATTCTAATATCAGAAGTCGACTGAATTCAAGCCATTAAAATTGTTCACATAATTGACCTAATTATACTTAAGTGTTAAGTGTTACGGTACGGTATGCCGTATGTACATTAAAATACTTTTACTCATACTCTTTTAGCCATAATCAATTTTGTTTATATAAGTCCTGTAAAAGTAAAACTAAGTAAGTATTTGAAGAATAGGCCATTTGCTATTCCGCCAAGCAGTTGGTAAAGGCGAATGAATGGATTTAGATGTCACTACCATGGTGGCTACTATTCAATAATCTATATAAATAAAAGAAATAGATCTGCTGTTGGTCGCACACACGGTTAAAAGGTTGTTTTTAAAATACGCCTTTAAAAACAATTTCTCCGTTCGTCAGTGCAGCTTGCAATTACATAAAAAATACAGAATTATACTACTTACCAATGAAATAAAATCATTTCAGGGGTTCATTAAGCCTTATCATCTCATTCGGTACGATAAAACAATACAAAATTTTTTCACTATATATCAAAATGTATTTAATATTTTGTAGGTATAACAATTTTTCACTATTGGTCAAAATTGTTATACCTACAAAATATGTATAACATTTTTGACAGTAATAGGAGCGTTTGCTCATATGTGCGAAACGTTTTCTTCCATATGGCGTATATATTGGTATTCATGTCGTCTGTGGTCGCGCATTATGCAAAAACTTGACAAACTACAATCATTTTTTAAATTTTACTTCTTAAGTACCATTCCGGTATTGGCGACCACGGCAACTAGCGACCGCGGCAAGTTAATTTTCAACTCTGGTCGCCTATCGCTGGCAATCAGTAGCATCCAATGCAACTTGTTCTATTGCTTAGTACGATGCTTCTGATGTGATTCTCGACTGGGTCGCGACACGGCACTGCTAGCAGAACGTCCGAGTTGTGTAGGCTGTAGGTGTGACCAACGGCCAAGTCGAGTCATGCGATGCAGATTTTTGCATCCGTCAGTGCTTCATATTGGCTCATACAAAGCAGTATGGTGTCGCGGGTCGCTGTCGCAAGTCACCGTCGCGCGTCGCGCATCGTGGTTACTTAAGAACTTTTAGATACCTGGTTATTACCTAAAACACACAACACATCCTCACTTGACTCATATTTATCAAACTTTTTAAAGGCTTCCATTTTTATAAACACGCAATGCATTTTAATATATGTGTTAGTATAATCATCGCGAGCGAAGTCGTGGGTATCAGCTACTTTACAAAGCAGCGTTTTTTTTATAAAATAGAAATGTTTGTTTAGATAAACTCAAATGGTTGGGACATTTTGACAGTACTACTTACTACATAATTGGTTTATCAGTACTTATCGGACACTGAAAATTGAGTAAAGGATTAACAATAGACTGATTTTAATGGTAGATATATTGAATCAAAGTTTTTACAATCTCAATTTTTAACCGCCTTCCCAAAAGGAGGAGGTCTTTTAATATTTTGTTTAAAAAAAGGAGGAGGTCCTCAATTCAGATGTATATATTTTTTTTTATGCATGTTCAGACATAACTCCGTCATATTTAGACGGATTTGCAAAATTATTCTTATATTTTAGAAAGTATATTTTTGATTTCGTAATTGGTCTCATATAAATTAGGTGAAGACCTGATACAAGGTTCCTGAGGTATAGGAGCTTAAAAGTCGGTTATTGCAGTTTTATTAAGCATAAATTATTTTTCATTAAGTTACGGCGCATTTAAAAATTTAGCAGTCTAATATAGGTCTATATATTTAAAGATGTAGCCCTAAAACTACTTTGCCAATTTCAGCTGTGTCCTTCGATTTTCTTTTCAACCGACATCCCAAAAGAAGGAATTTCCCAATTCGTCGGAATCTTTTTTATGTGTGTTCATCGATTACTCGAAGACGACTGGAAAGATTTGGAAAATTCTTTTTTTTTGTTTCAAAAGGTATAACTTCCCAGGTGGTCCCATTGTAATTCAGGGTTTCGGAGATACAGGAAATGGGAAGTCGATTGTTTGCAGTTTTACTACGTTTAAAATTATTGCGTCATTCTTAAAAGGTTCATAATTGAGTTTTTATCGTTACGGTTTCTTAGTACATAACATCTTGAGACAATCAGAATATTTACTTCATTATTATGACCAATAACGTTAAAATTAAATATTTTTTTAATTAAACTTTTCGACCCGACGTTTTGCATTCGAACCACAAGGGGCTTGAACTTCCTATATTCCCCGACGATTAATATCTGGGGACTTTCAAAAAAAGAGTGAACAGGTACCTTCTGGGGAAGCGCGTTCCATCTTAGGCCGCATCTTAACTTACCATCAGGCAAGATCGAGGTCAAGCGCTCTCCTTTTTTTTAGTATCGATAGTTAAAAGCGCGTGACCACGATCTCGCTCAGGCGAGGTCTTGGTCAAGCGCTTGCGGTAAGCTAAGATGCGCCCAAAGATGGAATGCGCTTTCCTAGAAGGTACCTGTTCTTGAAGATCCCCAGGTTGTACTCGTCAGAGAACACAGACTCAGATCAAGAATGTATAGTCGCTTCCCTACTGATATTTAAAAAAAATAGGGAATTTATGTCTTATAAAAGTTTTATCCAGTATTATTAACATTTAAAATTAACATTTTATTCAATTTGGAGGATTGAAAAATTATAAATTCAAACGTGACACATAAAATTTACTCATTGTGTAAATTCCCAATGTCGAATATTTAGTTTCATATTCTATTTAGCATTCAAAGCATGTGCATTATATTGTATCATGGCTAGTTCCCATGGTTATTCTGGCTGTCGAATAAAAAATAACGCGATGAGGCAATAGGAATAATATTAGTAGTAGGCCAACATCATAATAAATCAACAAGTAACATCTAATAAAATATTCTTCATACACGGTAACAGTCGTGCAGTATAGACGCCGGCTGCCGATTCTCTGAAGTCGTTTGGAAAGCAGGCTGTGATTTGCAAGGTCACGCGTATAACACGGATGTTCCCGATATTGAAATGTACAGACGTGCTTTATTCACCTACATATCACTAAATGCCATTTGAAACGACAGAAGCCTAGATGTTAATAACCAGTCAAAATAAACTTTATGTGCCTTCTGGAAGATTTAATTTTGTCTGTGAATAAGCCCATGTTCGAATGTTGCCCATTGCGACAGTAGTATGAGAAACAAATACTCATATTGAATACGAAGCAGACGAACGGTACGACACTTCGTATGTTAAATTTCGTATTGCGAATTATTAAATTATTTATGCCGCATATCGCGGTGTGCCGATCGCTGAACCACAATATCGGGAATCCCAGTTCGCTACTAATGCAATAATTTGGCGTATTTTGCAATCGTGTATTGAATATTGAATAGTTGGTAAATAGTTTATGTTCTCGCCGTAGATTTCAGAGGACGTGATTCGGTGCGACGTTCACTCGTTTTCAAATTTTGTGACATGTCTACGTTTTCAATAAAGCTTTCATTAACATAAATTTTCAATTACATTGGTTATTTTAATTTAATAGAAATACAAGTTTTCGCTTTCACACTCATTAGTAATAGGACGGTTATAAATGAGTTATGTATTTTAATGAATATAGAAAACAAATGCTTAAAAATGCATTAGTTATTATATTCAATAATAAAAATCGGCCAAGTGCAAGTCGGACTCATCTGCGAAGGGTTCCATATCATTATCTATAAAAAAAGTCAAAAATTACGTTTGGTGTATGGGAGCTACGCTTAAATACTTAGATATTTTATTTTAATTTAATTACTTATTTTTAAAATTAATATATAACTAAGTTTTCTGTGAATTTTTCAAGCGTCTACCAGTTATCGTTATTAAGATCAAGAAAAGAAATTGCAAAAAAATCACGTTTCTTGTATGATTGAATTAATGAAATATGATTGAAAGGGGGGTCCATTATTCTGTTTTAAGTATTTGTTGTTATAGTAGCAAAAATACATTTGTGAAAAATTCTACTGTCTAGCTATAACGGTTCATGAGATACGGCCTGGTGACAGACATACCGAAGGACAGCGGGGTCTTATTAATTGGGTTCTGTTTGTACTCTTGGGATACGGAACCCTAAAAACTGTATGCTATTTTAAGTTAATAAGTAAAACTTATTTAATGCTATTGAACATCAACGGATTCGTGTCCAGAAAATAAATAAATGCACGAACCACTTTGTGTAAAAATTCAGGACATCAATAAATCATATTTGTTCAAATTATGCCAAGACCTACATAACATAGGTCTTTGAAATTATACTTGGACGTATTGACATGGCATCAATTTTAAGTAACAGTGCATGTTTTCTTTTTTACCGAGTAGAAAACTCAATGGTAAGTGATTACTATCACCCGTAAACACCTACAAGACCTAAAGTTTTCATTATCATATTCCGAGTAAGAGGGTAGTCGGTTATTTTATGCGAATGGCTTTCATCTCAATTGGCAATACACCATTAATATTAGGGTATCTTTAGGCCTTTTCAATTCACCAAAAATACCATCTGCTGGTTTTCTATCCTTGCTTAAAATTAATAGATTATATATATTCATTTTATCATATCATTATCCCATAACCAGATATACCCCATGATACAGCCCGTGTTGGTCCGAACTCTCTTTGAAGAATAGAGCATCTGCCGTTCTGCCAGGCAGTTTGTAAAAGGCAAACGTATCGTGTATCTAACATTGTAACTGCTAGGTGGTAGAGTTCTGCAACGACTATATGGTACCACCGCTGCTGCAGTAGCATTCCTATGTAATGTTCTGGTTTGGAGAGTACAGTAGATAATAGACTTATGCATGTGATATTGCCATCCCGTCACATGGATAGCAACACACCATTAACATCTTTGTTATCTGTAGGTGATGGTTTGCCATCTGCTTGTTTGCTATTTAATGATATAAAAACAGTTTTATTAACTAAAAAACTAACTTAGTATACGTATGGTATTTGGGCATTACTTTCAAAAGTAAACGCCAGCGCCAGATAAGCCATGTAGTCGAGGTGGCGTTTGCAGGCCGAGCCCAGCCTGTGCGGATCCCCCAAGGATGTAGCTTGTAGGACTTGCCCCAAACCATGCGTTAGATAGGAAAGACAACCCGCGCAAGCTTGTTCCCAGATCTTGTGACTTATCTATAAACTAGATCAGTTACTCGTTCATATAATTAGAAAGAACCCAAATAGAAAGACTGTCGCTGTCTGTCTGTAACAGTCTCAGGCCGCAGACATGTGAGAAACCACCATTTGTGTGTTTACCCTCCAAACCAGAATGTAATATCAAACCCGCAATACCTTACAGAACTCTACTATATAGCAGCAAAATGATAGTAAAACATTAAGCATTCATTCATTCGTTCGCGTAACTGCCTAGTAGGAAAGCAGATAATATAACTGAAAAGGAGCTCAAATCAACAATTGAATCTCTGCCTACCTCTCTGTAATAATGTCGTGACAGTATTATTTAATTATATTCAATTAAATCTTAAATTAACGTAATATAAAATTAGACGTTCTTAAAACTCATTTTCATAAACTTATGTTAATGACGGTATTTATTGCGATTTGGCACGATAACACTCTATATGGAAGGTGTAATTTTGATAACTCATGCTCGTTATTTGCAACCAAATATAGTTGCTTTGCGTAAGATTTATTGAATAAGGTGAAAAATTGAGAAAACCTGACAGGTAATAAATCTTAATAGATTCTCAGTAAAACCCTTTACGCATATCGAGATTCTTATATTCAAATTCGTTTGACTTTATATGTCTATATGTTGATTTAATATATTACACAAAATCCATATAACAAAACACGATCAATAACATACATCTATATAACTATAAATATATTCGGTTTACGTAAACTTTTGTGATAATTTCGTCGAAAAATATATCCGGTTAATCAATCAATCAAATAATATTTATTCGACGTAGGTACATTTAAGAACACAAATCAACTTGCGTGAGTCAAAATATATACATATTTACCAAAGGTGTGGCTTTTATCTTTAAATATAAAAAAAAAGTATCTTCACGCCTGTATCCCCGAAAGGGTAGGCAGAGGTACAACAAGTGTACCCACGATTAGCCGAAGATACTTGGTCCCACAATGTGATAGGTGGCAAGCCTATCGCCAACCAGGCACTTTCCAATCCCGGGCAATGTTGTTTTTACCAGAAAATTGAAAAAACACTTTTTTTTAAATTGCCCGACCCAGGAATCGAACCCGGGACCTCATGTGGTCAACTCCGACACCGGACCACTACACCACAGAGGCGATTTATCTTTATCTTTAAATATAATAATTATGTATTTCTATTTGAAGACAAGTAGGACGAAATTCTAGTAAAAATTCTATCTGTCTGTTCGTTATGCTTTTACAGCTAAACTGTAGAACCGATTTTGACAAAACTTGGCAACGAAATAGTTTTTTTATTGAATTTACAGGCGCACAAGAGATTGGGCTACCTGATGGAAAGCAGTTATCACTGCACATGGACGTTTATAACACAAAGGGTTAGTTGTCAATGCGATGCCGGTTTCTAACAAATTTGTTGATCCTCGTCTTGAAAATCCCATTATAAAAACTACTTAAAAAAACCATGTGAGATCGGTTCTTCCAAAGTTTGACTATTCGTATAAAGAAGGTACGTGAAAATTGAACAGTCGTAGATGACCAATCGTCAAGACGTTGAGAGTGGAATCCCTTACTACCGCGTGCAGTGCGATGGCGAAACGTGGATGCTGGTACTAAATCGAAAGAAAAAAGAAATAGCCAAAGACTCGGATCAAAGTTACAAAACATTTTTCAAAAATTGATCCAGTAAGGGCTAAAGTGAGAAACAAAAGTTTGTATGAAAAATTATATTGGTGACATATTACTTTAGTCACGGGTTGCGCTTTCCTTTTAAAATATGAAGAATCAACTTCTGTAGACCGACTCGCAAAGATGACGCTTTGCGACTTTACACAGAATGGGAGATGTAAATACAGTTTGGATAATGATTATAATATTGATGTCTATAACAATATTTAGAGATTCACTGTTACTTCAATGAATTTTTAACCGCGTGTTACTCTGGATATCAAAAATAGTAGATCGAAGTGTCTGCTATTGTCACACAGATTACATATTATCACAGATTGTTGTTATCAGGTGCTGAAAATGTATTCCACATATTAAGTATTGCTTTGAATAATCAAATAACTTATGCGTGTGGCGTTCCATCCCCTGCATAGCAACGTATCGCTATCATCTTTTGTGTCTTTAGGCGATGGTTGTCTGTTTGCTTTGGGTGAATAGGAGTGAATAAGAGACGGTTTCCAGTTTGTTTACTATGCTGTGATGTAAAAGAATTAACCCCAAATGCAGAGTTTTTTTTTTTTTTTTTATATCATAAGATAGCAAACAAGCAGATGGGTCTCCTGATGGAAAGAGTCAACCATCGCCTATAGACACCAAAGATGTTAATGGTGCGTTGCTATCTTGTGGCGAGGTCTAATGCCACATGCATAAGTTTACCGGCTACCTTACCCTCCAAACCGGAACACGACAGTGACAATCATTGACGTTATTGCGGCAGGAATAGGTAAGGCGGTGGTACCAGACCCGGGCGAGACAATGCAGAACTCTACCACCTAGTAGTAGTTTCTACGATAATCATCGACTTTTACTTAACTTAGAGTGCTTAATAATAAAACATACCCTACCAAAAGCATACCGGTTTTATAACTTTATAATAGAAAAAATAAATAACTAATATATATTATAAATTTATATATTATAATTTAAACGAAATAACTAATATATATTATATTTTTTTAATATAATTATAAGTGCGAAAGTTTGGATATTGGGATGAAGGTTTGTTATCCAATCACGCAAAACAGCTAAACCGATTTAGATAAAATTTTGTACCCATGTAGATTATGACCTGAAAAAACACTGAAACTTTTTTCTCCGGAAAAATAAGTTGCTTCTACGATAATATTCCACACATTTACTAAAAACTTTTATAATGCAGAGGGCTGCAGGGTGCAGGTTATAATTTGTACTGTCCTTCATATTAACAAGAATTATTTATTTAAATAAATAATATGACAACTAATGTTTATAATTCTTCACAACATGATTCCGCAAAAGAGCCTTATCTTCTTTCGTGATTGGATTTTTAATTACATTTATGTCGATGAGTAGGCAATTAATTAGAAGATTATAAAATTTTCCGCCAATAGACTGCAATGGTAACTATCCATAGATAAAATAATTTTTAAAATGTATGTACTGTATAGCAATCTTTCCCTATTTATACTAATAGTATAGAAAATCCATAATTATTTCAACGATTTAAATAAAATAGTTAATTCTGCAGTTATATTATAACACTTATCTTCCATCGTAGTTACAATAAAAAGAATATTCTCGCCAGCTTGGTTTATTTTAGCTTGTATTAAATGCTAGATTCGCTATCACGATTGTCCTTATAATGACAACGCGTGTATTGCGTGTCTGGTGAATTGCCGATGAAATAGAAATGATTTAATTTGGCCGCTGAGTGGCTCCGAGGGACGACTTACTTGTGGTTTACATAGAGTAAAATTTACAGTTACTAAAAAACTAATGTAATACACATATTTATGCTATTATTGTAGTCTAAATTAAATATTAAAGAAAAATAGGTATTTTATGTAATTTTATTTGTAATTTGCTGCCTGCCCCAGTTTTGATTTTTAAAAGTTTCCTGTACAATTTTTAACATTATTTTATATACAAACCTTGTCCTGGAAACAAAATAAAGAAAGGATTATCTAATTAGGTGCATTTATTCCAAATTTATGCAAGTATTAACATTTCGGCAATTCGTTTGTAGAGTTCCGTAGCCTACTGGCAAAAAACGGAACCCTTTGTCTGTCTGTCTGTCTGTCCGTTTCTCCGTTCGTCTGTATGTCAGTCATTTTGCTCGGAGACTCCATAGTCTTAAGCTTGCATTAAATGCTAAATTTGCTATCGCTGTATATATACAAAATAAGTGTATTTTAAGGACCGCTACAAAATGATGCGGATGCAGACAATTTTGAAAAATTAAAATGATTAAGGGTAGCTCTCTATACATGTAACTAAGGGATAAAAAAATCAAAAGAGCATAGCCATGTGTGACATCATTGGGTAGATCTTTATAATAAATGATATGGAGGTTTTTAGAAAAGATTTTTAAATTTTGCTTATATTTTGTGAGATATTTGCTTCTGAATTAGAAAAAATTGACAAAAACACTGGGGATATGGAACTCAACCAAAAATTTCAAACTAAAATTGGTTTCAAACGAACAAAATCGATCATGTAGTTTATGAGATATATAGGATAATTTCAAATTGGTTGGGTTTTTATTTATATGGATTCTAAAGTAACTCGAGTGACTCTAGTTACTTTAGAATCCATACTGATTCCCATTTAGTTTTTTCTACGAACTACTACGTTACTACGAGCTACGAATTACTCCGACTTCAACCCGTTTGAATAAAGGACCACCAGTTGTCCTAGCAGCTAATTCGTAAAAGGCAGCTTATAGCATTTTTAAAAGAGATTCCCGTGCGGGCTGGAAATCCAAATTTATTTTGTTTGTTGGAATGTTATTTGGTGATTTAATGTACTGTTAACTGATTTATCATTCAAAAGATAACCGTACATAACTCTTTATGTAATTGCACGTAAATCCTTAGGTAAACACGGGGAAGAACATCCCTTTTTGCGACATTACATCCGGGATTGATATTACCACTTTTTTCTGTTTCTGTCGCTATAATATAACTTTCATGTTGCAGTTGTAGTTATTGTAGACGGTAATTATTACATCGCTTTCGTGTAGATAACAACACGTCAATAACATATTTGGTGTCTATTAACGATATTTATTATTAAATAATCCAACCAGGGGAGGCATTTTAATAACTTAATAACATACTATGTTTTTATCATAAATCATGAAGAATCATGAAAAAATATATTAAAATCTACTTTTACCTCTACTGAGACTATAAGAACTCACGGCAATCTATTATTATACATATCAATAGATGTGAGGTAAATCAGTTTCATAAACTTGTAAGCTGATGCATTGTTTCCGTCTAGTTTTTAGCCTAGTCACCTGCAAACAAGCCTAGTCAGCTGCAAGATCGGGGTTTCGTATATCACAAAAGGCTACAACTAAATGTATATATATCTAAAAAGGTCTTGGTAATAGATTCCGTTTATGGCAAGTAGCAAATAATATGACGATTGTTACAGCCAGTAAATGTGTCAGAACCCAGCAGATTTTCGATTTACTTTGTCTTACCAGCGTGCTCTAATATCTAATGTTATAAGTGAAATTAAACAAACATAAAGACAAGCATTATTTTTTTACTAAGCGGTTTTTGACAGGGAAACAATCGTAAAATTGTATCTGTTAAAAACCTAACAAGGAATAAAATAATAATTCATAACTATGCAGCCTGCTGCGAAAGTAAATTCTATGAGAACAAAATTTTTTTTGAGAACTTTTTTGCATTGTCTGTTGGTAGAGAAATTGTTGTCTTTCGGTCTAAAATTTGACTAGTCTAGTATAAAAAATTTAATCCAAATTTTTTATCCCTCTTTATCAAAAAGTAACAAACCCACACACACATACACACGCACAGGACACACTTTAACGATGTTTAACTATTTCAAAATAAAACCAAAAAATAAAAAAATAAAACATTTCTTTTGTGTAGATGTTAACAAACTTACAATTATAATATATTATATTATTTAGATATTTTTCCATATTGTACCTAGGTACTTAAAATTTATGCTGTGTACGTGTGTAAGGAGGCTCCGTGACCGTTTGTCATCGTTGCTTTGCGTGACCTGCTAGTGTTGACTTAATGCAGTGCTCGTAAACAAATATTAAGCACACCTTGTTATAAATATGAGGGCCCAACAAATTATTAATCTGTATATTAATAGGTGAAGCAACCATTTTGTATCCCTTTTTACGACCATTACGCAAATGGGTACCAACACGGAGAATCTTAATACCATTTTTAGGTTTTTAAGAAACATTAAAATGAAATCTTAAGAATACTATTCACGTTGGCATAAACTCAAAGTATATATAATTTATGTATATATATATATATATATATATATATATATATATATATATATATATATATATATATATATATATATATATATATATATATATATATATATATATATATATATGACGGCGTCCGCGTCATCAAATGCAAGAATATTGTAAACAACGGGTGTACGCCTGAGCCACCGAGCGCATCGTTCGATATCCCTACTACTCAACTTGTTTTGCTACCTGTATAAAAGGCTCTGAGCGCCCGCCGATAAGGCAGTCTAGGCTCTGGCGTGGCTCGGTACACTTGTTGTATCTTGCTAGTAGCTTATCCTTGACTCTTGGATAATTAATTTGTGCAAACGAGTTAATTATTATTGTCAACTATAAATTAGTCGCAGTACAATTTATAATTGACTATCTATTGCTTAAATTATGACTTATTTGTAATAGGGAATAATTAAGTTACTTGGAATTGTTAAACCAGAACTAGTCATTAGTGATGGAAAGCTTTAATAGTGATCTAATGTTATTCTGATCTAAATATAAAGAGTTGTTATATCACCACATCCTCATTTTATTTATCGTATCTGACCCACTTCCTACATCAGAAGCGGGATCGGATTCACTCCCACTTCAGCATCAAACTATTTCGGTTAATTATGTAGAGCAGTAAATGTCTCTTTTCACTTGTGGTATGGAAACTATTCTTTGAAAAATAGCAGAAAATATTAATTCACGTTCTGTAAATACATCTACTCCCCTTAAGTTGATATACTTTGATTCTGATGAAGCAGACGATATGACTAACTAGTGTCCTCCTCTTTGCTTCGTATTCTTCATTACTGTGGGTCGTAACCTCCTCATTAGATCGTTCTTGATAGCACAATATTACGCCATTGGACTCTATCTTCAGCGCCGTGCAGAGAATCGTAAAACTTTTTAGACATGAGATTGGTGCAAACCTAGTCTGACCATCGCATAGGAGTACGACCACGTGGTCTTTTGTCTTCTATTTTTCCGGTCACGGTTAGCTTTTCGAGATTGTCCCCTTGCTTTCTAGAAATGTAGCCGAAGTATTATAGAATTCTCTGAAGGCACGTAGCAGACAGTCTGGTCTTTATACTCCAAGTTGTTTTAGTATGAAGGCGTTGGTCCTGTGTGCTGTCCAAGGGATACGTAACATTTTCCTCCAGCACCACATTTCAAACGCATCAATGCGACGTCTGTCTGCAGCTCTTAGTGTCCATGACTCTGCGTCGTACGTAAATATGGAGAACACCAGCGTACAAACCAGCCTCTGCTTTGTTTTTAATGAGATGCTTCTGTCGTTCCAAAGACCCTTCATCTGACTCGTAGGATTTTTGTCGTGTAACTTACTAGCTGGTGTACCTCAAGTAAAATAAATATAGAAAAGAAAAAATTAGACGGGGTTGATCTGATCATTGTAGCTACTTACTCACTTAAGAGTCATGCCGTCACCTACTTCACAAGCTGCTGTCTTGGCAAGCTATATTATGACTTGAAGATCTCTTCCTTTTAGACTTAGATATGAACCGATTTAAGAGCACCACTGTATTTCGAGGAAGTTACAATTTTTGTGATAGAATCGAACATCCGAACAACTATTGCCGTGATAAACAGAAACTTATCTCAAATAATTTTTGCTTGCAGCGAAAGCAGGTCATCTACCACTATCTCTGGTGGCGTGTCCAGTGGCCGACCACCAGTGGTCTGCTATGTATGTTGTGACCCCGGCCCAGCCACATAGCTTCCATTTGTCCGAAGCGCTACAAGAAGAAAGAAGTTGCCACATCAAGTTCCGAAAACAGAAAACCAGTCAACAGCTGTTCCAGAGCGTCACATGGTGTATTATACTAAGTGAAAATTAATTATTTTTTATATTTGACTCTGGTTCAGAAGGCCATATCTAACAAATATCTTGTGATTCCTTTGTAAGAGAACGGTTTTATGAACAAGAATCCAAGTAGTCGCTTGTCCTAATGTAATTTCCACTCAACAGATCAAATGTTTTAACCACATGCCAAAATTTAAATTTGGAGGTCATATTTCACGTTTGACCTAATGAGTCTTAATAAAAAAATTTCGTTAAGTTGCAAAATTTTGGAGCAAGGTAGAATAGGAACTAAGCAACAACAGGTTAATGCTTAGCAATACCTAAACACTTAATCGTGCTCAATTTCAAAATCTGCTAGCGAGAGTATGGTAAACACTGACCTTGTAGATAAAGATAGAGAGCGCTTGGTAGATATTTTTAAAAACAATTGACAACCAATTGAATTAAATCCGTCGGGCTTAAATTCGTCGAGCTGAAATCGAATTAGTTGACCCTTTGATGATCGTTAATAAGCAATCTTAAAGTTTATTACCAACTGAACTCAAATTAATATTAAAGAAAAAAACAATACAGATTTACATCTTCTTGCGACAGGCACATAAAGAGCTAACGTCAGTCCGAACGTGTTTAATTAATTTATTTATTTTTTTATAGAAAAAAAGGGGCAAACAAGCAGGAGGCTCACCTGATCGTAAGTGATTACCGCCGCCCATGGACAGCCACATCACCGGAGGTCTTGCAGCTGCGTTGCCGGCTTTTTGGGAGGGAGTATGCTCTTTTCTTGGAGGTGCCTGAGTCGTGTCCGTTCGGAAGCGCCCCCGCCGGTAATTGATTCCACGGAGGAGTGGTGCGTGGTAAGAAGTGCCTAGAGAATCGCACAGTTGTGGATTTCCGGACATGGAGGTGATGAGGATGGAACTTTGAGTTTTGCCGCGATGTCCGATGATGAAATTCGACAGCAGGGATCAGTCCAAACAGTTCGTCGGAGCGCTCTCCATGATAAATGCGGTGGGGGATGCTAAGCGAACTTACATCTCTGCGTGGAGCCTGGGAGTCAAGCCGATTGGAGATTGCTTGGTCGTCAACGATTCGAACTGCTCTACGCTGAGTGCGATCAAGTGGAGGAGGCTGATACTGCGGAGCTCCCGCCCAGAGATGAGAGCAGTGCTCCATGTGCGGGCGAATTTGCGCTTTGTAGGGTTGCAAGCGATGAGAAGGCAGGAAGTGCTGTCTCGCTCTACTGAGCGCACCGAGCTTTTTTGAGGCTAGTTTGGCCTTTTCTTCCAAGTGATCGCGGATTTGAACGTTGTTCGATATGTCAACGCCAAGAATTCCAATATTGGCTGGGGTTGTCAGGAGAGTGTTCTCAAAGCGAGGTGATGCGAATATTGTAGGGTTGAATAATGATAGCGGAGTATAATTCTCTGACAAATCATGGCAAAAGCGGTTAGGTAATATTTAACACGCGCTCAGAAGAATTAGGTTTGACATTCGGCAACTAACAAAAACTCGCAAAAGTATCTACAAGCTTTGAAGATCCAGTGTATCCAATAGAATCAAAAAATCAGCCCAATCGGACATTTTATGGTTGAGTAGAGGTAATGAAAGATTAAACCTTTTAGTGTAGGTGACTTTGTCTTTGTTAGGAATGTAGAACGACACTAAACGAAACTTGACTCAAAATATAAGGGCTCCTTAAAAGTTTCTGCAATTTTAGAAAACAAGTGCGCCCACGATAGCCTCTGCAAAGTTTCCCATATTCCTGTAGGGTTTCTTCCTTTACCTATATGAAAATTATAACAAGGATGACGTGACGGCGTATACTCATGATAATGATCTTGTTCATAAAACTGGTCCAAACAATATTGATAGAAATGCAGTGTATATTGTAAATAGTTATAACAGTCAGAGTTTTTAATATCTTCAAACTACCTGTGAAGGAGATTCTCTAATCTTGTAATAACTAATGCCACTGTTCATGAGGCTGCATCATCAGCAAAAAAATACGATATAAAGTAAACGAAAAAAAAAATTTTAGTAAAATGATGATAAAAAAAATATCACTAAAAATGTAAGTGAAAAAAAAAAGCAAAAAAAAAAAGTAATAATAAAGGAAATGGGAGTCTTATAAAACTATGAGAAGAAATCAATGTAAAAAAAAAAGTAAAAGAAGTAATTTAACAAAAAAAATTTAGGATTGACAAAAGATGCAGGATTGACAAAAAATGTAGGAAGATGACGGCACACTCCAGTCTCCGGTTTTGAACTGATGAGAGGGAGCTTAGTGAACTCCAGTCTCCGGTTCTAACTGATGAGAGGGAGCTTAGTGCACTCCAGTCTCCGGTTTTTAACTGATGAGAGGGAGCTTAATACACTCCAGTCTCCGGTTTTTAACTGATGAGAGGGAGCTTAGTACAATCCAGTCTCCGGTATTTTTAATTGATGAGAGGGATTCCTAGCTTAGTAGAATCCAGTCTCCGGTTTCAAAACAGACGAGAGAGTTTAATAGTTGTAGTTGCTGAAGGGGTTGCCGGACCAGCACACTATTGTAACATTTCGCTAAAGATCACGCTAATTATAAAGTTGTAAAAAAATAAGATTACGTTTAGTTTTCTAAAAGATATGTCAGGATGAACGAGGCGTTCCTTGTCCTCAGATGTATAAAGATGCGCACACGAGGACGTGTGCATGTCAGTATGGCCGTGACGGCGTCCGCGTCATCAAATGCAAGAATATTGTAAACAACGGGTGTACGCCTGAGCCACCGAGCGCATCGTTCGATATCCCTACTACTCAACTTGTTTTGCTACCTGTATAAAAGGCTCTGAGCGCCCGCCGATAAGGCAGTCTAGGCTCTGGCGTGGCTCGGTACACTTGTTGTATCTTGCTAGTAGCTTATCCTTGACTCTTGGATAATTAATTTGTGCAAACGAGTTAATTATTATTGTCAACTATAAATTAGTCGCAGTACAATTTATAATTGACTATCTATTGCTTAAATTATGACTTATTTGTAATAGGGAATAATTAAGTTACTTGGAATTGTTAAACCAGAACTAGTCATTAGTGATGGAAAGCTTTAATAGTGATCTAATGTTATTCTGATCTAAATATAAAGAGTTGTTATATCACCACATCCTCATTTTATTTATCGTATCTGACCCACTTCCTACATATATATATATATATATATATATATATATATATATATATATATATATATATATATGAAAATCAATTGCTGTTCGTTAGTCTCACTAACACTCGAGAACGGATGAACCGATTTATATATATATAATAACCGATTATATATATATATATATATATATATATATATATATATATATATATATATATAATATTATAAAACTAGGCTAATTCACGTAGATACATCGAATAAAATGACAAACACTAAATACGTAACAAACAACTTTTAGTATTAGCTTTTCGTTTAAAAATTACGAAAAAAATCTTTCTTACGATATTATGTCTGTTATTATCAGTCCGCGTGGGATTTTTTTTAAAAATTAGCCTAAGTTATTCCTTATTACATCAGCTATCTACTAGTAAAAGTCCCGTAAAAAACGGTCCAGCCGTTCCAGAAATTTGCCGGAATAAACAGACAGACAGACTGAGAGACAAAAATCGTAAAAAGTGTTATTTTGCTATGTGTACCGTGTATACATCCATACGCAATTAGTTAAAACCGGTTATTTTAATATTACAAATAGACACTCTAATTTTATTTATTTGTATAGAAAACCAAATACCTTTATATAGATATACTAGCTGTTTCCCGCGACTTCGTCCGCACGGACTTCGTTTACTCCGCACAGCTCCTCCCCCGTAGGTGATAGCGTGATAATAAGTAGCCTATATGTTGACCCGACCTGTTAGTAATATTCATGCAAAATTTGTAGTAAATCCATGCAGTATTTTTTGAGTTTACCCCGGACATACATATAGACAAACAGACAAAAATTCTAAAAACTATATTTTTGGATTCGATATCGATTGTAGATCACGCCCCAAGTATTCTTTTAAAAATATATTCAATGTACAGTTTTGACTTTCCTACGATTTTATTATATGTATAGATTTGTATCTATATAAAGGTATTTAATTTTAACCCAAAGGTATTTTAATTTTTGTGGAACCTGAAAGTATTATCATATTTTCTTTGAACTTAATTTTATAAACTATATTAAAATATCATCTATTTTGGTATAGTTTACATATTGAACCAAAATCTACAAAATACGTTTAAATAAAATAGCATACATTCATACAACGTTCGAAGAAATTTAGCCCCAAGGCGCCTGAGAACTGGGGTCTGGTAATTGAAAAATAAAAGACCGTAATAATAGAATTTACATTTCGTACTTTTCAATGACAAACTTTGCCCTCAGTCTGTTTTTGTCACGAGACAGGAATTAACTTTCAGATGAATGGAAATTATTGTATGTACTTCACGTCATACATTAAATTTGAATGTACTTTTGGCGCTGTTTAACTTATGGACTGCACATTATATATTTTCATGAAGTTCGAAACATATTTCTTTAATTTAGTCGGAGCTTTTTTTAAGAAGAACAGGCTTTCAAGCCAGGAATTTTTGTGAATGTGTTATGAATATATCCGTCTTGATAACTAGGTGATAGAGTTAGGTATATTTTTTATATCATAAGATAACAAACAAGCAGATGGGTCTCCTGATGGAAAAAGTCAACCATCGCCTATAGACACCAAAGGTGTCAATGTGGCGTTGCTATCTTGTGGCGAGGTCTAATGCCACATGCATAAGTTTACCGGCTACCCTACCCTCCAAACCGGAACACGACAGTGACAAGTACTGACGCTATTGCGGCAGGAATAGGTAAGGCGGTGATACAAGACCCGGGCGAGACCATGCAAAACTCCACCACCTAGTAGCCACGATGTTAGTGACTTGCATAGCCAATCGGTCGCCTTTTACGACATGCCTGGCAGAACGGCAGTTGGTCAAGGAGCCCGGAGCCCGGAACCAACACGGGGAAAACATTGTCAACACGGGGAAGGTATAGTCTCACCCGGGTTAGATTTTTTTAATCATTTGCTTATTTTGTGTCAAGGATGGGCACCAAACGAGCAAAGAGTTTTCCTGATGAGGAGAAATAACAATCGCCTATAGATACCAAAAATGTCAATGGTGTGTTGCTGTTCATGTGGCGAGGATATTATGCCACTTGAATTTTGCCAGCTGCCTTACTGACGCTATTGCGGCAGGAAAACTACTTTAACCTTACCTGCAATAATAGCTTCAGCGCTTTAAACTGTCATGTTGCAGTTTGAAAGACAAGGTAATTGGTAATCTTAAGCGTACACGGATAACTTACAGTGTAACGAATGGTGTAACGTTACATATCTGTCACAAGTATGGCTATGTACACTTAAAAACGTTTATGTCTATAGGCAATAATTGACCCTTCCTGTCAAGATAACCATATACCATTATACTTGTTTGATGGCCTATGATTGTAGCAATCAATATATAAAATTTCATCACATTCTGTCCTTTGAATTGAGTGGTGCGGTGATAAACGGATAATAGTAAGACAGAAAAAATATAGATTTCGATTTTTATTCATAATAACAAGATTTTAAAAACAATAAATAAAGAAACTGTTGAATATTACTTTAAACCAATCTAGAAATTTATCACCTAATATAGTTCGTTCTACTGCTTGGATCTAGACCACCCATTGCAAGCTGCCTACTTTGCAAATGGAACCATCTGTGTTCGTCTAAAACACAAACTAAATACGGGAACCAATAAAAATCTTTGAAATACATTATATATGTTATATTATAAAAACATTAGATAACGTACGTGAACGTCACTTGCTTACAAAGTTGTTTTACATTTGGGAAAACCAAATAAAATATAACAAATACCAAAGCGAAGTTTTCAAACATTTGTATGCAGATATTACGGTAAACTGTAGAATTGTTTCGTGCGCGGGGCGACATTTCCGTACAATACATTGGTCGAGGCGTGGCGAAGCTAGTTAGCGGCAGTAAGATGTAAATATGCGCCAGCGTACTGCCTCATTGTACTACCAAACCCATCTGCTTGAATAATTTCGTCGATATCGGTAATATCTTTAATGGTATTAAAAATTTACTGCGACCTATGAATGCTCTCTTATGTGTGCAGGCCACGATGATTATCACGTCCTATGACGACGTGAAAAATTGTAGATTTCCGTCATATCTTGCCGAGATTTAATACCACCGGTCTGGCTATTCCTGCTACAATATATTTATAGTTTGTCACTATCGTATTTAGGTACTTATATATTTAAATATGTTTTTTAAACTATTTTTTTTGTATTTTACACATCATTTAACTTCCAGCTTAGTTACGTCTTACCCGGTTTAATACTATGTTCCTATGTGTTCCGCTATAGAGCGTCATTAGATGCAAACAAGCAGATGCTCACTTGAAGAAAAGAAAAACAATCACCTACAGACACCAAAAATGTTAATGGTGCGTTTCTATTCATGTGGTGGGATAGCTATGCCACTTGTATAAGTCTACCGGCTACCTTACCCTACAAACCAGAACACGTCAATGCAGGAATAGCGGCGGCGGCATTGTTGATCTAGTAATCACGATGTTAGTGACACGTACAGCCAATCGCTCATATTTTACGACCTGCCTAGCAGAACGACAGTTGGTTTATTCTTTAAAGAAGCCCAGACGCGGGTATGTTATGTAATAGCTTTAGATATGTACCTGCAGATAAAATGCAAAATTAAAGTCTGATTAGAGAAAATTAGTTTTAAATAAGTCCTTTCGTTCATATAGACAAAGTTTGAACGTAAGTTATAATATGTAGTTGAGGGTTTTATCTTTTTGTTCTTGTAGTGACACTTTGGTATGTGTTATTTGAAATTATTGCATTTTAAGAGGTCAACCACGGTAAAATTTGGTTAATTAATTTTAAAAAATGCAGAGTGAAGAATAATATTTCTGGAATTAATAATTGAGACATCCCATTGATATTTTGTTACACAAGAGCTGTGTTTTTGTCACAAAAAGAAGTTTTATACGAAATTTACTTATTAAATATTTCATTGATATGTTTCAACGTCGATACGTTTTTTTACAGAAAAAATGTTTTTCTTGCTGTCGTTTGTAACCTAAACAACAATAATTAAGAATATATTTTTCAAAGAATTGTCCTTATTTAAAGTTCTATCATAAAATAAATTAATTAAAATTGAGATGCACTAGTATTAGTGCAGCATTGTAGTGAAAAACAAACAGATTAACAGAGCAATAATTTAAAAAAAATCAGTTTTATGAACACAATTTGAGTCGGTAAAATTATTAATCCAGGATTCCGTCATGAATACTAAGTTAACATGAAAAAATGAAACTACTAATTGTATTTGATGAGAAGCCAGTGGTCAAATAAATATCTTCGATAATTTATATCCAAGACCATATAAAAATATTTTTAATAGGTATATTATGAAATAGAAATAAAATAAATTGTTTTTTCTCTTTTTGAAAAATGATATACTTTCAGTTGTGCTACTCTTTATATAGGTGTGCGATAACATTTTTCAGGAAGAAAAAAAAACGATTTATTCTACTTCTTTTTCATGTAACTTCGAAAAAATACACCAAATCGAATTATTCTTGTTTAGTCGGATTTCTTATTGTCACGATAAGATTTGTATAAAAGAAAATATTTAAAAATCATAAGAAAAAATCTTCAAAATCTTATAATATTGAAAGTACCCGAGTGAGTGAGACAGAAGATATTGGGGGACTGTCTTCAACATATTACAATAAAGAATTATCGCATTGTTTAATTGTAATTCTATTTATATATATTAGTTATGGTCGCACAGCGCACTGTAAACGGTAGATTTTGTCTCATTTTCTATAAAGTACTTCAGACGTGCAAAGCCGTGGCAGCTAATTATATTTTTATAAAATACTATATACGCTTACTGAAATCAAAAGTTATATTTAATATTCATAATAAAAGAAAATTTTCCAATAAAGTTATAAATCAATAAAATTAAAACAACAGACCTAAAAAGTATCTCGTCTTTATTTCAACCTTATTAAACTCGTTAAGAAAACTGGTTGCATACTAATGAGACTAAGCTAGTGGTGTGGTCGTTACAAGAAAACTAACTACGTAACTAACTAACCAACGTACGCCCAACTGTATTGAAATAATTTTACATCTGTCAGCTTAGTAAAATTAGCTCTATGAATTAGGATAGATAAGAAAAACACACTAAACTTAAAAATGCAAATTTTTAACCCCAACGTAAAAACTTTTTATCGCTTCTGTGGTCTAGTGGTCCGGTGTTGGTGTTGACCACATGAGGTCCCAGGTTCTGTTCCCGGGTCGGGCAATTCAAAAATGTGTTTTTCAGTTTTCTGATAAAAACAAATTAGACCGGGATTGGAACAGTTCCCGGTTGGCGATAGGCTTGCCACTTATCGCATTAGTTATTCCAAGCATCTTCGGCTAATCATGGATGCACTGATTGTACTTGTACCATTTTGCGGATACGGTCGTGAAGATATTTTTAACATAAAAACCATTGGTGTTATAATTTTAGGTGTATCTATATCTTCTTGTCTGTCTGCGGCATCCTACCTCCAAATAGATGATACGACTTGAGTGTAGATTTTTTTTAAATCGAAAGTCCCGTCTTTCGAAATTGTGATTCAATTAAATATTTTTTTATATCATAAAGCAAACAAGCAGATGACTAATCACCTACAAACACCAGAGATATTATGGTGCGTTGCTTTTCGTATGGCGGGTTGATGATGCCACATGCATAAGTTTACCGGTTACCTTACCATTCAAATCGGAATACGTCAGTGACAAATATTGAGGCTATTGTGGCAAAAATACAGATATACGTAGGTATGAATTAGTAATTACGATGGTAGTGACACGTATAACTGATCGTGCACATTTTACGAACTGCCTGGCATAATGGTACAAGGCCAAATGGGTTTCAAGAGCATCAGATCTTTTCTACTCGATGAAATTTATACCCGATCGACAAAATATTTGTAGTAGGGGAGCCCAGGATTCTAAATGGGTAGTTACTCGAGCGTCGTAGGGAACTATTGGATTTTGTAGATTAAATGATAAGAAAAAAAAAGCTAATATAAAATTTTTCATTTCAATCGTGAGGAAAAATCTACAGACAAAAAATTAAAAAAAAAACAGTGACGTAGAAACACTGAATCGCGTCAAAATTAAGGTATGGTGGTTTAATTGCCAGCTAAAATTTAGAAAATTTGAGGATTCAAGCGTAAGGGAGTGGGAGGGTCAGGAAGTTGCAAAGAAAACGTTGTCTTGACATTCTCGAGCGCGTTTGAATTATCTTTTATTATAGAAGAAATGATGTAAGAATAACGAAACAAAAATAATCTGACAATTTCCACAAGGCGAAGGTATCGGAATTTTGTTTTTTTTTATCCTAGCTACCCGCCTCTATATAAAAGGCTTATAGTTGGTGGAGAGGCTCAACAGTTTGCGAGGTACCCCCCCCCCCCCTCCACCCTATGCTAATCTGTTGCACTCGAGTAAATCCCAAAATCCTCTATAATTGGTATCCTGTAACTTATGATATTACACTGTCCTGATGGTGCACAATTCACTTTTGCTCTTTCTCAAAGTCATTAGCAAAAAATCATTAGCTCTTTCATGTTTTACTTTGAAGAATAGGCCAACTGCAGTTCTGCAGGCAGGTCGTAAAAGGCGTTCGATTGGCTATGCGAGTCACTATCACCGTGACTACCAACTTGTCTTGTCACTGTCGTGTTCCGGTTTGGAGGGTAAGGTAGCCGGTAAACTTATGCATTTAGCATTAGACCTCGTTACAAGATAGCAACGCACGCATTTGATGTCTATAGATGATAGTTGACTCTTTCTATCAGGACCCATCTGCTGGTTTGCTATCTTATTACGAGTATTTAAAAAAAATGTTTTGTCCAAGAATTTCCCGTATTGTTCAATTGGTATATTACAAAATATCATAAAGCATCTGTTTGCATAAATAATGCATCTGCTTGCATCTGCTTGCTCGTTCTGGTAATCACAGCGATCATAACTATACCATACCTAAACAATGCCTGCATAAATAATACGTCATATTATGTTTATATACAATAGGGTATCAAACAAGAGACGATTCTCGCGATAGAAAGAGATAGCCATCGTCTGTAGACACCCAGGATGTTAATAGTGTGTTGCTATCTTTTTGACGAGTAGAAATGCTGGCAAAAATGAAAACAATTTTGCCGGCTCCCTTACCCTCCAAAGCGGAATGCTATTGTGCACGTAGTGAAGCTATTGTGTATTGTACCAATTCGGGCGAAAGCTCAGAACTCTACCACCTAGTAATCACGATGACAATGACTTGTTTAACCAATCATTCGCCTTCTTAAATTGTCTGGCAGAAAAGTAGATGGTCTAATTTTTAAGAGGGGCACGGGATAATACGAGGAAAATTACTACATATTGCACAGCACAGAAAATAAACGCCATTTATTGGATTAAAATGAGGTCGTTGATAAACTTTGGCAAGATATGTTTCACATTATACTTTGATCTCCATTTCATGCGTGTTTTATAGAATACCATAAACACTTTTGTAGGATTCTAAAATAATTATTTGCTAAGTCTTAATTTTAAAAGTGAGACAGAGTTGCAAATAAAAATAAAGTTATTAATATTATATGCAAAAGTTTGAATATATACGACTTTCCCGTGTTGTCCATCTGCTGTTCTGCCTAGCAATTCGTAAAAGGCGAGTGATTGGCTACCATCGTGGCTACTAGGTGGTAGACTTCTGCATTGTTTCGCCCGGATTTAGTATCACCGCCTTACCTACTCTCTCTGCAACAGCATCAGTGCTTATCTTTGTCGTGTTCCGGTTTGAAAGGTAAGGTAGCCGGTGAACTAACGCATGTTGCATTAAGACCCCGCCGCATTAACATCTTAATAAGTATCTATAGTTGTATCTATCCATCACGAGAACTAATGAGAGAAAAATAATGGATATTTGTTACGCAATCACGCAGAAATTACTGAACTAATTTAGACGAAATTTTTCACATATATAAATGATTATCTGGAATAGCACATAGGATACTTTTTAATCCAAAAAATAATTTGGTCCCGTCGGATTCACCAGAAACTTTCATATTGCAGTGAACTTCAGGGTGCAGCTAGTATAATAATATATTTAGGTAGATTGGTCTCGTTCTTAATGGTTATTCAGCTTTTAAAACGGTTTCGTTGTAGTTTTTAAGAGAATTTGCTTGTTCTCACCCCTAGATCTCATTAGAATTTATGAATCTGGCATATGATTCTGCTTAAACGCATAAACCCTGTCTATTTTTAGTCGATAATCATGATGACAAGGTCTAGCTAACAAGGGTCCTATGTCAAAATAATAGCTACTATAAATCTATAGAAATGCCAACGTATCAATTAGTGGACCATATGTATTAGTAAATTATGTTGCATGTAGGGTAGCTTAAACGACTGTTTTACTTTATGTATGTGCAGAAGATCGTAAAACTTCGAGAACACGTGACAGATCCAATTGCACGAGAAATTATTTTCTTTTATTACTATCGTTTTTAATTTATAAACCTATTAAGGAATAGAATTAGTATATTTTTATAAATTGAGACTTAGCGACAAGTATGTTTTATCAAAATATTATTAACTTTCTGTTGCATATTTTGTCATATTGACATTAATTGTACTGTACTTTCTACAGGTACCTTATTAAGTAGTAAAAATATACCTAGTTAGTAGAGATAGAACTAAAAAAAAATAAACTAAAATATTGTACTTGTGATTATTTGAATAAAACTGCCGGATGTGGTAGTTCAATTAGAACAATATTTTAAACTAGCTGTACCCGTGACTTTGTCCACGTTGATAAATTCCTAAAAGTCTCGGGGTTTTACCCGCATAATTTCCGATCCCGTGGGATTTCCGATGTAAAACTACTCTATGTCCTTTCCCGGGTCTCAAACTATCTTTGTACCAAATTTCATCAAAATCGGTGCAGTGGCTTAGGCGTGAAGAAGGGACAGACAGACAGAGTTACTTTCGCATTTATAATATTAGTATGGATTTATTTGCATAATATTATGTTTATTAATATACATATAACAACAAATCATTTTGATATATTTATTGGAATACTTATTAATAATATTTTATGTAAATTAATCAAAACTCATAGAATTTTATATTTTTTATTATTTTAACACACGCATATATGCCAATAATTTTTGTTTAATTTATCTCATGCATATTTATAATATAACTAATATAAAATATAAATTTAAAACAATAACATTAATAAAAGCATCGTTTTTTTACTCGTACTGAATAAAAAGTTTAAAAATTGTACTTGTACAATTCAAAAAATATATATTTATCTGACCATTATCTATTTTACAATTTATTCAGCCATAATATGATTATGCCTTATTTTTCACGATTTATTCTTAATAATCTTATTAAGAGTAAAAACCTATTCAAATGAGTGAAATTACACCGTCAGTTAGTAAAGTTACAAAATCAGAAGTCATTGCTAATAATAGGTGTTTAAATGTTTAAAACAATCCTTTTTGTATCCATTACAAATGTTTTTGAAATAAATGTTTATATTCTTTAGTGGGAATAAACAGTTCAAGATAATATAGTACAAACTATAATTTCTCAAGATTGCAACAATTATCTGATATAAGAATTTAAATTATTGAGATTAAGACACATAAGTAAATAATTGTATCAATTAATATCAATAAAGTCACGAGTATTTTATAATTAGTGTTAGCCTCATCAATAAATTAATGCTAATTATATGGGAGGCGCATACAAAAAAGCAGCTTAAAATGAAACTCGATAATTGCTACTTAGCATATTTCACGTTATAGTAAAAACAAAGTAAAACATAGTAAAGAGTGCGCAAGCGCATACCTCTCTCGAGATTCTCCAACACCTCACCTAATTAAACCGAGACGTGACGTAGCATAGTGATAAATTTTTAATCTGTTACTGCAGCGTTTAATTCAGAATAGAAAATACATTATTAGATACGAATGAATCAGATAAATGCGTTGGTTGGCCTGAAATATTACTAGATAACTCGTATTTAAGACTCTACTTACAAAAATATCTAGACATTAAACTTAAAATAAGGGCTTAAAGTGGATTTATTTTTTCAACTGTAGCAAATTATATTCGAATAATTGCGTCGTGAAGTTTATATCGACTTCGTAAGAAAAAGAGTATTTTACAGCCGATCGCGAAGTGTGTTTTATAATGAAATTGACTCAACTGTGCTCAAAACTGACAAGAAAAAATCTTAACAGAATTCACTCTCATATTTACCGTATAAGCACATTTTGCCTAATCTGCTAAGTTCTAAAGTAACAAACATAAAAAATTAGCTGTATTGGAAACCTCCCCTTTTTTGGAAGTTGTTTGAAAAAACGTTTAAATAAACGCTAAGCAAAGGCTATATCGCATCAAATAGGATAATAGCAACAGATCATCGAAAGAAAAATAATTCAAGTGTTATCATCTTTGGAAATCACCACAGACGGTTGTGTCGATACGAAATGTGAAATAAATATCCATTTCCATACTCAAATACGAGCAAGGCACAAAGCGGCGAGCATTGATGCCCGTCAGCCAGCTCCTGACAGCTTCACTGATCTATAACTCCTTATTATTATTTGAATGAGATCTATTGATTCGAGGTGTGGAACTCCCGATCCGATCAAACGGAGATCATTTTGTTCGGCTGGAAGGACCGCTTTTGAACTAACTTGACGTTACAATGGCGACCAGTGACGGCAATGATTTAAAATCTGTTAACAGAACGGTTCTCTTTTTAACGATTGGTATACAATTTCCATAAATGGCACGTTCAGATGATCTCAAATACTTGGAATGTAATACATGCTATAATGACTCAAACGAGCATACTTACTAGTAAAACTTAATATGTATCTATTTATAGTCCATGTATCTTGTGAAATAAAAAAATATTGCCTATTTGGTTTTGTGGTTAGTCTATTTTGGGCCGATCCTGAAGTCCGTTTTTTTTTTAATTCTCGTCTCAAGAAAGTTTAAGTAGGTACCTATGTATATAGGTTTTTCTATTTAAGAAAATATCAATCTAGTGGTGTGTGTTTGTGTCTGTGTGTGTTAGAAATACCCGCGTCTCAGAATAGCACGTAAGCCGTTAGTTCCAGTTGTCCCAAACAAGCGATATTTGTTTGGCTAGATCGCCATTTATCCCACCAGCTAACAAAGCAAAGGCTAAAAAAGAAAGACTGGATATTAAGTTCACTCTACCAAACTATCAACTAGTATGATATTAAATTATGTATTACAAATAAACTCACTTGTACTTCCAGTTCAGTGTTTCCAGTCAGTGAGTTTATTTGTAATACATAATTTAAAATGCAGTTTCACCAAGTGCCGACGATGAAAACTATCCAATTTAGTATGATATTAATTATTATTAATTCACTTATAAAATAAGTAGATTTCCCTGTGTCGGTCAAAGTCAAAGTCAAAAGTACTTCTTACAGAGTGAGCATATTCGAATTATTACGTTAGTACTTACGACTTAGCCTCTTTAAACATTGCAATGTACTTAGAGGGTTACAACATTCAGTTTATATTATATACATTTATTTCCGGGCTCCTTTGAAGAATAGACTAACTGCCGTTCTGCCGGGCAGGTCGTAAATAGCGACTGATTATCACTAATATCGTGACTACTTGGTGGTAAAGTTCCGCAATATCTCGCCCGAATATTTGGTACCGCCGCCTTAACTATTCCTGCCGCAATAGCGTCAATGTTTGTCATTGTCGTGTACCGGTTTGGAGGGTAAGGTATCCAGTACACTTATGCATGTAGCATTGCTATCCCGCCACACTACTATTAACATCTTTGCCGTCTATAGGCGATGGTTTGTCTTTCCATCAGGAGAGCCATCTGCTTGAAATGAAATGAAATGAAAAACATTTATTACGTGAAATGAAAAATATATATGGATTTTTACAAGTTATTAAAATAATCAATTGTTATCATCATTTTTTACCACGATATGGTGTGCAAATTATTAAAAAATTATCATAATATCCAATGTGGTTTAAGAATTTATATACTACTTATATTATACACATTTCTAGATATTATTTACATTAATAATTATATGTCCATTGAATTGTAATGTTATCAAATTATTTTTATTTACTAAATAAATATTGAAATACGTTATATTAACCAATCCAGGAAATATTGTATTCTTTACATGCACTTTGGACAAGTCGACGTTTTTAGAATTACTACCGGATCAGAACGCGGCCTCACACTGAGAAAATCTGTCGGAAGATACTCGGTGGGTTTGTCTTGGTTTTCTTCTAATTTGTGAATTGCATGTTTTATTCAATTAAAATGTTTACATTTTCAATTTTTTTAAATCACATTACGATAAAATGTTAAACTAAGAATAATTTAATATTTTAATTTATCAGCAAAAAATTCTTCCTCATTATAATATGTTTTTTCTTGTTTTTAGGAAATTAATTTAAAGGCAAATGATTTAAGACTATCATTGTATATATTTATTAGCCATACAACATGCACTTTTTGTATAATTATTGAGTTTTTGGCATGGCACATTTAGTTTTCTACTATTTCTAAAGTATATGTTCCCTTATATTTCAGCATTTGTTTTAAACAAATGTTGATTTTTTTAACAAATACGCATACCTACCGTCAAAATATACAAACATGGTTAAGCTAGTATTTTGAAAGCTTTAAATAGTGGTTTATTCTTGTAACTTGTAGCTGACTTACGTTGCGTATAGCTCTAATATTTTTTGTGGACTCTAAAAATTCCAATTAAATCTTCATTATTTCTATATAATAATTGGGATTCCATACTAAAATAGATAAAACATAATATCCATGATAAACAAATAAAGTAGCATTTATACTTATAATTTCTCGTATTCGTCTTAAAACACGTTTTATGTGTTCTTTCCAATCACAAATTTTAAAAATAGGTTGAGTGATAAAAGATTGTGCATATCGAAGGAGGGTGTTCAGTACTATAATAATAACAATAATGTCGGTAGACAAATAACACGAACGAATCTAACCGCAAATTAAGCAAATTATTTGCTTATGTTATGGGTGTTGGTCAATTATACGTATACTAAGACATAGAAATACGTATATAAATACTGTAACATACGTAATAAACACCCAAACCTAGAAATACAAACATCTATTCTCATCACATATAATGTTTATCCTTGTTGAGAATCGAACCCGAGCCCTATTGATTCGTGATTAGGTTCGCTAACCACTCAAGCGACGGGGCGGCACTCGATCCTGCTACTGAATATGAAAAAAAATTACTACTGATTTAAATTTTGACCTTTTTATTCAACAAAATATTATACACGAGCACATATAGCCATCCGATCATAAATATCGAATTTAATTGTATATAACAGCAATTTGCTTAACTCGTAACTAGACTCGTGAGCGGGCCGCTGTCGCTCGCGCGCTGGCCATGCCTTTAGAATATTATTTAACTAATTTCGTTGAGGTTTATTATGTAGTTGATCAACATATTTTTTAATCCTTTCCTCTATGAATTCCTTCCTTTGAAGAATAGACCAACTGCCGTTCCCCCGAACAGGTCGTAAAAGGCAATTAATTCGCTATACGTGTTACTACCATCATGACTATTATTAGGTGGTCGAGTTCCGCAACGTCTCGCCGGGGTCAATGCTTATTATTGTCGTGTTCCAGTTTGGAGGATAAGGTAGCCTTATGCATGTGGCATTGCTATACAGCCTCCCGAATAGCAATACGATGGTTTCTCTTTTCGTCAGGACAACCATCAACTTTCTTGCTATCATGTGATAAAAAACTATCCACATCACACAATGTATTTCTAATGCATGTTTTTTAAAAATATTAGGTTTCTTCAGTCCTCCGCAATGTAAACTTGTATGTATTGTAAACCGCCCCGTTGGTCGAGTGGTTAGCGAGCCTGACTACGCAATTAACGGGGCTCGGGTTCGATCCTCGACAGGGACAAGCATTTATGTGATGAGCATAGATGTTTGTATTATATATGCAACAGTATTTAAATATGTATTTATATGTATTAGTAACGTTGACTAACACTCATAACACAAGCAAATAATTTGCTTAATTTAGGGTTAGATCAGTAAATGTAATTTGTCCCGTGAATTTAAAAAAAAAAACTTTGCCAAATTTTATACTCCACCGTTTGTGTAATTGTCTTAAAAAGGAATAAAAAATTGCAAGAATACTAGTGTTGCTCACATATTTACGAGTATATATAGAGGGTAAAATATTAATTATATATATTTTTATGTATGACATTTGCTGTTCTGGTTTATAAATATTTTTTATAGTTTTCTGCCTCGACTTTCTATTGTCCCCCATACATATTTATGATTAAAAAAAACAAGTTTTCTTTTAAACTATTAATATATTGCCAAGCGTTTTTTAATAATCTACTAATTGCTAGTATAATAGATATACAACTTATTTATTTTATCTAAATTCATTATCAACAGGATTCTTTTAGAATAATTATCATATTTTGTATATTTAAACAAATATTATTATAGTATTTATAAATGCGATCATGTAACTATCCATATCTGCGCATATCTGTAAATACGAATGTGCCATATGCCTTTATCACGGATACGAGAAATATTGGTCTAGCGATTACGCTGAGAAATTATTTATTAATTAAATTAATATTTGTTACCAAAACTTTGCTTACGTACAAGGACATGCATATCTTCACACGCGATCACTTAGAGGATAGACTACAAAAACCGTGTTGACTGGGCCCTTGCAAAGAATAGATTAACTGCCTTACTTCCAGGCATCTCGTAAAAATTGAGAAAAGGCTAATACATCACTAACATCGTGACTATTAATTTTTTTCTGTTTTTTATCATAAGATAGCAAACAGGCAGATGGCTGTTCTGAAGAAAAGAGAAACCATTAGCTATAGACATCAAAGATGTAAATGGTGCCTTGCTACCCGTGTGGCGAGATGGCAACGCCACACACATAATCGGAATAACACAATGGCAAAAATTCGCGCTATCGCGGTAACGCTTCGGTACCCAATATCCGGGCGAAACGTTGCAGAACTCTACAGTAGTCATGATTGTAGTGACAGGTATAGCCATTCGGTCGCTTCTTACGACCTACCTGGCAGAACGGCAGTTAGTCTGTTCTTCAAATGAGCCTTCAAAGGTGGCAGAGTTATGCACATTATCGCCCGAGTTTTGATGCAAATACTTTACCTATTACTGCTGCAATCCCGGCGATGCTTGTTGTCATCATGTTCTAGTTAGGGAGGGAAGCACATCAGCATCTTTGGTGTTACCTCTTTCCAGCCAGAAAATCATCAATTTCTTTGCTATTCTTTTAAATAAGTAAATAACTCACAATGGTGTATTTGTATGAATATGTGGGTAGCGAGATCCTTGAGTGACAAGCCATTGCCAATCATCGGTGATAAAATAATGACTTCTGTGCAGGAAGCGGAGTTATTCGCAACGCCCGCGCTACCCGCCCGCCGCCCGCGCATAGGGGCTTTTAATCAACACTTTATTGTTTAATGACCCCTCGTCCAACTCGTAAATTAAAAGGGTGCCGGCTCAATCCCTATTGACGAATGCGTAATATGTGAACGGATTTGACGGAATATTTAATGATAGATAATAGCTATCAACTCAATACGCACTCATTTGCTTGTCTGTCTCTACATTTGCTTTCTTCATTTAAGTAAAATAGATTGCGTACTGAACCAATCCATCTATATCACAAACGAAGTTGTAAGGAAAAAATTTCAGCACTATAAATCTATGTATATAAAAATCAATCCCTATTTACCGTGGTCACGACATCACGCGTGAAGGGCTGGACCCAAGGAATTACGATTTTGCTAATTCTTTTTGCTTGCTTGCACGGTGACCATACTTTTCGAGTATTACTACACTAATTTTACTATGGTTTACTGCATAGTTAAATAAAAATTCTCCTCTCATTATATTTTTATTGATTACGTGTGACCATTAAATATCATGTCCTCCAAAAGGTCTTTTACAATCAACCTGTATAATTTTTAAGCTTTCAGCACTTACTCTCTAATTAAAAGTGCCTATGTCTATAAAATCATACTTCTCCGTGCGTTTAATTTTCTTAAAAAGGAATCCAAAATCCTCGCTTTACCTATTATTATATAAATAGATGACTGATAGACAATAAACAGACTAAGCCGAAGAATGTGGAAAAATTATAAAACGTACAGGGATACTTGTATGGATGTGTAAAGGACTACTGATAAAAGAGCACAATTATAGGAACGGAGATTTATGTGAAAACAAAAATAATCAGACACAGATCTCTTATTTATATTTATTTAATAATAGCTACCCGCCTCAAGTTCGCACAGGCGGTGTATCTACAAAAATAGACAAAATCTATCGTTTACAGTACAACCATGGTAAATAAATAAAATATAAAATAATTATTCGACTATTAATGTTAAAATATTAATACTTATGAAATATATTGAAGATACTTAAGCTATAAAATAAATATTAATTGCTAAGATTGAGACCATTAAATTCATTTTATAGGAAAATTTTCAAAATTTACGTATCACTTTTGCAATAATAATATGCATTATGTTTAAATAAAGAATATGCTTTCGCCGTGTTGGTCCCGGCCTCCTTTGTAGAATAGGCCAACTGCCGTTCTGCCAGGCAGGTCGTAAAAGGCGACCGATTGGCTATCGAGTCACTACCATCGTGGCTACTAGGTGGTAGAGTTCTGCATTGTCTCGCCCGGGTCTGGTACCACCGCCTTACCTATTCCTGCCGCAATAGCGTCAGTGCTTGTTGCTGTCGTGTTCCGGTTTGGAGGGTAAGGTAGCCGGTAAACTTATGCATGTGGCATTATACCTCGCCACAAGATAGCAACGCACCATTAACATCTTTGGTGTCTATAGGCGATGGTTGACTCTTTCCATCAGGAGACCCATCTGCTTGTTTGCTATCTTATGACATAAAAAAAAATATATGCCTATGAGTTTTAATTGAAGAAAAACATAAAATAGAGAAAATATAATACTTCTTTTACTAATTAATTTCACTTAATATTAATATGAAAATAATGGTGGTATTAAGTAAAATATATCACATTCTGTTGATAATATAATTTTTAATTATTTAAATTTACGGAAGTATTACATTTAAGTTTAATAATATACGTAAGTTTAATTTAATTTAAAATATCAACATAGAATATTTAATTATATCATGCTGTTAAAAGGTTTAAGTACATAATATCCTTTACAGTTATCACAAGTACTTGTTCACAAGTGTAATTAGCAAATATGAGTGGAGATTAAAGTTAGTCGGGTGCGGCAGACGTGTAGGTAAGCCGTTAGCGTCGCGTGCGCCCCGCTTGTATAAATGCCTTCAACTTTGTTATTAAAAAGCAATAGAGCCGCCATCGTTTAAACAATTTTAATATAAAACAACTGTTACAGATAAACAACAGTTATCACATACATAACTTAAAAAAGAGGAACTTATGCATATGTGGCTTTAGACCTCGCCACAAAATAGCAACGCACTATTAACACCTTTGGTGCTTTTAGGCGATGGTTTACTCTTTCCATCAGGAGACTCATCTGCTTGTTTGCTATCTTATAATTTATAAAAAAACTGTGCTACTTAAATTTAATACTGAGAGACATTTACACAATTTGGATTTCTCTTTACATGTGTTTGATTATGTCTCTAAGAAGAAATGCATGTTATTTTCAAAATACGTAATGTACCACGTAATCTGACAATTTTTTTAGAACAAAAAACAAACAAACAAGAAATAAATACACAATAATTAATCTTCATGGATATAAGAATAACAAGCTTTGCAGGCAAAGTAAATTTAAAAAGACGAATATCTTTACCCCCATATCCCCGAAGAGGTAGGAAGAGGTACAATCAGTTCACCCACGATTAGCCGAAGATACTTGGTTCGCAATGTGATAGGTGGCAAGCCTATCCTCAACTAGGCACTTAACCTATACTAGTCAATATTGTTTTTATCAGAAAAATGTGAAAAATCCAATTTTGATTTGCCCGACCCGGGAATCGAACCCGGGACCTAAGATAAATACCGACATGGGACCACTGGATCACAGAGGCGATCAAGAAGACTACTATCTGTTAACAGGCAAATTAAATGTCAATACCATCGTTGAACACAATTTTATAAAATAATAAATAAAACACGACATAGCATTTTACAAAAAACTAAATTATATCTATATATGTATAACTTAAGATTTATCCCATAGTATTTTAAATTTATTAATAATGTGTAAAACTTACCTACGAATAAACGAATGAATTTACTGGGTCTATGATCTTTGATTTTTTAAAAGCTCGTATAATTAACAAAATCTTTATTTCACTGATTTTATTCACTAAAAATTATTTAATAATCATGGGGTGCTAATAATATATAATTACAACCTAGGATATGAGTATATTTTAAATAACACTTTTATTTTAAGACTAAGACTACTAATGTATGCATTTTATATAATCTTTACCGTTGTGTGTAAAAAAAGCAACCACGACGTTTATTACCAATATCTTGTTTCTTGAAATCAACTTCCCAAAGTGGTGATAATTTCATCATTTAATGCTCTAATACATATAATAACACACTTTAAAAGTTTATGTGATTGGCCAAAATTTCTTGAAATTTTAAATTTCCTGAAATTTTAAATTTCTAACTTTACATATTTTAAATTTATGGCTATAAATTAACCCCTAACTCTTAATACCCTAAATCTACTTTGGTGGAGAAAATATATCAATAAACTAGGTTGAATTTTGTTGTAACTTTTAACATTAAAATAAATAAAAATATATATTCGACTCTATGTATTTTCAAAACAGTATTATAGGCATTTGATCCCTGACTTTTAATGCTTCACCCCGGCATTAAAATTATGTGTATATTTGTATCACGCTAGCGATTGTAGGGCCTCAACAGCTATAACACCCGGTATGGGAAACGAACACCGCTTGCCAAGGTCTTCACTGCTACTTATTGCTATACATAAAGTATAAGTGGACACACGTAATTTACTTAATTTTTGATGCTAATGAACATTGTCAAATTTTACCCATATTTAGTTAGTTCTTCTAAAATTATTACGAAACTTCTTAATGTGGAGATTTGTATTTAAAGAGTTTAATAGGAAGGACAAAATATAGTATGAGAAGGAATTTACTTTACAACAAACATGTCTTGAAAAAGACAAAGTTACAATGACTCATCTTATGATTTATCATTTATGTGAATGGAGCACCTAAAACTTGATAGAAGATAGCCAAGAAAAAGATTAGTCTTCAGTTGTTTGCTGCTTTGGTAAAAAGACATAACTTAAACTGAATAAATAATTTATATACATTTAATAAGTATATTTATATATATTATATGTAAATATGAGTTTTTTTATGAATGTCTTTGTGTAACTTTGTTTGTACATCATTTTTTTTATTATATTTTGTATTTAATGCACTTAAATAATTAAGCGAGTTACTGATTTTTTTTCTATATACACACCTTGTGCCTTCTCTGTAACACAGCCCAAGACTATTATTTTCTGCTAATCTACCTCAGAATAATAATTTTGAGGTAGATTAGCAGAAAATAATAGTCTTGGGCTTTAAGTCTACCAGTAAAAATATATGTGTGCAAAATTTAAGTAAAAAAGGTGTAAATAAATACATTCTCGCCTATACATAAGTATTAGACAGAGGTGCAACTAATGCACTCATGACGAGCCAACGATATTAAGTCACATGATGCCACAAGTGGAAAATATATCGATAAATCGGACAAACGTCCAATTTCAGTCAAGTTGTCTTCCTCAGATAAACTAAAATATCTGTTGCCCCATCTACCGAACTGCATGGAATCTCGTAAGAGCTAAGAGAAGGCTAACACTACCACTCCTACTAATCTCTAATATCGTCACTACGAACTAGGTTTGCATCCTTTCGTCCGGATTTGGTGTCACTGTCTTACCTATTACTGCCGCAATAGCTTCGTTGCTTGTCGCTATCATTATTATAAAAAAAATTAAAACAAAATTTTTTCCGTAGAAGTCTAGGCCAACTTTGAACTATAGACCATCTGCCATTACGCCAGGCAGTTCGTAGGATATGAACAACCAAAAGTGTCCCAACTATCGTGATTACTAGGTGGTAAAGTTCGACATCTCACCCAGGTTTGTCACTGTCTTGTTCCGGTTTGGAGTGCAAGATAAGGTACTAGCCAATAAACGTATACCATTTCAATGCATGGATAGAAACGCATTATTACCATCTTTGGCGTCTATAAACGATGGTTGTCACTTTCAATTAGGAGAGCAAATTTGTTTTTTTTCCTGTTTAATGAAATCTAAACATCTATACGAATAAATAAAATTGGAGTGTCTGTTTGTAATATTAAAGTAACCGCTACTTATTAAAGGCTTATGGATGTATACACGGTACATATAACAAAATAACATTTTTTACAATTTTTATCTGTCTATTTGTTCCGGCTAATCTCTGGAACGGCTATACCGATTTTGACGGGACTTTCACTGGCAGATAGCTGATGTGGCAGGGAGTAACTTAGGCTACCTTTTGCGTCCACGCGGACGAAGTCGCGGAAGCAGCTAGTTTATAATAAATTGGTAAAGTTCGTGTCAGGCCACGCGCAATGTTGGGGTTGGATGTTGCCCATCACAATAATGCACACTCAGAAAGGGCTTTTACAGTTTAATGCTATGAACATCTAAGCTATTTAACTTCTCTAAGTACATAAGTACATTTTATAAATTGGTCGACTATTGCTCAAAACCTTGTAAAGCCTTCTAAGCCATGATAGTTTTCCTTTTAACTTTATTATATTTACTACTACCATGGTTTTTTTCCCACGCCCAAAACCAACCATTTAACCTATAGAGGGGGGGGGGAAGAAGGACACTTAACTTTAACAACATAAGCACTTAAAACCTTAATATTTTACAAACAAGCCCCTTAATCGAAATTTTGTTTAGACAAACCTATAATACTTTTTAAAAACCTGTCCAACGATACCCCTCCCAATGGGTTACGTGAGAAAAAATAAACATCCCCACTTTACATGTAGGGGAGCTACCCTGAAAAAATATTTTTCAATATTTTATGTTACCACTTTGTTGACGTAATTAATAATATGTATATTCGTGCCATATCATAGCTTTCTAGTAATAAGAATATCTGAGCTATCGTGCGGACGGACGGACGGACATAGCGAAACTACAAGGGTTCTTAATTTACTTGGGAGCCCTAAAAACGAGTCATGTTTTTTGTACAAAATACCCCAGTTCTTTTTTCTAACCTAATGACTGTTTTGACATTAGGATATAAAAGCATCACAATATTCATATTTCTTAAAATTAGCATTATGCCCCCAGCGTTAATTACACGGAACTTGATATCTTTCATTAGGAGATCCCGAAATTATTGCGCCAAGCAAAATTCTTAATTATATATCTTAAATTTCTAAGTAAAATATAGCCTTAAGCGCCGTCAAGGCAACAAAATAATATGTTTATAAACAGCGAAAATTTTACCGTTAGGATTAATTATGCTTTTTGGAAACAATCTGTTTTTTGTCATGATATGGGTTAAGTAAATATCTCAATACTTTTTATAACAAATACTTGTTACTTTTGATAAATATTGATAGTTTGGCGAATGCGGTATCACTTACCACCGCAATTTCACAGTGCAGGCTAACCACTAGTAATGACTAATTTTAAAGTAACATTAACTAGTTGTGAACTCGTGATAGCATAGTTTTATTCCAACTTTTCATTGATATAAAAAACCCTAGATACAGTACATACAATCGTAGTATAGTATTATTTTATCTACTATACTACTATACAATCGTAGTTTATTAGTATAGTAGATACAATCAGTGTCTCAATAACATCCTCCAAAAATGAGCGCATAATTTAAAATTGTGCGCTCATTTCAAATAGAATCGCGTCGGTCGCGCTATTGTCAATTTTATTTCTTTTTGTACTTAGCTTTGTAAAAGCAACTGTAAATCTTGCGCTTAAGTTTAGATATGCAAAAACATATGTTTTTGCCATATCTATAACTATTTAAATGAAATTAGGGACACTTTTGAGTGTCAGGTTTGTTCGAGACCGTGTATCTTATTTTAAACTATTAACAGTTTAACACCTACACATATATAAAATTTGTTACGATAAATATTCTAATTAATTACTTACTTACTCCGTTAGTTGACTCAGCGGCTCAGCTCAAAGTGGATTTTGGCCTCCGATACTAGAGTACTCCATTTATTTCAGTCCTTTGTGATTGCCTCCGTATTGGTCCCGGGCTCCTTTGAAGAATACGCCAACTGCCGTTCTGCCAGGCATGTCTTAAAAGGCGACCGATTGGATATCCGAGTCACTACCATCGTGGCTACTAGGTGGTAGAGTTCTGCATTGTCTCGCCCGGGTCTGGTACCACCGCCTTACCTATTCCTGCCGCAATAGCGTCAGTGCTTGTCACTGTCGTGTTCCGGTTTGGAGGGTAAGGTAGCCGGTAAACTTGTGCATGTGGCATTAGACCTCACCACAAGATAGAAATGCACCATTAACATCTTCAGTGTCTAAAGGCAATGGTAGTCCCTTTTTATTAGGAGACCCATCTGCTTGTTTGCTATTTTATGATATAAAAAAACACGCTGGTTATTAGCTTGAAACTAACGGAGATGCCTTTTGAAAGCATCACTCCAGCGGTATCTGGGCTGACCAACGGACCGTCGTCGACCCTTCGTCGGATATTATGCTCTATTTAATCCCCGGCCTTCTCCCATTCTTTCAATGTGGCGAGTCAACGGAGTCTGTGCGCTTTTATACTATTATGTTAAGGACAGTCACTAGTTCTTCAATATCGCCATTTTTATTGATCCTAAGGCTTCTACCAGGTTTCTGTTTTTTTTCTATATGCGTATAGGTATAGTAGTAAGTAGATTAGTACTCGACCATTTATTAGAACACCTTTTGCCAAACCCTAATAATTCTAAACAATTAACTATTTTAAAACAAAAAACTCGGCTGAGACTAAATCCGAAAAAATGTATAGCTTATGTTACACTCACAATTAAGACGAATTTAATGATATATCTGAAGCTAAAATCCATCAAGTTATTTATGCTACAGAGTGTGCCTAAAAATATACATTACAGAGAATCATTTGTACACAAATCAAATATTTGCCAGTATGAGTTGACATTTTCAATATTAAACTAGATTTTCTGCAATTGCTTTTTGAAACACAGTACCTTTAAGATTCTTTATCAATTAACGGTCAACAAATTATACCTACACCCGTTTAACATTCTTAAAAGTAAAAAATACAACACAATATATATTTTTTTATTATTTACAATTTAAATAAAGATAAGTATCACATTATAAAACATAAAACAAATTGGTAAAACATGAAACTCACACGCGTCATTAATAACTATAAAAATTACACACTTCATAAAATCCAAGTTAAACGTTTAAGCGGGCTTCGAACATGTCAAAGTAGGAGCTCAACACCCTCCTAATTACATGGATAATTATGGTGTAAAGTTTCCAGTTATTAATTTAATATTCGGAGCCGAGGGGAGGTCAGGTGACGCGCCAGGTGTATAATCGAAAATGTACGATGAGTAATCATCAGTTGACTGCCATTTAGTGATAATGATTACAATTATGATAAAATAAAATAACATATTAATTTGCGACTATTCGAATCACTAAGTCATTACAAAGTTCTTTCATTTATTAAGTAAAATTAAAATTGTATCATAATTGCAGTGATGATTACTATTATGATAAAGTTAAATATCGTAGTAGTTTGCACCTGTTTGAATAACTACATTATAACAATATTCTTTAACTTTACTTCAAGCATTAAAAAAGATAATAATAACATAGCTGTTTAAATAGTTGCAAATTACTATGTAATTTTAATTTATCATAATTGTTATCTCTATTACTGCAGTTGCTTTTAATTATTGATATAGCAGTAATTAGCTATAATTTGTTTTGCTAATTTTTTCCGCCGTGTTGGTCCCGGCCTCCTTTGTAGAATAGGCCAACTGCCGTTCTGCCAGGCAGGTCGTAAAAGGCGACCGATTGGCTATCGAGTCACTACCATCGTGGCTACTAGGTGGTAGAGTTCTGCATTGTCTCGCCCGGGTCTGGTACCACCGCCTTACCTATTCCTGCCGCAATAGCGTCAGTGCTTGTCGCTGTCGTGTTCCGGTTTGGAGGGTAAGGTAGCCGGTAAACTTATGCATGTGGCATTAGATCTCGCCACAAGATAGCAACGCACCATTAACATCTTTGGTGTCTATAGGCGATGGTTGACTCTTTCCATCAGGAGACCCATCTGCTTGTTTGCTACCTTATGATATATAAAAAAAAAAATAATATATACTGTCCGGTATGGATTCCTAAAACTACTGAACCGATTTCAATGAAATTTTATAGATAGGAACTACTGTTTGGTTCAACTTAAGAGATAGAATAGCTTTTATCTCAATTACCCAACCCCCCCCCCCCCTCTCACGTACCAAAATATTCAATACGAGTAATTTGTACGGCGATACAACGACTGCCGTTCCAACTAGTATGCAATAAAGTTTAAATCGAAATCTGTAAAAATAATTACCGGCAGGGGTGTTTCCAAACGGATACGACTTGGGGGCCTTCAAGAATAAAGCTTACTCATTCTTAAAAGGCCGGCAACGCAACTGCAAGACCTCTGGTATTGTGGATGTCCATGGGCGGCGGTGATCACTTACCATCAGGTGCACCTCCTGCTTGTTTGCCCCCTCTTCTATAAAAATAATAATAATAATAATTTCAATTTGACACAAAAGTTATTTTAACACTATTTTTGACCCAAGACCTTTTTGAAGATAAGACTTATTACGAATATAAGAGTGAAGTTCAAACGTATGACGAGCATCATGATTACACGATGGCAGAGTTCTGATACGTTTAGTTATCATTTACTACCTATCACCTCTTTTCTTTTCCTTCTAGACGGTGATTGTCTTTATTGTATTCCGGTATATAGTATGTCCATTTTATAAAGACCCAAGATTTCACAGAAAAGAGAAGAAAAGAGAAGAAAATATTAGTATTGGTGCTATGACAAAGATTTTTTTTATCTTAATCACATTAAACGAAAATATGAAATACACCAATATTTTCGCCGTGTTGGTCCCGGCCTCCTTTGTAGAATAGGCCAACTGCCGTTCTGCCAGGCAGGTCGTAAAAGGCGACCGATTGGCTATCGAGTCACTACCATCGTGGCTACTAGGTGGTAGAGTTCTGCATTGTCTCGCCCGGGTCTGGTACCACCGCCTTACCTATTCCTGCCGCAATAGCGTCAGTGCTTGTCGCTGTCGTGTTCCGGTTTGGAGGGTAAGGTAGCCGGTAAACTTATGCATGTGGCATTATACCTCGCCACAAGATAGCAACGCACCATTAACATCTTTGGTGTCTATAGGCGATGGTTGACTCTTTCCATCAGGAGAACCATCTGCTTGTTTGCTATCTTATGACATAAAATAAAAAATAAAAATATGAAACGTGTTGAACGCAACAAGTTACCATCGAACTTCTTCAAATATTTCGTAATATTTACCAAAACAGATTGTAATTTAATGTAAGTACATACATACATACATATCTTCACGCCAGATCCCTTACGGGGTAGGCAGAGAGAACCGAGTGCCATACATCACAATCCTTGCAGATAAGGTAAGTATATCTTAGTATACTTATTAAAACATTGATCACTCCCATCCATTTATTTATGTTAATATACGATTATCATGGTTTTTTTACTGTATTAAAATATAAAAAAGGCTAATTACAAGAAACTTATTTTAATTACGCTTATATTCAAGCCATTTAAAAGAACTCTCGCAACAAAGTCAATGTACAAAACGCTAATCCACCATGATTTAATTTTGCGTACAAGGAATTACCAAGACTTTTCCCATAAAAATATTTCTCTAAATCATCCCTAACTCCTACCGAGTAATTAAGGTAAAAGGTCTTAAGCATGAATGTTATGACGGTGTTTATGAAAAGTATTTCAAAGTATATCAGGAACCATTCACGCTTACTTTGCCGACATCTGAATGCTCACCACACAATAAATTTTAAGCCGAAAAGATCTTTTATGAATTTTCAGACGTGCAGCCTCCTTTCAAAAAGAACCTTGATACAGTTTTCGTATACAAATAAGGCATTAGGCGGGAATATTATCATTCTTGTTTTAGTTAACTCAAAAGAAAAGATTCCCTTGCTATATTTTACTTCTTTTCTATATTTTTTCATTCTGAGAGAATTTATTTTAGCATTTTTCATATCAAAAACAAACAAACAAATAATACTTCTGATGACCACTGATAATAGTATCGCTTTATTATCCATGTTGTATAGATATAATGTCACATGAATGCATATGCTGGCTACTTTGGTTAGGAGGGTTTTAATTTAAAAAAATGTTAATCGTACATATCAAACATATTAATTCTACGTAGCTATCGATGTGGCATAGAAGTAATATCCCTAAGTAATGTCAGTAAATGGAACTTGAATCAAGAATTGGTTTATTTATTTGTCATTTTAGTTAGTAAATTAATACTTGAAACAAAACTTTACACCTTTTTTTCAGCAATTACGCAAACAATGAAGTATAAAACTTGCACAAATAAAGTTAATATTTTAGAGGTGTGCAGAAACATAATATTTTTAAATTATATGCTTAAGAAATATCTTAATTAATTGATAAAAATAAACTTTACACACACAACATTCCCTTGAAATGCATGATAATATACACACATGTATACTATAATGTTTATGGCTAATGTACGTTGTCATACTGAGAAGATATTTTATTGTCAAGTCGCTAGCCCATATGATAGATAATATGTGGAACAAAAATTTTGTATTAATTTTACAGACATTTACGAAAATTGGGCAATATGAAATTTTGCACCTACCGCTGGCTATAGAGTCTAAGATATAATATATGGATTGTAATCCTCATCTTCCATTCATTTCACCATCGAAACTCTCGCCATAGTTCAAAATTACACAGTTTTCGATGCATTTCTTGCCACGTTCTTATCCACTTATCAGCGTATCAAAGAAGAATGAAGAGTAAATGTATCACTTTCACAGTGATTTGTAGCACAGATGTTAAACGTCTCGTCTGAAGTTGCATCATCTTAACCTTTTCTATCAACACTATCATTTGTGCTATTTAATGACGTATTCCAGTTTAAAGGAAAAGCGGATAAACTAATGCATAAGTTTGTTGGCGTTGTTTATAGAATGTAGCATCTCTTTCCATCGGGAGAACCAACTTACTCGTTTCCCAAAAAATATAACACTGTTGTATTGCCACACAAACATAAAAACCATTGCAATGACATGATCAAATAGAACAAGAAGAATAGGTCAGCTTATTGTCAAGCAAAAACAAGCAAGGTTAGGGAAGACTTAGGCCGCTAACTCACCGGGATGCCATGGCGACATCGCCGTCCACGTATCCAAACAATTTGTATAGAATTTTACGAATTGGCCATGTCGCCAAATGAGTTAACTGCCAAATATTTCAATATAAACTGTTTGAATACGGTGGTCGGCGCATCGCCACGGCGTCCTGGTGAGTTAGCGGCCTTCTGAACTTGTCATTATCATCGTGACTACTAACTTTATAATAGAGTTCAGCAAAGTATTGTCTGTGCTCGATACCACCCTCTTAGATGTTCCTATCACGATTGCGTCGGGGCTAAGTGTCATTGTTAAGAGAGTAAGGTACCCTGTAAACTATTGCAAATAACGACCCTGTCATGCGGATATCAGCGTATTACAGATTTTTGGTGTCTCTAATAATAGTACAATTTCACTACAATTGTGGATCAAGGGCCAGATACAAAAGGCGGCAGTGTTAGAAACGGTACATATTGCAAGGAGGTTTCATTCTCTATCACCCTGACCACCGATAATTTAGCTGCAAAGTTGATGCCACCGGAAAACCCATTTTTTATATTAATTTTTATAATATTGTATTTTTTAGTATTATAATTATAAATATAATTAAAATAAGAAAATTATGTAAATAAATATAATAATAATGATAACTTTTTATAATATGTAAGTTTATCTCTTTTCACGAATAAAAACATCTACTTGTTTGTTATGCCATGATTTAGAAAAACAAATTGCCCCCTCCATTGATATTGAACCCATTTATACCAAAACCCATAGACCAATGAGACGACCTATATTGTTTTAATATAAAAGAATAAATTTAATCAAAAGGTAGCTTTCGCATAGCGGAGCTTAAAATTTGACATAATGATAATTCGAGGGGAAGAAGTCGAATTTAATAGCGAGTTAAATGATACGTGCCCTGATTGGAAAATGTATGGTTATTCAGGTCGACGAGGCTCTTACCCCTCCCAACCCTCCGCACGGCTGATTTGAAATGAATGGTAATAATGCCCGAGAATCCCGCTCGCATCGTTTTGTATGATTATTCCAGATTAATTATTTGTTGGAATTTTGTTGGCTAATTTTTTGGAACGGGATTTTTCCGCTTTGAGTGACGTTTTAATTCCAATTTCTCGTAGGGTGATATTAGTAAACGTCATGCAGGGTTATAAACATAGAATGGTGTATATTTTTAGATTTTTTGTAACGTAAGATAGTAAACAAGCAGACGGCTCTCCCGATAGAAAGTAATTATCGTCTCCTATAGACATGAGACACAAATATGTTGGTCCTATCCTCGAGGCGAGGGATCCACATGCATAAGTTTACCGGCTACTTTACCCCCAAACTAAAACATGACAGTGACAAACACTGACGCTACTGCAGCAGCAATGGGGAGGGTGGTAGTACCTGTCCCAGGCGAGACAATGCAGAACTCTACCTAGTAGCCACAATGGTAGTGAGTCGTATATTATACGCTGAAGCGCTGCTTAGTTTTGACTTTGTTTGGACGATTAATTATTATTTCAGCGCTGCAGCGAGTGTCTATGAAATTGAATTCGAAAACTACTTAGCATAGCTTCTCTAGTTCGTAGTACATTAAACTCTCTAAGAATACGTTCAGTTTTATGAGAAATGTGCTCTAACAATCAAGCAGACAGGCAAAAATTTAAAAATCCTAGTAATGTATATCAAATTCCACTTATCAATTCCTCTCCATTTTTGAGACATTAACATACCTGTTATAACGTTTATAGGTCTATTTAAACAGTCGCGTCTGTACATCTTCCGCATACGTAATTACTAGAAAATTGGTGAAGTGCACTTCGTGTTACGCGCAATGTAGGGTTCTAAAGTTGCCTATCACAATAATGCGGACTAAAAGAGACTAAGAGAGAAGAGAGGTTTAGTGTTTTATATTTGTACTCGTATTCCCACTATATACCATTTTTCGTCAAGATCGATTCAGCTGTTCTCAAGTTAGAACGAGACAACATACGGACAAAAAATTAAGTGGTAACATTGACTTTTGCTGATAAATCATAAAACGACTATTTATCATGAAATTAGACAAAAAAATTAATGCAAAAATAGACGCTATAAAAAACAGATAAACAAAATAAAAACAAATATAAAATTGAAATATTTCAGTAACTTTTTACGTCGCAATATTTCATTTTGAACATGATCGATTGACAGGAACTTTCCATACCGCTTTCCTTATAAAAAGTCAATAGTGAAGTTTGCTATTGAATCACGTCAGGGTGGTCCCAAGGGTTGGCTGCTGATGCGAATATCAAATGGCTGCTACCCTTAGGCTCTAAAACACTCATCCATTAGATGTGAGGGAAAGGCGATACCGATGTCCATCATGCGCGTATACGAAAACGTCAAAACATATCAAATCGTCCATTATTATTTGAACCTTTTTCAAAGCTTTGCAAATAATAAGTTTATTTTAAAAGGGCTAATTTCTAATTTTTAAAAGGAACTGTGCGTTAATTCTTAATGTTTTTTAATTACTCTATCATTGAACTTTTACCGACTTCAAAATAAGAAGTCCTTTTTTAGTACTGAATTGAGATCCCTTTGCAAATAATAAGTGTTTTTAAAAGGCCTAATTTCTAATTTTAAAAAGGAACTGTGCGTTAATTCTCAATGTTTTTCAATTACTCTATCATTGAACTTTTACCGACTTCAAAATAAGAAATCCTTTTTTAGTTCTGAATTGAAATCCTTTTGCAAATAATAAGTGTATTTTAAAAGGACTAATTTCTAATTTTTAAAAGAAACTGTGCGTTAATTCACAATGTTTTTTCAATGACTCTACCATTGAACTTTTACTGACTTCAAAATAGGAGGTCCTTTTTTAGTTCTGAATTGAGCTTCCTTTGCAAATAATAAGTGTATTTTAAAAGGGCTAATTTCTAATTTCTAAAAGGAACTGTGCGTTAATTCTCAATGTTTTTTTCAATGACTCTATCATTGAACTTTTACCGACTTCAAAGTAGGAGATTCTTTTTTAGATCTGAATTGGATCCTTTTTTTTTGAAGAAGCACAAAGAATTATTTTTTATCGCTTCTATGTATTGTACATAAAGTACGACGTACGAAAATCTTTTTAACCATACTTTAACTGAAAATTCGTTAGTTATATATTTAGTAACAGATAATTTGATAAAATGATAGATGTTTCATCTGACTTAAAAAATGAAGGGGTTTCCCAATTTGATGCAGGAATAGGTAAGGCGGTGGTACTATATACCCGGGCCCGACGACGTCACGATGGCACTGACACGTATAGGCAACTGTTCGCCCTTTAGGAACGACTTGGAAGAATGGCCGGAGTTGCCTATTACAATAATGCGGACTAAGAATAGGGCTTTATATTCTTAAATATCTATGATTGAAAATCTAACATATTTCATACCAATCCCCTTCACTGGTTCAACGTCTATAGAAACTTCTCCAAGTACATTTTATAAGTTGATCGACTATTACTCGTAAACTTTTGAAGCATACTGAGCTGTGATCGTTTTTCTTTTAACTTCATTATATACACTACTACTATGACTTTTTACACGTATAAACCAACTGTTTGCTGGCAGAGGAGGAGGGGCATACTTGGCTCTAACAAATATTAGTACTTTAAAGCTTAATATTTCACAAACGGACCCTTATCGATAAAACCAGAGAGTTTAATTTACTACGTACTAGAGGAGCTATACTAAGTAGAAATTGTGTACCAGTAGTGTAGGTAACACTCGCTGCAACGCTGAAAAATAAAAAATCGTCCAACCAAAGTCAAAGTTATGCCGCGCTGCAGCGTATAATAGAGTATAATGTATATTCGCAACCAAAAGGTCATAACCGCCTTGAGTTTCATGGCGGTTATGCGTTTAATTAAATGAGTTGTGACGTAGGTGCAGCCCATGGACTGCACATTAGAGAAACACAAGTGAAATTGTGCATGACTTGTCTAGTACGTTAGTACATAAAAGTCTTTGGATAAAACTATATTCATAAACCCATAATATTTATTGTAAACCTATTTAACGATACACCACACTATGGAGTACGTGAAAAAAAAAAATAAACATCCATATTTTACCTGTAGAGAAGATATCCTAAAAATATGTATATAAATCTTGATATATATAAATTACATGTCACATTGTTTGTCCGTGATGGACTCAATTGAACCGATTTAAGAAAGTTTTGACACATGCAACTTGCTGAAGCTGCAAATATAAGTTGTGTTTTAGGTACTATCTGCAGGAGTACCGAAACTGTTCTACCTCATTTTTTACGCGATTCTCCTCAAATTGCTGTACTTACTTGAACGGGAAGAGACAACCACCGCCTGTGACACCAAAGATGTTAAGGGTGTGATACTATCTGCGTGACGGGACGGTACTATCGCATGCATAAATTTACGGCTATCTTAAGCCTGAAACTGGAATACGACAGTAATAAGCATTGACGTTATTGCAGCAGGAACAATTAAGACGGTGAGTGTTGTAATTTCCGATTAAATTATGCATTTTCCGAGACATATACACCACGTATATGTCTCGGAAAATGTATAAAGCAACCGATTCTAACTACCATTCGACCATCTATAATAATCAGTATTATGGATGGTCGGCAAATACGGCAATCGCCACCCATGGCGTTAAAGGACAAACCGATTTAGTACGTTTGGCTATCTAACAGAGTTCGGTTTGCTCTGCCTCAGAAGCAGGAGAAGGAAACCGGTAAAATGATTGATATGAGTAAAGCGAGTGAAGTCCTACAATGTCTACTGGAACAATCCGGTATGTATAAATGTTTGTTCAACGACAACTCAAGTATGGTTGATCAATTTTTTTTTCCAATTTAGTAGGCGAATTCATTAAACAAAAAATTATATATTTGAACAGCCAAGAGATTGGCGACATTACTAGGTGATTCCCCGTGTTTGTCCGGACCTCCTTGAAGAATAGACCATCTGCCGTTTTGCCAGGCAGTTTGTAAGCGATAAGCTATGCGAGTTACTACTATCGTGGCTAATCATTTACTTTCATTGATCTAATCTAATCGTTTAATCAGTTACTACCATTGTCACTAATCAGATTTTGTTTGATATCAAAATCGCTAACAATCCTTGATAAAAACATCTCAAGATATAATTATTAATATACTTAAAATGTTATTCCTATTAACCATAGTAATCTCTTTAATATTCTCTGCCAGATTTAATTTCGGTAAGCGAAACTCATTTCTATCAAAATAGTAAAGAGATTACTTTTGTTTGGCAAATAAATGGTATTTGTAGTACTGACTAGATTCTCCCAAGGGATCCGAGCTGGCACATTCTGACGAGTGAACTAAGTAGAAAGATAGAACAGAATTAAGCGGGCCAATTATCCCGTATTGGATTTATTGGTAATCTCTGCACGAATGGGCGCGAGGGTGCGAACTGAACCAACTTTTGATGATGCCTCTATTGGTATTATGAACAAAGTTCTTGCAATTTTTATGTAGGTGGATATATTGTTCGCTTTTCCGTTGTTTCGCCCTCGATTGTGTGTAGACAGATAAAAGAAACTTAGTGCGATTTCAATGAGAAATAATCAATGCTTCATCAAAGTAGTGACCGGCTTAGGGGAAATAATTAGTTTGACGTTAAAATATATGATATTTGTGTATTAGTTACGAATAGATAAAATTATTGTATAATAACACATATACAGAAAAATATAAGAAAAGGTAAAATAATATTGAATAAGAAAATTGAAGATTGACCGCCTTCGTAAAACGCGGACGGTTTCCCTACTACCATTTACCTGCTGTAGGTGGTAGAATTCTGCAATATTTCGCCCGGGTTTGGTTTTATCGACTTACTTATTCTGCCGTATCGTCAGTGATTGTAACTGTCGTATTCCAGTTTGGAAGGTAAGGTTTTCGATAAACATATGCACGTGGCATTACATCCACTATTTGGATGTCAACGCATTATTAATATCTTTGCTGTTTATTGGTTATGGTTTATCTATTTCAATCAAGAGAGCCATCTGCTTTTTGCTATCCTATTATATATAAAAAATATTGTAGAAACATACTAATCTACCACGTTGCTCCGAGACCTCAATGAGAATGAGCCTATTTGGTTCAGATTGTGCATACCCAAATTGATTCTATCTAGAAAATTCTTAGTAGCTTATTAGAGCCTAGTGATGGTGTATTAATCTAACCATTCATCGGAAAAGCAGGTACAGCTATTGCTCCTGGTTACCCCAAACAAAAAGCGATAGTCAATTATATGTGTAAATGTGGTGACGGAAATTATCAATACCCAATACATTTTGCAACAGATGTATTAAACAATACGAATTTCAGAGCTATGATACGAATAAGATACGAAAAATATGTGGGTTTTATTACATCATCTATAGATAATTGTTTACATCACATTTTCGCTGGGTTAAATGAAACTTTGAAAAAATAACATCAAAGCGGCAGTTTCGCCCTATATCTATAAATAATTTAGGAAAACGAAGGGTCAATCTTTAATAAATATCGACAAACGGAATTTTATTGCGTCCATCCCCATCCCGATTGACCTACTATCATCTTTGTATCTTCGCTTGCCATATGGGAGGGTCATCGCAAGATTTATAACTTCAACCCCTAGTGACAAAGAACCAAAACTATGAAAAGCGACGTGCAGTTCAATAACGAATAATATACAGTTTTTATTTCTACAATCTGCTGGTCACTAGTCGATATTTATGGGAGTTATTACTGATGATCGAGTGACGAATCTGTGCCCTATTATTTTATATCAAAACAATGAATCAAATGGCTTCTAAATCGTTTTTGTTACTAGATTTATGATGGAGGCGCAAGTACGGTTTCCTGGTCAGGATTCCTGATCCGGAATTCCAATTCGGAGGCCTGAATGTACGACTACCATGTTCGGAAAATATAAGAACCTTGCTGAACATTTTGTATGTAAGACGTGCAATCAGGAATCCTGACCAGAAAATCGAACATGTGCGGAAGCCTATCAAAAGACGTGAAAGTAAAATTAATGTTAACGTCATATTTAGGGTTAGACACGTAGCAGAATCGTTATAGGTTCACCATGCTCAACATCTGTTCGCGCCTTAGATAGATACTGTTAGTCCTAGAAACTAGAAATAAATCTAGATGCGGTAGAAAATTCGGAGTGAATTAATTTCTCTAACGCAAAGCCGAAGATTCAAATTGATTCTGAAAAATCATTGTCTTCAACTACGCTGCTCTACGCTGAGCGCGATCAAGAGACAGAAGGTGGTTCTAGCCAGCTCCCGACCTATACAAGAACAGTGATTCCATGTAAGACCGAATTTACACCAATGTGCTTTGTAGTTGATTAAATTTTTGTATATTTCCAGAATTTTGTGACAGTATTAAATAGAACACCACGTTTATTTCCACTATCTGATAATCATAGGCTAATAGTTTGAGCTTTGCATTGATCGTCTCACCCAAATTTGACACCACCCCCTTATTTATTTTATTCAATATTTTATTGTACATAACAGTAAATATAACAATAACATAAACAAAAGAAAAGCGTGTAAAAAATAAGCGTACCTACTTGTGCCACATAGGGTCAGTACTTTCTACTGGGCTTGTTTGGTTGAGGTAGCCAGTAAGTAATCTTATGTATGTGTCATAAATTAGATACACAATGATAGCAAAGCACCTTTAATATATTTAGTATTAATTGGCTACGGTTATCTCGTTACAACAGGAGGGCATCTTCTATGATATTTAAATAAACAGTTCTATGAAAATATCAATTTTATGATCATACCATACTATTTATTTAAGAAAATGGCTCTAAAATTAAAATAAACAATATCACGAAAACAACGATGAAATAGTTACTCTCGAAAATGTCGAATAAGCTAACATAAATTGATATATTGACATAAAAGCATATTTATGTTCTTGGTATTGATAAAAAATCTTTGTGATACGTCATAGCTGTCAATCTAGTACCGGCCTCTTGGGTATTGGCTAAAAACTTTTCCACTTACCAGTAATATGAAGGGAAAGAGAATTTCTTAACGCAATGACATTGCAAAAATGATGTTATAAACTACCTCGTTAGTCTATTTGTTGACATAATCGGCTATGATAAAATAAATAAATACTCACGGGACAAATTACGCTTTCTAATCTAACCCCAAAGTAAGCAAATTATTTGCTTGTGTTATGGGTGTCAGTCAACGATACTAAAACATAGAAATACGTATGTATATATGTAGTGGAATATATTTAATAAACACCCAAACCCGGAAATACAAACATTTCTACTCATCACACAAATGCTTGTTCCCGCCGGGGATCAAACCCAAGCCCCGTCGATTGCGTAGTCGGGGTCGCTAACCACTCGACCAACGGGGCGGTCATGATCATGATATCCTGAGTTTATTTCACTGAACAAGAAAAAAGTATCAGTAGGACTTATCTCAAAAATTTTAGTAATAACCGGAATTCTGAAAGATGGTGTATCAACCTCCTGTCTGTGCTCCTGTCAGTGCTCACCGCAAACCAGAAGCGAAGTCCCAGCATGAAAAAAAAAAAACTTTTGTATATCCATACTAATATTATAAATGCGAAAGTAACTATGTTTGTCTGTCTGTCTCTTCTTCACGCCTAAACTACTGGACAGATTTGGATGAAATTTGGTAAGTACATAGATATTTTGAGACTTGAGAAAGGACATAGGATAGTTTTATCCCGGAATCCCGCGGGAACGGGAACTATGCGGGTAAAACTCCGAGACTTTTATTTTGGATTTGTTTTTACGCGGACAAAGTCGCGAGCATAGCTAGTTACGTATAAAAGAATTTGGTTGAGATAGTCAAAATCAAATCAAATGAAAACATTTTTCGTTTTTTGAATTCATGACTTCATGTTCAATGACATGTTTGCTTGCATGTCTGCATATTTGCTAGCTCAAGCTCTTGTTTGTTTATATGTATATTCTAAAATCTAAAAGAGTAGTTGACTGGAAAAGACTAGGTTATACCTTTAATTTGTAATTTTTTCGAAGAATAAATCAACTGTCTTATTGTTAAGCACAGTGGGCCTAACAGTAAGACAGTTTACTGTTAGGCAGATCCAAAATTTTTGTTTGAAGGGGGCTTAATTTAGCGGCAGTTTGTTTGGGAGGAGCTTGATTCAGCTGAGGGTAAATTTACTAAAGTAATCATGAATTTTTTAAGTTTTCTGGAGGGAGGCTTGAGCTCTGAATCTGCTATTATTTAGGCATCTCGGAAAAGGCTAATACTTGACACTAACAATATCATGACTACTAACTATGTGGTAGGGTTCTGCGTCTGCTTATTTGCTATCCTACGGAATAAAAAAAATATTTAATTAATATGTCGCCATTTAATAAAATAAGGGGAAAATGACTTGTCTTAATGTCAAGGTAATCAAAAATTTGTGCTAAATATTTTAGAGCTTAATAGTTTGAATGCCAATGACGATTATAATTACTAAAAAATTAGACGTCCAGATAAATACTACATGTTACTTCTTTTCCCTTATCTAAATAATATATGTGAAGAATGTTATAATAAATCTCCCAAAATGATTTACTTGAATGTCAGCGTTGCTACAAGTAAAGTTATTAGTTGCTCGGCTAAGGATAGCATAAATATTTTACAAGAAGGAAGAAGTTATTTCCATAATGTGGCCGTTAGGCATAAAATATAGATAATTATTCCTCTAAATGCTCGTAAATATTCCACTCACGCCTGAAACTTACATATTGCAATTTTATGAAAACACTTTCTCATTTTCAGATTTGCTTTATTTTAGGAGAAAATAATTAGCACTATTAGGATTCTTAAAGGTGATTTTTATAACCAACATGTTAAGAAGACGGGAACACAAATAGGAATTATTTGTTTATGTTTAAAAAATATAATAGTACCATTAGACAAAATACTATTCTCTTATCTAAAAAAGACTAATAGAAATTACCTCTTCTAATCGAAAATAACACCACCGATTTTTATTTGAATAGTAAACTTAATAAAATTCCAGTGATTAGATCAAATGATCTAGAAGGGTAGAAATCTATATAGTCTTAATAATAAACTTGTATAATTCAATTTGTAAATTAGAGCTCGTATTGTGACACAAACAGTCAGATATAACATTGCTTTTGAATAGAAGAGACAGAATTAGTAGAATATGTGGCTGTTTTATTAGTAGGAGATGAACAAGCTTTTTTATTTATAGGACAAATTATATTTAAACAGTAATTACTCTCACTAGCTTACCATATCGCATTTCTTAGCCAATGCTGCGCACCATATAAAATACAAAGCTTTCTAAATGTGTTCTTGCTTCTAATTCGATCTCGTTGATTCACTTTACTAAATGTGAACCAACGAGATCGAATTAGTAGTAAGAAATTCTTCACGGCTCTTTTTATATAGCAGAGACGAAGGGTGGACATATTTTATGAAGAACCAGCAAAAGATAGTCAAACAAGTATCCACAAACCCAAACTTAAATAAAATGTAGTAAGGGTAGGAGAGGACAATTTAAAGAAAGAACCGTATTTATCGCGAGGCTTGGAAGAGGACTATTTCCAGTATTTGACGTTTACAGGCCGAAATGATAATGACAATGTGACGATGTGTATGTTATGTATTTGATTTACAGTATAATCACAATATTCAAGTAGTTCATGAACAAATCTACTCATTACTTATGAATTGATGATTATTAAATTAAGTCGCGAATTTAGCAGCATTTTGATTTTAAGGCGTATATTTTAATTGAAATAAGGATTGATATCATTTCATGATTTAAGCTAAAAAGAATAACTCAAACAAAATCTCATGTAAGCATTTAATTTTCTTTACACTGTTACTTTTTTGAAGGAATCATTTAGCGGATTTATGCAGCTGAAGATGTAGTGGTGTCATCTGAATGGGCCCCGGTTGTAACTACGCCACCTGCAGGTGTTTCAGATCCTGGAACCGCAGGTGCTTGAGTTTCACTTATTCCCGTTTGTGATTCTCCAGTTAGTGATCTTCCAGTAGCGGCCTCTGCTCCAGTGTCTTTTTCATTTGCACTCGTGCCACCAGTTTGACCTTCGGCACTATTGGTATTTGATTGACTAACTGCAGTAGTAGTACCTGTGCTATTCTCATCTATTGATATATTTGTAGTATTAGATACATCGGCGTCAGTTTGCTCTGCTGAATTTTCACCACTGCCAGATTGGCCTGAAATCTCTTTTTCATTTTTCTTTACATTTATCTGGGCCCAAGCAGGCAAAGAAGTAGTTGGAGCCCCTGATTTCCATCTGGCTAGCGTATAATTTCTTACAGGGGTATATTTAGCTTTAATTCTATTACTATAGCAAGTACATTTACATTGTTTATCAGCGTGTGCAATGTCATACTTTAAATCAATACATTTTTGAACACATAAAAAGGCTTTCTCAAATTCGTGACAATCCCTTGTTTTATGAAATCCATACCGCAAAATGGACTTGTCAGTGGTAACTGTATGCAAAAAGAAAACATAGTTATTATATAAGTAAAATTAACAGTAATGCTTTAATACCCACACATTTTCTTATTGTTGTAGAACAGTAAAATTTTACTAATGATAAATTATTTTACAAAATATCTGTCATACATAGACCGCCAATTGTAGGAGGTAAATGAGCAGAGGGTTGTTCTATAGCTCTAAATAAAACCCCAACACTGAACCACTATAGGTGCTTCCAGATACCACCAGTTAAGAACCACTGGTACAGAGTATTTGCGTGATTCATTAAAATCTCCTAGCTTTTTAGTATTATTATGCTGACGTGTAAGCGTTTTTTGGATTTATCAATCCGTTAATACGTTAAATTACAAGTTACAGTTATCATTATCGTATTTGTACCCACCCAGTTCTACTATCTTTTCAGGAAATAGTTATATGGCGAGTAATTTAACTCTATAATCACACAGAAGATACACGAAAGGAGATATCATCCAAGTTCTCTTAATTTGACTTGTGAAAAAGTCCTGAAATCTGACAATGAAGACGTATGTACATACTTATACACACAAAAAAAATCACGTCAATAGTAAGTACACAGATTAAATGGATACGCCTTTCAAGACGATTTAATTTAACTTAGTTTGTCAGTGAGCTTGCAATCACACACAGAAATACAGTGCTATACTACTTAACAATGAAATAAAATCACTTCAAGGGTGTTTTTAAACCTTATCATCTTATTCGGTACGATAAAACAGTACAATATGGTTTTTTTCTATTTTTACACAAGTGTATGATATTTTTGACAGTGATAATTGTGTAAAAGTGAAATTTATGTACAAGTGGAATAGTAAAAGTGTCTAATAACAATGGAATGTCACCAAGTGCCGACGATGGAAAGTATAGAATATATAGTGATAAAAGCGTTTGCTCATATTCGCGTCAACACGTTTCCTCCCATATAGCGTGTCTATTAATATTCATGTGGTCTGTAAATAAAAATAATGAATTTAAAAGGAAAAGTAAACCTGTGATGTGAATATACCCGCCATTGACGTCAAATAGGTTAAATGTTTAAAAAGTGAAACAATAAAATCCCTCTTCTTAGTCCGTCTTATAATTGTGATGGGCAATTTCAGAACCTTACATTAAGCGTGACCCTACACGCATTTTACCAACTTTTATATTTATTATATTAAATTACATAATATTTATTTAACGCATAAAATGTTTTATTAGAGTAGGCAAGCCGCACTTTATTGCACCGTCTTCCCTTTTTCAAATTTCCACCCTTCGCTTCTGCTGAAGGTAGCAGCAGAATACTAAATATATGCATAATATTTTTTACGATCTTGTATATAAATTATAACATATAAGTTATTCAATTAGAATTAGAATTAGCAGCTCATAGAAATTTGTTTATGTTGCTCGAGTAGAAAGGTTCCTTCTCTTTATTTTACCGCTTGTACTTTTTTAGCCAATAAAAAACGCTTTAGTTTCAGGTATTACGAATAAGTTTCAACCGATTTTTTGTTTTTATGAATATCCCTATACCAACGATTGGTAGCATTTAATCCGTTCAAAATATGTTGATTTAGTCTTAAGAAAATCCGCAAAAATCCAAGGAATATATGAGTTTCAAATAAAAATTATTTTTTTCTTAATTATTGATAGATAAAGACAAAAACTGAACAACATTCTAAACTTTTTTTCCTATACTGCGCTACATTGCTACATTTTCGAAACTCAACTAATTTCCCGTAGATGCTTGTTTGATTAAGTTATATTAATTCTTAAGTACGAGTAGTTCATCATTCCAGATACTAATAACAGAATTTTATACAGTACTGTTCTAACATAACGTCAAATTTTCTCGTATTCATAGAAAATTCAGCAAAGAACTGAAACCAGCCTGCTTATAGGTATAGCTTCCTTAGTTTGGAAAGAACTTGCCCTCGATAAGATCATTGTTATTCTATCTCACAAATAGCAATGGATACCTCCAAAGGCCACGTAAAAACTTAAGGTTCCACCATTCCATTCCTAAATTGCAATTACAGAAACATTGCTAGAACGAATCTGTACCACTTTTTACTCTATTATTTTAATTTGATTACTTATTTGTTAACGGGACATACTTATGTTTTAGTAAATAAGATAAGTAATAAATTAGTCTAACTCGTGTTAGTCCGCGTTTTCTTTGAAGAATAGACCATCTGCCAATCAGGTTCTAAGAGACGTACAATAGGGTATGCGAGTCATTACCATCGAGGCTACTAAGTGGTAGAGTTCTGCATTATCTCGTCCGGGTCTGGTACCACCGCCTTACCTATTCCTGCCGCAATAGCGTTAGTGCTTGTCACTGTCGTATTCCGGTTTGGAGGGTAAAGCAGCCGGTAAACTAAAACATGCGGCATTAAGAACGCGCCAAATGTATAACAACGCACCAATAAAATCTTTGGTGTCTATAGGCCATGGTTGTTTCTTTTCATCAGGAGAGCCACTCGCTTGTTTGCTATCTTATGATATAAAAAATCGATTAAAAAAACCCAAAAAAAGAATCAGATGTCCATCTGCCTTTCAAAAAGTTTATGTAAGTAAATACTTATTTTGAATAAAAGTGTATTCTATTCTAAACATTTAAATCGGGCTATTGGACCATCGTATTGGACCCTTGATTGGACTGAAGGTAAATAAGTATATAATATATATTTTTTAAACTTACTGTTTTGATTTACCGTCAGTAAATTTATCTCTGCAAATAAAAAAACAAATAATATAACAGACATCCATATTAATCTATATTAATATTATAAATGCGAAAGTTTGGACATGGATGTTTGTTTCTTAATCACACAAAAACTACTGAACGGATATAAATGAAATTTGGCACACAGGTAGATGGTGACCTGAAATAGCACATAGGCTTTATCCCGGAAAAATTAGATGATCCCGCAAGTTTCGCCAAAAACTTTTAAAATGCAGCGGGCTGCACGCGGCAGCTAGTTAATAATAAATGCGAAAGTTTTGATGTTTTGATATATGGATGTATGGATGGATGTTTGTTACTCAATCACGCAAAAACGTTGGTACACATATAGATAATGACCTGGAATCAAAGACTTCTATGTACTAACGTACTAAACAAGGTATGCTCCACGCCACTTATGTTCCACTAAAGTGCAGTCCATGGACGGCACATGCTTCAAATCTCGACCAATGAAATGTGTAAGCGCTATGAAATTCACAGCGACTACGACCTTTTGATCTCGAATATATTAGTTTCTCTAGCACATAGTCTAATTTTTATCCCGGAAATATAAATGTTTCAGCGAGAATCGGCAGAACTTTTATAATGCAGTGGGCTACACGGTGCAACTAGTAATATATAAAATAAAATACGTACGGCCGATTTCCAAAACGCAAATTAATTTTAACAAGCAATTAACCTGTGTAAGTGTTAAACACAAAAAAACGCTTGTAAAAATTATGTTACACATAGAATAATTGTTTGTTAAAATTAATTTGCATTTCGGAAACCGGCCGTTAATATTTTAAACCTAATAAAACTGCAACACCCGACTTGCATCTTTCTGCATATCTGGATTCCACATTTAGATCTTCATTAAATTTCTATGGGACCAAACGGGTAATGCATATGTCACACTATAAGTTTTGCGTAACTTAAAAAAACAACATGTTATAACTACAATATTATGTTTATTGTTTTTCAAAATAATCTCCTTTACATTTTAAACATTCTTTCATGCGATCGAACCATTTTTTAAAACAGGAGGACCACAGATCTGAAGGCATGTTTTCTACGTGCTGATTGAACGAAATCACTGCCTCTTCAGATTTGGTAAAAGTAAAACCTCTCATCAAACCTTTGATTTTGGGAAAATACGGAAATCACAGGATGCTTGGTCGGGGCTATGTACAGGTGATTGACGAGATGTACTTTTTCGGAAGCTAAAAATATCTTTGTTTTGTTGGCCGTGGGTGAAGAAGCGTTATCATTGTGTAGGAGTATGCGGATTTTGGGTCGTCTTTCGCAAACTTTTTCTAACACCCTGGTTAAACAAGTGGTAGAATACCACTCGGCATTAACTCTTTTGATCTTGAAGTGGAATTTTAATTTATCTCACTTTTTTGGCCTGTTCTCATTTTCAAACACCCATTCACAAGATTGCTGTTTTTTTTTTTCGGGTTCAAAACAATAAATCCACGTTTCGTTTCCTGTGACAATGCCATAAACAGCATTATAATGTCCGTGGTCGTACTTCAGTAGCATCTGTGAGCACCCTTCCGCGCGAGCCCGCTTCTGCTCCGCTGTCAGTTCATGAGGGATCCAACGACAACAAAGTTTCCGAACCTTCAATTCTTCGTGTAAAATTTTCTGAAGTTGGCTCATACCAATCCTCAATAGTCTTCGAATTGTCTCATAGGTAATCCGGGGGTTTTCTTCAATTAACCGCTTAACAGTAGCCACATTATTTTCATTGACGTCAGTTGAAGGCCGCCCTTCACGAAATTCGTCATGTAAAGAAACTCGACCTCTCTCAAATTCAGCAAACCATCGCCTCACGGTGCTCAAACAAGGTGCTTCTCTCCCAAAAGCATTTTGAAGACGAGCAGCACAGTCTTGCGGAGAAAGAGAACTTTTAAAATCATAAAAAATCATCGCTCTAAAATGTTTTCGACTTAATTCCATTTTCGTTGCGTACGTAGAACTTTGATGTGTGATAAAAAAACAATTGACAAATCATTTCTTTCCAATTGGTTTTTTTATTATTAAGAAGGTTGCAACGTTTTAAAAATATAACATTCGAAATTCAAATAGTTCCGATTAGCTAGAATTGCAAAACTTTTAGTGTGCCCCATGTATTACGGGTAGTAAAAGGTGTTGCCGCAATAGTACCAATGCATGATGTGTTCTGGTGTAGTAAGGGAGCCAGTAAACTTATGCATTATTACATTTCCGCCACATGTATGAAACCGTGCCATTATAATATTTAGTAGCTTGTTAGCGATTCAATTATAATATAATTGATTATATGAAAGAAGCTCAGCTAAAATCGAGTAACTCACCAACTTTTTTAACGTGTCGTCCAATTACTGGATTATAAGGAGTTAATAGAAAGGGAATAACTATGTATATGTTCATTGCTATAATACACAAAAGTAAATAATGATACGAAGAAATAATTTCATATTAATTGGCATTCTAAAATCTAAACGGTTATGAAAATTTTGCAGGTGCTTGAAATTATACGCAGTTAAATTAGCACTTGCATTTTATTTTATAGAACTGCTGCTTTTACTATTTTATAAACCAGAATTCGCAAACTGTTCTGTTACTAAGAATCTAACACGGTTAAATCTGTCTCGTTACTTTAAATTTAAAATATTTCTTATAATATTACTGAAAATAACAGGCCTAAATAAATTAAAGAGGTAAAGTTTGTAAGTTTGTGACTTATATAACACGCAGATAAATTAAATACTTGCATTTTAATTTATAAAACTACTGCTTCTATTATTTCGTAAACCACAATTTACAACTGCTCTGTTATTAAGATCATAATATGTAAGATAGGAAAGTCAGCCCACGGTACCCCTGGTTCTGGTATTGATGTCGATACTTTAAATCAGTATTTTTCCAAACCTTCTCTTGACTATGACATTAATACCAAGATACAGACATTGCAACAACTTGCTTCACTATCTACTCTTGATTACACTCCTTTCACTTTGAAAGAGTTCACTTAGGCTGACGTTAAAAAGAACATCTTGTCTATTTCATCGAATGCTGTTAGTTGTGATGAGGTAGGTCGTAATATGATAATTCCCTCACTTTATGTTGTTTCTCGTATCCTCACTCACATTCTTAACCACTCCATTACATCGGGAGTTTTTACTAAAATCTGGGAGGATGCTAAAATTATTCCCCTGACCAAAAAGACAAATCTAGCAGCTCTTTCTGACTATCGTCCAATTTCACTTTACCTTTCCTATCTAAAGTATATCAGCTCTCCAATTTCTTAAACGCTAACAAGATTTTAAGTGTTGTCCGTTCTGGTTTTCGTGCCGGTCATAGCACCACAACTGCCTTAGTTAAGATCACAGATGACGTTCGTTCTGGTATGGACAGCAAAAATCTTACAGTATTAACGTTGCTGAATTTTAGCAATGCGTTTAATACTGTTGACCATGACGTACTATTAGGCCTCTTGATTTGTGTTAAGGTATCCCCATCCGTCTTGGATTGGCTTATCAGTTATCTTCGAGGGCATCGGCACTATATTCAAACTGCAATAAATGCATCGGCTTGGTCTGATTTAACAGTCGGTGTGCCACAAGGCGGCGTCTTATCACCTTTATTATTCACGATTTTTATAAAAATTTTTACTGACATTTTGTCAACATCTTACCATATTTATGCTGATGATTTGCAAATTTATTCTCAAACAACACTTTCTGAACTGCCAAATGCTGTCTTAGCAATTAATAGTAACCTGGCGCTGTTACGCTTTGGAACTCTCTTCCAGAAGATATCAAAATAGCGCCGAGTTTAAACTCTTTCAAAAGTATTATCAAACGTCACTTTCTATGTACCTAGTAGTTTTGTATAATTTTTGAAGATAGTTTTAGGTATTACCAACGTTTTATTTGCTGATTTTTGTTTTTGTGTCTAATGTTGTTACGGATGTTACATTTGATATAATTTTTCGACTTTTATTTCAGAGCATAAAAACAATTTTTTGTCTTGTGGTTAGCACCACTTTGCCGAGTATATTGTTATGCTTATTATAAAGTTTGTCTGTAAGATAATACTTTATTAGTGATAAGACCGCCTTTGTGTATCTCACTTGTAAAATATTTTTTGTAACTTATATGTTGTTATTTATTTTGGTGCACAATAAAGAGTTTTTGTATTGTATGTGTAAATCTGCCCAAGTACGTTAAAATTAAAACATTTTATATGATGTTTGTGAGTTTGTCTAATTATACGCAGTTAAATTTTTTTATATCATAAGATAACAAACAAGCAAATGGGTCTCCTGATAGAAAGAGTCGACCATCGCCTATAAACACCAAAGGTGTTATTGGTACATTGCTGTCTTGTGGCGAGGTCTTATGCCACATGCATAAGTTTTTAACACTTTCCTGTTATATATAAAACTACACAATAAACTGCTCTGTTATCAAGAACGTAATATTTGTATATTTGTATGTCTAGTTAATTTAAATTTAAAACATTGCACATTTTAAGACAAATTAAAATGACAGTCATTTATGTTAATATAATAAAGAGGTAAAATTTGTAAATTTGCGAGTTTGGTAGTTTAGAAATAAAGTGGAACTATTTTTTTGGAAATACTGAACTGATTTTGAAAATTTATTTACTAGTAAATAGTGAACTTATTACTGAGTGAAATAAGCTACATTTTATTGCAATTTTCGGATCGAGACCTACGCGGTTGGTTATACTAAGCAAAACGACTAATAACATATAAATGTTAAATTATATATTTTCAATTCTTTCAAAACAAACAGTTATTTATCTAAGGGAAAGAAGCCTACTTTTATTATAACTGACCTATAATACATTTTTTTGGCAGAGTCTATTGTTAATTTTAGACTTAATAATGGAAAACCAAAATATTTTATATTGAAAGAAAAAGCTTTCTGGAAATAAAAAATGACGATTACGTAACTACTATTTCATAAAAAATAAACAAAACATTTGGTGTGGAGTTTTTGTAATAATTATGATCTAATAATAATTAGTTACACAAAATATGCGAAACGTCAATAAAGCCTAATAATTCATAAGAATTTTAATGTTTGTCGAGGTAGATATGTAACTTATGTTTGCTTCTAAGATGTTTTATAGACTTGCATGCATATAATAAACATTAAAATAATACATTTTTCATGAGCCTCATAGTAACAAATTAATGAAATAGTCTAGTGTTTGACATGGAATCTCGTGGTGAAAAAATATGAAAAACCTAATGGTACCTATATTAGTTTTTTTATTTCGCTTTTCGTGAACGATGGTGAAATGTTTGATTCTTAGCCATAACGTTTAAAAAGTTTGATGACTTTGGCCATGAACGGATTGCTTTCATTTTTACTTCTTGGAATATAAACATTTTTTACGGTTTCATCTTTTCGTGTTTCATCTTGGTGTATTATATAAATACACCAAGATGATACTATTGCCTTCCAGCAATACGCTGGAAGGCAATAGCAGTTAATTATGAAGTTAGATGTGAAACTCACTTTACAATAATATACAACAAAACAGGAACTAATATTTAAGTAAATTTTTTAATAGGCAAATCAAACACCGTTTTACGAGATTTTGTAAAAGGAAAAGATTTAAAACTACCAGAAATATGGGTGTATAAAGAATTATATTTGTTATGTTTGGATATAATATAGTAATAATCATACAAACATTTATTTCTAGAAAAACTAAACAACTTTAACTAAAAATATTTCTTATTCTACCACAAGTAATTTATAATGAAAATTGACTTACTCCGTGTTGGTCCAAGCTCCTTTGAAGAATAGCCCAACTGCCGTTGTGCCAGGCAGTTCGTAAAACGCGACCAAATGTGTATGCGAGTCACTACCATCGTGGCTACTAGGTGTTAGAGCTCTGCATTGTCTCACCCAGCTCTGGTACCACTGCCTTACCTATTCCGGCCGCAATAGCCTCAATGGTTGGCACTGTCGTGTTCCGGTTTGGAGGGTAAGGTAACCAGTAAACTTATGTATGTTTCATTAGACCTCACTATAAGATAGCAACGCACCATTAACATCTTTGGTGTCTATAGGCAATGGTTGAATTTTTCCATCAGATATATAAAAAAATATTTAAATAATAAAAGCCAATATTTTTTATTTCTTATTCAATTTATTAACATGCTCTTACTCTAAAAAATTGCGTTAGTAGCACCAGTTTCTTCAGTACCATTATTCATTTCTGTTGTATTGCTTATTCCAGTATTTGTGGAGCCAGTAGCACCTTCCACTGTAGTTTCTGCAATATTTGTAGTCGCATTGAAAGAGTCATCTTCACTAGATTCAGATGATGTACCAAAAAATGAAGGTGGTGAGTATGGTCCAACAACATGGTAAAGTTTTGGACTCATCGTTTTGGGTTGTCTTCTTGTAGTACCGTTTGTACGATATTTGAAAAATGGTAAAAATGTTGATGTTTTTATGTCATGACACGTACATTTACAAAAAGTGTCTAGTCGATGGACTTGGTAACCTATACTTTTGCAAACAGTTAAACATTTGAACGCTCTCATATAGTCCTTGCAGCGACTGTTGAAACTTAAGCCATAGTGTTTTCGATATTCAACATCTGTTTAAAAAATATATAATAAAAAGAACAATAAAAATAATACGTCCTTTCATGGTTTATAGCTACTTACCATCTAGTGAGTTTATTGCCGAACAAACTAATCCTAATAATAATAATCTCATAACTATTTCTATTTAAACAGATAACAGTAAAAATATATTTAAAAATTTAATGCAAAATTATACTTTTTTCACTTTCCATAAAATGTGCAACGATTTATTAATGGCTACTACATAATGAGAAATTTTAATTATAACCAAAATCATTAACATAAAATTTTAATTTCTTATTATACTCGATAATGTGAGTAGTAATATGACCAGTAATGTTTCATTCATAAATGAAACGCAATAAAACTGCAACAACCCAAGCAGATGTATATCTAAAACCCTGGATCACACCTTTATCTAATTTATATGGAACCAAATGAAAAGTATGCCTTCTAAAACAAAAGAAAAATTATCTAAATAGTTAAAGGCGTCTTTGAGTAATTAAAACAAGAAGGGAACATACTTTAAAAAAGATTTTGACGAATTCAGAACATCCTCTATTTTTGAATTCGATTTTGAATCATTTGTTTTTGTCACTTACAAATAAATCGATACACTCCTAATTACTTTAAGCTTGATAGATTATTTTTTTTAGAGATTATTAATATACCTACTTGTAAAATTTATTTTCGATGTTGCTTTTTTTCAATTTTATATATTTAAGAAAATATAATTAGTAAAAGATTCAGGTATTACAGCCTTAAAAACAAAATATATGTACTGTCCTATAGTTTAAATAATTTATTACATTCTCAAAACTTTCTAAAAGGCACGCCATCGTTTTCTGATCTGGAACTATTTAACTGCTAATTAATAAATCAGGAATGTGATAATGGCGGAGCACATTGGATTCAGACTAAATTTCTAAGAACCGTCCTTTCTATGGCCACCCAAATGATGATTTCATTATCTGTATGATTTTGATTGATGTATCAAAAGAAGTTTGCTGGCCAGATTCCTATCATATCAAGCATATTTGCTTTCTTTATTACTTGGAACTAATTGATCTGCGGCGCCACAGTTTTTAGTTAATCAGGATTAGAAAAGTTCGTAGCATAATATATTAGCAAAATTAATATTAAGTTTTAGCTAAGAGATTAAACGTAAATTGTAATAACAATAAATAATTAATACGGCTACACTCACGTTTAACCGACGGCTTTACGTGCTCACCCGTGCCTTGGATGAGCAAGTATAGCCGTCGGTCCCTGTTATCGGTAGAAATAACCGATAATCGTTGATCGGTAAAATGCGGTATTGGGAATCCCCTCTCATCTCGGTAACCGATAAAACCGGTGAATCGTGTTGAACTGATTTTGTCTATAGACGCTCGGTTTACTCTGCTTACCTCGCAAAGGAACCGGGTGTGATGATGATGCTTAATCAGTGTAGGTTCTGAGTAGTTCCGGACCTACTTGTATTTGAGATTCTTCGTCGAAGTTAAGACAAAATCCTTGACAATTAAATATGAGTTTAGCCATTTACACGTGTAGTCTATGGGTGATGTATACGCGGAGGGCTTACACATTCAGACCGACCTACGCATTCAGTATAATAACGGTTTTAGAATGCTGATGGGGTTGTCGCACTTTTGTAGTGCATACTTTTTTACACTTCGAAATCCACTCTACTACAAATTAATTAATATGATGAACTATAAAACAATGCACTTTATAAAAGTAATCTTAAAATTAAAGCTCATACGAATATCTATCAATTAAACTCATATTTCAAAAACTACTGAACAACTTTGATGAAACTTAAAGAAATAAGTCAAAAAGAATTATCACGATAGGGCTTTTAAGTTTTTCCTCGTGTTGGTTCCGGGCTTCTTTGAAGAATAGTCTAACTGCCGTTCTGCCAGGCAGGTCGTAAAAGCGACCGATTGGCTATGCGAGTCACTAACATCGTGGCTACTGTCGTGTTTCGGTTTGGAGGGTAACGTAACCGGTAAACTTATGCACGTGGCATTAGATCTCCCCACAAGATAGCAACGCATCATTAACACCTTTGGTGTCTATAAGCGATGGTTGACTCTTTCCATCAGGAGACCCATCTGCTTGTTTGCTATCTTATGAAAAAAAGTTCCGAGAAATACGTGGATAATCCTACAAACATACAAACTTATAAACATATATACACTTACGAAATTTAGTACAGGTGCTTAGACGACTAAATAGATTATCATACTCCAATTTCGACAATAATACATCCATACATATCTAACTGATAACCTCCATGTTTTCGTCGCTTAAAAATAGAAAATTCTACTAAATGTCAATACATTGCTTTGTGACTTGCTTGGCCGCATTTATGTCAACCTTTAATAAACGAATGAGTAAGTGTTGAATTACCTATTAAAAGCAATACATCAAGATCTTTCAGAAAAGATTGAAGAGAAGTTGCTAGCACATTACACTTTTACCCTCGACCCCTGCACCACTTTCCATCGGATGAGCCGAAGGTCATTAAACTAAACAATGGAGTATAAAAATCTAGTAACAAATCATAAGTATTTTATTATTTCATTTGATTTTGATCAATATCTTTTATCGTTTATAATTCAATAATGGATACTGTTATTCAATTCCAAAACACGTATCAATAACGGCAATAAAAAGTACAAGAAGAAAGGTTGTCCAAGAGTAAGGTGACAGACGACAGGCCCCTCGGTTTACGCCAACTACGGCACAAATTGCGATATTAAGCACAGAGCGTGATGAAAAAACACTAGCTGAATATAAATTAGGCAGGAGCACCATAATCAATATAAACGATGCTAAAGAAGATTAGAAAAATCCTGTTAGGATACAAATTTCACGAGATGAAAGAAAAATCGTCTAAAGTAAAAACATGGACTGCGTTATATTCAAGTTATTTTTATGAATGAATTTTACCACGTTCACTTCTTTGCCGGGTGACAGTGTGAAACAGAAGCCAAAAGACGTTACGTTTCACCACAATTCACCAGATTATTGGTCGGTGAAATTAATGGTGATTAAAGACACTTTTACTGATTTGTAAAAGTTATTACTTGTTTTACGATAATCGGCCGACAGCCTTATCTGTTCATCCGAGCTCCGTATCAGGGGTGCGTTAACAGATCATCGTGAGATTTTGTTCTCTTCATAGAAAGAGAAAACATCGCCTATAGCCGCAAAAGATGTTAATAATGCGTTGCTATTCTTGTGGCGAGGCCTTAATATGCCACATGCATAACTTTACCAGTTAATTTAACTTCAAACCGGAAAACGACAGTGACAAGCACTGACATTTATTATAGCTGAAATAGATAATGCGTTGGTTCCAGGCTTGGGCGAGGCAATGCAGAACACTACCACCTAGTAGCCACGATGGTAGGTACTAAGTGTTATGGGTCAATCTTCGGAGTACATTTTTTGAGCGTAACAGATTCTTATCTCCTATATAAACAAATAATGTTTGCCTAAATCTACTATAAAATTATTTATACATTCTATATGCATCGTGTCATATTGATTTTATTATGTAATAAACATTTATATAAAAGTTATTTGCCCTCAACACCTCAAATCCGGTTAATTTTGTACGTTTTACACGTGTCACACGTGCGCCGTCTTCTGATCAATCGCAGATATTTTTTAATTCACAAACGCTTTTAATCAGATTTATACACAAAATTCAAAAATACAAATCATTTTATATCCTAACCAAATTTCTAATCCAATTGCACTGAAAGTTTTTATTTTATGAGTGTAAATAAGTATATCACACACTTGGCAAAATTTTAGCTTCGCTTATTGCGACGGATACTACTCTGAACTGGTGAGGTCTAGAGGTATCGGGATTGGTTTTTCTGATTCTGCTTTTATGCTGCAGCTTATGGGTCATGTATTCGTAGCCCTAAATTCCTTCATTTCGGTGCAAGAGTAAGTTCTTCAATTTTTCAATTTTTGGTTCTCATTTTTTAGGAATTTTCATGTCACATTTTTGGAACATAATCGTACTATTTTTAGTAAACGGGTATTACGGTCTTATACCTAACTCCCAAATGTAGATAGCCAATAACAAACTAGCAGCCTATATCTTTCCAATGGCGAGAAATTTCAAAATATATGCTTTTTTGTGATTTCCATGGAGTAATTTCCATGTATGGAATGGAATTCCAAAACACCATGGAAGTTACATAAAACTCATGGAAATTACTATATTTCATTTTGTTTACAATAATAAAAATGATATATTCAATGTTTATACTGTAATTCATGCAATTATCAGGTTAAGTGATAAATATTGTTAGTCATTTTTTTTAAATTTAAATCTGTTAATCCAAATCTTATAATTTAGACTGCCTCATAGTCCTAGGTTCGATCCCCAGGTCAGGCAAAGGTGTTATTCAAATTTTTTCGAGGTTTCCTCAAAAATCTTAAAACTCAGTAGCTGCTCAGATTCTGGCGGAGTGGTGTATTACGACTCTCGTGTCTCGGAAGAGCACGTTAAATTGTCGGTCCCGGTCATCACTAGGAATAGTCGATAATCATTAACATTATTATTATTATCATTTAAAGCGTCTAATTATCATGCTCAAAGTGCCCAAAAATGAATCTACTATTAATGTTTTGATGTTAAGGAAAGTATTCAACGTAAAGTATAGTACTACGCATAAGCTAGGCTAGGTAACTACTCGGTTAAGCATATATTCATATTTTTCGCAAATCCTGCAATTCTTCGTTACTCGATTACTTACTTATGTACCGATATAATTACATCGTCGCTACAATTATAATGATTTTTATGAAAATACGAACAATAAGTTTTTTACACACTTTCAATTGCATGGCTTAGAAAAGCAAAAGGTAATAAGAAATGTGTAGCACACGTACTTTATCACTAATTTGTTTTGCTGTAGCTAAGTTTAGCGGAGAGGAGAAATTCAGAAAAAAAGAGTTGCTGAAAAAAAATTACCTAATATCGTTTTAACATATATTATAGTATAACATATAGTTCATAGTTCCTCAAATCACTTTTATCAAATCTTATTTTCATATCTGATACGGTATTTCCGTGGTCTGTAATGTAATTTTCATGGCCCGCAAGTGTTCAATAATTTTTTTAGGAAAACTGTAGATCCACTACGTGTCGAATTTTCATATGTTCTTTAAATTTGCATAAACTTTTAAAATGTTTGTGTAACTTAGTTCAATTAAGCGATTTCAAAAATACCATGGAAATTACACGGTGAACACACTTTTGAAGAATCACCCTTATATTAAAACGCAAAATAATCTTAGAAAAAGCTTATTTTTACTTACTGATTATGTTCAAATTTGTTCCAACTCTTTTATAATCATCTAGTTTGGAGTATCCATACTATTCTCAACAGTTAAAAGCTGAAGTTATAGGGTCTTAAAAAATCGAGTAAAAAATGCAAAGACGAAATTGAATTTGATTCCGATACATAAATTTAACTTAGACTATTTGTCTCATTCGGATAAAGCGTGTTGTCGGTGTTAATTTATTTTTCAGAACAAAGTGAACAATAGTTTTTAATTACATTACTTGACTTTTATTGCGTTAGTCTCAGCTTCAGATCTAGAATACGTATATATATCTAAAGAAGCTGCTACAAAGGATTGTACACAAACCTTATTTTTTTTTATCATAAAAATAGACGTTAAGACACAAACTTTGGGAATCGTGACAATGTAGTTTTTAGGGTTCCGTACCTAAAAGGTAAAACAGGACCCTATTACTAAGCCTCCGCTGTCTGTCTGTCCGTTTGTCTGTCTGTCACTAGGATGTATCTCATGAACCGTGATAGTTGGAAAGCTGAAATTTTCACAAATTATGTATTTCCGTTGCCGTTATAACAACAATTATTAAAAATAATAAAAATGCAAATATAAAGGGGGTCCCGACTCACCATACAATAAACACGTTTATTGTGTGAGGAGTCGGGACCCCCTTTTTTCGAATTTTTTTGCTATAATGATACGTCGTCTTCGTCTTTGTACGTTTATGGTAATATATAAAAAACTGGCCAAGTACGAGTCCGACTCGCATTTGGCCAGTTTTTTATTTATTATAAGTTAGCAAATAAGCATATGCCTCTCCTGATAGAAATAGGCAGCCACCGCCGATAGGCACCAAATATGTTAATGGTGCGTTTCTATTCCAGTGGCGGGGTGTTAAAACCATATGATATTTACCGACTAGCTTACCCTGTTAACCGAAACACGACAGTGACATAACGCTATTGCGACTGAAGAGAAGAAGATTGGTAAGGCGATGGTACCAGACCGGGGCGAGACGTTGCAAAATTCTACCACCTGAATGTCACGATGGTAGTGATATATTTAGACAATCGTTACGCGCGATTGAATTAAAGTTTTTTGTTTTACAGGAATTTCGTTATTGCTCACTTTTAAAACAGCTTTCACTCCCTTTTTACGAATTGTAAATAATTTTAACAATAATTGTTAAACAAATAACGTGCCGAAGAAAAGGATTTTTCGTATTTTATAAAAAAGGTGCAGTAAAATCTTTTTAATTATATGGTTTTTATCTGGTTGGCATTTAAATACCAGCCAAGCAGTATAATTTCAATTTTTTATGGTTTCAACCACGGGTTTCAACCATTCAATAGATGATATTTAAAAAATAAAATTGTAGGTCAGCCTATATTAAGCTTGTTATATAATGTAATGATGTACTGTGTGCACCACATTTCGGGTGAATAGTAAATAATATGATAATAAAAGTAATAATATCCCTTGACAAATTACACAAATTGATCTAACCCCAAAGTAAGCAAATTATTTGATTATGTTATGGGTGCTAGTCAACGATATTAATACAAGAAATACATATATAGATACTGAAATATATATAATAAACACCCAAATCCAGAAATACAAACATATATGCTCATCACACAAATGCCAAGTCCCGTCGATTGTCAGGGCCAACTAACCGCTCGACCAACGGGGCGGTAAATAGTTCCAAGTATCACATATACTCCCAATATTCTGTTTAAATAGGGGAAAGTGCGTCAATATACTATAAAGCATTATTTCCATTCTAAATTTTCAGAACAAAATAAATAGTAGATAAATAGAAAAAATCAAAATAAACAATTTAAAGTACACAAATACTCAAACAATCTATTTAATAATTTCTTTATAAACCAGACAAAATCAAGTAGTGTAAAAGTCAAATCTACAAATACTTCAAAATCATATTTTTTACCAAATTGTCGTAAAACCATGTATTTGACACCAGTAGATGAGCATGATGTGAAAAAAGTTATACATTCATTGAAAAATACTTATGCTACTGGCTATGATAATATTAGCACAGAATTATTGAAAAATGTTGCTAGTGTAATATCAAGACCTCTTAGCCATATAATTAATTTGTCATTTTTGGAAGGTAAATTTCCAGAACGATTAAAAAAGTGTATTGTCAAACCATTATTTAAAAAAGGAGATATGTGCGATATGAACAATTATAGACCTATTACTTTAATTCCAGTTATTTCAAAAATCTTTGAAAAAATTATGTATGAAAAGCTCTATAATTATTTACTTGATTTTGGCCTACTAAAAAATAATCAATATGGATTTAGGAAAGGTAGGTCTACTACATTAGCATGTTTTGATTTAGTGAAGAGCATAACTGAATGTCTCAATAAGAAAATGTATCCACTTTGTGTATTTTTGGATATGAGTAAGGCATTTGATTTTATTTCACACGATATTTTACTATCAAAACTTGAAAAATATGGTATTAGAGGGAAGGCTTTAGATTGGATAAAGAGTTACTTAGAAAATAGGAAACAATGCGTCGAAATATCTAAAATATACGGAAATCGTAAAAAAATATTTACTTCAAACTTAGGTGTTTTAGGACCCTTGCTATTTTTAATTTATATTAATGATCTTCCTGATAGTTTACAACATGATTGCTTTTTATTTGCTGATGACACTACCCTACTTATTAAATGTAAAAATAAAAAAGACTTGGTAAACGAAACAACTGAAACCTTACTTCAAGTTTCAGACTGGTTAATTAATAATAATTTAAAAGTTAATGTAACTAAAACAAAATTAGTTGAATTTCAGAACTACTACAGTAATATTACTAAAAACACAAATGTATTTTTAAATAAAGTAAATATAGATGATGTAGATTACACAAACTTTTTAGGAATAATTATTGACAAATATTGTAATTGGAAAGCACACATTGAATATCTATGTAATAAGATTGATAGATTTGTTTATGTCTTAAGAAGACTAAGAGAAGTAGGAAACGTAAAAGCCTCCCTATTAGCATATCATGGATATGTCTCTTCTAATTCACAATATGGAATTCCTATTTGGGGAAATTCTGTTGAATTGATACGAATTTGTAGAGTCCAAAAGAAATGTATTCGAGCAATATGTGGTGTTAATCAGTTACATTCCTGTAAACCACTTTTCAAGTCTCTTAAGGTACTTCCCTTACCATGTTTGTATATTTTAGAGGTATGCGTATTTGTAAAAAAACACCAAAAGTTATTTAAAACAAATGCTGAAGTCACTGGTAACTCATATTTTAGGAATAGTAAAAAATTATATGTGCCTAATCAAAAATTAAATATTTTTACAAAAAATGTGTATTGTATGTCTATTATTATATACAATCATATTCCTGATAGTCTTAAATCATTACCTATAAATAAATTTCGCAAAAAGTTGTTTGATTTGTTGTTAGATAAAACTTATTATGATATTAAAGAATTTTTAGCCGATAAAATTAAATATTAATGGATAAAAATATAAGTTTGTTGAATTGTCCTTAAAAAATTTCAATGTACCTAGTAAAATTTTGTAAATAGTGAACATTTTGTAAATTATAAAAAATTTAATTGCACAAAATATGAAACTTGTAATTATAAAAAAATCTTTTGTAATATGAAATTGTACATTTATAACAAGTACATAAAATAGAGAAAAAAGACCAGCCCGCTGAGTTTCTTCCGCCGGATCTTCTCAGTGTGTGGCCACGTTCCGATCCGGTAGTAATTCTAAATATTCGATAGAATCTTTTAAATGTAATATATTATAATGATAATTTTTTTAAATATTTGCACACCATATAATGGTAGAATATGTTGGTAACTTAATTTATTTTTAACAACTTGTAACACCCATATTCTTGCAAATAAATATTTTCTTTCTTTCTTTCTTTCTAAAAAATCTAAGTAAGTCTTAAAGTATTTTTACGCCCGTATCCTCAAAGAGGTAAGCAGAGGTACAACAAGTGCACCCATGATTAGCCAAAGATACATAGTCCCACAATGTGATAGGTGGCAAGCCCATCGGGCATTTTCCAATCCCGGACGTGTATTTTATCAGAAAACTGAAAAAATACCTTTTTTTTAATCAGCCGGCCCTGAAATCAAATCCAAGAACCTCATGTGGTCAACACCGACACCGGACCACTACACCAAAGAGACGACAACAAAGTATCTTTCAAGTGGCGCCTAAAAAATTTTTACTTTAAAAATGTGGGACCTTCGCTTTGAATCTGGTTTAAAATATATCTATAGATGGTATATTGTGAAGAGCAATAAGAATTTTGTAATAAAATCTAATCATAGTTACCGGCTGGTTCAATACAATACAAACAATGCTTCTGATTAATGTCTTTCGAAATGACTTGAAATAACAGATATAAATGTTTTTATGTATGTTATGTTTACATAAAGATTCTTTGTGTGGGGTGTTTTATGGTTTTCTGTTCAACCGATTTGTATACGAATGAAAATAGATTACAGCCAGTTTTTCCTGTTATTAGTGGTAATAAATCATGGAACATCCGTGGTTCTTGATTTTTGAACAAGATCTAAGAGGAACCAATAACGTATCATGTATTGGAAATGTATCGGCTTTGATAGATTTATAAAAATGAAGTAAATTAATTTTAAAATAGTAGTATTTTATGGCTTTTACTATTAGCCTAATTCAAACAGAGGGAAGGTTAACATGTCATTAGGGTACATTTTAGTAATATTTTTTACGTACATGATGCGGTCTCTATACCGACTGCAAAACGATTTTAGTGATTTTTATGGAAACGTAAAGTTGGTGTAGATTTTGTAAAATGTTGATTCAAAGATCTAGTGGCATAGGGCATCTGAATTACAGTTATTTCAATTTATTATAGTGCCTTTTTGCATTTGAACTAAAATATTTTTTTATCCTTTAAAAAGCTGGAGTTTTCATTTCATACTTATGTTAGTTTTCTAGAACCTACAATCCCGCTTATAGCGCAAATCATCATCCTACTTATAGAGCAAATGTTAATTAGTTAATTCAGTGTCAGGTACGATCCAGACCGACCAGCTCGCATCTGATCCGGCTGAACAGCATTTTACAATGTGGTAAAGGGAATTGAACTGTATAAACAGAAATTACTAATCATATTTCCGTCAAATTCACATTCCGCGATAGCAGAAAGGCTTCAGGCGGCTTCAAAACCAAATGGACTTTGCGGCAGATAACTGGCTCTATCCGCATATCTACATTGGGCCCGGAGCGTCCGGAGTCGTACGGCCGTCGTCGTGCAATGTAAACGGGGATTAGCGGTGTTATAACATGCATGCTGCTGCTGCGGCACGCGTGCGACTCTGACGGACCCGAACTGCTTCCGCAGCATGCGTATGCCTCTGACCACGGACGTGGACAGCCTCCGTGACATCCGTTTCAGCCCGGCCCTTTGCGAGCAGGTCGGTCTGAATCGAACCTTAAAAACTTAAATTGTATTATCATTATTGTTTCATGTTAACAAACAAATAATTTAATCTTATTTTTGGAATAAATGGCCGTCTGACTGAGATAAGTTATATCTATAAAAGTAAAAGCTAAATAAAGAATCTTTAAGTTTATATGTACGTATTAGATTTAAAAATATATACAAAGGCCTTTAATAAATATTTGTTGTTTTTATCTTTTTTTTTATCGCATTATTTTTAGGGCTCCGAAGTAAACTAGGAACTCTTATAGTATCTATCGCTATGTCCGTCCATCCGTCCGTCCACACTCTAGCTCAGAGATCCTTAGTACTAGAAAGCTGTAATTTGGCATGAATATACATATTAGTCACTGCAACAAAGTGGTTTATGTTACCACTTTTGAAAAATATTTTTGTTTGAGATAGCTCCTATACATATAAAGCCCCACTTCGCATATTGTATAAGAGTCTATAGTCAATGTATAGGAGGTATCTTAAAAAGCACGTATATTGATATTATTTCAGTAGGAATAAGTAAGGCGGCGGTACAATCCCGGGCTAGTAGACTTTTCCACGTAGTATCTACTCTAGCAGCATTTATTTAATTAAAATATTAATAAACTTTATTCAATTCATCAGGTGAAATAAATATGGAACATTTATCACTATGACATGTTGACTGCTACTTATAGTTACCGAGTCGCGCTGCCTCCCTCCTCTGTACCTACCAATCCAAGTTAATGCCCTGAATTCAAATCTTCCGTATCGCATTAATCCGGCTGAGGGTCGGGCCGTAATAAATTCCGTATTATACGCACGACACGCGTATTAAAATAAACATATAAACATGTAACACCCCCATTATGTATACCTACAGGGCATAACACTTTACTAAAAAAGTTGTTACTAAGCACAAAAAAAGTTTTGCCCAAATTTTCCAAATGATAAGTAGATGTATAACAAACAGTTTCACGGATAATGGTTTTGAAAAAAACAATAAGTCCATTTGAAATTAAATGCGTGATCTGAGACTTAATACCTGGATCACATGTGTCTAAGGCCACAAACGATGAAGCGACTTAATAATAATATATTACAATTTTGGATTAATTGCATTTTATGTTTTAAAATATTTTTCGCCGTGTTGGTCCCGGCCTCCTTTGAAGAATAGGCCAACTGCCGTTCTGCCAGGCAGGTCATAAAAGGCGACCGATTAGCTATCGAGTAACTACCATCGTGGCTACTAGGTGGTAGAGTTCTGCATTGTCTCGCCCGGGTCTGGTACCACCGCCTTACCTATTCCTGCCGCAATAGCGTCAGTACTTGTCACTGTCGTGTTCCGGTTTGGAGGGTAAGGTAGCCGGTAAACTTGTGCATGTGGCATTAGACCTCGCCACAAGATAGCACCGCATCATTAACATCTTTGGTGTCTACAGGCGATGGTTGACTCTTATCCATCAGGAGACCCATCTGCTTGTTTGCTACCTTATGATATATAAAAAAAAATATTTGCGCCATGAAACTGTTTACGGCAGAATGTGAGATATTTAAATATTACATGCAAAATCCGTGATTTTGCGGACTGGTTAAGATACTCGCTACATGCTATTTATATTTAATATACGTGTTATTTTTTTAGAATTTGTATCAGTGGCAGAAAGCCCAATTAACCGGATTCTAATTGGCTTTCCTTTTAAATTTAGAATTTATTATATTAAATTTGTTATTTATTTTATGCTTAAAATTTAGCCAATGCTGTCCGAACTTTATTTCAAACTAGCTTCAACGTGCAGCTTACTGAATTATAAAAGTTTTTGGCAAATCCCGCGAAAACACCTAATTTTTCTGGTATAAAAAGTAGCCTATGTGCTATTCCAGATCATTATCTATATGTGTCCCAAATTTCATTTAAATCTGTTCAGTTGCATAATTGAGTAACAAACATCCATCCTTCCATCCATATATTCAAACATCCGAACTTTCGCATTTATAATATTATTATATATTATATTTAGATTTATTTGAAAGCGTATATTTTTCTAATATTATATAGAAGCTGTTAATTACGGCGGCTTACTTTAAGTATCCTATCTCTTTCATTTCTCCATAAAGCGAATAAAGTCATTTTAGTATTCAGTATAAGGTTGAAGAAATAAGGCTAACAATAAGCCGTTTTACGTCCTGTTATGATAGAGATAGAAATCATGTTTTTCTAAACAGCAAGTAGGAAAGATATAAAGATAACGTCAAGCTTATAAGCAGTTATTGTTAGTGGATAGATGTCGCTGTATGAAAAGAAATCGCTTTACTACTTGTGTGTATTTTACATTTAAGTACTTGTAATACATTTTAGTTGTGTATATTGAATAGATATTACATTCCATGTTTTTTAAACTAAGGGAAACTCATATCATCTTAAAAACTTTCAAAATCTTAAGATTCATAAGGAAACGAGCAATAATCTAAAAAAAAAAATGACACATTTCGTTTCTTTGAAAATAACTTTAAAATTTATTATTGACGTAACAAACCAGTGATGAGTAATGACTATAAAAATATAAATAGCTGAACAAGTAAATGAAAATGTATTACATTGGGGGATTCTGTATTTTTTCAGACTTTTTTAAATTCATGAAATTTACAACATAAAAAACACTGCATTAATACACTTTTCTTCTTCTCTATTTATTTCTTATAATACCAGTCACCATAACAAAAACCAAAGTACCAAAGTTACTTGTGTCTGTGCACTAATGTTGCGAGATGGCATTTTATTATAACAATAGGTGTGTCCCAGCGGAGTCGCGAAATCGATGTAGGTTCGAGGGTGCAAGTGTATAATCTACATAGCTTATTGTCAACAAATGCACTCGTTCGCACTTGTTACATTTATTATCTTTTAAATTACTTAGCGCAAAAAATGAGCTAATAACCCACATGTTTTTATAAACTAGCTTTAGGGTTCCGTACCTAGAGGGTGACAAACAAAACTGTAAATATCTGTCTGTCAAAGGTTTCCGTCTTTTAAACGGAAATGCGTGTTACTGTGGAAATGTGTGTTAAGTAAATAATATAAAATTAAAATAATTGTATCTCAAAGGGTATATACAAGTAACCTATACAAGTAACCTCAGTTAATATTGCTCGACGGTACGTAATCCTACCTGTGCGTGTGTGACTCGACCTTGACCTGGTTTCTCTTACTATATTTTAAAACTAGCTGTTGCCAGCGACTTCGTCCTCCTCTCCCGTAGGTGATAGCGTAATATGTAGCCTATATATTGACCCGACCTGTTAGCAATATTCATGCAATATTTATCATCAATGCAAAATTTGAAGTAAATCCATGCAGTACCTTTTGAGTTTACTCCGGACATAGATACAGACAAACAGAAAAACAAACAAAAATTCTAAAAATATAATTTTGGGTTCGATATCGATTGTAGATCACGCCCCAAGTATTCTTTTAAAAAATATTCAATGTACAGTTTTGACTTTCCTACGATTTTATTATATGTATAGATATTCATACAAAAATATTAGTCTGATTATGTATTTTTTGAGTAAATCTACGCAATTGGCGATCAACATCACATCTTAAATCAGCCGGTGAATCCTTTAATATTTACGCCTATTTCTCTTATTGGAATTCGATCATCGACGCTTATTTAAAAAACTTGTGATTTGGTATTTATTTTTAAATATTTAGTACTTAATCACGGCTTAACTGTTACCTTAGGTACTTATTCCAACCGCAATAATGTTTTAATGCCAGAGCCTGTCACTGTTCGGTGTCAGGTAGCCATCTAGCTTTTTTTATGTTATAAGAAACAAACAAGCAGATTGCACTTCTGATGGAAAGAGACAACCATCTTTTACTTTAGACAACAAAAGTGTTAATGGTGCGTTGCTATCCGTGTGGCGAGGCGTTAGTGCCACTTGCAAAAATTTGCACAGCAGATGATTTATTCTTCAAAGGAGCCCGGACCAACGGGGTGTTATAAAGTTGTGCCTGCCCGAAAAAACTTTCCTTTACTTAATTGAAATTTTAGTAATTTTGAATATCTCAATAATAATCCTGTTGTTTAATGATTTGTCAAAATATCGAGGAAAATGTATGGCAATAAACGCTCGCAAAATGGCGCTCAAGTGCGAGATGAACTCGTGCATACAACTTTTCCTATCACATTATACAATTTTTAAGCGTTTTAAGCATAGCTTTATATAACATTTCAATAAATGTGAAGTGAATAAAAGTACAAATGCATTATTCATGATAAATATCATAATAATGTAATTTCATTAATTGTCGACATGAGAAAATGTATAATATATTTTTAACAAAAAATTGAACTGACCAAAAGTCATAATCAATCTTTCTCTGTTTTCGTACCCTATGGTTGGATTTTTCATTCAAAAATTATATTAGATAACCCTCAAGGTATATTTTATCCAATAAAAGAAGAACTATCAAAATCGGATCACTCTGTAAAAAGTTATGCGTGATCATACATTAAAATCATCAATCATCAAGGGATGAGTAAACAATCATCCCTTGTTTTATATACCCTAATGGTTGGATTTATTTTTTGGAATTTTTAAATATAAAAATATCGGGTATGGGTAACCCGAAAGTATGTCTATTATAGACCGGGATCCCAGGAACAAACTTTTTTTTATTACTAACAAGCTGAATTTTTGTGAACAGCTTCGTTTTGACGAGACAACCATATTTTCTATCTTCGAAAGATCTCAAATTGGGTAGATAATAATGTTACGGAGCTTTAAAAATTTTGATTTGGTGAAGGAAAAATATTTATTACTAACAATAATTATTTTTTGACTTAAATCACTTGATTATATTATAAAGAACATGATGAAACTTTTTTTTTTATATCATAAGATAGCAAACAAGCAGATGGGTCTCCTGATGGGAAGAGTCAACCATCGCCTATAGACACCAAAGATGTTAATGGTGCGTTGCTATCTTGTGGCGAGATCTAATGCCACATGCATAAGTTTACCGGCTACCTTACCCTCCAAACCGGAACACGACAGCGACAAGCACTGACGCTATTGCGGCAGGAATAGGTAAGGCGGTGGTACCAGACCCGGGCGAGACAATGCAGAACTCTACCACCTAGTAGCCACGATGGTAGTGACTCGATAGCCAATCGGTCGCCTTTTACGACCTGCCTGGCAGAACGGCAGTTGGCCTATTCTACAAAGGAGGCCGGGACCAACACGGCGAGAAGAGGACATGTTGTCCTACACATTCGATGGTTTTTCTGGCGAGTCCTCCAATCTAAAGTTTCGGAATTATTACATGTTTAAATTGATAATAATCAACTTAATAACAACCTAATTTTCTCACAATAGCTTGCTAATTATTATTGTTATTCAAGGGTAATATTGTCCTACCTCAGACTAGAGGAAAAAAGGTAAGCTAAAGATCGAAAGAAACGAGCCGCAGCGGGTCGGGGTGGGCTGCATTGCAACGAAAAATGCAGCAATAGCACATTTGGACGGGACGTAGCGGGCCTCATCGCAAGATTTCAGTATTTATTTCCAAATGTTATTCTCCTTTCTTGATCATTATATCGTGGATCTTGCAATTTATTATAGCTTTTTGTAGCCTTTTTTCCTCTAGTCTGAGTGTCCTACACGTAAAGTAGAAACTTTTCTTAATCCAACACTCTAAAGTTTTCTTTTTTATCTATCTTTATTAGTTACTCGATTCGAGATTTTTCGAAGATGGTTGTCTCGTCAAAACGAAGCTGTTCACAAAAATTAACTTGTTTGTAACCAAAAAAAAGTTTGTTCCTGGGATCCCGGTCTATTACTCTATAAAAGAATTATCAAAATCGGACCACTCTTTAAAAAAATTATGTGCGTTCCAACATAAAAAAAATACGCGTCGAATTAAGAACTGCCTCCGTTATTTCGTTGGTTGAAATGAGATGTCTTTATTTTGTTGTAGTCTTTCTATTAGTTGGTAGCTAACACTGTACATAACTTATAAGAATTTCAATTATTTATCTATTTTTATTAAAAAATATAACCTCTTAATAGTTCCATTCCATCGTTGGATGGACAGAGCTGCATAAGAGATGGAGTCCTATGAAAACGGTCCAGTTAATCCGCAAAGGACTAAACTGAATCCGCCTTATTCCAAAACGAGGTCTAAATATAGTACCGAACTTAATACCAGGTTTAGTTCTAGTACCAAATAAAACATTATTATAAAACCGGGCTTAGCTGTAGTCCGAGGAAATAAGAATGAATTTTAGTACTGGAACTAACTTTAATACCATAACAAACCTAGACTTCTTAGTCTTGCTTTCAACCCGGCACTAAGTGTGTTTTTGTATTAAGGCAGTATATGTTCTACCATCTTATTATTCAACTACGATAAATTTGGTATTTAAATGTAATTATGAAATCAAATTCGTATCTCCATTTACTCTGCTAAGCACCGTTTAATCGCGCTAAATCCCAAATCGCGCTTATAATTTATGATAACAGAGACGTCTTAACGAACGATCGTTTTGTAGATAGGTATCTATCAAATTACTTTTCCTTCCCCTTTGTAACTCCTATTGTTGTCTAACACGGAAAATATTCATTTGAATATTTACTTAACATGGATAATATTTTAATCTTCCCCTTTGAATTATACATTTTCCAACGGAGACAATTTCACGCTTGTTACGATGAAATGTCTTAAGTCCTTAGTTTCATTTGAACTATTATTATTTGTAATGGCAAGTAAACCATGTCATTAGAGTCGAAATTCTCTTGGAGTAATCTACAATATCAATTTAACAAGATATTCCTTTTGTTAATATTCGCACACGCTTTATCAAATTCTCTAGCGGGGGTGACAATAAGCCGCTGTAAGTACTCTCTCTGACATATGGATAAAAGCTTTCATTTTACTCTTAGCTCTTTTGAGTGTAATATATAATTGGATATGAGAAAATAGAATAAGAATGTTACAATTTGATTTAAATTCCATCTATTAAAATCTGGCAATCCGTTTCTTGACATTAAAAAAATATCACAAAAATAAAAGTGATATTATAGTCAAAAATAATAATAATTTAAATGAAAATGATATATAATTTCTAAATATATATGTCGCAGTGAAATTGTCAATAGCCGTTAGATTATAATCTACCTAGGGATTTTATAATTTGGTTAGGTTAGGTTAGCAGTTAAATTATAATATCGCTTAGGTAAATTATAATCTAACGGTACTGACAATTTCATTGCGACATATATACTAATAATATTTTCGTAACATTAAAAAATCAGCTCTGCGTTTTAATATTATTTTTAATATATCTATAATATTATGTCTAATTTAAGCCATTTCATTGCATTGATCTGTATCACAGGACACAGACCACATGAATACCAATAGAAACGCCATTGGGAAGGAAACGTGTCGCCGCGCATATGAGCAAACGCTCCTATCACTGTCAAAAATTTCATACATTTGTATATATATTATATCGTGAAAAATTAGAAATAAGCCATGCTGTACTATTTTATCGTACCAAATGATATGACAAGGCTAAAAAATTACCCTTGAAGCGATTTTATTTCATCGGTAAGTAGTACAACTCTGTATTTCTGTCTGTAAATGCAAGCTACACTGACAAACTCAGAAATTGTCTTGAAAAGCGTATCCATTCAATCCGTGATCTATATATTATATAAAAATTAATTGCAAAATGCATAACTAACAGCAGAACTAGAGAACGGCTGGTCCAATTCAGCTTTTTTTTTTCAATATTTGTTCAATTCCAAGGAAGGTTTTTATGGACTTTTATTTTCCTATAGAAACAATTTTTTTGGAATCCCGCACTACTAACGTTTTATTCCAGGACCAAAAGTATTACATATGATAGTATACTAACTGGACATGAACTACTAGTAGGTATACAAAAATTTTGTTAAATCCGTCCTCCCATTTCGTCGTGAATCAGACAAAGAAAACAAACACACTGAAATAAAAAAAAATTAAATCATTTAGATCTCGAGATAAAAAACCCATGTCCTCTTTAAAGTTGGTAAAAAATTAAGAATAAATCAATTTACTAACAGAAGACTTCGTGCCAAAACGGCTTTGTTATGTCAAATTATATCATAATTCTATTGTGAAAACTGTTAACTGTCTCCTCGACGCCCTCTGGATAAAAAATAACTCGAACGGGGTCCTGCCCTCCTCTGTTTAATAACATAATAGCACAATTCCCTCGCCGCATGATTCAATTTGGATTTCCTCCAGCCTCCCCCGTGCTGCCTAAAAAATGACAACTTCATTATATTCTTCGCGCTCCCGAGGGCGACTTGTTTGTCGCAAGGATTATAATGATTAATTCTTTAAAATGCTAAAACCTATCACACCCGCACGGCACACTTGCACTGTTAGGGCTTATTAAATTTTTACACTGTCATTCTTGGGATCATTTTGTTATTGTTCTGTTAATAATTCAACAACGCTAACTGTTTTGTTTTTTTTTATCAATGAATGCACTCACATAATCAATCAAATCTACAGAACTAATAAAGTAAGTAGTTTTTCAGGAAAACTATACAACTATATATATGTATATGTATATATATATATATATGTATGTATATATATATATATATATATATATATATATATATATATATATATATATATTTATTATGTATATATAATAATTATGCTACAGAAAACAGAAGTTATCCTTAATATTTTTAAATGCAATATTTCATTGTAATGCCAAAATTTATCCTAACTTTTTAAATCGGGTTTGTAAATATTTCTTAATCTTCTAGTATTTACATAGTATAAACACTACAGTAAAATGAAACGAAACAACAAAAATCGCCAACAAATATTTTTAAAAGGAAAAATTTATCCTCAATTTCAATTGTTAAAAATAATTCAATTGTCAACAGCCCAACCCAAACGCTTGAACAAGTTGGAATTTTACAAACGATAATGTTAAGAACTTATGAGGTTTCCTTTATTACTAGATCATTAACTCATGTAATAAACTAAATTTTTAAAATTTCTTACGGGACAAGAAACAAGCGCAAACTAGACTGCGGACAACTATTATTAAGGAAGAACTGAAAACTAGTCATATATATATATATATATATATATATATATATATATATATATATATATATATATATATATATATATATATATATATATAATAATCGTGAGTTAGTCCTAAAATACCAATGATTTTATAGAAATATAAAAATAATTCATAATAAATTATATTATAAGGTATTCGGAAAAATCATGTAATCATTGTTATTAGTGATCGCGCTGTGGTCGAAATTTGACCTTAGACTAATAAAATGAAATGAAATGAAAAATATTTATTTGCAATGGGTGTCATAAGTTATTAAGAATTAATAAAATTACTAATATATTCTACCATATGGTGTGCAAACATTTAAATTTCGATTAATTTCCTCATAATTTTTACCGGATCGGACGCGACGCGACCACATACTGAGAAGATCCAGCGGAAGAAGGGGAATAGAAACAAAACAGTTTCTATTTTATGTATTACAATTATTTTATGTGTTACAATATTTACAAAAAATATTTCACAACAAAAAGTTATTTTTACAATTTGCTAAACAATGAAATATCTTTTAAACTTGACAACAGACTTTAATCGTAAAGAAAATAGTATATTCCTACATATTACGTTATTATTCTAAGTGTGTATAGAATAATAACGCAATATGTATACTATTTTCTTTACGACTAAAGTCTGTTGTCAACTTAAAAAAATATTTTATTGTTTAGTAAATTGCAAAAATAACTTTTTGTTGTGAAATATTTTTTTTAAATATTGTAATACATAAAATAAATGTTATACATAAAATAGAAACAAAACAAGCCCCTTCTTCCGCTGTCTCAGTATGTGGTCGCGATGCGTCCGATCCGGTAGTAATTATAAGAAAATTGACCCAAATTTAAATGTTTATATATACAGATATATTAAACGTTATATTCTCAAAGTATCATCATATCATCTTGTATATCACGTAAATATAGTGTGTGTAATGTTTATTTTTATTAACTTTATGTATTTCTAATGCAATATTATTTAAAAATATTAGATTTCTGCACTCCTCCGCAATGTAAGCTTTAACTGTGCCCAATTTTATCCTCCACCGTACGCGTAATTGTCTTGAAAAGGGTACAAAGCCTTTCCTTCACATATTAATATATAGATGTATATATTTAAGTATGGGTTTAAAAAACGCTTTTACAAAATTAGTTTGAACAATAAATAAATCAAACATGTTTGAAGTTGCTCCATACCAACATTTTTATTTTTAGAAAAACGCAAGAGTACCGAGATCGGTCTTTAAAGTAACAGTATTGCATGGACAGTTTCTTCCGGACCTTTGTCTGCGCTGAATAAAAACTTCATCTCTCTCCCCGAGGAATTTAATTTGGAGTAATGGAAGTGTTATATTGACTTAACAGGCCAGAAGTTCCCCTCGCACAGTTACAGTTATTAAAATGGAGAAATTTATTATTAGCATTTGACTGTTCCACTATTTACATTTTAATTTTATTGCTTCTGTGATTGTATTAGTCACAATCTGGTGCATTAACAAAATAAATGTCGTAATGGAAGTTTGAATTCCAATGTAATGTTCGAGTTATGTTAATAATTAAATAAACTAGTTTGGTAATGATAATGCTATTTAAATATTATTTGGTAATACATGTATGTATAATCATGAATAGTTGGACATAGTCTGCGCGACAAGTTGAAAAGTGTCTAAAATAGACTGCTCTTAAAACTATGTGCAAAAGCTCATTGGATCCGGAATGACGCCTAGAAAAATATGCTAAAAGCGTGCTAAAAGCGTAACATGTATAATCATGAATAGTTGGGCATACATAAATGGTCAAGAAACAAGCCGGTGATAACCATCGCTTTCACAGGTCGAAGATGTTGATAGTGCTATATGCATAATTTTACTTGCTACATTACTCTTCAAACCATAACACTGCGATAAAAAAGCCAACTATTGTGTCAAAAGGTAAGAAGGTGGTAACAACCCCATAGAGGTATTGTGCATAGAGTAGGCGAGCCTAACATTAATTGTCTTGTCCAAAAAGAAAATAAATTTGGTACTCGTTTCTCCTTTTAAAGACGCATGCGCAGCAAAAAAAATAATAATAAAAAGCATGACAATTTCGCATGACAATTACAGAAGACGCCAATCAGATACGATTACATTATGCGCATGCGTCATTAAAGAGAAACACGTATACCAAAAGTATGTTCATCTTCTTTCTATTAACAGGATATTTTCACTAACATACGCGCTTATGGGTCACCTACTTTGTTTATATAATTCCCCCGTGTTGGTCTAGACTCCTCTGAAACCAAATGCCGTTCTGCCAGGCAAGTCGTAAAAGGCAATCGATTGGCTATAATATAGTTCAATAAGTTCCGTAACGGCTCGCCAGTGTATTTGGTCCCACCACCTTACCTATTCCTGCCGCAATAGCGTCAATGCTTTTCATTATCGTGTTCTGGTTTGGAGGGTAAGGTAGACGGTAAACTTATGCATCTGGCATGAGGATATTATATAAAAAAGTAAACAAAGACGATGGCTCTCCTAATAGAAAGAGACAACCAAAGTTGTTAATGGTGCGTTGCAATCTTTGTGACGAGGTATTAATGCCAGATTGTTAAATTTACCGCCTACCTAACCTTCCAAACCGGATTTATGTAATGTTTATTTTGATTAATTTAATACATTTATAATACATATTTCACAAAAATATTAGTTTTCTGCAATACTCGGTAAGGTAAACTTTAATTTTGCCAAAGTTCCGAGTCCTCCATTCGCGTAAGTGTCATTATAAGAGGTACAAACTTTTTGTTTTACGATAAAATGTGAAGCAAAAACTTCGTGCCTCTTATTATAATATAAACTAGCGATGGCCCTGTGGTCCAAATTTGACCAGAGACTAAACAATAAAATCTCTTATAAGTTTGATAACAGTCTTTAGCTGTAAAGAAAAATAGTATACCTACATAAAAAATAATACTTATACATGTGTGTATATTATCATGTGTGTCACATGAATTTAGTATCTGTAATGTTTATTTTATTTATTTAATATATATATATATATATATATATATATATATATATATATATATATATATATATATATATATATATATATATATATATATATATATATATATATATCTTAAATAATTAGATTTCTGCGTTTCTTTACAAGGTGGCAAAATTTCATACTCCACCATCCACGCAATTTTCTTAAAAAGGGGTGTAAAAGTTTTTCTTTCACGTATTGATATCTAGATAAGATTTACTATGATGGGAAAAACAAGGTAAGACCAGAGAGAGAGTGAGACAAAATGCTTAAGTATTTGTTTCAGGTGACTAATATTAGTGTTAGCTTCAGGGTTACCCAATACTTCATGGCCTTGCCCAGCCATGCCCTAATGAGAAATTAAGTACCTACATAGCATGCTCTATGTTGTTCGCAAGGATTATTAATAAACTCCTTGTTTAGTATTATTTATTTATCATTTTATTTTTACTGTATTTTATGCCCTAATAGATTTTACTTAATTATAATATCGTTTTGATATTTCACATATGCCGTGGTAGGGCGATCAATGAAAAAATCCATACTTAATATTTTTAATACGAATGTTTGTCTGTACATCTGTCTGCCAGACAGATTTCACGGCTAAACCCAGGATCCGACTTCGGTAAAATTTGGCAAAGAGATAGTTAAAGACCTTGTTTTTTAACTTTTGAATTGTAGTAACTCACACAGTCAATCGCTCGCCTTTTACGATCTGCCTGGCAGCACGGCGGTTGACATATTTTTCAAAGGAGCCCGGAACTAACACGGGGAAAAATATGTGTAGGAAATGTATACTCAATTGTGTATTACAAATAAAAGTTGCAAAAAAATTCATTGTTGTGCTTTTGTTTTGTAAATAAAACTTTTATTATCATTTACAAATATTTTTCATTTAGCCTTTAAAAACATATAATCATTATAATATCAAACGAGGCCCAAATAAGATTTGTCGACGAACTCTGTTGAAATATTCTGTCGACGAAACCTTAAGCACATCGAAAGGACAACTTTTAATCTTAAGATAAACAACCATTGTAAAATGCTGTGCGGTAATCCATATCTTTAAAAATTGTATATTCAAATAAGCAAGAGCAGAGGCTCAGCTGAAGGTAAATGATCACCACCACCTATGGACATCCGTTAAATATCACAAGTCACCTAAATTTCTGCGCATTGCCAAAAAATCTATTAGATTAGAAATAGCCTGATCGTCAAAGAATCGAAACGCTCTACGCTGAAGGTGATCAAGGTAAAGGAGCTGGTACTGAGAAGCTTGCGCTCAGTGTTTTCATCCCAAACATCTTTGTCGGTTCTAAAGTATTCCCAGACACCTTCAAATACATTTTACGAAAATTTCCAATAAATTTATTTAATACTAGCTGTGCTCGCGATTTCGTCCGCATAGAAAAATTGCTAAAATAAAAGTAGCCTAAGATACTCCATGTTACCTACCTACCTAGTTTAAAAAGATAGACAGTTAGTGGGATTTCCGGAATAAAAACTATCCTATGTACATTCTCGGGTTTCAAACTATCTTTGTGCCAAATTTTAACCAAATCGGTTCATTAGTTTAAGCGTAAAGAAGACAGACAAACGGAGGTACCATCGCATTTATAATATTATTATATTATAATATATCCATAATATATTTATTTATTTAATATTTTATTGTACACCACTATAAAAATCTTCTATACAAATAAATAAAATTGGAGTGTCTGTTTGTAATACTAAAATAGCCGGTTTTAACTAAATGCATATGGATGTATACACGATACACATACCAAAATAACACTTTTTACGATTTTTGTCTGTTTGTCTCTCTTTCTGTCTGTCCGTCTGTCTGTCTGTCTGTTCGTTTCGGCTTATCTCTGGAACGGCTAGACCGATTTTGACGGGACTTTCACTGGTCGATAGCTGATGTAATAAGGTGTAACGTAGACCAATTTTTTTAAAACCCACACGGACAAAGTCGCGGGCACAGCTAGTATAATATAAATATATATAAATAAGTATCCCCCGTGTTCCTCCGGTCTCCTTTGAAGAAGAGACCAACTGCTGTTCTGCCAGGCAGGTCTTAAAAGCCGACCGATTGGCTCGAAAAAGGCAAAAAAATCATTTTTACTTTAAGAAGATGCTTGATTTCGATATGGCGAGAGTAGAGCACTAGCCTCACGTTTCACGATGATGCGTACATTAGTTACTGCAAAATGTGGTCGCGTTTATTGAAGCTTTTTTAACAATACCAGTGACGTAACTAATATAAAAAAAATATTGATTAGTAACATATTATATAGGTACCGAATAGGATTTATAAATAATATTAGTGACGTCTCTATTACAGTACGATAATTTATATATTTGAACAATATTAGTGACGTTACTACTATTACTTATTAATTTACATGCGTATGTTACGGCCTATTTTATTTTTTAGAAAGTTGGAGTAAGTATTTAGTGTTAAAAATAAGCCTCAATCAAAATCAACAGAAGGGCCGCAAGGCAATTGAGGGAACAATTTAAATTCGGGTAACAAGAAATATGACACCCACTTGCACTGCGACCCTGAACATATCATTTATAGTCCTTTTGTCGCCAAAATTATATTTACAGAAGTGAGCAGACAATTTCACGCTCTCTTCCCCGCACCCCACCGTGGACTCTAATCAACCAGCGAAAACTTAACATGGATAAAATCATAATACATTTAATATGTTTCATTTAATGTGTGCACTTGCTTTTGTATAAAATAGTATATTTATTTAAATTTAGAAATACCAAAAACAGAAAACAAATAAGTAATAGATAATTTAAGTACGGAGCTTTAGAGAAACTATTTCAAAGCAATATCCTAAGTCAGAGTGCCCATCTTGCACTGCATATGTCGAGATATGGGTATGCCAGAAAGAGCATGAAAGCAGAATTAACATGATTGGAATAAGAACGTTAAGAAATCTCTGAGGTGTAAAACTCGAGGAACACGTTTGTATTACTGAAAAGAGAGAGAGAGAAATTAGGTTTGAAAGAAAGTATTGGTATAGAAATGGAAAAGAAAATAATCTTAGTGGTAAATTGGATTGTTTCCATCATCGGCACTTGGTGAAACTGCATTTTAAATTATGTATTACAAATAAACTCACTTGTACTTCCAGTTCACGTATATTTTTAATTTTTTACTGTTCACATCCAACCGGTTTCGCTTATTAAAGCATCATCAGGGATGTTTTACAATAAATAATAAAAGATATTATAAAATATGTGTAAAACATCCCTGATGATGCTTTAATAAGCGAAACCGGTTGGATGTGAATAGTAAAAAATTAAAAATATACGTGAACTGGAAGTACAAGTGAGTTTATTTGTAATACATAATCTTAGTGGTTATGATTTGTAGAAATAAATTCAAATGAAAGATTGACAAAACAGATATGCATTATGTTACCTACCATTTACTAACAGTGTAGATATCGGGTAGCGGCGAAGAACAAGCCTGTCGCACCGCGATTAACTAGGTCGGGTGCTGTCCGAGAAGAACCTGCGAAACCAGTGTGTTTGCATGAAGAAATTTATGACTGTGGAGGAAGCAAGGTAAGGTGTGATGTAAGGTACTCAGTTTCCTCTGTTTATCATGTAAAGCATTTACAAGATGTAAGATCCGTGTGCATGCTGCAATTTCATTCATTTAACTTTTTTTTATTAATATACTTGTTTCATTATAAATGTATGCCTATAGTTTCCGTTTTAATAAGAGTTGTTTGTAACTTTTATGTTCTTTTACGTTAATTTGTATTATAAAAGTACTTAACAAAGACAATCAAATAAGAATGAAGTTTAAGAATAAATAAATATTGGGAGCTATTTTGGGAATAATTATTTTTAAGCATACAAAATTAATTAATGTAAAATCTGCCAATTGTAACAATGATACAGCAGAAAACCCTCATTATATTTCAAAGAGAGAGAATATATTTCAAAAGACAATAAACAAAACATTGTGAAATAGGAAAAGTTGCACATAAATATATCTGGATTACAAATAAAATAAAAAGGGAAATCCATATTAAGCCATTTTGGTTTCGGATCAATAAAAGGGTGAGCACAGATGAGCGTAAAAGATTGTCCACATGTTCGGCAGGACACCCCACAGTGCGATCAGCCGCGATCCGCTCCCGTCTCACCAGCGATCGCCTTATCTATCCAATGCATCAAATTAATAATCTCTCGCCTGTCCTTTCCGCTACATTATCTAATATGTCACTTATTTCGCACGTTTTTCCATTTCCCACTTCTGGAGGAATGTTGAGAAATAGATGATTGTATTATTTGAAAAAGAAAACAAAAAATGATTTCTTCTTATGCCTAGAAATACTAGAACTGCGTTTCACTTAACTACAATATAGTGATTAGATTTAGATGTAATGTAGGTAAGGTAAGGTATATGAAAACTTTAGAAATACGTGTTTTAATTAAGGTGGGCAAATTACAGTCTAAAATTAATATTTTTGTTCGCATTTTGCTCTTATTTTGCTGCTATCAATTCTACATGTCTGAATACTTGATGAATGATGAATACTTGATGATAGTAAAGCTACTTTTGTTACTTTATAAGTATACGCAGTAAAACTGCAGCAACCGACTATATTTTTTAGAATTGATTCGCAAATGGCCGAGTTCCGAGAGAACTTGCCTCAGACACATAAAAAACTTTTCCTTTTCCCACTGGTATAAGTAATTGTAAAAAAAGATAATTACTATAAACAAATCAGTCGGTAGTCGGTAGTCGCCAAAAGAGACTGTAAACTTTAAAGGCAGGTTAATGCCTGATGCAGCAGCATATCTGTAACTTCATTGGTTTACCTACGGTAATTATTTAAAGTTACACCAGAATTTTCTCAACTAAAAACATATCTTTACAGAAAATCTGTTTTTTGGATTTTTATATAATAGCAGCAAACATACAAATGACAAAGAAAACTATCGCCAATTTACACTAAAGATATTAATAGTACCTACGTTGGGATAAAAGTATCCTTTGTACTATTTCAGGTCATCATTTGTGCCAAATGTCAAACAAATCGGTTTAGCATTTTTGCATGATTGAGCAACAGCCATCCTTCCATATATCTAAATATCCAAACTTTTCTATTTACAATATTAATATAGATTACTTTTTTATTAATACTAGCTGACACAACAAACGTTGTTCTGCCTTTTTAACTACTCTTATTTTTTTTCTATTTTTTCTCACCTTTTAAACCTGCCTTGGACTTCAACATTTAATTCAAAACCAAAATTAGCCAAATCGGTTCAGCCGTTCTCGAGTTGTAGCGAGACTAACGAACAACTATTGATATTAAAAATCCATATATATATATATATATATATATATATATATTTATATATATATATATATATATATATATATATATATATATATATATATATATATATATATATATATATATATATATATATATATATAGATTTTTAACATATGGTATATTATTATGTAAAATGTAATAGATATAACATGCAGATACCTCTTGTGATTGAAAGAAATAATCACCGCCTATAGATACCAATAATGTTAGTGATGTGTTGCGACCTGTGTGGTAAGTTATTCAAAACTGGACCATGTTACAATATAAAATTGGGTACTAATAGAAAGTAATAAAATTTTAAATGTCCAATGTGACGACGGATACCAAATTAATAATGCGAAATCTTATCCTCATCACAAATTTACATTAAATTAATTTACCCTGAGCTGGTTTGGCAGTTCGTAAGAGGCGAGCGATTGGATATCCGAGTCACTATAATCGTGGCTACTAGCTGGTAGAGTTCTTCATTGTCTCACCCGGGTCTGGTACTACCGCTTTAGCCGCAACAGCTTCAGTGCTTTTCACTGTCGTGTTCCAATTTAGAGGGTAAGGTCACTAATAAGCTTATGTATGTGGCATTAAGACCTAGCCACAATGATAGCAGCGCACCATTAACATCTTTGATGTCTAAAAGCGGTTGTTTTCTCTTTACATTACGAGAGCCACCAGCTTGTTTGCTATCTTCTTATAGAATAAAAAAAAGTTAAAAATAGTATATTCTATAATTTCCATCGTCGGCACTTGGCGAAATTCCATTGTTATTAGACACTTTTACTATTCCACTTGTACATAAATTTCACTTTTAAAAGTGAAATTTATGTACAAGTGGAATTGCTATTCGACGAAATAACTAATCATGTCAATATTATATTGCTGATTCATGCTAATACAAACATATTATGAACGTTAACTTAAGATTTATTGAACCGATATGACCCGGCGTCGCGTGGCATTTTCCTGAAATTGACAACCAAATAAATTGCAAGATCAAAGCAGCGTACTGAGTAAAGTATCCTATCTGTAGGGGCGGGACAACTATATCATGTATTGAAGAGATCGGGACGGAAGTAGAGACAGTGAGAGGAAGCGATGCATGGAACCGGATGTGCCCACTTCCGATGCCCGAGTTGCTTCCACTTATCACAACAGGGTGCGTATATATCAAAACAAAATTTAAAAAGTATAAGGAGTTGGTCGTTACAGTTGAAGTCATGGGATTGGGTCCATGTTGGGCATGTTTTTATTCACTTGGAAAACATAATTTGCTTTTGTCTGGTTAAATACCCGATCTGCCGTTAGATGAAATGAAACTTATTTATTTACAAGAATATGGGTGTTAAAACTTATTAAAATTAATCAAAGTACCAGCATATTCTACCATGACATAGTGTACATATGCATGTTTGTAATATGATGGCATTACATTTGTTTATTTTTTTTTAGCTTATTTCATTATTATCTTTTTGGTATAAATGAACACTTAAATTAACTCAGTTACTTATTTTCCGCGAACATCTAGTTGTCTTCATTTCTTTTTTAATTACGATAAATTAAAGCTTAAATTTCAAATAACTTCAGAATAAAATCCCTGCTAATCAATATTAATAATAAAAATTGGCTGTGCCCGCGACTTCGTCCGCGTAGTAAATTTTCTAAAATAGAAGTAGCTTAAATTACTCCTTATTAAATCAGCTATCTGCCAGTGAAAATCCCAACAAAAACATGTGACAATCAGACAGGCAAAATTTGTAAAATATGTTATTTTGGTATATGTACCGCGTATACATTCCATGTGCATTTCGTAAAAAGCGGTTATTCTAATATTACCAACAGACACCCCGATTTTATTTATTTGTACAGAAGATGTATAGATGCGAAAGTTTGGATGTTTGTTACTCAATCATGCAAAAACTATTGAACGGATTTGGATGAAATTTAGCACATAGGTAGATGATAACCTGCAATAGCATAAAGGCTAATTTCCGGAAAAATAAATTGTTTTTACTTTACAGAAATCACCAAAGCTGCACAGTGCAGCTAGTATTAAAAAATCAAAAGTCTGTCTGAAGATACGTCTATTTCGCTTTCACGGCTAAATATCTAAGCCGATTTTGATGAAATTTTGTAAGAAGGCCCGTGGTCAAATATAAGTAACTTTTTTTGAAAATAAATTCCAAAGGGGACTTAAATAGAGTATAAAAGATTATACGAAATCTTTTATACTCTATTAATGACTAGAGTTACTTGAGACTTGTTCGCGTGACCAAAACTCATTACTTCCATTATTGGGTAAAATGTAACTTATGTCATCTCTGGATAATGTAACGTTCTGAATGTGAAAGAATTTTTAAAATCGGCTCAGTAGTTTTTGAGTAAAATCGTAAGAAACAAATAAAAATCAAAGCTTCTTCTATATAATTATTTTGTGTTATAGCTTCACCCCGTGCTTGGGAAAACTGGAAAAACTTTAAAAACAGCAAAGAAGAATATCGACACGCAGGGATTGAACCTGCGACCATCACCCTAAAGCCGAGACGCTCTCCCACTGAGCTAATGTCGACAGGCTCGACGTGGCGAAATTCTTTGCTATTTTATTTTAAAGTTTTTCCTCTATATAATGCTAGTTTAAATTAAGACATGTTATCTAGAGGGCTTGCGGCTGCACGTTTCAGCTAGTAGAGTAGAAGTACAGTTGTAACCATTTAAAGTAAAAAAATCTGTAAAAGGTTGACCCTGCAGGCCGTCCCTGAAACTTCCCGCTAAATTATTTTAAGCTCAAAGGTAAATAAATAAATAATAATAAATATATAATTTAAATTATAAGCATAGTTTGTTTTTCAGTTCTAACATCTATTTTATAAAAAATGGCAGTATATTGATTTTTGAAAAACTGTATATTTTGGTAACGATGATCGATTTTGATCATTCGAATGGCATTCAACTCAATTTTTGAGATCTAAGATGTTGCTTTAGCTACGTAATCGATAAGTTGAAAAAATTCGTAGCAATGTTAAATTTTATTTTTAATTTCGTCATTGGATAAATCCCAAGAAAATTTTGATCCAATAAACGGTATTTGACACAATGTTTTAAGGAGAAAAGCTGATAATATTTTTAAGTCAATCAGTGTATTAGCCTGAAAGTTATTTTAAAAATATTAAGTAAATTTGCTAAAAACAATGTAATTTTAACATTTGAAAAGCTGTAACTTTTGAAAATTAGATTGGATTTTGATAATGAATTCTGTTTTAAAGCATTGGACATAGTTTTTTTTAGTACTAAAATATAATGAAAAACGAAAATATGATTGGTTGCAAAATTTTGAAGTTATGTCGAAAAACACTTTTTTCAAAAATTTTCGTCAATGATTAATAAAAAACGGATAAACCATTTTGATGCCATTTATGAATTGGAAGTAGTTTTTTGAACAATAGAGCTGATTAGATTTTGTACTTAATCGGTGCATTAATCTGGTAGTTACAATAAAAAATACTGTTTCGCCAAAATTTTTTTGAGGTTTTTCAAAATTTGTCAAAATCTCTTGGATCGACTTGATTTAAATTTCCAGGAAATCTAAATTGAGCGGAAACCAATTGAATGCTATCAACCGCGTTTCAATCGGTCAAGACGTTCAAAAGTTATGAGATGTTTACATACGTACCTACATACACACATATGTATACACACACAACTTACATACACACACATATTACACACACACACACACACACACATACAGACATACTGACATAGTCGGAAAAGGTTCCGAGGTTAAAACTCGATTTTCGAAAATCGAGGCAAAATCATTAATTTCCTAATCTACATACGAGCACGTAACGGGAGGTAAAAAAAATAACAAAAATTTATATGTATATGAAGGCACAATATCGTTACAAATTTAATTAATTAAGTGCGAATGTGTGAAAATATAATTACAACATAATCTAAAATTATAATTTTCTGCACATTGATTCTAATTTCAAGTGGCCAGAAGTGGCGCTAAGACGGTCAAAACCTACGATTCTACTATATATATAATTTAAAATACAATAAGTATATTCACTAAAGAACAATCGGAATCTATTACATTAATAAAGCAAAAGATATCTTGGTATGATATTAATAAATAAATTAGATCTTTCAAGATAAAGCCATAACAAAGGAAATGTAATAGCAAAAACTAAATATAACCGCAACGATCAAACATGATACAGCTACGAATACACGATCTACAGGAAATACAACTCATTTTTAAAGTTAATAGTGCTTTCATCGCGTGCTTCCAAAATTAATTTATTTTCCAGTATATTTAGGGTTCCACAAGTACACATTCAAAATATTTTGTGTGTAGCATTTTGGATAACAGTTTCACCTATATTAATCTTAAAGTATCATCACGCCGGTTCCCTTACGGTGTAGACAGAACAAACGTCTGTAGACTTTCCAGTTTACCACGATACACCGGTTTGCCATTTTGCGAGATCATTTTGATCCCTACTGCTACATTTTATCGACCTGATAAATGTTATCGTCTTTCGATCGGGACCGACAGCTTAACGTGCTCATCTGAAATACAAGGGTGGTAACACACCATCTACACACAATATTATACATAGATAACATATTTTATATTGTAACTTTTTTCAAAAACTACTAGACCGATCTTAAAAAGTCTTTTAATATTAGAAAATTTACTATACAGGAGTATAATTTAAAAATATAATTCAATTTTTTTTTGAAAAAAAAAATTTTAGGACATGCGATCAAAATCTTTGGTACTGGTAGTTATATTTTATAATTATCTACCTGCCGCACATATGAATCTCGAAGGAATAAAATACTCCTTCATTCAGGCTTCTAACGAAAAAGAGAACACCTGTTTGACAGGCAACTCGTAAGAGGCAAGCTAAAACTAAAACACCAATACCGGTGAGATTCCTGCTTAACCAAGTTCCGTGACGTCTTGCTTAATTAGTGCTTGTCATTGAGTATGTTCTGGAAAACTTCTAATGTAGAAAATTTGACTTAGTCCGAATTCTGAGAAAAATTCTTGTAAGGACACTTTATAGATTCTTAGAAACATTCCAATGCCGCTATTTTACTTTGTAAGTCAAGGCGCCATTATGTAATTCTGATACTTCTTCTATTGGTTTTGATAGTTAAATATAGAAAGTGTGTCCAGGGCGAAGTCGACTGAGCTCAGATGCTCAGAATAGTTTTTTGTTCTGACTATCTGAGTCAGATTTCTGAGATAAGAAGTTATTCTCAACACATGCAATCACAGTTATTCTCAATATATGAATCGTATTACATTTCTGATACATCAATTACCATCGCACTTTCTTTATTTCTATCAGAAGCACCATCTGCTTGTTTTGTTATATCCAGCGATATAAAAATATGATCGCTTCCTGAATGGTAAGGAATACCAGCAGGATGATGTGAATTATTTCCCAGATTATGAAATACAAAGTAAATCAAGTATTTTAGAAAATAAAAGGACAAATAATTATATAATTGTATTAATTTATTCAATTATAAAAAAGTATTTTTTAAAATAATAAAATATACATAGTCTGCACTTAATGCAAACTCAGATTTGTAAGTTTAATAAAAGAAGAGATGTAAGCGACTTCTTATACATAAAAATGGATTTAAATGTCATTAATTTTAAAAATAAGAAAATTTTGAGTGCAGATTAGAACGACAACTATATAATAGGTTTCAAAATATTCTAGTTCTAAAGATCCGATAATATCAAACTTAAAGTTATTTTGACGGAAAGAACAGAAGGTTTAAATTAATTTTGTAGTGAATTTCGCTAGCTTTATTTTTGAACAATGCTGTTTGGTACAATTTGTGGTAGTATTCTTTGTTATGCACATCTTCAGTCAAATTTTATATTTTAAACAATAAGAATTCTCATGATCACGTTGGCTGAGAAAGTAGTGACCCCGACTACGCAATCAATGGTTCGATTCGAAATCGATCGATACAGAGACTGGCATTTGTGTTTGTATTTCTGGGTGTTCATTAAATATATTTTAGTATTTCTCGAGGCATTTTTTGCCCCGCACCACTCCTTTGTGGAACCAGCTATCGGCAGAAATTTTTCCAAATGGATACGACTTAGGGACCTTCAAGAAAAGAGCTTACTCATTCTTAAAAGGCCGGCAACGCAATTACAAGACCTCTGGTAGTGTGGTTGTCTATGGGCGGCGGTAATCACTTACCATCAGGTGAGCCTCCTGTCCGTTTGCCCCCTCTTCTATAAAAAAAAAAAAAAAAAATTAAGTATAAGATTTTGCAATCTCTTGAAATAACTGTAACTTGTAAGTAATGCGGAACCATCAATGGTATTTAATAATATCTCACTTGCTAGTTATTTTGGTCGATGGAATACGAGCCCCGCGCGGTCTGAGTGCGGGCCTGTGTTGTTTAAATGACTTCTGTAATGAGTTCCGCTAACTACCAACGACATAAACAACCAATTTTTAAGTAGCCCCTTCTGTTTTAATATGTAGCGACTAATGCTATTTGTAATTGTTTACATAAACGGTAGACTGTAGTGATTGTAACAATGAATAACTCATTAGATTCCTAATATTTGTATATAAATAACGTATTACGTCGTTTGTCCGCGATCGATTCTGAAACTACTGAACCGATTTCAATAAAATTTTGAAGATATCTACTGATTAGTCCAACGTTAAAGATAGGATAGTTTTTATTTCAATTAACCCCCACACCCCCAACCCCTCTCAAGTACCCCACCAAAATATTCAACACAAGTAATTTGTATGACAAAACAACGTCGATCGGGTCGCTAAAAATGTATAATAATAATAACTAATCAACCGATATCTCAAAAGAAGAAGGTTATCAATTCGGCTGTATGTATTTATGTTTGTTACCTCAAAATTCGTTCATTTGTAAACCAAATTTAAATATATTTTTTTATCCTTCACCAAAATGGAAACACACCAGAAATATACTCACTTCTAGTTCTCAGCTAGAATTCCTGATATTAGCGCAAATTTTCAAAGAACTGTCCAAAACATACTTTACAAAAGCAACCGACCATCCAAACCCACTAGTAGCAGCCGCGGGAAACTACGTCGCTGATACCCACCCCGTCCCTAGGTATAAGAGGCCCCGCAATGTACTAACCGATCCCGACGATCCCATAACGACGGCTATAGCTGCCAATCCAATACAAAACACACACACTACACAAACACACCAACGCCGCCGTCGGTCACAACGGTGACGAAGACCTCTATTCCGCCCCGCGCCTAGCGTGGAGCGAAATGCCACTACTCCCCCAATTATTAGCTAAAAAAACGCACTAAGGCGAGGTCCGGTCCCGCAGGGGACAACCCTTAGCACGGGTGTTTATTGCCCAAATTTAAACTCTGGCTGAGCTCTCTGCTCGCCCAAAAAGCCCGGTTACGCAGTAACGACCCTTAAGGTCAACTGCAACAGTCATTTCGAAAAATAAATTGCTAGTCCCTGTCTGGGTCGATTTTGAATCGAAACAATTGACTACGTAGTCGGGGTCACTACTTCCTCGGCCAACGTGATCATGAGAATTCTTATTGTTTAATCTATGTGAGTTGGTACTAAAATATAAAATTTGACTGAAGATGTGCATAACAAAGAATACTACAGCAATATGTACCAAACAGCATTATTCAAAAAATAGAGCTAGCGAAATTCACTACAAAATTAATTTAAACATTCGACTCTTTCCGTCAGAATAAATATAAATATAAATAAATAAATATTCACGGGACAAATTACACTTACTGATCTAACCCTAAAGTAAGCAAATATTTGCTTGTGTTATGGGTGTTAGTCAACGATACTAATACATAGAAATACATATATAAATACCAGAATATATATATATATATATATATATATATATATATATATATAGTCAACGATACCTACTAATACATAGAAATACATATATAAATACTAGAATATATATAATAAACACCCAAACCCGGAAATACAAACATTTATGCTCGTCACACAAATGCTTGTCCCCGTCGGGGATCGAACCCGAGCCCCATTGATTGCGTAGTCAGAGCCGTTAACCACTCGACCAACGAAGCGGTCAAAATACATATATTTTGGTGAAGATCTGATGCTGGGTCGTTCTTTTTTTAGCCAAAAAAAAAAAAAAAATATATATATATATATATATATATATATATATATATATATATATATATATTTATATGTATATATATATATATATATATATATATATATATATATATTTATATGTATATATATATATATATATATATATATATATATATATATATATATATATATATATATATAATAAATTAAAAAGAGTTACATGATTTTCCAGGTGCCAATATACATGGCAAATATTAATGCGATTACACAACCCTTACGGCCAATATTACATTAAACAACATTTGGCATAAACATTTACATAAGTTAGATAGAGAAACGAGTACTTAGGTACCAAATTTCATTATATTATTCTCTCTCCATCAATGAGATGACTTTTTGCTTGTCTCCTCTATGTATATTTTATCAATATTTTATTATCGTCCGAAATGAAATAATATACTAATATTAGCTTTGATTCTATTTCGGTAAGAATTGGTAAGGCGATTGCAAAAATATCGACCTATGAAGATGTTTGGCCTATGAACATATTCAGCCTACAGTCGCTTTTGTATAAGCTGCTTGGCAGGAAGGTAAATGTTTTTGTTAAAAAAAGAAGCCAGATTTGCGTTATTATTTGAAAATAGTTCTTATTCGCTACTTCGTTTGCGTGACTGTCTGTCAGATAAAAAAATAGACTGTGTTACTCCGAGATAGTGCAGCTTTTCAATGGTAAGAGAATTTTCATGAGTGGTACTTTCCGTAGTTTTTGAGTTTATTCGTTACAAACATACAAGAATACAAATATTTTCTTTTTATAACATTAGTATAGATATTATCTTTTTTAAATCAAACCCTACAATGTGGATAATATTTTATAAATACCCCATCGTATAACAAAAAACATAAGTTATCTGCTACCGTAGTTATTATTTATCATACCATTATGACAGGGTTATTAAATAAACTAAAAAGTAATCTAATCATTTATTTAATAAAGACTTAAAAATTAATTGTAATAAATTCAGGATTTACAAAGAATTCCTTGATAGTAATCTCCAAAAATTTCCTTCACTATGTCACATATAAAACTAAAATTTATTCCGTAACTTTCAAATATTATTTTGAAATCAATCATTTTTGGATTTTTAGACATTCTTACTAATATATCCGTAAATTCAGATGATCGTAACGTTTCAAACAGATATGCGACTTCTGGATTGTTTTCTAACTTAGTTTCAAATATTTCTTTCATTTCTTGCAGAGGCAGTGTATCAATAATAGCAGCTATCAAACCAGAAATATCATTTGGTTTTGCTGCTGCTCGCGAAGGTTTCTCGAAAGGTGGCAATTTTAGCGCTGAGTTTATGTAATTAATCATAGATTCCATATCATACCCTTTTGCAAATAAAAACGTATAAATCTGTAAAGTAATATAAAATTTTGTTATTATAAGTACTAATAAATAATTATACAATTATTTTTAAATATTATTAAAGTTTGTTTAATTACTATGTTATAATTTTCAGTTATATAAACGTGTAATAGGCACGTTTCTGTTAAGATTATAGTGGACATATATAATTTCTCATGCTGTCTGTCTCGGTGTCTAGGGATACGAAGTCGGGCTTAAGTTTTATTGAGGTTTCCTCGAAAACTTAAAATTTCAGTCGAAGCTCGGAGTCTGGTGGAGGGTGTGTTACCAGTTTGTGCCTTGGATAAGCACGGAAAGCTGTCGATTCCGGTTATCGTTACAAATAGTCGATAAAATGTGGCGATGGCGACCACTATTCATCCCGCCTACCGACAAACTGGTGAAATATTTTGAACCATAAAGCCTATAGATATTTAGATTACTCTGCCTACTTTGCCAGGAAACTGAGTCTGACAAAATTTTATTTTATATAATATTGAAAAAATACATAACAGAACATTCATTACACAAAAATGATTTTCTATAATTTTTATGGATCAGTATTAAAATAATATTTTTAATTTTGAGTGGGAAAAGTATATATGACAACAAATGGTTTATTTTTGAAAATATGTTACATGGAAATATTTTATCATTCAAATATTTTTCAACGCCAACATTATGCAATAACTTCAACGTTTATGGCATTCAGTATCCAATAAAACTAGATTATAAATAAATTATACAAATTTCACAACTAACCTCTTTGAATTCTTCCATTTCTTCTATTTCTATAATAATTTTCTTAAATTCCGGACCTACTATAAAGCCTATAAACTTAATGAACTCCGTATCGTGCATATATTGAATTGAAATCGTTATTATTTTTTCGATATCTATAAGTTTTATGAAGTCTATCAAATGTGGCTTTAGCTCAGAGTCTCTTAAATTTTGGATCTCAAAGGGCTCTTGTAGTAAAAACTCATTGTTATTAATTGGCGCTTTTATAATGGTGCTACTACAATAAGCCACTGACAATACAATAAAAGCAACTAACTTATACATGATGGTAAGAAAATGTTGTATGTAAGAATTTTCCAATAAATTTAAGTATAATCGCGATTAGCATTACTTTATATATATCTGGATTGTCTGAGAGATTGACAAATATTTTTATTGTTGAGCAATTATGAAATCAATGACAATAAATTTTGATAAAATTTAACCTACACATAGTTTTGTTAGACGATAATAATTAATCTGTTTAAATAAAATTAGGTTAATTGTTCAATTTTCAAATATGGTTGTTATCATATTTTAACAGCACAGTTATCTAGTTGATATGTTTATGCCATTTTTAGGGTTAGCAGGTAGCAGGGTTACTTGTTGTAACCCTTACAGTTTCACAAATTCCGTCAGACTATCTATGTCTCCGTCACTTTGCGGGGTTACTTTTTTTAAAGGAAGGTTGTAATGTGTTAGTCTTTTGTTTCGTAACTAACCGTTACTGCGAAGCCGGATTTCGTGAAAGGGGTGAGTTCTCAGCCAAACTTCCAGTTTAATGGGCTTTGAGCTCTCCCTGAGAGTGTCTTCTATAGATTGAACCTTGGCTTAGGGCAGCAACTTTACGATTAGCGGGAAAAAAGTGGCATAACATAAGTATTTTCACTAGCGACGGTGACATTGGAGTGTGTGTCTAAGCTGCGGTGGGATCATCAAGATCGGGTAGATATCCCATAGTATTGTTAGTCGATGCATATGTCGTTCACATATTATATCTTGGATGTATAGGCAATTTTGAAATGCATAGACCTATTTGCGGAATATCAAGTTTTGAAGCCCGAATTTCACTTAAATTCAAGTGCCCTCCCGCCAGCTTTACTAATCATTGATTTTCTATTAATCAAACAATTCTTGAAAGTAGTATATTATATAACAAAGGCTTTTAAACTAAACGAATAAAAATCGACCAACTTATAAAATGTACCGAAAGAAGTAATAAGTATCATCGGAATTTAGCGAAAAAATACGTTAACCATAATTTCCATTAAAAATGACTCAGATGTAGTTTTTAGTCTTGTGACGGTTACGGAACCCGACTACCTATGACTTTATATCGTGTTGTTTTCTTATTGCTTAACATGCCCATGTACTAAATACCTGAACGATTGTCACACTTTATAATATTTTTGTATATACAAGTTGACTGATAAAAAACTGAGCATATTGAAGGACATGATAGTGAATGGTCATATGTAGTTAATAAAAATATAATGAAAAGAGAATATAGCTTAACTACATACTAAACCTCAATCACTTTAGGGTTACTATATTTAAAAAGTATAGCCAACTTGCGGGCCGCTTATGAGTATGACACGAGTTAGGCAAATCGCCGTTTGTAAACAGTAAACTTTGAAATCCATGTGCGAATATTATTACTACTAAATATTTTTTTTGGATAATTAGATCAAAATTTTTGTATGTATTTTTTTACACATTCCGTATCACTATCTAGTACTGAACAACCTCCTTCAGCACGTATCAGTCAATCTGTCTACGTAAATAAATTTCATTCTGCATATCCATCACATTCTATACTAATCTGTAGAAGTTGTATTTCATTGCCTTAATATTTTTTTTATATATCATGAGATAGCAAACAAAGAGATGGGTCTCCCGATGGAAAGAGTCAACCATCGCCTATAGACACCAAAGATGTTAATGGTATGTTGTTATCTTGTGGCGAGGTCTAATGCCACATGCATAAGTTTACCGGCTACCTTACCCTCAAAATGGGAACACGACAGCGACAACAGTGACGCTATTGCGACAGGAATAGGTACCAGACCCGAGCGAGATAATGCAGAAATCTACCACATAGTAGCCACGATAGTAGTGACTCGCGTAGCCAATCGATCGCCTTTTACGACCTGCCACCCAGAACGGCAGTTGGTCTATTCTTCAAAGGAGCCCAGATCCAACACGGGAATAAAATTGAAAGTAGATCAATCTCTGGCATAATCAGCGGTCTACTCTACTTAAAAAGTAAAGTGAAAAAATCCGAAGGGAACTTGTACGTCATTTATTAACTAAGATTTAAGGGTGCTTGTAACCAAACAATGTAAGCGAAATCTGAACTTTTAAACTTCAGACGTGTATTCCGGAGCAACTCGTTACCATACATCTACCTAATCTATAATTTAAACTTTCGCATTTATAATATTCATATTATGAATATTACAAATACGAAAGTTGTATGTTTGTATTTCTGGATTTGGGTGTTTATTATGTATGCAAAAGTATTTATATATGTATTTCTATATATTAATATCGTTGACTAACACCCATAACACAAGCAAATAGTTTGCTTACTTTGGGGTTAGATTGATTTGTGTAATTTGTCCGGCAATATTATTATTAAGTTCTTTTAAAAATTATTAAATCTCGCCTTATAACTGGATTAACTGCGACGCGAAGTTTATTATTATTATTATTTATTTACATTTTCCTCTTATTTTACATACATTTATAATTATAATTAAAAAAAAAATACAATATTATAAAAATAAATATATAAAAATAGGTTTCCCGCCGACGGGAGCCTTGCAGCTAAGCCGCCGGTGGTCAGGGCGACAGAGAAAGAAACCTCCTCACAATACGTGCCGTTCCTAACACTGCCGCCTTCTGTATCTGGCCCTTGATCCAGAACTGTAGGGAGAGCTTTCGTAGGTGTTGGTCGAGACTCTTCGCTACTAAACCGTTTACAGAAACAACTATCGGGACAATTATTGTTGACTCCACACCCCACATGTCGGTAATCTCGTGAGCTAAGTCCAAATACTTAGATAGTTTTTCTTTTTCTGCTTTCACGAGGTTATCGTCATGCGGGATTGTGATATCAACAATAAATGCCCGGCGCTCCATTCGATCTACCAATACGATATCGGGCCTATTTGTGATAATAGTCCTGTCCGTGATGACAGATCGATCCCAGTAGAGCTTAGCACGGCCATTCTCTAGAACTGACTCCGGTGCGTACTTATAATACGGCACTTCAAAACTTACTAGACCATATCGAAGAGCAAGTTGTTGATGAATAATCTTGGCCACTTGATTGTGTCTGTGCAAATACTCTCCATTGGCAAGATGAGAACAACCGGAAATAATATGCCTGATGGACTCACCAGGACGGTGACACACTCTACATATGTCGACCGTGCCATCCTTCATGATGTATTTCCGGTAATTATTCGTCTTGACAACTTCATCAGCAATTGCACAGGCAAATCCTTCAGTCTCTCCAAAGAGGTCACCAAATCGTAGCCAGGCAGTGGACGCCGGTAAATCAATATCAGGCCCATAAAGAACCCGATAGAACCGTCCATGTAACTCCTTGCTTTTCCATACGTTCAAGCGGTCCTGAATGCTGAGTACCACTGGTTTGTGCCAGTTCTCTTTAGCTAAGGAGAGCGGTGTCAGACCATTATCTACTGCAACAACATCACGATGCATTCCACATTCGACGTGGAGGAAATATTCCCTAAGATTATACACCTCACGATTATGTAGGTTTTTGGCATTAAGAAAGCCGCGACCCCCATATTTTCGTGGGATATATAATCTCATTACTGATGAACGTGGATGGTGCATGCGATACATTGTCAGTAGTTTACGGACCTTACAGTCCAGAGCGTCCAACTCAGTTTGAGTCCACTTTAGTATGCCGAAGGTGTACACAAGCAGGGGCATCACCCAGCTGTTGAATGCACGCACCTTATTACCACCGGACGAAAGACTTTTTAGAACTTTTGTCAGACGGCCAAAGAAACGCTCAGTCACCAACTGCTTAATGTCCCCATCCTGTATAACTAAGCACTCCGACATACCAAGGTATTTATAGGTTTCGGTTTCAGAGAGAGATTTGAAAGACACTGTCTCCGAGAGTTGTAAATTTTCGCTGTTCAGAACTCGGCCTCTCTGTACATGTATGACCCCGCATTTATCTACACCAAATTCCATTCTGATATCATTACTAAACCTTTGCGTAAGGTTGAGCAATGACAACAAATCAGGTTTATTGGATGCAAAGAGTTTAAGATCATCCATATACAAGAGATGAGAAATGATTTCACCCTCTCTACGAAACCGATAGCCTACATTTGAATCCCTAAGTAGAGCACTTAAGGGATTCAAAGCCAAGCAAAACCATAAAGGACTCAAACTATCACCCTGGAAAATTCCACGCTCTATCCTTATAGGTTGAGAAATACAAAAACTCTCACCACCCCTAGGAAGATAGAGAGTCGTGGTCCATTGCCTCATACATAAGCGTAGGAAATCGCATAGAACTGTATCAACTTTGTACAGTTCCATCACTCGTAACAACCATGAATGAGGCACTGAATCATAGGCTTTCTTGTAATCAATCCAAGCGGCGGCGAGACCCTTTCTATTTCTACGAACTTGATGATTAATGGCCATGTCAATGAGGAGTTGCTCTTTAGTACCACGTGACCCAGCCCTACATCCATTTTGAGCAGGATCTAAAATGTTATTTGTATAAAAATGTTGATTTAATTTTGATCTCAAAATGGAGGTAAGGAGCTTGTGAATTGTAGGCAAGCATGTGATGGGTCTAAAAATCTTCGGATCTGTGGTACTACCAGATTTGTAGAGCAGAAAGGTGAGTCCTGTTGTCATAAAAGATGGGAGGTACCCGGATTCAATAGCTTCCTGGAATTGTTCAGCTAAGAGCTCGTGTGAAGATTGCAACCATTTCAACCAGAAATTATGCAGTCCGTCTAGTCCTGGGGATTTCCAGTTGTGAGTAGGACGAACTGCTTCTCTCACATCTTGGGGCGTTATACTTATAGACGCCATGGGTTGCAATAATTCGCACGAGCGCTCAACTACTCTCACCCATTCACCATTGATATGATTGACTGGCACAGACCAGATATTTCTCCAAAATGAAGACATTTCTTGAATATCTGGTAGTTGCCCATCAACCATCCTAGTAGCGGGTTCCTCCCAACTTCTATACACCTTTCTTTGATCACTTCGGAAAATTCGATTCTGGTTAAACCTGTTTACCCGTTCTTTGTATCTACGAATACGGTTTGCCCACGCACAAACTTTCTGTTTTAGATAGTCTATACGGTCTGTGACACAAGTCATATAGTCCTGTGGACTTACACCTGTACCGGCAAAGGCTTGTGTCACAAAACGCATAACCTTCGGTCGGACGTTTCCTGATCTAAAGCAAATTAGCTTACCAATGATAGCTCTAGTGGCACTGATACGCCGTTCAATTCTCTTCTGCCATGCAGGTACATCTTCAGTGGACCGTATAACCCTGTCAGATACTGGAAATCTGACATGAGCGATACGGCACGCTGTGACACCCGCACAATAGAGGATTGAATGTGTATCAGCTAGATTTTGGCTAGATCGTAAATAAGAATCTAGCATGCCATCTAAAGCCATCACTAGTGCCATATTGCGTTTGTGTGTGGGAAAACGTGGTAGTCGCGGCCTTTCACAAATCGGCATAGATTTAAATTCAAGAATCGCATCTTCCAAAGTCCTCCTCAATTGCTCTAATTCGTGGGTACTTACGTTTGTAGTCTCAACGTCCACCACATCATAAATTTCATCCGCCAGCCTTATCTCTGGAGGAACACTCGGTGACTGAGTTCGCGGCTGAATTTGATCGGTGGTGGACGTGGAGACAACTACTTCGGAGCGAATACGGTCAAGTGTAGCTGCATCCAACGCACGGTTGCGTTGAATGAACCGCACCTGATCCGATAACCGTTGCGTCGACACGGTTAGTTCCGGTTCAAGGACCTGAAACAGAGGCAGCAAACGGGATCGCCATGCAGTGAGGTTAGTTCCTCCCTCTGTCGCCCCATAGTACGCTCGCATGACATTTTCATTTATTGTTCGCGTCCATCTCATGCGGCGCACTGCACCACCGACGGCGGGGACCGGATGCGGGGCGGGTCGTCCTGCTGGTCCCAAGCGCGGCAGCGGTGGCCTCCTTCGGCGCGGCGCTGGAGGCGGCAGCTCGTCGTCACTGCTCAACGCATCGTGTTCTGGAGGGGTTGCATACTCCTCCTCAGACGACGCGGAGCCACTGGGTGCGACGGGCTGCGATATTGGGCGTGCGTTCTCGTGTGTAGCCTTCCTCGATCTTGTTATCATATTTTATTTGCCATTGTCTTAAGTATTCTTCTTAGTATTTGATTATATTTCACTATACTGTCACATTCTGAAGTAGATAGGTGGATATATATATTTGCTTAAAATTATCATATTTATTTTTGTATTTTGTAGCCACTTTTTATTAGATTTATGGATAAAATTATACAGTAAAAATATTAAAATATATTTCTTATTATTATTATTATATTATTATTATAAACTGGAATAGTACATAGCCTACTTATTATTATTATTATGTGCGTTATATGAAAAATGTCTCAGCTGAATGCCGGGGTATTATAGTGGTGGCAAGAACAGGTATTACCAAAGAACTTGCACCACTTATTATTGTTAAGTAATGTACTGTGTCTGGCTATTAAGAAATGACCTGACAATTGAGCAGGTGTCCAAGATGACTGCTTTTTGTAATTTTGTGTAGAGGTTTTTGGGAAGATCTAATTCAGTAATACTTGAATGCAAAGATTTTGGAATGACTCCTGTGGATGAAATTATAATTGGGATAATTCTGACTACATTTTGGTGCCACAATTGTTTTATTTCTTCAGCCAATGGTAAGTACTTTTGAATTTTTTCTGTGTGCTTTTGTTTTAAATTTTCGGTATTAGGTATGGATATGTCTATTAAATATGTAGTTTTAGAACTCTTAATAGTTAAGGTAATATCTGGTCTATTGTTGTTTGTAGTTTTGTCGGTTATAATGCCTCTGTCCCAATATAATTTCGCAAATTCATTTTCTAATACAGATTTTGGTGTATATTTATAATAAGGGTCAATGTTTTTTATAAGCTCATACTTTTTTTGCTAAAACAGAGTGGATTTGTTTTGCTGCATTGTTATGTCTAAGTGTATATTGTTTAGTTGCTAAAAATGGGCAACCTCCAGTAATGTGTTCTATTGTCTCTTTGTGGCTATTGCATAGCCTACAGCTGTCAGAATTAATTGACAGGTCTTTAATAATATACTTTTGATAATTTTTTGTATTTATTATTCTATCTTGTATAGCTACCATAAAACCCTCTGTTTCAGCAAAAATATTTCCCCTTTGTAACCACATATGAGAGGCTTCCTTGTCTATGTGATTCTGCTCTAACTGATTTGGGTATTTTCCATGGAGAGCCTTTGATTTCCAGTGTTCTACACATGTTTCATCACTATTAATATTGCTTATAGGGTCATAATCTTTATCACTTAAATTTAGGGGAGGATACGGCAAAAGACTTATAGATTTATGGACAGTGCTATCACTACTTCGTTCAAAGAAATATAAGCGCAGGTTATGTACTTGTCTATAATGTAATCTTTTAATATCTATTATCCCTCGGCCTCCTTGTTGTCTTTTTAAATGAAACCGTTCAAGTGAAGAGTGAATGTGGTGAATGTTGTGATTGTAACATGTTGTCCTAGTTGTTGTATTGAGTGTTTCCAAATCTGTATGTGACCATTTGATAAGGCCAAAAGAATATGTTAAAATAGGGATAGCGAACGTATTTATAGCTTTACATTTATTCCTAGCTGATAATTGAGTTTTTAAAATTTTTAGTAACCTGTTTTTGTATTTTTGTGTAAGTTCTTGTTTAATACTCGTGTGATCTATTTCGTGACGTTGATAAAAACCTAAGTATTTGTAATATTCATTGTCATTTATTTTATCTATTATATCTGTTTTATACACTAATTTATGAGGTTCCTGGTTTTGAGGTTTTCCTTTGATTATACTGTTAACTTTACATTTATCAATACCAAAAGACATTCGAATATCTACACTAAATTGTTCCGTTATAATTAGGAGATGCTTAAGCTGTTGTTTGGTTGCTGCAAATATTTTTAAGTCATCCATATAAATTAAGTGTGTAATTTTGGTGTCATTATTACCAGTAATCTTAAATCCATAGTTGCTGCTATTGAGAAGGTGAGACAAGGGGTTTAATGCTAAACAAAACCAGAGAGGGCTTAAGGAGTCCCCTTGAAAAATTCCTCTCCTTATCGGAATTGGAGGTGATCTAAGTACATTATTTTTTGTTTTTAGTTGTATTGTAGTTTGCCAATTTGGCATTATATGTTCCAGGAATTTTATAAGCGTAGCATTAATTTTATATATTCTTAAAATCTGTATTAACCAAGTATGTGGTACATTGTCGAATGCCTTTTGGTAATCGATATAAGCGTAATGTAAGTTCCTATGTTTTTGTATGCATTGCGTGTGAATTCATGAATCAATAACTATTTGCTCCTTGCAGCCTCTACCTCCCTTGTAGCACCCCTTCTGCTCTTCCGCCATTAATTTGTTTTGCGTAACATGTGTGTGTATTTTTTGTGCTATTATTGATGTAAATATTTTGTAAAATGTTGATAAGCATGTAATAGGGCGGTATTTACCTGGGTGCTTACTATTATTTTCTTTAGGTATCAGATATGTAACTCCTTGTGTTAAGTATGTAGGTATCGTGTGTGGGTTTTGGATAAAACTATTTAAAATATTTGCAAGGAATTTATGTGAAGCTGTTAGTTTTTTGATCCAGAAATTATGTATTTTGTCTAAACCTGGACTATTCCAATTGTGTGTTTTATTTATAGCTAGGGTAAAGTCATCCAAAGATATGTCTACTTCTTTCATTGGCTCTATTGTTACTACTCTGTTTGCTTTATTATTAATCCACTGAGCGTTTTGATTATGATGTTGTAGTTTAGACCAGATATTACTCCAATAGTCAGTAATTTCATCGATATTTGGGTATTCATTTAATTCAATGTTGTTACCATCCAGGTTCCTGTAAAATAATTTTTGATTTCTGTTAAAGAGTTTGTTGTCTTCGCGTCTTTGATTACATTTTTTATAACGTCTCAGTCTCTTGGATTTTGCTTGTAGGGTTTGCTTCTTTTTATCAAGGTCTTCCTTCATTTCGTCAATGGTTTTATTAGTCGGATTAATCTTTTTGCGTTTTCTTTCATTTAAATTTCCCATAATGTACTGTGTTATTAAAGCAATATCTTTCCTTAGTATATTTATTTGATTATTAATACGTCTCTCCCAAGCTGGTGTCTGTAGTTTCCGGTTATCTGCATAATTTTCTCGTGTTGTCTTTTTGTTAAGAAAGCTCACTGCCGTTTTAGCTGCTGCATAAATACAATCTACAATCACTTCTAGTGTTATATGCGGTGTTGTACAGATCTTATTTTCAAGTATCAAATTTAATTTATTAAGTGTTAAAGAGACTCTGTTTCCAGTTTTGCAATGAAGTTTAGGAATATTAGGTCTAGATGTGGGGTTAATTCCTTCGTATTTTAATATTTCTTCGTTAAATTTTTCCTCTAATTTTTTGTAATCAAGGTCCTGATCACCTTCCATATCAGAAATTATATTTTGTTGTAAGTTGTCATTGGCCATTATATGATAATTCGGTACAGATATAAAAGCAGTAGTGTTTTGTATTATTATTATTATAAACTGGAATAGTACATAGCCTACTTTTATCTCCGAAAAATGAGTTGTTCCTGCGGTTTTTGCTAAAACTGTAATAATGCAGTGGGCTGCGCGGTACAGCTAGTTTTATATATTACTAGCTATTGCCTGCGACTTCGTCCGCGCAGACTTCGTTTACTCTGCACAGCTCCTCCACCGTAGGTGATAGCGTGATAATATGTAGCCTATATGTTTGTAATATTCATGCAAAATTTGAAGTAAATCCATGCAGTACTTTTTGAGTTTACCCCGGACATACATTGACTTTCCTACGATTTTATTATATGTATATAGATACTAGCTTAGCCCGCGACTTCGTCCGCGTCGAAAAATTTCTAAAATAAAAGTAGCCTAAGTTACTCCCTATTACGTCAGCTATCTGCTAGTGAATGTCCCGTCAAAATCGGTCCAGCCGTTTCAGGGATTAGCCGGAACAAACGGACAGACATACAGACAGACAGACGGACAGACAGACAAAAATTGTAAAAAACGTTATTTTGGTATATTTACCGTATATAAATCCATATGCACTTAGTAAAAAGCGGTTATTTTAACATTACAAACAGACACTCCAATTTTATTTATTTGTATAGACGTATAGATGTAGATTCCAATCTGGTAGGAGCTTTAGAAATTTTAACTTATCGCAGAAAACTATAAAGAACTAGACCTTCGAGAAAAAAGCTAACTCATTCTTAAAAGGCCGGTAACGCAGCTTTAGAGCCTCTGGTGTTGCGGCTGTCCATGAACTGTGGTGAGCCTTTTGTTCGTTTGCCCCTTTTTCTCGTGGTTTAGGGTATTTTCGGCTCAGATCATGAGGTGCCGAATTCCGTCCCTGGATCGAGCAAAAGTGCTATTGAGGATTGTTCAAATTATTTCTTGAAAATCAAGAATGTCAGTACCAGCTTGCAGTCTGGTGAGTGATGTGCTATCACCCCGTTTCCCGTATAAGCACTTAAAGCTCTAAGTCCCAGTTGTTGCTAAAATAGGCGATAATAATTATCAGCCCTGTAAAATGTAATTATGGGAATCACCACGCTATTTCACTCAAGTGAACCATAAATCTATTGACATTTAGTTTAGTCTGTCTACCCCCTAAAAGAAACAGTATGGTAATATATAATACTCAAAACAAAATAGGGCCCACTTTGATTTCCGCCTTTAAAATGAAAATGCATATTTTTTATTGTTTTATGGATATATCTAGTTAGACAGCAAAGTTTAATTAATTATTCAAAGTAAATGATTAAAAAAAATACACACATAAAAATGAAAAAATAAAATTTATATTCATTTTTTGTGAAAAAATCGCGTTAGACCCTATTTTGATTTGAGTAGCATAATATATTAATAATTATATTTCAGCCATAGAGAGGCCTTTTCTACGACCTATTTGTTGGTGATGCCACTGACCAAATTTAGCAAAAGGTCTATAGTGCTTTTGTTAAATTGCCAATGTACAAAGATACTCTATATTTTTAGCAATATTGATAAGCAATCACAATTAAAACGCTAACACTGATATATACACATACAAATATATACACAAATGTTATCCTCATATGATCAGTGAGTCTAAATATTAGTTTACAACCAGAAACTACACATTCATGGACGTACCGAGGAGGGACAGGGAGGGGCAGCTGTCTCTCCCCTGGAATTTGTTTACCTATCTACTAACCATCGGCTGTTGAAGATAAACATATAATAAGGTAAAAATATAGTCAAAATGTTACGACAAGGTTGCGACAGGAATAAGAGATCGCCCGAGTACTAAATACCCGGGCGAGACGTTGCAGAACTCCCACATGGTAGTCACGGTAGTAGTGATACGTACAGCCAATCGGTCACCTTTTACAACCTGCCTGGCAGAACGACAGTCAGTCTATTATTCAAAGGAGCCCAGCCCAATACGGGGGAAATGGGAGAAACGTGTTTGCCTTTACCTCGCCTTTTACGAAATACCCAGCAAGAAAGCATTTAATACAGTCTTCGATAAGAGGCCCGGCTTAACACAGGGAAAATTATGTTACACATTCCATTCACTATAATATACTAATCATGCGTAAAAAATACATGAAGCAATTTCTATAGTCTTAGAAGAGTACAAGCCTGAAGCGCAAATAACAATCAATGTTGGTTCCGATGCTTAGATTGACATTAAAAGGCAAGGCATACAAATTGTGCAATAAGTGCAATGAGCAGAACTGATGGACAGGTGACGGTCAATCGCTGTCCGACTAGCATTACAGCTTTAGGGCTGCATTATACAAGATCCAATTGACCAATAAAAATACATCATTGAATCATTTGCTTTTATATATTACGATAATATTTTCGTACTCAAGTTTTAAAAATAACGAAAAGATTCGATAAACAGATCGCGTTATATAAGTGTCATCTAAGTTACTCCATATAATATATACAAAAACGATTAAATCGAAAAATTAGTTTATTAGGAGAAGAATTAGTCATGAACACACACATATTTAATTTATACTTTCCATCGTCGGCACTTGATGAAATTCCATTGTTATTTCATCTTATTTAAAGCATCTTCAGGATGTAATATACTTAACTTAGAGTTAAGTATATTAATTACATCCTGATGATGCTTTAAAAAGTGAAACCGGTCGAGTAATATATTAAAATTATATTTGTAAAAGTGAAATTTATGTACCTACAAGTGCAACAATGTGTGTTGTAATTGTTGTAACAACAACAACAAGTGTCTAATAACACACATATTTTTTGTAAACTAGTTTTTTAAGCTATGTATAAAAATGTTTTTGTTGGGATCTGTTGGGAATATTTTATAACAATTCCTTCTTTTCTTATTGATCCATAGACTTTCCAGTTCACAACGATTCACCTGTTTGTTGGTTAACAAGATGAGAGGTGATCCCATCGCTGCATTTTACTGACTTGATAACGATTATCGCCATTTTTTAGTGATAATCGAGACCGACGGCTTTAGATGCTCATACGAGGTACGGAAGTGGTAAAACATCACCCCAGCAATACACCGAGCTCCTACTGAGACTTTGGGTTTTCGAGAAAAACTTCGAAAAACCTCAATAACTTTTGCCTGACCAAGGAATCGAGCCCCTAATCTCATGACCTGAGCTGAATAGACAATTTTCTAGACTAGAAGGCAGTCTATCTTAGACTTTCCAGTTGACCTATTAAATAAAAAAAGTAAGAAACTTGGCCCTATATTTGAAAGTGTTATTCTGAGTAATAAAGCTGTAAATATTTCTTGTATACGTTATGTTGCACACTTAGTTGTAGCTCGTTGAAGGTAGAAAAAGCATAATTAATATTACAAAAAGCCAAACAAAAAATTTGCATACTCACAAATGAGTAGTTTGAGGACTTGTCATTTCCATATGCAAGCTCTGAGAACTACCGGTGACACGATGATATTCAGTATTCACATTCTAATATCCATTTATAGAGATCGCATCGTTGTTACTTTGTTATGGAGCTCTTATGATTGTGAATGTTTAATTAAAAATAGCGTTACAAGGCACAACTGGATTGGAAACTCAAGTGTCATGATCATTACTGCCATAAATATTCATTGTCATTTATTTATGGCCACTTTAACACTACGAATAATGTGTTATGGATGGATGTTATAAGATATTGTTACTTACATGTATTTCGAGTGAAAAATATTCACATTTTGATAAACTAATGGTTTTCCTGTTGAAAAGAGAAAACCACCGCTTATAACCACCGTAGAAATTATGGTGCGTTACTATCCGTGTGGGGGGTGTTAATTTCACGTGTATAATATCCTAACACGCGAATACCCGTTTTACCAGCGACCTTCCTCTTCATGACAGGGCACGACAGTAGCAAGCAAGTTCCCGCAATGGTAACATATCCGGGTGAGAGAAATTCTTTAGTACCACCATCGGGATCACTATCTACTAGTCTACGATCTTCATTATATAAAAAATAATGATTCGCTACTAGATACTAATCAATAACAATTATTGCATTAATATAATTAACCGTCGTGACTATGGAAGAGCTAGTTGCAAGCGAGTCTGGAATTATTTCAGCGAACTATCCTATGCAACGATTTAAATTCCATTAAACTTAAAATAAAAAGCCAATTTGAACTTTATATTGCTCCTTGCGGCCGTATAGATAATTTCTTTTAACTATTTGCCCACTCGAACAAAATGAACCTAACTGGTTTATAAGTTAGTTTAATATTGTGTTTAATAGTGCAGTTACGAAACTAGTAAATACTATCACCCTCTCATCTCCGAATATTATAGGTTTACGGTCAACAGTATTAGGTTCCATTAAGTGAAAGGTTTTTTTAATATTATAAGATGCAAACAAGCAGATAGGTCTGCTGATGGAAAGAGTCAACCATCGCCTATAGACAACAAAGATGTTAACGCATCATGCGTTGCTATCTTGTGGCGAGTTCTAATGCCACATACATGAGTTTACCGGCCACCTTACCCTCTTAACTGGAATACGACAGTGACAAGCACTGATGCTATTGCAGCAGGAATAGGTAAGGCGGAAGAGCGAGACAATGCAGCTAGTAACTAATTTATTGATGTATCGGGTACATATCAAATTTTGGGCAAACTTTTTGAAATAAAAACTGGAACTAAATATACTGTATTTCTAGATCTTCACCAAATTTTTATGTGACCAAGTGAAAAGTATTTCCTCCTAAACAAAAGAATAATGCTCCAAATCGGTTACATTTGACTGAGTTCTGAGGCAACAAACATAAAAATATAACCAAGTTGAGAACCTTTTCCGTGTGGGAAGTCGGTCAAAAACTTACTTGCTTGGTGAATGGGTAATGGGGATAACGTAGAAATAAATACTCAAATATATGTAATAAACACCCAAATCCAGAAATACAAACCTCTATGCTCATTACACAAATGTTTGTCTTTGTCGGGAATCGAACCCAAGCGCCATTGATGCGTAGTAAGGCTCGTTAACCACTCGACCAACAGGGCGGTTAACAGCTACTTCGTTATAATTTCAAAATATTTATGAATTTTTTTAGCTACAAATTGTATTAAGTATTTTTGTTTATTTTTTAAAATTAAATATAGTAACTGGCTATTACTCGCGACTTTGTTGGAATAATCCAAAATCATTACTTCCCAGGTAAAAGTGTATCCTATGCTACTCCTGGATCTAGTAGTTTTTTGATTTATTCATTATAAACATACAAAAATACAAATGATTAGTATTTTTTAGTTTTGGAGCTTCTCTTCACCATAAAATTTATGATTGCGGATATCCATTATCCATTCAAGCAATGTTTTTAAAAATCTGGCTTAGATCTGAAATCTATTCAGATTTCATGCAAATAAATATTCCCCATTTCGTGTCACTTCTGGATAGTGTAGTTTTCTAATGATGTAGAATTTTTTTAAATCGGTGTAGTCATTTTTGAATTTATCAAAATTACAAATCTCCTAATTTCTAATATTAGTATAGACATTTGTACTTTTAATTCACTTCACACATACATTGTTTGTAAAATCAATTAATCGCTTTCTCTTTTTAAAGAATCGTCAGGATGATATATTTTTGTTTATATTTTGTCCTCAGTATTACAGAAGTTGAATAAAAAAAGGATAAGTTTAATTTTCGTGGTGTAGAGGTAGTGCTTGGAGAATAACGTGGTGCACGCGGCACGCAATCAAATGAGTTCTGAAACGGGCGAAACATTCAAATTGCAAAACCGCCCCGCCTGCCCGTATCAAATGTTGTTTTATAGCTAATTCCCAAATTCGGTTATGGCCTATAAACGATCCACTGGAATAATTTAAATGCGAATCCGCCTGTATAATGTTCGTACTTCACTTGAAATAAGGTAAATTTGTATGTGAAATGCGTTGTTGAATAGGATTCTCTGACGACCTCTATTAGAAACAAGAAATTAGATTCTTACATATATTTTATAATTTGCGCATTACACACGATTACACACAATTACGACGATGTACAATTACACGCTTACGTTTGTTTTTATTTTTATATTTTTCATTTTTTAAAAGATTAAAAGACTTTAGGGGTTAAACTATTCGGCCAGTATCATCGCGTTGATTCCCTTCCGGTAGAGTGAAAGTAATGTCTATAGACTTTCCAGATCATCAAGGTTACCCGATTCGTCGTCGGTTGGCGAGTGAATAGTGATCTCCGTCACTTCAGTTTACAGACTTGATAGCGATTATTAGGCGGAGTAAACCGAAACTTTCTTTCCGGTTCACCGCGATTCACCGGTTTGTCGGTTAATATATAGATAAATGGTGATTCTCATCGTAGCATTTACCGACATGCTGGCGACTATTGACTATTTCTAGCGATAACCATGACCTACATCTTGACGTACCACGGTGGTGGTATCCACCCGCCACACTTGTTGGTACTGTAATTTAGGATTTTCGAAAAGTAATTTGAAAAAGCTTCAATAACAATTTCGGCCGACCCGAGGATCAAACTCGAGACCTCATGAATTGAACCGAGTAGACTCACCCGTAGACCACGAGGCAGCTAATAAAGTCAGTCAAAGACTAATATTATTAGCAGTGCATCAAATGCCATTCCGCTAAGTCGTGTGTATATCTGTACCGACGCGACGTTAACTACTTCCACGAGCATTTCAAACAAACTACCTATTGTAAAAATATAAGTAACATCGATACTACATTAGGCCGTCACCATTCCAGGTTTATGTTAAAAAAACCGCTTTACTTTAAATATAATAAACGACTGGTTAAAGGTTTTCTCTTGTTTCCAAGCTAATTTCCAGACAGACATTTCCTTTCATTCAATATGAACGATTGTTTATTGGCGGGCTTCGTTTTGCGAGACAATTGAACGAAATTACTTACTTTAACGGTACTACGTGTCGGTCCACTAAGATTATATAGTTACGAGTACTCCTTTCTTAGTGCACTCTATTTTAAATCACTTAGTTTTCGAAACTACATAAGTTTTTGTTTTCATGAAGAGAAAAAACACAAAATTATACTTAAATATTTCCCGTTGTTCGGGATATGCATTTTTTTTTATTAAATGCTATGGCAAACAAGCAGATGGCTCTCCTCATGTAAATTGAAAACCATCGCCTATAAACACCAAAGACGTTAATGTTGCGTTGCTATCCGTATCGTATCGTAATGCCACATATTATGACAGTTTATCGACTACACGTTACTAGAACATGACAGTGATAAGCATTGACGCTATTGTAACAGGAATAGGTAAAATGGTGTCAACAAATTTAAGCGAGTCGTTGCGGAACTCTACCACCAAGTAGTCACGATGACAGAGACACGTATAGCCATGTATGACTTTTACAAAAATACCTCGCAGAACGGTAGATGGTCTACAGCTCTTTGTAGGAGTCCCGGATCAACATAGGTACAATAGATACAAAATATTGCTGGGAATGAAGTTGGTGAAATTAAATGAAACTTCGTATGCTCAATTTTAACGATATAAAGTTACAATCAACCATAATTGGTTGTTTGCCAACAAAGGACGAAATATATTCATAGTGCCATCTATAGGTACAAAAACGCTAAAACTTGGGATATTAAGAGTCAAGCCCTCAAAGTTAGGTTTCTATATGTACGGGGTAAGTTATGGAGGAAGCTATAGATACGCGCAGGCTTTCTCTCCCTCCAGGAACCTACAACTATATTATAGTAATACTATTGCAATATTACTTTCAATATTAAATAATATGCATTTATTCCCTTACATCAAAGGTGTAAAGATCAAAGTTGACGGACTGACATTGATAGACATTTACGAACTTATAAACTGCATCAAAGTTCAAGTCACTTTTTAATGTAATATTTTTGATAAGTATGCAATTTTTCTTAATTAAATTATAATTTCGAGACTCTTCATCAAAAAACATTTATGCATAGTCTCAAATTCGTGTATTATAAAAGTCTGAAATTATTCTTTTTTTTTCATTTGTGATTTAGATTATTATATAATAATATTGATTAATTATCATTCATTCTCTTAAAGTTAACATATGCTTCGTTCTGTTAGGATGGCGCGCTGTAGATCCTTTTTTAAAAAAATAATTATACTTCATTACTTTTTGATATTGAAATTTACATTAATAAAATACGTGTGTTAATCGGGAAAAATCTGGATTTGGACTGTCACATTTCTATCAGAAAACAGTTTTATACAATAAATATATTGTTTATGTTGCATTTTACAGGAACAATATTTGTCCATAACAGTTCGAACAAGCTGCTCAAATTGTCGCTTTTTTGCGGGAAGGCTTGAATCAACGAACGTTTGTTAGAAATTTAAATTTAAGCCAGTCTACGATTTCTAGAGTATACCGAAGGTTTGTAGAGACTGGTTCTTACAAAAAGAGACACAGTATCGGGAGAAGTCGAGAAAACACCCATCGTGACGACTGATTCCCCTTTGACTTCCCCACGAAAACGTTTCCTCGCGTCAGTAAACATCTAAACAGAACTAAATGAAATGTTTGTGTGTGTGTGTGTGTGTGTGGGTATGTGTATGTGTATGTGTGTGTGCACAAACAATAAGAAAGAGGCTTAGAAAATTACCCATTTTAGACCAGCAAATGGTCCAAAGCTGTCTGCAGCGTACAGAAAAGCCTGTTTAAAGTTTGTGCATGAATGTACACTTATCGATAAACTATAAACGGTGCAGACGGTCGCAGAAGTGTCCATCGTCGACGTGGGGAGAGATATACTCAAAGTTACATTAAGCGCATCTTAGGCCTCACTTAGGCCGCATTTTAGCTTACAATCAGGCGAGATCGTGGTCAAGCGCTTCCCTATCGATATTAAAAAAAGCGGCGTGTTCCTTTTGGAGGCGATTCGTGTATATTGTGCGTTGCTATCTTTGTGACAGGATGAAGTATCACAGGCATGAGGGCAAGGTAATATGCTTCAAAGTGAAAATGTGTCCTACTTGTCGATAGGTTAGCTATGTCTCACATCGTAGAGTTTAATATCGGCGGGTAACCGCGTGCGCTGCAGTTCCATCTCTACCTACCTCATCAGGAATATGGACATGATGGTATTTATTCATTTTGTTTATTTATTTATCAATCTGGTTTATTGGCAAGATCCTTGGCGAGCATTACGGGTGGTGACATCATCATCTTAATGACACACAACAGTGCGTGCACTAATATTATAATGGCAGAAATAGATAAAGTAGTAGTCATACTACTACTTTCTAGAAATTTGGATCAATTCAGTGTACGCGATTTTGAAAAATTTTAAAAAAACTCAAAAAATTTTGGTGAAACATTATTTTAAAAACGGTATTTTTTAGTATAATTTCCACATTTATTAATACACCGATTGAGTACAAAATCTAATCAGCTTTATTATAATATACTCGTATAAAATAAGTTTATCCGTTCGGGAGTTATCGTTGACGAAATATGTTGAAAAATGTGTTTTTTTGACGTAACCTCGAGACTTTATAACCGATAAGTTTTTGACCTTCTGAAAAATATAGAACTTAAAAAAACTACTTAAAATGCAGATTCAAAAATCAAAATCGAATCAAAAGTTGCAGCTTTTTAAATATTAATATTTTCTTCTTCACAGAACACTTACTTAATATTTTTAAAATAACTTTCAGACTGATATACCGATTGATTTAAAAATTTAATCAGCTTTACTCTATATATATATATATATATATATATATATATATATATATATATATATATATATATATATATATATATATATATATATATATATATATATATATATATTTCAGACTATAGATAGATATGTAGTATATGTTACAGCTTATGAAACAATTCAAAGCTCAAAAATCGTTGAATGCCATTTGAAAGGTCAAAATCGGTCATCGTTTGAAATAGAGAGCTTTTCAAAAATGAAATTATGACTATCATGTAATACAAAATTTAGATTTTTGTATTCTAAAAAAAAACCTAGGTTTAGGGTTAGTTTTTCCCTTGAGCCTAAAACACTTTAATTTAGCGGGAAGTTTCAGGGATGGCCAGTAGACAGGAAACCATCGCCTATAGACACCAAAGATATCAATGGTGCATTGCTGTTTGTGTGGCGGGATGGCAAAGCATAAGTCTGCTGGCTCCCTTACCCTCCAAACCGGAACACGAGCATGACAAGCATTGATGCAATTGCGACAGGAGTAGGTAAGACGTTGGTACCAAATACCCTGGTGAGAAGTTGCGAAACTTTACCACCTAGTACTCTACTATTTTATACACAAATATTCACAAGTATTTTTATACAAACATACCAATTTCGGTTACTATGACACATTTGACATAAAAACGATTTCAACATTATAAACAATAAGTATTATTGATATCTAATACAATTTCGTAAGCAACAAATTAATATAAAGATAAACGCAAAGCAATTTCGCAAACAAACAGTTTGGAGGATTATTCTACATATTATCTATATCTATCGATCGGCGTAACGGTGTCCTAATGGTCCAAATTTAATCACGACAAACCGAATGCCACCCGTTTATGAAGGCGAATGACTTAACAGCTTTTTAATACGATTCACACGTTATAGTTAGTTAAGTTTTTATATCAACACATTTCACGGTGAGATGTATTGATCTCTTATTATATGAAATACGATGCCACATACCGGCCACTGATGGGATCCATTATTATTGATCTACGAATAGGGCTGCCAGAATCCAAAACTAAAGCCGGGCTATATAGCCGTACGTTTATCCCGGCACCTAAAAATCTTAACAGCTGTAAAAATAGCAAACAATCACCGCCTATTCAGCAAGTAAATGCTGAACTCTCACTTTCACATTTGGATAGAAAAGTAAAAGCTTAAAAATAACCTAGATAGAATAAATCACGTCTATTTTGTTAAAAATGACATTGAAAATACATAGCCCTGTCCCGTTTTATACGAACGTTTGGCAACCCTATCTATGGATCAATATTCAATCATCGTGCTACGTTGATATTGAGTTTGAATGTCCATAAAAAATCATTATTAACATAAGATACTATTCGTTCCACTATTTATAATGTATCCGTCCATAACTTATTAACAAAATAGTCACGACTTGTTACTGTAACGCAAAAACTTATTTTATCTATTCGAAATGTACTTACAAGAAATTTTCTATTGCATAGATGATTAAAAAAAGAATTTTCATTCTATTGTAATCTTGATCAATGCACTTAGCATTATAGAATGGTGTATTAAGTAGTTGGTCAAAGATCACGGTTGACGAAGTGGGTGGTATTTACCAACCTGGACGAATAACGTACTTTTCACAACCTTACTTATTCTCCGAGATTCTATCTCTTTAATTCCGAGTTGCATATGCACTTATATAAGCTCGGGACCTCTTTGCCTGCAACAGTATATACAAATTTCTAGACCAACGAAGCAGTGCAATGGGAACACTCGATAATAAAGAAGGAACGAAAAAAATTTATTATAATGTTCGATTATGCAGATCAAAGATTTGCTTAATTGCATTGGTGTTATAAATAAAGCTATTTCAGTATAGGTAAGCGCTCATTCTGTCGTATCTAGCTATGAGCAATGTAAGAATAAAACCAGGAGTAGGACAGACTTGGTATAGGCCTTGATCTTGCTTGTTCGGTCTTTGGTCTTACTTTAATACTACGAGTTTTGGTCCTAGTCTTAATCTTGAGCCGCTACACTTATTAAGTCTAGGACGTGGTCATGCTAGTGAAAATATTGTCTTTGTCATGGGCGTACCGAGGTTCTGGGCCAGCAGTGGCAGCAGTAACTTCAGTTTCTGTTCCAGTTATGCACATCACTAGTCGATGCGACTATGACGTATCAATACGAGAGAAAAAACAAGACAATATTTAAGCGATTACTTATGTACACGATTATTAATAAGACCGCATAAGATTAATAAGACCGCATAAGATCAAGTTTCATAAATACGATGTGTGTAAAAATTTAAAACTGCAGATTTTTTAGATGGGTTTCAAGTTAGACAAATCTGTAAGTAAGGCTCTTTTGTAAACAATATAACATATTCCATCAACTGTTTATTTCACAACAAAATAAGAAAATAAAGAAAACAATTATAATAATATTTAGCCCAGTAGACACATTTGTAAAGTTTTATTATGTTCGATGCTAAATAATATTATTTTTAAATAATAATATTATTACTTAATTACGTGTATAGATTAGGCCATAAAAAATAATAAGAACTTTTGTGTTATAACTAAGAATTTTTGTGTTATAACAATTACCCTGTGCTTGTGAAAACTGGAAAACTTTAAGAACAACAAAGAAAAATAGCGACACGCAGAGATTAAAACCTGCGACCGTCTCCCTAAAGCCGGGACGCTCTTCCACTGGCGAAATTCTTCTTTTAACTAGTTATACGTATGTATACCTAGCGATCAGTAGAATCGACGTAATCGATCATATAGCAAAGAAGAATTTCGCCATGTCGAGCCTGTCGACACCAGCTCAGTGGAAGAGCTTCCCGGCTTTAGGGAGACGGTCGCAGGTTCAATCCCTGCGTGTTGATATTTTTCTTTGTTGTTTTTAAAGTTTTTCCATTAAAATATATTATTAAAATAAGCCAATATTGCTAGACATAAACACCCAAACTCAGAAACAAACATTTATGCTAATAAAACTAATACTTGTCTCTGTCTCGAGTTGAACCCGAGCCCCATTGATTGCGAAGTAGATCAGAGGTATCCTTGGTCCTGGATTATAATCATAAAATATGTGTTTATATAGTTATTTAAATAAGCACAATAACAGTAGATAACCCTTTTTTCTACGATAAAAAAATTGTGTAGCCTATAACTTGCGGAACCACGTGTAACTACTACCGATAGCACCACAAATACCAATCTTCATAAGATCGATCAAACTTTGTTGAATTGTTGATCATATTTGCGGGGTCGAACACAATATGTTTCTCTGAATGAATTTTGCTCTAACTGATGTGACATTATTTCGGGGGTTCCGCAAGGCTGCATATGATCTCCTTTAGTTTTTTCTACATTTATTAACACTGTTACCAAGTTTATCTCTTCTAACTTTCATCTGTATGCCGATATCTGCAAATATATATCGTCATTGTAGTTACGGGGATATAACGGAAACTTTAGGTTTGCTGAACAAGGATCTTAGCGCAATTTATTCTTGGGCTGAAGCTTTCGGTCTTATAGTTAATCCATCTAAATCTAAAGCAATCATTGTGGGTAGCCGTCAGATGATAAAATCCATTGATCATTCAAATTTACCACCATTACTTTATAATGGGACTCGGATCCCTTTTTCATCTAGTGTAAAAAATTTGGGTGTTATTTTTAGCTCTGATCTATCGTGGGATGATCACATCAGTAGCATTAGCAAAAAAATGTATTTCACTTTTCACTCCTTACAGTTATTGAAAAATTTCCTGCCTATTAAGACAAAAATTTCTCTTGTGTAAACTCTTGTCCTTCCTATTCTGGATTATGCAGATTCCTGTTTCCTTGACGCTACTGAAGTGCTTTTAAATAAACTCGAGAGGCTTCAAAACTCATGTATAAGATTTATTTTTGGTCTTCGTAAGTACGACCTCATCTCTACTTTCAGAGTCCAGCTCAGGTGGTTGCCTATCAGTTTTCGTAGGAACACGCATATTCTTTGCCTTCTGTTTAATATATTGTTCAATCCTGCTGCTCCCAAGTAACTTCGTAAGCGTTTCTCGTTTTTGCATTCCTCCGATTCCCCATGTCGTTCTCATATTGGCTCTCTTCTTCGTTTTCCTGTGTCACATTCTCAAACGTATTCATGGTCATTCACTGTCCACGCAGTGAAGTTGTGGAATTCTCTACCCACTGAGATCCGCAGTAGCCCCTCGTTGCTAGTTTTTAAGAAGCGGGTTAAGGAGCATTACCTGTCATTGTCGTAGTTTTTTTTCTGTCCTATTTATTTTATTACTGTGTTATCTTCTCTTTACTATAGTCATCAATTTGCGTTTTAGCCTTTTCTTATCTATGTATAATCTTATCCTTGCAATGTATGAATAATTAGAATTTCAATGTAATTTATATATTTGTGTTTGTCTTTATGCTTGTGCACGATGCCTTCCACTTTCCTTTCCCAGCTTCACTTTCTGGGTTAGCTGGAAGAAATCTCTGTCGTTAGGGATAAGCTCACCTTTTGTGCATTGCTTTAAGTATCGTTTAATTTTTTTTTGTCATTATATAAGTATATAATAAAGTATTAAATAAATAAATAAATAAGCCCTCAGAAGTACAAACAAGAAGTTGGTACCCCGTGTTGGTCCGGCCCCCTTTAAAGAATAGACCAAGTGCCGGTATGCGAGGCAGTTCGTAAGAGGTGAACGATTGGCTATGCGAGTCACTACCATCGTAACTACTAGGTGGTAGAATTCAGCACTTTCTCGTCCGATTCGGGTACCACCAGTCACCACCTTACCTTTTTCTGCCGCAATAGCGTCAGAGCTGGTCACTAATGTCTTTGGGTTTGGAGGATAAGGTAGCCGATACACTTATATATGTGGCAATAAACCTAGACATAAAGATAGCAACGCACGATTAGCATATTTGATGTCTATAGGCGATTGTTTTCTCGATTCGAAAGGAGAGCCATCTGCATGTATAAATAAATAAATATTCACGGGACAAATTACACTTCTATCTAACCCCAAAATAAGCAAATTATTATGGGTGTTAGTCAACGATACCTACTAATACATAGAAATACATATATAAATACTAGAATATATTTAATAAACACCCAAACCCGGAAGACAAATATTTACGCTCATCACACAAATGCTTGTCCCCGTCGGGGATCGAACTCGAGCCCCGTCGATTACGTAGTCAGGGTCGCTAATCACTCGACCAACGGGGCGGTCAAAAGTTAATTAAAATAAGCAAATTTGGGATTTCCTGGGAAAGAGAACCATGAGCTATAAACATCAAATATGTCAATGATACGTTGATATCCTCGTGACAGGGTTTTAATGCCACATGTATATTAAGTTAATCGGCTTCTTTATTCTCTAAACCGGAACACGACGCTATTGCGGTAGAAATAGGTAAAGCCGTGGGTATCAGACCCACCCAGTAATAATATTAGTAGTGTCACGCATAGCCAAGCAATCGCTTTTTATAACCTGCCTGGCAGAACGGCAGTTGGTCTATTCTTCAAAGGGAACCTAGACCAACACGGGAGAATATAGTAGTATGGATGTAGAAATACTCAATACGAAAAATCTAAATACTGTGACTACCTTAATTATAAAACGCCATAGGATAATCTGTAAAAATAAAAAGTTTAGTCAGTGTACCTTCATGAGATCGAATGAGTGCAAAGTGCATACAAAATCGTGATGTGGCCTTTTAATCGGTTTCACGTTCGTATTCGCGCTAGTTTTTGTATGCGGATTTCTCCTGGTTCGCCAATCTGCGGGCTTACTGATGACCGGGACTTCTAGCTTAAACGCCAATTAAAAATGAACCATAAGATTTAGGTGTAGAATTTATTTTATATTGCGTTAAAAGGGTAAAGTTGCTCGGTTGTAGCCAATACTGAAGTAATGAGATAAAGAGGCGGTCGCGTTTTGTTTTGCAGAGTGGCTCCAATTTACGCGGCGCTGTGGCTATTAGCATAGTCCGGGCCTAGCAGAGCGTGATGTGCGCGCGATTCGCCGGCGCTCGCCGTAACGCGCCTGCGCCCGCACACCTAAGTTTAGGCTCTACACAGATGAATATTGCTCTATTTAAAAAAGATATAAATATTGAATTTCACAGTGTCCTTGTATTCTTTCCCTTTCATCCCCTTTCTTTCCATTTATAAATTTTCTTTATTCCCGGAAAAGTTGTCTTAGTGTTTTACTATTTATAGCAGGTAATATTTATAGAAGCTATAGAAAGATATAGAGACATAACCGATGGGCTTAGGAGACTACGTCATATCCTGTTTGATCCTGATGATCTCATTACATTATACACTTTACATTCGGCTTGCAAATACTCGAGACCCTGACTAAGAGCTAATAACGAGCCGAAATCATGTTGCCACCTACTCTGTGAGTAGATGGGGTTTAGTCTCACAAGTGACACCCTTTGAGCTGACTTAAAATACCGGCTTAAAACTCTGGCTGTGTATATTACTATTTGCATGATGCACATTGCTATCTGTACGGTGGGTTTGGAATAAGTGACAAGCACCGATGTTATTGCAGCAGAAAAATATAAGATAGTGGTACCAAACCAGGTCGAAACGTTGGTACCAAGTTAGTAGACACGTAGTAGGCTTCTCGGTTTCTCGTCTTCTTTACGAGGCACTTAACAGTAAGGCAGACGATGTATTCTTCAAAACGAGATCCCCATTAACGTAACCAACAACAAAAATCACCGGAGTTTCTTGTGACATTTTGTTTACTCTACCCAATACAACAAAAAGACATATGTATTTTCAATTTATTTGGAATTACTTATTTCAAAAGAAGTAATAAAGCCACAAGATAAGTCATGTACAAGTTAGTCACCTGTTGTCAACAGAGTTGGAAACTGGGGTGTTGACAAGTTTGTCTGAGTCCTCAAATGTATATGGCAGTCGGTTCTTTTTGCTTATAAGGAGTTTTATATTATGTACTTAATATGAAAAAATACTGATTATATTAAAACAAATTCTTATAACTGTATGACTAAATTCATCTTCATAGTTCCTCTGAACAGAGCCTATGCAACGGTGTAATTGCATCTGTGCGACACATTTGTTTACTATTGTAAGCTGTGAAGATGCCATCGTTAGCCGACACTCCGACTCCTTCAAATTAGTGCGCTAAACGCTCGCACTTCACTTCCTTTTTTACGATGCACTTCTCGCCGTGAAATAACCGATAATTTCTTCTTAAAATAGATTGTACCTTGGTTAAATCCATAACATTGTTATAAAGATACATAACTTTAATACATTTACATTTATAACAGATAAAAAAGTTTTAATGTAGGCTAGGTTTGAGCCAGCGACCTATTTAACATTCTCTTACACTTTTTACAGTCACTAGTTTTACAATAACCCCTATTGGATGATTCGCACGAATTCCACTCGCACGAAATGTGCGAATCGACATTTTTTAATAATATATTTTTTCTGTTGGCGATTCGCACGAAGTTAATTTATTGGTGTGCGAATTGACAACTCCAAAAATATGTAGTAGGCACACACGTTGTTTTTTGTGTTAAACAGTTATTATAAAGTACACTCTAGGACAAAGTATTTAGTATTAAATATTTTTATAGATATGAAATAAGATACAAATTAATCAAAAATATCTTTATTAAAATAAAAATTTCTAAGTGTTTTCTTTATTCGCTATGACATGATTTGAGGAATGAAAAATGTCAAATCTCGTTCACAAAGTAATAGATTATTATTATTTGAACATAAATAAATCAAAAAAATATAGTAAATAAATGAACACTTAAATTTAGCATGGTAAAATGATTATGCATGGCTTTCATAGTTTCACGTAAAATAGCTGCTATCTAAGCTTCGATTAATTTATCATATTCTTATTATTTCTGAAACAGGTTAACATGGTTGTACTTTTTATTTTGTGCTTTGTAAGATACTATAATGTGCCAAAAGCCTGCTACATATTTTTGGAGTTGTCGATTCGTACACCAATAAATTTACTTCGTGCAAATCGCCTATAGAAAAAATAATATTATTAAAAAATATCGATTCACACATTTCATGCGAGTTAAATTCGTGCGAATCATCCAATAACCCGGCACTAGTGGTCGCCTGTGGTGAAATTTAACCATAGCTAAATAATAATGTCTTTTATGTTTGACAAGAGACTAAGATGTAAAGAGAATATTGTACATACATATTTATAATAATAATATCGCTAGACAAATTACACAAATAGATCTACCCTCAATGTAAGCAAATGATTTGCTTGTATTATGGGTGTTTGTCAACATAGTTACATACGTAATAATCACCCAAACCCAGAAATATAAAAAGCTATGCTCATAACACAAAATATGTTTGTCCCTGTCGGGAATCGTACCCGAGCCCAGTTAGGTTCGCTAACCATTTGACTAACGAGTCGGTGACAAACATATGTGTATATAATCATGTATGTCACATGAATGTAGTGTATGTAATGTTTATTTTTTATTAATTTGATGTATTCCAATGACTGTTGTCTAAAAATATTAGATTTTTGCAGTCTTCCGCACTGTAAGCTTCAACTGTGCGAAATTTAATATTACACAATTTTCGCAATCATCGGGAAAAGAAATATAAAGTTTTTACTCTACGTATTAATATATAGATATGTATGAAAAAACACAACAGTAACACATATTAAAAATATCATCTTCTACAAAGTTACCATCATTTAACTAGTCAGTGTGTACATATATTTCTTAATAGTAAGAAAAGGCCATCTGTTACTCTATCAGGTCATTTGTAAAAGGCGAGTGATTAGCTATTTTGTCATTAAGACTACTAGGTGGTAGAGTTCTGCAACGAGGATTTCAGTACCACCGCTTTTCCTATTCCTGCCGCAATAATGTCAATGCCTGTTACTATTATATTCATGTTTGGAAGGTAGGTTAGTACGTAAACTTATCCATATGGTAGATTTTACACTTTCATTCGTCGGCACTTGGTAAAATTCATTGTTATTAGTCCTAACTAGGTTATGATCACTTATACATTAATTTCACTACAAATATAGAGAAATAATTTTAAATTAATCGACCGGTTTCGCTTTTTAAAGCATCTTCAGAACGTTATATTCTTTAAGTTAATAAAGTGGCATTAGCCGCATGGGTAACATCTTACCATTAACATTTTTGGTATCAATCAGTGATCGCTGTTTCATTCTATCAGGAGTCTCATATGCTTGTCTGTTACCTGATGGTATAAAAAAGCCTATTGACGATGGTTGTCCCTTTTCCTTCTGATTATTTGCTATTTTATGATATAAAAAGTTCAGTTTTGTAAGGATCATGTAATTTTACCAGCATCGTACAATTTGAAATTCTCCTTTTATAAAAACACTTTTCTGCTTCATGTGCAACATGTGTAGAGAAAAAAACCTATTCAATGAGCCCAAATACGATACATTCACTGTATATGATCGAAGAGTCCAAGTGTCGATAAACTTTTCTGATTGTAGCATAAAAATATTCCCGCTTTACGCAAAAGTTTAAGCCTATATGATTTAAGGACAAATGGTTTGACAAAACTTACCCTCAAATCGGTCTTTGAAGCGTTTAGAAGCAGTTACACCACACAGACACACATATGTCACCATAATTTGTTGAGTTATGGTCCGGGCGTCAATTGAAAAATAGACCATCTACCATTCTGCCCGGCAGTTCGAAGATTGATTAACTAATCGTATTACTACTATCTTGACTACTAAGTGAGTAAAATGATTCAATGAAAATCACCACACATCTCACCAACCAATAAATAAGAAACAGAACGTCTATAAAATATTTTTATAATATTTATTTCCTTATGTTATTTACATATAACTGTAATATCATGTGATCTCTTACTATCGATTAATTAATAATTATAGCTATAACATCAGACACCCCTAGCTGCATAAGTATCGGCGCACGCGCGCTTCCAGTCTATCGCCCATAGAATGTGACAGCTTGTTGATTTTCCTACTTTAGATATCGTAACCACAGTAAAAACACCGAGCAAAAACGCACTGCATAAAAATATTGTATCCTTACTGCCTATAAGCCATAGCCATTTCTGAAAATCATACGGAGCGAATAGCAATAGCAAGTCTAGGCACATATTTTACCATACACAGAGCCTGCTAACGAATGCAGAGAGGATTTTAATGTCACTTATGTGATTCTCGCAATACATGAATTAATGTAAAGCGATCATTCTTTCATAAGTGCAAAGGCACGCGATTTATAGCAACACTCGGTAATGATTAGATTCGTAATATGGCTTCACTTTTGTAAGAACTACACTTGACGCCCACGCGACTATGAAATGAAGTAGACACGCATTATTTTGTTAAATTACAATGATTTGCTTGCTAGAAATGGATCTCTAGTTTTATGTTATAACATATAGTCAATTTTTTTCGCTAATAATGCATTAGGCATTTATGCTACAGCAATCTACAGGCGTAGAAATATTTGCAATCAGTATATTATTTTTAGAATCTCTCAAAAAAAATTGTCCACTCCCCGTGTTGGTCTCGGGCTCCTTTGATGAATAAGCCAACTGCCGTTCTGCCAGGCAGATTGTAAAAGGTGACCGATTGGCTATGCGAGTCAATACCTTCGTGGCTACTAGGATGTACAGTTCTGCATTGTCTCGCCTGGATCTGGTACCACCGCCTTAACTATTCTTGCCGCAATAGCGTCAGTGCTTGTCACTGTCGTGTTCCGGTTTGGAAGGTAAGGTAGCCTGTAAACTTATGCATGTGACATTAGACCTCGCCACAAGAAAGCAACGCACCATTAACACCTTTGGTGTCTATAGGCGATGGTTGACTCTTTCCACCAGGAGACGCATCTGCTTCTTTACTATCTTATGATATAAAAAAAAACAATAAAAATACTATCGATTGCCAGTTGTTAAAATTCGACCGCGATTTATCTAATCGTACGTAATTTATCTAATCGTACTAATGATTGTCATGTGATCGAAATTTAACCACAAACTAAACAATAAAATCTCTTTTAACTTTAGCCTTACGCAGGCTATAAACGTTCAAACATGTTTGTCAAACTTTATGTTTAATTTGTAGTTTTTATCAAACATCAGCGCACACGTACCAACAAGTTTGTCAAACAATTTCACTTGCAATGCAGTTTTCGCCGTGAAAAGACGCTCCGACGCTTAGTTGAGTAAGAACTAACAACATGTCTCAGCGGCGGTCGCGCCAACATGGCGAGTTTGTTTGACAAACATTACTGTACACCTTCAAACACATATGACAAACACGCCGTCAATCAAATCTATCAAACATACAGCCAAACACGTAGTTTGTTTGATAAACATCTGAAACATGACCGTAGACTACCAAATAATTTGTCAAACACGTAACTTTTGACAAATTGTTTGAGCGTTTGCGGCCTGCATTAAAGAAAAAAGTACACATGAGTGTATCGTAAAGTTACATCAAATGAATGTAGTGTGTGTAATGTTAATTTTTATTAATATTTTAATGTATTTTTTATGCGTATTATTTAAAATATTACGTTTCTGCAGTCCTCCGCAATGTAAAATTTAACTGTGCCAAAAACATACTCTACCGTTCTCGTTATTGTCTTAAAAAGGGGAGCGAAGTTTGAATTTATATATAGTTTATACCAGCATTAAAAATAATATCTCAGTATATTTTTGTGCCACCTGCTGTTATTCACGACTTCATTCGCGTCGTTTTGCTTTCGGGTATAGAGGTATCCTGTGTTAAGTCGTGCTTAGCGTAGCTATCTAAATATAAATTAATTATTAAAATCAATCCAATATATTTTGAGTTTATAAATATTAAAAAAATAAGTAAATAAATGCTTTATATTTTTTAGTTTATGTGCTTCTCTGTTCCATAAAACTCTTTTGAAACATTTGAACATTGCATATGAATAGCTAAATCTCCATTTAGCTATTCATATGCAATGCTCCATTTAAGGGGGGGCAGGTAGGGGCAACCCCCCCATGGAATTTGCTTACCTCTCTACTAACTAAATAATATTGTAGATAAAAATATAATAGGATAAAAATATGGTCTAAAATGTTACGGCTGGCCCCCCTGGCCCTGAACCTAGGTACGCCCATTAAAAAAAAATTCTTATAAATAAATATTCCCAATAATCTCAATATCTTAATAGCTTAATAGTGTAATCCGTGTGGCGGAGTTTGAATGCAACAGGCATAAATTTACGGGCTACCTTACCCTCCAAACCATGTTGTGATAATGACGAGCTTCAATGTTAACGCGGTGGTAACAAACCCGGTTACGGAACTCTACTACCGATGATGATCCATACAAAGTTCGCTTAGAAATCATCGCATGTTGATAGATTTGAATTGTATCACGGATACTTTTTTCAATGCTACTGTTCACAAAAAACCTATAAGGATTATGATTATTTAAATTCGCAATTATCACATACCATTTTAAGCCATTCACATAGCATCACATCGGCAACTTAGATACGTCTTTTGTATCTTTCATCAGAAAGACTATTTGATTTTAATCATATAAATATTTTCTCTTTATAATATAAACATACGTATATATTATAGTCAAACCAAACCTGTTACATAATAGGCTGGCAGGGAATACCAAATTCCAAATAAACTGCCTAAATTATTTTCTATTCATAACACGTACCTTCATAAAAACGTAATAATTTAAAGCTGATTGAATAAAATACATCTCATAGTTTGAAACTTCATTTTTTTTTAAATTTCACTTGACTCTTCCTTAGTATTAGAATAAATTATTAAGAAACTTTATACAGCCTTCTAAGCAAATATTATGTCACGTACACTTTTAATTGAATAAAGCCATTTAAGAAGTTGCAATCGAACGGAAAAGGCAAACTGGAATGTAACGCACTCTAGATGATATGTAGCTGACAACATTAATAAAACCGCTTCACATTATTTCATGTTCGTCTTCGAGTTCATGTGACATGAATAATTTTAATCTATGCCTACCATGAATCATAAGAACTATAAGTTTCCTGCCCTCGCCGTTATATCTCGTTCTCGGTCAGATAGTATAAGAAATTAAGTAAAAAGTAGCTTTCCGATGTACTTCCAAACCAGGATATGATCGTTAGATCCATGCCATAATCGACACATCCTGAACTGGTAGGTGGCGAAGCGTGCTCGATCCATGTTCTGTCATCGCAATGTAACCTTGAATGTTCATTAATTTCTGGCGTTAACCAAGTAAAAAGCGCGTATTGGTTTCTAATAGACAAATATAATCATAGATAATCATAGATATCGAATCGTTATTCGATTCGATATATTATTATTAACCACTACATAGTATAAAACAAAGTCGCTTTCTCTGTCTATCCCTATGTCCCTATATACCTGTGTCCCTATGTAGGTATGCTTCAATCTTTAAAACTGCACAACGGATTATGGTGCGGTTTTTGTAATAGATAGAATGATTAAAGAGAAAGGTTAATATAGAGTAGAGAAAAACTGTAATTTTTGAGGTTTCTAATGTGATGTCGTAAAATTATATTTTTTTCCGCTTACGTTGCGAATGCAGGCTGAACCCTACGAGATTTATCAAACTAATGTACTAAGTATTTGTACACCTAGAAAAGGTCTACAGAAAACTCAGTATATGTCTATCTCTTATGGATAACCCACAATAGCATTTTTTTGTCGTTTACTTTTTACGAGAAATAATGGCTTAATTTCGAAGCAAATTTTAAGCAATACAGAACTAATCCTTATCCAATTAAATACCTTAAATATATCGTTAGTTTAATATAGATCAATTCATATTAAATTAACAATATATATATATATATATATATATATATATATATATATATATATATATATATATATATATATATATATATATATATATATCATTGAAGATCCGGGGTCAAGCATAGGCTATTTTTTTGAAAAATCAGTCCCTGGAGGGCTGAAATAGGGGATAAAATTTTTATTAAAAGCTATTTGGACGACTTATTAATATACTCGTGAGTGTAGCTGCGCGGGTCAGCTAGTCATATTTATGAAAACAATAACAAAGAGAATGTTACGTTCGAAACTACTATCATAAAAATACAATACAACTATTAAATAAATTAAAAAATCAAATACATGATTAACACGTACGTCGGCCATATTGAATTTGGAGTTTAAAATGCCTCAATTCGTTAACAAAGTCACGAAAATTAATATTAATACACGTGTAAGTTAATAGAGGAAATAATAATTAGGTAAAACGTAAAAAAGGCGTGAGAACGATTAGGGTGAGCTGCGGTGGTTGGCATACAAATTGAAATTGTCAGATCGGTTGATCGGCTCTATGGTCTCACGGAAGCGTTTACCCTAGCTAAGACAATGGCCGGTAAGACATGCATCTATTACCCTTTTTAAAGCTTGAACTATCTAATGCCCTTTGAAAGTGGCTAACAAATGAAATGTTAAGATTACTATGCGTACACTATAATTGATATATCTTAAACTTTGTAACAATATCATTAAATAGTTTAACATTGTGGAAAGGAGATTGATGAGGCCCCATACAAATTTGGCCTAAAACTCAACACATGATGATGGCTACTTACCGTATTGTAATATATTATTAATTTCTTCTGAAATGTAAATTGTATCACGGACACTTTTTATAATACTAAAATTCACGAAACTACTTCAAAGATTAATATTACTTGATTTTACAATTGATACATTCCATTTGAAGCCACTCACAACGCATTATATCGTCAACACGAATATAATTAATTTTTGTATTACTTATCATGAAGATTATTTGATTTTAACTACTTAAATGTTAAAAAACGATAAAATTTTTGTTTACATGAAATGTTTATTACTCGCTCACAGCGTAAATAGATGACACTTTTTTTTTGTTTCTTTCGGATGATACTAAGCGTACTTATTTATACGGCCTTCTATGTTGTAGATTTCGGTTATAATAATAAATATTTCCATTTTTGTTGCATTTTATACAATAATTTGTTTAAAACTTTGCGTATTATCTATCCAACATTTTTATAATTTGTTTGGTTGGTCAGAAATAAAAGAAAGTGTTAACTTTATGGCAGAATAGAAAAATCTTTGATTGAATTAGAAATAAGAAAAAGCGTACAAGTTTGATTAGTTTCATGACTTTCCGACTAAAATCCTCTTAAAATTAATTTGCTATTAAAAAGTGTCCATTGAATTCTAATATTGACTTATTGTGAATAAAATTAATTTAATAATTTCGGCTGACGCTATATTCTTGTAGTCCATTTAGGCCGGTCTCATCACTCTCCTTTAGATATTTTTCATTTATTATAGGAGATTGATGAGATTGGCCTCAAAGTGCTAAAAGAATAATAGCGTCAGCCAAAATTATCAACAACAACTATATACACAAAATGTGCTATAACACAAAAATAAGTAGAAATACGAAAGTACTGATCAAAATTATAAATGTGAATTTCATCTGTAACGATGAACTCATTTAACTAGTTATACGTATGTATAGCTAGCGATCAGTACAATCGACGTAATCGATCATATAGCAAAGAAGAATTTCGCCGCCTCGAGCCTGTCGACACTAGCTCAGCGGAAGAGCGTCCCGGCTTTAGGGAAATGGTCGCAGGTTCAAATCCCGCGTGTCGATAGTTTTCTTTGTTGTTTTTAAGGTTTTTCCAAAATTATCAAATATATAATTTAATGTACAATAAGCCCATATTATTAGAATTGAACGGACACTTTAATAGCATGTAAATTTTAAAAAGGAATATATTTGAAGATCATGAAACTAATCAAATTTGTACGTTTTTCTTATTACTACTAAATCAAGTAAAAAATATCTGCCATAAAGTTAATACTTTCTTTTATTTATAACCAACCAAACAAATTAGAAAAATGCCGGATAGGTAACACGTATGTCGTATAATTTTAAACGAGTGAGTGCATAAGGCATAAAGTAATAAAAAATTAAGACAAGGCTGAAAATTAAAACAGTCTTCTCTTATTAGTTTACAAATCTAGTAAGTAAACATGTCATGTCCTATGTACATACTACCTAACAGTAAGACATAATTAGATTCATATAAATCCCTAAAGCGGTAAATCATTGTTAACTTAAGCGCTTACTGATTTTTATTCACTTTGCGTACCCTACGAGAAAATCGGCATGATAATATTAATTTGATTATTTTTAAACAAATATTATTATTAAAAATAGAAAATTAATAGTGTTTTTACCCTTTCCCAAACTATCCGACAACGCATATCAACGCATAATCTGAATTTATTTACAGTATATCTTAACTTATATTACAATTTAAAATTGAAGCTATACTTTTTATCGATAGTAAAAAAACATATCAAAGTATTTCAATTTTAAATCAATGATTTGTTCCTAAATTAGAACAACATTCACCATTTTGAATGAAACCCAAAACAAATATATCTAGTATCACCATAAATAAAACTGCAGCACTCATAATTTATTAGTCTGACTATTAATGGATTGTGTACACTATTAAAGTATCATTTGATATGCTGTCAAAAATAAGTGCAATCCCGATGCAGAGCAATACGGAGGGTGTTCTGGAGCAAACAAATGACGTACAACGAAATGTACTTGGGCACCCTTTGCCGTGCTAAGCCCTATGCAAAATAAAACACTCGATTGACATCTCTTTGAAATTTATTAAAAATTCAGCCAGCTTTAACTTTAAATGGAGGGTTAAACGCTCAGAGAAAGGATTACCTTCAAATCACAAATATTGCTCGTTTCTTAAAAATAAAACTGTATTTTCGTTTCTTTTATTTTTATTTGTTTGTCTCACAGATATATATATATATATATATATATATATATATATATATATATATATATATATATATATATATATATATATATATATATATATATATATATATATATATATTATATATATATATATATATATATATATATATATATATATATATATATATATATATATATATATATATATATCTGTGAGACAAACAAATAAAAATAAAAGAAACGAAAATACAGTTTTATTTTTAAGAAACGAGCAATATATATATATATATATATATATATATATGTATATATATATTTGACAATACAATGACAATTTGTATACGTATATAGTTTGAATGTATGCATATTAGTTGCCACAAATAGCCAACCAACTTTTCTATAAATAAAACAAAGGACTTGCGATATATTTAGCATTATAAGATGGCGGTCTATCTGTTTATGATGATTAGGTGGCGATCTGTTGCCAAGCAACGGGGGGTAGTGGTCAACGGTGGGGTCGGGCGTTAGTCGTTCCTCATACTCGGAGCGCGAGTGTACGAGCCTTGCCACCCTTTACAACCCTGATAATTATTCACTTTGTGTAACGCAAAGTTTGGAGTAACTGATTTTTATTAATGAACTGAAGCATATTGTGATAATTTATAAGGTTACTCGTAAAAAGTAATATTAATTGTAGTTATGGAAAATGAGCAAAAACTAAATATATAGGTGGAAGTACTGGTTGCGACCGTTGTACCTTTTGTGGTCATTTGATGTAAAATTTTTGATAAAAATAATTCTACATGTATGCAACATCTCTTTAAATTCGATTCATTAAAGAGCAAGAATTTAAAAATTTAATAAAATTATTATTTAACATTACACTTTATGTATAATGATTCAAATTTCTAGTGGCTCAGAAAGGGTACTAAGATGGCCAAAGCCTATAGTATCTTCACGCCCGCATGACCGAAGAGGTAGCCAGAGATAGAACCAGTGCACCCACGAATCACGATTAGCCAAAGATCCTTCGTCTCACAATATGATATGTGGCAAGCCTATCGCCAACTGGGCACATATCTAATCCCGGGCAACGTCTTTTTTTTAGAAACTGAAAAAACACATTTTCGAATTGCCCAACCCAGGAATCAAACCCGAGACCTCATGTGGTCAACACCGATATAGTATAAAACCAAACCCAAAGCCAAAACGTACTTCTACTGTAGTTAAATAAATATTCAAATTACATTTACTGATGTAACCTCAAAGTAAGCAAATTATCTGCTTGTGTTATGGGTGTTAGTCAACGATACTAATACATAGAAATACATATATAAATACTGGAATATATTTAATAAACACCCAAACCCGGAAATACAAACATTTATGCTCATCACACAAATGCTTGTCCCCGTCGGGGATCAAACCCGAGCCCCGACGATTGCGTAGTCAGAGTCGCTAACCACTCGACCAATGAGGCGGTCGGATTATTTTATAATTAGACGGCAATATGTCAAAAACTAAAAAGTAAGTACCTATCACGCATCACGCCACTAGGCAGAATGAGCAAAACGTCTATAGACTTTCCGGTTCACCTCGATTCACCGGTTCTCTCGGTTGAAGAGATGAGTGACAATCACCGCATTTTATCGACCTGATAAGGATTATAAGCTATTTCTCATGATAACTGGCATCCGAGTTACAAGAGTGGTAACGTACCACCCATCAGCCTCCAAGCTGCTTCTGAGATTTTGTATTTTCGAGAAAAACGGTTTTGCTCGACCTGGGAATCGAACTCGGGACCTCATGATATGTGCCAAATAACCTTATTGAGAAATTTTTATTCCTATACATATTTTTTACATAATTCTTATACATATTTCCTTTATTTATTCCTTTCCTATACATATTTCCTATATAATAAAAGAAAATCCAGACGCGCTCGAGAATGTCAATGCAACGTTTTCTTTGCAAATTTGTAACCCTCCCACTCCCTTACGCTACACTTGAATCGGCAGATTTTCTAAATTTTAGCTGACAATTAACCCACCATACCTTATCTGATGCGATTTAGTATTTCCACGTCACAGTTTTTTTTTTGAAACATTTTTTTATCCATTATTTTTTTCCCCGCCATCGAAATGAAAAACATTATATAACCTTTTATTTTTTCTATAATTTAATCTACAAAATCCAATATGTCCCTGCGACGCCCGAGACTCATTTAGCATTTTGGGCTCCCTTACTGTCGGCAGAGCTATCACGCATCTCGCAATGCGCAATTATCATAATTGTTTAGTTATTTCAAGACACATAATAGCCTTGCATATTAGAGGTAGTCGTTGCCACTTGATTATTCTTGGTGCTGTTCCATCGTACAAACTGCATCCAGCGATCAGCAAGCAATTAGTGAGGTTCTTGATGATTTTTTTTGTTACGTTAAACTGTCATCGCTGATCGCTGGCGAATTGCAAATTTTAGGTGATACGCCTGCCAGGACACCACAATTCACGGGTGTGTCGGTTGACGAGGTGACGACAACCAACCTAATAATGACTATAGCTTTTTCTAATGATAACTAGAGCCATCATCCTTACACACTTATCTATAGCACGGGGTGCTAACAAAACACAGACCATACAATACTAACGAACACAGGACTGGACGGAAAACACGTAACCGCTCATATGAGCAAATGCTGGCAAGTGTCAAACGCTTGTAGATATATTGTGATATCATAAAAAACTGAAATATGTTATGTAGGGTTATTTTTTTATATCATAAAATAGGAAACTAGCAGCTGAGGCTCCTGATGGAAAGAGTCAACCATCGCCTATAGATACTAAATATGTTAATAATGCGTCGCTATCTTACAGCGAGGTCTAATGCCACATGCATAAGTGTACCGGCTACCTTACCCTCTAAACCGGAACACGACAATGACGCGCTAACGCTATTGCGACAGGAATAGAAAAGGCGGTGGTATCAGACCCGGGCGAGCCAATTCAGAACTCTACCACCTAGTAAATAATTATTATGCCGAATAAGAAGCCAAGGCCAACCGATAAAATAAGTTAATTCTAGGGGTATTTTTAATACCCCTAGAATTAACTTATTTTATCGGTTAGTAGTATAACACTGTATTTCTGTGTGTAAATGCAAGCTACACTGACAACCCAAGAAATTGCCATCTAAAAACGTATATTGCTTACTTCTCATCAAAAAATGTCAAACTTTAGCTTTCATGTGTATTATTTACGAGGTGGTGAAGTTTTATAACTAGAATCTCAAGCGGTTTTGATACAACCGCCTACTGTAGCTGCCGCAATAACGTCAATGCTTGCCACTGACGTACTCCGGTTTAGACTATAAGATAGCCAGTAAAGTCATGCGTGTGGCATTCCAACACCGCCATACAGATAGCAACGTACCACTAACATATTTATATCTTGTCATCAGTAGAAATGAATACAAAAATAATCTCTAGCTACCTAACACAAAAGTAGCTGGCCTATTGACCAAAACATGCCCGATCAACTAGGAACAATAATTCTTTATATTTTTTTTATATGTCATAAGATAGCAAACAAGCAGATGGGTCTCCTGAGGGTAAGAATTAACCTTCACCTATAGACACCACGAGACTATAGACAAGATGTTAATGGTGCGTTGTTATCTTGTGGCGAGGTCTTATGATACATGCATAAGTTTACTGGCTACCTTACCCTCCAAATCTGAACACATCAGTGACAAGAACTGACGTTATTGCGGAAGGAATAGGTAAGGCGGTGATACCAGACACGGGCGAGACAATACAGATCTCTACTACCTGAGAAAGTTAAGGTAAATGTATCTATTCAATGATTACATGAATGTATATAATATGTAAACTTATGCCTGTGACATTATGATCCCACCCCACGAATAGCAATGCATTATCTTAAATGTCTATATGGTTGACTTTTTTCATCAGGAAAGCCATCTGCTTGTTTGCTATTTTATATACATATTATGATAAGTCTAATATAATTTACATGAAATTATAAACTAGCTCTATAAAACTCGTGTATTATTTTATTTAAAAAAATGGAAATACTTCAAACTACAGTAAAGCAGTCATAAAAATACTTTGCGATACCATCTGCCGGTGTAACTTTTTACATTTTTATTACAATTCTGATATTTGACTTTAAAGGATTATTAAAAAGCTATAAAATTTGCCAAATTATTTTACATAATTTTAAAATCTGACACAATACCGTATTTTTGATGTTCATCTCTCCAGTAAATGCTTATACCAACATGGTCGCGCCCACTTATTATAGCTATTTAATAGACGGAACTTTTATAGTTTACATATTAATTTATTTTTACTCATAAAAAAGTCAATAAATATAGAGCTAGCGAAAACTTTGTTAATGAAATATGTCATAAATTTTATTTAATGCTACCGCTCGCAGATGAGGGGCGCGGTGTACCTACCGCCGTATCTGCCGTATCAATTATACGGGCCCCCGTGCAACGGGGGCCCCCAATATGCATGCAACGGGCCCCCAAAAATTAACAAAAACTTCCCCAATGGCAAAAGTCAAAAAAAGCAATTTCTTTTTTTCAAAAAAGGCAAGGAGAGTGTTTGTTTAATTTAAATAGTTTTTAAAAACTTTGGAAAAGTGACAAATAGATAATTGTACTAATAATAATAATAATTTATTTCAGATATAGCATCCATGAATTCATTATGATGAATAAATATTTCTTTTAATTTGACACAAACTATTATATAGCTATTACATAAATAATGAAGAAAAATTTAAGTTAATTAAAAAAGTTTATCAGAAAAATAATTATTTTGTCAACAAAATAGTTGGTTGGTGTGTTTAGTTTAGGTTATCGTTACGCAAACAATTTTAGTTGAACCATTAGTAATTGTTTAGCTTTATTAGTTAAAAGCTTATAAAATAGATATAACTAAAAGTTTCTTATTTTTACAAGTGTTTAAGGAAGTTTTACTGAACTCGTATGACTTAAAACTAAAAATTTAAATGGTAGAATTTTGACTAAATTTTATCATTTATTATTTTAAACCAAATTTTTTTGAATCTAGATACAGATTTTAATGCAACAATTTAATTTCTTATTTAGGAATTAGACTTTAACTCTGCAATTTGTTTATTACTTTAGTATCAAAAAACTCTTTTTAAATAAAATAGAGATTTGGTGTAACCACAATTAGTAGCCAATTAACATTTTAGCCAGACTTCCCTTATTTTTGCATTAAATGAACGAGTTTACTGAACTGATCTTAATCAGACGCTCGCCTCATCCGATTTTATTTCGGAGCTAAATAGGAAATGTTTATTTTGTGGTAAGTGGCATTTTTTAATCGATCACTAATTGCAAGTTTTAAAGACAAAGGAAGTTTAATTAGGTTTTAATGAGATAAAAATTCAAACCATATTAACTGGTATATATATCGTCACACACACACACACATACACACGTAACACATATTAGCTTAAACCTCTTTCAAAGAAAACGTCTGCTCTCTTGATTATCTATCTGCTTTTCTTAGCAAACTGAAAAAACCACAGGCAAGCTTAGACTAGACGCATTGCTACGATGTTAGTAATACTATTCAATGCTGATTTCTAGGTGGTAAAGTTCTGAGCCTTCACACCAGATAATTATAACAGCGCTATCAATTTCTGGCACAATAACGCCTGTGCTCATCGGACGTGTTGGATAACTAACAAGTTGCTAACTCTTTAATCAAGAAAAATATGACTTCTCGAGACCACTCCAGACTTCTCGAATGTTTTTTTATATGTATATTATGTATAAGATAGCAAACAAGCAGACTGGTCTCCAGATGAAAAGAGTCAACCATCGCCTATAGATACCAAAGGCGTTAATGATGCGTAGATATCTTGTGGAAAGGTCAAATGCCAAATGCATAATTTTACCGGCTACCTTACCCTCCAAACCCGACACGACAGTGACAAGCACTGACGCTATTGCGGCAAGAATAGGTAAGGCGGTGGTACCAGACCCGGGCGAGACAATGCAGAACTCTACCACCTAGTAGTCACGTTGATAGTGACACGTATAACGAATCAGTTGCCTTTTACGAACTGCCTGGCAGAAAAGCAGTTGGCTTATTCTTCAAAGTAGCCCGGGATCAACACGGGGAAAGAATTTGAAAATGTTAAGTGAAAGGTGTACTCAATTTATCAAAAAGAACGCTACCTCTCACATCGATAAATCTAATAGTATTTTAATATTTTATTAACGTTGTTTTGTTTGCAGTGGAAAATTGTAATTAGTTGATCTCTTTCAGGCTCATCAGTAAACGATTTACGGTCAGAAATACATTTATTTTTCAAAAGAATGCAATTATTCGCTTATAGAGAAACGTTACTAACTTATGTACTAATCTATCTATATATATAAAAATCAATTGCTGTTCGTTAGTCTCGCTAAAACTCGAGAACGGCTAAACCGTATTGGTTCCGGGCTCCTTTGAAGAATAGACCAACTGCCGTTCTGCAAGGCAGGTCGTAAAAGGCGACCGATTGGCTATGCAAGTCACTCCCATCGTGACTACTAGGTGGTAGAGTTCTGCATCGTCTAGCCCGGGTCTAGTACTACCGCCTTACCTATTCCTGCCGCAATAGCGTCAGTGCTTGTCACTGTCGTGTTCCGGTTTGGAGGGTAAGGTAGCCGGTAAACTTATGCATGTGGCATCAGATCTCGCCACAAGATAGTAACGCACCATTAACGCTTTTGGTATCTATAGGCAATGGTTGACTCTTTTCATCAGGAGACCCGTCTGCTTGTTAGCTATCTTATGATATAAAAAAAACCGATTTGGCTAATTTTGGTTTTGAGTTAATGGTCGAAGTCCAGGGAAGGTTTAAAAGGAGAGAAAATATATAAAAAAAAGAGTAGTTACAAAGGCAGAACAATGTTTGCCGGGTCAGCTAGTATTACATAAACTTAATAGTAACGCGTTACAAACATAGATGCTTTATTGTTAATACATCGCATAACTGTAAGTTTTCCTTTAAATAAAGAAATATTTAAGTTAAAACTAAAAATAGATTATGTTTATTCGTGGAGTCACTAATATATAATACCCACAAAAAAATTATAAATATTGTACAATAAACCATCAATTGAATATAGATCAATCAAAAGTACGTTCAACTCTACGCCATACTATTAATAAATGGAATTCGATTTAAAACCGAACCCTCAAAGTCGTTTGTGAAATTGACATTTATTCTTCGTGTTTCATTGTTAGTGCAGTTGTATTCGATCTATTGTTAATTAGCTTAAACGGCCTATGCACTGCGTCATGCTTATAGAAATAAATGCAATCTGTTATTATAATTTGCCTGTCACTAGTACTTTACCGTTTAAAACATTAAAAACATAATAAACTGTGGTGCCTTATAAAGTATTTATTATCAAGTCGCTAATACTTCGTGTCAGTGGCGCCACATTGAAAACGACAAATACTAGAACTATTAGACGATACATTTCATTGCTGGAGTCGTACTTGTTGCGCCATCTATTAACGAATAGAGAGACTAACAATTATGCAACAGTTTAATGGTTTCAAGTTATAAATTATAATTCAATACAAAATAATATTCATTATTTTATTTCTATTCATGTAATATTTTTTTACTTACAATATCATGTAATCGCAGTACTTAGTACTGAAAAATGTATACATTCTGTACATAACAATATATTGTTTAATTACTTTCGACACGAAGAGAGAGGCAGGAATAAGTGATTACTCCATATTAAGGCCCACTTCCCTTTATTTCTTAATATTTTTTTATCTGTTTTCACACTAATACATGTCTAAGTAAAACTTTTGTCTGGAGTTTTTTAAGGTTTTTATACTTGTATTAAAACGAAAATTTCGAAAGTATTAATTCCCTTCTGAATGAAGATGGTGTGTCAGATAAAAGTAAAAAGAAAAAGCAATGGATTAAAAATTTTGTAAGTGCTATTTATTATCTATGAAATCGGATTGTTCTAATCGTTTACTTATTAAAGAACGGTAACACAAGCGTATTTTAACATTACCATTTTTTTTAACGTATAAAATGCAGTTATAAATATAATGAACAATAACGAGTTTTCATACGAACGAACATATACCAGAAAGATTTTTTTAATGTCTTTAATAACTTGACGGTTTTTGTAATTAAAATTAATGCCTAAAAAAAAAAAAAAAAAAAAAAAATTTGCCTAAAAATTCCAAATAAATTTATTATCAAAGAGGTCTAGATTTTTTAAACTTTAAATTTTTTTTTCTACGTATTGAGCACAAGTAATCACCTAATCATTTCCCGAAATATAAGCACATCAGTGAATTGCTAAGTTTAAATATAATAATAAATAATGTATCGAGAGTATATCGTGCATATGATACGAGTAATAGAAATGTTAGGTAGTTTTGACGGCTAATATCGTAGACAACTGCCAATGATAATCGTTAGTGTAATCTACAATCTACTTCATTTTCCACCGTCACCTTTCAATCTGCTCGACAAGTTGAAAATGGTCTAAAATAGATATACTGTTCTTAAAATTATGTGCGAAAGATCATTGGATCCGGAATGACGCCTAGAAAAATGTGCTAAAAGCGAAAGATGAAAGAAATGGGTTTTCGTTTTTTGCCAATATTTTATAAATTATTAATAATTAAGAAATTTCAAAAAAAGATTCGTAAAGAAAAGGAAATATCCAAGAAAAAACTCTTAGATCCCGGAACTCTGTCTCCATTATTTATATTTTAATTTAACGCTGAAAATTGGTCTCCGCACGACATTTTTAGGTTGCGCGCACGGCCTCAAAAGCGAGTACACACATAAATTAATTTATTTAAAGTATTGCATATTCTTTTTTAAATTTGAAAAAATATGATGTATTTTAAGCACTATTTTACTTAAAATTAATTTTTCAACAATTTAAACGATTGTTAATTAATAAAATTTTTCGCTTCGTGGAGCCTTTGTTATATATATATATATATATATATATATATATATATATATATATATATATATATATATATATATATATATATATATATATATATATATACCTTAGTCAAATCAAACGATAATAATGTTTTTTTCATGTTACACACATTTATTATATGGTGTGTCAAAACTACTCAGATTCACCAAGACTCACGAGTGTACTGACTTGACATTTTTTAACTCCAATGTTTTCAATTTACGATAAACGTAACCAAGTGCTTTTTCCGATGCTAGGAAATTTTGTCACCGACACCAGACTCCGAAACGCCACTAAGTTTTTTGTGGATGAAAAAACACCAAACTTTAACTCAACCCGCAAATCAAATCCAGACCCCGTGATCAGGGCAAAACTGGCCAACTACTACATTAACGTGGCAGCCTATGTAACATATGAGATTTATTTTAATAACACCTCTAACAAGTTTTACAAGATTAACTTAATTAAAACATACCTACAAGAATATTTTTTTATATCATAAAATAGCAAACAAGCAGATGGATCTCGTGATGGAAAGAGTAAACCATCACCTATAAACAATAAAGATGTTAATGATGCGTTGCTATCTGGTGGCGAGGTTTAATGCCACATGCATAAGTTTACCGGCTACCTTACCCTCCAAATCGGAACACGACAGTGGCAAGCACTGACGCTATTGCGGCAGGAACGGGTAAGGCGGTGATACCAGACCCAGGTTAGACAATGCACAACTCTACCACCTAGTAGCTACGATGGTAATGACTAGTGTAGCCAGTCGGTCGCCTAATACGACCTGCCTGGCAAAACGGCAGTTGGCCTATTTTTCAAAGGAGCCCGGGACCAACAAGGAGAATATTATATGAAATCAGTAGGGTTTTATCCACAGACAGTCTCAAAGACTTTGTATTGTGCGACCCCGTATAAAGAAAGGTATGATTTTAAAGAAAGCAACGCAAGTTTGCCTATTTGATCTATTTGCATAGATCGAGTAGTCGAATGTACGAGTATAACACTTGATTTTCTCTGCCTAACTCGTAAAGAATTTACCGTGAAGCTATGCATGAATGTATATACTAATAAAGTGTAACTAAAACAAAAATATATATCAAGCGAGTAGACAACGTATTACATACGAGAGTTATTCGCTCCCCATGATGGCGGACTGCCTCGATTAAAGCCGTAAATACTTTGAGATTAATTATCTCGTAAACAGTCGCAGTGGCGCCGCTTCGCGACTCAAATCGCTCACCTACGCCGTAAGCACGATACAAATTCAACTTTTCCAATTAAATTTCGTGAGGCATTAATAATTATTTGGGTACATCAATTTGTTTCGTCGTCGCTGAACATCCACCTTATCCCTATCCACATTATTCAGTAGGTATAGAAAATATATATTTGTACTATTTATTTGTTGAGATTCGATAGCAGGAAGGAGAAGAAGAAAATAAATGTCAACTTTCTTCGTCCTTTTATGGAACGATTACTTAGCACTCATTTTGCTTTATGTTAGTGGTGGCCCAATCTTGTCAATTTCAAAAAACTCAACAATCGCTTGATATACAAATAAGTATTGATGTTCTTGACCTGGTAGTATGCCACAGTCTCATTTCAATTGATGATTACATATGCATCTGTTTCCTCGGTCTTCGTGTATGCTCTGCGTAGAAATCTGATGATGTTTCATTTTTAGACACTGAGAAATTATATAAGTATCATATAAAGAGTCTTAATTTGGTTAATACTTGGTTTGACAAAGCCCAATGCAGAAAAAAACACATTATTTATCTAAGAAACTATTTTCACTAAAACAAGATACGAGCAAAGGATGGTAAGTGGATACAACCGATATTTCCAGTGAAACCCGAAGACCATAGAAAGCTACATTTACATTGTCGGCTCTTGATATACGTATATGTAGGCATATCAGCCTCTTGAAGGGACTCATGTTTATATTCACCTCCAAGAAAACCGAGTCACGAAACTCACTCAACAAAAAATGTCTACGAAATCAAACAACAGTGAACACAGATTAGACAATTTTAAGATTTGTCACACAAAGCAACACCGTTATTAAATTCCATGAAGCCTTAATTCAATTAGTAATTTAATTTAGCCCACGGAATGAAATATTAGTACCTTAAGGCATAAAATTTAATTCATCCAAGTTATAACGTAGTTATTTGACTTCTGAACAATTTCAAAAACATCTAAAAGATTAGATTGGTAAGGCGAGAGTAGCGCCACCTTTGAGCGTAGCTTCCGCTTTTGCCTGCAGCGAAGGCGCGAGTTCCTTGCCACTTGGAACTGTGAAATTAATTTTCTTCGTCTTTATGTAATTTAATTATAAGCATTTCAATATTGCGCTCGGGGAATTTGTGTTTGGGAGAGAAGTTAAATAGAAACGTTTGATACTTATCTTCTAATACACTTGAAGAGCGATTGCGCGATGTCTGTTAAATTAAAATGATTATTTAAATTGTATAACCGTCGTTAATGATTTTGAATCTAAGATATTTCTGTAATTTAATTTAAAGTAAAGTAATAAACAAAACACTTAAGAATTTAATGATGAACTGAAAATTGTTTTATAATTTCAAAACTAAATAAACAGCTTTATTCACAGAAAGATTCAAGAAGACTGATGATGAGAAGATTTACAGAAAAATTAAGTAAGTGTATGTCTAGTTAAAATCCAAATTTATCAAACCTTTATCCTTTACTGACACTTTTGACAAGCCAATAATTTTCTTAAGTTAAAGTTGGATTGTCGCAATATGGGTCTATGGCTCTAGCTGGTGGCGACGCCTTGCTTATTCCTGCTGCAATGATATCAGTGTTTCTCTCTGTGGTATTAGCAGATAGCACATAGATTTGTACATATAGCGTGTTTAAGTGTGTAGACGTCGGTTGTCTCCTCCTTGCGATAATATACTAGTAGTGTTACTATAATCACATGTTATTATTTACTCGCTGCCCTCCCCGGCTTCGCACACGTGGCGTAACCAATTAAAAATGAGACGTTATGCGCGTACAAACATTTCGGCGGTGAAAGATTTTTATTCAGGTATGGCAATAAACCTGCTGTTATTTAGTTTTGATATGTCGTAATTTTCTTCTACCAATTGAGTGCTGATTACTGACGTTATTTACGCTTGCTGCGTAAAAAAAAACCATTGCGTGTAAGCACATACCTCATCCTAAATTCTGAATTGCCAGAATAGAATTGATTTGCACCGTTGGTCGTGCGTGTGGTCTTGTAGTAGCGGTATCTGACCTGGTTTGGAGGATGAGGTAGTCGGTAAACTTTTTCGTGTAGCATTATCATCCTGCCACATTGACAGCAAAGCAAAAAAATTGACTATTTCCATCAGGAGAGCCATCTTCTTGTTTGCTATCTTAATAACATAACCTTGCCATACATGTATAACATACCGTAATTTAACTTCATTTATATGGTCCGCTGTCGAAGAACAGACCTTCCTACATGCTAATTTTTATAAAGCAAATAAAGGTTAATCGTGACTCTACCACCATGACTGTTACGTGACAGTTCTGCAACGTCCCGCCCGCAACTTAGGCTTTCCTCTCTCAATAGCATTGGTGCTTGTCGTTAATATATTACGGTATGGAGGATAAAAACTTCATCCTACATTTAGAGATTGGTACCATTAACATCCTTTGTTTCTATCTCTGTCATAAATATACACATCAGGCACATTACGTCATTGACTTGTTCTGAGTACATTAGTTGCACCTCTATTGAAGAATTAACGAGCATTGAATTAGAATTAGCTTATCCGCGCAGCTTCACCCGCGCATAAATCAACATATCGTCGACATTGCTTTTTATAAAATCTTTCATTCCTCATTTCAGCAAAAAATAGTCTAAATATTTCCATGCAAAATTTTACCAAAATCGGTTCAACGGTTTAACTGTGAAATCGTAACAGACAGATAGGCAAATGGACGAACATACAGATGTGAGTATATTATGCTAAGTGTGCAACATCCACGTAAACCTAGTCACACGTTATGGATGTTTAGCATTTAAAATTTACATATGCTGTTATGTTAGTGATAAATAAAACAAAGTTTAGCATTTATAATATTAGTTTGAATAGTAGTTAGCTAACTATACATAAATATATATATATATATATATATATATATATATATATATATATATATATATACATATACATATATATATATATATATATATATATATATATATATATATATATATATATAAGTAATATGTATATATAATAATTTGTATAGTATAAGTAGTATATATATTAATTTACTAGATCTATGTTCTTATATGACGTATATTTTCTGAGGCACCGTTTACATACTTTCTGTTTGCCCAAAGGTTGACTGGAGGAGAATGCCAATAGGCATTATGTCCGCCTTTTGTACTAATTTATTTAAAGTGTACAATAAAGTTAAATAAACAAATAAATAAACGGATATGGATTGCTTGAGTAATATGTTTTGTATATATCATAAGATAGCAAACATCAGATGACTCACCTGATCGAAAGAGATAACTATCTCCTATGGACACTCAAAGATGTTGATGGTTTTTGTTGAAAATAGGTATCTTGTGGCGGGGTCTTAATGCCACTTGTATTAGTTTATCCTGCTTTTTCGTCCAAACCAGAACACGACGGTGACAAGTACTTACGCTATTGCGGCAGGAATATGTAAGGCGGTGGTACCAAATACCCGGGAGAGTCCTTACGAAACTCTACCTCCTAGTAGCCACAATGGTAGTAGCTCGTTTAGCCAATCGTTCGCCTCTTACGAACTGCTTCGAAGAACGGCAAATGGTATTTTCTTCAGAGGAGACACCGAACCAATACGGGGTGAACATATAATTACATATGATATCATTAATTTAAAGGACGGCAACGCACACAACATAACGGCCTGAGCGAATATAAATCCTAATAAAACTTAATAAAATTCAGCATAATGGAATTGGAACTCGAATATAGTTTAGATCTGATGAAAATACCATGATAACATTCCATCTACGAAATTAAAACTACTATGTATCGAGTGTACATTTAACAGATGCCACTAGCGCTCTACCAATTTTGCTCTTAAACCGTTCACGCTTCGGCGACGAGAGGCGACATCAAACATACGCGGTGCTTGCAAACCTTTTGCCAGCTTATCTCCCATTCACAATCAGAATCTTCCTAAAATATCTACAACCAACCCTATTGTATGATGTTTATTAAATTTCATTTTACGTTTATACAACAACACTTTTGTCGGCCATTTTTTTGTAGTGATTTGGGACATTTTACGGATGGATTAGTCGGTGACATCTTTTCTGGAGCCGGCAATAACGTCTTTTTGTAATGGTCCGGTATTATGGGTTGCTATTGCGCGTATTATGTCATAACAGACGAGCACTCGACTCATTCGTCTGCAAACTTTTTGTCGCTTTATTTTATTCCAAATTGAATTCTGTGTTGACAATGTCATCGTTGAAAACATCCGTCTTTTTGTTCGTGCAATATTATTATAGAGTTCGATGCTTTGTCCAAATCTTCAAGTAGGTACTTATGTTGCTATATTTATATCGGGTAGATTACGTTTTCTCCACCTGTATAATTCCTTTCTATAAAGCTGGTCACGAAATATTTCGAATATATTATAAGCATAGTTAACTATTCATATATTCGCAATTTTTAATGCGAATAACAATATATACATACTTATATTTGTTTTTCATAATATTCGCAATATTCCCCATAATTCGCCTACTTCGGATTTCTTTGAATAATAAACCAACTGCCGTTCTGTCAGGTAGGTCGTAAAAGATGACCGAATGGTTATACGTGTCACGACCATCGTGACTACTAGGTGGTAGAGTTTTATCGTTTTACCATCGTTTCATCGTTAGCACCGTCTTACGTATTCCTGCCGCAATAGCGTCAATTCTTTTCATTGTCTTATTCTGAAGGGTGGAGTAGCCGATAGACTTATGCTTGTGGCAAGAGGTGTGGTGTATTATTCAAACAATTTTATGATAGCGCGTTATAGACTATAAACTATATTTTTCTACGCTTTACGTTGAGTCACATAGCGCGCTATTATTATAACGCTATGCATTATATTAACCACCACAACTCTACTTGTGGCATTGACAATGTGGCGGTGACGGCGGTGATATGGCTGCGATAACTATCATTGACTCACACGCGTATAACCAAACAATTTGCTTACTTTGGAGTTAAATCAATTCGTGTAAAATTTCTACTGGAGACTAATTTTATTTTATTAATATTTATCTCGAGACTACTGAACTAATATTAATATTTTGAGGACCCTTACCAATATTATAAAAAACAGCAACCAATTATATATTTTAACCAGTTATTAAATTTTGTATACATAAATTTTCCCCGTGGTCAGCCCTTTGAAGAATAGACCATCTTTCATACTGCCAGGCAGTTCGTGAAAGGCTAAAAATTGCTTTCACTACCATCGTGATTACCAAGTAAAGTTCTGACGCAGAATGTCAACTTCTCAAAATGTCAACACGACGCAAAACGCCAACTTCGCAAAACACCAACTTCGCATAGTGTCAACTTCAAGAGCCCTAGATGGTAGAGCCTCACTATGGTGCTTGGTAACACCGACTTACCTATTCGTTTACCTAACAAGATATTTTTTTAAATATATATATTAATTATAGTTTTGTCTACTGTGACAATATTTACTAGGTATTCAGGCAAGCTGCAACACAAAAACTATTAACAATTATTTTTTCAGAAAGCTACGTTAAAAATTGGGCAAATAACAATTTTGAAGCAAAATTGTTATGCAAGCTCTTCTCTAAATCTTTAGTTAATCAAGAAATAGCGGTCAATTATATAAAGTACAGGAAATAATTTAACCGCAAAGCACATACCAGATTAAGCAGTTCGACCCTTTGCCGATACTAAAAGCAATAAGACTTACAACTCGGCGCTGCCAAAACAATTCTGTATTTCGGTGTCTTCACTAATGGGCTAAGTTCGACAGCCGAAGTTAGTTGGAGTGTTCTACTATAGCAATAAAGATAAATCCAGCAATAATATGTTCGGTTGGGCCTTACGTGGAGGTTAGCTGGGCGCAAAATTGAATTTGCATGGAATCTTAAGACACCGATAGAAACGTGTTGCGCATTCAGCCGTCTCAATCTGTGGAAGATTACGAGTTCCACAACAGTTAGAGGACGATTAAGCGATTGAGTTTGATGGGCCATTCTAAATCTACAAGTCATTCCGACATTTAATTTTATCTAATCGTAATTGTTTCTATGTCATATTGGTTATAGTTTCGCTGTTACGTCGTATAAGTTATTAAACGACGCTCTTTCTATCTTATCTTAAAAACAGTTGGTTGAAAACACAATATGAACTTTTAAAAAACAAATTTGTTATAAAATGTACGATATCTGAAACAAAATTATTTTTTGGTTAATATACTACAAAAAATTAAAGTAAGTATTAAACAATTTTACGAATTTAATCAGCTATCTTCCCATTTTAAGTATTTTCAGAACTCTGCATCAGATCCTCACTAAATTAGAATAAGACTATCTAGGAATTATACCCTTTGAAACAAAAACGCTTTCTGAAGAGTTATCTTATTATATACTATCCTATGATGATACAAAGAGATTTACTACTCGCGCAGGTATGACATCTAGGTAGTGTCTAAATACGGCACCACTTCATTATTCCCGCCGCCGTTACGTCAGTTAGCTTAGGTATAGGCGCACTCAGGAACAAAATAAACAAAAATGTAAGACGTACTTGAATTTTTTTATATTTTTTTAGTTATTTTTGACTATGGTATGATTTACATGAGTTTATTTTGCATAACAGCAAACAAGCAGGTCGTCCTTCTAATGGATCTCTGTATATATTAACTAGCTGACCTGGCAAACATTCTTTTGCCATATAAATTACTTGTATTGAACATTTTGGTGAAGCACTTGAGGGGGAAGGATCGGGGGGAGTGTAATTGAGATAAAATCTAGGCTGAGTCTATTAATACGGTTACCGTACGAATAATTAATAATTATTAATACGGTTACCGTACGAATAATTTATAATTATTAATACGGGTACTGGACAAACAATTTATTATTATTCGTACAGAAGTACGAATAATTATTTTTGGCTGGTATTCTATTTAAGCTAATGTATTTTATAAACTTTGAATGTCGCGGAATTTTTAATTTTCTGGAGTTTTGATAATTCGAAATGCTGTCGATCTGACTGGTTGACCGCAACCCGGGAAGTTATTGGTTTTACCGCGTTTTTCGAAAACTGAGTTCTCATCAGATCTCGACGTTTTGAGGTCCTATAGGAAGCTTCCCTGAATGTTTTCGCGATGATATCCGTATGTCTGTCTGTATGTATGTGTGTATGTATGTATGTATGTATGTGACCTTCTTATAACTTTTGAACGGCTTGACCGATTTCTTCGCAGTTAGTGCCATTCGAAAGGGCTTGACCAAACTTGGATTTTGAATATACTTTGGACCGATTCGAACCGGTAGATTTTGAGAAATCTCAAAAAAACTACAAAAAAAATTTGTTTGAAATGTGTTTTTTTTTAGTAACTTTTAAACGGCTCTACCGATCGATTTTAGAAACTAAGCTCTTAACATCAAAAAATGACTCCGATCGTCGATCGAATTGAAATTTACATAAAAATAAAAATAAAAATTGAGTATTTAAATTATAATTACCTCCTTTTGTTCACCAATCACAATATACATTACACCAATCAAATCATAATTCCATACGGTGCGTTCCACTAAGAACAAACAACAATCATACTCACGTTTATTTAGAATAAATTTATTATTAAAAAAAAATTCTTAGTAATAAATTTAAAAATAAAAAAATAATAATATCCGTATGAATATACTCATTCTTAAAAAACAAGCTAATCATCCATCCAATTCATATTCTAAATTTAAAAAAAAAAGAATAAATGTACGAATAAATATAATTTATTCGTCCAGTACCTGTACAAATAGTCACATCGTAAAATCTATCCTGATATCTACATTTAATACAATCAATTCTGTTGTTTAAGAATCCGTAGTGGACAAACAACTTGACATATTTATTAAGATAGGTGAAGCGAAATCAATAAAATATCTAATACCTTTAAACGAGCAATTCTTGTATATATATAATTGAAATCTCGGAATCGGCTTCAACGATTTTCATGAAAGTCACAAATTAGGGGTTTTTCGGGTCAAGGAATCGATTTATCAAGGTTCCAGGTCCAAGAAAAGCTCGGTTTCCAAGATATGGGTATGTGAAAAACCGAGCAAAGCTCGGTCAACCAGGTACAGAAAAAAATATATATATTCTATAGGAATCGATTTATCAAGGTTCAAGGTCCAAGAAGAGATCGGTTCCAAAAATATGTGAAAAACCGAGCAAAGCTCGGTCAACCAGATATTATATAATAATACGTGAATAAAATAACGCGAAAAGAGAAACATGAAATTTGACACAGTTAAAGTTTACATTGCGGAGGATCACAAAAACCTAACATTTTAATATAATATGCTTTAAAAATACATTAAATTAATAAAAATAAACATTACACACACTACATTGACTTGACATGCATAAAATATTCACACATATATAAATTATATGTATTATTACGTTGATAGCTAAAGTTTGTTGTCAAAAGAAGAGGTTTTATTGTTTAGTCTATGGCCGAATTTTGACCACAGGGCGATCGCAAGTAGAAATATCGACGCCCCCGCGAATATTCCGGTAATAAGCTATTACTGCGTTTTCAGTGTTATGTGTTTTTCAGCATTTAGAGGTCACGATTCACCTTCTATATTTCTATTGATATTTACAAAAATATGAAAATACTATTTAACTTTATGCAAACGAATAATACGGTTTTGATCTAATTTGTGTTCTCCATCGACGACAAACATATCAAACTTTTGTAAGCAAGTGTATTTTGCCTCGATATAAAGACGGCTTAAAAAAGATCTTCAAAAAGTAAATATTTAAAAAATACTACTTTATTTTTCCTGAAAAATTTGCATTTTTCTATTACCAGAATATTCGCGGGGGCGTCGATATACACTCTTATCTTTTTTTATTGTAATACCTCATGTAATGATTGTAATACCTCATGTAATGATTGTAATACCTCATGTAATATTTAGGTAGGGATTAAGGTGAACACTAGCCACCAAGTTCAGTGATAAGCTGGTACCGCTTTAAATTTTGGCGAGTTTCGATCCAACTTTAAACTTAAAATTAACTTTAAATTATAACCGCAGGGTCATCAGTCACGTAACTTGCATTTCGAAATTAACGTAATCGTTTAGTGATTGTAGGACACATAACCGCCTTGTATATTAGTGGCAGTCGTTATCGCTTGATTAATTTTGGTGCTGTGATATTGCAAAAAGTGCATCTAGTGACTAGTAAGCAATGTAATGCGATGTTTTTCATTACGTTTAAAAGTCATCACTTATCGTTGGCGAAATGCAAACGTTAGGTGATACGCCTGCCGATCATTCTTTAACAACTACAACATATCTTCATGCCAGATCCCTTGCGGGATAGGCAAAGAGAAACTTTGTGAAGAACGATAATGCTTTAAGTTGGTGCATAAATGTGTTGGCAAAGATTATATTGTATTCAAATATTTTAACATTTTTATAAAGGAGGTCTGTATTATTATTTATGAACCGTGGCTCTTTATTCGATCTACCTATTATGTAGCATATTTATATGGTTCTTCTTATCTGCAAATTATTTTCTTTGTCAGATCAGAAACATTAAAAATTTCAATGCATAATAATATCATCAGTCATCATCATCATCACCACCAACAAAATCATACCTGATCACATTACGTGCACTGGTCATGGAACTAGATTACAAGTAGTAAAAGGGGAAGAATGGTATTATTATACCTATAAGTGTAAGATCTTTACTAAAAGATTTTTATACCATAGGATGGTAAACAATTGGTTGGTTCTCTTGATGAAAAGAGATTGCCTATAGACACCAAATATCTTAATGACACTTGATACGGGTTAAAGTGACTACCTTAATCTCCAAATCGTAACACGACAGTGACAAGCACTGACGTTATTGTGGCAGGAACAGGTAAGGCGTTGATACCAAATCCAAACAAGATATGGCAAAACTCTACCACCTTCTTGTCATCATGGTAGTTTTTTTATATCATAATAAGCAAACAAGCAGATGGGTCTCCTCATGGAAAGAGACAACCATCGCCTATAGACAGCAAAAATATGTTATTGGTGCGTTGCTATCTTGTAGTGAGGTCTAGTGCCACATGCATAAGTTTACCGGCTACCTTATCCTCCAACAGTTGCCAGTGACAGTGACAAGCATTGACGCTAGCGCGACAGGTAGTGACAGGTTTAAGCAATCGTCCACCTTTTATGAACTACCTGAAAGAAAAGCTTATGGATTACTCTCCAGAGAGTCTTAACCAATACTAATCTGAACTTATCACTTTTTATATTGGAAATTGAACATTTTAAGTACCAGTACCGTTTTTCGTGTTACGTCAGGTTTATTCTTCAGGACAAAGCAGCTAACACTGGAAAAAGTTCTACTCGCAATAGGACGTTTGGTTACTTTCTTTTAATCACTACCTAAGCTTCATATTTTTATTTTTTATAAATCGTATCATCCAAGCTTTCTTTTTGTTTATCTTTTCTCACTTACTTCTCCAAAAAATCACAATTAACACAATTTTGATTTTTTTAGTTTTTGAATCGGAAATTGAACATTTTGAGTACCAACACCGACTTTTATATTACGTTAGTGTTTGGATGGTGGTTAAGAAAAATTCTTAAAGGTGGTACGGCTGACAAATTTTTTAATTTTGTCTGAAAACGTAACATTGACATCCCTAAAATTTACTTCAGGACACAGGGGCAGAACAAGTAGTTATTATAGGGAAAATTCCGATTTAAAACAGGACGTTTAGTCATTTTTTTATAATCACTAAGCTTTAGTTTTGTTCTTCCTTATCTCACGTACTAATCTTTAATATTAGTTATATGTAGCAAACGTTAATCGGTAATATGTGGGACGTGAGTTGCAATCTTCTACACAGACGTCACTAATCCCGAAGCCGGAGGGCCAGTGCCGTATGAAAGGACGTTCCTTATCCCTTGATCCTGTTGTTTACCAGACATTAAACAGATAACAAGTCCGCGCCCTGATATAGTCGGAGCAGATTAAGGCCTCAGCTGCCGTAATCCGAACTTCGATTAATTTGCCAATACTTACTCAAGGAAATATTTCGTAATTATTCCAGCAGGATTAACTGCTTAATTTCTGTTCAGAAAACATGTTAGTAGTAATAAGTACATCTATATATTGATACGTGAAGCAAAAACTTCGTACCCCTTTTACGACAATTCCACGAACGAAGGAGTATGTAATTTGGCACAGTTTACATAGTAAACGAGTGCAGAAAGCTAATTTTTTATGAAATATGTCTTTAAAACACATCAAATTAATAAAAATAAACTTTATGCACACTACCAATCATTTGACATATCATAATATTCACACATAAACTTTTTTATAGCAAACGAGAAGATGGCTCTCTGACGGAAAAAACCGTCGCCTATAGACACCAAAGATTTAAGGGTGTATTGCTATCCTTGTGGCGAGATCTTAGTGCCAGGCGCGTGCGCTCCTTATAGGCAGAAAAGCAGTGCTTTACTTGCCATTCACAGATATTTTAATTAAACGTTCGTACGTTTTAGATGATTTTAATTAATAGTAAGTAAATGAATAAAATGTGTCATAATCATGTGCACGCCGCTAAAATCTATAAAAGAAAAAGTTTTTGTGTCCGAGTACTCCGTCGCATACTCAGTATCATAATCCTGTGCACGCCGCTGCTTAGTGCCAGATTAAGGTAGCCGGTAAGGCTACCTTAATCTCCAAATCAGAACACGACTGTGATAAGCACTGATGCTATTGCGGCTAGAATAGGTAAGACGGTGGAATCAGACTCGAGCGAGAAAATGCAGACCTTTACCACCTAGTAGCCACGATGATAGTGACTCGCATTCGCATTATATATAAATAAATATAGCTACAGTCTTATTACATTCAATTAAGCTACCTAATATATAAAATTGAACAACAATCGATTAAAAATACTGACTGAGTAGATCCAACGACAAAATGTTCTTTTAGATTCAATTTTGAAAATTAGAAGTAGGGTTGTTGCGAATATCAGCATCAGCATTCGCGGATTATCAGCATCTATTTAAATATTAGCATCAGCATCTGCATCAGCAACGATCGATGCTGATTTTTAAAGCTGATATTCAAGTTGTAACATGTTCATTGGAGGACCCGACTAGCGAAATTTTTTTGTAGTTTTAACATTGCGTATTGCTAATTATTGTCATGTTCATAGATATATTAAACGTCTATATACTCAAAGGTAATGTTATAAAAATGCTCGTGGCTTCTTTACAAACAGAAACGATAACTTGAAACGTTGTTTATTTTATTATTATATTTTTTTTATATCATAAGTTAGCGGATGGATCTCCTAATGGAACGATGTCAACCATCGCCTATAAATACCAAAGGTGTTCATGGTGCGTAGCTATCTTGTGGCGAGGTCAGAGAGTACATAACCAATTAGTTCTATAGTCAATATATTAGATTTATTTTTAGTTTCTGGAAGTATGACCACTTGAGAGCTCAACTTAAATGGTTTTTATACGGTTGTGTAGAAACTTATCATATTATTTGTCTACTTTTTAACACCCTGTTCAATCATCACTCACCAAGCTATCTACGTGATAGGTTTTCTTTCTCGCATTCACCTGGCTCACCTTGTAGGTCAAGTGTTAGTGCCCTTCTAAAATGTTCACAACTCAATTCAAATTTTTTATCAAATTCTTTTCTACTTTAAGCTGTCAGGTTATGGAATTCACTTCCGACCAAGTTTCGTATGATTCCTTTTGAAAATTGATAGAGATTAACCACTTCTAATCAGGGTTGTTGCTGATGTAGGTTTTTATTGTATCAGCAGATGCTGATGCTAATGCTGATTTTTTAAATCTATATCAGTAGATGCTGTTGTTGATGCTAATGCTGATATTAATAAATCACTGACATAAAACACATCTAACTTTGTAATAATTTCAAATATGATATGTTACTATCAATAAAACACAAGTTATACTTGATAATTGTTATATTTTTACAAGGTGGTAGAGTTCTGCATTGTCTCGCCCGGGTCTAGTACCACCGCCTTACCTATTCCTGTCGCAATAGCATTAGTGTTTGTCACTGTCGTATTCCGGTTTGGAGGGTAAGGTAGCCGGTAAACTTATGCATGTGGCATTAGACCTCGCCACAAGATAGCACCACCGCCACCAGTTCGCACCATTATCACCTTTGGTGTCTATAGACGATGGTTGACTCTTTCCATCAAGAAACCCATCTGCTTGTTTGCTATATTATGATATAAAAATCATAGACAATCTGAGGAAGGTCTATGTTACTACACATGTAACTACTACCTACAATTAAACCTTGGACTTCGATGAATTGACTGCAAGCCCAAAAACTTTTGCCCACGCCTGAATCCTCTTTAGATCCAAATTGAGGTTTTTGAATCGGTAAAATAAGTGGTGACCCTCGTCGCCGTATTTTACCCTCTTCGTGACGAATATCTATTGTTTCTTGCGATAACCGAGACCGACAGTTTTACGTATTCATCCGAGACACGAAGATTGTTTGCACATCACTATTAGACAACGATTAGATTTAATTTTCTTAGATAATTATTACGAGACTGAGAATTGAGCTCAAGAGCAATATTGGAGTCATAAAAAATACTCGCTAGACTACGAAACAGTTGAATATGGCAAATTCATTTTTCTCAAATTCTGATCACACTAGTAACAATTAAAATATAATCTATGTAAGACGTTAGCCTCGTGTGGCAATATTATGTTGCCTTACTATTCACGTCAGAAAACAGTAAAGACCACGGAATACCTATTAGGTACCTATAGGTGGAGCAGCATTCGTATTAATCAATTGAAACAAATATTTACGTTATATCTCTGTCTATGAGATCTCGCCATCTCTTTTAATACTGATTTAGAAAAAGTGGGTCTGACCTCAGAAGATGACAGCAGTATTAAAAATTTGGTTATAAGTAGGTATAAGAAGTGCTGCCTCCAGATATAATACAGCTTCGTGGTAAAGACGAACGTTATTGCTATTGCAGCAAAAAAATATAAGGCGTCGGTAATATTTTCATTCATGTGATTAGTGATGTAACTGTCAGGCAGTATTAAAAATTAACTATATACCATTGATATAAAAAACCCAAGATACACAATCAGTGTATCAAAAACGTCCTCCAAAAATGAGTGCACAATTTTAAATTGTGCACTCATTTCAAATAGAATCGCGTCGGCCGCGAATAGTATAATAATAGTAGAATCGCCTCTTGTCAATTTTATTTATTTTCGTACATTGCTTTGTAAAAACAACAGTTTTGTTCAGGACTGTGCATTTAATGTTTTTTATATCAATGCTATATACCTAAGAATTTTAGCACTTGTCTCGTACTAAGGTAAACTTTAAAAAAATTTAACAAAGACAAATTTAGATACAAGTGGATTTAAACCATCTTGCCCAAAGTCGGACGATGCTCTTTCTGAGTGATTTACAATATGACGAAATTCTGTATTGCTTTGCGATTGATTGTATTAATCGCAGATACATTTTTTATTTATAACATTGGTCAATACTTTCGTGTTTCTATTTATATATGTTTGACCGCCCCGTTGCTTGGTCGAATAGTTAGCGAACTTAACTACGAATCGATGGGGTTCGATTCCCGATAGGGACAAACATTTTTGTAATGAACATAGATATTTGTAATACTGAGTTTGGGTGTTTATTATGTATATAACAGTATTTAAATTACACGTATTTCTATGCATTAATATCATTGACTGACATTAATCCATTACACAAGAAAATAATTTGCTTACTTTGGGGTTAGATCAATTTTTCTAATTTGTCCAGCGATATGTTTATTAATATTTATTTATTCAATACTTTATTGTACACTTATACAATAACAAAAAAATTAAACGTTACTTAAAATAATGCACAATATATGTACTTTAGCGGTTATTCCGTCCTGTTAAAATTTGTCTTTGTTAAGTTTTTTAAGGTATCTCTACGACGTGATATATGCTAAACAAATATACTAAGAAACACGAAAGTGTTAGTCAATATTACAAATATGAGTAGTAGGTAGATATATGCGTATGCGATCAGCATAATTGACGGAAACAATCGTTAAGCAAAAAAGAATTTTGCCACACACACAACACCATTTGCCCGTTGCCCGGCTTAAGGCGAGGTCACTGGCCAAATCCAGTTGTATCTAAATTATTCTTTGTTAAGTTTTTAAAAATTATAAGTTGTCATAATCGTGCGGTTTCACTTTGCTACATTTCTGTTTTTACACTAAAAAGCCAAAACATAACACCATTTTTGATAACGAAAATAGATTTTATTTATTTACAAGAATATTTTATAATATTTCGCTTTGAGTATATAAAGCTCATATTTCGTTAGTTTCTTTTCATTTTTTGTCACCTGTTAGCTTAATTTGACGAGATATTTGGCATTTACAGGACCTAAATAGCTGAAACTTTTGTGGCGCCGCAGGTCATTACCACCAGAGAACTTAGCGGCAGAACTAGCGGGTCTACAGTTGTCATGGTGATTGTCATATCATTACTGTGGTAGTTGATGACGTCACACTAGTAACGAGGATGTAGAAAAGGAAGATTTTCCCAGGCAGGTAAGGTGTACTGCCTGGGAATCGAAGTATGTACATTTGAGATGCGAAACTTGTTTATAAAGTGTGTACAAGATAAATAATTGTAATATCACGATTTAGGATTTTATTTTATATTTTATTATTTCATATTTTTTATTATTATTTCTTGTAGCGTTTGTAGATTGCTCGAACGGCTACAATTCCTTGATACCCGCTTCTTCATTTTTTATTATCTTATTTAACTGTAATTAATGTTTATTTCATATAAATAACTAACAGGGCAGCGAATTGTCTGCTGTTAATATTTTTAATTCTGCTTTATAGTTTACAAATTGCAAATAAAATTACGGATAAAACAATTTAAAACAAATTTTTATATAAGTTCAGTTATATAGTCATTTAAAGTGCCTATTTTTTTTAGATTAAATATGTCATACTACCTGTCGACACTAGCTCAGTGATAGAGCGTCCAGGCTTGAGGGTATATTGCAGGTTCAATCTCTGCGTGTCGAAATTTTTCTTTGTTGTTTGTAAAGTTTTTCATGTCATGTCTTCTGTAAAACAGCGTAGAAACACCCAGTTCACATTATAACGTAAAAAAAAATGTAGTGTGTATATCAGAATGTTTTTTATTCTGCCATTTCTTAACCGCTCGCTAGATGAATTTGGATGACATTCTTGGTGAACGAGTTAGTTAATACACACTTTACTACTTAAATTATAAATGTATAATCTTTCCCAATAAACAAAATATGAAATATGTATAAACGTGTTTAAACAAACATAAACGCTAATGTTTTCAGTATTATTTGATTATTGGTGTAGTTGAAAATGAGGTAAACCAATATTTTCATTTTTAGTATTCTTATAATGATTAAATAAAATTAATATGCTTCTAAGCTTGCCAGACAAATCCTTGTCATACACACGGAACTCCCTCAAAACAAATTTGTTGACCCCTTTATAGACGTTAATTTAATCACTGAGTGAGTTAAAGCTATACAGTTTCATTTACTTGGTAAACAAAATTTTAAATATCAATGTAACACATCTGTCAACTACACAAAGTGACATTTTGGTTACAAGTTAGCAATATAGCGTCGACGATGCGTTGACTGAACAAACAGAGGAAACCGTGCATGAAACAACATTGCAAATGATATCTTTGTTCCCCAATACTTTGAAACACCATAGACGTAGTTTCTTGGTATATTTTAGACATTATTTTAAAAAAATAAATTTAGATAAACTTTGTAAAGTATTAAAAATACCAGAATTTTTATAAATATTGCTCTGATAAATCTAAGTAATTTAGAGTGCTGTTACTACTTTCCCGGGTCTCGCACTATGGTCTTACTTAAGAGGCTGACAAGACCTAATTTGTTGAAATTGATGTTATTTAAGCAGTTTTTTAAGAAAAACTTTTTGTTACAGTTATATATATAACAAAAATATGTGTTAATATTCATCATATGTCAAAGAACGTGGCCGGACCCGATACATGATTGAACAAAATTGGGTCAATAGAAAATAATTGCGAAGATTAGTCTTAAAATCATCATTAACAGTTCTATATCTTTATTTTTTTGACGCATGGATCTGCAATTAAAAACATGAAGTCATCATATTCCTACCTAAACCGTTACTGAATAATATTTGACAAATAATCTACCTTTTTTTAATTTGAATATTTACTTAAGACCTAGTCGTCCAGTTACACTGATAATGGGCTCTCGTTTACTGCGATAGAAATAGACAGAGTGCGCGATTTTGGTGTTGACTGCGTCTTAAGCCTGCCACAATAGCGTCAGTGCTTGTCATTGTCACGTTCCGTCTTTGAGGGTCTACAGTACACATCGAAGTACGGGAATGTTAATACACTAGAATTCTGGCTGCTAAAAAAACTTAAATAACTTTTTGGTCCTATCAGATAACGGAATCCAGGACCGGTATATGCTAAATAAGCTTACCAATACACTATAAAGCTTTTAACATCTGGATTTGATGTACGAAATGTTATCTCTAAACATAAAGATACATTTTAAAACTATACAACGGCTCAACTTCAAGTTCTAAGTACTTTGTTACCAGTAAGTTATACTACTTTTCTTAAAGCCACCAAAGGTATGTCGTTACGTCTTCTGTGCACTTTAGTTGAATAATATTTGGAGAAATAATATAGATGACTTAACATTAAATGTGTGTCGCAAAAACTACGAAAAATTAAAAAATACTAGAATAAAAATATATTGGCTAATTAACTTGTGTTGATTATATTGTCTGATTTACTGTCAAGTAACCCCTTCGGGTTGATCAAAGGCAATCACTATTGTATAATATTTATTAGAACTTTGAGTTCTGCAACGTCTCAGCCAAATTTGGTATAACTGTCTATTGTTTTATTACAACAATAATATCAGTGCTTTTCACTGAGTCCAGTTTAGGAAAGGCAGCTGGTAAACTAATAACATTAAACCTCGCCACACGCATGGCAACGCTCTATTAACAACTTTGGTATCTTTAAGCTATGGTTCATGAGAAAATATCATCTGTATATCTACTACATCACATAAAAAATCTTACTTTTAATTATTTTTTTATGTCAATAGATAATTGTTACTAAAATTGTACTGCTTATGTAGCAGAACAATTTTAGTAATAATTATCTACATTTCAGTACATTCTAACTAACTAGTTTGAATATTAAGTAGGCCTATCTAATTATATGGCCCGGGTAGATCAACAAGACAAATCCCAATATTTGTGTTTAACATCTTAAATCAAATTTACAGTAACAAGCGGACAGGTATGTTTGTCGAAGATAAAATTTAGTTTGGCCTGATCAAATTCAAGTCATGTATCTGGTAGTAAGAACAACGGTAACAATATGCGACTGTGCTCGATCTAAAGCTAAATTCACATTGCATAGCCATGCTATATGGCAAAAAGCACTTTATTAAACCAAATATTTAGTGACATTTAAAATCGTGAATAATATTTTTTCATATAGGTATATATCATAAGATAGCAAACAAGCAGATAGATGGCTCTCCTGATGGAAAAGGAAGGATGGAAAAGATATTAATAGTGCATTGCTGTCCATGTGGCGAGGTTTTAATGGCACTTGTATAAGTTTACCAGCTACCTTACCCTCTAAATTGAAACGCGACGGTTACAAGCACTGACGCTGAAATAGGTAAGGCGGTGGTACCAGTTTCAGGCAAGATATTGTCAGAACTCTACCACCTAGTAGCCACGATACATATGATAGTGACTCGCATAGCCAATCGTTCGCGTCTTACGAACTGTCTGGCAGATGGTCTATTCTTCAAAAGGAGTCGGACCAGCACGGGGAGCATATATTGGTGGAAATTTTAATTTCTGAGAATTAAAGATTTCCTTGCTATTTGAAGCGGATTAGGCTATACCGCCATGACTAGACCGTCCCAATGTTCAATTTTAAATTAATTACAATCATTATCAAAGATTTGTCTGAAAAGCAAATAATCCCAATAAATACATACTAATATTATAAATAGGAAAGTGTATGTGTGTGTTTGTTTGTCCGTCTTTCACGGCAAAACGGAGCGACGAATTGACGTGATTTTTTAAGTGGAATTTTTAAGTGGATACTTTTGTCTCTTTCTAACCCCCCACTTCCGTAAAATGGGCTTAACGCGAGCGAAGCAGCGGGCACAAAGTAGTATGAATATGTTTTGTTTTATTTGATAAAACATTAGCAAAAATCAGAGTCAAGGCTGCTGCTGACTAAATGCTGGCGTATCAATTCTGTACTCCCGTACCCTGATAGTAAGTGTTTTTGTCAGTTTTGTTTATCGCAAGTATCATCGTGACCGATAAACTATGGCATCCATCACCAATCTTAAAATCCAACAGATTATGATATAGGGAAACAGCATAACGACGTTAACTTGACTCTGCCTACTGACACAAGTACCAGCGATATATTTCACCCTTATTGTATGTAAAGTTAACTGGAATATATATATGTGTATATATATATATATATATATATATATATATATATATATATATATATATATATATATATATACAGCCTGTTAGGTTAGTCGACCTAAACCTTGAAGGGGGTAATTACATATCTCATTCTCATTCGAAATACATAAAAAAACATACCCTTAAATTTTAACCTAATTATCCAATAACTTCGTAATTCAGCGCACCAACACGTTCGCGCAAGTAACGCGCATATTAATAGATAGATAAATAGGTAGGTACTTAAATACTACCTATTTATGTAACTATTTATCTATCTATCGATATGTGCGTTACTTGCGTGGACGTGTTGGTGCGTATTAATTACGAATTTTCTAAATAATTAAGTTAAAATATAAGAGTATTTTTAATTCTTATTTATTTGGAATGAGAACCAGATACCTAATTACCCTCTTCACGGCTTAGTTCAACGTATCTAACAGGCTGTATATATATATATATATATATATATATATATATATATATATATATATATATATATATATATATATATATATATATATATATATATATATATATATATATATATATATATATATATATATATATGAGTACGGTAACTAACATTGTGACACGGAATTTTTCCCGTGTCACAATGTTAGTTACCGTATTCCTCCGAAACGGCTTGACCGATTTTGATGAAATTTCGTATATTCAGTGGGTCTGAGAATCGGCCAACATTTTTTTTCCATCCCCCTAAATGTTAAGGGTTAATTTTATTTTTTATTTTATGGACAAAATTTTTTATTTTTATTTTTTTATGATTCAGCATTGAAAAATACATACAAATCTAAATTTTTACCCTTCTATCACCAACCTTTATTTTTTAATTAAATAATTTATATGGCGAAACAACGTTTGCCGGGTCAGCTAGTATTTAATTTTTTTTTTTTATATCTTAAGATAGCTAACAAACAGATGGGTCTCCTGATGGAAAGTGTCAACCATCGCCTATAGACACCAAAGATGTTAATGGTGCGTTGCTATCTTGTGGCGAGGTCTAATGCCACATGCATAAGTTTACCGGCTACCTTACCCTCCAAACCGGAACACGACAGTGACCAGCACTAACGCTATTGCGGCAGAAATAGGTAAGGCGGTGGTACCAGTCCCGGTCGAGCCGATGCAGAACTCTACCACCTAGTAGTCACGATGGTAGTGACGCGCATAGCCACTCAGTCGCCTTTTACGACCTGCCTGGCAGAACGGCAGTTGGCCTATTCTTCAAAGGAGCCCGGGACCAACACGGGGAGAATTATATTTAAATAAAGTTACCATATTTTTGCTTCAAGATTCACTACAAAGACCCAGTTTTATGTAAACCTTGCTTTATAAAATATATTTAAGAAGCAAAGCACAATCCTGACTAATAAAATAAACGCGAAAGTGAGTTTGTTTGTTACGCCTGTACGTCTTAACTACCTACTCAAGCGATCATCACGAAATTTTGCATACACACTGCCAGGGTTACAGAAAAGGCGTTTTATAAAAGTTATTTGGTATAAGATTGCACAAGGAGGGTGTTCAGTCCTCGATTCAGATACCGAATATGAAAAAATGTACTTATATTTTGATCTAATTATTAAAATAGAAGTCGGTTAAAATATATATTAATTATAGCCACCCGCGCATAGATATCGAAATTAATTGTTTACAAACAGCGATTTAACGCCAGGGCACGTGTAAGTCAAGGCGCTCGTTGACACTCTTATTGTGACCACATTTTTTGAATATTACTTAACTTAATTTCGTTGAGTTTTACTATGTATTTAAGCATTATTATCTTTTTATTATACTTTTATTGTTTACATATAACCAATAATATTTATCGTGTCATTTAATATGTGCATCGTTTTATCAGTCAACCGTTATAGAAAGAAATACTGTTCTTGAGGATAAGAAAAATATTTTTTTAGGGTTCCGTACATAAAAGGTAAAAACGGGAACCTATTACTAAACTTCTACTGTCTGTGTGTCCGTCTGTTACCAGGCTGTATCTCATAAACCATCATAGCTAGAAAGCTGATTTTTTTTACAAATTATGTATTTCCATTGCTGCTGTAACAACAAATACTAAAAATAAAAAATGAAAATATTAAGGGGGGTCCCCATACAATAAACGTGTTTCTTTCGTATTTTTAGCTCAATATTAATAACGGTAACAGATAGGCTTAAAATTTTCACTGAATATTTAGTTGGCTATTACCTTTGAAAATAAATAATTAAATAAAAATAAAGTAAATATTAAACGGGGACTCCCATACAACAAACGTAATTTTTAAGCATTTTTTTTACTTGATCTTAATTAACAGGTAGAATTTTGAATAGGAATGGTACGGAGGCCTTCGTGCGCGATCCCACTCGCACTTAGCCGGGTTTTTTCCAATTAGAAAAGCCATGAGTAAAATCTAATAAGACATTGTACTTATATAAGTACCTATACAACTAGCTGCGCCCTGAAGCCCGCTGCATTATAACAGGTTTTGTGAACAACCCTCACCCACGGAAACAACTTATTTTACTGAGATAAAAATTTAACTGTATGCTATTCCAGGTTATTATCTATATGTATACCAAATTAACCCAAATCGGCTTAGCCGTTTTTGCGTGAAAGAGTAACAAACATTCATCCATCCATCTAAACATTCTTTCGCATTAATAATATAAGTAGGATAATACTCCTTATACGTTTTCCAGTAAGATTCGATCCTGTTCTTATAAGTGCCTTTTTTCCTGTGTTGATCCGGGACCCCTTTAAAGAATAGGTCATCTGCCATTCTGCCCGGCAGTTCGTAAAAGGCGAACGTTTGGCTGTACGCGTTATTACCGCCGTAACTACTAGCTGGTAAAGTGCCGCAACGTCTGGGTCGGGTTCGGTGCCACCGACTTACCTATTTCTGTCACAATAGTGTCAGTGATAGTCACTGTCGTGTTCTGGTTTGAAAGTGGCATTATCATCCCGCCAAATGGATAGCAACGCATCATTAAAAATTGTTGTTGTCAACAGACGATGGTTTTTTCTCTCTTTTCATCAAAAGAGTCATGTGCTCATGTGATATCTTATGATATTAAAGGAAGTGAAATAATGTATTCTAATAAGAAATGCAGTGAATTTTAATGCAAATCATATTAAACATTTTGTCTGATATTTTCTTAAGACACATTTTTACATATACATAATTGCAAGTCTTATCAGAATAAATAGTTTAATATTAAAAATATTAAACTATTCAATCTAATAAGAGAGGAAAGAAACAGTAGCCTATCGCCAAGTGTAACTGACCATTAGTTCATTGAGCAAATACCGCGATATAAAATTGTTGCTGGTTTAAATCCCGCTAGTTTAGATTTTCCCTTTCTTTACGTATGTATGTGTAGCGTTATCAAAATGATGAAGGGATTTTGAGTGAAAATTCTTCGAATAAACAAAATAGTAGTGACTACGCTGAATCAATTTTTCAGAATGTCTGATATTATTTCTCAAAATCACTTAGAAAAGACTGAAATTGGTTGTATGATAAGTTTAGCCTAAGACACTTTTAGTGCCTATCTTCGTGGTAGGAAGGCCTTCTACGCAGATTTATAGGCTAAATTTTATCCACTTCCATCCCAGAACAACACTGCGTAAATTATCGACAATATGATGGCAGAGATATACAAGACGGTGTCACCGCACTGTGGCAGTTGTTCCAAAATTCTATGACCATGTAGTCACGATGATAGCCTTTGCTCGCTTTTTGTAAACTGCAAGAAGATAAGTGATTTATTTCGCTTAAGGAATCCAGGCCAACGTACGTAACATAAAATTAGATTCAAGTCGTAAGAAACGTATTGTCTCATTGATGATCAATATTTTGTAACAGTAAAGCTGCCATCTTACCTAGTTCTATCACCAATCTTCTATATCTATTCTATACATCTTCTATCTATACATATAATAAAATCGTAGGAAAGTCAAAACTGTACATTGAATATTTTTTTAAAAGAATACTTGGGGCGTGATCTACAATCGATATCGAAGCCAAAAATATAGTTTTTAGAATTTTTGTCCTGTCCTGTCCTGTTTGTCTGTCTGTTTGTCTGTCCGTCTGTCCGTTTGTCCGTTTGTCTGTTTGTCTGTTGTTGTCTGCATAGATTTACTTCAAATTTTGCATGAATATTACTAACAGGTCGGGTCAACATATAGGCTACATATTATCACGCTCTCACCTTCAGGGGAGGAGCAGTGCGGAGTAAACGAAGTCCGCGCGGACGAAGTCGCAGGCAACAGCTTACAATAAGTACACGGTCTGTATTTTATTTTGGGGGGGTAAAATGTAAACAGTAAACTTGCTAAGCCTTAATATCACAACTTTGAGACAAGCAACCCATCCATATTTTTTCAGTAGAATCGTCTACTTATTTGCTTACAAAATTTAAAATAAATAAATATTATTACACTGCTTAATTTTGCAAAGTTAAGTGACTATAATAAGATATTTCAATTCTTGATTAACTCTGCATTTGTTTGACAAAATAGATGTTACCCCCATGGCCGCATTTAAAACTTAACCGCTAAAGTTAGTTATTTGCGATAACAGCTTCACGTGGTCTTAAAGAAAGAAATTTATACCAGACTTCGATCTGCTATTATTTTTCTATAAAAGAAACAATAGCAATTTTCTTATAAACCCGGAATTGAAGCTAAGAGTATAATCCAGTTGAATATACTAATAAACAGACCGACCTGGGTATTTTATGCTTTAAAAATATTCTTAAGGGTCCATAGCAAAATGCCAAAGTAGTTAAAAAGGGATACCCTATTATGAAAATGGCATTAAACATTTATGAACATCACAAACCTTTTAGCGACTCGACATTATTTATGAACATATAGCTTCTTAACCTCTTAATGATAAACTGAGAGGCGAAGTCTCAATCTGCAAACACAAATATAAAGCTAATTAAAAAGTTTCAAACTAAATTATGAGAGGGGTTGCGCCGATAGACTCTGTACCAAGATTGTAGCAAAGATTTAATCAGAGCGGGTATTATCGTCACTACGAGGAATGTGTCCCTCTTGAAACTGAGTGAAACGTTTCTAGGTAGTGAAATGTTACGCGACGAAGTTACATGGTACAAGATCTTAGAGGTTACAAGAAAGAGTGTGCGCCGGAAAGGAAGAAAAATAAGTATCTTCACGCTCGTATCCCCGAAGGGGTAGGCAGAGGTACAACAAGTGCACCCACGATTAGCCGAAGATACTTGGTCCCACAAATGTGATAGGTGGCAAGCCTATCGCCAACCGGGCACTTTTCCAATCCCGGGCAACTTTGTGTTTATCAGAAAACTGAAAAAACATTTTTTTAAGTGCCCGACCCGGGAATCGAACCCGCGGATCGAAGAAAAATAAGGAAGTCCAGGAAATACCTATAGTATTTAAATACGTGCTAGTCTAAAATAACATATCTTAGACTCGTAAAACTATGATAATTTTAGATAAAATAGCAGGTAGCTAAAATTTTATTATTATCTTTTTTACGAATGACGTGTTTAACCGCCTCGTAACGTTGAGCAAGTAGTAAGCGACTCTGACCACGTAATCGATAGGGCTCGAGTTCGGTTCCCGTCAGAGCATTTGTGTGACGAGCATAGATGTTTCTATTTTGGATTTGGATATTTAATTCATCTAACATATTTCAGTGTTTTTTTTATAACAGAGGGGGCAAACGAGCAGGTGGTGCACCTGATGGTAAGTGATCACCGCTGCCCATGGACAACTGCAATACTGGTGGTCTTGCAGCTGCGTTGCCGGCCTTTTAAGAATGAATAAGCTCGTTTCTTGAAGGTCCCTAAGTCGTATCCGTTCGGAAACTCCCCCGAGGGTAATTGATTCCACAAAGGAGTTGTACGAGGCAAAAAGTGCCGACAAAAGCGCATGGTTGTGGATTTCCAGACATCAAGGTGGTGAAGATGGAACTTTAAATTTTGACGCGATGTCCGATGATGGAATTTAGCGGCAGGAATTAGTCCGAATAACTCTTCGGAATACTCCCCATGATACATATGGTAAAAGATGCAGAGCGAACCTACATCTCTGCGTAACGCCAAAGAGTCAAGCCGATTAGAAATAGCCTGATCGTCGACGATTCGAACCGCTCTTCGTTGAATGCGATCAAGAGGAAGAAGCTGGTACTGAGGAGCTCCGGCCCAGAGGTGAGAACAGTACTCCATGTGAGGTTGAATGTGGGCCTTGTAAAGTTGAAGGCGATGGGCTGGCATGAAGTACTGATTTGCTCTACTGAGTACGCCAAGCTTTTTGGAGGCTAGCCTTTCCTTCCAAGTGATCGCGGAACTGAACGTTGTTCGATATGTCGACTCCCAGTATTCCAATACTGGCTGAGGCTGTCAGGCGAGTGCTCTCAAACCAAGGTGATACGACAAAGGGTGTTTTTAGCGGTAAACACACAAAGCTGCGTCTTTTTGGGGTTAAATGTAACAAGATTTTGACGACCCCATTTTGAGACATCGGTTAGTCGATTCTCGAGTTCAGATACGAGCCTCTTCGACGTGTTCCCGAGAAATACCGCTACGCTCGGAGTATGTAGCATTACCAGTACTGTCGTCCGCATTGCAATGTATGTTACTAAATCGCAACATATCATTGATATTCAGAAGAAATTGTTTGTATATGTTCACTAATTATCATACCGTAAACCAATTTTTTAAGTAGCTGAGTAATATTGATTTTGTGAAACGATTTGGCGCAACGTATTGGAATAAAAATCAGCTTGTATATTAAGTCTGGACGAATACTACCTTTATAGAAAATTTCACCTCAATTCGTCCAAATATTATCCATATAACAAGTATACAATTACAGAGTTCTATAAAGACCCCATTTTGGTCAAGGCCCCTTTTGAAGAATAGACTATCTGCCATTCTACCAGGCAGTTCATGATAGGCGAACTATTGCCCACACTTGTCATTATCATCATAACTACTAGGTAGAGTTTTGCAATGGCTCGACTTGATTTTGATACCACAACTTTACATATACCTGCCGTAATAGCGTCAATGCTTGTCATTGTTGTGTTGCGGTTTGAAGGGGAATGTATTCGATAAACTTATGCATGTACGAGTAGCATAATCATCTCGCCACATGGATATCCACGCACTTCTAACCACTATGGTGTCTACAGGAAATGGTTTTATCTTTCAATTAGGAGAGACATCTGCTTGTTTATTATCCTATAATAAAAAAGAGCAGAAAGCTTATAATCATCTTCGACATACGCTCGCATACGCTCTACATTATAACATTATCTAAGTGCCAAAAACAAATATTTACTGTAGACAGTAGTTGCGACAAACATCGGTCTAACACTCAGAGAATTTCAAATTTAAATTACATATTCATAACAGGCGCAGAGGATTTGTTTATTTCGTAAATCCCAGTGGAGACCGTTAATAACGTGTAACCAGGATATTTGTATTGCATTATTATTCTATTAGTACATGTTTTTCGTTGCTGCGTATATTGAGAAATGAGTTTGGAACGTGTATTTTTTTACATTTTTTATCACTATGACTGAACAAACAAATTTATTTATGTTTTATACAGATAGCAAACAAGCAGATGGCTGTCCTGTTAAAAAGGAATAACCATCGCTTATAGATGCCAAACATGTCGATTGTGCATTGCCATCGATATGGCAGGGATGTGCTGACCTATAAATTTACCTGCTACTTAGCTTTACAGGCCGGAACATTACAGTGTCAAGAATTAAGGTCTTGTCCACATGACAAGTTGCATCGTCACAAAGTAAACATTTTGACGCATTGTCGGCCGCACGAGCGTCTGCGCAGCGTTATTAGAACGACGTTGAAATGAGTGTACCTTTCAAGAGGTTGCAGTTAGCCGTGTGTGCGTTACGTCGACACAGCGCACTGTGATACATTACAGTTCTTTGAACAGAAAAGACGAAGCGACAGCGCTACATCAACGTAACGCTAAAGGAGCTCTTCATATGGACCAGCTCTGGAGGACAAAGCAAGACGGGCGCAAGAGACTCCGATATAGCCGGTAATGTGGCATTACATTTCACCGCTTCACGAATGGAAACGCACCATTGACAAATTTAGATTCTATAAGCGATGGTTATCTCTCTCCTCCAGATGAGTTCTTTGTATGTGCAACGTACGTACGTACGTACGGGCTACGTACATACTAAATTAAATCCGTTCAATTGTTCCTACGTCAATAATTAACATATATACACACATCTACATATATGCTTCTCGTATGATAAAATACAAGCATATTAGTTCAAACTAGGTTATGATGCAATTGTACTTTAATTTCACTACAAATATAGACAAATAATTTTAATTTAATCGAACAGTTTCGCTTTTTAAAGCATCTTCAGGACGTAATATTATAGCGAAATTAAAGTAAAAGTGCATCATAACCTAGTTTTAACTAATAACAATGTAATTTCACCAAGCGTCAAAGATTGAAAATGTAATATTAAAAAAAAAACAAGTACATTAATTAAAATCGGCTACATTCACGTTTAATCGGTGTTAGTTCCGACTAGTTTCGGACCTATATAAGGTCCTTCCTCAAGGTAAGATAGACGTTCACTCAGTAGCGTCTCGTCTGGATTCATACATAACTCTTTGATGTTAAGAGATGCACCATCGCCTATAGAAATACTAAAATAGAAATATGATGAGGTTGTAATGCCACAGATAAGTTTCCCGGCTAGACAACACAATGTTCACCCGTGCTGGTCCAGGCTCTTTTGAAGGCAGTTCCGCCAGGCAGGTCATAAAAAATTGGCTATGCCAGTTACTACCATCGTGGCTAATAGGTGGTAGAGTTCTTCATTGTCTTATCCGGGTCTGGTAACACCGCCATACCTATTCCTGCCGCAAAAGCGTCAGTGCTTGTCACTGTCATATACCGATTGGGAGGGTAAGATAACCAGTAAACTTATGCATGTAACATTAAACCTCGCCAAAAGATAGCAACGCACCATTAATATCTTTGGTGTCTATAAGCGATAGTTGACTCTTTCCATCAGATGACCCATTTGCTTCTTTGCTATCTTATTTTATAAAAATAAGCAGGACAGTAACTAACATAAGACTAACACGATTATGGCAGAATAATTAAGGCCGTGGTGTCAATTTCAGGCGAACTCTATCACCTAATAGTCACGATGATAGTAATATTTTGACAAGTTTTTGTTTTTTACGATCTGGCAGGAGTGTAAATGGTCAATTTTACAAAAAGGATACAGACCCATATGAGAGAAGTTTATTTTACATTATAAGATAGCAATCCGGCATATGGATCTCCTGATGGAATGAAACAACCATCGCCTATAAATAAATAAATAAATATCACTGGACAAATTACACTAATTGATCTGACCCCAAAGTAAGCAAATTATATGCTTGTAGTATGGGTGTCAGTCAACGATACTAATACATAGAAATACATACATAAATACTCTAATATATATAATAAACACCCAAACCCAGAAATACAAACATCTGTGCTCATCACACAAATGCCTGTCCCTGCCGGGAATCGAACCCGGACCCCATTGATTGCGTAGTTAGGGTCACTAACCAATCGACCAACGGGGTGGTCCACCAAATAGATAATATATACACCAAAGATGTTGATGGTGCGTTGCTTTCTTGTGACGAGGTCTAATACCACATGCATAAGTTTATCGGCTACCTTACAAATAACAAAAATAACAAGGACAAACACTGAAGCTATTACGGCAGGAATAGGTAAAGCGATGGTACCAGACCTACTCTACCACCTAGTGGCCACGATGGCAGTAACTCGCGGTCGCCTTTTACGACATGCCTGGCAGAACGGCAGTTGGCCCACTTTTAACAGAGTCATCTACTTACGTGTTATCCTTTGCTATAAAATACTTCTGTGCTAAAATATATATCACTTATTACTTTATGAGTATATAATTCGACTACTCTATAAGGACTGACTAGTAAAAGATTATACCACACCATACATACTGCTGTCGGGTACGAGTATTCAGTTGGTTTCTTTTCATTTACCTTCTTTCATTCTTTCTTTCATTCTTTCTTTCATTCTGATACCGAATATATAAAAAGAATAAGGAATTATATTTTGAGCCAGTTATCCAATAAAAATGTAAAATGTACAATATCGCGTTGAAAAGTACAAAATTTAAAACATAATTTAATTTGTTATCCATTGTAGAAATAACATTTTGTTAAAAAAAAAAAACAAATAAAAGTGCGCTCAGTCTCTTGCCCCGGATCTTGTCAGTGTGCGGCTACGTTCTCAATCTGGTAGTAAATAAACAACCTATAAATTAAGATTTGATTTCTTTTTCAATATATCTCATATCAAAATCCATTGAATAACCTCGTGTTGGTCCTGCTTCCCTTTAAAGAAAAGACCATCTGAGATTTTACTAGGAAGTTCATAGATAGTTTGATTGAAAAAACAATGATTGGCTAAATCTGTCATGACTACTAGTACTAGGTAGTTGAGCTCGCAAATGCTCATCTGGGTTCGTCTCGTCGTCCAGCACCACCACTTTACCTATTCCTGCCGCAATAGCGTCAATGCTTGTCACTGTCGTGTTTCAGTTTGAGGAGAAGGTAGCTTGTAAACTTATGCATATGACATTATCATCCCGTTACTCAGATAACAACGCACCATTGATAATTTTGGCGTATATCGGCGACGGTTGTAACTTTACATCAGGAAAGCAATATTTGTTATCTTAGAAAAGCTTGTTTGCTATCTTTTTTTATATCATAAGATTTCTTAATAATCTTAACGTTTGTTTCTTTACAGTTGTTTGCTTGATTAACAAGCAAGTAGCTCTCCCGATGGATAGAAACAATCATCTAAAGAAACAAACATCAAAGATGAAAGGCGTTAATGGTGCGTTGTTATTCGAAAGCAGAATGGTAATGCCACATACATAAAGTTACCGGCTACCTTATCCTCCAAATCGAAACACAACAGTGATATTATGCAGTGACGCTATTGCGGCAGGAATAAAAAGAAACGCCATAAAATGTTTCTTTTCTTGTATATATATTTTTATTCATAATCTTTGCTTTAAATATGCAAACGACATTACCATTTATTAACAAATCGGGTCCCATTCAGTCACCCAATCTCGTAATTTTGTTAAAAACTTATCAACTATCTAAAAATGACATATTATGTTCTAGGTGGGAAAACCAGGACATCATATGTATATACAGATGCCAATACTGAATGGCAGTTATGCAGATATAAGATTCTATTATATTAGTAAGAATTAATCTACGTCACATAAAGCGACAAAACGAGTCAACTCATAAAATTTATGGGCGATCGAATGAGATAATATAGACGATGCTAGGAGCAGCTTAGACAGTTCGGAAATTTAAATGTGAAGTAAGTTTTGCGAGATTGTAAGGTATAAATCAGCGCGGGCGCGGGTGCGCAACTCGTCAGCCCGTGGCGATAAATCCGAGCTCCCTCGGGCTTCTTAACCGTCCTCCATCTTCATGCTTACTCATCTACATAAACACATTCGTGTAATATTTATAACAGTTTGGGCACTAATGCTTGTATACTGCGTTGGATTTTAGTATTTATAGATTCAAACCTTACTTTACGAAAATCAATAACTTAAATATGAAACCCTCGGATCACGAAGTTGATTGAATCCCACGAAAATAGGTTCCTCGGATTTTTTTAAAATATAATAAGATAGAAAACAAGCAGATTAGATAACCACCGCCTATATACAGCAAAACATGACATAGCCAAAAGACCTTGTGCCACATACATAAATTTACCGGCTACCTTACCCTCCAAACCTGAATACGACAGTGACAAGCACTGACGATATTGCAGTAGGAATAGAAAATATGGTGGTATCAGAACCGGGCCAGACAATGCAGAACTCTACCACCCTAATATGGTGGTACAGTCACTGCCACCGTGCTAGATGTTATATTATAACATCTACCACGGTGGCAGTGACTTATAAGCCAATCATTCGCCTTTTACGATTCGCTTGTTAAAACGGCAGATGTTCTATTCTTCGCAGGAGCCCGGACCAAAACGGATGAGAACGTAAGCTATCATATGAGGAACAGGCTACTCGTGGTGAAGTTTGAGATTTATTACACTCTGGCTAAGCCGCACCGTCACCGGTGTGATTATATTTTTTTTGCTACATCAGCACTAACTATAGTGTCAATGCTTTTTACTATCAAGTTCTCATTTGAAAGGCAAGGTCCCTGCCACACGGATAGCAGCAATCAATTGTATTTTTTGACGTTACGTGATTTATTTGTACCAAAGATTAAACTAAAACTAACTACCTCGTTCGACTAGTCGTTAGATTGTTCGGCTCAGATAAAAAGGTCCCTGAGTCGAGTCCTGAAATTGACAATGTGTTATTTTATTTACAACTAGCTGCACTCTGCAGCCCACTGCATAAAAGTTTTTGGTAAATTCCACGGGAACAACTTATTTTTCAAGGGTTAAAAGTGTCCTATATGCTATTCTGGTCATCATTTACCTATGTGAGTGATTGAATAATAAACATCCAAACATCTTGACATCCAAACTTTCACATTTATACTATGTACGAGATAACGTCAGTTGCAGTTGTAGTTTGACATAAAAAGAACGATATTTATCCGGCACAACTTTTCGAGTTTAAAATTAAAATTGAAAGTCAAAAGAAATATTGGGTCAAAACTAATTAAATTATTCCAATGTTATTACTTCCTTATCCCATCTGTCAAGTTGTCGCATTCCAAGTATTTTCCGCCAACTTCACCTAATTCTTTTTCACGCTACATTTCAAGAATCTTATTTTTGTAATTACAAAAATGTCTAGTACGCCGACGTTATCCTTAATTGCTGGACATAAAAATTCCATTTAAATTTCCCTTTTAACGATCAAGGAGGAGTGTCTAATTGTTATAATACACTCGTTTGCGTATTTTTATTGTTTGTACAATAATTAGAACATAGCAAATTGTGCGTAGCTATTACAAAAATGTAATTAAATTTTTCTAATTTAAATTAAAATCATTACGAGATCTCTCAGAAGCAGTAAAAGGACTAGCCGGTTTATTTAAAAAGTGGAAAGAAAAGCAATTTACTGCTTTTTAGTCGAAAGTAGCGAGCCATTGGAAACGCTACAATCTTCATATCAAGTAATAACTGAAGAAACACTCAAACACAATATTATTATTACTCAATGCATTCATCATCAATATGACATTATATTTCTTTAATTTGAATTATTACGAGTACATTAAGTTGTAGAATAAAGAGGGAAGTAAGCATATGGCTACGTCATTCTTTCGCCTGTCAAGGGTATATTAAGTCCATAATTTACATTTGAGTGATACGAGAGTAACATTAAACAACATAATATTTAGTTATAATGAGTGTTGTCAGATTCAATTGGTTGAAGGTAGCTCCATTTACCTAAAGAGACTCTCTGACTCCATATTCGTGTATACATCAGGTTTTTCACTGTTACCTCATTTAACGTATAATATACATTATATATATTATATATATATACATTTAACGTATAATATATGTTTGCTTTTTTGTTATTCTATAATATAAATATCGTTTATATCATAGGATAGCAAAAAAGCAGATGGTTTTCCGAGCAAAAAAAAAGAATCATTGCCTATACACATCAAAGATGTTTATGATGTATTGTTATTCGTGCGGCAAACATAAATACAACGATACCATTTTGTACGACAGAGTAGTACCAATCAAAGATAATTTATTTTCTCTATGGTACCAATTGTAAGTACATAGCTGGATTACAATTTAATTCACTGGCCTGACATAGTACTTATTTGTATTGAAAGTATTATAACGCATTAATTTCATTTTTATGTAACATTTCGTAAACTTAATATAGAGCTTGTGTATAAATAATGAAGTTTAAAATATTCTGTGTCAAAACTATTGAGGTTCTTGGGTTATTTTTTTTTCAGTCTAAACCCATATTCTTAAGACACTGTTTCAATTAAATGGATTCCGTTTCCGACACTCTGTATATAGAGAACGTTGTTCCATTTTGTATGTAACAAATTCCGATTACTCAACCAAAGGGAAGAGGTGAGCAAATCTTCCTAAAGTGAAATCCGGCAAACACATTGCCTATTAAAGGTGTTTCACCAAAAATAGATTAATCTACAAAGTTACTCTATTATAAGTTGTTAGGGAAGTTAAAGTGAAATTGGTTTAAGTTGACAAATTCCGCTCGTAGTTCCGTGAACGCGAGCTTAAGCTAACTTCAAACAATTTTCAATGACAGTTATCTACGAGGATAAATAAAGCATTAATTGAAAACATATCCCTATTTACATAGTACTAACGTTAATAATTGAATTATTAAGGAAGAAAAATTTACAATTCAAATTCATTTTTACATATATTGGTAACAACATTGCAAATAAATCTGCCTTGAGTGGCTATCTTTAATCTTGTTTCCTCTTCTGATGAAAAGAGACAATCATCTTCTATAAACACTAAATATATTAACAGTGTATTGCGAGGATCTACTGCCACAAGCGTAAGTTTACGGGCTTCCTTACCCTCCAGACTGAGACGTAAAGCTGACAAACCCTAATATTAACAGTGCATTGCAAGATTCTAATGTCTACAAACTGGAATATAAAACTGACAAGCCCTAATATTTACAATGCATTGCGAGATTCTAATGCCACAAGCGTAAGTTTCCTTACCCTCCAAACTAGAACTGGTAAAATTATTTAATAAATAATAAATATTCAAGGGACAAATTACACTTACTGATTTAACACCAAAGTAAGCAAATTGTTTGCTTGTGTTATGGGTGTTAGTCAACGATACTAATATATAGAAATACATATATAAATACTAGTATATATTTAATAAACACCCAAACCCGGAAATACAAACGTTATAACACACATGCTTGTCCCTGTCGGGGATCGAACCCGAGCCCCGTCGATTGCGTAGTCAGGGTCGCTAACCACTCGACCAACGGGGCCGTTTGCAATGTCTGGAAATGTTTCGTAAGTTACTACTACTACCCGTTACTATGTTCCTACAAGTGTAAGGTTAATTGTAGAAAACGTCTTTTGACGTTAATTTCGCCTGTCATATATTTTGTGCAACAAAGAGTTTAAATAAATAAAATAAATATAATAATCACAAACACTGGTATTTGCAACAGCAAAAACTAAGGCGGTGGTACCAAATCTGAACAAGACGTAACAGAACTGTACCGACTTGTAATATTTGTTGATAACGTCAACAGCCGACTTCGGCTTTATGCATCTCTGAAACTCTGAATCAAATCTTCACTAATTTTTAAACGATACCAAACGGAAAGTATGTTTTTCTAAATAAAAGAAGAATTTTCTAAATCAATTTTGACCGCGCGGTGGTCGAGTGGTTAGCGACCCTGACTACGCAATCGACAGGGCTCGGATTCGATTCCCGACGAGGACAAGCATTTGTGTGATGAGCATAAATGTTTCTATTTCTAGGTTTGGGTGTTTATTAAATATATTCTAATATTTATATATGTATTTTTATGTATTAGTATCGTTGACTTAACACCCATAACACAAGCAAATAATTTGCTTACTTTGAGGTTAGATCAGTAAGTGTAATTTATCCCGTGAATATATTTATATTTATTAATACATATAATTAGTAAATGACAGAGTTCTTTACAACAAACATAAAAAAAATACGACCGAAATAGCTACGGTTTATGTTGTTCCACAACATTTATCACATTCCGTAGTTGATAGGTTAACTAAATATTTCAAATTCAAATCAAATGAAAGACAAAAACTCTCAACATGTTATCAGCCTCATTATCACTTAGTACATCTTTTTTTTTTACGTGGGGAAACCCGTCATGGGTACCATTCTAATCACGGGGGCGATTAAATGGTTATGCCGGACTTCTACCGACTAAAACCCCACGGTTGCCACCTTCAGCGCATATGGGTGAGCCCCGGGATCTCCAACTAGAACGCACACGGTGCTCCCCCGCGTACTCAGCTGCGATTTGCAGCTTATCTCGATATAGCTTTAAAACGCTGCGCTTTTAAAATGTTTACGGAAGTATGTTGGCAACCTATATACTTCTGTACCATTCCATGGCTGCTAAGCAAGTGCGTGAGACCCCCGTCTCACGCACTAAGCGTTACCAGAACCCAAGGGTACTGGTAACTGTGTACGGCCTTCCCTGCGTCGCATCCCGCGACGGGCAGGTTCCTCTCGCTCCCGATCGCGCTCGGCTCTTTCCTTCTGTGACATTACTTTTTCACAGAATGAAAGTACCGCTTTCCACACATTCTCGTTTGCTACCATACCTTCCAGTAACCTTGACAACGAGAGGTCAGTTCCACTTATGGCGCAAAGTATCACTTAGTACATCTGGGTTAATCTGGATAAGTACTGGTTTTTTTGCACCTAGCTCGATCGATTTTTGCCTCTGAAATACTAAATTTCATGAAAATTGTTGGAGCCGTTTCCGAGCTTCAGATTATATACAAGATTTGCTCGTTTAAAGGTATTAGATAGTTGTAAATATTTTGTCTAATTCAAGGAAAATAAAATATTCCAGATCTATCGGTAGGTATCTAATGCACTACAGGGCTTTTTAACATTGACAAGCATTATGTTGAATAATAGTAATTTAAACCGATTTCAAATATCAACTATACTCATATGTCAAAAACTACTGAACCAATTTTAATTAAACTTGAATTGTTCCCTAAGTTAGAATATACTTGACTTAAATCAAAAATAATGATCTTGATATGGCTTTTAGTTCCCGAGAAATTAGTGGACAAACATACAAATATACAAACATACATTTACTCACAAATTTTAGTAAACGTACTTGGACACCTAAATAGACCAATTCCAACAATATTACATACACACATGTCAAATTGATAACCTCTTTTTTCGTCAGCTGAAAAATAACATTTAACGCGAGTAAAACCGTACAGAAAACTTACTTCGGAAAAACAAATCGTCACAGTAATACCGTAAAAAATATTTGTATCCGTGATTAGGGATGCATTTTATCACATTCTTTCATAAGGGACGCGACCCTAGGTCAAATTTGTGGGTGTCAACGGTACGGTGCTATTTATTGACTATCTGTTATATAGGGTGTTCGGTTCAAACAATCCGAATATTTTTAGCTGATTAGTGAAGTCAAAATTCAAATATTTATAGTTTTCTTTCTCAATCAAGATATGCATTACTAGTAACTTATTATTAGCATTTAAAACAAGATGGGTAGTGTGATTTATTCCGTATTGTTAATTATTTGCTACGTGAATACAAATTTATTAAGAACTAGCTGAGCCCGCGACTTCGTCTACGTGGAAACATTCGAAAAAAAGTAGCTTAAGTAACTCCCTGTCACATCAGCTATCTGCCAATGAAAGTCTCGTCAAAATCGGTCCAGCCGTTCCACAGATTAGCCGGAACAAACAGACATATTTTAATATTACAAACAGATACTCCAATTTTGTTTACTTGTATAGATTTAATTTAAGTTTAAGAATATAATACTGGCGTAGCTAGTGCAACTGCAGCCCACAGCAAGATCAAAAATTCTAGTAAATCCCACTGGAACAACACGTTTTTTAGGACAAAAGGTACCTTATGCAGGAAACTATTTATGTACAAAATATTATACAAATTCTTGACTAAAAACCATTTACAAACACAAACTTTCACCTTTTTAATATTAGTAGAATTAATCTAAGTGACTTTTATATGTTAAATATTAATTAATCTATGTATATTCATATTATAAAATATGTGAAAGTTTGAATGTTTATATGTATGAAGGGATTTTTGAACATTATAAAGTTTTACTGCGTTAAAATTATATTTTATGCTTGTACTTTAAAAAAGAATGTCCATTTTTATTTCGTCAATTTTTTCATTAAATGATTCTTGTTTGATTTCTAATCTTATTTTAATCTAATGAAAACTAAATGAATTTGCTTGAACGTTATGAAATAATTATCACTACAAAAATATACTGAAATTAAACAAGTGTATCATGACAGTTCATCTGTATTTTTTTATTTCAAATCAACGAACGTTAGTAACGTCATCCTTTTTATATCCAGGATCAGCTAAGCGATCTTTTGATTAAATTTAGGGGATCAACTGGGAATTTTTAAACTGATTGATGGGTTTACGTTACGTTACAAGAAATAAAAGAGGGAATTTTATTAGCTACAGAAACACTTTGTATTGATAATTTATATTAACCTACAAGCCATTAACTTTTAAATAATAATGGAGTTTATTTATTTAGCTGAAAACTTGTTTATAATTGCAGGACTTTTTATATTAAATGGTTTTATCTCTATCTAGTTCTCGATCGAGTCAAATTCAAGCTTTATTTCTACAGCTATGTGAATGTTATATCAATGCTTAGATTTCAATATGAAGAAACGATTTAATGGGACTTCATATTTAGGCACAAGCAGTACCTAATGCTTTCTAAGCACTAAATCATTAACCGGTTAAGCATTTGGAATGTAGCATTTTTATTCAAATTAAATTGAGGTTTGGGCCTCTGACCAAAATGTTCTAAAATCAAGGTATAACATTCATATTTTTAGTGTTCATAATTTATAAAATTTAAAAATTTTACAACTCCATAAGTATCTTAAATCTACTTGTGTTAGTAGATTTAAGATACTTATAACTAAGTTAGTAAAGGTTATTTGTAACGTACTATTAAATATTTATTAATATTGCTTATATACTATGTTTGAAACACTTTCATAAACTGATTATAGTGTTTGTCAGAGAAGACCCTTAGAATGCTAAAAAATATTTAAAGTATGTAAATTTTTAAAATATTGAACTTAACAATTAAATTAAAAAATTAAACATTATGTAATATCTTATTTTAAAAATAAATTATATGAAAAAAGGGTGAGCCCGGTGAGTTTCTTCCGCCGGATCTTCTCAGTGTGTGGCCGCGTTTCCGATCCGGTAGTAGTTTAAAAAAAATGTTGACCCTCAAAATAACTTGTAAAGTGTTTTATCAGGGCGAGTGAAGCGAGCCCTACACTAGCCCACTTTGTATGCACTTTTGTTGTATCTGTTACTGAAAAAATATCGCACTTCGAGGTTTGAGCTTTGACGTGGTAGTTTAAATTCATGTCTAGATATGATCTACCATTAAAGAACCATTTTATAAACATTAAGCAAAAAAATAAAAAATATATGTATTGGAATTTTATTACTACTAACGCCATCTATTATGAAACTAACGAGTTAAAACGCTAACGAGCTAAAATGTTACTTTGGCGTGGTTGATTTAATTCATTTTCACTTGTACTTTTTAACTTCCTGCTACGTATGTGGATAAGGAAGTAACTGATTTTGCTACGATTTTCAAAAATCGAATTTTCACCAGATGTCCGCGTTTTGAGGTCCTAGGAACCTTTTTCGAATATTTTCGCGATGACGTCAATGTGTCTGTATGTGTGTATGTGTGTGTGTGTGTGTGTGTGTGTGGTCGTGTGTGTGTATGTATGTCTGCATGTAAACATCTCATAACTTTTGAACGGCTGGACCGATCGACACGCGGTTAATGGCATTCGTTTGGGTTCCAACTTAGACTTCCTGAAAATTTGAACCTAAGCCAAGGCCCAAGGGATTTTGAATAAATTTTGAAAAAACCCAAAAAGAAACTTTGGTAAAACAGTTTTTTTTTAATATAACTTCCAGATTAATGTACTGATTGAGTACAAAAACTAATCAGCTATATTCTCAAAAAAAATAAGTCTAATGCATAAATCGCATTAAATCGGTTTATCTGTTTGGAAGTAATCGTTGATGAAAATTTTGAAAAAAGTCTTTTTTCGTAATAACTCCGAAATATTTCAACCAATCATTTTTTAGTATTGTATAATATTTTAGTACTAAAATAAATATGTCGAATGGCGTTTTAAAAATTAAAATCTTATCTTATTTCCAAAAGTTACAGCTTTTCAAATATTAAAATTACGTTGTTTTTAGCAAACTCACTTAATGTTTTTGAAATAACTTTCAGGCTAATATACCGATTGACCTCAAAATCTTATCAGCTTTTCTCCTTTAAAAACTGCGTCAAGTACCGTTAATTGGATAAAAATGTCACTTTGTTTGGTATCTATCAATGACGAAAATTTTTGAAAAAATGTTTTTTGACATTGCTTCGAAATTTTTGAATCTACCGATTATTTAGCTAAAGCAATAGTTAAATTGAGTTAAATGCCATTTGAAATTGGCCATTTGAAATTTGATCAATTTGATCATCGTTTCCAAAATATACAGTTTTTCAAAAATCAATGTACCGCCATTTTTATCAAAATAAACTGCGTGTATGATTGTTTCGTTGGTTCATTTGTGTTTTCTTACTGTTTTTTGTGACTTAGCAATTGAGATATTTCAATATTTCTTAGAACTGAAAAAAAATCTATGCTTATAGTTTTTACTCTTTTGAGCTTAAAATACCTTAATTTAGCGGGAAGTTTCAGGAATGGCCTGCAAAGTCAATAGTTTACAAATTTTTCACAATATAATTATTAATTATTGTGAAACGGTAAAAGTGTATTAATTGATTAATATTGTATTGAGATCAATTATCCCCGAAGAGGTAGGCAGAGGTACAACGTGTGCATCCAGCACTAGCCGAAAATACGTCTTAGTCCCACAACGTGATAGGTGACCAGCTTATCACCAACCGGGCATCTTTCCAATCCCGGGCATCGTTGTTTTTATTAGAAAATTGAAAAAAAAAACACATTTTTGATTTGTCTGACTCGGGAATCAATCCCCGAGGGTTTCTCTGAGAGAAAAATTCGAAAAATTTATTCGCTGAGTTTCTACCGCCAATTCTTCGTGCCTGCGGTAAGTCCAATATTAATCCTAAAAATTTTGAAGGTTAATTAAATAAAAAAAAAATATTTCGAAAATCAATCTTATCTTAGCGAAATGTTAAAAATGTATTTTTGTTTATAACATTAACTTTCATTTTTAATACCCATTTTCCTTGCAAACTCTTTTGCAAAAAAACTACCATAAATGAAAATTGATTTCTATCAATATTAGGCTTTAAGAGCGGCGATGATTTGGTGGCGCGAGATGGATCTTGAGTTGCTACATATTATAGGTAGACCGAACTAATTATAGGTAGACCAGAAAATATGGTGTAAAATTTTAGTAGATAATCTTTATATTTGTTCTGTGTAGATAACATTGATAATAATAAAAATCGTGTTTTTAATAAATCAAGAAAATTTTAAAGAATTTTTCTTGTAAGTTCCAAAAAAAATTTGTCTTAGAAACATGTTTTTTATTTTGGTTTTATTTTCCTGCGCCCTTCTAGACCAAATTCTGACGAGTGTCAACAAAGTCCACCTTTTATAAAAACATTAAAGTTTCACATCAATCATATACACTGAATTAAATATTATTAGATTATTGTATTCATTAATTTTAAACGGTTTATTTGGCACTAAAAACTGTTTCTAATATATCGTTTTATCACACTTAATTTACGAAAACTTACTAGAAACTAAAATTTATTTGTACAGCTAAAAAATAACATATGAAGTTGACACATACAATATGAACTTGTCTATGAAATTAATAGACGCGGGCAATAATGAACGAATTGTAAAACGAATGAATGAGTAATGGAATGATTCTTTATCAAAGATAAACATTCATAAAATATGATAAATAGCTTGTAACAATGTTAAATATTGTTAACTGTTTAAAAGTTAAATATTTATTAATAGAATATAAAATATACGCTTTATTGAATTATCATTTTTCAAAGATTAACACTTTTAAAGTAATAATATAGTTTTACAATTTGTTAAATGTGAATAATTTTGTAATAGTAAAATAACCTGCTTTTAATAAAATAAAAGCTTTATTTTATTAAAGGCAGGTTATTTGATCGATTTTAAAGAATCGTTACGTACTACAATAATTCGACGATCTTGTAATACAAAAAAACGTGAGTATTGTTTTTGTTAATAGTTATATTTAAATTCATTTGTCCTATAATACTATATGTCCTATAATTATTTTAATTATTTATATCTAATGATACTGCTCCCGTCACGCGAAGATTCTTAGTTTTTCATACTTATTTTTCTGAACTAGTATAAATCAACTTTTTTGAGAAAAAAGATAATTGATTACATTTATTTTCTCAAAAAAACGAGATTAATGTTTTTTTTTAATAGTTATTCTATTTTAATTCATTTGTCTTGTAATATTATAAAATTAATTAAATTATTGAGAATGATACGCAAATTCGCCATTTTGCTGGTAGTAACAATACTTACTACAACAATCATGCTTGCAATAAAAATGTTAATGTTGCATTTAAGGAAGTTTGCAGTCTTTAAAATTTCGATGACTCATTAGATGAAGGGTGTAGCCGGTATAGGTTAAGTAGGCCAAATCAGACGGGCATCTTATTTGTGTCTCCGTGAGGAACAAGATACATGGTTTATGAGTTTCCAGCTAGAAATGGACAGCAGCGAGATTAAAATGTAAACCTCTGATGTTGGTGAGGTCTACTTTCATCGAGAGGGAGTGCTGCCGCTGTACAACGTTATTCCTGTACATTGTCCTTTTCACTAAATAGAATGAGTGAAGTAGGTGTGAAGACGGCAGTGAATCGAGGCGCTATACTTCCGGACCTGAGACACACATCTCGAAGTCACACTGTTGGGGACTAGTCTGGAGACTGCGGGGACGCCTGAGTCCCCCCAGGAATATCCATACCGCCCTCTCATCCGGTCGCCAACCAATACTATGGCGCATTTTGGGATTTTTCGCTAGTTGGCGGGGCAGCCTTTCACATGTATGTAGGTAGCACGCTACTTGGGCCCCCTACTGACTAGCTGTCGGCCAGCGATGCACCGTGCCTCGGATCCCGCTACCCTCCATGACTAGTCTCCAGATTCATCAACGTCAGTGTGTATCAGATCGTCCAGATTGTATAGGCGCAACTCATTCGACCCGTCTCACTAAAGCTACATCAGCGTCAAAGTGACGGAAAACGGACGCTTGGCGCCACGACTTCAGCTGATGGGTGGTCCTTATAGCCGTGACATATGTCTCCCACCATATCACATGATTAGCACTACCCAGGGGCCACGTGTAGGGATAGAGAATTCCGGGTGTTCTCTTACGGACGAAGGTGATTCAGCCCCCAAATTGTGTTTAGTGGATTTCGATTTCTCTAGAGCATACTGACCTTGGGATTAAAATAAGAAATGGCAGAAAGGTCAATGCCTTTATTGACAAAATCTGTGGCGTCTACCAGCAGAGGTAATTTTTTTTATTGCGTAGTGCTAACAAGTTAAACTAGGTCATACCTAAGTAACGTTCATAGTGTTTCTTCTTCTTCTATACAAAATAGTGCAAAATAATATAATACTAGCTATCGCCTGTAGACAAAATTCCACCATAGACTAAATTAAAATCTCTTAAGTTCTACAACTGACTTTAGCCGTAAAGAAAATAAATAAACCTTAGTATACAATACAACATTTTTTAAATGTTGTATAGGATATTTCATATTCAGATCGTATGTTTTTGTTTGCGATCTCAGATATCAACACTAAAATTTACGAAAATAAATAATAATAAGTACCAACATATCCAGAGCGCTGGTAATATCAATAAGATCGTTGAAGGAAAATATATTTTATTATTATTATTAACGCTTTTCGACACAATTATTATCTAAACTCCTAGATCTTGAACTAATCTTCATTATACTTAAAGTTTACTTTTTGATTAATACGCCAAAACACTTTTAAATTAACCTGTATCTTAAACTGCAACCAACACAGAGCACACACCATGGATTAATGCCAGTCTAATTTCTTTTATTTATCCCCAAGAGTTGTTTTGTACAATGTTTCGTTCTGAAATGAATGAAAATAATAGAGTACTGTATTGAAAATGGTAAAGAGGGAAAATATTGTTTTTTTTTTGGGTGAAAACCCTAGAAGGTAGCGGTGGTGCCTGTAGAGATTATAGCGTAGATACGTAATTTCTTAATGGTATCGTTAGTTACCGTGGTGTCGCAAGGGGGATTTTAATCTCTTTCTCGATTAGATTGGAAATGTCGATTTCTCTTGAGATCCTGGCATTAAAATCTGACAGAAAGTTCGATGCCTGTATTGACAAACAAAAATCCTATGGCGTCTACCAGCATATTATTTCTAAATAGCATAGTGCAAACAAGTTAAATTATATCATACCAAAAGTAAACAACCGAACACAATTAATATCATTCATTCAGTTTAATTTGTCATACTTGTTCAACAGGTCTTTCGATTTTTTCCAACCATATTAATTGTCTATGACCAATTTGAGTTACTGGTCCGCCATTTATGTTTACTAAAATGGACAAGGAAAAAGAAATAGACTGTAGGTAGTATAACTTTGCGAGCCCTTACAAAGCTCTGCTTTTTGCTAGTTTAATAAAGTAATTCTGATTTTTGATTCCATTAATTGTTACTCTACTGATACATCTCTCTTTGGTATAGAGTGAATCCTTTACGGCTTACGCTGTTCTGTTTCACAACCAATGATTATTTACCATTGCACATAGATAGCTGTAACACCAGATGTCTTGCAAATGCATTAAAGATTATTTGGAAATAAACGTTCTTTATTCGAAAGTCTCTGTCATCATCGTATCTGTCGAATAAACCTCGCTGCCCACTATACTAGTTCTATGAGGTAAATTTGCGAGTAAAAGGCAATTTACTAAAATGAAATTATTTTCGAAAAAGTTGCTTTAGGCCTATAAGTGAACTATAAGTGATACAAGTATGTCTACCGCTATCTCTCATCGACAGGTAACGTTGAGAATCACCAGCCGAGTAACCACGACGGTAGCTGCAGGCGGTTACTTAACATCAGGTGCTCCTTTAGCTACCTTATTGATATTTTATAATGATTTGCATTATCCATACTAATATTATAAATTTATTTATTTATTTATTTATTTATTTATTTATTTTGTATAACAAAGTCCACAGCTCTTAATCTATTTTAAATTTTACTTATTAGAATTATTCTTAAAGCCAATTACAGACTTACATTTTTTAATATTTACATATAACTACGTCACTAAGTAGTAATGACGAGGGTGTGAGTGTGTGTATATGGATATGCGTGTACTTGCGTGTGAGTGTGCATGTGTATGTGTGTGCGTGTGATCTGCAATGTGGTTAAAAATATACATATAATTATTTTACATACATATTATTAGTTTTATCGGAAGCTCGGTTATTTGAACAGTAATAGACGAGAGTTATGAGAGTGGACAAATCGAAACAGGTAGGTCTCGGTAGTAATGTATGGAACCAGGTTCTCTCTTTCCGTCGATAAGGGGTAGTGAATATATTCATACATACATTACATATATTTACAGATTGTGATATATATCTGTGTGATATATATCTGTGTATAGTGTGTAACTCGTCGGTCGCTAGCAATACTGTGAAGAGCATAATATAATTCCAGTTATGATTATGATTCCAATTATGAAATGCGAAAATGCGAAAATTATAAATGCGAAAGTCTGTCTGTCTATCTGTCTGTCTGTTACGCTTTCATGGCTAAACCGATTGACTGATTTTCATGAAATTTGGAATGGATTGGGTTGAAGATCCGGGGTCAAACATAGGCTATTTTTTTTCAAAATCGGTCCCTGGAGGGCTGAAATAGGGGATGAAATTTTTATTAAAAGCTATTTGGACGACTTATTAATATACTCGCGGGCGAAGCTCCGCGGATCAGCTAGTCTTACATAAAAAGGGGGTTATAGCTAAATAGGATGGAAGGTTCCGAGGCAGAATACTTTCGTTCTTTCTTCTCTTTCTTCCTATCCTTCTCTATAGGTTTGAGGTGTATGCTACATACTATACTTAAGAACTTATCAAAATAATTATTTTCACTTCAAAGAGTATTATTACTTGAATTCACAGTTATTACATTATTACTTTTTTAATACATACTATCATTACTTGAATTCACAGTTATTATATGTTAAGCCATTCGCTTCGCTTCGCGCTTCACAAAAACGTATTATATCTATGTTGACGATATAATATTATTGTCAACATAGATATGAGTGTTTGTATCTCTCATCATGAAGATTATTTGATTTTCACCACTTAAAAGTTAAAATATAATGATATCACAACAAAATATTTGGTACTCATCCACAGATTAAATAGGTAAAACTTATTTTGTTTGTCTCTTCAGGCTGATACTAAACATTGCTTGTTTATAAACTTCTGTGTTGTTTCGATAATAGTAATAAACACTTTCATTTTTGTTGCATTTTATACAATACTTTCTTTAAAATTTTGCATCCTACCCATCCGACATTTTTCTACTTTATTTGGTTGGTCACAAATAAAAACATGTTTTAGAAAGAAAAAACTCTTTATTTAGAAATAAAGAAAAGCGTACAAGTTTGATTATTTTAATGACTTTCAATTAGGTATATGCCTTTTAAAATTTACTTGCTCTTAAAAAGTGTCCGTTGAATTCTAATGTGGGTTTGATGTCCATTCAATTAATTTGATAATTTCGGCTCACATGATATTCTTGAAGCACTTTGAGGTCGATGTCATCAATCTCCTTTGCCGCATTTAATTTCATATGGAGAAGAAATGCAGAAACCCAATATTTAATAGCGTTACTAGCTACGTCCGCGACTTCGTCCGCGTGGAAAATTTCTAAAATAAAGTAGCAGAAGTTACTCTTTATTTCATCAGCTATCTGCCAGTAAAAGATCCCGCCAAAATCGGTTTAGCTGTTTCAGAGATTAGCCAGAACACACAGACAGACAGACAAATAGACAGACAGACAAAAATTGTAACAAATAGTATATGTACCGTACCCATATAGATTTCGTGAAAAGCGGTTATTTTAATATTGAAAAACAGACAGTGAAATTTTATTTACATGTATAGAGTATAGATGTATAAATATATAGAGGTTATTCAAAGGTTCTATAGTATTCGTTATACCACATAGTCTAGAAGTTAGCCTATTCGTCTCAGATCATGAAGGTTGTCATTGTCATCGAGGAGTTCTCTCAGATTATCGGGGTAATTACAAGGTTTTTTTAAAAAATCAAAATCTCAGCAACAGCTCGGAGTCTGGTGGTAGCGGCGGCGGCTGGTAAATTACCACTTCCTTGTTCCAGATGAACGCGTATAGCTGTCGGTCTCGGTTATCGCTAGAAAATGACGATAATCGTTATTAGGACGATAAAATGATTCTCCGTGTTTATTCATATCCCTTTCAAAGGATAAACCAAGTGCCTTATGGCTAGGCATCTTGTAAAAGAGAAAAGGCCAATAAGTGTCACTAACTTCGCGACTACTGACTAAGTGGTAGAGTTCTGAAACGGGTTTAGCTACCACCGCCTTATCTATTCCTACCGCAATACCGTCGATGCTTGTCGCTTGCATATTTCGGTTCGGAAGGTAAGGTAAGCCAGTGTACTTATGCTTTTGGTATTCCATTCCTGACACAAGGATAGCAATGCAACATCTCTGGTGTATAGATATCGGAGTTGTTAGTGTTGCATAGCTAAGTTTATTTTTATTTATTGGTTTAATTATTGGTTGCATAAGTTTTGGTTATTTCTTTCCATCAAGAGGGCCATTAGCTTGTTTGGTATTCTACGATATAAAAAACCAACAAACTCATTGTAACCTTTATCTTAGTATATATAAACTACAGATAATGGGAGGGAGCTCTCAAGTACCAAGTAGTTTGTAGCTAGTCTATTATAAAATACTCTGTGAAACTTCAGCATTTGTATGACAAGAGCTATGAATATGACAGGAGTTTGTATACGTTGGGATATTTGGTAATCTCTACGCTCTATTACCATACCGTCTCTAGTACCGTAAATGATTTGTCTTCAAGATATGTATATAATATAAAGATCCTTTGGAATTCACAATATAGAATCGCAAGAACACTGCTTTCTTTTAATAAGACAATCGTCGCCAGTAGACTCTAAAGATGTTAATATGATGGAACGCCGTGTTGGTTCGGGCCCCTGAAAATATTTGCCATTCTGCCAGTAGGCGAATGATTGGATTTATTTATCACTATCATCGTAACTACAAGATAATAGAATTTTGCAATGTTTCGCCTGCATTTTGGCACCACCGCTTTAACTATTCCTACCGCAATAGCATCGGTTCTTTTCAGTCGTGTTCCACTTTGGACAGTAAGGTAGTCGATGGATTTATGCATTTAGTATTCCATCCCTGTCACGCGGATGGTAAGGAACTATTAATATCTTTGATGTCTATAAGCAATGGTACATATGTCTCTTTCTACCAGGAGAGCCTGGCTTTTTTGCTATCTTATGGCTTATCATTGACGGTTGTCGATTGGAATGGGTAAACTAGTAACACCATTCCGGTGAGAGGCGGCGCGGAATTCTGTAGGATTCTAATAATAGTACACCAGTATAATTAGAAACCTTTGAAAATGTTTGTGGGAAAATTTGATTTTTTTTACCTTAATTTTGTTTAATTTATTTTACAATGCTTTTTCTATAAAAATAATAAAATTTAAGGAACTACACAAATAACCTATGTATTATGCGCCAAATGTCGCGTACAATAAACGGCTGGTTCGAAGGTTCCGCGGTCTCAACGAATTGAAGCAAAATACGTTTACGGCATGTAAATAAAAAAAAATCATAAAAAAAGCATTGTCTACGAATAGGCAACATGTAATAATATTTGCAATGCAATACTAAACCTCATCCCTTAAAGAAAAAAGTGTTAAAGTTTGTATGAAAATGGTTGTGGCAATCACGATTCTAAAGAACTAATTCTTTAAAAAGTAACATTTGAGTACAGAACCCTAAAACTGACGAGATGACAGGAAACCACGCTATACAAAATAACTTAATAACTCATACTTCGAAGTAACATAAAAGCTGAGGGGAATCTCACACTCGGGTAAGTGTAACAAATAAGTTAAACTGATACTAATTACATTACAGATACGCGTTCAATTGACCCCAATCGGGTGTACGTATGCCCCCCAGGTCCGCACCCCGTGGGATGTAATAAAATTTGCATACTTTTAATCAAGGGCCGTGTCGCGGAGAAGTTTGCCAATAACGGACCGCCGTGATCGATCTCATGCCGGCTTGTCGTCGCATTACAATGCTGTTTGTTGTGCAAATGGTACGGCGACGTGATAATGACTCATCATAAAACATTGAGCTTGTGTTTATTGGAAGAAAATCGTGGAACATCATGTTTTTTGTCATTTTAATGGACAGTTTTATCCATTGGATTTATTCTGATTCGATTTATACATTTTAAATCATTAGATAGGAAATGCCTGATGCGTAAGTTGACTGGCTACCTTAATCCAATAGTGTCAAGCATTGACACTATTGCGATAGGAATATATAAGACGGTGGTACTCAAGCCAGGCGAGATGTTGCGAAACTCTACCGACTAGTAGTTACGATGACAGTGATACGTATACTTAATCGTTCACCTTTTATGAACTGCCTTAAAGAATGGCAGATGGTTCTACAAAAAATTGTGTTCTTGAATTACATACATAAATATAAGAAAGATCTGTTAGCCAAAATTTATGATTTGCAACATTGTTTACTAACTTTAAGTGCAGTGACGTCACTCACAATACATTACCTTTGTTTAACTTCCTCTTATTTACCGTTCTCGGATTTTCGGAGAATAATCCCGAACGAGAATAGCCTTTCAAAAATTGAAATTACGATAAAATACGCCTATGGTTTACCGGTTAATTATGGTAAACTAGACCGACTATTGACGTTCGGTTCACACTGCCTAGCTTGCAAAGAAACTAGCATTATAATATTTATAAATAATATAAATACTATATATATATATATATATATATATATATATATATATATATATATATATATATACGCTATACGCTAAATAAAATAAAACATTATTATCTTTTTGAATATTACAAAATTAATTAATTAAATTACGTTAGAATTTCGATCTCTGATATTGGGTAGGGCAAACCACAGAAAGCCATGACTAGCTTCAATGTTGGGGGTTTTGCTGGTGCTTTATCGTTTTTGAGAAACGACTAAGCTCTTTTTTTAAAGGCCCCCTAGCCTTATCGGTTTGGAAGCACATCCGGACATATTTAATAATCAATTAGTATATCAATGATATTAACAAAAAATACTTTCTTTGCTATGCAGATGTAAGTGACTCCGTACTTCGGACAGCAGTTATTATTCGACGAGTGTCAAATAAATAACATATATTCCATATGTCCATATAAATTATATCTAAAACAGGTGAATAAAATTTAAGAGATGTAGTTTTATGCCTTGTGATTTGTTACAGTAATACTAATAAAAAAATTTTGACCGAGTATACATCGTCAAAAATATCTCTACCTCGCCAGTTTGTGTATACTCCCAGCTAAATCGCAATGAAGTACGACATGAAACTAACTAATTACATTCACTTTGATGCTTTGATATTTTTGATGGGTTGTACAGTTATTAAAAAGGAATATATCCGTAGTAGTTGTCATCTAAATGGTAACATTCTCAATTAAGCGTATGCACTTTTTTCTCACATAAAAATTACACTGCATTATAATCAATTTCATCACTCGATCGTTTGTTTTTTCGACAATTGCAAATTTCAATTAACATATAATTAAGCAAAATCTGAATTTTCACAAAAATCAAGATTTTGATTTTTTGTATTCCATTAAATCTGTCTAGGAGTGTAATACAAAATTTAATTTCAAGCAATATTAAACTGTTTGAGCTCATTTTTATGTGATTTTGAATTACAAATAGCAATTGCAGCTATTTACAAAAAAATAACTTATTTTAAAGTGTAAATAAAATAAATCATGACATATATATGCCAAAAAAGATAACAAACATTTTACATAATAAAAGTGAAATTTGTAATGGTCAAATTAGCCTCCATTTAAAACGACAAAACAGTTAGAGAGCGCCACCGGTCCACCCGCCTGTCCATCTCCGCTTCGCATTAATCGTGTTTAGTTAGCGGATATTGGCGGCGGAAATTCAAATGCAATCAAATGAAAATAGAATTCCTAAAAAGCAAAGAAAACAAACCGACAGGCGTCAGTCTAGCGGGAGCGAAGCGCTTTCCGCCCTGCCCTCCCCGCCAAACGCTGACCGTACTTACACGATTTTAAATTGTACATATCTGAAATTCCGATCTGTCGCGCACCCACCCTGCGCTATGAAATGAAACGAAATAAAACTAGGACGTTACGGTGCGCTCGGAAAAAATCAAAATCGAAATTAAAAATAAAAGGTTTTCCAGTGAGGGAGGCAGATGCAATGTTTGCGGCCGTCATTCAATGCAGTCCGCAATAAAAACATGCGCTGAACGTCTACATATAAATATGTGCGGTGGGATTGATTGGAATTGAATATGTGTGGGTGGGGGTGGGATGCAGGAATCGAAGGTGAGCGCTGCTAAGACTGTAATCGGTTTTGCCCGGGGCCGGCGAGCGTCGCACCGCTCACAATTAAACTTTGTTTGTACATGTGTCGCTGGAGATTAGCCACAATGCTCTTTTTAAGTGGACCACCACCGGTCCCACATGCAATTTAAGAACATGAAACACAATTTAACTGTAAGACACAAATTCGGACGTAGTGTGTTTCTTTATAACAATCGTCTATTACTTACCTGAACAACCAAATAATGTGTAATCTTTTCTGTACAAACCTTTATTACTCTATTATTGTTTCTTTTAAAGGAAAATGTTAATAAACTCACATATTTTCTAAAGCGTAGCAGTGAATTTCAATCAAATTATGCATCTGATATTTCAAACTCATTTTAGATAGATTGCATTTATTTTTTGCTTACATTTACTCTATTATTGTTGCTTTTAAAGGAAAATGTTAATAAACTCACATATTTTTTAAAGCATAGCAGTGCATTTCAATCAAATTATGCATCTAAATATTTCAAACTCATTTAGATAGATTGCATTTATTTTTTGCTTACATACCTCTTTAAAGTACTGACTTTAAGTCAGTTTTGGTTAGGAGTTGTGAGAACATTGCCTTAAAAACGGAATGACGAAATATGTAGAAAACTGTATACGAAAAATTTGTAGTAACAGACCATTTATTTATGTAGTCAGTGATCGTAAACAATTGTATCAATTTATTATTAAATTTAAGTTATCATTTTACTATTATATAAAAGCGTTTTATACGTTAAATAACAGATATGACGATGAATGGGCTAACCCAAACCTAGCAATAAAAGCCTGGGTAATAATCCTATTAGAAAACGTGCATAAGTAAAAACAAGTTTTAAATTCATCTAATTAGAAAACTAGAAAGAGTAATGAAAATACAGTACCCATAGATATATTACACGTCACTCAAAGAGAGTACCAGATGATCTTATCTGGTACTCTACTATCACTAGAAATGTGCCAACAAGCTGCGTGTTCTCAAAAAAAAACTTATTTTTAAAACTGTTAACTGTGACTGTGTAACAAAAGTGACTTTGTCTACTCGTAATTTTATTCGGTTTGAACATTATGCAAAATCTATTAAATGCAAAAAAAAAATCTAAATTGATAATACATATATGTTCTTTTAAAATAAATTTCATTACATTATTACATGTAACGTTTAACAATACTTTTTTCTAAACTATCCGATGAATAGCAAACAAGCAGATTATTCTTTTGATATAAAGAGACAACTATCGACTATAGATACCAAACATGTCAATGGTATATTGTTATATGTATGGCAGAAATGCAATACACAATACCAAATAGTACGTTTTTATCCGTGTGAAGGGATGACCATGCATAAGTCTACCGGTTACCCTACCCTCCAAAGCAGAACACGACATTGAAAAGCTGTGACGCTATTACGACAGATATAGGTAAGGGGGTAGCTCCTAATCTGGGCGAAATATTTCAAAATTCTATCACCTAGTTATCATGATGATAATGACGAATTTGGCCAATTGTTCACCTTTACCGAACTATCTTTTAGGAAAGGAAGTAATCTAACTAATGGTCTTCAATATTATTTGCCCGATCAATGAATCGAACCTAAGACTTCATGATCTAATCCAAATAGTAATCTTAACAGAACAAAGACCATTTAATTTATGGTAATACAGGAAACTACAGATTTTCATTACTCTGCTTTCCGGAACCATTAAATAATTATTTACTAATTTTATAACAGGCTTTTTGTCTTTGTTTCTAAAATGTTTATAGTTATGATTTACAGCGGACCTTACTTAATAAATAAGAATACACTAACAAGACAATTTATTTACTGTCACAAATATAAAAAACAATATATTATAGCTATAAAGTTAAATCTTTTTGATTTTCCCATAAAATCACGCAAAATTTCATCCAAAAAGCACTCGAGATAAGTATGTAAATAAAATTAATAATAACCCCTATTCGGGTGGTAAATCTAGACAGAGCGATAGCGGCAAATGTTCAAAAGATGTAAATGTGGAAGCTCGGGCTGCGGTGCGATGTTCCATAAATCATCGGGAGGGGGCGCTGATTGCCTACAATTATGGCATTAGCTTTCATGCCTAATTTTATATCGCAGTTATTTCCCCTATCTTATTTGATGTGCGGTCAAGTGGACAAGCTACTAATTCCTTGAGAACATAAATTACAGATGTCTCGAAGATAGAATATTTTATTTTATGTAATTACAAATTTCTTTTATTAGACTTTGTAATTTATATAATGAAAGTTCATCTCCGCATTAACTGTGTTTGTATTTAATAATAATGGTAAATGGCATTGCTATACCGCCACACGGATAGCAACGTAGCGTTAACAGTATAGGCGATGGTATCTTTTTCATGAGGAAAGACATCTTGTTTGCTGTTTGTAGTACATATAATAAGGTATGACACCCATTCTGTCCTAGTAAAATCGAACAATTGTTTGCCTTTTCCACCAAACAAATTGTAAAAAATTGTTCCATAATTGTCAAAATTTTCGGGAAAATTATCTTTTTTTTTGGAGCCAATCAATAAAAGGAAGACATTTTCATCAAGAAATACAAAATTAAATAATGGTATTTTTAGTCACAGTTATTTCCAACTAACAGATCGGCTTGATTTTTGGTAATGATAACTGAGACCGACAGATTTACGAGCTCTTTAGGGTTGCCTCCTCGGGGGGTACAACACCTTGCCCTATAAAAATTCTACATAGATATCTTCACGCCAGATCCCTTACGGGGTAGGCAGAAAGAACCGAGTGCCATACATCACGATCCTTTCAGGCTTGTCTCGCTTCCTCCACATTCATCACTTTCTTAAAAATTCTGATTTAAAATTAACCTTGAATCCCGCACAAGGCACGCGTTACCTCCTAAATATGAATAAAAACGTACAAATACTTTAATGTATATTTATTACTATATGCATATAATAACTTATATGTATATGCGATGTTTACTTCTTTCTTTCAGGGAAGTGACCTATTTATTATCCTATGATTAAAAAAATAAATATTAAGAAAGATTTAAAAAACGTTAGCAATCGTACATGTAATATTAAAAAGAGTTAACCCCAACATAATCAGCTACAAATGCAAACTTAGTACAAGTACCCTCTCGTCTGCAGCGATCAATCACTTTAGGTATAACAGCTACAAGCATGAAATCTTGGGGGGCAAAGGAACAAAGATAAGTTCCGTTTAACTTCCGTTTCCAACTTATCGAATAATTTAAGTGAACATTTATTTTTGCGCGCTCATCAATCAAGCGAGAACTCGCTCTCCGAAGATAAGCCTCGCCTCGACGCCGAGAAATGACTAGGCATTACATAAATCCCCTCGGATGATGAAAAGTGAAGTCTAACAGATAAGAACCGACAAAAAGTTACGATGAGAAATGAATCGCGATTTATATTCCTCGCCAAGTCCCGTAGCCGTGCCGTAGCGCTCGCCCTCGTACTTCGACCACTCGTAGCGACGCTGCACACTGGTTGTAGCACAACTCGGAAACCTCATTTAAAAAAATTTCAATGACGATTTTAATAACAACGCAATTTTGTAAAGATCTCAAATAACGAAAACTATTTAAAATATATATCATCAATATAAATTTTAAACAGTTTTCGTTATTTAAAATAAGTACCTGGATGACCGAACGACTGTTTCTAAAAATGAAATCTAGCTGAATCGATTTATCGCCCCCGAAACCCCCTGCATAGTAAATTTCATGAAAATTGTTGGAGCCGTTTCCAATGTTCAGATTGATTACAAGAATTGCTCGTTTGAAAGTATAAGATTGAAAAAACAACCACGTTAGACATTTTTCTATTTAGTTTTTAACACATTTTGCATAATACATTTTTTCATATTTTTTTGTAAAGCACCTGAATTATACAGGTTGACTGGTCAAAGACTGTATATACTGAAGGACACGATAGTTAATGTTCATATGTAGAAAAAAAGTGTTCATATATAATTAATATAAATATAATAAAAAGAGAATAATGCTCAACTACATAGTAAAAATAGAGCTCCGCAACATCCCGGCCAGGTATTTGTTGCAACCGCCTTACCTATTCCATCCGCAATAGCGTTAATGCTTGTCATTGTCATGTTCTGGTTCAGAAGGTAGATTAACCGGTAGATTTATGCATGTGGAATTGTTATACCTTTTCACGGAAAGCAAAGCACTATTAACATCTTTGGTGTCTACAGGCAATTATTTGTCTTTCCATCAGGAGAGTCATCTGCTTGTTTGCTTTCTTATAATATAAAAAAATTGTCTATAACCAACTGCCTACTATTAATAGCTGCAAGACGACTGATAAATGCATCACACAGACAACAAAACAGGGAATAATTTTTGTATGTATGAACGTACGAAACAACTACATACTATTGATGATAATGCTTCTACTTCTGGATAGTGTAGTTTTTGGTAAAAAAAAACTAAATTTTAAGATCTATCCAGTACTTTGAGTTTAATCGTTAGGAACAAAAAAGTTGTTAAAACTTATGTTTTCTATTTATAGTGTTAAAATAAATAATAGCAATGACATATTTTAATATATATAAAAAATTTAAACAAACGAAACAGTGGAAGTTATAATCGAAGTTTTTCCAGCAGCCATTATTAAGATAAACAGTACAATACATAAGCCTATCTAGGGATTTATTTTATCACGGGTTCACATCACGCGCCGCTATTCCCTGTTATGATACGGCCCGTACCTGAGTGGAGCTGAAAGAAAAGCTATAAACCTGTTCGAACCGTTTCTTCCGGCGCGCCGGAGCGTCGCGTACGCGCGCCGACTGGCAAGCAGCCCCGAGCCGCGTGGCCCGCGCTACCTCCCACTCCCCTATCACCCCCCACATCTGCCGACCATATTTTCCACTTTATGTGTGACAGTTGAGGTAATATCGAGACTCTCGCCGCTCTCTGATTGGACGAAAAATACACATTAAAGGAACCTGTCGGTTACGAGCGAGCGATTCGAAACTGTATTCCCGTGGAAAATGTCGGAAAATATTGTATTATGGGGGTGGAAAATTGCCACCCTCTAGCCCGCTCGCTCGACTCGGCAAAAACTGTCGAGTATTTGTTTTTGATGAAAACGATTTATTATTCTACGTGGGTTGGAGGCAATAAAGATAAGCCAGCGAGGTGGCGGAGCCTTATTACGGCTAACCCTCGCCTTTGTTTCCTTATAAAGAATAATAAATGAGCCCGCCACGCTTATATACCTTCCTTAATTATTTATTTATGCGAAAACATTGTTAATATTTGTGGCTTTACCCCAAGCTTGCTTACAAACTTATTGCTACAAACAAGCCTTCCTTGGCCATCTAACTCCCAAATATATCGCAACACAAATCTTAAATTAGCATTATTTTAATGATGTGCCTTATCGTTGATTGACTTGCCATTATTATGTCACAAGCTGTTGTAAGAGTCTGCTCATAATTATTTGATCAAAAAATATTTTCTCAAATAGTGTACTCAATTATTTAAAACCTATCGGCACTACAAAACCTTTCATTCAGAGCTGTTTTTGAAACCTTTAATAAAGCAAAATAATGATATCACAATTGACGAAACTACAACTATGTATAATAAAAGTTCAGATAGTCGAGTTACTAGTAACTTTAACCTTAAAAGCGAGGAATTGTTCTTTTCTTAAAATATTGTTTTAAATATAAAATTTCACTGATGTAAAGATATTTTTAGTATCTTTATTTCATAGGATAGCAAACAAACAATGACTCGCCTGATGAAAACGACAATAATCAATTATAGACACCAAATTTGTTAACAGTGCGTTGCTATTCATGTGGTGGGATTAGGATATCACATACATAAGTATTATGGACGCCTTCTTCCACTCCGGACACGACAATGACAAGCACCCGCGCTATTGCCGTGGGATATGTAGGGCGATTATATTAAACCAGATAAAGAAGTTGCTGAACTTTACCGCATAGTTAGTAGTCTCCCTAGGTTGGTGGCACATATTTGCCTTCTCTGGTCTTTTACGAAATGCTTAGCAGTAAGGTATTTTATATATTAATAAAAAGGTAGGCCTATTTTTTCCAAAATAGATTAAATGATATATCGACACAGTGAACATACTTAAAATAGGTAGCGCATGAGTTGTACAGGTAAACTTATTTGAAAGAGCGTTTTTGTACCGCAAACACGAAGGGTGCCATTTAGTATATAAAAGTATATATTATATTGATTCTTTACCTTCTTTCTTTTCTACTTGACTGGGAGCTGGCGACGAATTTTGGGATGGTCCTTTTGGCACATTGGGATTGCGAAAAAATATAATTTCGTCAAATGGCGATACCTGGGCCTGCGAGTCGGACAGAGCGTTCGCGGTTATTTCGGTATACTGCGCAGTATATAACATTTGCAAAACAAAAAATCCCAAAAAATGTATTTTTGGCAACTTGGTTTTTATTTTATCCTTTAATTAGGTTTTTAGAATTCTAAAAAAATATCCGATATTTTTGTCAGTTATAAAGTATTAGCAGACACCTTCAAGTACATTTTACGAAAATTTTCAACATATTTATTTAATACTAACTGTTGCCAGCGACTTCGTCCGCGCGGACTTCGTTTACTCAGCACAGCTTCTCCCCCGTAGGTGATAGCGTGATAATATGTAGCCTATATGTTAACCCGACCTGTTAGTAGTATTCATGCAAAATTTGAAGTAAATCCATGCAGTAGTTTTTGAGTTTACCCCGGATATACATACAGACAAACAGACAAACAGACAAAAATTCTAAAACTATATTTTTGGCTTCGATATCTATTGTAGATCACGCCCCAATTATTCTTTTAAAAAAATATTCAATGTACAGTTTTGACTTTCCTACGATTTTATTATATGTGTAGATTTATTCATATAATATATGTATATTATTATTATTATTATATATTATTATATATTACAAATATAAATGCAAAGTCTGTTTGTTACGCTTTCACGGCTAAGCCGCCTAACCGATTTTAATGAAATTTGGCAAGAAGATAGTTGAAAATCCAGAGTCAAACTTAGGTTAATACTTTTTTTAAAAGAAATCCCTAAGATACTGAAATAGGAGGCGAAGTTTGTACAAAAAAAACTATATGAACGACATATTAATCTATAATTTCTCGCCTTTTCTTGGGAAAATCTACGCAGGTACAGCTATACTAGCTGTACCTGCATTTATCTCTGTATACTACCTCATACTCATACCTGTATTTATGTCTAGCCCAAAACTTTGTATGCGTGTGTATTTTTACCTCTTCGCTATAAATGGTTAAAACAGACGTAACGCATAGACTTTCTTTATAATATACCGAAAAAGCAAATAGTTCGGTAGGATTCACAAGAAAGTTTCTTGAAGAAACCTTGATTGCGTAATCGGTTAAATCTTGATGCGGAGTTGAGTAACGGGTCCTTAATTTGCTTATTAAAATAGCAATAAGATTTCAGTTTTAGTAATTGTCAATATAACGTGCTGTACATTAACTTTTGATGTGTATTAATATATTCTGTCTGCAATAATTTGACCCCTCACACTCACATCATTCATTATTTTGGACATAAGCCCCCCGTGAAGCGCACGCGCTAAACTGTGAATCTTAATTTGATGTAGCAGATTTTTTGGTTGTTTTATCATCTGTTGCGGCTTTTTGACATTTACAAAATGAATATGTTCAATAATAATAACGAATTGGACAAAGTATCTATGTGGCGGGATGGCAATGCCACACGCATAAGTCTTCCGGCTCCATTACCCTCCAAACCGAAACCCATTGACGCTATTGCGGCATATAAGTGAGGCGGTAGTACCAAATACCCGGGCATCACGATACGGAACCCTCTAGTAGTTACGATGATTGTGACACGCATAGCCAATCAGTCGCCTTATACGACCTGCATGGCAAAATTTGTGAAATAGCACAAATGCATGTAAACGGTTTCAACTACACTATAGGCTTACTTTAGTAATAGTAAATAATATCTACTTACTTTAGTAATCATAATAATTTTGTTTGCAGCCATAAGTGTCAATTATTTGTTCTGTAGTCAATACAAATAAATAAAAAAAATAATGAATACAATAATAACTTACCAGTTATTATTATAACTGTGCTTCGAAGTACTAACACGTGAGACCACGCCGATGTATGTGACATGTCTCACCATACCGATACAGTGTAAACTTGATAACTTTTCCATTTTACAATTATTTTTACACCAAACATGAAACAAAAGTTTTGAAATACAAATAATGGTAAGTATTAAATTTAAAACAAGATTAGAAACAGTAATAATTAAATTAAGGTAAAGATAGAGTCTCAGTAATAAAATTAGAAGAAGATAAGTTAAGTCTAGCTGGTGTAAAATTTATTATATCTATACTTTCTCGCTTAATCTGCAATAAAATAAAAAATAAAATGAACTAGTTATTTCTATTTTTCTAAAAAAATAAACAAGTATTATTTAAATAATTGAAAAAAAGAAAATTATGAAAAAATTGCATAACTGCGTTTTCCTCATTCACGGAACGAAAAAAGAACAGTAAGTAAACCGATATCGCAATTAATCGCTACTTACTTTTGTCTGACAAATTCGTACAAACAAATTGGATGTGCAGCACGCCTCCCTGTCTGGGCGACGCTTAAAAATTTAAATATCGACAGACAGTCCCTTCTAAATTAAACAAACACGCCTAAAAATTGTATAGCATTCAAACGGTGCCATTGTTAAATCGAGTTGTATATTTATCGATGTTTTTGTAACGATTGCATCGAAAATATCTTCTTATAATGGATGATGGTATTACAAATTACAGCTCGTGATTTACCTCACATATTCCATACAAAAGTTACTCCTGCTACTAAAAAGTGAAATATTTTTAATTTCCCCGAATGTTGATTCATAACCTACTCATATAGCTAAGCCTAAAGATTGTTTTACAGAAGAAGCCGCGTACAGGCAAAAGGCCTACTTAATTTTTCGCCCCATTGACATTGGTAAGCTGCAGCTGCGATGGTATCACTTAAAAACAAGTAAGCTCTTTCCTGAAGGTCCCGAAATGTATCCATCGGAAAACATCTCTGTCGACCTGTTGATTAAATTTAATTTTCTAGCTTTGTCAAAGTCTTTTATTATGAATGCTGCTGCTTAATGAAAACCAGCTGTGGCAGGAAACTAACGGTATATTTTCCTGCCACAGTTGCTTATAATTGACCAAAGGCTTAACGTACTACTAGATGATATTAACAATAGTGAGTGAGTATCCCTGAAGAGGTAGGCAGTGGTGCGCCTACAATTAGCTGCAGATACTTAGTCCGATAATGTGGTAGATAGCAAGCCTGTCGCACTTATCCAATCCCAGGCAACTTTGTTTTTAACAGAAAATTTAAAAATCACACTGAATTGAACCCGGGACCTCATGCGGTCAACACCGACACCGGACCACAGAGGCGACAATTGCACATTAAACCGCTTTATCTGTAAGTCGATGGTTTACACTTTTGTGTTTCAGTTTGGAGGATAAAATAACCGGTATATTTACACATTTGGCATCACATGTTTTACGCGGATTAAATGGATACACCTTTCAAGGCAATTTCTTAGTTTGTAAATGTAGCTTGCATTTAGACACAGAAATACAGTTATATTACATACCGATGAAATAAAATCATTTCAAGAGTAATTTTTAAACCTTGTCATCTCATTCTGTACGATAAAACAGTACAACATGGTCTTTTCTATTTTTTCACAATATAACCTACAAATGTGACATTGTTGACAGTTATAGGAGCGTTTGCTCATATGCGCGGCGATAAATTTCCTTCCCAATGATGTGTCTATTAGTATTCATGTGGTCTGTGATAATTTCCAATGTTTAAGTCAAAGTCAAAAATTTTGGATTAAAAACTTTTCTGCTAACTTTGACAAGACAAAATTTATAAAATAATTAATTACTGCCGGATCGGAACGCAGCCACATATTGAGAAAATCTGCTGGAAGAAAATCAGCAGGCTTGCCTTTTTTCTTCGAATAAATCTGATATTTTATAATATCCCTTTTTACAGATTTATTTTAATACTTTTGTCTAAATTAATTTATTCGTAAATCTCTCATATCTTCAGAAAACTTCTCGTAAAAACGTATGCACTGCCCCATAATAGCTACTTATTCTGTGGAGTCGAGATGCGTGCATACATTAAACAGTTTTTGTTACTTCTATTTAGATAGAGAAAGTTAGTAAAGCATGATTTAGATCGGTCAATAGTTTATACAGGTTGACTGCAAGGGCGGATCCAAGGAAGGGGGGGGGGGGGGGGTTACGGAGGTTATGAACCTCTCTAGCCAGGGGTCTAGGTATAGATTTACATGGTATGAACGGAAGCAAATAAGGATTAGAACCTATCTTGACTGAACCTCAAATATGTGACCCCCCTGACTCGAAGGCTGTATCCGTCCTTAGTTGACTGGTAAAATACTGTACATATCGAAAGGCAAGAAATTATTGCTTAGCTACATATAGTAATATTCAAAAACTGTGGTCACGGTGCAGGCAACAGCAACGTGCTAACGAGTCTAGGCTTGAGTTCAGCAATCACTGCTTGTAAATAATGTACTTCAATATTTTTCGCAGGGTTTGTACATAAACATTTTTATAGGATAATTGTCACTTTTTTATATATCACTAGCTGACCCGGCAAACGTTGTTTTGCCATATAAATTATTTAATAAAAAAATAAGGGTTGGTGATAGAAGGGTAAAAATGTAGAGTTATATGTATTTTTTAATGCTGAATCATAAAAAAATAAAAATAAAAAAAATTGACCATAAATTAAAAAAAAAATTTTAGGGGTGGACAACCCTTAACATTTAGGGGGATGAAAAATAGATGTTGGCCGATTCTCAGACCCACTGAATATTCATACGAAATTTCATCAAAATCGGTCAAGCCGTTTCGGAGGAGTATGGAGACTAACATTGTGACACGAGAATTTTATATATATAGAAGATTTTTATATATCACTAGCTGACCCGGCAAACGTTGTTTTGCCATATAAATTATTTAATAAAAAAATAAGGGTTGGTGATAGAAGGGTAAAAATGTAGAGTTATATGTATTTTTTAATGCTGAATCATAAAAAAATAAAAATAAAAAAAAATGTCCATAAATTAAAAAAAAAATTTTAGGGGTGGACAACCCTTAACATTTAGGGGGATGAAAAATAGATGTTGGCCGATTCTCAGACCCACTGAATATTCATACGAAATTTCATCAAAATCGGTCAAGCCGTTTCGGAGGAGTATGGAGACTAACATTGTGACACGAGAATTTTATATATATAGAAGATAAGCAAACAAGCAGATGGCTCTTCTCATAGAAAGAGAAACCGTCGGCTATGTACACCAAAAATGTTAATGGCAGCGCCACATGCATAAATCTAAGACTAACTTACCCTTCAAACGAGAACACGACAATGACAAGCATTGACGCTTTTGCGGCAGGGATAGGTGAGGCGGTGGTACCAAATACCCGGACGACACGTCGTGGAACTCTCCCACCTAGTAGTCACGATAGTAGTGACACGTAATAGCCAATCGGTCACCTTTTACGACCTGCTTGGCAGAACAGCAGTTGGTCTATTATTCATAGGAGCTCGAACCAAAACGGGGTAAAATTTAAGAACTAGTTTATTTTAAGTTATCGGTATCAGATTGGAGTACTGAACATCCTTCTTCAGTACAGACTTTTACCAATCAGCTTGTGTTTTATACATTTTTTGGAAAACTTAATAAAACATAACTTATTATTCTTAAGTAACAAAGAAATATGACTTTATTAAAATAAAATAAGTCTATTACTAATTTAAATAAATAAGAGAGCAACCCTTAACTTGTTGTTGTATCGGACACGGTGCAAGTTAATTTCCACTATTTAACCATCCGTTTATTCAGCTACGACGAAACAACACCCTTATGATATTAAAAAGAGACAGCATATCGTCAATGGTAGAGAAATAAAAAGGGTGGCACAATATTCAACGGAGCATAACTCATAAATAAAATACAATATGGTGAGCAAAACATTGAATTATGCTGGTATTATGTCACATTTGGCCTTTGTAAATTTGTCAAAGCATATCACGAGGGGAGAAGAAATTGTTAGTCACCGTTGTTAGCGAAATGAAGGACTAGATTTATTACAAATTTATTAATGATACGGTATGTCCAATTATCTAAACTTGTTTCTTTTTAATTTTTTCAGTGATTGACTTACAAAAAGTTACCTGAATGAATCCTATTACATATTTTTGACGTGTAAAACACATGAGTGTTTATGTGTAAAAACTAGTCGTAACTTTGGTCTCCTTTAAATGTAAATAAAATGTTAGACACGTGTGTATATTATCATGTATGCCACATGAATGTAGTGTGTGTAATGTTTATTTTTATTATTTTAATGAATAATAAAAATAAAAAAAAATATCTTTATTCTCTATATCCATCTGTGCCTGCCGAGCGATCGTGGGTAGGCGGGCGAGGAGAATTAAAACATTAGCAGTAATACAATCAGCACTTTCGATATTATAATAAAGTAATGACGCTCCACCGGGCACGTCTTGCTTCAACGAGATGCAAATGGATTATGATCCGTTTGCCTCTGCGCACGAAAGAGCCCGAAGTTGCGTCAGAGTGAAGAAACGTCAAATCGTACTATTCTAAATGTCACTGTCAAGTGTCATTCCCAAGCAGCAATCAAGCATGTTTAATACCCATAAAGCAGCTCATATAGAACTTAAAGTTCTATTGCAGCCGTACAATGGTGTAAAAAGATGCTTTTATCGGTATAAGAGACCTTTATGAGTTTATATACAGCCTAATGCTGTACAAGGGCTTTCTTAGAGTTCCGCGTAAGCTTTAGGCGTTATATCTGAATATTAATACACTACTGTACAGCTTTAAGCAATTTGTAACTCATTAGGCTGATTTTAATCCTTAAAGCTGTACATTAGCTGTATTTTGTTTAGCACGGGAATTTATTACAGCTTTAAGTGTTATTATAGTATCACTCAACGCTTGTTTCTGTAAAATGGGATATGCAATCACCGTTCTACAGCTAATATTTATGGCGTAATTGTAGACTGTTATGCAGCCAATGGTGTTAAAAAATCTGCATATACAGCTATAGTACAGCTCAAGGCTGTATTACTGAGAAAATTGTTGTTTGCTGTTTTTAAATCTGCATAGTTGATATCATGTGGAAAAAAATCAAGAGGAATATTGAAAAGGAATATTTAAATATTATAAATTACCAACCAAGTAATCGTGATGAAGATAAAGCTGAAAAATTACTAATTTAGGTAAACCTACAATCGTCATTTTTATTAATGTTCAAGAAAAAGGGTTCCGTAACAAAAACATTAAAAAGTGATTGTAGGTTATCTGATTTATTATTTTTTAGGCTTATCTTCTTCATTAAGGTTACTTGATTGGTAATTTACAATAACTGATTTTTTTTAATGTCATAAGATAGCAAACAAGCAGATCGGTCTCCTGATGAAAAGAATCAACCATCGCCTACAGACAGCAAAAATGTTAATGGTGCGTTGCTCTCTTGTGGCAAGGTCTAATGCCCAATGCATAAGTTTACCGGCCACCTTACCCCCCAAACCGGAACATGACAGTGACTAGCACTGACGCTTTGCAGCAGGAATAGATAAGGCGGTGGTACCAGACCCGGTCGAGCCAATGCAGAGCTCTATCACCTAGTAACCACGATGGAAGTGACTCGCATAGCCCATCGGTTGTCTTTTACGACCTGCCTGGCAGAAAGACAATTGGTCTATTCTTCAAAGAATATATAAAAAAGAGTTAAAAAGAGAAATAAAAATCATTACACTGAGAAAATATGTATTTTTTTATTTTTAACTTGCTACTATACGGAGTTTTACAAAAGCGGTATAGTAAGTCGAAAGGGGGTGACTCAGAGGGTCATTTTGAACAACTTTTGTTCAACGATTTGTGAAAATTCCCAAAAAACAATTTTGTTTTTCCATTGTGAAAAGTCACGTGATCAACAAAGTTTCTATGGAGAATCAATATTTTTTCGCGAATTTCCAAAAGTCGTTAAACAAAAGCTGTTAAGAATGACCCCCTGAGCCTCCCCCTTTTGGCTTACTGTACCACTTTTGCAACACCCTGTATATATGTATACTTACAATCGTTTTAAAAATATTATATACTTAGATACAATTACAGGCAAAAGAGTATGTGTTTCTCTTTGAAGAATTAATAATATTAAATCACAAGCACGAAATAACGTATTCTTCTTAAAAATATTTTTGTGATAGATCAATATTTAAAATATTTTTCGTTCTTGATCAACTTAGTTATATCAAGTTGTTTTCTTGGTCATTATAATTCACCTTTATCCTCCCACAAACTGGGTACGATACAAATACGGTTTTGGCTTCTCTCAATTGTTTTTATTATTTTATAAGGCATATTTCCCTGAAAAATAAAGTAAAACATGATTGAAATACATGTCCCATAAGTTATAGTTAACAATAAGTTGGTTTAGTTGTAAAGTCAAACGACCGACATCAATACAACACAATAGCGAAATCAAGTGACAAACATATATTTTGTATTTAGGGTTCTTAAATTTTTGTACGCATCTCTAATCATAAGTTAAGTGATTAAAAGCCAATTACTGTACAATAGATTTATATAGGGACTTAGTACAGCCTAAAGTGTATTTGGACGGTAATTAAAAGCCAATAGCCGTATAATAGAACAAAAAAGAGATTCAGTACAGCTATTTGCAGTATATCACCCTCCAAATACACTTTAGGCTGTATAACAAAACGCCGCCATTATTGTGTATTAAAAACAACATTAAAGAAATATATTGTTAAATAAAAGATATATTTAGCAATAGCTAAAGCTATATCTTGACAAGCAACTTATATTATGATCATTATGCCTTTATATATAATATTGTACCATAAATACTTGTATATTCTAACCTTAAACACAAACACTTACCGTATTTTGCAATGATTTTATTTGTGTTATCGTGATTATTTCGTTGTCGCGTGAATATTTTGAGGAAAAACATACACGACTTCACAGTCATTTATAATTTGCACTTTGAATACACGATGAATACTGCTCCAAGTCCAAGAATTTATCGTTTATTAATATATTTTTAATTATGGCGTCTGCAGATATAATGTTATACAATATCAAAAACCGATTAGTTACTTTTTATCATTTTCAAACACCTATTAAGAACATTTAGCTGCACAAGAGAGTATCTTAAGTATTATAGTTTCTTTATACACCGAATAACAGCCTTTGTACAGCCTATACCAGCTTGTACAGCTATTGTGCAGCCTATTTAACTCTTAGCTGTACAAGACAGTTACAAGAGAGTATCTTTAGTGTTATAGTTTCTTTATACACCAAATAACAGCCATTGTACAGTTTATAACAGCTTGTATAGCTATTGTGCAGCCTATATAACGCAATAAGCTGTATAACTTGGGGCCCTTTTTGGTGTTATATCGGCTGTAGAAGCGCTTCTACAGCCTTTGTACGGCTTCGTATACAGCTTTAAGTTTAAAAATGAACCTAATTGCAGCCTATATACAGCTTAACGTGCTACTTGGGTTATCACTTTTGACGTTTCTTGACACTCTCAAAACACAGTGGCGCCGTCACGGCCGGACTGACATTCGCACGTCCTCGTGCGACAGCTCACACCTCGGGTTACCTGAAAAGACAAAACACATTTGTAGCACAAGACTAGGCCTGCTCGCCCATCCCTGACCAGCTACCCATATATGTCACCTAATTAAAGAGATCTGAGTCTTCATCCCCCACATTAACTACCAACGCACTGGGCGGACAACTGACCTCAGGCACCCCTTCGACCAGCTCACCAAATCACATGGTGAGGTGGACCGGATAACCGTCAGCGCCCCTTCCACCAGTCATGAAAACCGCACACAGCTGCTACAATCAACTGATCCGAAACGTCGATCCACATAGGCCAGTTCCAGACCAATTTCCTGACACTCAGCTCACATACCATAAGCCACAGTCTGACCCTGGGCATCGACCCGGTTTAGGCCAGCCCAGTAGATCAACTACATCTTACACCACATAGGAAAATATAGTCTGGTCATGGGCATCGACCCGATTTAGGCCAGCCCTGTTAACCAACTACATCCTGTACCAACATAACCAACTCAACTCAACTGTCTAACCGCTATCATACCTACGCTCTAGATAAAAGTGGTTTACACTTAATTAACTCACCAATAACTATTCTTCATGTTCAGAGGCGGAGAGGGTGTCAGAGCTGACAATCAAAGTGTGTGAGCTAGATATCGACACTGTATATAGTATATACACTGTATATATATATATATATATATATATATATATATATATATATATATATATATATATATATATATATGGATATGTGAAAAACCGAGCAACCGACCGAGCGAGCTTGGTCCACCAGGTACAGAAAAAGAAATATATATTCTATAGGAATCGATTTATCAAGGTTCAAGGTCCAAGAAAAGGCCGGTCCCAAAAATATGTGAGAAAACCAACCAGATATTAAACTTAAGCTGTGCCAAATTTCATACTCCACCGTTCACGCAATTGTCTTTAAAAGGGGTCCAAAGTTTTTTCTTCAGGTGTTAATATATAGATAAAAGGAGCATATCTACGCCCATAACCTCGAAAAGGTAGGCAAAGGTACGTTTTGTCGGTATGGGCGTGAAAATACTTTTTTATGCGTACAGATAGATACAGAGTAGTATAGAGCTATCACTTATAAAGATTATTTCCATCGCAGTCTTTTAATTTATTAAATATACTTACGCTGTTAGTTATATATAGCTGGTAGCTGTTCAAGTATGAAGATATTGAAAACACTTCAATTTATAAACAAAATGCTCGCATCGTTTTGCCATAAAGGGGAAAGCGGCGCGCCCGATTCAGCGAAATCATAGAAAAGCACATAAATTGGCGAGCATTAACATTTCCTTTATCCTACGTGTCGGCGTATGACGGGGGCGCTCGCTACCACCAGCGGGAGCCGCCCAAGACAATAAATTTACATATTTCACCCCTCTAACAGACCTTTTTTGCCATTCCGCAGAATTACGCACATATGGGAATATTCTGTTGAATATATCAGCAGTAAGGATCTAGTTACAGAATAAAATTATCTTCTTCGACACATTCACGGTAAGTTTGAAGTAAATGTTAGTGTTTTCTTCACATTCGTGAAAACTACTAACGGTTTTGTTATTGAATGTAATTATTTTGTAATTAAGTAATTATTTTTGCCCTTAAATAATTTCGTAGTATTAATAATAATTTAGTCTCATCATCAACGTTTTTCTGCCTTACCGAAAAACACACACCTGAGGGTCTAGTGATAAGATCTGATCATGACGTCCCGAACTCGATCCGAATTGAATCGAGTCGTATATGCATTAATGAGATAAATTTCGTTTATAAAGAAACTAGCCCGCGACTTCGTCCGCATGGAAAAAATTCCAAACACAGTCCCGGGGTTTTACCCGTATAGTTCCGGTTCTCGTGGGATATCCGGGATAAAAACTATCCTATGTCCTTTCTCGGGTCTCATACTATGTTTGTATCAAAATTCATCTAAATTTGTTTAGCGGTTTTGGCATGAAGAAAAGACAAACAGAAATACTTTCCTGTTTATAATTAATGGAAAACTCAATATTTTTGTATCCAAAAAGATACACAAAATATTGAGTACTTGAATGTAGTTGGTTTACTCCGCAATCAAATACCCTTTGGAAAGCGAGTAAAAGTTTCATCTGCAGCATACTGACAAAATGAAAAGCATTGTTTAAATGTGAATAATTCACACCACATACATATTATTCTTACCGTATCTGGATCGCATTTTAAATATTATCTCTGCTAGCGTCCCACCATGTCATCTTCTGCGTTGTGTTTTTACACGGACTACTTTGTACAATATACAATAATGTACATAATACTGCATTTTTACCAAATTATTTAATTCTAGTATCTTCACGCCCATATCCCCGAAGGGGTAGGCAGAGGTACAACAAGTGCACCCACGATTAGCCGAAGATACTTGGTCCCACAATGTGATAGGTGGCAAGCCTATCGCCAACCGGGCACTTTCCAATCCCGGGCAATTTTGTGTTTCTCAGAAAACTGAAAAAACACTTTTTTTATGTGCCCGACCCGGGAATCGAACCCGGGACCTCATGTGGTCAACGCCAACGCTGGACCACTAGACCACAGAGGCGACTATTTAATTCTAACCCTGGTATTGTAGTATACGAAAAATGTATTACATACAAACTTTCGTATTTATAGCATAAGTAGTACTTACTGTATCACGCCATTACTTTCGTAAGTAATTTTGTTTCATCTTAATATTTTAAGACGAAGTTTTTTATGACGCTCTATTAGATTGAACAATTTCTTTTGGACTTTGTGTTAATCCGAATAAATCGTAGGCTTTAATAATTGACATTCGACACATGTGGTACTTGATAAGTGATAGCTATTACTGATGTCCCGTCTTTGTTACACAAAAACGTACCTATTACCTTTTCCTGTTCTGTTTCAAATTTCTTCAGATTTTTCTTGTTAGTCATGTGAAAAATCAAGTGAAAAAGTACTTTACGAGTTAAAGTACTTTTTCACTTTTAAAAACTTCTATAAAATTGACTTCCTCTTAAAACCCAAATTGCTCTTATTTACTCCCTAATTCAACTCATTACGCTACGCGCGTAAGTTCATCGTCCTTGGACATCCATAAGTCGAATGGGCCGGACGGCATCTTTCCAATTGTTTTTAAAGTGTGTATTCCATAGTTGGCGTCCCTATTAATGGGCCTATTCTAGCTATCCTACTCACCCAGCGTGGTATCGAATTCATGGAAGATGGTTTTAATGCATCTAATCCCTAAAAAAGAGATTTCTCTAATCCATCTAAGTATCGTCCTATAACCATAACCTCCTTGTTTTCCAAAATTATGGAGACAATCTCTTTTTTTCTCTCAACTACTCCAGTATTTAGAAGAGCACTAGCTGATTAGTGACCGTCAGTACGGTTTTCGTCGTGTTCGGAGCGGCTAATGGCTGATGATCTTCTGGAATACCTAACAGATCGAAAGGTGGAAGCAGTTGAGTCCAACGAAGAGGCCGTGCCAATTAGTTTTGACATATCCAAGGCCCAAATTATGCAAGAGCATCACAAGTTTTGGCTAATCGCAGCATCAAGGACGTAGTTGAAAGTGCCTGCTCTGAATTTCTGTCATTGCTGGTGTTCCCCACGGCTGCGTGTTTTCACCAATACTATTTTATCTGCATATCAATTAAATCATGTGAATTAGCATCATTCACTGCTACGCAGATGACAGTACTAGTGATGCTACATACTCCGGTCATAGAAGTATTTTTCTGGAACATGTTGAAAAGTGCTAACACACATTCAGCATCATATGGAGTATTGTTCTCATCACAGGGCCAGAGCTCCCCAGTACCAGCTTCTCCATTTGGTCGCAATCAACGTAGATCACTTCGAATCGTTGACGACCAAACTATTTGGTAATAGCTTGACTCTTTGGCAGTACGCAGAGATGTAGGTTCGCTCTGCATCTTATATCGTATGTTCCATGGAGAGTGTTACTTGGATTATTTCCTGCCGTTGAATTGTAGTATGGGACGTCGCATCAAAATTTGAAATGTTTGCCCCATAATCCAAAGTTGACTTGGGGTCCTTCAAAAAAAGAAGTTACTCATTCTTAAAAGACTGACAACGCAACTGCAAGATCTCTGGTATTGCAGAGGTACGTTAGCGGCGGTGATCACTTACCATCAGGTGCACCTCCTGCTCGTTTGCTCCCTTTTCTATAAAAAGTCCTTGACTTGCGAAATAAACTTGATTAGCTCGTACCAGCCAAGCTGGCTACCAATTAGCTAACGTAGGATTACACATAACATAATACATATCTGTCTTTTTTATAAAATTTTCTTTCATACTATGTGTTCCAAATATCTTTATGGTTTCAATTTCTACATTTTTTTTAAATCACAATGCTGGTTCAATGTTTGAACACTTTTAATTTTCCTACTTATAACTTTGCTACTTATTATGAGTATCACTCATTTACCCTTCACACTGTTAGTATTGTGAACTCACTACCTCCCAATACTCGTGCTTGTGACATTGTGTTTTTCTATATAGCCTTTTAAAGACATTATCTTGCGCAACTTTAGTTTTATTTTTCTGTGTCTGTAATTTTTGTAACTGAATTAGATTCGGAATTTTTTTGATAATTATATAAGGTTTATACAAAAGATATACATATCGTATATATATTCCGTATATTTGGTCTTATACGGTTTTTGTCATAAAGTTTAATTTTATTTTGTTCAAATTGGATTTATTCGTTGTAAACCAAGTGGATAATTATCTTTGTTTTAAATATATCTGTTCTACTGAAGAAATCTCTGCTAGTAGTAGCTTTCTCTCTCTAGAGATGAGTTCGTCTATTTTGTTTATTTTCTTTTATTCTTGTTTATTTTCTTTTATTTTCTTTGTTTGTTTATTTTCTTTTATTGTTTCAGTTATTGTGTTATACAATAAAGCATTAAAAGGAATAAAATAATTAATTCATTTATCATCACAACTTCACGCCAAGTTCATGTATTCTATCTAGATTTAAAACCCCCCGTACCTTTTATAACATTCCATTAGAATTTTCATGCATTCTCCTTTCAAAAATCTACGCGTACGCCTTCGATGCTGAACTAATCAAACTTGTAACTGACGTAGTCTATATATGTAGCCTTGCCTTTGTACAAAGGTGCGGTGACGTACGCGCACGTCGTCAGTCTTCAGGCACTCTGTCGATCCTCCAACAGTAATTAAAGAGGCATCAAAAAGTGTCCCAGATAGCAAAACCACCATATTTGATCATCTCTACAGGTACCATATTGATTCCTACGGCCTTTCCATTTTCGAACTTCTTGTCGCCTACGCAACCTCTTTAAAAGTAATTTCATCAAATGCCACCACTGCTGCTGAGGTGTCTGCTGACTTATACACAATTTGCAGAATCTTAAACATACCTATACATCTAATGAAAATGCTCACTTCACCGTTTTACCAAATGTTCAGTGCCTCCAAGAATGTCACCAGCCTTATCATTGATCATAACCATTCTAAAACCTGATAAACAAGTTCTAGTATTTTTCATCTCCCTCCAAAAGAGTTTAATGTCTGTTTTAAAGTTGTTCATTAGTTTCTCTTCAGCTTGCAATCTTTCTCTTCTACGCTCACTAAGTTTGGCATTTCTTCTTTCTCTCGATTGTCTTAAAGCTTTCCCTTTATGCTATCTTTCAGTACTTTCCAATATTCACCCACGCTTAAGCCCGGTAGGTTTACTTTTACAGCTTTTTTTTTTTTTTCAAATTTTGTTAAAGGATTTTAGAAATATGAGAGAAAGATTTATTGTATCTTTCTAAGCTTATAGTCTTTAAAAACTCAAATGATTGGATATCACATTCCTAATAAAGCCTACAGTATTACGCCTATCAAAATAATAATTAATTGGAAGATAAAATACTAAAATTTAAAAGATAAACCAAATCACACAACAATACTCCTGCTTGATTATAACATGGGAAAACAATACGCTCTAAAATGGCACTAAGCATTTACGGAAGTATATTCACAGATGGAAATGTAATTTTGCGGTGGAAGCACCCTTCAAAGGGTCAAATCAAAATCATTTTCACAGTCCAGTGAAGTTCTGTGCGTTCAGAATACATTGGACTTATCTGTACTGTATGAGAGTGGAGCTACACATTTATCGGCTATAAATTGTCTCCTCAAATTACACTACTTGAATACAAAGCCCGAACATTACCATCATCATGCAATTTATCTAGTTATTAGAATTTACTTCTACGAAATCACTAGTAAGTTTTTACCTGCACTCGGCTAAAATGAAGAAAAAAGACTGTCTTCACTTTGTAAGGTCAATGCACCTACACCACTTTAGATATTAAAATAGCGTATTCTTATACTGTCAAAGCGAAGGATGCATTTTTTTGTTTCAGTTTATTTTATTTATTTTTCTCATTTAAACATTAGGTGGATTTTTTTGTTAGGGATCCGAAGACAACTAGAAATACTTGTAGTTTCGCCATATCTACCCTTTCGCAGCTTAACTCAAAGATTGGTAGTGCCAGAAAGTTGCAATTTAACATGAATATTAATATTAATTACCTACGCCGACAATATGTTAATATAAAATATTAAAAAATATTTTAAGGGCCTCCTCTGCACGTAAAGTAGGGGTGTTTGTTTTTATTTTTCTAGAGTTCTTCATAGTATAGAATATTGTTAGATAGGCTTTTAAAAAATATTGCATGAACCTTTGTGAAAACAATTTTTCGATTAAGCAATTCATTTGTAAAAGATTAAGCATTAAATTGCTAATTTTTGTTAGAGTCAAGTGTAATTTACTTGTTCCAGCTAAGCGTTTAGTTTTCGATGTATGTAAAAATGCACGTTAGTAGCATAATTAAGAACTCTAAATAGTAGGCGTTAAATAGGTTAAATGTTCAAAGTATGAAACAATAAAATAGACCTTTTCCTTCGAATACTACGTTGCATGTGACCCGATACGCTATTGGCTGATTTTTATTACAACACGTATTTAGGCGCCCCATAGACCTACAATAACATTGCCCAATACTTTTATTGTGCAATAACCCTTTGACTCCAAACGTTCAATAAACACACTTAATAAAATTGACAAACCAGTCTGATCAATATTTTCGAACGAACAATATGTCTGGCGACGAAGTTTTGGCGGCAACCATGCTGGGGATTTTGTTAAATAAGTCACCATACAATTCTATATACTCAAGTAAAAACTCCCGTTCTTTATCTTTTATAACATTTTTGCTCACCATTTTGCTTAAATTTACGACACGACCATACATTAAACACCGTGACTGACCGAACGCGACCGCTCCAAACTCTGAAGTGAGAAATATTGTGCAATATTAATCCTACACAGAGCAAGAAAAAAATATTGCGCAATAAAAAATAAACCCGCTCAAACTTTCGTTGAATCATTTCATCTTCAATATTAACCCTAAACGGTCAATAATATTTATATTATATAATAATATGTATATTAATATTGTAGGTCTATGGGGCACCTTACGTAATATGTTAACGCAATACTAAACAAGCGGGCTGGTATTTTGGCTGTCTTATCCTACCAAGTAAGACTAATACATGTAAACGTACCGTATCACGAGACGAAGAGTTCAAATATCTAAAGTTTTTTGAAAATGGCACTATTTAATACTTGAATTCTGTGACGTTTGAATGCGAAGATTTTATTGTTCTGAACAGAAGTCAACATATTTTTGAAGGATATACTAAAATATTGTTCGAGGTTTAAAATTGTTGAAAAATTTTGATGTTATGTCGACGCCTACTTCTGATTTATCGTTATCAGTTGCACATCAGCAGCAGCATTACTCTCTATCGGACCCCAATCTCAATGTAACCCTTCGTAGGAAGAAGCGCTCTCAAGGTGATGATGATGGCAATACACTGAATAATTTTATGAAGGAAATGAGAGATTTGTTTACACAGTTTAAGGAAGATCAAGAAAAGAGAGCAGATAAGTTGTACTCTGCTGTTGAGGATATACGGGCGTCCTTGGAATTCTTAGGGAATAAGTTTGAATTACTTCAAACCAGGATAGAGAAGATTGAAAACTTGCGTGAAACTGATGCACAGAATTTGAAAATTCTTGAGGAGAGATTGGAGTCTATAGAAAGAATATCAAGATCTACTTGTTTAGAAATCAGAAACATTCCTGTAATGCCAGCGGAAACTAAATCATCACTTTTGGATACATTTATTAAAGTTGGCGAGGTTCTTAATGTACCGCTACATAAAAATGAGGTCAAAGACATCTTTCGAATTAAATCTATGGATTCTAATAGCAGAACAGTGATAGTTGATCTTTGTAGCACTCTACATAAAGAAAAAATTATCCACATGTATCGAAAATTTAATAGAGGTACATTAAGATTAACCACCGAACATCTCCATATTAGCGGCCAAACTAAACCAGTATTTATATCTGAAAATTTAACATCCAGGATGAAAAGACTATTCTTCTTAGCTAGGGACCATGCAAAGGTTAATGACATTAAGTTTTGTTGGGTCTCTCATGGAAAAATTTTTATGAGAAAAAGGGAAAATGGCCCATTAATTCGTATTATCAAAGAATCGGACCTCGATCGGACACAGAATCCGGAGTGACTATATGGTAGTTTTACACTGTTAAATTATCTTTATAATTTCTATTTTATATGTATTGTTTTCATACCGATTCTTAAGTTATCCACACACGCATATTTCTCACATTCACACACTCAAATAACCTTTCACTCATATACTTACATATACAACCTAACAAAAATAAAATTTCAGCTAAGGTCTTTCTTTCAACACTATCTTCTGTTAACAGAAAACTGGTTTAGCATTGCCATTGTATTGACTTTCTACTCAGAATTTCACGTTTTTGGTCCCTTGTTTAATATTCAATATCAAAATGGATGACACCAATATGTTAATCGAAGATATCGAACAAATTTCTGTCTCCGAATCAATTCTATGTTCTCCCGAAGATGCGGGTGACCACATTATCAAATGTGCTGGCTTTAACGTACTTCATGTTAACATTAGGAGTATCAGCTGCAATTTCGATGGTTTCTTAACCTTGTTACACAGGTTGAATTTCCGACTTGATGTTTTTGTTTTATCAGAATGCTGGTTAAGTAAATCTTCCTATATACCTTCGATACCAGATTTCGATAGTTATGAATCTGATTATAGTAATCAAAATGAAGGCATTGTAGTCTTTGTTAGGAGAGGTATTAAATATAATATTATTAGGCCCGATTTTGCAGACGCTAATTGTTTAACAATTACTTTTTCTAATGAGTTTGCCATTATTGCTTTGTATCGTTCTCCATCGTATAAAAACTTAACGCCTTTCTTTGATAGCTTAAACAATGTCTTAACCTCTTTAAAATCTTTTAAATCCCTTGCTATAATTGGAGATTTGAACATCAATATCATACCCGGAAATACTGACCCTATAGCAGATGAGTACCTAAACTTAGTGGCATTACACGGTCTTCTTCCAGCTCATCATCTTCCCACTAGGGAAGGAAATTGCTTAGACCATGTCATAGTGCGTACTTCTCTTAACGCGAAAACTCTTGTTCTCGATAGTTTTATTACCGATCACGCCCCAGTTTTATTTAGTTGTAGTAAGAAATTTGATTCTAATAATACATGTTTCACTTCAAAACATACAAATATCACCGCAATTGTTGATGAAATAAATAAAGTTGATTTTTCTAATGTCCTCTCTTGCACAAATCCTAATGTAGCCACTGAAATTTTAATTCAAATTATTTCTGATATTGTAAAAAAGCATACCAGTATTGTTAAGACCCCCAATAGGAAACGAATAAAAAAGCCATGGATTACCCCTGGACTTTTGAGATGCATAAGACATAGAGATAAGCTCTACAAAAGTTTTAAAATGAATCCAGATAACTTACTTAATAAACAAGTATACAACCGCTATCGTAATTTCTGTAACAATTTATTAAAAAAAGTAAAACTTGAATATCATCAAAAAGAATTTCAAAAGGTCAGGAATAATCCCAAAGAAGCATGGCAAAAGATAAATCAGCTTGCAAATATAAATAAAAAAACTAGTACTGATAGCAACTTACTAAATTTTTCCACAGACCCTTCTGCATCCGTGGATGCAATTAACTCATATTTTGTAAATGTTGGGAATGATCTGGCCACAAAGTTACTTTCCGAGTTCAAAGGTAACAATAATTTCCCTCAAATAAGTTCTTCAGTTTTAACCTTAAATACACCCTTAGATTCCATGGCTTTGATTAGCATAGACACTGACGAAATTGACCGTGAAATTGTAAAGCTTAAGGATAAGTGTGCACTTGGCTGGGATGGGATATCTACAACGGTAGTTAAAGCAACCAAACATGTCCTTACTCCCTTGTTAAGTCATATTTTCAACGCATCTTTTTCGACTGGCATCTTTCCACAATGTTTTAAAAAAGCTGTTGTTCATCCTATTTTTAAAAGTGGTGATAGAGATAGTATCAATAACTATAGACCTATTTCCGTTTTGAATGTAATGTCAAAAATTTTCGAAAAAATAATCAACAAACGGCTACTTGCATTCTTACACACAAATAATATTATTTCCAAAAATCAATTTGGGTTTAGACGTGGTAGGTCCACAGAAGACGCTGTTTTGGAACTTTCTGATACGGTCGTGAAGAACTTTGATAATAAATTGAAAACGATTGGTATTTTTCTGGATCTTTCAAAAGCGTTTGATACTGTCTCTATCCCCATTTTACTCTATAAACTTGAATCTATTGGAATTAGAGGCGTTGTTCATGATTTGTTTCGCAGCTACCTTACAGACAGAACCCAGATAGTCTCAGTTGCCGGCATCAATAGCAACGCTAAATGCCTCAAATTTGGCGTTCCTCAAGGTAGCGTTTTGGGGCCTACGCTATTTCTAATCTACGTTAATGAGTTGTGTAATCTGTCTATCCCAAATTGCAAAATTATAACTTACGCTGATGATACAGTACTTCTGATTGAAGGTCACACGTGGTTGGCAGTAAAAGAACATGCAGAAAATGCCTTATCCATTATTAAAAATTGGTTGTGCTCCAATCTCTTAACTCTTAACCTCTTTAAGACGAATTATGTTGCTTTTGCCCCTAATGTGGCTTCCCAACCCTTTTCTTTTACTTTACGCGCTCATCATTGTGATACGGATAAGAACTCTAACTGCACCAACTGCGTAATAATAGAACGTCGTCTTAGCGTTAAATATCTGGGTGTAATGATTGACAGTACAATGGCTTGGAAAAATCATATTCAAGTAACAACGTCGAGAATTCGAAAACTTATCTATGTTTTTAAAAGCCTGCGAGAAATTGTAGACTTTCAGTATCTAAAAACAATATATTATGCTTTAGCTCAGTCTATAATTTCTTACTGTATTACGTCTTGGGGTGGCTCTGGAAAATCAAACATGCTACGCCTAGAAAAAGCGCAAAGGGCAGTGCTAAAGGTTCTCATGAGAAAACCTCTTCGTTTCCCCACCACAGATTTATATTCACTATGTCAGGTTCTGACAGTAAGGCAGCTTTTCGTATTGCAAACCGTTTTAAAAAAACATTCTCGACTTTCTTATGACCCTAAACTTAGTGACACAAAGAGACGATCTGATAAAGTTTGTACTATCGAAAAAAGACGTACTGGCATTGCAAGTCGTCATTATTACTACATTAGCTCATTTCTTTACAATAGGCTAAATAAACAGTTAAATATTTATTCACTTACGCTATATAAATGTAAATTAAAATGCTCTGAATGGCTTAAATCTTTGTCTTATCAAGAAACGGAAGACCTCTTAGTACAGTATAAATAATACATCAAATCATATACCGGTTTCCAACTTTTGCATATTTCGTACACACCATACTTACACATACACACACGCACACTTACATACACGCACACACCCATACACACACAACAATACACACACACAAATCCAAATTTACCAAAAATCTGTTCATATTATAATTCAGTGGAAATCAATCCTTTTTATGCTTAATACTTGTAGAATAAGTACTCTAGTTTATAATTAACATTGAGTCTGTTTTCTGGAGGAGGGCGTTGATATACGCAACACAGTTATATACTTCTGCGTATGTCATCGACACTCATATTATTCATGTATACTTGTTCTGGTTCCAAATAAAATTATTTGTATTTGTATTTTTGTATTTGTAAAACACATTTTCAAAATTTTTATCATCGATAATTCTTAACAAATCAACTGTATTTAATCTGATTTACGGCTTTTGACGAAAAGTTGATTAGATTTCGAAATCAATCGATAGATTTTTCTTAAATATATATATATATATATATATATATATATATATATATATATATATATATATATATATATATATATATATATATATATATATATATATATATATATATATATATATATATATATATATATATATATATATTGTTTAGACAAATTTTTTGAGGTTTTCTAAAAATCTATTGCTCTGAAATAAAATTATGTCATAATGCCGTCAACCACGTTTAGATCGGTTGAGTCGTTTAAAAGTTATGAAAAGTTTACATACATACATATTCACACATACTGATATACTGACACTATCGCAAAAATAGTTGGAACAGCTTTCCAAACCACAAAAGGTCGAGATTTGATGAAAATTTGATTTCCAAAAATCAAAGAGATCCCAAAATTTGTCGATCTGAGAAAATTTTTCATTTGTTTGCGGATCTATGATTTACTAAAAACTGAAATAAATTGTAGTATCAATTTAGGAATAAATAGAAGAGGATAGCGGACCCAGAAACACAGACGGACGACACTAATACTCATTAGAATTACATGGCGGAACGAAGCGGTTGTACGTTCGCCACGGCCCTCGCTCGTTATTTCGATGCTACTGTACAAGATTTACAAGACTGTTTTCTAAAACATATTATTTAGATGGCTATAAAAAAGACCTCGTAATGGAAAGCAACTGGGTGGGTCACATAGCGTAATATATACATCGAAATGACGTAAAGAAATTCTCCGTCACAAATATAATATTTGCCTGTCATATTATAACGTTGTCCAAAACAAGCAGATAAATCCCATGTTGGCTAAAGACAGTTTTAATAGTAACTATTATTATTATTTGTGAAGTATTATAAAATAACTGAACGGAACGAAACGAAAAAATATGCTGTAATGTATGTACTATTAAGCGAGAACTACTGCCGACAAACTGTGATGCAGTTTAGCAAATAAAAAAAAATTGTTAAAACTTAAGGCTAAGTATTTGGAAAATAAATTAAATAAAATAAAATAAATATAAATGCCTTTAGTGACCAGAATGTTAATGGTGTGTTGCGTGTTTTTTTCATCTACCGGAACTCTAAATCGGAAATTCTAAGTCGTAAGAAACAGTAACAAGCACTGATAATGCGATAGTGAGAATAGGTAGAGTTAGCACCGTACCTGGGTAAGCCACAGAAGTTTAATACCTCATAATAATGAAGTTAAAAACTCGCTAGAATTCGCTCACCTTTTACAATTTGCTAGACAAGAGTATATCTGATATTTTTAAAAAAGAGCCCTAACCAACAATGATGAATATGTCCAGTATTTATTCTATTTCATATTTAACTATAAAGACATAAAATATAATACACCTATCTATATATCAACTTAATAGCTACATTTAAATATACTTGTAGCAAACTATTTGAATTATTTTAGTATCGTTAAACTTAATTAAAAGGTCTAGTCCGGTCCGGTGTCGGTGCTTGACCGCATGAGGTCCCGGGTTCAATTCCCGGCTCGGGCAATTCAAAAATGTTTTTTTTTTCAGTTTTTTTTATAAAAACAACGTCGCCCGGGATTGAACAACTGCCTTGTCGACGATAGGCTAGTCCCCTCTTTTTTAAATCATAAGATAGCAAATAAGCAGATGGGCCTCCTGATGGAAAGAGTCAATCATCGCCTATAGACACCAAACGTGTTAATGGTGCGTTGCTATCTTTTGGCGAGGTCTAATGCCACATGCATAAGTTTACCGGCTACCTTACCCTCCAAAACGGAGCACGACAGTGACAAGCACTGACGCTATTGCGACAGGAATAAGTGAGGCGGTGGTACCAGACCCGGTCGAGCCAATGCAGAACTCTACCACCTAGTAGCCACGATGGTAGTGACTCGCATAGCCAATGGGTCGCCTTTTACGAACTGCCTGGCAGAGCGGCAGTTGGTCTATTCTTCAAAGGAGCCCGGGACCAACACGGGGGAAAATCACATTATCACATTACAAGACTAAGTATCTTTGGCTAATCGTGGATGCATTTGTGAACACCTCTGCCTACCTCTACGGGGATACCGGAGTGAAGTTACTTTATTTTAATAAGTTGGTGCAAGTAGAGTTTTAAGCAAATAACCACCCAATTGAGTCAAAACAATCATCCGATCCATCAATCGGAATATATATTTGATGAACATATGCGTTCCGCGATTTTATAAACGAATATAAGAAGTAGGTATTTATATTCTAGCTACAGCATCAAAAAAAATTTGCTTGCACGTGAGAGGCGAAAATCTGCTGTTAATTTATTCAATCATGATGGGTTACATAATAATATTCTATCTCAATACAATATTTATCAAATATTATTACGAAGTATAGCTGAAGACATTCTATCTTATTGAATGTATATGTTTTTTTAAACCGGTGCCAGTTTACTTATGTATGTATAGAGTAGCACGTGGCACCCAAGTGTAGGGCATCAAGTAGTCCTAATCCGGCACTGTACATACGCACTTGGTTTCTTCCGCTTAACCCCTTATGTATGTGTTGTAAAGATATGTAAGTATGTATTTTGTAAGTAACATATTTGATTATACCTAATCTGATTTTTTTAAATATTTTTTTATTCTTAAACTAAAAATTTCACGTGTATTATAGTTTACTAGCTGTTGCACGCAACTTCGTTCGCGCGGAATTAGTTTACTCCACACAGCTTCTCCCCCGTAGGTGATAGCGTGATAATATGTAGCCTATATGTTGACCCGACCTGTTAGTAATATTCATGCAAAATTTGAAGTAAATCCATGCAGTACTTTTTGAGTTTACCCCGGACATACATTGACTTCCCTACGATTTTGTTATATGTGTAGATTTCTTAAACTATAATAAACGCTGCCTGTTATATGTTTTTTGGTACAATTATATGGCTTTCTTTATCGGTTAATTTTCAGAACATTTTTCTTTGAACAAGAATATTTTGCTTAAACACACACAAAAGTTTTTTTTTTTTAATTATTTGAACCAACAAAAAACAATTTCCAATCTACTGTATCTCTGAAACCTTGCATCAGATCTTTACCAAATTTATATTTGACCAAAATATGGAAAGTATACCCTCACAAACAAAAGAATTTTCCAAAAATATTCAACTCTCTTTGAGTATTCAGTGAACATACGTATAAGAAATATTTTTTTTATATTATGAACTTGCAGACGACCAAATGAGTCGCCAGATGGGAAGCGGTCAACGATGCCCATGGACATCCAAAGCATAAGAGGAGATGCTCTACCGACTCTTAAGAAATTCATTAATCCACCTCTTAAAAGATCCAGTGTTATAATTTACAGGAAATATAGTCTTAGGGAGTTCATTCCATAATTTGGTGGTACGAACTAAAAAGTTCCGACTAAACCATACTGTTGATGAACACCATAAATTAAGATAGTATGGGTGGAGGTTCCGGCCTCAGCGAGTGTTGTAGCGGTGGAATGAAGTAGCTGATATCAAACTAAACAATTCCTCAGAACACTCCCCATTATAAAGCTGGTAGAGTACACTCAGAGCACCAACACTTCTTCTCAATTCAAGAGGCACTGGAGCCTCTTGATTTGATATTGGAGTTTGATCCAGATTCCAATCTGACCAAATATCTGGATGTTTGGCCAGATTGGGATCGTGCATAGTGCGGGAAGCTCGTTTCTGAATGCAATTAAATGAAAGAATTTGATAATTGGGTCACCAGTCCATAAGTGTGAACAGTACTCCACATGGGAACGGACCTGATCTTTATAAAGTAAAAGTCTTTGACCAGGTGTGAAATAATGTTTCGCCCGGTTAACCTTGAGTTTTTGGGCCGCTAATTTAGCTTTATCTTCTAGATGACTGCGAAACTGAATATCTGCGGAAATTTCCACTCCGAGAGGTAATTGAGCATCTCCTTCTTGTTTAAAGTCGGTTAAAAACAGATTTAATATAATGAAATTTCATTAGCACTATATACAGAAATTTCATGCTAGATTTCTGTAATATCAAGTATTACTCAAGTTGATTAAACATTAATATTGCCGTTTGTTGCCGTATACATTCCATAGACAGTTTGCATTTGAAACAGCGCCTGATGCATCGGCTCAATGGCTGCGGTTAGAGGCAATGTAGATGAGTTTACGCCAGGCGCATGCAACCACGTCGCTAATCTTTCGACAGCCCTCTAGTTGTCTTATTTTATTTTTAAGAGATGATTAAATTTGGCACCACTTAATATTTTTTAATAATTTTGTACGTGCTTTATAATGTATATTTAAGGCAGCGGCAGTTTTTTTTATTTTCCGCTATGTTAAAATAAATAAATAAATCTCACTTTTTGCAGCCAACTCGACTCTGGACGACCAAGGGTCCACCACCTACCATCCCGCAGTGTGACATTTCCATGCCGGAAATAAAGTTATTGCAAACTTCAGTGCGTAAGGCACTCATTTCCTTGGACGTCCATAAGTCGAGTGGGCCTGATGGCATCTCTCCTGTCGTACTCAGGATGTGTGCTCTATAGTTGGCGCCGGTTTTAACGCGTTTATTCTGGCTCTTCTACTCACATGACGTCGTGCCCATAACTTGGAAGACCGCTTTAGTGCACCCAGTCCCTAAAAAAAGCGATTGGTCGGTCCCATCCAACTACCAGCCTATAGCGATAACCTCCTTATTCTCCTAAATAATGGAGTCCATTATTAACTGCCAGCTTCTGAGGTGTCTAGAGGAACACTAGCTGATTAGTGACCGCCAGTACGGTTTTCGTTGCGGACGTTCAGCTGGTGATCTTCTGGTTTACTTAACACATCGATGGGTGGAGGCAGTGGAGAATAAGGGAGAAGCATTGGCAGTTAGTTTGGTCATAGCGAAGGCCTTCGATCGGGTATGGCACAAGGCCTTTCTTTCCAAGCTTCCATCCTATGGGCTTCTTGAGAAATTGTGCAAATGAATCACCAGTTTTCTGACGGATCGGAGTATAAAAGTCGTTGTTGATGACGCATGCTCTGACTTTAAACTCATCAATGCGGGTGTTCTTCAAGGCTGTATGCTATCGTCTACCCTGTTTCTTCTGCACATTAATATGTCAATAACTTTTAAAAAATTTCAGAGATGGCCTGCAGGGTCAACCGTCTTATATATTTTTTTATATCATAAGATGCTATCTTATGATATAAAAAACGAGCAGAGTCTATTTCAAATCGGCTTGATTCCGTTGCGTTACGTAGAGATGTAGCATCACTGTGATCTTTTATCGGCTCTATCATGGGGAATGTTCCGAGGAACTGTTTGGAATAATTCCTGCCGCCGAATTTCACCATCGGACATCGCGACAAAATTCACAGTTTCATCCTCACCATCTCGGTGTCTGGAAATCCACAACCATGCGATTTTCGAATCACTTCTTGCCCCGTACTACTCCTATGTGGAACTAGCTATCGGCAGATTTTTTTCCAAACGGATACGACTTAGGGACATTCAAGTAAAGAGCTTACTTTTTCTTAAAACGCAACTACAAGACCCCTGGTAGTGTAGTTGTCTATGGGCGGCGGTAATCACTCACCATCAAGTGAGTCTCCTGTCCGTTTGCCCCCTTTTCTACAAAAAAGAAAAATATCTCCGCAAAATTTTACACGAATTGATCTAACCCAAAGTAAGCATATTACTTGCTTGTAATATGTACTTTACCACTACGTACTCTACCACCTAGTAGTCACGATAGTAGTGACACACATAACCAATCGGTCGCCTTTTACGACCTGCCTGGCAGAACGGCAGTTGGCCTATTCTCCAAAGGAGCTCGGGACCAACACGGGGAAAAGTTGAAAGGAAACCAATCGAATACCGTCAACCGCGTTTCGATCAGTCAATCCGATCAAAAGTTATGAGATGTTTACATACACATACGCACTCACATACTGACACACACACATACATATACACATACATACATACTGACGTCATCGTGAAAATAGGCGGAAAAAATTTCTAGGACCTCAAAACGTGGAGATCCGGTGATAACTCCATTTTCGAAATTTGGGGCAAAATCAGTAACTTCCTTCCAGTTTGGATAGTTAAAACATCAAAATGGCTACAAGTTGGTCAACTGCAATACATGAAAACACGGAAAAAGAAATTATTATCGTCTCGGTTCTTTTTTTTTAATATCGTCACGTTCTATCATAAGCTACCATAGAAATGGGTAGGTGGAATCGTAACTCACTAAACGAGTTTGCATTTGGTCAGGTAGAAAGTAGCATACTCTTAATTATCCGAATTTAAGTTGTTCACACACGTTTTATCGGGTTAAAATCGGATTAAAACCCACTACACCCAAAGCGTCGAACTTTTTACCCACCTGGGTTTAAACCCTACTACTACAGCGTCACGCTTCTACGTAAGATACCTACTAATTCGACTAAGCTTGATCTGAATCTGATCTAAAAACGGAATTATTTGCCTTATGTTGATCGCTACACTTATATGATGTTAAAACTCCAAAAGTAAAACAGCGCAGACGTAGCATAGAAAAGGAAAGAGTTACACTATTGTAAATCCGTAGCTTTTAATTTAATTTTTTTAAATCACTCCCGAACTAGTTGTTCGGAGTGATTTAAAAAAATATGATTTTATAGCAGATTTCTTCATCCCGCTACACGGATAGCAACGCACTGTCAACGTCTTTGATATCTGTTGCCAAGTCTTCTCCATCACGGGAACCTTCTTCTTATTTGCTATCTTATGATATTAAAAAATCGAAAATACCGTTACCTGACCTTGTTAAGCTGATTTTCTGTAAAACATAATAAACTTAACTCTATTGATAGCTACTGAGCTAAATATTTTTTCATTGTATTATTAATTTTCTACGCAAAAAGATTTATTGGGACTACTTACCAGTAATTTAACGTTTTAAATATTAATATTTTTACGCTATAAAATTCCAATATGAATGAAAAGAAAATATATTTTAATTCAAACGTAATAATACACCGAAGTAAAGTTTTAAATTGTATTTCCTTCTAATGTATCTTTTAACGTGTAGTGAATACTGGGAATATCGCATTCTGTGCACGAATTCCACCACAATCGATAAGAGAGATGACCACTGGCCGCGAGGGAGCGCAGGGGGTTAGGAGCGGCCGATGGGGAGACTGTTATTTGATTAGTCTTACCGAGAATGAGTTCGCCTTTACTTAATAGGGTGAGGGGCTTGTAACCGGACCACGTATAATTTTCCGCGCAAACTAAACACGTGAAACACAAAGACATTGAATTATCTAAAACAATTATCTAAATCTAAATATCAGGAGCTTTCTCGTCATCACTTAATAGACGCGCATTTCGACATAAATGGGTTTCGCTTCAAATTAATTAGTACCACGTTTCCATTATAAGGACAAATGTAAAAGCGACCGCTTAATAGCGCGGTGGAAAACTCGCTAGTTTTAGCTCGCGAGAATAGGGTCGGAGAGAAATTGCGGATAGACATAATCAGTCTTCTGGCTTTGAGGCCGCCAGCGCCCTTAATGTGCTACACCTTTTCACCTGACGAATACACACGCATTACCACACGCTGATACTGTTCAATATTAACGTTTCATTAGTGCGAAATTGAAATGTTGACTGAAGCAATCCATTATTCATCAAAACTGTTAGCAGAACAGGAAAAGAATTCACGCGTTATTTTACGATTCCTGTATCTGCTACTGTTGTACTTTACCCCATTTTTTATAATAATTCAAATGCTTTTGGGCTTCTAGATTGTCATCCATTTTCTGAATCAACAAAGAGCATAGACAATGACGAAAGGATAACCTAAGCTTAGGATCTTCTGCAAAACCTGGTTTTGGGCTAAAACTCTGTTTAAACTTGATCGTTAATTGAGAGGTAGGTAAGTGTTTTTTATATCATAGGATGGCAATAAGTAGCTCTACACACCAAAGATGTTAATGGTGCGTTGCTATTTGTGTGACGGATTGAAATCCCACATGCACAAGTTTACCAGCCAGCCTTACTCTCCAAACCTGAATTTATTACAACAGTGGCAAACACTAACACTACTGTGGTAGGAATAGTTTAGGCGATGATACTAAATTCGGATGAGATGTTTCAGAACTCTACAATCTAGTGCTACTGCAACTGTATTGAAGGAGATGTAATGTGATGTTTTTATGGTTCCGCACAAGAAAAGGAAATGCGAGATCCTTACGGGTCGCATATTTTGAATACGTAAATAGAGTGTTTTTGTGCTTGCTGCCGGCATGGGTGAAAGTGTAGTGGATGTGGGTGGATAATTTGTGCCGCTGTGGGGTCTTCTTTTTTGTCCGGACCATCAGTGAGTTTCGTCCATTTATTACATCGGCGTTTTTCTTTTCGGTGGAATCACAGAGTTCACATTTTTATAGCATAAAATAGCAGATGGCCTTTCCATTAGGAAAGAGAAAACTTCGCCTATAGCCACTAAAAATGTTAATGGTGCGTTTCTGTCTGTGGGGCAGGATGGAGATTTCTCCCACTTAGTAGTCACGATGGTAATAGTATAGATGATATGTATTTCAGTTTTCATATAAAATGAATCGTAGAATGCGGATACCCCGCATTCTACCATTCATATTCTAATGGCATCTGTTGAGCAAAAAATGAAAACTCGACTTTAACATCCTTTTTATTTTGATTTCTGTTATTCTGTTAGATACATTTACAAAGTACACTAGTCTAATAATGTTTAATTTTTACACTTAATTAAATCTGTCAATAATCTGAGACGTGGGGAAAAAGAACACAGTATTTTGTCGCGCGTGTTTACAGCTCACTGGATTGGTCGGTTCAGTCTTTTGGATGATTATAAAATCTATTAGTCTGATGTGTTTGTAGAACAGTGGATATAATATTAGATCTCTAGTCTGTATACTCAATGGTTAGATATAATGTCAATAGAATTCTAAAAATTGATGAATAGCAGTATTTTCTTCAGAGAATTCTCTAAAAATGGTAATCACATCACAAATGGCGAAACAGAAGGTCAATTGTAAGTAAGGTTTGTAATGACTGCGTCCTGATCTCACAAAAGGCAATTACAATAAAATTTCATTCGCACATGCTCGTTAACTGGGCGATATATCTTGGAGTCCCTCAGTCAACTCGCCGAACAGACACGTTTCATCTTACCGCTTCAATACTTTGTACAGAACAATTTCCATTTTCATTATACTTGATGAAAAAGTTAATTGTCTTTTTATCTTCGATTTCATATTGATCTAGTCGTATGCTTGAAAATACGTACTTAATAGGAAAATATTGACTTATTTTCAATCGATTGAAAAAATAGCCAAATACGAATCAAACTGCATACGAAGGGTTCCGTAATACTCTTATATTTAACACTATAATTACTACATACTTCTAAAAATATTTTTTTTATTTATACCTGTATGCGCCTTAAATTACAGCAACCATCACAGTTATATTTCAAGTGTTAACAACACTTTTAACGTATGGAAACTTCCTTGAATTTTTAACTTTATTTCATTTTTATTATTCCTGTAATAGCGACAATAGCATTAAATCCTTTGCAAAAATTGGAAATACCTGCTTATTTTATTTTTCGAAACTTATTTTTTTAGCCTTTATCTTAAAATGGAATAAAAAATCACAAAAAACATATTCACGTTTTTTAAGAGTAAAATTTTTATATACATGTGAATCGTGAATATCAGTATTGCGTTGCTATCTGTGTTGCAGGAACGATACAAAAAATGCAGTACCAGCTACCTTATCCTCCAAAATGAACACGAAAATGAGGCTATTGCGCTAGGAATAAATAAGGCAGTAGTGCAAAAACTCGGGCGAGACGTTGCAGAACTCTACCACCTAGTTAGTACTCGTAGTAAACGATATAAGTGAGACGTGCACAATTGTGCACTACAGTGCCATAGCGGTGACCGTTTTCATGGTTTCCTATGACAAGCCAGTGCTTAGTGTCAAGCGCAAAATCTACACATTTACGTTGATCTGTTGTGCCATATCAAGAATTATGACAGTCCAGTGTTTTCTAAACTCTAAATATCATCGACCTACCTAAACATCTTTATTAAGCATAGGTTTCGTAATTCATTGGTTACAAACAGAGATTTGTCGAACTAGTGACGACTTGTTAGCAGTCGCACGGTAATCATACTTTTTGAATATAACTACACTAATTTCGTTGAGGTGTACTATGTAGTTGAGCAATATTCTCTTTTTATTAAATTTTTATTGGCTACAATTTTACTTACTTTACTTTTGTTACGTTGAACTCAGGTTTGATCCGCGACGAGGTCAAGCATTTGTGTGATGAGAATAAATGTTTGTATTTCCGGGTTTGGGTGTTTATTAAATATATTCTAGTATTTATTTATGTATTTCTATGTATGAGTATCGTTGACTAACACCCATAACACTAGCAAATAATTTGCTGTACTTTTTGTCCCATGAATATTATTAACTTTCGTGTCCTTTAATATGTACAATCTTTTACCAGTCAACCTTCTTTCTACGTTCTCCTTCTTCTACTTTCCATTATTGGTACTTGGTGAAACTTCATCATTGTGTTATTTTCTTTGTGTGGGTAAAGTTATGTTAAAATATTTATAAAATAAAAGCCCTGATGGTGCTGTAGTAAGTGAAAGCGGCTGACTTTAGATAAATTACAATTGAGAGCGAGAGGCACTACATATTTACATAAACATATATTAATAAACATATACTAGACATAGCACATACAATAAAATATTTAACTAAGCAAGTAAGTATAACAAAAGTATTTAGTAATGTCTATCTGTCGATAATTGAAATTATTCTTAGATATTTTGTTGATAAATAACGCCGAAAGCTAAGTGTTAAGGTAATAGGTCGTCAATGCAAGTTGAAAGACCACTTAGAAGAGGATCTCCTAATGTCAACTGAAAGTGAATTCCAGAGTTTAATGCCTTAAATAAAGAAAGATTTGTAAAGAAAACTTAATAACTAGTCTAGACTTATCTCCCGGTTAAAATATTAATGTAAAAGAAAATAAACTGACTACTGATCAAATAATATTATTTTTATGGAGTAAACTAAATATTACCAATCAATAGTTTCCGTAAGGTTAGCCGAATATTTTTATATCCTACGTATTTATTTTTCTTAGTAAAATTATTTTCAACTTAAGTCTGCTTTTGAAAATGTACTAACAATATTAGGAAAAGTACATACATACATATATATATATATATATATATATATATATATATATATATATATATATATATATATATATATATAATTATATATATACTAGTGCAATAAAGTAAAAATGTTCTTTACCTAACCCCAGCTCAAGCTTTATTAAAAAAAATATTTTAGATCTAATAATTTTAAATATAAGTATGTAGTTTTCTTAATATTGTTAGTTATAATGTATGTATATATATATATATATATATATATATATATATATATATATATATATATATATATATATATATATATATATATATACTCTTGTATAAATCCAATGAACAGTGATGTTCGGAAGACTAAAATATTTTTTTATGTTATTGAGATAGGCAAACTGGCAGACGTGCCACCTGATGGTAAGTGGTCGACGTCGCCAATGAACAAAAATGGGATACCTAAGCTGCAACTAGCCCCGGTATTCCATTCGTGTGTTGCCTATCCTAAGACATGGGAGAAATAAGCAAGATGGTGGTACCCATGCAGCCGGGAGCGCGGTACAGCGCATCCCTCCCACCGGTTAAATGTTGTATAATTTTTTAACATCTTATGAATTTTCAACTAATTATCTATCTCTATTAGTCTGACTCAATGACGTATATCTGACTTTAAAATTATGTTGACAACACTGATTTGCATTGTACGACGGTATACTCGTATAGAAAAAACAACATATTTTAAGATACTTTGTGAAACGCATCGGGCGTAGACATCGCTTAAAACTTATATATATATATATATATATATATATATATATATATATATATATATATATATATATATATATATATATATATATCAAAAGATAGCAAACAAGCAGATGGGTCTCCTGATGGAAAGAGTCAAGCATCGCCTAGACACCAAAGGTGTTAATGGTGCGTTGCTATCTTGTGGCGAGGTCTAATGCCATATGCATAAGGTTACCGGCTACCTGACGTTATTGCGGCAGGAATAGGCAAGGCGGTGGTACCGGACCCGGGTGAGACAATGCAGAAATCTACCACCTAGTAGCCACGATGGTAGTGACTCGTATAGCCCATTGGTCGCCTTTTACGACCTGCCTGGCAGAACGGCAATTGGTCTATTCTTCAAAGGTGCCCGGAACCAACACGGGGAACTGTTACATTACTTACTTTCTGCTACGGTTTGTGTTTATGTAGTATTTCAATCGCAGTTAAGTGTGAAATCCACGCAGATTTTGTACATAAACTGCAATATGTGTCAAAACACAGACTGTTTTTGAACTAAGAACCTACTGAAGTTGTCATATCGCTTACTACTACCGTCACATAAGGTAACTTTTAAGATCAACATTTTTAGGATCTGGATATCTCGGAAGAAAACCCTTGTATATCAATGCCCAGAAATATATGATGTATTGTATATTTCTCATTGTAAGACGCTAGTCAGCTATTTTGATGTATGAGAATTTGCCGACGTTCTTTACGTTTAATACTATGTTGAAATTGTTAATACCAATCGTTCAATTCCAAGTGTATGTGAAACAACCCATCGTTCTCCCTACCTTCACTACAAGCAAGCGTAAGCTTTACGAGCGGGGGATTAACCCATGTAATGAGATTCATTAATTCTTGTCGTTAAAATTTGTCGTTCTCGATTAATAACGAAGTCCTGAATGGCGAGACGTTATTATTACTCGACCGCAGCGGGTTCCACAAGCGCCAAGCCCAGAGGCTGCCTTCACGCGAAACTTCTCACTCCGCCGGCTTTATTTATACTATCGAGTAAATTAAACTAGCGCTCGGTTGTCGAGAAAACTTTAACAGAACTTTGTGTGTAATAAGTGGTACAACAACACGAGTAGAAGAGCAAACGTCGGACGCGGTCTACGCTTCGCACTTCGCCCCCACTTAACTCTTTGGGACATATTTATTCGACCCTCTGGCGACCGCCGCGACGCTCGGCTTCCTTGAGCTCCTCTAAAATTATCCTAATGAATCAAATTCTAAAATAACTATTTGTTATCTTTACTAATCTATTCAGTCATTAAACATATAACATATTTATTCAACCCTGTGGCCATCATTGTGACACTAGCCTTTCTTTACCGTTCCTAAAATTAACCTACGGTATCAAATTCCAAAATATATATTTTTTTATCATCTTTTCCAACTTATATATTGATTAAACCTCGCAGTTTCTGTCACAGCTTTTTTTAAAGATAATAAAGATCAGATTGATAGAAAAATTAAAGTATTAACTGAAATCATAACATATATGGTATTCTTTCTCTATCAAATCTTAATTTCAATATTATAAACACATTTATAAAATCTATTCTTTTCTTGTATATGCACAAAATGTGGTAAACAGCTGTTAGCTTTGTAATTTGTTTTAATAACATTAAAACTGAAGCAGGGCTAAAGTTTTTCAAAATCCATAGTTAACTCACCCTTTGTGCAATTTTTGTTAACCTTTTTCATGTATATTCTTCAATAAGTGTACAATAAAGTAGTAAATAAATAAATAAATAAATAAATAATATTATATATTTTCTGTCTCTCTCACTCTCTACTACGCTTGCACGGCTAATATCTTGCATCGATGATTTTGTTGAAATTTGGCGAGGAGACAGTTAAGGTCCCGGTGAAGGCTTTTTCAAGACTAACTAAGGGGTTAAAATAGGAGATGAAAGATTGTGACATTTTTTACATTGATAATCTATTGATATACACGCAGTCGAGGAGATAAGGCTAATATTTTTTTTTTATATTATAAGATAGCAAACAAGCAGATGACTCTCCCGATGGAAAGAGAAAACTGTCGCCCTTAGACAACAAATATGTTAATGTTGCGTTGGTATCTGTGTGGCGAGGTTTTAATACCTAATATTTCAACTGATAAGAGCGATGTAATGTTAAAATTTTATGTAGTGTAATGTAGCTTCGCTAAAACATCAATCAATACTTAAACCGTGAAGTGTGCAACATCCACACAAACCTACAACGAGGTTTAAGGATGTTGAAATATTTGTAAGTTTATGTTAATTTTTTTGATGAAATAAATAAATAAAATAAATAAAAAATAAAATAAAATATACAAAAAGTAAGGAACAACTGTATTAAACATATATTTGTTTACGCGGTCTACCATCAGCACCAAACGAGTCAAATAAAAATCCCTAGACACAGTTTCCTAACGATGAAGGCTGAGTGAACTAAACGTTAACAGATGTACCAAACGTTTACTAGGTGGTAGAGTTCTGCATTGTCTCGCCCGGGTCTGATACCATCGCCTTACCTATTCCTACAGCAATAGCGTCAGTGGTAGTCACTGTTGTGATCCGGTTTGGAGGGTAAGGTAGCCGGCAAACTTGTGCATGTGGCATTAGACTTCGCCACAAGATAGCAACGCATCATTTACATCTTTTGTATCTATAGGCGTTGGTTGTCTCTTTCCATCAAGAGACCCATCAGCTTGTTTGCGATTAACCATTTTGTCGGCTTGAAGTAATAGTGATGAAATATATGGTCGCATTTGTAGAGTTTGTAGAGTGACTGCAGCTTTTTATCAGCAATAACTGAGAGCAATATCTTTGTGTCCTCAGTAAAGCAGCATTAATACACCACGTCAAGGTAATCCTCAATAATCTCCTGGAACCTTATGATCTGAGCCGAACAGACTAACCATTTATCTACGAGGAAGGAACCAAGCCAAGCAAAATATAAAACCACCTTCATATAATTCATATTAAAACAGTTTTATAGGTCTCTTAGTTATTGTTTTTGTGTGTCTGCAGTTATGTTAAATCATATTGAAACTTAAAACCCTGATGACGCTTTAATAAACGTAACCGGTTGACTTTAAAACAAATAAATTGTATATGAACAGTACAAGGGTTTGTTAAAAAAAATATATAATTTCTTAATACGGGGACATTGATGTAAAAAACCCAAGACACACAATCAGTGTATCAAAAACGTCCTCCAAAAATGAGCGCACAATTTAAAATTAAAATTAAAATTAAAATTGTGCGCTCATTTCAAATAGAATCACGTCGGTCTCGACACTGTCAATTTTATTTCTTTTCGTATATTGTTTTGTAAAAACAAAACGCGTCGGTCTCGACACTGCCAATTTTATTTCTTTTCGTATATTGTTTTGTAAAAAATGTCTTGCACTTAAGGTTGGATATGCAAAGACATACGTTTTTTCAATATCTATAACTATTTAAATGAAATTAGGGACACTTTGAGTGTCAGTTTTGTTCGGCACTGTGCATCTAGGGTTTTTTATATCAATGTACGGGGAGTGTTGATCCGAGCCTCCTTTGATAAATAGACCTATCTGTCTATCCGTCTGTATCTGTCAATCTGCCAGGCTATTTGTTAAAGGTGAACGGTGAGTTCAGCGACGTTTCGCCTGAGTCTGGTACCACCTACGCTATTCCTGCCGTAATAGCGTCGGTGCTTGTATTGTATTCCGGTTGGGAGCAAAAGGTAACCAGTAAACTTATACAAATGGTATTACCATACCGCCACACGGATAGCAATACACCATTTATACATAGATACAATGTCTATAGGTGGTGGTCATCTCTTCCCATAAGAAAAGCCATCTGCTTATTTGCTATCTAATGATAGGAAAAAATCTTATGTATTCTTTATTTTTACCCCATGTATTTTTATAAAGTAATGTCGATTACGAACAAAGTCACGGATAAAATGTCAGATATATAAATATGCAAGCTCAAATGCCCCGTCCAGGCTTCATTATTCAATGTTCTTTAAATTTTTAATGTTTTGAAACGAATCAGAACAAAGGAACTGTCTCGCCGTCCGACAAGTAAATGCTTTTCTTTTATCTATTTCTGTGTAATTTTTAATGTGGGGTCAATCAGGGAGCTATATCGTATATCTCCGTCGGCCGAGACTGTAACAATAATGAATTGACGTTGTAAGTGCGCCGGACCGCACTCACGAATTATTCACAGCCCTAGTTCCGTAATAACGGACACATTCTTGCTACAAAGACAATAATAACTAAAACATTTATATGTACCTATTGATTTTCCCGTTAGCGTTTTATACAATACGATCACCCTGTTGTCGAAATTCGACTATGCTATACAATAAAATCTCTTAAGTTTGACGGTTTAGCTGTAAAGAAAATAGTATACATGTGTGCACATCATCATGTGTGTGTGTGTAATGTTTATTTTTATCAATTTAATGGTGATTTAATGTATTTCTAATGTGGCCTCTGTGGTCTAGGGGTCCGGTGTCGGAGTTGACCACATGAGGTCCCGGGTTCGATTCCTGGGTCGGGCAATTCAAAAATGTGTTTTTATCAGTTTTCTGATAAAAACAACATTGCCCGGGATTGGAAATTGCCCGGTTGGCGATAGGCTTGCCACCTATCACATTGTGGGACCAAGTATCTTCGGCTAATCGTGGGTGCACTTTTTGTACCTCTGCCTACCCTTTCGGGGATACGGGCGTGAAGATACTTTTTTTTCTAATGCATATTATATAAAAATAATAATTAGTTTTCGGTACACCTTCGCAATGTCAACTTTAACTGTGCCAAATTTCATACTCCTTTGTTCGCGCAATTGTCGTAAGAAGTAATGTAATGTAATACTTAGGCAATCTTTGCCTTTTACGAAAAACAGTTTTATTTTTTTCCATCTCTTATATTACATCCAAAAGGTTTCGCTTATAACATTATTAGGGATGTTTTACTTAATTTTAAACACTGAATATTGTCAGCACGTGATAAAATTTCATTTCTATACGTATTTAGGTTTATACTCTTAAAACACTTGAACTGTTTTACTGTTTTACTTTTTTTAATTTACTAGTACCTATTATATCTTAGTACCAACCAATTCCACGTTTTAACGCATCATCGGGCCTACAAAACTTAAATAAAAAATTTACGTAATGTTTGTAAACGAATGCTTATAAAGGCAGATATAGTGACTGTGCTTCTGTTTTATACGTTTAGACCACTTAGAGATAATTTGAGATTAGTGGCATACGATTGAATGCCAGTGCCAATGTCGACTAATATCTCGTTTATCCTAACAGGCGTGCCACGAAATACGGGCTTCTCTTCGGTAGACAGTACGACTACGAAGTCGAATTGTGTACAGCCATGCTAGCCACGAAAGATAAGTAGAGATAACAGAGTTTGTGATGAACAAATAAGTTGACAAAATATTCTTATAGGCGGATCCGTATTAAGTTAGATAATTATCTCGACGAGGTAAACATTAGCGCTCTTTGTTCTGATGTTGTAGCGGTGTTTATTGACGGAACAATGATTCTTAATATTCTAGGTAGGTATATAAAGACGACAATTATTGTTTTTTTTTTCGCTAAAATATTGCTGCTATTAATCTTCTAACTCTAGGACTTGACTGGAGATAAACACAGGCTTTATATTGTGAATAATGTGACGTAACATATTTATACTTTCTATGATCACTATAATAATTTTATTACAATAATTGAGCGCTATATTCTATACTATATCATAATTTACTAAGCTTTCAGAGGTTTGCAAGATTAGCCATTTACACATTAAAACATAAAATGCATTAATTATATTCTTGTAGTCTAAACTCATGACTGACATGACATGACTTATATAAATAATAAAGTATTACTAGAATGAAACGAAAATACTACTATGAGCTACGTTTTCCTGCCGTCATACAAATAGTGCTTGTCACTGTCGTATTCCCACTTCAATGATAATGTAAGCAGTAAATCCATATCCATAGTTCCATACTATCCATACTATATTATGAATGCGAAAGTCTGTCTGTCTGTCCGTCTATCTGTTACACTTTCTCGGCTAAACAGCTAAAGCAATTTTATTGAAATTTAGCATGGACAAGGATATAGTTGAAAACCTAGAGTAAAACTTAAGCTACTTTTCATAAAATCAACCCCTAAAGAGCTGAAATAGGAGATGAAATATATAAATAGAAATATTACATTGATAAAATGTTACTCTACTCGCGAGCAAAATTGCATGGGTCTGCTAGTTTATTTAATGCAAATAAATTTTACTCGTATTGTACCAGCCGATCCCTTGCGAGGTCGACAGAGGCTTAGTTTCACCATGACTGGTGATCTCTGTCGCCGAATTTGAATAGACCAATAGAATCCTGGCTGTAGGTGCTTAGATTTTTTTCTAGAAACTCAACAATACATTACCCGTTTCGACCATTGATCCCTGGACCTCATGATCAAAGCCGAAAAAGCCAGCCAGTTAACAAACAAATATAAGCAAACAAGCAACTGATCCTCCTGGTGGAAAGAGAAACCATCGCCTATATACACCAAAGATGTTAATGGTGCGTTGATATCCGTGTATCGGGATGGCAATGCAACATACATAAATCTACCGGCTATCCTTCAAACGGCAACACGACAGTGAGGAGCATTGACGTTGTTGCGGCAAGAATATGTAAGTCGGTGGTATCAAATATCCGCGTGAGACGTTGCAGAATTCTACCACCTGGTAGTCACGATGGTAGTGACACCAATTGGTCGTATTTTACGATCTGCCTGGCAGAACAGCAGTTGGTCTATTCTTCAAAGGAGACCGGACCAACACTGGGGAAAAAATATTGCCGTAAAAAACGAAAAATTATTGCCGTGTGCATAAGCAATTTTCCAAAAGGATATAAGTGTATTTAGTTAGTTTAATAATAAACATTTAATTTTTAATAACACAATGATATTTTTTCTTTTAATTACAAAGAATCGTTTTCCGAAATATAACCCGCATTAGTTCCGATCCCGCGGAAAAATTAAAGAAGTATAGACTGTATATATAAATAGATTTAAATAAATATCAAATATTTGCTAGGACGACACAACATTATTTCCTCAAACCAGTAAAACTCATCCATATTTATAAATATGTAATTAAACGCAGTACACAAAGTCCTAATTCTATTTCAATTAGACAACATTATTAATGCATAAAGAATAGTGTCCACAACAACCGCATCTCCTTATCCTTCGAGAAGAGCCTACCTTATAAAGGAATGTTGGTCTTGTCTTTTGTTTATTTAACCTGTTTGGTACCCTTGTCCACTAAGTGTTGATTGCTTGTAAACACTACTCTCTCCTTTAACGTTTACTTTCAGCAAATTTGTATTTGATTAAGGTTAAGCTCCTAAAAAGTTCCCAAGTTTACGTAAACAGAAACCTGCGTCATAAGTTTATTGTACGATTCGAGTCCTATGCGTGGTGGGAATTGATAAGGCACGTTTGAACCTTTTCGTCTATTGCTTGAAATTTATTACTGTTTTGGGTTTTTATTGTTCCGTTTTACGGCCTCCTCGTATATAAATTGCACAGATAGAAGTTGAATATCGCGATCGCTATCAATTTATCCAATATTTTTCGTGACTTAATGTAGGTCGTTGCTATATAAAAAGAAAAAGAAAAATCACGAAACGTTACAATCTAATATATACGCGGAAACAAAATTAAAATTTGAGCAATAATTTATGAACAAAACGAGCTTTAAATGTTTCTCATAAAAGTCCATAACGACGATCCGGTTCACGACATTTCAGGGAAAATCATTCTTGGCTGAAAATGTACAAGTGTGACAAGGATAGCACGCGAGGCGCTGACCCTTAGCTCATAATGTACGGTCCGGTTAGGTATACGACTTACGGAAAATGGTACCTACATAACCCCCGCGCGCTCACCCCGTGCATGAAATGCTTATTATACGCGGCACGTACTTCGCCACCCCGCGTTTTCCGCCGCCACATCTTGCCTCGCTCACTCTAACCCACTGACCACGCGCCTGAACAGAGACGCAAGACCGATATTATAGCAAATCGAGGATTGTTATGTCCGGCAGAGGTCGGTGTAATATATGACCACGGTATTCCGGGCACATATATTAACAGAAAACTCGCCTCATACGAAAAGATCTTACGCGATGGAAACAAATGGCAAGGAAAATTTTGTTGGTGAAATTTATTGAGAAAGAAGGGATACAAAACGAAATGAGAAATTGTTGTGATTTTTCTGAATGCTTAAAAATCTTAGTAAGTCGGTAATTGTTTAAAATATCCTAACCTATAGGTCAATGCGTGGATATTTAAAATTTTGCTCTCTTTTTTATCATAAATCTAGTCGTCGTCCCCTCTTCACCCGCGTGATACATTTTTTGCCAACTTTTCAACAACAACAATAACAAAGGTTTTAGACGTATATCTATATATTAATATGCGAAACAAAAGCTTTGTACACCTTTTTATGACAATTACGCGAATATATATGAAATTTGACACAGATAAAGTTTATATTGCGGAGGACTGTAGAAACTTAATATTTTTAAATAATATAGTAGACATACTTTAAATTATTAATAGTAATAAACATTACACACGCTACATTCATTTGACATACATGATGGTATACACACATGTATACTATGTTCTTTACAGCTAAAATCTGTTGCCAAACTTAGAAAGTTTTTATTTATTGTTTAACGTACTGTTGAATTTGCCATCTTGCCGTCTTGTATTTGCCATATTGCATTGAACTTGTCATCACCTTGTGGTCAAGGCTATGGCAAGTTAAAGCACTGACTTAAAACGTTATTCTAAACATATAATCTAGAAATTACGATCCGGTTTAAAGCCTCATTTTATCATATCATTCCATAGTTAATAAATATATTTTTTAATATTATAAATGCGAAAGTTTGGATGTTTGTTACTCAAACATAAAAACTACTGGTGTTGATTCCGGGCTCTTTTGAAGAATAGACTAACTGCCGTTCTGCTAGGCATGTCGTAAAAGGCAACTGATTGGCTATGCAAGTCACTAACATCGTGGCTACTAGGTGGTAGAGTTCTGCATTGTCTCGCCCGGGTCTGGTACCACCGCCTCACTTATTCCTGTCGCAATAGCGTCAGTGCTTGTCACTGTCGTGCTCCGTTTTGGATGGTAAGGTAGCCGGTAAACTTATGCATGTGGCATTAGACCTCGCCAAAAGATAGCAACGCACCATTAACACGTTTGGTGTCTATAGGCGATGATTGACTCTTTCCATCTGCTTGTTTGCTATCTTATGATATAAAAAAATACTGAACGGATTTGAATGAAATTTGGCATACGAGTATATGATTACCAGGAATAATACATAGGTTACTGTTTATCCCGGAAAAAGTAGTTGAACCTGCTGAATTTGCACAAAAAAACTAAATAACTACTACATAATAAAATGTAATATGTTGTGTTAAACCATTTAAAAATAAGGATTATGTAAATTAAATAACATAAATTACTTATATAATTATTATATCGTGGATACATTTTTTAGCTAATGTAATTAAAATCTAGGTTTTGGCTGATAGCAAATTGATATTTTATTTGTTTTTTTTACTTTACAAATTTTATTTATAAAATTCTCTATCATGAAATTTATATTACTACGCAGCAGTTTAGATATAAGTTATATTTTAGCACATATTTTTGTACGTATCTACGTAAGTACAAATAAATCCAAATGAATTCAAATCTTTTTTTCTTTTTGAGGTGAGATATGCAAGATCCAGATATATCTTGCAAAAATAAAAATGCTGCGTTGCTATCAATGTGGCGAAGTCTTAATGCCACATGCATAAGTTTACCTCACCCTCAAACGGGAACACGCCAGCGACAATACTAACGACATGCGGCAGGACTAGGTGCGACGGTAGCACCAGACTCGGGCGAGATAATGCAGAACCAATACACCGAGTGCCACGATAGGTGTGACTCACATAGCCAGTTGTTAGCTTCTTACGAACTGCCTGGCAGAATGACATATTGTCTATTTTTCAAAGGGACCACCAGGGTTTTGTTAATTGTTTAATAGTTTTCTATTACTAGATTACTAATATAATAAATAGTTCAATAAAAATACAAGCAAAATACAAAAATAAATATCAGCCAGTGCTTATCCATACGGGGTAAACAAGGTGAACATTCGGATTCACTATGATTCACCGGTTTGTTGATTTACCGTACCGTACCGTTACCGTATTTACTATCTTAATGCTTAACGCTTGTTATATATAACAACTATGATTGAAAGATTTTCGTGTTCCCGTGACATCATCTTTCGTAATTCTAGCAACTATTGAGTTTTTCTAGATCGAAAAAACGACAATAACATTTTAGTATGGCTTGAAATCGAACTCGGAATTTTACTTGGTATGTAATCGAGTTGACTTAATATTAGATACATTCGTCATACATAAACCCCGTTATCTATGTAGCATATTGGTGGCAACTGATTTTAGGGATAAGGTACCTTCTAATAATTAAATAAATCTGTTTTCTTTTTTTTATTTACATAACAAAATAAATAAAAACGATAATATATTATTGACATTGACATTTGTTTAGTATGTGACACTCGTAGTAAATGACTTGAATACGTTTCATATTAAAGGAAGTAAGGCTTTGTCTCCTACTCGAAAATATCCATTTGAGGCAAGAAAGTGATCTTTCAACTTCTGCCGACGTCACTGGCAAGTGTTTTATGTAAAAGTGTAAAATTCCTTTACAAAAAGCCGAAAAACAAAGACCGCGACTTCGCGCGGTGTTTGTGCGAAAGCCGCCAAAACGAAACAACGAAAAAAGCAGCGACTAAATGTTGTCATTTTTAAAATATTTGCTTAACGCCAGGGAAATATAAGTAAAAATACGAATATTAAGAAAACGATATCTTTTTATTTTATGAAATAAAGTTATTTTAATATTTTTTCAGTAATGGCTTTAACCAACCTATATGCCTCTTTCGGATCTTTACACATTGTATATATATTTTTTTGTGGTCAAATGTACAACATCTAACTACAAATGAAGAATGATTACTATAGTGCAAAGTATTCCATTTAGAAGGGAGCCGCCTAAGTTGCATCCTGTATGACGCGTCGAGACTTAAGTGAATGATGATCGTGTAAAAAAACAACTCCGGGGGGATAAAGACAAAATATCTTATCATATTAAAAGCCAGGTTTTGTCTGTAGTGAGTTAATGCTTCAAATCAAATAATATTTTCTAGAAATTAACTTTCTAGGCACTTTTGACAAGTAAACATTTTTTTAATTACTATCCGATCGGAACACGACCATGCACTGAGAAGATCTGGCGGCAGAAACTTAGTAGGCTTGAATTTGCTTTATCTTATTTTTTCATATCTAACGCACAATATGTTTTATATTACAATTATTTCATAAAATAATAAACTATAATTTATAAGTTATTAATGTGAGGAAAAATTAATAGTCCCAATCTTTTTGTCTTCCAAATAATTAGATATTTATTATAACAAACACACTTTGTATACGGTTTTATTTAAACTAGCGATCGTCAGTGGCTGAAATTCAACCATAGATTAAGCAATAAAATCTCTTAAGTTTGAGAACTCACTTTAACTGTAAAGAAAATAGTCATATATGTGTGTATATTATCATTTGTGACACATGAATGTAGTGTGTGTAATGTTTATTTTAATTAATTTAATGTATTTCTAATGCATTTTATTTAAAAATATTAGGTTTCTGCAATCCTTCGCAATGTAAACTTTAACTGTGCCAGATTTCGTACTCCACCGTTCGTGCAATTGTCTTTAAAAGGATTCTAAAGTTTTACCTTCACGCATTAATATATAGATGAGTTTCGGCAATGTTGGCAGATTTCTTTGTATTCAACAATATCAGCCTTTGTCTGAATGAACTAATATTTAAATGTACATACATCAGGTTTCCATATGCATTGCATTACTAAAACAGAATATTGATTTATTTGAATTTGTCTCTTAAAGAATCCCCAGGATTAAGATTAGAATGTGTCCTTACTGCTCTTTTTTGTAATAGAAATATTGTATTTATTTTAACGGAATTCCCCTAGAGAAGAATTCTTTCTATCCACGTTTTTTAAAGAATACAATAATTTATAATTCAGGAGATACAAATATTGAATCGAACTACAGTTCCCATAACAGAAGTAAACCACGTAGGCGAGAATTGGTATAGCACAGTATAAATAGAAAGAACGAATAAATAATCTGCAACTTTTTAGTTTTTTCCTAGAAACAACGTAGATAATTTTATATAACCAAGTTTGCTATTTCTTCTTTCGTACGATATTCCTGTATTGCCAAAGCCTAAATTAAATATAGTCAAGTAAATCCCTAGGCGATTTCGGAAAGATAGACCTATGTCGGATGAGATTTAAATGAAATAAAAATTCCTAAAGCTCGTCGCATTATCGAGGGGATGGGTCTCCTGTTTTCTTTTATAGCTGTCGTACGGTATAATCTTCAAGAAAAATGCGATATTTAAATGAAGCAAATTCCACGACGGGGATATCCAGCTATGCCTAAATTTATCAATTTGGTATCAGTCAAAAATTAGCGAGATGTTACAAATTTAAATAAAATTAATAAAAATTTACATGTTTAAATGTTTGAATTTTCAATGAGTAAAAATCGTAAAAGACGTTTAATTTAGCTTGTATTATTTTTAACAAAATATTTAAAAAATATTTATTTTATTTATTTATTTATTTAATACTTTATTGTACACTTATATAATGACAAAAAAAATTAAACGATACTTAAAATAATGCACAAGAGGTGAGCTTATCCCTAACGACAGAGATTTCTTCCAGCTAACCCAGAAAGTGAAGCTGGGAAAGAAAAGTGGAAGGCATCGTGCACAAGCATAACAAACACGAATATATAAATTACATTGAAATTCTAATTATTCATACATTGCAAGGATAAGATTACACATAGGTAAGAAAAGGCTAAAACGCAAATTGATGACTATAGTAAAGAGAAGATAACACAGTAATAAAATAAATAGGACAGAAAAAAAAACTACGACAGTGACAGGTAATGCTCCTTAACCCGCTTCTTAAAAACTAGCAACGAGGGGCTACTGCGGATCTCAGTGGGTAGAGAATTCCACAACTTCACTGCGTGGACAGTGAATGACCATGAATACGTTTGAGAATGTGACACAGGAAAACGAAGAAGAGAGCCAATATGAGAACGACATGGGGAATCGGAGGAATGCAAAAACGAGAAACGCTCACGAAGGTACTTGGGAGCAGCAGGATTGAACAATATATTAAACAGAAGGCAAAGAATATGCGTGTTCCTACGAAAACGGATAGGCAACCACCAGGTAGAGATGTAGTCGTACTTACGAAGACCAAAAATAAATCTTATACATGAGTTTTGAAGCCTCTCGAGTTTATTTAAAAGCACTTCAGTAGCGTCAAGGAAACAGGAATCTGCATAATCCAGAATAGGAAGGACAAGAGTTTGCACAAGAGAAATTTTTGTCTTAATAGGCAGGAAATTTTTCAATAACTATAAGGAGTGAGAAGTGAAATACATTTTTTTGCTAATGCTACTGATGTGATCATCCCACGATAGATCAGAGTGCTAAGTGTGAGTTTTTCTTTCGCATTCGATCGTGAGCGCGTTTGGAGTTTACTAGGAATTTGTATGTGATTTGTACAGCGCCACCTAGCGGTAAACGTGAGAAACGAGTTTACCACTAGGTGGCGCTGTACAAATCACATACAAATTCCTGGTAAACTCGGAACGCGCTCACGATCGAATGCGATATGCGAATGCTAAAAATAACACCCAAATTTGTTACACTAGATGAAAAAGGGATCCGGGTCCCATTATAAAGTAATGGTGGTAAATTTGAATGATCATACTTAGAAATAATCGGATCCAAATTAAGTAAATTACAATTTTTGCTATTGAGCTAGAATTCTAACATGTAACCTAAATAATACGAAAATATATTTAGAAATACTAAAATTTAAATTGAAAATATGGAGGAGATGCCTTTTGTGGCCACTACACCATTTGTGGCCATTTAATGTCTAAATTTTTTACGAAAACATTTATATGTGTATACAAAAAGTATATTCACGCCTGTATCCCCGAAGTGTAGTACCTCTTTGGGGATATGGGCGTGAAGATACGTATCTAGTATCGTAAAGGTACTACTAGTGCACCCACGATTAGCCGAAGATACGGGCGGTTTCCGAAACGCAAATTAATTTTAAGCAATTAATCTGTGTTTAACGTGACTTTTACAAGCAAATGATTTGTTAACCACAGATTAGTTGCTTGTTAAAATTAATTTGCGTTTCAGAAATCAGCCGTTAGTCCCACAATGTGATAGGTAGCAAGTCTATCGCCAAACGGGCACTTATCCAACCCGGTCAACGTTGTTTATATCAGAAAACTGAAAAAAAGAAATTTTAAATTGTCCGACCTGGAAATTGAACCTGGGACCTCATGTGGTCAACACCGACACCAAGCCACCAGATACATGTATACAATATCGTTATAAATTTGATTCATTTCAATGCTCATATACTAGCTGACCCGACAAACGTTGTTTTGTCATATAAATTATTTCCAAGTAAAAAATGTTAAGGGTGAACAACCCTTATCAATAAGGGGTATGAAAAATAGATGTTGGCCGATTCTCAGACCTACTCAATATGCTCACGAAATTTCATAAGAATCGGTCAAGCCTTTTCGGAGGAGTACAGGAACGAACAATGTGACACGAGAATTTTAATATAAGATATATAATTTAATAAAAGAAATATAATAAGAGTCAATGGAAGTCAGACACTAGCTCAGTGGAAGAGTGACCCGGCTTTAGGGAGATGGTCGCAGGTTCAAATCCCGCGTGTCGATATTTTTCTTTGTTGTTTTTAAGGTTAAAACAAAATTACTCGGCACTGAATGCACAGTGCCGGTTTGGCGATAGGCTTACCACCTATCACATTGCGGGACCAAGTATCTTCGGCTAATCGTGGGTGCACTAGTTCTTCCTAACCTTCCTTTGCTTATCTCTTCGGGGATACGTGCGTGAAGATATTTTTTTGTTAACAAGAATATAGACAATTTTTAAACAACACTAATTTTAATTAACTGTTAATAATTGTGATATTATTAGAATTAGACAGATGTTAGTTAATTATTATTGTAACGCGCACTATCCATTAAGATGTCTGAAAAAGGCTCAATTGAGAGCCGAAACGTTACAGAAATAATTATTTTCGAGTATATTATTTTTTCGAGTATATTAAAAAATACTACACAAAAAAGTTCCTCTTCGTTTTTGTTATCTGCTTTAGTTCAACTACAAAAAATAAAAATTAAATTTGCTTTGTAATTAATTATAAAAACTTACCAGAATTATTACGGCCCTGTACCATGCAGCGCGCGCATCACATAAATATGTACTAACACTATACACATATGTTTTCCCATATTTATATATTTTGACATATTTTACTACAAACTTAATTTTTATTTTTTGTAGCTAAACTAAATCAGATAACAAAAAAATGAAAAGGATTTTTTTGTGTAAAATTTTTTTCTCTACAACTTTTACTTGAAACTTATTTTCTATTTCCTACCATTATTAAGTTATTTAAAAAAAGGCATTTTTCAACCCTTTTTTTATTTTTTTCATCCCTTTCCCCTAAATTTAAATCAAAATTTCTTTCATAATATCATTATTTAAGTATTAATGAACACATTTTTACTCATTGCGCCAAAAATGGTCAGATCATGGTTTCATTAAACTTTTTACTGGACTATTTTTTATAGTGGCGTTTAGTATTGTCACATTCCTGCTATACCACAATCTATTAAACCAAAATAGACGCTGAACTTAATAATAATGAAATCTGTTATTGCACTTTTACTTTTATTATTTTTGTATTATTACTCTTTTAATGTTTGTTACAGTATAAATATATTACGGTATAAATACATAATAAATTTTCTGATAGACGTTATTAAAATTTATGATATCGCTATACAACAGGCACCATGAATACTCGCTATACGTATCTTAAATTTTATAAATAAAACTTTTTAAAATCCTTATGATTGAAAACTCGATGAAACGAAAAATCGTCACTATAAAGAAAGAAACACATAAACAAAGAGTATACAATTACTTGCACAAAAATATACAGGGCTAGTTTTTAAGGTCCGACCAAATTTCAGATGCTGTTTAGAATCGATAATATGTTCGATTTATGTAATAAAAAAATAATAATTTTAAAAATTTTAAATTTCATTTATATCCGACACAAAAAACAAAACGCCTGGATATAATTTCAATTACGCAAAATTCGATCTAAAATATTTTAGTGCTTTCAACCAAAGCAAAAGTGATCGGAAAAAATGTATTTCGACATATTACAAACACTTACTATCGTAATTATAGGCAAATGTAAAATGGCACACTGCCAGCATTACAAAGTACATTCACGACACTGTGCATCCAATTCACGAATTTAGTGAGATATTTTTAAACGAATATTTTTATATTATCTTGTATTAATTTTACGACAGTAATTAAAACGCACTTTCAATTCAATATTTAGTTCCTAATTTTGAAATTTGGCCGGACCTCTAAAAGTAACCCTGTATAAAATTAAGCTGATGAAAGAATGAGATAGATAGTATTTTATATTTAAAACATCATCAGGTTGATTAAACAGATGATGTTTTAACTAGTTCCAAAACTAGCCAGATACAAATAAATCAATTAAAGAGATTTTACTACAACTTTTTACTTCTAAACTAAGAAAAATCCTTTTTCCTCGAGCCCTGAGCTCGAGCCCCCCCCCCCCACCCCTCCCTTCTCTCTCTCTCTCTGTTAACTACCTTCATAATATATTCATATTCTTCTCTTACAAAACAACCAAAATGCAAATTTTCACTTGTACCGCGTTTTAGCTCACACTCAATTAATTTTTATATTTAAGGATTATTCGTGTATTTCAGATTCCCTAATAAAAATTTACTAAAAATGTCTATTAAAATAAAAGTTTCTCAAGACTCATTTCTTTTTCTGAAATTTGTATGTGCTATTACTTTTATAGATTGCATCGGTTCTCTACTTCGAACGCTTTGTGGTATTTCTACTAGTGTTATCCAAATAGAGAATAATATATTTCATAGTCAGAAAGCTGACAATATCCTACTCAAAATTCGGTATTATTTTAAGGATTTAACAGTGATATGTAACTGAGACGCAACTAGTGTTGTGTACAGTATAAACATTAGGTTATAATGAGGGCAGTACGACTGCGGTGCGTGCGCCCGCGTCATTCCCGTAACAACAGAGATCCGCTGGCACGTGTCCGCCACGCGCAACACGTCTCTAATTGCCTTTCTATAGCAACTACGACAATATTGGACAATCCAGTGAAAATAACACCGGGCTATTTGAGTATACGTTTGAGCCGACAATAATCTCTCATTTTAATAGATAAGTGGAGGTGGAGTCGAGTGATTTGTTACGTGGGGTAAAGATTTATAAGATATCTAATAAATCTATAAATAAAATAAATTTATTCTACGATACACACATGAGAAGGGAATTTACTAGCTTAAAAATAAAAACAATTCTCACGTGTATTAAACTTGCAACTTCCTTGTAACAATACTTTCTGTTTCTAAAGAAGCAGTCCTTTTTCGATATAAATGTACTGCATAATTATAAAGTTTATAAATAAACAAAAATGATTAAGTTCCCTATCAGATATCCCACCTTAATATAAAATTGTTTTCGTTCAAAATAATGGACAAAAAATAAGCATAAATAAAGAAGACCAGAGTCTTCATGGTTATTTTAAATGTAAAATAAAATCAACAGAAACAAACAGCTATCAAGAGAAACATAAAACAAAATAAATTAAAGGACTCATTCGGACAAGTACTGAATTGTATTAGAGGAAATAAAAAAGGGAAGTCATCAGTGACACGCACAATAAGCATCAACCTCAAGAATATCATAGATAACGGCGTAGTCTCCTCCGGAGAGACCTCATTAGGAGACCGCAGGGAAATTAAAAAGAAAGCAAAGTTCTCGGACTCAATTGCGACCGGAGAAAAACGACGGCCTTCCTCTCATAACATTACATACAGCTTCGTCGATTTTCCGGACAATTATTATTTTGTGGTGCGTAAGACGCTCCCGGAAGAATAGTTAACGGCAGAACGGGGCTTAATTATTGTAAATGATAAATAGCATAAATCTGTTCTAAATTGATGTGCTTAAGTAAAACTTGTATCTTAGTATGCAGAGAAAATTTTATTAATATGGTAAAGTGTTCATTTTAATCCCTACAATAATTATAGTATTAAAGCTTTTCAGTCAATAGACAAGTTAAATTATGATAAATAGACCTAAAGATTTACCTCATCTTAGATGCGACCTTTCCTTTGCAAAATATATTTAAAAAATTAAAAAACTAGATTCAACTATCACCAAAATTTTTATTACATACACTCAGTCTTTTCTTCCTACGATTCTGATTATACATTTATTAAAATTTTGTAACTACAAAATTTTAATAAATGTATATAACTATAAACTCCTGGTGCAAAAATGTACAAACAACGTAAGTAAAAATTACGAAAACTAAATTGACTTCACACGAGGATGACAAATCATAAAACTTTAGTTTAATTTACGATTTAATATGAAGACATCTAGTCTTGAAATAAAAGCTAAGAAATAAAAAGAAACAATTGATTACCTTATTTGAGAACAAATTCTGTTCTCGAACTTAGCAAATTTTGTGAAAAAACCCATAGAAAACTTGCATTTATGCAAAACAAAAGCAATCAAGGCCCGGACGAACAGAAGAAATGAGCTTCATTAAGCGACGGAATGAAAACTTTAATAATGTAAGATGCAAAAAAGTCGACAAAAAATGCTCAAGAAAATCTGACAACATAAAGGCTGTTGTAAGCGGGGACTCGCCGTAAAATCATTAAGATGCTAATAAAAACTTCCTTTTGTTGCACAGAGACGAAATCGGGGGACGAAAAAATATTCAAATAAAAACTCAATCGAGAAAGTGGAATAGGAAACGACGCCCATGATTATTCTTCAAAACATAATGAAGAGAATTAATGTAAATATTCTTTTTGCTCAGAACTTTTCGCCCTCCAAAAAGTTTTATTTTACAGCGTGTCGTTTAACAACCGACCCCACTTATTGACATTCAATTCAGGGGGAAATTGATTTATGAAGATTGTTGCTTTAATTGAGAATAGATTTTATGCAATAGCTTTAGTAATTCATATCTTTTGGATTTTCCAAAACGAAACATGATAAAATGGTAAATATTTTAGAGAAATATCGTTTGGCAATTTAAAATGTTTTGTTAGTATTCTACTTCTTAAATTTACATGTATATATACAAAGTTATTTACAAAAATATTATTTATTCGTAAGTTTTCTTAATCCATGATGAGTAAGTCTTGCCAAAAATCGTAAGGCTATGATTTCTTGTAGCTAAATATAATAAATAATAGATAATAATGGTATGACAAATTATGTGTGAAGTCCTAACGTACTTTTAGATATTTTTAACTAGTTAAAAATATCTAAAATTCGAGACTTTTCGAAGATAGAAAAGATGGGCGTCTCGTCAAAACGAATCTGTTCACTAAAATTCAGCTTGTTATTAAAAAAAAAAGTTTGTTCCTAGGACCACGGTCTATATTGAGTTTTTCTAAAACTAGATTTAGTAAACCATGTAACTCGTAAAATAAATAAATGTATAAAATAGGCCAGTCATATTTTTTAATCTAATATGACGCAATCACTTAACATGAAATTTAAAAAGTGTCTCAAAGAGCTATGAAGGAATCGATATATTACAATAAATACATTATTACACACACATATACGCAGCCGTTTTCTAAATAAAAAAAAAAAACAAAGAAAATTTGTACTCACATCTAGGTAAGTTAATAAAGTGCCAGCGGGCTGTACATCATAATATGTGCAGTGAGAATATATAGAGCCGAAACATTACTGAGTGGTGGCCGCAAACAGGATACGACCAGATAACCTTGGATATAGAGAATATAGCCAAGACTATCTGGTCTAATAATATATTAGACAATAGGCGGAACTACGTAAAAACAAAACTAAAGATATATTGGTGATAAATGATAGCTCAAATACACAAAACAATTGCATATCTTTAGTGACACTTCTGCTTTAATTCATAAAACATTTATATATATTCGAGTTAGCGTTATAAATTTTTAACGAAAGTTGATCGCAAATAGTGAACAATGGGTGCAGATGCATTATTAAGCAGTTCATGACAGTCACGGACGGCTCGGTGCAGCTGCAACTTGATTACTCTGTCATACTGATTGCAATGTTTGACAAGCGGGACAAATGCTCATTTTTTATGAACATGCTATAAAATCAGTTTACGCTTTATTTTTAATACGATCACAAATATATGATTTATTAATAATTTGTTTTTTTTTTAATTAATCATTAGAAATTGCTTTGCTATAAGTTTTAGAAAAAACTTAAAATAAGATATAATTAGTTTCATCCTAAAACTATGAAACAGATCTACGTGTACTATTATGATATGAAGTTTAATACCTATTTACAATATTTCAAGTTAAAACAAAAATAAACTATGTTGATAGACCTTTTCATCATCAGATGAGCGCAAGCGTAGCCGCCATGTTGAAACGGCGGTAATTCAAAAAATTCGTACTGTTTTAATCAACAATGGCTGGACAAGGACTATTATCTCCACAAAGAAATAAATTATTGGAAAAAACCATCGATGGTGCTTCACTTATTTATGATTCAGTTGAAGCTCATAATTGTGAACAATTGAAAAGGTGGCTAAAATGTCATGGGCGTCCGCAAAAAGGGAAAAAAGTGAGCTGATTGAGAGGTTAGAGGTTATTAATTGATTTATCAATATGTTGAAACTCTTGATAGCTTAAAGGATCAGGGTTTTGTTCAGTTGGACCACTTTCTCCAAGAAAATGTAGTGAGCAAATATAAGTATCCTTAGTAACATTATCAATAGATCTAAAACCTCGGTCACTTCTGCCACATTTTTTCACCCATAACTCACATTTCGCACATTTTACACATGCTTTAATGTGTAATTTGCTTGATGATTTGATTATTTTTTTTCGATATTCAAGACAAGGCTTTGGAAAATTTATAAAATAGAATCTATTGGTTTTAAATGATTTGTATCGTGTATCACTTTTACATACTCCATAACAACACCGTTTTGTTGTTCCTTTTCGTACAGACAACATAATTATAATGGAGTACAAAAATTTTTTTCCGATTATTTTGACTTACTACTTATTTTTTTTTTCACTTTTTTTACAATTAATCAACTTTGATTTATATTTTAATTTTTGATACACGGATAGCGGACAATTTAGCATGGTTGTTTACAAAAAACAGTACGAAAAAGATGGCTGATTCTGACGCATGCGCACAAAAAATTTTTGTGATGAAAAGGCCTATTGACATGATCTCGCATGTTAACATGAATAATTATAAATTATAACAAAATTTTATTGTAACTTCAAATATAACTGAAAATCAGCACTTTTTACGATTAGATTAAGTAACCAAAAATAAATTTATAATATTTTTTTATCTTTTCTTGTCCACTGCAAATTTTTAAGCAGAGCACAATAACTTGAATTATCTACATAGTATTATGAAATCAAAATCAAAATAACATAATTTTAACGCCCGTTTTTACAAACTTAGTGTTAAGTTAAAATGTATTGTTAATAAAAAAATTAAAAACATTTTTACAAGCTTTTAACACTATATAAAAAATTTGACAACCTATTAGCAGATTTCCATTTTGCTCCCTATGTTTTATAAGTAGGATAATAAAATCATAAAAATGAGCACCAATATGATACACATATTATTCTAGTTGAATCATCACATCATTTTAACCTAAAAATATTGCTTTTCCTATCAAATAATAAAATAGTATTTTTGTTATTTGAAAGAAAAAACAACATTTTACATTTGTCAATATCTACAAAACTTATGAAGATAAAAAACTTTTTACTTATCTCTTTAAAAAATGAAAATATTAAAGGGGATCCCCATACTATAAACGTGTGATTTTGGTATTTTTTCGCTATGATAGTACGAAACCCTTCGTGCGTGAGTCCCACTCGCACTTGGCCGGTTTTTTTATCAGGCAAGCTGCATAATTGTATGCAATTTTATATACGAGTAATGAGTATGTTATGTAAAACTTACTAAATTCTAAGTTGGTTATAAATTGTAGAACGTTACTAAGTTAATCACCTTAATTTTTGGAAATTAATATCTCAATAATAGCAAAACAAACGTTCTTTTGATGCAGAAAGTAATTTTTCTTTTCGTTTTTAACATGCTACTACATCTACACAAAACAAATAATTAATTATTTTTAAAGGAAGTATACATCACTGCCTCTCCAATATAATTCATGTAATCTATAACGTTTTTTTTTAAATAAAAAGGTTCGCAAAAGCTTAGGACCTTTTTACGGGTGATAAAAATAATAAATCGTGTGTCCACATAAGAAACAATGCGTGGCTACGTTAGACTAATTAAGTAGAAGTTAAAAGTTAAGGCAAGCGCGAACCTTGCAGGAAGAGTACAATTTAAATTTAAGAGCATACGACTTGATTTTATTTATAATTTTCTATTGAGTACGATAATAGCGGAGTCCTGTGGAATGTTAATTTGTCTTGTGTAATGCAATTATGTTCGAATCATGATTAACACAACTGCTGTACCAAAGTCTATGACCATATTGCTTGGATCCTGTTTATGCGCTTGTCTGCGAAAACACTTTATCTGTATGTCAAATCTGAAGAGCTACACATGTTAAAATAGGACTATAAAAAATCGTAGTACGTAAAACTTAATACTCTCTAATAATGCCTAAATCAACTCAAGCTAGAAAAAGGTACTTGTTTCATATTAATAATAAATTTAAATATTATTTTTACAGTATATTATTTAGAGTAGAATCTTTACTATTATTTTATTTTCATTGTAGTTTCACGTCTACATATGTATGAGAGGCATAGGTGTGAGATAGTTTCGGAGCTTTTAATTTTACTATGTAGTTTATTGTAATAAACACAAATTGATAATATTTACTTTTTCAGTAAGAGTATTGTTCATTTGCTTGGCACCTAAATAAAAAAACAGCGTTTGTACTTCTCATGTTTGTATTGACACAAATTGTCGTTAGCGGAGACAACCCAAACAGACATTAGGCCAAATTATACACATTAAGAAGTCCCGAATCGACTCCTAATATGCAATCACATACTTTATTCAAAATTTATCGTACCTATTACAAGATTCGCATTAAACTACCCAGAAAATCTTTAACCTAAGCTTTAAGCTTATAAAAGCTCGGCGCTAATGGCCGGATACCGGAAATTGCGCTCTCATATATCTCCCGACAGATTTATGAAAGTACCCACACATATGCCCATGTCTGTACTCGCACACAGGCGGTAGATTAACACATACATGTACTTCACTGTCCCGAGCGATCGTAGCTAAACTTCGACACTTATTAATTTAAGGGATCATTAATTTTAGAACGAAGTTACGATGGATTTAAACCAAAACTATTCTTGTGAAAGTAATGACCGTGCGGGCGTGTACACGAAAATGAGACTGAATTTCGAATCATAAAAATATGGCTATATCAACTGATTCAACCTTATTATGATTATACAAATGCAAATTTTACGAGTGTAGCAGCTTAAAGGGCTACATCGTAGCTGCGTAGCACGTAATCCGTGACCAACGGCGAACTCTCACGCCTCCTGTAGCCTCTGATATGAGTGTGATGGTCTTTCCTTGTCATGTTTAATGCATCTGTCAGCTCTGCATACAATAATAATGCAGATTTGCACCCCTGCACCACTTTGTATCGACGTGTTATATATAATTCTTGTATATTATGGTAATTTTACGCACGGAGTAGCGTGCGGACGGAAGACCATTTATAGGTGTTGTTTTAATTATTAGGATATACGTAACTTTTTAAATTTCAATACATAATTTTAAAATTAAAACATGATTGGTTACTTATTATTTGTTAAGTCTCAAGATTTTAATGTGTATAGTTTATCACTAAAATAAAAAAATACCTTCGTATTTAACTTTTAATCTTTCAATACTTTATAATTATAAGAAATACCTCCAAATGAGTAAAATCATAACATTATTAATTTACAAATAGATACATTATTAATTTATAAATATACGTTTTAGTTATTGTATATTAAAACTTAAATATAATATAACCAAAACTAATATATCTACTATATTACATGTTGCAGAAATACTCCAATAGTAGATTAAATTTAAGGTGTACATACTTAACTGGACTGTTTTTTTAGGATCGTAATCTTTATCGGCGTATCCCGTCTTAGCCCTAGCTGACACGTAGCGTCCATTGTGACGTGGAATACGTCTTCCGTGATGCTTCTTATATGAGCGTTACAAGTGCTTTCTAAATAATCTAAGTCCAGTTGAAGAGAGCGTATTGTATTGACATAGTGGAGTGGTGGCCGGCCGTATAATGCCACGTAGATGTGTGCACCACGTCGGTGCACAGCGTGTGTGTGTGTTCACGCTTGATAGAATAAGCAAGTCGTCCGGCGCCGAGGGGAGGGGTCGGGAAGACTCCCTGTAAGTATCTTCAAGACTGGACCTCCACCCCCTGCCTACTACACGTCTTCTGTAGCACTTCCGTGGCCGCATCATTCAAATATCCGTAATGTTATCTTATAAGATTTGATACAACATAGAATACAAAGTATTATTAAAAAATATTATATTTTTTATAAATACAGTGAGTGATTTTTTGTGAGATCATTAATGTAGTGTTGAAACAAGTAGACGAGTTTGTATATCTTGGATGTGTTTAGCAGGTATAGCAGGTTCACAGCTAATATAAAAAGATATATGTGTGCGGGGAACAGACTAATAGAGCGTTAGGAAAACTACTTCAAAGCACAATCCTTAGCCCATATGCCCATCTTACCCTGCGTAATTCTGTGCTTATCGCAATGCTATGAAAGTGTAATCTCAGTATGTCAGCAAGTGGGTATAATGCAATAGTTAAATGAGAGTGAGGTTGGAACTGAAATACAGTATCGGTGTAAAAATGAGAAAAGGCTTGCTCCATTGGTTCGGTCATGTTGAAAAAATGGCAGATGAACAATTAATAAAACACATATACCAAGTGAATTTGGTAAGATGTAAATACCAGGGAACACCAAGACTGACTTACCATGATCAATTGGTCGAGTACTATCCGAAGGTGGTGTCCAGAGTCTCCGAAGCAGGCGTGTTTGCATAAAAAAGTTATGAATGTGGAGGAAGTTGAACAAGTATGTCTGAACCATGATATATGGCGCTCAATTCTCATTGCCTATCACGTAAGAAATTTGGCGTGAAAAAAGGTGCATATGTGATATTAATAATATAGATTCCTAAAATAGTGTAAAAATAAAATGAAATGAAAATGCAGTAATTTAAAGAAAATCATATCGTAATATTTTAATCAAGAAAGTATACCACAAACCATATACTCCGTGAAGTATAGGTATCTACTGTTTAATATTAAGAATATTTATAAATTGGAAATTTTAAAAAGTAATATGAAAAATGTTTGACTAATAATTTACAGATATTTATTATGTTTAATAACCTCTGAATATTTACCAATATTTAGCACCAATATTTCAAAATAGTTCTAAAAACACCAAAACTCTTTCTTTCTCTTTGAATGAACGTTTATCATATTTTATATAATAACGTTCCTTCAAAGAAAAATACGTAACTTTTTGATCAGTTTATTTTTTGTTGATAATGGACATAATCAATTATGAAAATAGAATTAACAATTTGTCTTACAGAATCTGATAATCACTACTAGTATAAAACAAAGTCGCTTTCGCTGTCTGCTCTATGTATGCTTAAATCTTTAAAATTACGCTACGGAATTTGATGCAGTTTTTTTAATAGATATATTGATTCTCGAGAAAGGTTTTAATATATAAACCTTTCCGATATTCCCACGGGAACAAAAGCAACTGCCGTTTTGTTATGCAGGTCATAAAGCTGACCAATTGGCTTTATGTGTCATTACCACCGTGACTACTAGATGGTAGAGATCCGCAACGTCTCGCACGGCTAATTGGTACCACAGCCTTACTTATTCCTGCCGCAAGCAATGGCTTCAATACTTGTCAGTGTCGTATTCTGGTTTAAAGGGTAAGGTAGTCAGTAAAATTATGCATGGGGCATTGCCACTCTGCCACACGATAGGCGATGGTTACTCTTTCAATTAAGAAAGTCACCTGCTTGTTTGCTATCCTAAAATATATAAAAAAAAGTTCTACGTCCCATGCAGTTACAAGTCGATAATTTATAGATCAGTGGGGTACTTATCCAGCCGCGGGTCAGTTTATGTATTACAGAAAAATCTAACAAGTAATTTAGAACTATTGCTAGGGTCGGGATCCGAACCCAGGATATTACGCCGAAGCCCACTGAAGTCTTTAACAAGCCTGTACCGCTCGAGTATCGAATGAATAAATTATATTAACTAAATGATATGCACTATTGTATACCGTTGGAGTGTCGTAGTGACGTCTGTACGTTACTATTTTTAAGATATTTTAAAAGAATGGAAAACTAGTTAGTAAGATATTAAAAAATAACGGTTACAAGACTGATTTAAAAATAAATGTAACAAGCAGCCGGTTTATTAAATTGGTTAAAGCATCACGAACAGAGGCAGACGAGGCGACGCTGTTGCCGGTTCCAGTAAATCATATTAACGAGGACACTCGGATCCACCGTTAGTTCACTATTCCACCGCCAATTTCCCACCTCACACTTGTTAAAACGTGTACGAGGATCAACTAAAAAGAATATCACATTTTCATTTTATGAGAATTATTTTGGATGTAATTCACAAGAATTCTTAGTAAATGAAAATGCCTTATACTTCCAACTAGTGTGAACTATAGTGTGTTTAAAATACACTTTTAATGCTTTTGACTGAGATAGATATTTTTTTTATTGTGTAATAAATGATTAAATATTGATTTGGGAGTTTTTCAATTTTTTAATTTTTTTAATTTGGTGTCTTTGTGGTCTATTGGTCCGGTATCGGTGTTGACCACATGAAGTCCCGGCTTCGATTGACGGGTCGGGCAGATCAAAGATGTGTTTTTTCAGTTTTCTGATAAAAACAACGTTGCCCGGTATTATATAAGTGCCCGGTTGGCGATAGGTTTGCCACCTATCATATTGTGGATCTAACTATCGGCTAATACATAGTAAGATCTGGCTGCACTGCTTGTACGTTTGCCTACCTCTTCGGAAATATGGGAGTGAAGGTACTATAATACGTCTACTATTACACAAATTAATCTAATCTTAAAGTAAGCAAATTATTTGCTTGTGATGAAGGGATATGACAACTAATACATAGAAATACATGTTCAAATATCGAAATATATGTCAACGAATCTATGAATGGCTACTAGTTGATAGAGTTTTGCATCGTCTCGCCCGGGTCTGGTACCTGTGTGGCCTTACTTATTTCTTCCATATTAGCGTCAGTGCTTATCACTGTTGTGTTCATGTTTGGAGGATAAGGTAGTCGGTAAACTTATGGATGTAGCATTAAGACGCTACCACAAGAATAGCAACGCACCATTAACGTCTTTGTTGTTAATAAGTGATGGTTGGTCTCTTTCCATCACGAGAGTCATCTGCTTGTTTACTATCTTATGACATAAAAGTAACGTAACCATTAAACTAATGAGTTCAAATTAAAATACTTTTATGCTTCATTTATTCGAGATACAACTTTTTGCCAATTTTATAACACTGTACATAAGGGGTAGTCGAGCTAAAAGTTATGTTCGAATACTTTTAACGGGCGGGTGGCGTCTGGGTATGAGTAGATTTACAATGAATACAGCAAACAAAAGAAAAAGGAATCTCGTTGCGGGAAAAACTTCCGCTGAGACCACCTTTGCTCTACAGCTGTATCGTTTATATGACCATCTGAATATAAACTGACTTTTTAAGTTTCATGATATATTATTGAACTACATTTTATAACTAAGAGAAGATTGACATACCATGATCAGATTGATCGAGTACTGTCCGAAGGTGGTGTCAAGAGTCTTCGCGACAGGCGTGTGTATATGAAGAGAGTGATGGATGTAGAGGAAGCGAGACAAGCCTGCGAGGATCGTGATGAATGGCATTCGGTTCTCTCTGCCTACCCCCGTAAAGGATCTGGCGTTAAGATGCATATATTTTATAAATAAGAACCTACAATACAAATACTATTACATTTTAACGTCAATTAGATTACACTTTTTGGCAGTTATAATGAAATCATTTTGCACGCCTCAACGTAAAGCGTTAGGTAGTGCTTTACTCTCGTCTTATCGAAATCAAGCAATTTTCTGAAGTAAAAAAGTATTATTTTATTTATGTTGCTCTTTTGGAATAATACGAATACACGTACGTCAAAAAATACTATCATTTTAACGTATTTAATATTTTTAAAAGACATTTATTGTATTTAGAGTGAACTACTGATTGAAAAAACCAAGCTTGCCCGGATATATATAGATCTGTTACGATTAGGACCGCAAAACTTAACATATCGAGGTTTTATTTCTTTTATTAGCCCCGAAATTAGAATACGAAGTTTCCTACTACAAATAGTTGTGTAATTTAGTGTTATTTAATTATAATTAATAAAAATACATATTTTTATTGGTTTATTTATTGTTCAATGTACATAAATACTTCATATTTCAGAATATATCAAAATAAATTTCAGTGACAATAATTCTTTTATCCCCTTGGTACAGAATGTGATCGACGGTCATGCTGGCTTGAATTTTGTATATTCTATTTAACTTTTAGGTGAGTTAATAAAAATCTAAATTTTTAATTCGGTTTGACCCCAAGCTACAAGAGCCTTACCTATTTCTGCTGCAATAGCATCAGTGTTTTTCACTGTCGTGTTCCGGTTTGGAGGGTAAGGTAGCCGGTAAACTTATGCATGTGGCATTAGACCTCGCCACAAGATAGCAGCGCACCATTAACACATTTGGTGTCTATAGACGATGGTTGACTTTTTCCATCAGGAGACCCATCTACTTGTTTGCTATCCTATATAAAAAAGTCTCCGAACTAAATTTCCTCAAAATCAGCGGATTAGCAGTAAAAGTGCAACAGGCAGAAATACAGATATACTTTCTCATTTATAATATTAGAATAAATGTCACATCAAATGAAAGCGCTTAGTTATACTCACAATAATATTCCAATTCCGAGTATTTTAAACATATATTCATTGTCATATCTTTTTTAAAGTCTAATGCAAGTAGGGTACATGATGATAATTAGTTACCACAGCACAAATATCTGCAACACAACCTGGTGACAGTACAATGTCAGCGGTGTTTTTCACTAATAAAATAAAATAAATCATACATCGTAACATAACTTCCAGAGAAATAAAGTAAGAGTTTGTAAAAGACAGTGTCGCCTGAGGCCTGAACCACCTGCGATATAATTGGACTTCAAAACTGCGCTCACGGCAGATCCCCAATACTTCCGCCTCGCCGACTCGACGTACTACCGCCCTCCTATTTATTTTGTCTGCGTTGTCTTTGCCGCTGTCAGGACTCTGCCTTTTGAATGCTCTTCAATCCATCCCAATACATTGATATCAATTCGATTCAAACAAAGCGATTTATTTAGAATTGCTTTTATTATTGGTATTGATATTGAATATACAGGTTGACTGGTAAAAGACATATTGAGGGACACGATAATTAATGAATGCATGTAGCTAAATATAATATTTCTTAACTAAGTAGTAAAGCGATAGGTTTGCCACCTATCACATCGTGGGACCAAGTATCTTCGTCTAATCGTGGGTGCACTTGTTGTACCTCTGCCTACTCCTTCAGGGATATGGACGTGAAGATACTTTAAGTAGTAAACCTCTGCGAAATTAGTGTAGTAATATTCAAGAAATATGCTTACCGCGCGAGCTATAGCGGTGTCAAGTCACGAGTATGGTTGTTTGTAAACAATGAACCTAGATGCGTGAGTGGATAATTAGGTCGAAATTTAAGTAGCTATTTTTTTTATATATTCGGTATCAGAATCAATTTCTGGCCCTTTAAATGTACATTGTACAACATTACTATTCCCGTTCGGATTATATATATATATATATATATATATATATATATATATATATATATATATATATATATATATATATATATAACCGCTCTACCGGTTTTGTGCAAACTTCACATAAACCATCTACTAAATAGTCCGAACAAATCCTAAACATTTGGTTTGGATAGGTGAGCCCGTTCTTGAGTTATAAAATTACAACGAAAAATGGCATTGATTTTTATATCTATGTAAAAGTTGTATAGTTGGTGCAATTAAACTTTCAAAAATTAGTGCATGTAAAATATATAAGAATATTTATAGATTATTTATTAATTAACCCATTACCGTCAAATATGTGGAAACATTTAAGTATTGTGGTATTAATATTGTGCTGTGTATTTTTTTAATATCACTGTTTATTTTTTAAACAAAATAGCAATCTAATTATTGCAGATATGAACAACAAAGAATAACCGTGTAACAGCCTATCGGATAAAATGGTAATACTTATTCAATAATATTTTTAAGAGGGTGATCGTTTCCCGGGCCAATATCGCTGTAACAAACTGTATTTTGGGTTCCTTTAGGATTAAAACTCGAACTCAGTTATAATAAATCTGTCTTGTTGTTAATGTTTAAGTTGTATAAGATGCTAGCTGTGCGCGCCACGACTTCGTCCGCGTGGAGAATTTTCTAAAATAAAAATCTCGGGATTTACCCACATCGTTCCTGTTCCAGTGAGATTTCCAGGATAAAAATTATCCTATGACCTTTGTCGGGTCTCAAACTTCATCCAAATTTCATTTAAATGTACCAAATTTCATCTAAATCGATTCAGTCATTTCGGCATAAAGAAGAGACAGACAGAGTTACTTTCGCAATATTGATGGATTGATATTTAATTGTCACTGTTAAGTTATTCAAAGGTACAATCATTATACTTCTAGTGTAATAATGACATTCAACTCATATTATCTGTTATATCCAGACGAAAGTGCCGTCTTTGTATATTCCAAATACCCGTGGACCGTATTATGTGTATACCGATTGACTGGTAAAAGACTGTACAAGCTGAAGGAGGATGTTCAGTACTTGATTCTGATACCGAATATGTGAAAAAATGTACTTTAATTTTGTCCTAATCTATATTAATATTATAAAATGCGAAAGTTTGGATGTTCGGATGGATGGATGTTTGTTACTCAATCACGCAAAAACTACATAACGGATTTGAATGAAATTCAACACACGGGTAGATGATGACCTGAAATAGCACACAGATTACATTTTATCCGGAAAAAATTAGGTGACCCTACGGATTCGCAAAAAACTTTTATAATGCAGCTTGCTGCACACTGCAGCCAGTTATCTAATAAAAATTAAAAACGGCGATTTGCTCGTAATTATCTAATGCCACATGCATAAGTTTAATGGCTATCTTACCCTCCGAACCGGAACACGACAGCGACAAGCACTGACGCTATTGCGGCAGGAATAGGTAAGGCGGTGGTACCAGACCCGGGCGAGACAATGCAGAACTCTATCACCTAGTAGCCACGATAGTAGTGACTCTCATAGCCAATCGGACGCCTTTTACGACCTGCCTGGCAGAACGGCAGTTGGCCTATTCTTCAAAGGAGTTCGGGACTAATACGGGAACATGAGCATTAACTATCATCACATATTGTAATATGTTCAATCTTTTACCAGTCAATCTGTACGTATATAAATCAGAATCGAAATAAAAAATATTTTATTAAAATAATTTACAGACATATTTGAAGAGTCGATATTTTAAGAATTACTACTGGATCGGAACGCGGCCACACACTGAAAAGATCCGAGGATGAAACTCAGCACGCTTGTCTTTCTATATCAAAGTTTGAAAATTTTGAGCGGTCAAAATTACAAAATTGTAGTCACTAAAACGGACACAACAGAATTGATTTATATTAACTAAAGAGGTAAGATTTGTTTATTTGTAGTGAATAAACTCAAAATGCACTGGAGGCCCAGTGCGTTATGAGTTTATTTTAAAAATTCTTTTATCAATACAAAGCTACTTTATCATTGAGAAACAAAAGCAATTTTTTACTTGACTGAGTAAAAAGAATATAAATTTACTGCTCGAGTTTTTCTTTCTATAAACTTTCATTACCAGCAATACAAAAGTGAGGTGCTAACAACTCTATGCCTCAGGAAAAAATCGAAAAATAGTTGTTATCGGCACTAAACATCTTTGAGTCGCCAAGGTTTGGACCGAACTGCCTGGCTATTTTTCCTGTCAAATATGGTACTGAAACCTTGAAGATAAGAGTGAACAGGTTTCTTTTAGATGGGCGTGTACCACCTTCGTTTACTTCGACATTTCCATCGGGTGAGATGGAAGACAAACGTCTATTCCAATTAAATTGGAAAAAAAGTATTGCAAATAAAAAAAATATTGTTAAAGTTGAATTGTACAACAGTGGTAATCCATTACACATTTCAATAGCAAACTAATTTCTGAAACTTGGAAAACTAAAGCGTCTATTGACGTCAATTATTTCATCCTTCCTGCCCCGCAGCTTAGCAGCAGTAAACCAGCTTAATCATATTAAAAATAGTTTGTTTTTTGCAATTTAAATACTGATTGTTACTGAAGATATTAAAGAAATAAGATAGACTAGTAATCAAGATGGTAAACCATGAAGCCACTTCGTAAACATTAAAACCTGAAACGGAATTCTCAAGCACGGTCCATGCAAATACAAGTGTCGTTTCCGGCTACTCGAGAACCAAATCAAGAAAGAAACCCCGATCGGCGGTCGAGCGCCGTTCACGCCTCAATCAACTGCCAGTTACGAGCCTTTGTACGACAAGTGCCTCCACTAACCCAAACGCGACTTTCGTGAACCCTACTACAATTCTAATTTTTACTTACTACTTCTAAATAAGTCGTTCATAAATGTTAACGACCCTGACTACGTAATCGATAGGACATGGCTTCAATTCCTGACATGAATAAATATTGCGTGAAGAACAAAACATGCGAGTTACTGGGTTTGAGTGTTTATTAAACATATCTCAATATTTATATAATATGTAATTCTATGTATTAGTATCTTTAACTATACATGTAATCATATAAAGAGTAATGATTGAAGCAAAAAAAGAAAGCAAGCAAAGCACAGCAAAAATTGTATAATCAAAACCAAACCCACTATCTTCCTAATAACTTTTTATCCAAGATTTATTTCACGCAAACATGAAACCAAAAACTTGAATCTACGAGATTTTTAATTTATATAATACGTTAGCATACAAGCAGATGTCTCTTCTAATTCAAAGTGCTTACAGATGCCAAAAAAATAAATATATGAATGGTACATTGCCAGTCTTATAGCCATATAAGCTTGTTGGCTACTTTATCCTCCAAACTAAAACCAGAGAGTGACAAGTGCCTATTGACATTATTGCGGAAGGAAAAATTAAGGTAGTGGTAGCTAAGCGAGATACAGAAATTTACCAGTTAATAATCGTGATAGCAGTGATATATTTATCGATTTTTTGCAAAAAGCAAAAGATTGGTGAGCAAAAAGACATATAGTATTTTTTTAAAGAGTCCCGGTCAAATATGAGAGAAATTTATGAGGCCGTTATCATCTTATCAATAGGAAACGCACAACTAGAACTCACTAGAGAACAACATACAATAGATAGCAAACACACAAACAAAACAAATAATACAAATTCTACTGCATTAAGTCTAGTTATAATCCTGCAAAAAGTAAAATTAATAATTAACTTGGACGATCACTGGTCGAGATACTAGCCAATTTATAGTCGCATTCACATTCAATCCCTCAAATCACTCTTTCAGAAAGACGCAAAATTACTTAAAATATAAAGACAATACCTTATAATCTTCTAAAGAATGTCGTTGTACCATATTATTTATACATTTTATTAGTAAACTATTGTTACTTCAGTTAGAAACTATTATTTATAATACATTACGTATTCTTACTTAATAACTGTACTTTGCGGCTAGTATCGGTGACCTGGGGATTGGTAAATCTCTTTATCTTCTTACTACGTTAACCTGTGCTATGAAAATACCAATCAGTTACATAAAAAAGATAGAAAAAACCTAATATATTATATATAGAGAATACTCTATTAAAAATCATGGCCAAGGCTTCTAAGTAACAAGATTAAAATATGTTATAAGAGTTAGAAAATTGACAACATACTTATATTTTTATACTCGGCATGTTTTAAATAATATATTACGAAATTATGAATATACATTATTAGACTATAAAAATATACAAAATAAAACCAAACCGATTTACCTAAGGTATATAGAGGCTACGACGGATGGCTTAAGGTCCATATTGCAAATATGAAAAATAAGAAAATAAGCTCTCCCTGACCGTTCCTCCAATCGCGCACCTCGCTTTTATTACATCCATAAATTCATCATATCGCAGAGGCAACACGGGTCGCCATTGGCCGCGTAAGCGAGAAGGCGAAGTCTCTCCCTCGCACCTCCTTCATATTAATATTGAATTTTTCTCGACCCCCGCCCGCCACCCTCGCGGGAGGCTCTACACTCTCGCCCCCGTATTGTTGTTATCTTTAATGTTGTGGAAAACGCGTTTTCTTGTGTCGTTAACTTTTATATTGCACCAGTGATACTTTTACGAGTTTGATACATAACTTATGTTAGATTTTTAACTGGATACACTAAAGCTTCACACATTCAAATAAAGAAAGCACCTTTTAGAAATATTTAAATCGGATTTCTTATAAAAATACGTTACTTGCTTAAGATGAAAACCGTTGACCTGGCAAGTTCCAGTCTAAAAATACCCAACCTAGTTTTTGTATTTTTTGTTATAACTGACTCAATTTCAAAGTTCAATCATTGACTCTTGGCAGTGTAAAACGTGACGTGTCTGTAAATTAAAATGTCCACACACCGTCTACACTCGTCTTCACTTAATCATTTGTATCTTACCTTAAATTAAAATAGTAAGTATATGTGTTAAATCGGCGGTTGAGTATAACTTTTATTCATATATACTAAACATTTCTTACCAAACAGTTCTTAACATTACTATTCACAAGGTTTTGCTAAGAATATCACAAAGTTTCAGCTATCTTTTGGAAGAACAATTTTTGTATTAAAAAAACAATATTAATTAAAATTTCTTATAATTTACATACTGTTACTTTACTAACATTTTTTTTAACACTATTAAAGTATTTAATACACATTCTAACTATATTTAGCAGAAATTAGATACAAAATTTTATAACAGGTACTGCTTACCAAGCGTAAAAATTATTATCATAGGTATTTTTCACTTTGATTAACTTTTGTATATTTTAATTAAATACATAATGAAGATTAGTATTTAATTAGTCGAAACTACTTCTATTTTTTATAAAGTAGTTACAAAATAATTATAAGCTTTATTCAATAGGCAATTGTTTGGGGCAGGCTAAATAAAAATAAAACAAAGAACATAATAAATTAATCACCTCCGAAAGGGGTCGGTATTCTCCCCTATAATGTTTTCCTTTACGTTTTCCTTTTAGGCATTGTCTGCGTGGCAAAATTAAAAAGAGAGGAAATAACCCGTCTCCGGTTTTAAATGACATTGACCTTTTGGTAAACGTATTTATTCCTGGCTTGTGGTTGCTCGCGGGTTTGCGCGAGTATAAATTGTCTTTAATTATACTGTTATTTGCAGCTTTGCTTAGCGCTAATTCAAATAAACTTGGAAAGAACACTTTTTTTTATAAAGAAGATAGTAACATTTTCATTTGTCCATTTTTATCATCACGTCGAAAGAAACAGATGATCTATATCAAAGTGGATGCAAGAAAGAGATTGCTAATTTACACTCACGATCAAATAGGCTTAATAATAGCACCAACAGATTTTAGCTTTCTTAGTTTTAAATTAATTCAGCTACTTTTAGAGTTTTAAGGTCTTTTTAACATTTGAAAATATAATAATTCTTATCATCACGCCGATTTCCTTGCGGCGTAGGCAGACTGAACCGAACATCAATCAATTATCCGGCACACCAAAATTCATCGGTTTATCGGCAGGCAAGATGGTAGTAGTCTCAATACATTTTACTTATGTATTAACTACTATTGCTTGTTTGTTGCAATAATTTGACCGACATCTTTAAGTGCTAACTTGATATCGCGGGGTTGTTACTGGTGTTGAATTTCTAGTGAGACTTTGATTTTCGTGGAAATCAGACATACTTTATTCATTTTCACTTTTCATAAGTTTGTTTGTCGCTTTTTAATTACTATCGAATCAAAAGTGCGACCACACACTTAGAGGAACCGGCACAAGGAACTCAGTGGGCTTGACTCAAGTCTTAGTCGAATATTATCTAATTTATATACACCACCAAAAACCCTGAAAAACCTCAATAACACCAACCATTTTTTTCAATTATGGAAATTTAACTTAAAATAAGATTTTTACTAAATATACTTACATTTCTATATTTAAATATTTACATGTATATATTAATGCGTGAAGCAAAAACTTTGTGACACTTTTTACAATAATTACGCAAACGGAAGGGTATGAAAATGGGCATAGTTTAAAATTTACATGGTGAAGAAGTGCCGCAAGCTAATATTTTTAAAAATACTAGCTGCAGTGTGTAGGTCGCTACATTATAACAATTTTTGATGAATCCAGCGGGATTACCTAATTTTTCCGGGATAAAAAGTAGCCTCTGTACTATTTCAGGTTCCATCGTCTATCTATGAGCCAAATTTCCATGTGGTCATCGAAACACATGTGTTATAAACACCATTATTTTCCAGACTCCTGCTCCTGTAATACATGGAAAAGCCTACCTTGAGCCGTAGGTATCTACCGCCTTAACTATTCTTACCGCTAAAGCATCAGTGCCTGTCACTGTCGTGTTTCGGTTTAGAGTGTTAGGTAGCCGGTAAAATCAAGCATGTGGCATTAAAACACCACCACAAGAATAGCAACACAACATTAACATCTTAGATATTCATAGAAGATGTTTGAATCTTTCATTTATATGACATAAAAAAACATTTATACGACATAAGTCATAATATACACACACGTTTATGTTTATAAATAAAATCTGTTGGTAAACTTGATATTATGGCTTACACCACAGACGACATGGATACTAATAGACTCATCATTGTGAACAAATCGTGTCACCGTGCATATGAGGAGATGCTCCTATCACTGTCAAAAATTACATACATTTGTAGATATATTATATCGTGAAAAAATAGAAATAAACCATGCTATACATTTTTATCGAACCGATTGAAATGGCAAGCTTAAAAAATTATCCTTGAAGTGATTTTATTTCATGGGTAAGTAGTATAAGTCTGTATTTCTGTGTGTAATTGCAAGATACACTGACAAACTAAGAAATTGCCTTGAAAGGCGTATCTATTGAATCTGTGGTTTAGAATATGGTTGACAAAGAGCATTGAGAGAGATTTTATAGATTTTTTTATATATCTTATAACGACAAACAAGCTTTACTAATGGAAAAAGATAACAATCAGCTATAGACACAAAATATTATAAAACTGCGTTGCTGTTGTGTGGCAGAGACAGAATGCCTCATGCATTAGTTTACCGGATAAGCGGATAAGCAATGACGCTATTGCAGCTGAAGGAAATACGTTTACCTTTTAAGTACTATACGAGTTTTATGAACATTGACGACTTAAAATTGATACCCAAAAAATGCTTAGCTATATATTAGTATTCGATACACAGCAAGTACATATTTGTCATCCTAAATAATTTATCATATAGATAATATATAATATAATAATAATATAATATTCACGGGACAAATTACTTACTGATCTAACCACAAAGTAAGCAAATTATTTGCTTGTGTAATGGGTCAACGTTTGGGGTATCGTTGGGGTCAAAGATACTAATACATAGAAATACAAATATAAACACTGGAATATATTTAATAAACACCCAAACCCGGAAATACAAACATTTATGCTCATCACGCAAATGCTTGTCCCCGTCGGAGATCGAACCCGAGCCCCGTCGATTGCGTAATCAGGGCCGCTAACCACTCGACCAATGAGGCGGTAAATAAATAAATAAATAAAAATCTTATTTTGGTATTCTTTGGTATTCATTATTGGTTTTATTATATTACTTTTATTAAAAATTGTTTCACAATAGATGTATAGCATGTCTTTAAGTATTTATAAATAATGTATTGATATATTTATAATGTAATAACATGTAAAAACCGACGTTCAAAAGTGATAACTATAAATCTTATTTTCAATTAAAAAAACTTGTACTTGGCTTTGGTAATATTCAATGTATACTTTTTAATACGAAATCGTATCTCGCGAAAGTAAAATTGTAAGCTATACGCTTCAAAATATGTAAACCTCACAGAAAGTAAAATACACGGTATTACTTTAGATTTCCTCCCTTATATTTCAAAGCTCAAAAGAAATCGCTAGCAATATCTGTCTGAAAAATATATCGGATTGCTTTGTCGCAGCTTTGGAAATCGAAATCTATTTTCCTTCAAATCTAAGTGAATCCCGTGCGGATTGGAAATGTACCCTTTACCTACCGCCGGGTGAGGCAATTGATATTCCAACAATACAATGTATGAATAAAATATAAACTGAATTCCTATCAGGCGTGTTCACTGCAATCGGCGCATAGATTTAAAATATCCTTGTTATGGTCTGGTGTATATTTTTTATAGGTTAAAACGTTTTACGTCTTTTTTTCCAATTGAATATCGTAAACTTATGAAAATAAATTCATCACCAGTGAAATATATTTCTGTATTGTTTGTGTAGTTTAAAGAAAAAATTGATGGAAATCTGTTAATCTATCACATAAATGAATAAATAATAAATAAAAAATATTGCTGGATAAACCACACGAATTGGTCTAACCCCAAATTAAGTAAGCAAATTATTTGCTTGTGTTATAGGTGTTAGTCGACGATACTTATACAAAGAAATACAAATGTAGATATTCTAATATACATAATAAACACCCAAACCCAGAAATATAAACATCTGTGCTCATCACACAAATGTTTGTCCATGTCGGGAATAGAACCCGAGCCCCCTCGATACGTAATTAGGTTTGCTAACCACTCGACCAACGGGGCAGTCATATGCCTTATCTATTAGTTAATACTAGCGATCGCCCTGTGGTTGAAATTCGATCAAAGGCTAGAGTTTAGTCTATGATCGAATAGGCGATATCGCTAATAGCAGATATGATATATTATGTCTAGCCGCAGGACAATAAAAACTCGTTTAAGTTTGAAAACATACTTTAGACGTATAGAAATTATTATACATGTGTGTACATTATCATATGACATGTATGTAGTGTTTGTGTGTAATATTTATTTCTATTAATTTACTGTAACTTTTATGCGTATTATTTTAAACCATCACTCCACAGTTAACGTAATTGTCGGAAAAAGAGGTACAAAGTTTTTACTTTATGTATTAATATATAGATACTGTTTGAACAACAATTTGTATTGCTTTTTTGTAATATTATTATTATATCAGTGAACAACTTACACTAATTGCAAAGTAATCAATTTTTACTTGTGGTACGAGTAGAGTGTTGGTCAACGAAATTATTATGTAGTAATACATACATATATACTGAAATATATTTAATAAACACCCAAACCCCGAAATATAAACATCTGTGCTCATCACACAAAAGCCTGTCTTTGTTGGAAATTGAACCCGAACCCCGTTGATTGCCTAGTCAGGGTCGCTAACCACTCGACCAACGGGGTTTTGTAACTTACATTCTTCTGCTATAGGGCGTTGGAATGATAGTGACATGATAATAAAACTTAGATAAACAAATATAAAAGTTTTTATTAATAGCACTATATATAACGGCTTTAGTGAGAAGTCAAATTGGCTCCGATAAATAGATATAGCTCTACAAATTTATTGGAAATATACTCAAATAAAAAAGTACTTTATGCCTATATCCCCGATGGTATAGGCAAAGGTACGAGTACCCATGATTGATGATTGATGAGATCGCGTGAGAAAACCAGCACCAAATAACTAATATTTTAAAGAAAAAATTAAAAACTCATTCAGAATATATTTTCTACCACGGGTTTAATTCAATAACTCCACTCCGTGGTCACGTGTCTATGTCGAATCACTAAATCGAAAAAATATTTTTATAAATAAACTGTCAATAGACGCTAAGGTTCACTGTCATTCACTAATTTGATGACTTCTGAAAAAAGATGTTGATCCTCACTATCGCATTATTTAACTCCCTAACGGCTATGCTATATTTGTGATAATCGAGACTTTTACGTGGTTTTACGAGACACTGAATTGTTAACACACGACCACTACACTTACGCCTGCTCTAGAGGTTTATATCAGTGTCTTAAAAATAAAAAATAAAAAAGTAATTGTTCTTCCTTATTGTTAAAATTCTTTAATATGATATGAATTATTATTATTTAAAAACGAATAAAAATCATCGCGAGGATCATGACATCATACCTATTACACTTAGTTTTCTCGGCATAATCCATAAAGGATCTAGCGTAAAGATATGTAATATGTATATTAAAATTACTGAGATTGTTAGCTAATGTGTATTTTATTTGCTTTGAAATGAGTCAAAACAAATTTAATGGGCACATGCAACAAAATTCAAGCTATTGAAATAGTTATACTTACACAAAATTATTACAATCCTATTTAAATTTTAATAGTGAAAGTATATATAAATTATTACTCGTTTATTACTCAGTCATAAAAAAAGATGGATGAAAGGAACGGATAAAAAGTGTGGACAAAAATTATAGTTTTGGTTATAAAACAAATACTGTTAAACATTGCCATCTAGCGGAAGATGTAGAAAGTGTTTATTAAGCCAGCATTGTAGCGTTCAACTGTTTCTAGGTGTCGTAACCAAGGAAGTTACATTCTACCCGGAATGTTCACACGCGCTTTAAAATCGTTCCGAAGAGTACCACGACATGAGTGGAGTGTATCTCTTTCTACTAAATAAAGCGCCAATCGCCATATACAATTGCGGCCATGCGTAGTTTGCAAATTACTACTAAGTAATTCTACTAATTTAAGAAACAGTTTCTGCATTGCATAAGTAATTACGTAATAATTAAAATAAGCACATTTTAGAACTCACGGTGTTAATTACAATACATTTCATGCTAATGTATTTATCGTCGTGTATGAATAATAGGGATTTAATGATTACCGAATATATAAAAATCTACCATCAGATAGTTTTATTTACACTGGCAATTGCAAGAAAGGGACAACATCCACTCTTATCGTTGTCTTGCTCAGAACGTTATAAAGTCAGAAACAAATGTCTACTTTATGAGTAACGAAATAAAGTACATTTTTATTTTTCAAATATTGCTTCGTAATAATTCCAGTTATCGTATATAAGTTCCTTGGTCGTAATAGTATTTTTCTGTTGTTATTTTTAGCGTTTATGTAAACAAAGGCTTTATTCAATTTAATAAAATTTAGAAACCTAGTTTATCTTTCAAAAAGTTATGTAAATATTATTATTTGCGATCGCCCTCTTGTTGTAAGTCTTACAATGTAAATCACAAATATCTATTATAAAATTATAAATTTAAACACATTGAACTCGACTCAATTAAACCATAGCATAGACTAAACAAAACAAGCAATTTCGTAAAAACGGTATAAAGTTTTTTATTCACGCATTAGTATAATTATCCTAATATTCAATATAACTTGCAATGTGGTTTTACATACATTATACAATGCAAATATCCGTATGTAGAGTTTCAATAATTATAATTATTGCAACTCTATATTTTTACATTATTACGTAAAGAAAACGTTGGATTCCTTCTTTAAAAAAAATGCGGGCGCGGAGAAGTTTGATATTTGATTTACTTATGTTTCTAAAAAAAAGTGTAGAAAATTATAATTTATTAAAAAAATATATGGTCGCAATTTGACCACTATGGTTCTCTTGATGGAAAGAGAAAACCATCGACTATAGACACCAGAGACGTTAATGATGCGTTGCTATCCTTGTGGCGAGTCAATGTGAATTCTATCGCCATGCGAGATAATGCAGAACTCTACCAGCTAGTAGCCACGATGGAATAGACTCGCATAGACAACCGCTCGCCTCTTACCTGTATATTTTTTGCTTAGCAACTTAAACTGATTGAGTAGAATAAACTAAACTGTAATAAAATAGACACTTAGGTAATACCACCACCACGCTTCAGTAATATGTCAACTAGAGATAGGAGTAGCTATCTCTGTCACAGCATTATCCTAACCTAACTTGCAGCCTATTGCTTTTTATTTTATAAAGCACAAATGACATCTACATTCTATTTTTTTTTATGTCATAAGATAGCAAACAAGCAGATGGGTCTCCTGATGGAAAGAGTCAACCATCGCCTATAGACACCAAAGATGTTAATGGTGCGTTGCTATCTTGTGGCGAGGTGTAATGCCACATGCATAAATTTACCGGCTACCTTACCCTCCAAACCGAAACACGACAGCAACAAGCACTGACGCTATTGCGGCAGGAATAGGTAAGGCGGTGGTACCTGACCCAGCGAGACAATGCAGAACTCTACCACCTAGCAGCCACGATGGTAGTGACTCGATAGCCAATTGGTCGCCTTTTACGACCTGCCTGGCAGAACGGCAGTTGGCCTATTCTCCAAAGGAGGCCGGGACCAACACGGCGAAAAATTGTCAATCGGTTGAACGATACGGGAATCGGTACATTGCAGCGCCACCTGGTAGTGAGTAACGTACATGAGGGTAGCATAAAAACCTTCTCCGTAAAAAAAATACATATCAATTTTCATAATACTTATACAAACATCCTCTTATATATATATATAAACATGTATATAGTTGGTTATGTTCAAATATTAAGTGAAATTACTTAAATGTAATACAATTCTGAGAAGCCATGGTAGAGGCCCGCGTCCCCTAGTCATTTAGCCGTCGTAGAGTTATTTAATACTGCGAGTGACCCCAGTCCGTGTTCTTGTCGCACTTTCCAAGTGTATTGAACACATCTGCCGGACCATTCAGATATAATTCAATAGTAATAAATTTAACAGTAGAGACAATATCATGAATCTATCTTTTACATGTATATGGGAGATATTTCTTAATTACTGTCGATTAATCTAGCTTGAAATATCACATTTACCGTTGCTTTTAAGAAACTGGTGTAGATTAAATTATATACCAAAACTCGTGCTATAGTGACCAGTCTCAACCAGGAGGGTCCGAGGTTCGCTCTCCGGGTCGGAAAAATATAATATAAGACTTTTTCAAATTATTTATCTTCTTTCGAGTAACAGTTCATGTAAATTTCGAGTTTCAATTTTGAGTTCAATTTCGAGTAACAGTTGGGAGTAAAATGGTACTATTTTAGCACCCTTGCACCTCTGTATACAAAGCTTTCGAGCCCGCTCATTGTAAGAATAAAGATATAATCGTTATGATAATGCGGCAATGGGGATCACTATTCATGGCGCCAACTTACAAACTGGTAAATCCGAGTGTTTCTTGGTGTCTACGTTTGGTTCACTCGGAGTATCCAAAAGGAAGCTGGCGTAATCATATTTTTATGTATTTATGAAAAAAATATCTTACACAAAAAGACCCTTGGGAATAGGCAGAGAAACAAAACGTTGTCTGACAAGGAATACCACCAAGATAAAGTTGTTCATCACTGCTGATACCACTGATGATTAATTGGTTTAATGGTCACCAATCGTTATTTCCAATTGTCAGGACGTATCCGTCCGTCCGTACTTTATACCTAATATTTAAAATTGATCGTCACATTTTAAGCAATGTTCTCAAGATTTATTTTCAAGAGCAAACAAACCAACGATTTCAATAATATTTCAGTTCCTAGACATTATTATTTAAACTTTTTATATAGAAATACTATCGCAAAACAGTTTCGCAAATCCAAAAGTGCACGCCGCAAAATATTTTATTTTCTGTTTAGGAAATATTTTCTTTTTAGTCTTTTAACTGCCTCATGGCCTAGGGGTTGTCTATTCTGCTCAAATCATGAGGTCTCGGGTTTGATCCCCAGGTGGGGCAAAGGTGTTATTGAGGATTTATCGAGGTTGTCTCGAAAATCTAAAATCTCAGTAGCAGCTCGGAGTCTGGCGGAGTAAATAATATCACTCCCGCGCCTCGGATGAGCACGTAAAGCTATCGGTCCCAGTTATTGCTAGAAATGGTCGATAATCGTAAAGATCACCACTTCTCCATCTCGTCAACTGACAAACCGCTAAATCGCGGTAAACTGAAAAGTCTAAAGACATTTGGTTTACACTGTTTACTCCACAAGGAAACCGGGCGGGATGATATTAGTCTTTTAAAAATATTAACCACCTTAAAACGAGGGATTTTCTTGGCATAAGCGTGTTCGTATTATTCCAAAAGTGCCATATACGTAAATAAATAGACATTATTACTTCTGAAATTTGCTTGATTTTGGTAAAGCAAGAGTAGAGCAAGAGCATTACCTAACGCTTCGTAATCAGAATCTTAAACGTAAGTAGTCAAATAAACTTTTCTACACATAAAAGAACAAAAGGTATCTACTTAAAATAACAATCGTTTGACGTGGAGATACGGACAAGACTTAGCTATTAATTAAATGCAGAGTTAAATCGCTACTAGAGGCTATAACTTTTCCCGAGACTGAAATTTAAAGCCACAAGTGTAAGTTTACCAAATATATTATTATCAAACCAGAAACATAATGTTAGGTTATAACAGAAACAACAGGCAGATAACAACACCAACCCAAAAGGAGTTATCGCATAGCTCAACCAGTTAGTCATAATAATAGTGACACGTTAAACTTTTGTTCACCTTTTACGAGCCTATATATAACTCATAAAAGTCTGTAAACGTATTAACCTGCGGGCCATTTCTGGAACTACTAGCTAAATTGAGAAAATTTGAGCTTCGAGCAGTCAAAAATATCATATACATTTTGTTGCATAAATATCGACAATTATGACTTTACACCTGGGATAAAGGGATAATGGAAGCTTGTTGACATATTCAACATACATGATGAACGCAATGATGCATTTCGATCTTTCAAACGGCACTCAAGGTACAAAATGTATTGGTTGCAAAATCTCCAAAATATACGACATATCTTAGCAAACAAATATTTTTGAAAAAGAACACTTGTATCAACATTTTTAGATTAAGATAACCTTCGAACTAATCAACCAATTTGATCCAATTTACGACATTCCACGCAGTTTTAAGGGAAAAGGGATGATTAGATTTTGGAATCAATCACTACATTGGTCTGGAATATATTTTAAAACTCTATAATCCAGTTGACCATGCAGGCCAACAATGAAACTTTCCTCTAGGTTATTTAAAACTTAGTGCAGTCAAAAATTTAACTAAATATACCGAAAATATACCTAAACACGAGCACAAATCTAAAATGTATATATATTATCTAGAAAAAGACAATATTTCTTTTTTAATCTGTAACTTTTGAACGCGATGACTGATTCCAATCTTTGAACGGCATTCGATGCAGTTTTTCAGCTCTAAAGGTGTGGTTTTGGTCACGGAATCAATCATCGGTGCACTTGTTGCACCTCTGCCTGCTGCTTTTTTATATCATGAAATAAGAAACATGATATAAATCATATGTTTGTTATTGTAATCCTAGGTGGTTTTCAAATTAGAAAAAGGCAGACATCGCCTATAGACTCCAAAGAAATTAAGATATTTAATTCATTTTTTGTCCTTATTAAAATGCCACCCATCCCCTCCTCCCGAAATTCTAAAATCCAATCAGTTTAAATGTAAGTATAAAAAAAATACAAAGCATTCACATATATGTATAAATGTATTATTTTATATTTAATCCGTATTTGTCGCTAAGACTTGTACATATGTAGGATGTATAACACGATTCGTAATCTTCCATCGTCTTAAATAAATTGTGTAGCGTAAGTACTGTATGGCCGGTATCCTATGAATTAAATATGAGGGCCTTATTTGATTCCGTAGTCCCTCGATATCTGATAATAAAAAAGAAATTTATCGTACACATATAGCGCCGCGCTGGGTGCCGAAGCTCATCGTCTGCTATTTTTTACGGTTGCCATCCGTCGACAATCACTTCATAGCGACCCCTGTCCGAACGGTCGATGACAGAATTATTTATCAGTTTGAAAAATGACGGGAAATTGAATGTAGTCGCAATGTTTACAACGCATTTTCTGTCCGGTGTCCTCGGGGGCTCCTTCCCCCGCGTTCCGATGTCCACTTTTCAAAGAGGCCGCTTGGACGAGGGTCGAAAACGCGTCCCCAGAGTAAAAAATAAAAAATAAGTATTCGTATTGTATTTATATTCGAAAAGTAACGCGTAAGTTGAATTACGAAGAAAAGGCAATTTTATAAAGAGAATACTGTGCGTGTATGTATTGCGACACGGGGCTTTTATGCTGAAATGCTATACTCGTGCCTAAGTGCGTCTCCCTATTGTAATGTCACGTTGTAGGAACATTAGCAGATAGATTATAATACACTAGTTGTCACACATGACTTCTCCTGTGGGATTTACTTATCACATTAATGTAGAAAAATTTAGATACCACAGAAGACCAAGACAGACAAACCAAAATAAGATTCATCCAATAAGATTCGTCCAAGGGTGATGTCAAGAGTCTTCGCGATCGGCGTGTATGTACAAAGAACATAATAAATGTGGAGAACGTATGATAAATCTGTGAGGATCGTGACACAAGATTCATCAGTGCACTTGGTTCCCTTTACCTCGGTACAAAGTACAGACTGTGACAGTGTGTTTACATTACTGACACATCCCTAAAATACGTAGGCGTTTGCAAATGAGTATACATAATTATATTTTCTTTGTTTTTCATTCAACCTGTTTTGATAAAACACGAGCAAAATTTTAACTTAATAGAATGTTAGTTTTCAAAAAGTGTAAAAACAGATAAAAAATATTGGTAAAATGTATGTCGGGTAATGTTTTCGAAGTTGCCTATCACAATAATTCGGACTAAAAAGAGGGCTTTTATTATTTCACTAGCTGTTGCCCGCGACTTCGTTCGTGCGGACTTCGTTTACTCCGCACAGCTCCTATCCCGGAGGTGATGATGTGATAATATGTAGCCTATATGTTGACCCGACCTGTTAGTAATATTCATGCAAAATTTGAAGTAAATCCATCCAGTATTTTTTGAGTTTACCCCGGACATACATTGACTTTCCTACGATTTTATTATATGTAATATGAACACAAATTTAACGTCAATTACGGATATATCCGCACCACAGGTTCACCGCCTAGAAAAACTTCTCCAAGTACATAGTATAAGCTGGTTGACTATTATTAAAAAACCTTTAAAGTCTACTTAGTCGTAATAGTTTTCCTTTTAAATTGTTTGTATTTACTACTATCTTGAACGTTTGCCACACACAAAATCAACCATTTAGTTGGTAAGGGGGGGAACACTTACCTCTAATTACTACTTAATATTTCACGAATACCCCACACTATGGGGTAAGCAAAAAATAACATCCCCACTTCATATGCATATTTAATTAATAGCGTCAGTGCTTGTCACTGTCCTGGTCCGGTTTGGAGGGTAATGTATCCGGTAAACTTATGCACGTGGCACTTAAATAAAAGTAGCCTAAGTTACTCTTTATTACATCAGTTATCTGTTAGTGAAAGTCCCGTCAAAATTGGTCCAGCCGTTTCAGAGATTAGCCGGAACAAACAGACAGAAACAGACAAAAATTTTAAAAAATGTTATTTTAACTTGTGTACCGTGTCTGTAATAAACGTATTCAATAAAAATCGGTTATTTTAATATTACAAACGGACGCTCCAATTTTATTTATTTGTAGTGTAGATATAGATTTAACATTAAAATAGAACATAAAAATGACTTCGAGTTCCATAGTCAAGTGTTATACATACAACATTTCACAACCGACAATGTGAATGTCATGGAACTGTTATATTGCCGAGTAATATTTCTACTTGTATTTATACCTATCTAACCTTTATAAAGCTGATGATTTTTAGACGTTTAATCTAATAATTGACTCCGAAAATTTTAGAATTGGAAGTGATCGATTTTTGTTAGTAAAAATGAAAAATTCGGTCATCTGAGTGCTAAGTGTGAGTTTTTCTTTTCGCATTCGATCGTGAGCGCGTTTCGAGTTTACTAGGAATTTGTATGTGATTTGTACAGCGCCACCTAGTGGTAAACTGGTTTCTCACGTTTACCACTAGGTGGCGCTGTACAAATCACATACAAATTCCTAGTAAACTCCAAACGCGCTCACGATCGAATGCGAAAAGAAAAACTCACACTTAGCACTCTGTTATTAGTCTATATGTACTTATGAAAATAACTTATTTCAACCGGCAAAAAAGGAGGTTATCAGTTTGATATGTATATTATGTGTAGTATTGTTGGAATTGGATAATATTTCAGTATGATTATCTATTTTGGCGTCCTAGCATGTTCACTACATTTCGCTAGTGTATGTATGTTTGTATGTTTTTCCACGATTTTCTAGGGAACTAAAAACTATATTGAGAATTTTCTTTCTGTATTAAATCAGGTATATTCCAACTAAGGAAATAGTCTGTTTCAAAAAATTGGTTCAGTAGTTGTTGAGTATCCGTCGGTTTAATTTACCAAATTCAATAGTTACAATAAAACTATTGCCAAATCTGGTAAATGTAATATTTATTTGAAAGTATATCATAATTAAATATTCTTATCCCTTTTTCTTAATAGCTGCTTTAATTTACTGGCTTCAATAATTGAGCATCCTCAGACTATCCGAACACAAACGACACAAAAGTTAATAATTAAATTGTTCTTTTATTACCTGTAATCTATAGAGTCTTAGACATACATATAAGTACCTTCGTATTATAACACCCATGGCCGCTCGTAAAAATGCTTTATTCACCCCATACGGCGTCGTAAAATGCGTAATAACGCGAGGAGGTATCGTGGAAGCAATTACCGATCTGTTATAGTTTGTTACAAAGGCGCTTGTTTATTATCATTTTATTATCAACTCATTTGCTGAACAAGGACGACGTTTAATTTAATGTTTAATGGCACCTGCATACAAACATGAATTCAATTATAATTTATGTGGTGAGGTAAACTTTTACCTGTTAGTTGCCCAATATTACTGTAACTCTTTTACTCACAGTAAACACTGTGTTTTACCACATTTTTATAATTCTCTATAGCAAACAAATATTTCCCGCTGTGGTCCGCGCCTTTTTTGAAGAATAGGTCATTTACACTTTTACTAGGTAGTTCGTAAAAGGGCAACTAGGCTATACAGGCTACCACTATCGTGACCACCACTTTACATGGTAGAGTTGCGCAACGCCTCACCCGGGTATACAGTACCACCACAATAGAATAATAACACAGTAAAATAATTTCATTTAGGGCAAACTTATCCAAAGTCTGAAATTATAGAAGACCACAGCGGCACAATAGTCCACCCACTTCCACGACACTTTCTTCCACGTCAGAAGCAGAACCCTTCTTACATATAATCAGTATTTTTTAAATTCAAATAAATATTCTCAAAATATTACTTAAACAGTTACATATTATATATAAAATTCTCGTGTCAAAATATTAGTTATCATAATCCTCCGAAACGGCTAGACCAATTTTTATGAAATATTATATGTATATTCAGTAGGTCTAAGAATCGGCTACTATCTGTTTTTCATACCCCTAAGTGATAAAGGTTGTCCACCCCTAAATTTTTTTTAAATTTTTGGACAATTTTTTTATTTTTATTTTTTTATGATTCAGCATTGAAAAATACATACAACTCTAAATTTTCGCCCTTCTACCATCAAACCCTGTTTTTTAATTCAATAATATATATGGCAAAACAACGTTTGAATATGAAAATTAGTTTTCGAAAAAAACAGTACAGAAAAAAATTTAACAACAAAACATCAGTTCGCAAAGTAAAGTTTCGTTATACACCTTAGTTTTTCATTTTAGTTTTCCTCGTTGCTTGATTTTTTCTTTTCTACCAAACTCAAAGCTTCAAAGATAAAAAAACAATTCATAATATAAGCAGGTATGACTATTATGTAATCTGTCTATCTAAGTACATTTTTCTCAATCAATTTTAATTTGGTTAAAGGCACTAAAATATTTTAGTTCGAATTTTGCGTAATTGAAATTATATCCATGCATTTTGTTTTACCAATAGTTATAAAATTAGAATATCTTACAAAAGTGTACGAAGAAAAAGGACTAAAAAATATTCATAGAAGTCCGTGATAGTTCATACGTAGTTAATACTTTATACGTTGAATTAGAGTAGAATATAAGGGGAGGTATCCACCACCTTACTTATGCCTCCCGCCTTACGTTCGTACTTTCCACTCTTGTATTCCGTTTACGAGGTACAGCAAATCGACATAAATACTAACATATAATAAATATGATTAATTTATCAACATGGAAGTAAGATTCACCACCACCAGATATAAGTAATTGAAAAAATTAAATTGGCTTCAAATATCTGTAAACTATATCATATCTCAAAAACTACAAAACCGATTTTGACAAAACTTTTACTGTTCTATAGTTGGATTATGCCTGATTTAAATCAAAAATAATTATTTCGATATGGTTTTCAGGTCCCGAGAAATTCGTGGACAAACATATAAACGTAAAAACATACATACACTCACAAAATTTAGTAAACGTATTGAGACGCCTAAATAAATCATCATACTCACTATTATCTAATTCCAACAATATTACATACATACATATCAAACTGATAACCTCCTTTTTTTCGTTGATCGAAAAGGATTTCATATAACATTTTAAAAATACCTTATCTATTGGGTTGCATTAAAGAGAGCATGGAAGACGCAAAATTGTCAAAACAGATAGATGCCTAGGTCTATTAGTTATCATTCGAGGGCGATATCAAAAGGCTTTACAAACATCACAATTATTTGAAGATACTTATAATCTTAAAGTATATACTGTAAGATCATACCCGCGTTGTTCCGTGTCCCTTTATGAAAAAAAAAGATCTACCGTTTTACTGTTAGACATGTCGTAAAAGGCGAGAGCAGGCTAAAACTTTACTTAAATCATGACTGCTAACTAGATGGTAAAGTTCTTCAGCCTTTCTTCAACTGATATTAGCACCACCGCTTTACCTGTTCCTACTGCAATAGCGTCTGCGTTTGTCGCAGTCTTGTTCCTATTTGAGAACAAGTTAGCCAATAAATGTGCATGTGGATTGTTTACTCTATCCATCAGAAGAAACATCTGCTTGTTTACTCTCCTATGAAAAAAAATACTAAGAATGTTCTGCATGGTTTGAGATGTCCTCTCTGCCTGCCTGTATTAATGTTAAGAAAGTTCAAGAAGAATGCAGGGAATGGCGTATGATCTATTAGTGTAAACGATTTTACTGATAAAATATCTGTAAAAATAAAACATTTAAGAGTTACTTTTAGTTTCATCCAAATTTTAAAATTACGAACTAAATATTGAATTGAAAGTGTGTTTTAATTATTAATGTAAAATAATTACTAGATAATATAAAAATATTCGTTTGAAAATATCCCACTAAATTCTCTCTGTAATGTTGGGAGTATCATTTTACATGTGTACATAATTACGATGGTAACTATTACGTAATCTGTCTATCTAAATACATTTTTCTCGATCACTTTTAATTTTGTTGAAGGCACTAAAACATTTTAGCTCGAATTTTGCGTAATTGAAATTATAACCATGCATTTTGTTTTTTGTGTCGGATATAAATGAAATTTTTAATTTTATACATTATTTTTTTATTACATAAATCGAACATATTATCAATTCTGAACAGAAAATTTGCCGTACCTATAAAAGTAACACTGTATTTAAAAAAGTTATGCTCCATTTAGAGGCGAGGTAATATACATATTCATACTAAATACTCATTAAAGGACATCCTGTTAAATTAAGAAAGGCTATCTAAGTAATATTCTATAAAAATAGCACATTTTGAATTAGATATAAACTCTTAAGTATTTTATATACTTCTGAACTGTGAACATATCTTACACCTACATACAAGACATCTTCTCAAAAGCTTTATGATTGGAGCACAAAACTTGTACAAACTTCGCGCCCCATTATAATCATAACGAAATATTATAAGGCCGCCCGCCCAACAAGGAAAAACTGAAGTGTGCATTTGCCGGCGCCCGCCTTCAATATCATAACGGGCTCTCATTGGCTATTATAAGTTGATATAATATCATAACAGCTCGGGATTGGACCGGTCTGCGCGCCCCTTGTTTTATTAAAGGTTAGTGCAACGTGATATTGCGTTATAATATTTCTACGTCCATACATTCTCGGATCGTACCCTTCCCGCGCTCCTCAATAAATATGCCGGGAGTGGGCTCTGGCCCCCGCCCGCCCGAGTATGAGCGGTAGGAAATGCCGACCGCCGACCGCCCAGGCCGGATCAATAATAATACTCGCCCATATCTGCAGTGGACTGAATCTGCTTGAGAAAGCGACCGACCCTCGAACCCCCCTTCCCATGCCGCTGACGCTACACAAACAATATAAATCATTTTCTCAATCCCGAGGCCGCGACCACACGCAATCACATAGCTTTGCCGATGTCGCACGCTACACAACACAAACTGACAACAATCATACGTTATATCCCGCCACGAAACATATTATGTCTCTGGTCATTATTATATTGAAGCTGATTTATATCTTTATTTTTAAGAAAAATACTTAGCTATTAGTTGTAATCAAAAAGATTTAACCCATTAAGGCCGAAATGGCGTTAAATCCGTAAAAACACACCCTAAATATTTTCCGGGTTTTTTTTGTAACTGGTACTCCGTAGCCTAAATATTAGCAAATTTTAATATAATATCGAATAATATGTAGCTTAGTCTAAAAAATCAACTTACCAAGGCACCTTACAATAAAAACAAATGTAAAATTTCTCAAGAAACTACGATTTGAAAAAAATATGCACAGTTGGAAACAGAACGTTATATGTTCAAGTTTCAATAAATTTAAACTTATTTGTCTTGATAGGAGCAAAGATCTTAGTAACAAACTTAAATAGTACTGTTGCCAGCGGCATTACTTGCGCTAACTAAAATTTTCTTCCATCAGGGTTTTAATTTTCAAAAACACTAGACCCTTTCAACTAGAATCTTACGATATAATCGGGATCTATTTATTCGTTAAATATCAGTGAAAGTGAAAGTGTGAAAGTGAAGTAAGATGTGACAAAGCAAGTAAACGTTAAATGTCAAAGTTAGCTATATAACTTTGACATTTAACGTTTACTTGCTTTGTCACATACTCGTAATTAATTTTAATATGCAATAAGAGTGTTTTCATCTCAACTATGATAAATATCATAATGATACTATTAAATAAACATATTAAAACAAAGTATAAAATGTAGAACACGAACACAATCCTATACTGCATTTCTACTATGGAATCTTTTATAAGGTTTTTAAAATGAGATAGTTGTTAAACTCCTATACATTAATTAAGAATTTTTGGTTAGCTGAAACTACTTTATTCTCTCTTTTTTGTCTTTAATAAAAAAGAAGTATACTTCATGTTAATTCTATAATTTATTTGACACATACATTTGTACATACAAAACATTTTTAAAATACCAAATCGTTTTGGCGCGTTTTAAATACCTCATGCTCTGTCTCTAAATATTATTATGTTTTATTGTACTGTATTGAAATATTTTTCACCGTTGTGATAAGAGCCTTACTTTATACAAATAAATACCTTTTACCATTTTTAAGACGTATCGTTCAATGAAATAAGCACAACTTAGAGAAAGATTACAATAAATATTATATCTTTATCAACCCCTAACTTTTATCTGTGCTTTGACAGTGGTAGCTATCATACGGCGCGGGCGTACCATCCAAATAGTTGCCTATATTAATGCAATTCTGTTAAAGGTTTTAGAGTGAACTGGACTTAGCATCGTAGCCGAACAGTCTACAGACTCACTAACTTCTCGTTATCTTTGTTAATGTCCGAGCTTATTGTGTAAATTTGATATTTAATTGTTATTTCCTGTTTGTTTATTTTTTGAATAATAAACAATAAATAAAAATTAGTCATAGATATTCCAATAGACGTAGACATTGCGTATGAAAAGAGATATTATTTGGTTTCTTATAACTTGTTTATGTAAATAAATATAAATAATAAATAAATAAATATTCACGGGACAAATTACACTTACTGATCTAACCCCAAAGTAAGCAAATTATTTGATTGTTTTATGGGTGTTAGTCAACGATACTAATACATAGAAATACATATATAAGTACAAGAATATATTTAATAAACACCCAAACCCGGAAATACAAACATTTATGTTCATCACACAAATGCTTGTCCCCGTCGGGGATCGAACACGAGCCCCGTCGATCGCGTAGTCAGGGTTGCTAACCACTCGACCAACGAGGCGGTAATGGTATTATACATATAATATTAAAAATATCAACATGTCAAAAATAAGTTTGTCTTGTTTGGAAAATAGATGGTCCAAGATTAGAAGTTTAGCCATGTTAGGAAAACCCACATTTTTTTGTTAAATATATTTATTTAATTAAATCAGTAAATTATATAAGGGTACTTTTAGTTAAGCGTAATTTAAAAAAATCCGAAACTTTTGAAATTTTGGAAAATTACTATTATACAAGGCGTTTTCCAGCTTATCGAACTACTTACATCGCAAATACATTCATTGTAATGCAGAAAATTTCTCTTTATGTGGAAAATGAGTGTTTATTAACTCAATTACTAATAAATGTTTTATAATTAAAGATTATTAGTTTTAAATAAAGAAATAAACTATTGCAATATATTAAATTAAAATTACTTAATAAGAAATTAAATTTATTATTTCTTTACTTCACTTAATTATTTATAAATCCCAATAATAAATTAAATTTAGATTAATTTAAAAAATATTATATGCAAGTCATAAATCTGATTAAAATAACTTCTTGGTATTATACAATTAATTTTTACGGTCATGAAATGACGGTATTATAAATAAACTTAAGGGAGTATAAAATAAGACTGAAATTATTGTCGTATAAAACATAGATAGTTTTTTTTCTAACTTGGTTTTTAATGCCAACTATACAGTCTACATTAAACAGTATATTGTAATGTAAATTTGACATGTAAATAAATGATTATTGATTTATCTATTTTTTAATAAATTTAAACAATCTAAATTGAAATATATAAATTTTAACATAGTTTTTTTAGTTAGAATAAGTCTTCGTCACCGGCACCAGATGACAAAGCCGCGAGTATGTATTTTGTGTAGGCGTTTTACAGACGATGGCGGCCACACGAAGCGAAATGCGGTGCTTTAGTGGCGTGTAGCGATCATCGTCGTTATCCGTGTGAGGCCAATTTAGACAGGTACTTAGCACACAAAGTAAAATCCACGACTGTGTCATATATGCTTTTGATATCGCAAAACGTACTTTAGAGATTTTTAGACAGATTTTTTTTTCATACCATAAGATAGCAAACAATCAAATGGGCTTCTAATAGAAAGGGAAGCCGTCGCCTATAAACAACAAAAATATTAATAGTGCGTTGCTATCCGTGTGCCGAGATGGCAATGCCACATGCATAAGTCTATCGGCTACCTTACTCTCCAAACCGAAACATGACATTGAAAAGCATTGACGCTATTGCTGCAGAAATAGGTAATACCCGAGCGAGTTGTTGCGGAACTCTAGCACCTAGTAGTCACAACGGCAATGACACTCACAGCTATTAGGTCGCCATTTACGAACAACAGAACGGCAGTACGGCAGTAATTGGTCTATTCTTCATAGGAACCCGGGCCACCACGGGGAGAAGTGAACTCTATATCGTGCGAAGACATAACGATAAAGAGTGCAAGTGAACTCTACATTGTTTTTATGTTTCACTATAAACAATAATTAAAAATCTAACGCTCTTGTCATCATTTCAAAAAGCTGATTAGGTACAACAAACTGTAAATAAATAAATATTTCAAACTAATAAATAGCGCACTCCAAATAAACAAAACTATATGAGACATTAAACTTAGCTTTACGGCTTCCGCATTTGCGTCATCCTTTATTATACGAACGAACTAGTAAGGAATGAAATTATCACGTGCCACGTGCAATGTAGGGTTCTGAAGTTGTCCATCCATGCAGCCTAAGAAGAGGGCAAACGCCCTCTCTTAGTTCGCATTATTGTGATGGATAGCTTAGTAGTAAAAAATATACTTTCATACTATGAACATTTAAACTATTCAATGTCAATGACAAATATATATCTGCACCACAGGTTTACCGCCTGTAAAAACTTTCTAAGTATATTTTATAAATTAGTCGACTATTACTCAAAAACTTGTAAAGCTTTCTAAGCCGTGATAGTTTTCCTTTTAACTTCATTATATTTACTGCTACTATGATTTTTTTCTCACTCCCAAAACCAACAGCTTAGCCTGCAAAGGGAGGGGGGACACTTGACTCTAATAAAAATTACAACTAAAAGCTTAATATTTTACAAACAAGTCCCTTAACCGAAAACTTGTTTTCACAAACCTATAATATTTTTTTAAAAACCTATCCAACGATACCCCACACAATGGGGTACGTGAAAAAAAAAATAACATCCCCACTTCACATGTGGGGAGGCTATCTTGAAAAAAATATTTTTCAAGGTTTTATGTTACCACTTTTTTGACGTGACTAATACGTAGGTCACACTATAAGTTTTGCGTAACTTAAAAAAACAACATGTTATAACCAAAATATTATGTTTATTGCTTTTCAAAAAATCTCCTTTACATTTTAAACATTTTTTCATGCGATCGAACCATTTTTTAAAACAGGAGGACCACAGATCTGAAGACATATTTTCTACGTGCTGATTGAACACTATCACTGCCTCTTCGGAGTTGGTAAAAGTAAAACCTCTCATCAAATCTTTGATTTTGGGGAAAATACAGAAATCACAGGGTGCTAGGTCGGCGCTATGCGCAGGATGAGTGACGAGATGTACTTTTTCGGAAGCTAAAAATGACTTTGTTTTGTTGGCCGTGTGTGAAGAAGCGTTAACATGCTGTAGGAGAATGCGGCTTTTGGGTCGTCTTTCGTGAATGAGCCAATCATACCAATCCCCAATAGTCCTCAAATTGTCTCGTAGGTAATCCGGGGGTTTTTTTCAATTAATCGCTTCACAGTAGCCATATTATTTTCGTTGACGGCAGTTGAAGGCCGTCCTTCACGAAATTCGTCATGTAAAGAAACTCGACCTCTCTCAAATTCAGCAAACCATCGCCTCACGGTGCTCAAACAAGGTGTTTCTCTCCCAAAAGCATTTTGAAGACGAGCGGCACAGTCTTGCGGAGAAAGAGAACTTTTAAAATTATAAAAAATCATCGCACTAAAATCTTTTCGACTTAATTCCATTTTCATTGCGTACGTAGAACTTTGATATGTGATAAAAAAACAATTGACAAATCATTTCCCGCCAGTTGTTTTTTTTATTACTAAGAAGGTTGCAACGTTTTAAAAATATAACATTCGAAATTCAAATAGTTCCAATTAGCTAGAAGTGCAAAACTTTTAGTGTGCCCCATGTATATGTATATTCGAGCCAAATTACAGCTTTCTAGTAATAAGGATCTGAGCAATCGTGCGGACATACGGACAGACGGACGGACATGGCGAAACTATAAGGGTTCTTAGTTTACTTCGCAACCCTAAAAAGTGGTTTTATCTGATGGGCATAATATTTAGATCTTCAAACTTGAATTGAAATCTTCTAAGGCAGTGCGCATTCATCATCTACCCCTGCACCACTATCCAATGTGGACATTGGGTAAAGGTCATTATGCTGAACTACCGACTTAAAAAATTTACGAGTCATAACAAATACACATACTTGTGTCAAATAAAGATGACTTCACGTCTACCGAACCAATCGTGATGAAACACGTGGTGCATTACTATCCGTGTAGCGGCTTAATAAAGAGCGCATGTTATTCCTGGATAGCTTTCTATTGAAAAAATATTGTTAAGATCACCATAGTAGTTTTTGAGTTTCTTCGTTACAAACATACAGAAATACAATTTATTTCTCTTTGTATTCTTAATATATATGTGTACACAATGAGATTTCATGATTCACTTGTGTAACTAAACTACGCTAATGATGTATAAACTTTGTTAATAAGTAATAAAATTATTTCTTCGAGATTTATTAAATAGGTTAATCTACAAAATACTATTATTGAGCCAAAAAAAAACATTATTATTATTTTAAAATATTGAGTGTCGCATAATATGTCGCTCTTTCCAACAAGAACTATTACTAATTATTCCCGATAACCGTGATTATGTGTCCATATTTATCATCGGGCTCCGAGCTGCTACTACGATTTAAATTTCCGAGGATAACTCAGAAAACATTTTCATAACACGATAATCTAACCCGAAACCAAAATCTCATGATCTTAACCACTAGGACACGAATCCCTTTAACACTATGAAATGCGCACGCTAACTTATAATGAGCTGCACATTTAAGGATTCCTATATTTTCCGGGTGTCAAGTTTAACTGGATTTAACACCCGGAAACCTTTGAAACGTGTGATGTCAGTTATTTTTGAATTACAAAACTGATGGCCTTGAAATTTTAAGGAACAATCTCTAAGGTACCTCCTTACGAACAAAAAAATAATAAATTATTTCGGACTACAGATTAATGAATTAAAGTATACGTTTTGAATTTCATCCTCTATCCCACGTTTGAATATTGGATATTTTCCATTCCATTCCACATTTTGAATAAAAAGTATCCTTTAACCTTCTTCGGAGTGTGAACTCAAATCATACTAAATTTCATTAGAATCCATTCAGTACATTTAGCGTGATGCACGGCCTTGATACAGACAGACAAACAGACAAAAATGAAAAAAAATACAGTTTTCACTACAGTATCGATTAAGGAAAGCCTTACAAAAAAATGAAATATCTTCAATGTACAAAATTCGACCTCTTCCAGTTTTATTGTATGTATATATAGATATATTATATGTATAGATATCTTCAATGTACAGAATTCGACCTCTTACAATTTTATTATATGTATAGATGGGGTTGGCTTCTTTTTGTTATGTCACAAATGTCACAAATTAATCATGTAATTGATACTTGAAATTGAAATATTGAAAAATGTAATGAATCGTGATATCGCACGCCTCCGTGAAACATAATCTATAACATGACTATGATTTAACACAGGAAAGATATATTTCGTTAGCATTGGTTTACAGCTCGTCAAGAGAAAGGAAAGCTATGAATTCTAACCCGGTATGAAGTTACCGTTAGACACGAGTAGGGCGCCCACCCAAACTTGCAGTAGGCTCCTGTAGCCGATCTGTCTCCGCACAAATCGACTCATCGTTCCTGCGGGCAGAGCCCGCCGCCTTGACGTAAGGCCGAGACGGTGGCAGAAGTGCCGGGCAAACCTGTGTTACCTTAACTGCATCCCAGGCGATGTAGTGTCTGTGGAGAGGACACTTCATCCATGACAGCTCTGCTGCGTGGAAAACAACACATTTTTCCAAGCACGTTATAAGTCTGCACAAATGGGCGTGAGTGCAGGTACCACGGGTCACTTCTGATAGTGGGAGGATCCATCGAAGACCCATTGATCAGTTACCACTCGTTCAAGCTGAACAGCCCCCGACCATTAATACACTGAACCGCCTCGGTGTTGGTTTGTTTCTTTAGGGTATAGGGAGTACTAGTTGTCTAGATAACTGACACCGCAACATGTCGCTTCTGCCATATCAGCAAAACAAGAAGCGTCATAAAACACTTCTCCGTGCACATTACAACATGGAATGCTTGTACTATGAGGACAGGCCTCCTCGAGACCTGCCGAGGCTTAGAATAAGCATAAGACCTGCGCAAAACTGCTGAAATTGACGAAGAACTATACCGCCTAAATATCGCGGTATTCGCTGTTCAAAAATCTAGATTACAAACAGACAGACAACAAAGTGATTCTATAGGGTTCCATTTTTTTCTTAAGAGGTACGCAACCTTAAGAATCACCGTAATATTTATTTTAATATCGTGCTTTGATATTAAAAATAAAAGGTTGCGTGTTTAAGGCTTTCTAAAATATGAAAATGACTTGATCAGTATAATATATTTATAACCTCAAAAAATGTTAAGCATATCATGATAAGTAGTTTTAAATTAGTAAATGTTAAAGTTTTTAACTTAAAATGCGGTAATTACAAATTACTGTATCGTAGATTCTATAAAAAGTGTTCCTGGTGTCGATTTAGACACGAATGTTAAGCATGAAGCGTAATACAGTAATGGATACACGAAACATTAATTTTTTATTACATTTCTATCAATAAACATTTATTTTTAATGGAATTTACAGTTATATACCCGCTTACATTAGGTAGTAAGTCTAATCATTTTTATTTAATTTCAAAGCCTGTTCGCTGGTTTTAATGACAGCGTGCCAAAATTACCACATAATATTTTTTTACATATATAATATATAATAAAATAGGGATATATATATATATATATATATATATATATATATATATATATATATATATATATATATATATAACCCCTATTTACCGTGGTCACGACATCACGCACCAATGACTGGACCGCTGATTCTTTTTTCGTTGTGTTTGTAATTGACTGAAATTGAATTTGTAAGGTTCTTATAAAAGAAAATATTCTGAAAAATTCACGGAAAATTGGAAAATTTAAGAATACTTAACCACCATATAAAGTTCAATGCCCTTTCGGATGCCTGGAAGGACAATCCCGTATACTTATATAAATTACCTGTCACGTTGTTTGTCCGCTATGGATTTCTAATATGTATGGCAAAACAACGTTTTCCTGGTCAGCTAGTATAATATAAAACAGTAAATGGAATTTACTCCTTTATAGAAATATTCCGAACCTATTCTGGCGTCCATTCCATTAAATTCCACGCGTGTTTTTCACGTACAAGAAATCAATGATATAATTAATGTGATGCACACGCATATCACTTTTATTGTATAACAAGCAATGGCTCAATTAATGGAAAGAGAAACCATCGCCTAAAACTAAAATATTTACCAATTATGTGGTACCAAATGGAAAGTATAAGATAATCATACAAAAAAGATGTTTCTAACTGGGCTACTAAACTGTCTAGTTCTGAAGTGCAAACAACAAACTACAACCGAATTGGGACCTTCCTAGTGGGAAGCCGGATCAAAACACATTCACTCGCGTAAGCATGTTCCGTTTTACGACTAAAGCATTCTCAGAAAAATAGATTCGTGTCAAAAATTTAATTATCTTAATTTCTGCAATAGTATGGGTAAATAATATACGGAAAAAAGTCTTAATGGTGGAGTAGTTGGCCAATTTGACAGGTTCCCGGGTTCGATTTTCAACTACGTGTCTACTAGGTGAGTTCTGCAAAGTGGCAATCGCACCCATGATGAAAATTTTACCGATAAAATCATTTTGGGGCACTTAAATTATTTTCATACATTTTTATACCTAAAAATACTTATTTTCGTTAGTTTGTTGTTGACCATATGTTTAAAGGTACAGATCATAAATTTAAGCCTATTTAGTAAAAAAATGTGGAGATCTGTATCTCAAATTTCGGGTGCTAAAGTTTTTAACTGACCTTGAATATACCCTTTATTAATTAATACATTTTCAAAACTGACTAAATCTTAAAATTATTTGACCATTTATAACCAACTAGCGACCTGCCCGTGGCTTAACCCGCGTAGCTTTTGTTCCCGTGGGAATATCGGAAAAGTTTATGTACTTAAACCTTTCTCAAGAATCAATCTATATAGTAAAAAAACCGCATCAAAATCCGTTGCGTAGTTTCAAAGATTTAAGCATACATAGGGACATAGGTACATATGGACACAGGGACAGACAGAGAAAGCGACTTTGTTTTATACTATGTAGTGATTATGTGAGCTGTTTTTCAAGAAAATATTCACACTTTCCGGTGCTAGCATCCTGGAACCCTTTCATCTAACTGATTATATCGTGAATTCAATGCATACTTTAAAAGAAGTCTCCTGTCGCGTTTGTCTGTCTGTTCACGATAAACTCACAATTATTAAACGGATTTTAATGTGGTCATCGTCAATAGACAAAGTGATTAACAAGGAAGGTTAAGTGTGTGTTTCGATATGATCTTGTGTAAATTGTTTGAAATATGACGGAGAGTGTTAAAAATGTCAGAAAACTTAAAACATTTTTTTTGTTTTAAGTTTTCTGACATTGTTTGTTTATTTTCTGACATGTTTAAAAAAAATTGAAAGTAAAAAAATACCGACAAATTTGCGATGGCATTTTATTTCTTTCTCGTAAGGATAGTTTACTATATAATATCCATCCTAACACCGAAAAATATGGTCACTCATGATAATTGATAAGCTATTTAGACGGATACAGTTAAATATAGTAGAAGTACCAACCATCTCAGTACCTGAATTTGAATTAATGTACAAAACATTATAATAATAAATAATATTTTTATTAAATTCACAAACCCTATAACTTAAATTAATCAAAATTATAATAATATTATATACATATCGTTATTTTTACAGTGGCCACTGCGGGTATAGTTAATATATTTCTGTAATGCATTAAATCAAAACAAAATAGTTATAACGACCCTAATTAACCGAAATAAAATACCGCAAATGAAAATGAATTCTGTTATCATTTTTTTAAAGGTAACCATTATGCACAGAAAGCTTTGAGAGCTTTGTTTCCTAAGATAATTTAAAAACCCTTACTACTTACATAAATATAAAAACAATGATTTGTAAGATATTTTGAACACTTTATGTACTTACAACAATATAATGATCAAATTGCTTTTACGTTTTTCAGATTATTTTGATTACTCTAATCAATAACCTCATGATAATCAATTTGATGCTGACTTTACTTCTACCCTACATTAACAACATTAAGTATTCCATACAGAAATCATAAAATTCCGTGGTTATGATAGCCCTTTATACGTAGGTCACACTATAAGTTTTGCGTAACTTAAAAAAAACAACACATATATAGTATAACATACCCAGAATATTATATTTATTGCTTTTCAAAATAATCTCTTTTATATTTTAAACATTGTTTCATGCGATCGAACCATTATTTAAAACAGGAGGACCACAGATCTGAAGGCATGTTTTCTACGTGCTGATTGAACGCTATCACTGTCTCTTCGGAGTTGGTAAAAGTAAAACCTCTCATCAAATCTTTGATTTCGGGGAAAATACAGAAATCACAGGGTGCTAAGTCGGAGCTATGCGCAGGATGAGTGACGAGATGTACTTTTTCGGAAGCTAAAAATGACTTTGTTTTGTTGGCCGTGTGTGAAGAAGCGTTATCATGGTTCAGGAGAATGCGGCTTTTGGGTTGTCTTTAGCGAACTTGAGAAAAAAAACGCGATAATTTTTTTACCAACGTTTCTCGCCTGTCTCACTTTTGTTGGCCTGTTCTCATTTTCAAACACCTATTCACAAGATTACTGTTTTTTTTTCGGGTTCAAAACAATAAATCCACGTTTCGTCTCCTGTGACAATGTCATAAACAGCGTTAGAATGTCCGTGGTCGTACTTCAGTAGCATCTATAAGCACCATTCCACGCGAGCCCGCTTCTATTCCACTGTCAGTTCTTGAGAGATCCAACGACAACAAAGTTTCCGAACTTTCAATTCTTCGTGTAAAATTTTCTGAATTTGGCTCATACCAATCCCCAATAGTCCTCGAATATCTCATAGGTAATCCAGGGGTTTTTTTTCAATTAACCGCTTAACAGTAGCCACATTATTTTCGTTGACGGCAGTTCAAGGCCGCCCTTTACGAAATTCGTCATGTAAAGAAACTCAACCTCTCTCAAATTCAGCAAACTATCGCCTCACGGTGCTCAAACAAGGTGCTTCTCTCCCAAAAGCATTTTGAAGACGAGCGACACAGTCTTTCGGAGAAAGAGAACTTTTAAAATGATAAAAAATCATCGCTCTAAAATCTTTTCGACTTAATTCCATATTCGTTGCGTGCGTAGAACTTTAATGTGTGATTAAAAACAATTGACAAATCATTTTTTTTATATCATAAGATAGCAAACAAGCAGATGGGTCTCCTGATGGAAAGAGTCAACCATCACCTATAGACACCAAAGATATTAATGGTGCGTTGCTATCTTGTGGCGAGGTCTAATGCCACATGCATAAGTTTACCGGCTACCTTACCCTCCAAACCGGAACACGAGAGTGACAAGCACTGACGCTATTGCGGCAGGAATAGGTAAGGCGGTGGTTACAGACCCGGGCGAGACAATGCAGATCTCTACCACCTAGTAGTCACGATGGTAGAGACTCGCATAACCAATCGGTCGCCTTTTACGACCTGCCTGGCAGAACGGCAGTTGGCCTATTCTTCAAAGGAGCCCGGAACCAACACTGGGAAAATTTTGAAATTTTTTATTTTTAAGTTAATTTTGTTGTTAATAATAATATAATTAATAATAATATAATATAATATAGTTAAAAACAATTGGCGCCAATTGTTTTTTTTATTACTAAGAAGGTTGCAACGTTTTTTAAAAATATAACATTCGAAATTCAAAAAGTTCCGATTAGCTAGAAGTGCAAAACTTTTAGTGTGCCCCATGTATCATTCAATATAAATGAATATCTTAGGAGTTATTGCAAAATAAAAACTAATATCGATCTTACACCGGCGGATGCCACGTTTAAATCTAATTTGCATGTTTGGCGCAACAACTGATGTGATTCTACGGCGGAAAAAAGTTAGTCATATACAGGTTGACTGGTAACAGACTTTTCATATTGAAAGACATGATAGTTAAGGATCCTATGTAACCAATAAAAAAGTAAAAATTAAAAGAGATTTTATTCTTTTATCTATGTTCAAATTTCGGCTACAGGTGATCACTAGTAAGGCCAATTATTTGACATGACTGGATTTGAACCAGCAACCTTGCCTTAAATACAGGCAATAAACAAAAAAATTTACGACTAGATAAAAAATAGGAAAACTAAATTCAAAGTTGCGGGCAACGGTTGCTGGTTCACAACAAATGAAATAATAAATAATTGATTACAAATCGCGATGACCGAATATTCTTAAACTTTAATTAAATCTTCGCCTAAATTAACGTTTATACCACTTCACGTTTAATTTATACACTTTTATTTGCACGTAAAAATAAAGGACTGGAAAAAATTCGCGCAGAGAATTCATTAAAAAATCCCCATATTCTTACCATTGTTATATTTCCCATTACAATTTAACAAAAGTTTCATAAACTTCATAGAAGTATTCTAAAATGCAAGTAAATTTCATTACAACCAGATGTAACGGGGCTGTCGATCGAACTCATGGCAATACAGAGCTGGCGAACTTTGCACAATTTATCAAATTGAGTTACTGAGGGGCAATATCGCAAAGCGAACGCAATATTGCAGCGCGTGACCGCGTCTGCAATACGCGCTCAATACATCGGCCGGCGCCAGGCCCGGCACGTCCGCCGCCCCGCCCGTCTTCTAGCCGCCCGCCCTAGCCCGCCCGCGGCCCGACTGACCACCTAGATATTTAGCTAACAATGCCTTACCGCCACGACAACGACCACAGAAACTCCTCCATCTCGTTCCCGCCACATTGACAGTCCACCATCTGACAGGGATCGCGACGCTCGCCTTCGGTCATTGCTATATTTATTGGCGACGCTCATAAGTACGCGAGTCAGGTTATAAGTTTCAACGAAATGAATGGCCGAGCCACGTAGGAGGCGAGTGCCCGTTGCGCTTAACAAGAAAGCATCTCCACAGAACTTGGCAGGGGGTGCCACCCCGCCCTCGGTAGCGTTATAATTAAAAAACAAAAGAATATAGAGGCACTCAGCCTCTTAGCTACTGCTTGCAAAAAGTGCACTCTCTAATAAATAATTAATCTGTTGTGAATATTTTTTCCTAATTTTAAACGTGAACTAATGCAATGTTATCTGTAGTATTGCTTTATTTCTATATCCAGAAGATATAGGTCGACATATTCTTCTTGATCGATACGAAAGTCATACAAAAATGAAAAAAATAACTAACAAGTTTTTAAATTAATAACTTAAAAATCCTCAATCTAGCACTACTTAAGTATACAAAAGTCAAAATACATATCAATTTAATAACTAATCCCTATCTCACAATAATATTCCCCACATTTAACTTTTTCAACAAATTGTATTTGTTTAAAGAATTGATTTGTTACAGGAATATACAAAGCTGTTGACGTTTTAAAAGTACACTAAAATAAAAACTTTCAAAAATCGAATCCCGATATTATGACTAATCACTTGACTCCTAGTAATGACCAAAAAGCATCTTATTAAAATTAAATTTATGTAATTTAATCAATTTTTGTCTACAATGGTTTCCTCCTTTTTGAAATAATCAAAAAACATCATTTTTATAAATTCATTTTATAAATTACCATATGATTTTTTAAACAGATTATTAAGTTTTAAGATACTGTAATATTACTTACTGATATTAAAGTACAACATTATGTATTGAACTTAATAAAGGTTGAGATTTTACAGGGCGAAAGAGGTAGAACACCTTACAAATTCGAGACACATGTGTTCAGCGAGCGCTCATTAAATTTCATCCCGCCGATTCCTATTACGAACTCAATTACGGGCTTCGCAGATGACCGCACGCTTTTATAATACGAAGGCAACGTCGTCCAGCAGGATCCCCCGCACAGCCTCCATCCCTCGCTCGCTCCCTTGACCATCGACCGACAATTGTAAATGGCACATAAAATAAATGAATGTGCAGCGGGACTCGCCTCTGCAGCAGACAATATAAATTACGACTGGACGATTATATTCCGGAGGGAATGAGGCGCTTTCCTTCAGATACAATTTACCTATATAATACGCCGAAAGTATCAAAACATTGGAACCCTCGGTTTTAATTAAACGGGACTCCATAACTCTACTGTTTCTGTAAATGTACAAGATTATATGTTGCTAAGTGTACATATAACATCGACTTATTCACGTTAAGTGTTTTATTTATTTATAGTAAATGACATGTGATTTTTAAATAAACTAAACTAGTTTTATTTATCTACCATAAGTACATAAAGGAGGTCTTCGCACTACCCATTTTTTAACTTCCCGCTACGTATGTTACTGATTTTGCCCCGATTTTCGAAAATCGAATTTTCAACAGATCTCCACGTTTTGAAGTAATAGGAATCTTTTCACGATGACGTCAGTATGTCTGTATGTATGTGTGTGTGTATGTGTGTGTGTGTATGTGTGTATATAAACGTCTCATAACTTTTGAACGCCTGGACCGATCGAAACGCGGTTGATGGCATTCGATTGGATTCCGCTCAACTTAGATTTTCTGAAAATTTTATGCAAATCGGCCCAGGAGATTCTGAGAAATTTTGAAAAAACCTCAAAAAATTGGTGAAACAGTATTTTTTTAATATAACTTCCAGACTAATGCACCGATTGAGTACAAAAACTAATCAGATCTATTCCTCAAAAAACTGATTCTAATGCATAAATTGAATCAAAATCGGTTTATCCGTTTGGTTGTCCCAAACGGATAAATCGATTTCGATGCAATTTGACGTTGCCGTTGACGTTGACGAAATATTTTGAAAAAAGTGTTTTTTCGACATAACTTCGAAAGTTTTCAACTAATCATTTTTTGGTATTCTACAGTAATTTAGTACTAAAAAACTACGTCGAATGCCGTTTATAAAATTTAAATCGAAACTCATTTTCAAAAGTTACAGCTTTTCAAATATTAAAATTACGTTGTTTTTAGCAAATTTACTTTATATTTATGAAATAACTATCAGGCTTATACACCGATTGACATAAAAATCTTTTTAGCTATTTTCCTTTAAAATCTACGTCAAATACCGTTAATTGGATCAAAATCGGTCAATTTGTTTGGGATTTATCAATGACTAAAAATTTTTGAAAAAAATGTTTTTTGACTTTGCTTCGAAATTTTTCAACCTATCGATTATTTAAATAAAGCAATATTTTAAAACTCAAAAATTGAGTTGAATGTCATTCAAAAAATCAAATTCAATCGGCGTTTTCAAAATACACAGCTTTTCAATAATCAATATACTGCCACTTTAACAAAATAGATAATTGAACTGCAAAAATCTATGCTTATAGTTTTTCTATAAGCATAGATTTTCTCATTCATTTATTCTTTTGAGCTTAAAATACCTTAATTTAACGGGAAGTTTTAGGAAAAAATTCAGGTCTTTTGGGACTGACAACATGTTTCATACCCAAGTGTATATTGAAAATGGTATGGATTGACTCGTGAGACACAGAAATTTCAGCGGCTATTCTCTTTAACTTAAACGACAATTTTAGTCACTATTTACCTGAATTCCACCAAAAATTATGCTATGGCTATATACAGCAGTAAGGCCGTTAATGTACTATAGGGGGGTAGTCCACGCACCAAACTTAAAACGGTGATCAACAAATTACAAAGCTCCCAAAGGTTAGCATATGCAAACATTACAGGTTACAAGAGGACTACCCTAACGGCACTGGAAACAATGTTCTGCATACCACCTCTTCACCTGTTTATACAGCAGACAGCGGCGACCTCGGCGGTACGTCTACAGTCGCTGACGGCTTGGCGTCATGTTGCAAAGGTACGTTCTCACGCAAGTATCTTTAAACAGGTTCACGAATATCTACCGTTTGTCAAGGCCCCAAATGATTCGATACTTGTCAAATTTGACATCGACAAAAAAATACAGCTCGCTGAAGAAGGTTAGGAGGAACTCAACAGCAGAGACCTCAGGATCTTCACAGATGGCTTCAAAACAGGTTCAGGCTCAGGCTCGGGCGTCTTCTCCGAAGATTTGAACATCAGTTTATCCTGGCCACTTTACACTCACAACTCAATTTTCTAGGCCTAAAGTACTGGGATAATTTTAGCCACACGGGCGTCCGCAACTACACAGGTAAATAATGAATCAATTAGAATCCTAACAGATGGCAAAATTCCCTAAATGGCGTAGGTAAGTAAAACAACGTCATACTACAGTAGATTAAAGCAAATAGTGACGACCAAGACCTGTCAACTTATTGCGTCGTCGCCCCAAGTGCTCCTCGATATCTCTTTTTAACGCCTTCATATCTTCTTTACAATTCTTTTTATATATCATAAGAGAGCAAACAAGCAGATGGGTCTTCTGATGGAAAGAGTCAACCATCGCCTATAGACACCAAAGATGTTAATAGTGCGTTGCTATCTCGTAGCGAGATCTAACGCCACATTCATAAGTTTACGACTTACCTTACTCTCCAGACAGGTTTGCCTCACTCTCCAGACTGGAACACGACAGTGAGAAGCATTGACGCTTTGCGACAGGAATAGGTAAGGCGGTGATATCAAACCTGGACGAACAGTACAGAACTCTACCACCTAGAAGCCACGATGGTGGCTATTAGGTGGTAGGGTTGACTCGCATTGCCAATCGGTCGCCTTTTACGACCCCATGTTGGTCCCGGGCTCCTTTGAAGAATAGGCCAACTACCGTTCTACCAGGCAGGTCGTAAAAGGCGACCGATTGGCTATACGAGTCACTACCATTGTGGCTACTAAGTGGTAGAGTTCTGCATTGTCTCGCCCGGGTCTGGTACCCGGATAAATAAAGCAGTTGGCCTATTCTCCAAAGGAACCCGGACCAACACCGGAGAGATCGGGGGATAATTCCGCGATTTTTTGAATATTTTTTTCTTTCTAGTCAAATTTACAACATTTTTTCATAATTTTTTTATGTAAAATACAGAGTTTTTCCCTATTGCGAACCCACGACACTATGCAAAATTTAAGACAGCTATTTGTTCGATGTTTGTGTTTATGATGAAGTTCGCATTACACGCTATATATTATCTAATTAAAAACAGCACTGTATTTAATCTAAATAACAGCTCAAACTCCGCACCAAAATGGGAAACAGTTGCGTCATTCCGTGAAGCTGTATCACATCTGGAGGCAACACTTTTAATACCTACTTGAAACCAAATTTTAAATTCTGTTGTCATCTTCTGAGGTCCAGCCTTACTCTCACTTACTAACACAGCTGTACGCAAAGAGATTTCAAGACCTCATAGACTGAGAATAAACTAAATATTTGTTTCAATTGATTAATACGGGTGAGCGCTCCAACTTTACTTATACTTCATGTGTCAATGTAATAACAACCAAAAAAAACAAAAAATGAATTTGAAACCATAAGCAAATCACCCATAACCGATACTTTTTTGACTGAATGTAATTTATTCCTCATAATGCTTGAGACCGACTCGACAACTTTCAAATTAATTAAACATCTATTAAGTTAACGCTTGTTCTAAATTATATTTGCCATATTTGGACGCACCTAGCCTTATGGCCACAAACTTTAAATTATGACTCAGCAGGTTTTCTGTTGTTATAACATGTATCTATTATCATTATGTCATGCTGAAACTAGCTTAATAAACACCCAAGTTATTTTTCGTGAATTATAAACTACAGAGGAATCTAATGAATTTAATAAAAATGTTTTTGTAGTTTGAGTAATAGAAAACAAAAATAAGAAAAATCCATCGATTCACTTGGTTGGATATGTGTGTGTCAATCGCCACATTTATAATCATAACGAATAAAGCTTGGTTGTGACGTTAACTAAATATGTAATTTTGTAAAAAACTTAGAGCTTCCCCAACACCAATGCACTTCGTTTAAAAAAATTTAAAAACCATTTCAATAAAAAATTCTGCTGATTTAAACCCGTTGCCTTATAATATTACAAGTAGCATACACTACTCAATACAGTAACCAATGGACCAACAAATAATAAAATAGTAACTTTGCATATTCAAATAGTGTATCATTAGTAATTACTGTACGCTGTCCCGACGACAGTAGTAGGTATAGCTTTTGGAAACACTTCTTTTACTACAAGCTGTTACCTGCTACTTCGTTCGCGTGGCCTGAAGATACTAAAGCAGAAGTTAATCGGGTTAAAAAATAGTCTTCCTCATGAATATAAATGGTGAATGTACACAGAAATAATTCTTTTGATTTGGCTGGTTTATCCAAAGATTAGCGCGTTCGAACAAACGCGCTTCAGCTTTATCATATTATCACCCAAGACGTAGAAATCTATGGTAAATGAGATGAATAGGCTCTAAGAACCTAGGTATTTATAGATTACAGAAATAATGAAATACTTTGTAAAAACTCATAAAGACCATAAAACTATTGTTTACCTTCGCCATTTGTAAGAAAGTCGTAATTTTCCATTACATTTATTGGTCAGTAAGCATTTCCTTGATACACTTTAATTGCAATGCCGTTAGCTTTATGGCAAATTTCCAATAACGTGTCAGTTACGTTACTAAGTGAAATTTATGAGATAATTAGGGTGGCAGATCGCTCGCTGTGCACATAAGGCGGGCGCCATGGATTTATTCGATATCACTACACCTCTATTACTTTGACATAGCTACAATTCTAAACGTATATACAGAGTATTAATGTTAACAAGGAATACATATAATAGTTACAAATTTTGGATGATGAATCTGTCATTTACATATTTATTTAATTTTATGTACCGAAAATCAAACTCAAATATTACACGGACAAACCAACATGTATATCTAGGTGTGCTTATTTCTTTACGAAATCTCAGACCGATAATTTTTTTATTTGAAAAATCCACGGGCTAAAAAAATATCTTCTAGCCCGTATCCCCGAAGATGCAGGCAAAGGTAAACCCACGATTAGTCGAAGATACTTAACCCTATATTGTGATAGGTGACAATATCGCCAACCGGGCACTATCCAATACCGGGCAAAAGTTATTTATATCAGATAAGTGAAACAACACATTTTTGATATTCCCGTCCCGGGGAAAGAGTTACCTAGTGGTCCGGTGTCAGTGTTGACCTCATGTGGTCAACACTGACACCGGACCACTAGATAACAGAGGAACCCATAGGTTATTGATTCAAAAGTTACTTTGCGGAAATCTATTTTATTTAAAGAAGAAATCTATGTATTAATACGTGAAGGAAAAACTTTGGACCCCTTTTTAAGACAATTACGCGAACGAGGAAGTATGAAATTTAGCACAGTTAAAATTTACATTGCGGAGGACTGCTGAAACTTAATATTTTTAAATTAAATTTATTAGAAATACATTAAATTATTAAAGATAAACATTATACACACTACATTCATGTGACATACATAATATTATACGCACATGTATATATACTATTTTAGAAAATAGTATAGGTACATTGATTTTAGTCAATCGACAAACTTATTTCGGCTACAGGAGATCAATAACTAAAGTAATTTAATTTGCAAAATTTCGCGAAGTTTAAAGTGTGCTACAGAGATTATTAACACAGTGTAACAAATTAAAAAAGCTAAACAAACAAAATAAAAAATACATTTTCCCTCGTGTTGATCCGGGCTTCTTTGAAGAATAGACCAAATGCCATTCTGCCAGGCAGGTCTCAAGAGGCGACCAATTGGCTTACATCATCGTGACTACTAGGTGGTAGAGCCCCGTAACGTCTCGCCCGGGTATTTAGTACCACCGCCTTACCTATTCCTACCGCAATAGAGTAATTGACTCAGTTGTGTTCCAGTGTCCTTACCCTCCGTAAGGTACCCGGTAGATATATGCATGTGGCATTGCCATCCTTCCACACAGATAACAACGCACCGTTAACATCTTTGGTGTCTATAGGCGATGGTTTCTCTTTCCATCAGGAGAGCTATCTGCTTATTTGCTATCTTGTGATATATTTTTTTTTTTAAATCTAGACCTTTCCTAACCTGATTCTATTATTTGTGATAGAACTAATATACATATATTTGAAAAAGAACCAAAGACCAACTACTTACCGCTCAAGTAACTACTTATAGGTTAGGTAAAACCGCACTAAATTGCAGAGTTTTGAAACAAATCGCCCGAGTAATCTACATTTATGACATAATATCAATGTTTACCATAGTCTGTTGATTCAAAGAATTACAAAGCCGATGGAATTCTCCATTCCCTTTTGATTTTTTTCCAGTGTTGGTCCTTATTTACCAATGTATTTCTAGCAATCAACTCGTACAGGGTAACCGCAGGCTGAACGATTCACACCGTCGCGATCTCTAGGTGGTAAAGTTCTATGATGAGCATGGTGTGCAACTGCCTTTATTATTCCTATCGTCATTGTTATATCCCAGCTTGGAGGACAGGTTAGTTGGTAAACTTATGCACGTACATCTCAGCCACGTGGATAGCAGCGCCCACTTTAGTCTTTAGCTTGTTAATTGAGCTCTTTTCTCATCAGTTGCATGTACAGCGTAGCACCACAGTATACTGGAGACTAACAGTAGTCAATCGACATACATGTGATATTCGAGCAACGCACACAGAGACACCTCTCACGGACGCGATATCTCGGAATGGTTCGGTACAGTTTGTACCGCACCAGTCCGAGATATCGCGTCATTTAGAGGTGCCTATGTGTGCTATGCTCGAATATTACTTGCATGTAACATTGACTTCTGTTAGTCTCTAAGTATTCTGTGGTAGCACCCAACACCATAAAACTTCACTTATTATAGAGTTTTAATCATATTACGTCAAAACTATTCATATTTTTTAAAGTTCTTACGGCCGGCTTTCGAAACGAAAATAAATTTTAACAAGCAGTTAATCTACGTTTAACATATCATTTGCTTCTAAAAATTATGTTACTAAACACAGATTAATTGCTTGTTAAAATTAATCTACATTTCGGAAACCGGCCGTTAGTGAACTGAAAGCAAAACTTTAATATAATAATTTACATAGCAAACAAGCAGATGGCTCTCCCAATGGAAAGAGACAACCACCGCCTACAGACACCAAAGATGTTAAAGGTACGGTGTTATCTTCGTAGTAGGGTCCTAATGCCACATGCATAAGTTTACCGGCTACCTTACCCTTCGAACCGGAACACTACGGTGACAAGCACTGACGCTATTGCGGCAGGAATAGATAAGGCGGTTGTATCAGACCCGATGGAGACAATGCAGAACTCTACTCCCTAGTAGCCATGATGGTAGCTAATTGTTCGCCTCTTACAAATTGCCTTGCAGAACGGCAGATGGTATGTTTTTCAAAGGGAGCCCGGACTAACACGGGGTAAAAATTATATTTGCAGAACTTTACCACTTAATAGTCACCTTGGTATGACCGATTGTTGGCCTTTTAGAAACTGCCTGACAGAATGGCAGATGGTGTATTCTACAACAGTTAGGGGGGATTTACTATTACAAATAGTATGAGTGCGCTCACAAATCACTGCTGTACGGCCTCGCGGTTTGTTTGTTTGTTTGTTTATACTTCACGAATTATAGACACTTATATAGAAGTTTCACTTTTAAAACGTATGCATAATATGCTAAATTAGGCATACATTTAAATAAAACCGTTTTATAAATATATCCATATCATAAACTCCTTTTCAGGAAGCACACGAGGGACTAAATCTTACAAATAAAAAATAACTCTTACAAATAACCAAGGGTATCGACTTAACCGATGAATTTAAAGCGCGGGAAAGTCCACGAAAAATAATAAATTTGTTTGTATATTTTTTTGAACAAAAAGCTGGAAAATCCCAGAAGAAAAATAGAACTCTCCAAGATTCATCACGGACACATCGAATCTGTGTCAGTGTTAGTCGCTCAAATTAAAATAATGGAATGTTTATACATAAATATGTTTTTTTTTTATTTGAATTAAGTTGAATTATTTGTTTTGTTTGATTTCCTTTAGACTAATTGCTCACATAGTGTACATACACTATGTGAGCAATTACATACATACATAGGCATACATATGCCTTACTAAATTTCCAGCGAGCAAACATTCACAACGTAATTACGTCAGTGCTTGTCGCTCACGTTGTTTTTTTTAGTGAATACATTAATGTAGACATCAAAAACTTCTAAAATCCATCTTTTACGTGAAGAGCTATAATAATTGAATGAATATTTATCTATTTCGTTTAAGGTTAGGTGACAATGGTTTTGGCATTTATAGTTTGTTTTTTAGTTTCTACTAGAAACTATAAATGCCAAACTATAAAACCAAAATTAAGCTATCCGAATATTGATATAAAATATCCAATGTATCTGAAGTACTAAGCAATTATAGATATGAGTCTACAAACGCGAAACGATAGATCTACATACCGGTATAACATCACCTATTCTGCCAACCGACATACCGGTAAATCGGAGTGACTAATGTCGGAGCCACACTATCGTCCGGAGATTCGTGGTGCATTGTCGCAATAAACTAGGTGGCCACATTTGCTAAGTCCACAATATGCTATCTCGTTTCGACTTGCACACCGTTGCAAAAGCAAGGTGAATGTAAGCAGTAGAAAACTGTCAGAAGCCTGAATATTCGTTATTCAGCGAACGATTGGCCGGGTGGCCAACCGTTCGCTAAATAACGAGTACACAACAACGCGCATATTCACCGTAGGGCGACAATGTAGCCACAGCATAAGAGTGTTTAAAGACTAGTTCACGGTCTAACCGCCAAGGGAACTTAGGTTCGCTTACACCAATCTATTTAGATGCTTTTTTTAATCAACTTAACTTTAGAAAAGTAATTGAAAAAGTATTTAAATTCTGTGGAACAAACGGACCTTAATGTTTACTTTTATATAATTTTAATTCCATTTATCCTGATTCAAGTCACTCAAGCAAAAGTTGTCATTTTACTTCTATAAAGTGTAAGTGACGGTAATTTAAACAACATTAATCTCTATACTATAATTCACGCAAGATCGTTATGTATCTCATTATTAAAGACAAAAATTACTTCGTGCATTTAGAAAATCACAGACTCTAATCACGAACGGAATGAGTCATTCGATATCACAGACCAGTCATTTGGTCAGTGTCGCAAAACTAATGACACATAATGACGGCCGGACTAACGTCCAGAGGGTGGACGCCCGAACAAGTTAAAATTTCACTTGCAACAAACAATTTTGAACTCTGTTACAAAACACGAGGAGTTGGGGAGTCTCCACGCATCAGTCAAGGTCTGTTAGTTAGCCTCCCGGGGAGGTCTTCGCTTGGGTACAGACGCGGCCGTCGAGGCCACCTGAACACCCCAACTACGGCTAATTGAAGTTGTCACAATAACTCCGACTAATATTCAATATTACTATACCAAAATAAACTAAAACTATTAAGTAGGTAATTAGTAATAATTTTAATAAATTTGTGGTACTGTTTTAATTTATCTACATCGTCAATCTAGTGATAAGTCTAGAAGCCTAGCTGGCTAAGATAATGAGCTCTTCGTTTCGATTCCCAGATCTGACAAAAGTGAACTTGCTTTTTCTGTGAAGAAAAATCTTATGAAAATCATAATACAGTGTCTTCGAGAGCACTATACTCGCATACATATATAGCTACACTCCGTAAAGCAGTCGGTTTTAGATGCCACAAGAAATAAGAGATAGTCATCAAGTTACTGAATGGAAGGATGACGAAAAATTAATAACTATCTCACCAGAAGATAAACCGGTAAATCGTGATGAAGTGAAGTGTCTAATTTTTTTCCCACAAGAGAGCCTTTACGATGGTAATTATTTTTATGTACTTACCCTATGTAACTTCCAAGTTAATCTTGTAATAGAAGACATTAAAGCGATTTTAGCTACAAATATAATATAGTACGTTAATTAAATATGAAAGTTTTGTATTTAATCTAGAAAAATTTGGTATTACACAACGTAATTTATGAATTAAAAGAACTAACGATTGCTCTTTGGACAAAACTATACAGTAATTCTATAAATGTTAAAAATATCAATTAGGCAAATATCTATTGGACAAATATAGGATGAAGAAACTATGATGCAGTTTGATCCTAAACTAGATTAAAATATATTTTAAGCACGACAAAAGTCTTTACAATAAACAATTTAGTATATGTGCTTGTGTCAAATGCATATACTATATTGTTTATAGTGTGTGTATTTTTTTATCAATTTAATTCATTTTTATTGCACATTAGATAACAACATCACCTTTCTTTACATAAAAACTATAACTGTGCCAAATTTAAATCAAGTTATCAATGTACATCAAGTTATAAACATAACGGAAGTTATACAAACGAAGAGTAAGTAAGTTTAAAGAAGGAAAAGATTGGGAGAAAGGAACATCATATAAATAAGATGCAAGAGCATTCCACGATCGAATTTAATATTATGATTGAAGTGAACTCTGCGATATCCGTATAAACCTGCAATTATTACTGGTTTTTGAATGTGAAGGTAAAATTAATGATTATTATGTATTTTTTTGTATTGACAAACCTCAAAACCTTAAATTATCTCAAAACTTTTCCTACTCTCTGGTCATGAACAAACATAATGCAAATCATGCAACCAATACAAACTGTCGTGACAGCAAGTTCAATATTGACTCATAGCCTCGTAATAAACCTCACCATAATCTTTAACACCAGGGACCAAATGATAACGATAGAATTTTCCCTGTGTTGGTCCGGGCTCCTTTGAAGAACAGACCAACTTCCGTCTTGCCAGGCAGGTCGTAAAAGAAGACCGATTTTCTATACGTGTCACTACCATCGTGACTACTAGGTAATAGAGTTCCGCAACGTCTCGCATGGCTATTTGGTAGCACTGCCTTATCTATTCCTGCCGCAATAGCGTAAATGTTTGTCATTGTGGTGTACCGGTTTGAAGGGTAAGGTAGCCTTATGCATGTGGCATTGCCATCCCGCCACACGGATAGCAACGCACCATTTATATCTTTGTTGTTTATAGGAGATGGTTTCTCTTTCCATCAGGAGAGCCATCTGCTTTTTGCTATGTAATGATATAAAAAATAAAGTGATTATACAATAAATAACCATAAAGTAATTAATGGCTTTTATTGGCTTTTAGACCGCGAAGCACTGAGAAGCTACTAGGAAGATCCCTTCATTACCCTTTTACTTAGTTTCTGTCACTAATAAATCGTGCATATATTATTCATTTCTTCAAATATTGCAATAATTTCATCTTACAAGTTACAACCCACCCCTAACCTTCACATACCTACACTGTAACTTGCAGTATTCCATTTTCCTGTTCAGGCCTAACAGGAAATGTGGTAATCCCACGCCTGCATCTGCGCTTTTCATACCGGACGTTATTTTCATAAGGACGGGCGGTTACTTGACGTCGTCGAAAACACCCTAACTCGTAGTGCAGCCATCTTTTTTCAGGATAAAGTTTAAATTTAGCGGACCGGAAGGAATTATTATATACACGCTTCTAGCCAATAATTACCTGTTTTTATACAATCAAAAGCACGCGTCGTGAATACATTTCAATAATCGGATATTTCTCGTAAATTAATTGCATGCTATCTTACGAATGCCCCACTGGACTTCATATAACAGTGCATGCATGCGTGTGTAAAAAATATAACACTTTTACACGCAAGTAACCATTGAGTATATCCGTTTTGCCGTTAGATCTCTATCGTTATGTATACCTTTATCTTTCTGTTTTCTAAGGATTTGTTGTGCTTTCTGCACCCGTTTTTTTACAATTAGAGGTTCAAAAATTTTAGTCCACTATATCCTTGTCACTTGTTTACCAGACGACTCATTCCTAGAACGACGCTCTGGGATTATTCTAATTTTAACAAGAATCACAACATAGCAATGATTAGTTTTCTTATTCTTTTTGCTTGTTATAATCCTATTGACGATAGTAGCACACCAAGGATATAAATTTTGAGATTAATTTCCACAAGCGGAATACCTTGATACTGTAATATTATTATATTACTATTAATAATCCTCGTGTTTGCCCAGGCCCCCTCTGATAAATAGCCCATCTGCCATGTTGTTAGGCAGTTTGTAAAAGGTGAGTGATTGGCTAAATGTGTTAATACCATCGTGACTACTAGGTGATAGAGTTCCACAGTCTCACCCGAGTTTGTTTCTGCTGTTATAGCGTCAAAGCTTAGTGCTATCATGTTCCGGTTTAAAGAGTAAAGTAGCCAATAAACTAAAGCAATTTTGGCATTACCTTTCACCACACAGACTGTACTCCACCGATAATATCGTTGATGTCTATAAGCTATGGTTGTATAATTCAGTCAGGAGAGCTATACAATGGCGTAGCTATCGTAGGGCTAGGCAGAAAAGTGCACCCTCAGGGGGCTTCAGGCTCCATGCTACGCTCAAAATAAATATCTAATATATCCCAGTGGAATACAAAATATTTAACTTCTGTTATTTCTTAATTATGCCTTATAATAATCGATACATATAATAAAATCGTAGGAAAGTCTATGTATGTCCGGGGTAAACTCAAAAAGTACTGCATGGATTTACTTCAAATTTTGCATGAATATTACTAACAGGTCTGGTCAACATATAGGCTACATATTATCACGTTATCATCTACGGGAGAGGAGCTGTACGGGGTAAACGAAGTCCGCGCGAACGAAGTCGCAGGCAGCAGCTAGTGAACAATAACAATTAAATAATAAAATAGTTTGCACCTTCAGAACATTTAGTTTAGTTTAAATAGAGCCCAAATTTCATTTTTGCCACAGGGCCTTGCTTGATAGCTAAGCCACTAAGTCTAGTGCTTGTTTGCTATCCTATGCTATAAAAAAAGAAACTAGTGAAGCATAAAGTATATTAAGCTTTAATTGAATAGGTTGAATAGAAAATAGTCAAATAATTTATTTGAGCGATCCATTTACTGTCATTTAAATAGAAACCCATAAAATCTCTATCACAATAATCACATCGTAGAATCCTTATAATATTATTATAAATATAATTATCAAAATTTCCACTGCAGTGCAAATTGTAATCGATAAAACTGGATCCTAAATAAACAAATTAAAACAAAAAGACGCTTTTATCCTCCTATAAAAACCAGTACTTTTTTTATTTCGAAATGAACTTAAGCAGTTTGTCCAAATGACCGTTACTGCGTAACCGGGCTTTTTGGGCGAGCAGAGTGCTCAGCCAGAGTTTAAGATAAGTGAGTTTAGAGCCCACTCTAAGAGTGTCTCCTGTGAGACTGAAAGTCTCCAGTGGGATAGAAAGTAGCATTAGGATTTCGACTGATTAATAACTCTTGACCAATATCTCGATTATTTGCGAGCTAAAATAGTGTGTGTGTGTAATGTGTGTATGAGTAAATTGAGTGTAGACTGTGATGAGTAGGTACATCAGGATCGGACAGGACGAGTAGCACTTTTTTCATGCTATAACCGGAATCGTCAAAGTGAATTGTTCATCTGATGCACGAGGATGTCATCACATCACAACACATCTAATTAGTTCTACATTTTTGCCTTGAAGAATCTAATTAACATAATTTTTCTGACTCGGATACCGAATCCAGTTCCTCATATCTACAATAAAAATTAGAAAGTGAGACTATATTCAATATAGAACGTCGTCCGTATGAAATAACTTCATTTTCACATACAAGCGCGTGTTTATCCACTTTCACTTACCTCTTTTCCAGACGAGAAAATTTTATAGACTGGTATTTCTCGTATACTGTCGTATATCTTATTAATATGACAGAAATTTAACAGACGAAGAAATTAACCGACGAAAAAATGGAGGAAGTTCTCAATTCGACGCGTATATTTTTATTATATTAGGCCACACATAGCTTTGTACAGAGTAGTCCGATTTTAATTATTTTTTTTCAGTAGAATGGATATATGTTTTTTTATATCATAAGATAGCAAACAAACAGATGGATCTCTTGATGGTAAGAGTCAACGATCGCCTATAGACGCCAAAGATGTTAATGGTGCGTTGCTATCTTGTGACGAGGTCTAATGCAACATGCATAAGTTTACCGGCTACCTTACCCTCCAAATCGGAACACGACAGTGACAAGCACTGACGCTATTACGGCAGGAATAGGTAAGGCGGTGGTACCAGACCCGGACGAGAGAATGCAAAACTCTACCACCTAGTATACACCGAGGGTGGTCCATTTCTTCTAATTACAACCAAAGGGTACGAAAACAAGGGATGATTGATTCGAAACTCACTGATTTTAATGTATGACCACGCATAAGTTTTCGTGGGTTTAACTTTTTGCTAAAAAGATATAATAGGGAATATGCAGGCTATTTTTTTATTTTTTTTTTATTCAATATTCTCTTCATTTTGATATAGAAAAAAAAATATAGCTGTAACAGTAGTAATTATTTTTTCATAAAATCTTAAAAATATTGGTTTAATTTGACAAGTTCAAACACTCCTATTTCTCGCGCGCTTGAGGCGTGAGGTTTATTGTTTGCATTGAGAGTTAGTTTGATAGTTAACGGGTGGCAATGTAATCACAGGTGACTGACAGGACATGCCCTATGACGTCACGTTTCATTTCGAACAATGGTGGGACATTTTACAAATTTGAATTTCGCTCGTAAATTTTTCACTTTTTGATTTATGTTTTAAATAATTAAATACATATTAAATTAGAAAATAACGAATTAAGTGTAATAAAATTGAAGGTCTAGGACCTTCAAGCTTTGAAAGTCCTAGACCTTCAAAGCTCAGAAAAAAAAATCAGGCCATTTTATTTTTTGTACATATTCCCTATTATCATAGGATATCAAACAACATAGATTATCTCTTGATGGAATTAGACAACCAAACTTGGTGATATAGCACTAATAATATAACATGTAGAATATGTTGCAGGAGTAGCAAGAATAGAGATACTCCTAGGATAAACCAGCACTTAGTGGTCGAGGTTTGGAAGTCCTATAGACAGAAAGATGATGGGGATGGGTGGAATTATTATTCCGGGATTCAGTGTCACCGTCTTAATTAATATATAGTTAAGGCGGTGACACTGAATCCCGGTGAAACTTCGTTAGTGATAGTGTCTCATGAAATACCTCCTCTTATTAGTTGCAAGCCGAGCAGGCAAATAATACGCAAAACTCCAATAGTAGGCAAAGTAAACCAAACGTCTATAGACTTTCTAGTTCACCGCGATTCACCGGCTTGTCGGGTGGCGAAATAAGTGGTTATCCTCATCGCCGCATTTACCGACATGTTAACGATTACCGACTATTTCTGCTATGCTCATCCGTGGTACGGGAGTAGAGTAATACGCCACTCCGCCAGACTCCGAGCTGCTACTGAGGATTAGATTTTCGAGAAAACCTCGAAAAAGCCTCAAAAACACTTTTGTCCAACCCGAGGATTGAACCCAGGACCTCATGGTCTGAACCGAATAAGCTACACCTAGACCACGAAGCAGTTAATATTACGGTCCTGAAGATGCGTTAATACGCGAAACTACTAGATTTTAATTAGGAACAATATATATGTAGTGAAACCAGTACAAGTATTTTATAATTAAAATCAAAATGCAGTTTCACCAAGTGCCGACGATTAATAGTATAGAACACGGTTATAAAAACTTTTAAATAATTAATAATTCCACCGTGTCGGTCCGAGTTTTTAGTTGCGGAATAGACTACAAGCTTTCCTGTGGCATCTTGTAAAAATTGAACGAAAGCTATGTATACTTATAACTATTATCGTAACTACTCAGTGGTAAATTTCTGCAAAGTTCAAAGTTAGTAATGCTACCTTACAATATCGCTATAGCGTCAGTGCTTATCATTGTCGTGTTCTGGTCGTGTTAAGTCTCAAACATATAGATATCAATATAATTTTTATTCAATCATTGATGTATATAGATAAAATTTATTAAATTGAAATTGAGAGAATCGTCTGATCAATTTTATCATATTAAACTAGCAAAAAGCAGAGCTTTGTAAGGGCTCGCAAAGTTATACTATCTAGTAATATTGTTAGAAAAGTATTTTTATGAGAATTACATCTTTTAATGTATGTGTTGTTGTTGTTTCCTCGTGTTGGTTCCGGGCTCCTTTGAAGAATAGACCAACTGCCGTTGTGCCAGGCAGGTCGTAAAAGGCGACCGATTGGCTATGCGAGTCACTAACATCGTGGCTACTAGGTGGTAGAGTTCTGCATTGTCTCGCCCGGGTCTAGTACCACCGCCTTACCTATTCCTGCCGCAATAGCGTCAGTGCTTGTTGCTGTCGTGTTCCGGTTTGGAGGGTAAGATAGCCGGTAAACTTATGCATGTGACATTAGACCTCGCCACGAGATTTTTGGACTTAATATTAGACTTAACGCAGGCACGAAGAATTGACGGTAGACACTCAGCGAATACATTTTTCGAATTTTTCTCTCAGAAAAACCATCGGAGTTCGATTCCAGAGTCAGGCAAATGAAAAATGTGTTTTTTCAGTTTTCTGATAAAAACAACTTTGCCCGGGTTTAGAAAAGGGGGCGTCCATAAATTACGTGAGGTGTTTTTTTTAATTTTCTGTCCCTCCGTCCCCCCCTGGTGAGATGTCGTGAGATTTTATTCAACCCCCTCCCCCATCCCCTAATCTCACGTGATATTTTTCAAAATGTGAGTTTCTTAAATATGTAAACGCGATTGATTGTTATTGTAAAAAGAAAAAGAAAATGCTTCGTGCTTTTATTTACGACTAGTTAAGACTGTATAACGTCGAAGTATAGATCAAATTATTTTCTTTCGAACGAATTAGTGAAAAAATCTTAAGCATGTACAATCTGGATAATATACCAAAATAGTATATTTTTTTTTGTTTTAATCAGAAAAAAAATTGCGTGATATTTGCCGAGACCCCCCCTCTCTCCAACGTAAGATTAGATGAGATTTGACTCGACCCCCTCTCCCCCTTAAACATCTCACGTAATTTGTGGACGCCCCCAAAGTGCCCTACTGGCAATAGGCTGGCCACCTATCATATTGTGGGACTATCGTATCTTCGGCTAACCGTGGATGCACACGTTGTACCTCCACCTACTTTCGGGAATACGGGCGTGAATATACCTTTTTTTAGCTTTTTATCCTTGGGCTAAGATTTGGAATTGATCTCAATACAATATAAATCAATTAATACATCTGTACTGTTTCACTATAAGCATATTGTGAAACTCTCTAACACTCTATTTACTCTGTTCCCTGCAAACATCCCTGCTCTAGACCTAAATTCCCCTTGTGCCTCCCACAACATTCCTTCGAACTTCCCTTGCATTCTCCTTTCAATGATTTTATCATTCACCTTAGATGCCAAGCTGATCAAACTGATGGCTCTATAGCTATTGCAGTTTATACGTGAACCTCGCCTTTATACGAGGACACAATGACCGCGCGCCGTCGGTCAAATATGAAGAAACAATTCATGAAGTAGTCTCTTAATAAGTTCAAAAATTCTAATACAAAATGTATCTTCTATCAATTTTAACTCGTTACTTTAATAAGAGATGGCGTTAGTAGTAATAAAATTCTAATACAAATTGTAACTTCTATTTTTTAATGTATATAAAATGGTATTTTTATGGTAGATAACAAATCTAGGCATGAATATAAGCTACCACGTCGAAGCTCAAACCTAAAAAATGCGATGGTTTTTCAGTAAAATGTACCACAAAAGTGCATAGATCGTGGCCTAGTGTAAAAAATATTAAAGCAAAAAACAAGATCGCAAATAGAAAGGTCTCTTGGTTCAAATCTGTCGTATTAAAATTACATTTCCATTCTTAACAGCTTAGAACAAAATATAAGTACCTTTACCTTTATATAAAGACATATATGTTTCCAATATTATTCCAACTTAGATTTGAAACCAAAATGTTCCACCATTATTATGTTTTCACGGAAACAGTTATACACGAAATGAGAGCTGCGGACGTGTACGAAGATAGAAATGAAATTGATGAACTTTTCTCGCAGCAATAATGGCTTTGGCACGTACCAACATAATTTCCAACAAAACTTCCTCACTGCGCCCCGCCCAGCTGCAGGGTTGTACTCATTAATTTTTGGCACGTATATTAAATTTCTTTACTCGAAAAATTATATAAAATTTATTTACTAATAAAGAAATATATAACGTATATTAAATAACATAAATTAAATGATTATTATTATTATTATTAAATTTATTTAGTATAAAAATGTATAACCATATTCCTTATAATCTAAAACCATTACCAATTACCATTCGCTAATTTTCGTAATGCGCCGTTTAATCTGCTGTTAGACAACAATTATGAATTACTACATTATAAATGATTTTTTGCTGATAATGTAATCTAATTGCTGATAATGTGATGATAAATGTAATATATTTTAATAATGTAAATTATTGTTTTGTAAAAAAAATATTCTAAAACCTTATTTTTTATTTATTTTTTCATTGACATACTTACGTCGTTAAATTTTGTATTTATAATGAAAATTAATTGCATATAACTTAAGGCTTTTGTAAAAAAAGTATTAAATATTCACATCAAAGTATAATATTAAAATATATTTATCGTGCAAGAATCTCAATTTGATTAATATCTTGGAATTTAATAGATAAAATATGAGATATTATCAAAATCAACCTCATACTGATGGAACCCATATCAATAAGGGCAAAAAATATTTATTTATTTATAAACGAATATTTAAAATGAAAATTTAACATATACTGAACCTTTACGTATTTCCTTATAAGGCATTCACTATTGACTATTTTTGCCAAAAGGCCTTATTAAATAAATAAAAAAAATGAATATATATTTTAATAGTTTACTCAATATAGGTCGAAAGTTGAAAAAGTTTTTGAAATCAGGTAAAGCACCATATTTTACACATTTCAATATTACAGTATACCTACCTAGTATTATACCGTGGTCCCAGGAACAAACTTTTTTTTTTGGAGTTTACTCCTTAAGAATCGGTTTTTTGATATAAGGCGCCCGGTATGAGAAAAATATGAGGAGTAATACTACTGAACGAATGGCCTCGTTACGTTTTTGGTGCACAACTTTCTAATTTGGTGTGAGCAGTGCAGCTAGATAGAGTACTTAAGAAGTAAACTCCAGTCGTGCGTCGGAGCTGACACACACCATTTTTTTTTATTAATAACAAGCTAAATTATTGTAAACAGCTTCGTTTAGACGAGATGAAAATCTTTGAAATATCTCGAATCGGGTAACTAATATATATACTAGCTGGTACCCACGGCTTCGCTCTCGCATATTCACTTTTGAACTTATTTAAATCTCTACAAAGTCGGGCAAGCCGCTACTATTGTATAAAAAATAATATTAACATTTTTATCTTAGTTATTTATATACGATTTTTTTGTTATCAAAATTTAAGTAAAACACGTAAGATTAAAAATACCTATCGGTAACATACCTATCGAACAAACTAACGTAGTTCTAAAAGAAACTTGTAATACCTAACCTAAATCTACCTATGACAATATTATATTTACCGAACTATTATATATACAAACCTAGATAAATTATACCTATCTATTAGGATTGCTATACATGTAACACACTTATCTAACCAACTAACGTAACTGTATTAAAAAATCTATAAGGCGGCTACCCCTGCAGGTCATGCATGTAATTTTCCGCTAAATTGAGTTATTTCAAGCTCAAAGAAAAAAAAATATGCCTAAACATAGTTTTGAGTTCAAAGAGTTCAAAAATTATTCAGTGTTCGAAAAGCTGTATAATTTTTCGGAATGATGACCGACTTTGATTTTTCGAATAACATTCAATGCAATTTTTGAGCTCTAATTTTTTTTTATTAGGTAAAAAATGTCTAAGAAATATAAAAAAAAAAACTTTATCAATAACTTTCTTCATTGATAAATCCCGCACGAATCAATCGATTTTAATCCATTTTACGGTATTTGACGCAGTCTTTTAAGGAGAAGATTTTAAAATAATTTTAAAATAAATCGATAAATTAGCCTGAAAGTTATTTTAAAAATACGAAGTAAGTTTCCTGTAAACAGCGTAATTTTTATATTTGAAAATTTGAATCGATTTTAATTTTTGAAACGGCATTTGTCGTAGTTTTTTTAGTACTAAAATAACGCAAAGGATCAAAAAATTATTGCTTGAAAAATTTCAAAGTTTTGTTGAAAAACCCTTTATCCAAAGTTTTTCGTCAAAGATAACTCCTGAACGAATAAACCGATTTTGATGCAATTTATGCATTGGAAGCAGTTTTTTGAGGAAAAGAGCTGATTAGAATTTGTACTCAATTGGTACATAAATCTGGAAGTTATATTTAAAAAATACTGTATCGTTAAAATAAAATAAAAATTCTGGATCGAAGCGGTTAAAATTTTCCGGAAGTCTAAGTTGAGCGGAATTCAATCGAATGCCATAAACCACGTTTAGACCGGTTAAGCCGTTCAATATTTATGAAATGTTTACATACACACAGAGAGACATACGTACATACATACATATACACATACATACAGACATACTGACGTCATCGTGAAAATAGTTGGAAAGAAAGATTTTCGAAAATCGGGGTAAAATCAGTAGTTTCCTGATCTACATACGTAGCGGCAAGTTAAAAATCTGTAAATTGGTTGACACTGCAGGCTATTCCTGAAACTTCCCGCTAAATTGAGGTATTTTAAACTCAAAGGAACAAAAGCTGTACAAAAGTATTTTAAGTACTAAAGCAAAGATTCGGTTATTGATGAATCCCAAATAAAAGTACCAATTTTGATTAAATTGCGGTTTTTGACGCAGTTTTTAGAGAGAAAAGCTGATTCGATTTTTAAATCCGTCGGTATATTAACCTGAAATTTATTTCAAAAATATTAAGTAAGTTTGCTGGAAACACAAAATATTACTATTTGAAAAGCTGTACCTAATTTTTGAAAACTTGATTCGATTTTGATTTTAGAAACTGCATTTGACGTAGTTCTTAAGTACTAAAATATTGAAGAAGTCCAAAAAATTATTGGTTAAAAAATTTCGAAGCTAAGTCGAGAAAAATCCTTTTCCTTAAATTCTTCCTTAATTCATATGAAATTTTATCCAAATATGTCCAAGAAAAAAAAATTCATACAATTTTTAGTCCTTCCTTAGTGGATGCGTACGTCATAGGAGGAATATTTGTGCAAAATTTTAAGTTTCTTGATCTAAGGATTTGGCTTGTGCGTTTATATACCCTATTACATTTTTATTTTAGTCGTTAAATTTTAAAAAACGCTGAAATACATAACTCATTATTGTTGTTGTACTCAATTCATATGAAACGTCAAGGAATAAAAAAATATATAAAATTTTATACTCTATTTCAACCCCATCGGAGTTGAATTTTCAAAAATCCTTCCTTAGTGGATGCCAACGTCGTAAGAGGAATACGTTTGCGACATTTAAAGTTTCTAGCTCTAAGTTTATATAAAACTTTCATCCCCTATTTTACCCACTAAGAGGTTAAATTTTGGACAACGCAGAAATACATAACTCATTATTTTTGTCGTACTCAATGCATACTAAATTTTATGAAACTATGCCCAAGGAACATAAAATTTCAAAGAAATTTATCCCCTATTACACTCCCTTGAAAGGTTGAATTTTGAATAGTCCTTCCTTAGTAGATGCGTACGTCATAGAAGGAATATGTGTGCGAAAATTTAAGTTTCTTTACCTAAGGGTTCGGCTTGTGCGCTTATATACCCTATAATATTTTTATTTTATCCTCTTAGGCGTTGAATTTTGAAAAACTCTTAATTACATAACTCAATTATTATTGTTGTTGTACTCAATTCATATGAATATCATGCAAATATATCCAATAAATAAAAAGTTATATACAAATATTTTTTTCTCTATTTCAACCCTTGGAGTTCGAATTTTGAAAAATCATTCTTTAGTGGGTGCTTACGTCATAACAGGGATACGTGTGTAAAATTTCAAGTTTCTAGCCCTAGGGGTTTGGCCTATACTTTTGTATAACACTTTCATGCCCTATTTTACCCTTAAGGGGTGAAATTTTGAAAAACGCTGAAATACATAACTCATTATTTTAGTCATTTTCAATTTATACGTAATTTCATGCAAATATGTGTAAGGAATAAATGTTTAAAACTTTTTCGCCGTATTTCAATCCTTTAAGGGTTGAATTTTTAATAATGCTTCCACATCATAAGGAAAATAGGTGTGCGAAATTTAAAATTTCTAGCCCTAAGGGTTTGGCCCGTGCATTGTTACCTCAGTCACCTCAGTCAGTCACTTTTGCCTTTTATATACATACATACATACATACATATATATATATATATATATATATATATATATATATATATATATATATATATATATATATATGTATATATATATATATATATATATTAAAACTATTACAAGAGCCGACGATTAGGTAACAATATGAAATCAAGCATTCTCGTTTCTCAGGTCTGCTGGTAAACATATCTTAAACAAATAAACGCGAATCAAAACTTTTAAATACCTTAATTATTATACATATTATTTTATTATTAGTAATTTAAATATTCTATTAGTAGTGACTTAAATTGGGAAATTTTAGAAATTTGTCAACTAAATTGACTTTAGATAAATATTCTAATCGACCTACATATTTTATTGCAAAAAAACATTTATTTTTTTGTTTTTTTTTTATTTTTAGAATTCAATAAAGATCACATATTATAGAAGGTGTCCAAAATCTATTCTGCCTAAAAAAATAATTGCCAATTACTCCTTTACTATATATAGATTCTGTAATAATCACTTACAAGTTTGCTATAAGTACTCCACTCATTAAAGGGTCAAAGGAAGAGCCAAGAATTACTCAATTACGACTTGCCACATTTATTTACTTGCCTTCTATTACATTCTTTAAAGGTTTGCAATTGACAATCTGCAGCCAAATTTTTAACTCCTTCAAGTATTCATAAAAGCAGATAAAACTGTCCAATAGATCTGAACAGACTCACGGACGGCATGGCAACAGCAATTATCCTAAAGTTGCCTTTAGACCAAACCTTCATCAAGAAAGCACGAAACAAGGTCGTAAGTAAGTACAGTTTAAAGTTAAAACAGATTTGATATGCTATTTCAAGATTTTGTAGCAATTATAACCGTAATGTTAATAAATCAGTAAATTCTACGTATTATTTATTTTTTCGTACAAGGAAGACAATTTTGTTGATGTCTTAAATCAATTTTCGAAATGATGTTAGACAGTATAAAAAATGAAATACAGTTCGCACAGCCCTGCTTCAAAGGACAACGGACGGTGGCGCAGTGGGCGAAGAAGGGAGCGTACATCCAATATAAGAAGAGAACAAAATAGGTTTATGTCGAATACTTTGACCATTCGCCCGTAAAGTAACTTCGCTCGGCGACTGACGCCCGCAGCCTCATATGTTATATCAGAGTACTTATGTAATTTTAAAAATATATACACATAAGGATTTTGATGTATGCTCACATTTGGTCTCGACCACTGATATCTGACGGCCTGCCAGTCAGCTAGTAAAGGGCAAATAGAGACTTTGGATGGTGTCATGACTTAGTAATACGGTAACATTGGATTCCAATAAAAACTTATAGACTGGGAGCTGGCGACCAATTTTAGGATGGTCCTTTTAGCAGATTGAAATTGCGAAAATATATAATTTCGTGAAATAGCGATACCGGGCCTGCGAGTCTGGTAGAGCGTTTGCGGTTATTTCACTACTGCGCAGTATAGAACATTTGCAAAAAAATTCACAAAAAAGGTATTTTTAGCAATTTGATTTTTATTTCATCTTTTAATTAGGTTTTTTTAGAATTCAAAAAAATATAGCAGACATTTTTGTCGGTTTTAAAGTACTTCCAGACACCTTCAAACACATTTAATGAAAGTTACCAATAACTTTATTTTATATTTATTTAACATTTTATTGTACACAACAAAATATATATTAAAAAATAAATATCCCCCGTTTTGGTCCGGGCTCCTTTGAACAATAGACCAAGTGCTGCTCTGCCAGGCAAATCGTAAAAGGCGACCGATTGACTATATGTGTTACTAACAGAACCGTTAGTGAAATAACCGCAAACGCTCTACCAGACTCGCAAGCCCGGTATCGCCATTTGACGAAATTATATATTTATTTATTTTGCACACATACATTTGCACAGGTAGACTTAGCACCCAAGAGCATTCTCTGCCAGTCAACCTCTAAAGAGTACAGAGAAGGCGCAAGGCGTGGCGCGCAATATATTTTCGCAATTCCAATCTACTAAAAGGACCTTCCCAAAATTCGTCGCCAACTCTTGGACCATTAAAATAGGATAAATGGTCCTACTGGGGATTGACGGTTTGCTCTTTATAGCTGCACTCTAAGCAAGCGGACCTCGTCCTTATTAGGCATGGATCATTAAACAATTAACGTGGTAAGTTTCTTACTAAATTTTTATTACCAATTAACAATCGCTATTTATATGATAATATACTGGTAAAAGTTAATTTTATTACCACTAAAGAGTATCAATAAAACTAATGAACAATGATGTACTGATCAATACTGTTAATTAAAAATAATATTATACTGCTAATACTACGAGCTAAATAATAGTGTTTTTATTTAAATAATGTTATTATAAATAGTATAGTTTATTCTTCGACGTGTCAGGGAAATTGATAAATTTATTATATATATTATAATTACCATATAAAAATAACTGTTAAAATAAAGCTAGTTTTAACAATAGCAGTGTTAATCTAACTATAATTTCATGCCTAGTGCTTACAGTGCGTCGAAGCAAGCCGCGGGTTAAACTAGCATCGCTATCTATAATGTTACCGCTCCAGCTCACCTACCATTCTATTCCAATTTGATCAATAAGTCGCATGTTTTACGACAAGTATTATAATACGATTTTTTATAAGATAGCAAACAAGCAGATGGTTCTCCTGTTGAAAAGAAAAACCATCGCCTATAGATACGTGTGGCGGAGTGGCAATGCTACATGCATAAGTCTACCAGTTACCTTACCCTCTAAACTGGAACACGACAATGAAAAGCATTGACGCTATTGCTGCAGGAATAGGTAAGGTGGTGGTACCAAATACCTGGACAAGACGTTGCAGAACTCTACCACCTAGTACTCACGATGGTAGTGACACGTATAGCCAATCGGTTGCCTTATACGACATGCCTGGCAGACAGCAGTTAGTCTATTAAGCCCAGCCCATAAAGAAGCCCAAACCAACACGGGGGTATATAGGTACAATCCTGCGGTAATGTCACACAACTGCGAGTCTCATACATCTCACACCAAAAAATATAAAGAAAGACCGCCCCAAACATTTTATTGAAATTTCAAAACCAAGCTGGACCGTAGTACATGTACAACGCTCACGCACACACTCCAAACCAAGCTGATCCCAATCTGGGCTTTTTTTAGTTGAAACTAGTTTATCACACACTTGTACTTTTATTTCACTATTATTATCCCCTAAATTATTTAATTTTATCGACCGGTTTCGCTGTTTAAAGCATCTTCAGGACGTAAAGAATATTACATCCTGAAGATGCTTTAAAAAGCGAAACCGGTCGATAAAATTAATAATTTAGTGTATAATAATAGTGAAATAAAAGTACAAGTGTGTGATAAACTAATTTCAACTAAAAATAATGGAATTTCACCAAGTGCCGACGATTGAAAATGTAAAATCTACCAATCTGGGCTATACATATTGAGGCGTCATACAGTGAACTCAACATGTACCTATCAGACAGGTGTCATTATGACGTATGACAATGCTCCATTTTTATTTTCTTTTATCAAATTCATACATTTGTCTTTATATTCTACTAGCTGACCCGGCAAACGTTGTTTTGCCTTACATATTAGGAATCCATAGCGGACAAACAACGTGACACGTAATTTATATAAGACTACGGGATTGTCCTTCCACGCAGCCAAAATGGCATTAAACTTTATATGGTGGTTAAGTATTCTTGAATTTTCTAATTTTCCGCACAATTTTCTTAATATTTTCTTTTATAAGAACCTTCTCCTTATAATCACAAGCACAACAAAAAAAATACCGAAAATGGTCCAGCCATTCAGGTGTGATATCGTGACCAAGGAAAATAGGGATTGATTTTTATATATATAGACTAGTCTCAATGAACTGCTGTGCGTATCTACGAAGCATCGATCCCTAAGTAGTACATAATACTTGTCGGTTTCGTCTTCTACGAAAGCCTCTTATACTTTCTCTTATACTCTTTCAAAGTAAACGCTTAATTTACTTAACGTAGTCAGCTTCATCGCTGAGCTGATGAGTACCAAATAGTACGAAATATTCACATTGTAGGTAGTGATTACCAATAGCTAAGAACAACAGCTAAATAAAAAGTCCTATTAAAAGTGGCTTATTTTTGCCAAGTCCGGTGACTGGATTATAGATCGAACTTCTACTTAAATTTTTTCGAGATCCAAGCTAAGACATGTTTATTTAGATTTTCCAAACTATTTTAATCATTTTAGGAATGAGGTATTTCCATTCGGAGGTTTAGCACCACAGTATTGATGTACCTAGTAACAGATTCCATATACTTGTGCTTTATACGATATACAGTAGGTGTACTAATTTAAGATAAGCCATCAAATATTGAAGACCGTACATACGACAGTCACTATATTATTAGCTAATGCACCAGTCGGTCCATCTCTCAAGAGATATAAGCTAACTTGTCACACTCAAATCTCATTTAGAATTTATACTCCTGCCTACGTAATTACCACCTCAAAGCAGTAACATTCAATCAATCTACTAAGTATACCCAGGGAATTTAGTTGTTAATTAATCTGTTATTATAAAGTGATATAAATACCTGCTATTAAACTGCTACTTTTAGGAAAGGAAATCAGGCAACAAGAAGGGAGTTGAAGATGAGAACGACGATACGAAACCGGACAATAAGACACTAGAAACCAAAGTGTAATATGACAGAAAGTCAAGCAAAGTAAGCCGGCGGCTAATTAGAACCTCATCCATAGATACTAAAAACACTACTTTGCTATCAGCGTTGCAAAAGTGTATATCTCAACGTGCAAATTGTACGGGCTACCGTAAACTCGGGACTTAAAATAAGATATCGACGAGCACACACATTTGTTTTTTATAATATATAAAATAGCAAACAAAAGTAATGATATGAAATATATTCGTCATTAAAAATAGCGAACAAATTCAAATACATAATCTTGCAATAGAATACTGCATCTATAGACGATTGGCATGAACTTAACCTTAAATGCTCCACATGTTCATAATGAACTTTCATGAAATCATTTTTTACAAGCTTAGTTTTTAATTTTCAACCAAGTTTACTAAAAGGAGAAGATTCAATTCGGCTGTATTTTTTTAATACTCGTTACCTCAGAACTTGACCACGGAATATATAATAGTACAAGTACAGAAGAGACACTCCGTAAAGTCGTTTAAAGAAATAGGGACTCTTGCTACGATACAATTAATTCGAATTCAGATCGCGCGGCGCTTGATTACCTACGTTTATATTTACCTAGAAGTTGCATCTTGTAACGCGTACCTCTTATCCTTTCTAATGAAATCAGGGTTGTCTCAAAGATTCCCCATGTAGGTTTCGGGCTCCTTTGAAGAATAGGCCAACTGCCGTTCTGCCAGACAGGTCGTAAAAGGCGACCGATTGACTATACTTGGCACTACCATCGTGGCTACTAGGTGGTAGAGTGTCTCGCCCGGGCCTGGTACCACCACCTTATCCATTCCTGCCGCAATAGCTTCTTATCCGCTTCCTAATCTAACCTAACCTAACCTAACCGTTGACAAAAATTTTGAAAAAGTGTTTTTTCGACATAACTTCAAAATATTTCAACTAATCATTTTTTAGTATACTACAATATTTTAGTACTGAAAAAATTACGTCGAATGCCGTTTTAAAATCGAATCTTATTTTCAAATTTACAGCTTTTCAAATATTAAAATTACGTTGTTTTTAGCAAACTTACTTAATATTTTTGAAATAACTTTCAGGCTAATATACCGATTGACTTCAAAATCTTATCAGCTTTTCTCCTTTAAAAACTGCGTCAAGTACCGTTAATTGGATAAAAATCGGTCAATTTGTTTGGGATCTATCAATGACGAACATTTTTGAAAAAAATGTTTTTTGACATTGCTTCGAAATTTTTGAACCTACCGATTATTTAGCTAAAGCAATAGTTAAATTGAGTTGAATGCCATTTGAATTTGACCATTTAAAATTTGATCAATTTGATCATCATCGTTTCCAAAATATATAGTTTTTCAAAAATCAATATACTGCCATTTTTATCAAAATACTGCCATTTTTATCCGGCCTAGGGATGTGACGACCCCATCGCCCACTGGTGGGATAATTTTTGTTCAAAAATTATCTAGCACCGGTGCAGTCAGTCAACCAAATTAGTGGTAGTGCCATACTGCATTTGCAACTGAATAGGCCGGCACGCCCGGGGAGATACCACTCTCTCACTTGACACCGACGTAAAGTAGCAGCTTCGCTACTGCGTTTCGTCTGGTTTGTGAGAGTCCCGGAGGCCTACCCCCCCCCCCTAAAAAAAACTACCCCAGGGGGGTACCACTTGCACCAGGAGTGGAGAATCCCCCCCTGAGCGTCCGTGCTCTGGATTCCAGCCAGATCATGGATGCTCAGGCTGCCCTGCGTATTCTGGGGGGGGCAAAATTGCGCTCATAGACAATTCTGTCCGGGGCAAACAGAGCAAGAAGACCATGGCACCCCCTACCACGCTTACTGTGGATTTCTGCAATATCGGGGGCCTTCATTCTAACCTGAACGCCGTCCACTACCATCTCGAGACGGCGAAGCCAGCTTTGCTCTTCTTGACCGAGACACAGATATCTTCTCCGGCTGATACTTCCTACCTCTCCTACCCGGGGTACAAACTGGAACATTCCTTTGTACCGCGGGCTGGTGTGTGCGCATACGTCAGAGAAGATATTTGTTACCGGCGCCTCGGCAGACTTGAAGGTCAGGACCTATCCATCCTCTGGTTACGCGTAGCTTGCGACGACCATCCACGCAGCTACGCGTGCCTATACAGGGCCCATAGCGGGAATACTGAAATTGACCGGCTCATTGAGCGCTTACAAACGGCTGTGGATTCCGTGTTAGAGCAGACCCCCTCCACAGAGATCGTGATCTTGGGCGATTTTAATGCCCACCACGCCGAATGGCTTTGTTCTCGCACCACCGATCATGCGGGGAGGTCTGTTCACGATTTTGCCTTGGCGTATGGTCTAACACAATTGGTAACCTCGCCTACGCGTGTTCCCGATGTGGATGGCCATACGCCTTCACTGTTGGATCTCCTGCTGACCTCTGACCCGGATCGTTATCAGGTATCGGTGGACGCTCCACTTGGCGCGTCGGACCACTGCCTGATCCGGAGCAAAGTGCCGGTCACGCGCCCATCACGGTCTCCCTTTGCAGGCTGTCATCGCGTTTGGCAATATAGGTCAGCAGATTGGGACGGGATGCGGTCTTTCTTTGTATCCTACCCATGGGGGCGGTTGTGCTTCTCGCTGGATGATCCGAATGCTGTCGCTGACTCTGTCGCTGATGTGGTGCTGCAGGGCATGGAACTTTTCATTCCGTTTTCTGCGGTGCCCATCGGTGGTAAGTCTCAGCCTTGGTTTGGTCGCCACTGCAAAGCGGCTTTACGCCAAAAGCAGGATTGCTACCGAGCTTGGGCTGCTGCGTCGGCATCTCGTGATGTAAAAACTAGCGCATTACGAAAGGAGTACAACTCATCCTCGAGATTCTTCAAAAGAGCTATCGCCAAGGCAAAAGCGGAACACATTGGCAGAATTGGTGAGAAATTAGTTCGCCTTCCTTCTGGCACTCGTGCGTTCTGGTCTCTCGCCAAGGCTGTCTTAGGGAATTTCTCCCAGCCTTCATTTCCATCCTTGCACAGAGACGATGATTCTCTGGCCCATACCGCAAAGGAGAAAGCCGATCTTCTGGGCTCGTTCTTTGCGGCCAACTCGACTCTGGATGACCGAGGGAACACACCGCCTACCATCCCGCAGTGTGATAGTTCCATGCCAGAACCGCAGTTTCGGCAGTCAGCTGTGCGTAAAGCACTTCTTTCTTTGGACATCCACAAGTCGAGTGGGCCTGATGGCATCCCTCCTGTTGTGCTTAAAGTATGTGCTCCAGAGTTGGCGCCAGTATTGACGCACCTATTCCGGCTCTCTTATTCACTCGGCGTGGTACCGAATTCATTAAAAACAGCTTTAGTGCATCCCATTCCTAAAAAAGGAGATCGCTCTAATCCGTCAAACTATCGGCCAATAGCCATAACCTCCTTGTTCTCTAAAGTCATGGAGACACTTATAAACTGTCAGCTCCTGAAGTATTTAGAAGAGCACCAGCTGATTAGTGACCGTCAGTACGGTTTCCGTCGTGGCCGCTCAGCTGGTGATCTTCTAGTATACTTGACACATCGTTGGGCGGAGGCAGTTGAGTCCAAGGGGGAGGCATTGGCAGTTAGTTTAGACATAGCGAAGGCCTTCGATCGGGTATGGCATAAAGCGCTTCTCTCAAAGCTGCCTTCTTATGGGCTTCCCGAGAAACTATGCAAGTGGATCACCAGTTTTTTGGCTGATCGGAGCATTAAGGTCGTAGTCGACGGTGCATGCTCCGATCTTAAACCTGTCAATGCTGGTGTTCCCCAAGGCTGCGTGCTATCACCGACTCTGTTTCTTCTGCATATCAATGATATGTTGCGAATTAGTAACATACATTGCTATGCGGACGACAGTACTGTTGATGCTACATACTCCGGCCGTAGCGGTATTTCTCGGGAACACGTCGAAGAGGGCCGGATCAAGCTCGTGTCTGAACTCGAGAATCAACTAACTGATGTCTCAGAATGGGGTCGTCAAAACCTTATTACATTTAACCCCAAAAAGACGCAGCTCTGTGCGTTCACCGCAAAAAAAACACCTTTTGTCGTATCACCTCGGTTCGAAGATACTCTCCTGACAGCCTCAGCCAGTATTGGAATTCTGGGAGTCGACATATCGAACAACGTTCAGTTCCGCGGTCATTTGGAAGGGAAGGCTAAACTAGCCTCCAAAAAGCTTGGTGTACTCAGTAGAGCAAAGCAGTACTTCATGCCAGCCCATCGACTCCAACTTTACAAGGCCCAAATTCGACCTCACATGGAGTACTGTTCTCACCTCTGGGCCGAAGCTCCTCAGTACCAGCTTCTTCCTCTTGATCGCATTCAACGTAGAGCGGTTCGAATCGTCGACGACCAGGCTATTTCTAATCGGCTTGACTCTTTGGCGTTACGCAGAGATGTAGGCTCGCTCTGCATCTTTTACCGTATTTATCATGGGGAGTGTTCCGACGAGTTGTTCGGACTAATGCCTGCCGCTAAATTCCACCATCGGACATCGCGTCAAAATTTAAAGTTCCATCCTCACCACCTCGATGTCTGGAAATCCACAACCGTGCGCTTTTGTCGACACCTTTTGCCTCGCATTACTCCTTTGTGGAATCTATTACCCTCGGGGGTGTTTCCGAATGGATACGACTTAGGGACCTTCAAGAAACGAGCTTATTCATTCTTAAAAGGCCGGCAACGCAGCTGCAATACCCCCGGTATTGCGGATGTCCATGGGCGGCGGTGATCACTTACCATCAGGTGCACCATCTGCTCGTTTGCCCCCTCTACTATAAAAAAAAAAATAGACTGCATGTATGATTGTTTCGTTGGTTCATTCGTACGTGCTTTCTTGCTGTTTTTTGCGACAGCAATTCAATAGAATTGAATTTGAAGAACTGAAAAAATCTACGCTTATAGTTTTTACTCTTTTCAGCTTAAAATACCTTAATTTAGCGGGAAGTTTAGGGACGACCTGCAAGGTCAACCGTATACAGAATTTTCACAATATTATAAAATATATTGCAAAACTGTAGAAGTGCATTAATTGATTAATAATGTATTGAGATCAATTTTCAATCTTAGCCCGAGGGTAAAAAGCTAAAAAAAGGTATATTCATGCCCGTATCCCCGAAGAGGTAGGCAGAGGTACGACGTGTGCATACACGATTAGCCGAAGATACGTCATAGTCCCACAACGTGATAGGTGACCAGCCTATCGTCAACGGGGCACTTTTCCAATCCCGGGCACCGTTGTTTTTATTATAAAATTGAAAAAACACATTTTTGATTTGTCTGACTCGGGAATCGAACCTTGAGGGTTTTTCTGGGAGAAAAATTTGAAAAATTTATTCGCTCAGTTTCAACTGCCATCTCTTCGTGCCTGCGGTAAGTCCAATATTAATCCTAAAAATTTTGAAGGTTAATTAAATATATTATCATTTTTTGATTTCGAAAATCGATGTGAAACCAGGATTTCCCGATTTTAGTATAAAAAATATTTATCTTAGCGGAATGTTTAAAATGTGTTTTTCTTTATTAGATCAACTTTCATTTTTAATACTTTTACAAGAAAGCTACTATATATAAAAATTGATTTCTATTAATATTAGACTTTAAGAGCGAAGTGGTGGCGCGAGATGAATCTTGAGTTGCTACATATTATAGGTACACCGTACTATATTATAGGTAGACCAGAAAATATGGTGTAAAATTTTAGTAGATAACCTTTATATTTTTCTGTGTAGATAACATTGATAATAATAAATTATTATTCTAGGGTTAAATGTTTATCGAATGGTCAAGTTCGTTAACTATAAGACCGTTCTGCGTAGTCTAGCTCGAACTTTTTTTATATCAAAAGATAGCAAACAAGCAGATGGGTCTCCTAATGGAAAGAGCCAACCATCGCCTATGGACACCAAAGACGTTAATGACGAAAAGATGATAATAGACAAAAAGATGTTGCTATCTTGTAGCGAGGTCTAATGCCACATGCATAAGTTTACCGGCTAACTTACCCTCCAAACCGGAACACGACAGTGACAAGCACTGACGCTATTGCGACAGGAATATGTAGGGCTGTGTTACCAGACCCGGTCGAGACAACGCAGTACTCTTCCACCTAGTATTTATTTGGTCTATTTTATTTGGTTTGCCTAACCTATTCCTATTATAATAGCATCGGTACTTGATTCTGTCATATTCAGCTTGAAAATGCCGTTACCTTTGAATTTGTGTATACAGCATTACATCTCTTTTCTTGGATAGCAAAGCAGTATTAGTATTTTTGGTGTCTATAGGCGATAGTTATCTGTTTCTGTCAGAAGAATCGTGTACTTGTTTGCTATCCTATGAAATGAAATAGATAAATTTAAATAATAAATAAATGCAAAAAATTGCGAAATTATATTTTTACCAATCTATTTCCTAATAAAACAAAAAAATATACAAAAAATACTAATTCATTAATACACACATGGGCGTTGATTTATAAATTGTCATTAAAGCATTTTTTGTACCGATAACAATGAGAAAGTCGTTACCTTTCATTACGGATATATTCGTCATTTAAAATGCACGAAGTAAACTTACGCCGGAAATATATTATACAAATGTCAGAAAAGTAATCAAGTGTAACGTTCCTAAAACAGAAATGAAGCCGACATCACCGCCAGCGGACCACTTAATCAGTGCTGGACCGCCCGCCCTATATTTGCGTATGCAAAGAGACCAGAGGCACATTAACTATGCCATATAGCCAACGTAGCGTGCAGCGATTGGGCAAACACATATCTGCATTATAAACAGCGTTCGGGCGCACAAACGCGCAATGTGGTCGGCCTTTACCGGTGCCTAGCTAATCAACGAACTGACCTTCCACATCCGAACAAACGCTGCTCGCAAATGCCAAAGCTTTCCTACCTAAATAAAATAATTACATGGCTTTCCCTGTTTCCTTTCAGTGTACTTGAATTTCTATTTTCTGATAGTGACATTAACTAAAACTTATTTTGCATGATGATCTATAGTCCCATTCACCGGCTTTCAAAACAGAACCTAGATCGTGGTCTCAGGAACATTTTTGTTTTTTAATAATAACAAGCTGATTTTTTGCAAACAGCTACGTTTTGACAAGACGTCCATCTTTTCTCTCTTCGATAAATCTCGAATCGGGTAACAGCCGCTAACTAATAAAGTTAGGGGGCTTCAAACATGTTAACTTGGAAGAAAAAACTAAACATGGAAGAAAAAATATTGATTAATAACAATAACTAGTTCTTTACTTTAATTACATGATTATTTTATAAAAAACACAAAAAACTTTTGTCCTACACGTTCGATGGTTTTTCTGACGAGTCATCCACTCTTAAAATATCGGAATTATGAAATTTTGAAATGAGTCAAGTTAAAAACAACCTAATTCTTTCACAACAGAATGTTAATTATTATTACATACTAGCTGACCCGGGAAACGTTGTTCTGCCTTTTTAACCACTCTTATTTTTTTTTATATTTTCACCTTTTAAACCTTCCCTGGACTTCAACAATTAATTCATTCAAAACCAAAATCAGCCAAATCGGTTCAGCCGTTCTCGAGTTTTAGCGAGACTAACGAACAGCAACTGATTTATATATATATATATATATATATATATATATATATATATATATATATATATATATATATATATATATATATATATACATATATATTGCCAAAACTTTCATGAGACATTATAAACTAAATAATTAAAAACGGCTACACTCACGATTCATCAGTGTTGGTTCCGACTAGATTCGCTACCGAGCGAACGTTGGACTCACCCTGAGGAAGGACCTCATATAGGTCCGAAACTATTCGGAAACAACTAATAGGGATGGCTAAAATGTCTAGCAGCGCTCTAAACACTTCTATATTTATTGCTTTTCGTAGTCCAAGAGCGGTGCTTGCGTGACGTACAAATCTTGTCCTTTTTTGGAGGACTGCAACCGGGCTAGGAAAAATATCGGTATTTATACCTAATCGACCATTTATCGAGTCAAATAGATACAATGATTTTATCACATACTATATCCTATTTTTATGTCTAAAAATATCCTTACAAAGTAATTTGTCTGTTGGTCAATATCTGTTTTGAACAAGGTAATCTATTGCAAATATGTTTGTAAAACCTGCTATTGTAAAACCTAGTAGCATAGTATACGTATGCTGCTAGGTTTTTTATAAGAGCTACGATAAGCCGAACTCTATAAAGCATTGACTATAGAATAAAAGCAATTGGTTATATTGTGCTCTCTGCTATAAAGTCACTGCTATAATAAATAGTTAGTGGTAGAGCTTATAACAACTTCGTATTTACTACCTTAAAGGCGAAGGGCTATGAAATGTCAAACACGCCTCTAAAGCTTAACATCCCATTGAGTTTAACTAAGCATCAACAACATCTTTAACATCTATATTTTTCATTTATTACAAGCCAATTGTCAAGCTTTGCTGCTAAGTATTTTCTAGATAAAAAAATCTTATGTACGTATATATAATACTTGTCCTATTTCAAAAACATGTTATGAATGTTATATTCATTTATATATACTTATTATTGATGTTAAACATGTTATGTTTTGATTTTTAACTGCCCGCAACGTTAGTAGTAAAAGGAAGTTACTCTGATTTTCGAAAATCGAGTTTTCATGAGTTCTCCACGTTTTGAGATCTTGGCTAACCTTTCTGACTATTTTCACGATGACTTCACTATGTCTGTATGTATATGTTTGTCTATGTGTCTGTATGTCATCACTTCATTTACATCTCATAACTTTCGAACGGCTAACACTACTATTGAACCAAACGAAACGTAGTTGATGGCATTAGATTGGGTTTCACCGTTTCACCTAACTTAAATCTAAGCCGATTCGGCCCAGGAGATTTTAGGAATTTTGAAAATCCCTCAAAAAAAATATCGGCAAAACAAGGTCATTTTAATAACTCCTAAAGGTTATTTTAATAAGTGAGATTTCATGATTAGATCCTGATTTGGCGAAAATGAAATCAGTTCCAGTGCTTTTTTATATCATAAGATAGCAAACAAGTAGATGGTTCACGTAATGGAAAAAGAAACCATGGCCTGTAGACACCAAAGAAGTTATAGATGCGTTGCTATCCGAATGGCGGGATGGCAATGCCACGTGCACAAGCATTGACGCTATTGCGCAGAAATAGGTAAGGCGATGGTATGAAACACCCGGGCATGTCGTTGCAGAACTCTAACACCTAGTAGTCACGATGGTAGTGACACGTGTAAACAATCGGTCGCCTTTTAAGACCTGGCTGGTGGAACGGCAGTTGGTCTACTCTTCAAAAGAGCCCAAAACAACACGGGGACATAAAAAACACCAATAAATGGTTTTTAACTCTCAGATACAGCATAATTTATATTGAGCGGAATATCCTCTTTATAGAAGTCAATTAAAAATCATTTATTAATCAGTATAAGCGAATTCGATAGGTAGATATTAGTGTGCTAAAGCCCTTTGACGTACGACCAACCTCGCGATAAGGCACGCGCAGTCCGAATATTTGCGACGTTAGCCGATAATAGCCGGTAACTCTGCATGTATCGCGTCATTGTCATTACGCAGAGCTTTGTGACGATAGACGCAAGTGCGGTCACAGCATTACACATATCACTTATGGACTACGTAAAAGTCTTCATGATCATGACGCAGGACATAAACACATCGCAAATTGCAGTGAATAACCATGGAGGTATTAATATTATTCCTTCGAGTGAATAACTTTATATAGATTATACAAAAATGACTAACTCAATACAATAATTATTCAGTAGTTTAGTGTGTCAAATCAAGCAAATATCACCCCAATGTTTAATTAAGCAAGAAAAATTGAACGCTGTTTTCTAACTGTATCTATGCATGCATGTGCAGTGAATTGATTGAAACTTTCTACTTTCTACGCTAGCAATTGCAGCTAGTAGGATCTCATCATATTTCCAGACTCATCTCCAGTAGACCGTGTAAAGAAAGTAGTATGGTATTATTCATTCGTATTAACAAATATGTGAATTTCTCGTTGCGAGTCTAATATAAATTTATAGCGTTTAATTTCACTGCTAAATTATTCATTTTTTTATTTCAGAATAATTTAACATAAAATTTCGTTTCAATGTAGGTTACAACGCGTTTCTAAACGCTGTATAAGTGTAATTGTTTTTTTGTTGTTGTTATATGTATTTTTTTCTGCTGGTAGCATTATCTCTTTCGTTAATTGACGCAATTTGATTATGTAATTTGTTCAATTCATGAATGCGAAAGTTATATTTATCCAAAAAAAGAAAGATTTATGTTCTGCACACATTTCATATATGCCTTTTTTGCAATAGTGGCATTTAATGTAAACTTGGGTAGTCTTTTCACCAGAAGAGCCATCACAAGTGATCTCTCTTACTATTACCTTTATTCCTTGAGAATGGTGGTTAAGGTGATTTTTGCAGCGATAAGGACATTAATGTAATTTACTGTCTGTATAACTTATTTCATTTAGGCAGAATTTGTATAAAAAAATATCCTCTGAATCAGTAGAAATTAGGCAACTACTTTTTGTATGAAGATGAACACTTACATGCAACCATAAATTAATATTTGAGTCCTAATGGTACATTCTATTATGTACCATTAGGACTCAAATATTAATTTATGGTTGCATGTAAGTGTTTGTCATGTTGGTACTAATTAAATATTATTATATTATATTTATATTATTATTATATTAAATAATTTTTCTATATACAGTTAGGCAATTTTACTTTCAAATAAAACTGTAATCATTTAATCATCTTTTATTTTAACTTAAATTATTTTAATAAATTACTTTAAATAACCTATAACCTTAGACAAAAATAAATACAATAAGTTAATTAGTGACATAGATTTGAATACAGTCAAAGTTATTAACCACATTTGTTTTTGCTTAAGAAATTATTCACTTAATTTACGGTACTTTGGCTTGAGGTTATTTTATTTGTTTTGGCATTAGGTCGATTGGTGCTGCAAGAAGAATGGCGCTGTAGTAACCTCAGACTACTCTGTTACGGGTGGTAGTGTTTTGTCGCCGTAGAATCGATACGGGTCCATTGCGCCGGACCTCACTGGCCTCACCACATATAAGTTCCGCCTTCGAATTAAAGACTAGAATTAGAAAAACATTGAAAATTAAAGCAATTGTAAAGAGACTTTAGTCAGTTAAATAAAGCTTGTTAGTACTGACCTATGGTGGCCATCAGCGTGGACTTGGAATGTCGTTTCACCAGCAGAGTTATCATGACTGAAGAGTTTCTTGAGGGCGATGATACCGGCAATTGTAAGAGCGATTTTACTAGCAATAAGGGCTTTTACAGCTATGGCAGCTAAGGTCTTTAAAGCCATACCCCCAACTATGCTGATGGTTGTAAACACACCGAGCAATATGTAAGGCATGACCTTTTTACCTAAGGAAAAATATATCCGATTAGTTATCACGAATTTCACATAATTTAAATACTAATGGTGAAAGTTTACACACTTCTTACCTCTGCCTCTACCTTCCGAAGCAAGATCAAGAGATACAGAGTGGGTCTTCAATAATTGTTCGAATTTATTCCATAGTAATGTATTTAGTTTATCTTCTGTCGTCATTCCAGGTAAAAATCGAGGTTCAGCAACAGCCACGGGCACATCAGCCTGCTTCACTAATGTTAGACCATCAGCAAGTTGTATGCTCTCCTGTAAAATGAAAATATATTAGGTACTTACCAGCAATTTATATAATTAATTATATTATAAATATCTTAGTATATTTGATATAAACGATAAAATTTAAAGTTGCTGGTTCGATAACCAATTACTAACTCAAAATCTGATTATTCATTATTTTTGATAAATGAATAAAGATTATGGGTAGGTTATTTAAATTCAGAAACTCAATTACATCTTACTAAATAATTATTATCTAAAATAATACACTTTAAATGCAAATAGTCGGGTTGGTTTAGAAATAATTTGTTTTGGTATTGTAAAAAAATTAAATGATTGATTATTGCTATATGATGAAAGAATGGATTTGATAACAAGCCATACACACTTACACACCATAATAGATTACGTTACTGAAAAATGTATTTAATAAACACCCATGCCTAAAACTTGTATAATATCCTTGCTCCTTGTATTTACAATATATCCTTAGTCTTGGTCTAAGCCTATATCTAATATAGGTTTAGACCAAGCTGTAACAACATGTTATAGATATTTTCTGCATCTTCCGCCTTTTTTATGCCTGCTATTTAGTCATGCTAATAGAATGACTACGTGCAAGTGTTAGGTTTTTTTTAAAACGATAAAATTTATGCTAGCATCTACGTCATAAATCTGAAAAACCAGCTTCTCAAAGCTAATATTGTATCACAAAAGTCATTGATATTTATGCTGATTAGATAGGTTGTGATCCAATGATTTTGCTCAGAGCCAAACATACTGTAAATTTTCATCCATATTTTTTTTTTAAAATTTAAAGGTATTTCAACAAAATAAAGTTTACAATGTATCTACTAAACTAAGAAAACAGATAGGATATTCGGTTTTTAGAAAAACTATCGGCTCATTGAGGTGTCAACGTAATACCCGGTTTACTTGAAGGTTTGCTTGAAGCCATGATATTCATTTTGCGTGTTCAATTTTACAACACACATGAAAAATATACTATTCACAACACATTATCACTGCACAATTTCACATAATGCACTATTCACCTGCTCTACAGCTCTCGTTAAGGCATTTAGGGCTTTACCCTTAAGGCACAACGTCAAATGCTTTTGCTCACTGCAATCATCATAAACTTTCTGTATAACGGCAAACTCAGCAGAAGGCCACCATGAATTTTCGTCTGCTCTACCACTGTCTACTTCATTTTGTTCATATTTTTCAGCATCCAATATCCGTGTCCTTCTGGAGCCATGAACATGACCGGAAGCTACTGCTATACAAATTGCAAATATAAGTGATGCGCGAAATGCACACATTTTGATAAACTAATTTTATTATAAAATCATAAATTTACGTATATGAGGATGGCCTAACTACGACTGACGGTCGAGGACGTGTGTCCGAGTATATAACAGCGAGTCGCTTCACTGACGAGCACCACCAAACATCCGCTATTCCGCACCAATTCCTTTGCACGCGTACTTATGTAACTGAACTTGAACATGATTAAGAACTATTTTCCAAGCTAATTTCTCCAATAAAATGCAAGACAAAAACTACCACATATCTACATGTAACGGAGAGTAAAGATAACGCGAGTTTTCATTTGTATTAGTGTTGGCACAGTGCAGTGGACAAGAGTATATATAACATGATTTCTTACGGATTCTCCTTAAACATTTGATAGTTTGAATGACCATAAATAGCCTATGTATTTTTAGACGGTTTCCGTAATAAAATTCCCCTTTAGGCACTAGTTCAAATTTACAACAATAAACCCATTTGATTTAAATGAACGTTAGCAATTTTAAATATTGGCTGAACGATAAAAAATCTTTAAATGAGAAATTTAAAAAACCCTTGATTTATTCCTTTATCACACTTTTCTGTCTCATGTACATTATTTGCAGAGCAAAACACGAAAAGATTTGAAACTCTTCGAATTCTACAGCCTCAGGTCAAAGATTCCATGTCATTAAAGTAACAGAATACCAAATTTACTATTGATCAAGCCTATACTAGGTGATTAATTCCTTTTATTAAATAGAAAAGAGTTGATGAACCAGGAACGATTGAACAAACGTAAAATGTGAAAGAACTACCGCTACAAAATGAGCTTTCAAATAAAAGACACCGCTACCAAATCGGTTCACCCGTTTAAGACCTATGGTGCCACAGATACTGTATATACGCATGTCGCACAGTGGTCAAATGTGTAACACCCATTTTTTGCGTCGGGGGTCACAATTAAATTGGTTAGTGCATGACATAGCAAACATGGGACATTTTCCCACTATTTACTAAAGCAGTGATTGCCGAGTAATCGAAATTCAATAATACAATTTTTATTTCCCCCGCGTTAGTTCGGGCTCCTTTAAAGAATTGACCATCCTCCGTTCTGCCTGACAGTTCGTAGGAGGCAAACGATTGACAATGTGAGTCATCACCATCGCGACTACTGGGTGGTAGAGTTCTGCATTGTCTCGCCCAGGTCTGTTACCACCGCTTTACCTATTCCTGCCGCAATAGCGTCAGTGCTTGTCACTGTCTTGTTCCGGTTTGGAGGGTAAGATAGCCGGTAAATACAAGTGGCATTTACACGGATAGCAACGCATGGTGCGTAACACCTTTCATGACTATAGGGCAGGCGATGGTTGTCTCTTTGAATCAGGAGAGCCACCTGCTTTTTCGCTATTTTATATTTAACCTTTACATTATTTTCATTTATTATAATAGAGCGAAGTATTTTCTTATAATTCAACTGTTTTTGGCCAAAAATATAGCATTTTATATGTTGTCCCAAAATATTTTAGTGTTAAACCACAATCTATTTTTTTTATTTCCCGCGTTAAGTTTTTCAAATGTTTACGTTTCTACGATCGAGTATTGTAAGTATATTCTTCGCCACGCTGCAGAAGGTTAAATGCGTGCAACATGATATTGATATTGCAAGAACCAGAGCGGCGTGGCCGAGGATATTAATAATAGCAGGAACTACGTACATGTATGTTTACGACCACAGAAAGTAAAAGTTTTAATGAACCGTATCGAATAATCGCAAAAAACTTAAATTTTAATACTACGTTATCCTTATAATCTATATCCATACTAATATTATAAATGCGAAAGTCTGTCTGTCTGTCTGTCTGTTACGCTTTCACGGCTAAACCGCTGGACCGATTTTCATGAAATTTGGCACAGATATAGTTGAACATCCGGGGTCAAACATAGGCTAATTTTTTTTCAAAAACTAGTTTATATTATAAATGCGAAAGTTTGGATGTTTGAATGTTTAGATGGATGGATGTTTGGACTCTCTACTCTACTACCTAGTAGACACGATGGTAGTGATACGTATAGCAAATCGGTCGCCTTTTATGACCTGCCTGGCAAAACGACAGTTGGTCTATTCTTCAAAGAAGCTCGGACAAACACGGAAGAAATGTTTATGTGGTGTGGTGGCATTTAACAAAAATTGTTATTGTTAATTGTCAAATTGTCAACTGTAGTAAACAATACAAATTTTTGCCCTGATGCGTTAAAACCCGAAACCGGTTGGTTTTAATAGATAAAAATCAAGTAAAACAGTTCAAGTGCTTTTAATCTATATTAATATTATAAATGCGAAAGTTTGGATGTTTGTTACTCAATCACGCAAAAACTACCGAACGGATTGGAATGAAATTTGGTACACAGGTAGATGATGACCTGGAATAGCACATAGGCTAGAATAGAAAAATTAAGTGATCACGGGGGATTCGCCAAAAACTTTTATAATGCAGCGGGCTGCACGCTGCAGCTAGTGTTATTATATAAATAAAGTTCTATTCTTGTCCTATGTCATTTAAATAAGTTTTGATTGTAATTAAAAACTACGTAACTTCGTACAAATAAAAGTGGGATGAGGGAAGCATAAATAACGGGACAAACCGTGAATAGATAAATACAAAAATTTTTTTTGGGACGAACAGGGCATACATATTGGGACAAACTGAGAGTTTTTAGTGGGACAAAGATCAATGGGATAAATGAGGCATAAACCAAACAAACAGATAGCCCTACTAATGGAGATGAAAAGAGACAACCATCGCATATAGACACTAAAGATGTTAATGGTGCGTTGCTATCCGTGTGGCGGGTTTTCAATGCCACGTACGTAGGTTTCTCGGCTACCCGAACCTCCAAACTGAAACATGACGGTATTTAAATACTTTTTAAAAAGTACTTTTTAAAAAGTAAAGTATCTTCACACCCATATCCCCAAAGAGGTAAACTTTTTTTAAAGAGGTAAAAAAATTGCATCCACGAATAGCCGAAGATACTTAATCCCACAATGTGATAGGTGGTAAGCCTATCTTTAACCGGGCACTTATCCAATCCCGGACAACGTTGTTTATCAGAAAACTGAAAAAAGCACATTTTTGATTTGCCCGACCCGGGAATAGAACCAGTGTTGTGAAAACTGACACCGGACCACTATAGACAGACAAAAGCGATAAATTTTTATCTATATACTTTTTTAATGAACATAACTAATTGTACCATAGTTTGGTATAGATTAGTACGAGCGGAACTAGTTTAGGTATATCGTTGGCTAATTAAGCCAACGATATTAAGGTCTACGGTTGGCGGGTGTATGATATACATATGTTATACATATATATATATATATATATATATATATATATATATATATATATATATATATATATATATATATATATATATATATATATATATATATATATATATATATATATATATATATATATATATATATATATATATATATATATATATATATATATATATATATATATATATATATATATATATATATATATATGATATATATACCTCTGCCTACCTCTCCGGATATAGTTGTGATGGTTAATTTTTCGTTTTCTTTTATTTTTGTATGCGTAATTTATTTATTTAATACTTTATTGTTACACAGTTTACACAGAGAACAGCACAATTAAGGAAAAGAAAAATGAGTAGACTTGGTGTACAAAAACCATAATATTGGTTACATAAATAAACTAAACATCTATGGGTGAATGGAAAAAAAAGAAAAAAAAACACGTACATAAGGGAATCTTACAATTCAGCTAGTAAATGTTCTTTAACGCGTTTTTTAAAGGAATCAAAAGTCTGTCAGAGGCGAATCTCACTAGGCAGAGGGTTCCACAAATTTACTGCATGTGCCGTAAAAGAGAAGCAGAGTTACTAGGAGGAAAATGCAGTAAGTATCTAACGTTAGAGCGACACGGGGAATCAGAAGAGTGCAAAAAACTAAAAGAGTTACGGAGTATACCTAGTAACTAAAGGATGTGCGCGTTTCTCCGCTGTCTAATAGGAAGCCACCGAAATTCAGCTCGAAAATCAGAAACGTGGTCATATTTTCTTATACCATAAATAAAACGAATACAGGGTAAGAAACGTAGTCATATGTTACTAAAATTAATGCGTCATTCAGTGTTATAACATTCATCCGAGTGTACTTGTTACTAGTATTATTTGTGCCGCGTTAATTACTTTCACTGTTTACGTAATTCTATAGTACTTATTAGCAAGTTTAATCCATTAAAACGCCCATTCATAATATGGAATAGTAAATTCTATATACACCTAGCAACACACAAAGCGTCTAATATCAGCCATATTTCTTTTTTCAACCGACTTGCCAATAGGAGTTTATCAATTTTGCTGTTTGTTCTTTTTTATCTTTGTTACATCATATCTCGGTTCTACCGAACCGCGATATGATGAAAACCGATTTTGAAAATTCTTTTTTTGTTTGGAAGTACATACTCGCCTTGTGGTACCATTTTAAGGTCTGATGCAGGGTTCCGGAGATATAGGCAATGGGAAGTCGGTTGCTGCAGATTTACTGCGTTAAAGAGAACAGCCACAGACTACATGAATACTAATAGACAGGCCATTTGGAACGAAACGTGTCGTTTCGTTCCAAATGGCCTGTCTATTATAGGAACAAACGCTCCTATCACTGTCAAAAATGTCATACATTTGTAGGTTATATTATTTTGTGAAAAATGGAAATAAACCACGTTGTACTGTTTTATCGTACCAAATGAGCTGACAAGGTTTAAAAATTACCCCTGAAGTGATTTTATTTCATCGGTAAGTAGTATAATAACTATTTCTGTGTGTAAATCATTGACGTGTATAGTGGTAATATTATACACGTCAATGTGTAAATGCAATCTAACTGTCAAAGTAAGAAATAGTCTTGAAACGAGTCTCCATTTAATCCGTGAGGATGGCAAACATCTAGATGACTCTCCTTATCACAGACCACACAAGTAGTACTAGACACACTATATATAAAATATTTTTTGCTAATTCACTCACACGACAAGTAAATATGTCATTTTTTTCATTTACGTTATTAACAAATAGCTTGGGTCAGAGGAGTTTTTGCCAGAAGATTATTTCTTGCTTTTGGTAGAGCTAGCAGTAGTGGGTTCCGTCGTCTCGAAACGTATCGATCCAGATCCATAGTAATCTCTAATTATGTTCTTTACCCTGTAACAGTCTTATCAAATACTCGACATAATAACTCTCTCGTCGCACTCTTAGTTCATCGTATCCCACCAGTCCTAACACAAAAAGGGTGGTATACATTAGAGGGTAAAATGGTTAGATACCATATAATTTTGCGTACAAGTGCCCCATGAATTTGTTCTGGACGCGCTCCAACATAACTCTATACTTATGTTCATCAGGAGCCCACACAACTGCACTATACTCTAGGTGACTTCTTACGAGTGCGTCGTACATGACTTTGATAGTTGTTATGTTGATGAACTCGCGCGATTGCCTCAGAACAAATCCTAAATTTCTATATGCTTTCCTACAAATTTTAGCAATATAATCACGGAATATTTTGGAGTAAAGATGACACCGAGGTCTCCAACTTGTGTCACTCACTGCAGGGTGATGGGGTTTATTTTATACTCATAGAGTAGTGGTGCACGCCCGCGAGAAAATGTCTTAATAATTGTCATAATAGAACGTTTTTGGTCATTGAATTCTAACCTATTTTTTGTGACTCCACTCCACTACTGTATTAATATCACCTGTAAACGTCTCCTATCTGATTCCTCTTTAACATTATGCAGGAGCTTCAAGTCATCCGCAAATAACAAACATGAAGAATGTCTGACCTCTTCTGGTAGATCATTTATCATTATGATAAACTCGAGAGGCACTTAAATAGCTTCCCTGACTTACCCTAGACCTTGATGATATAATACGGTTTAGATTCACAGCTATTAAATGATACGTATTGTTGCCGATCTCTTATATAACTAGCAAAAAGACTGAGTAATTTCGGGGTTAATCCAACTATATCCAGCTTTTCTAGAAGATTATCATTGTCATCTGTGTCAAATGCTTTTCGAAAATCAAGGTAGGACATCTACCTGTATACTTGCATCTACCGCTGACACAACCTGGGCCATAAATTCCATAAAGTTAGTGGCAGTGCTACGCGCTGAAGGGAAGCCATGCTGCGCATAATACAATGCAATTATGTTGGTATGGGCTCAAATTAACGGATATTCTGCAAGACACAATACAGAACCCACATATACTACAACAAAAATGCTAAAAATATTAGAAAAAGCTTGTGAACATGTGACCAAAGGAGACTGGGAAGAGGTTGTGAATAGAACTTTTAGATTATTTAGGAAAGATTTATCGAAAAGATGTGAAAATAGATACTATTATATAAAATGAACTTATTATAATATATAATGTAGGTAATGAGTAGCGACGACAGGGTAAACAGCAGTATAGACGAATCCGATTAAAAATAGCCTGCATTAATTTATTTCTTGAGTGCAAATAAAGCATGGGTATAAATTTTCAAATTTCATTCCAATATTCAATTCATTCAAATATTTATAGTATCTAAGTAAACATTTATGTTTTCGTTTTATGGCTATTACTGGCAAATAATAGTACAAGTAATAATGCTAGTTATAAAAAGAAAACTTTCGACTCATTCAAAAACGACTCTCATTTGGTTTTTTTTTCGATAATAAATTAATTATATTTACA